>CM064873.1:53664721-55027221 GCA_032719365.1 Prinsepia uniflora
CATTGCTGCTGCCCCTACCTGTGCTGCTGCTTGGCAGCGTCTTGCCCACATCTATGCTAGCAAGGCCCGTGGCCGTGTTCTAGGCCTTAAGGAGCGTCTTCATCTCCTCCGCCGTGGTGACCGCCCTGTCTCTGATTACTTGCTGGAGGTTCGTCTTATATCTGACGAACTTGCTGCAATTGACACTCCCCTTGCTGATGATGATCTGCTTCTTTATGTTCTCAACGGGGTGGGATCCCAATTTAAGGACATCACTGCTGCTGTCCGGTCCAGGGACACAGCCGTGTCCTTTGAGAACTTGCATGATATGCTTGTTCAGCATGAGGAAGCCCTAAAGCGAGACAGCCCCCAACCAACCTCGGTCATCACTGCTAATGTCACTCAACATGCTCGCCATTATCCCTCTCACAATGGCCACTCTCAACCCCCCCCCCCCCCCCCCCCCCCCTCCTCACGGTGCAACCCGCCCCTCAGGCCCCAGGACCTCCTCTTCCATCAACTCGGGCAACAACCACCGTTCCTCCAATCCTCCCACTGGCTACCGTGGCTTCTGCTAGTGGTGTGGAACTCAGGGTCACAGCGCCAAACGCTGTCCACAGCTTCAGTCCCCTTCCCACAGTCCTCCCGTGGCCAACTCTACCATCCAGGCCCCCTCCCCAACTTGGATTTTGGACTTTGGTGCCTCCCACCATGTCACTGGTCACCCTCACAACCTCTCTGATGCCCAGCAGTACAGTGGCCCGGACGAAATAATCATAGGTAATGGTTTGGGACTTGGTATCTCCCACACCGATTCTGTCTCTTTACCCACACCCACTACCTCTTCCTTTACTCTTAAACATGTCCTTTGTGCTTCTTCCATAGACCAATAATCTGATTTCTATCTCACAGTTTAATCACCAAAATAACACATCTATTGAACTGTTTCCAACCTATTTCCATATGAAGGATCTCAGCACGGGGGCGGTTCTCCTTCGAGGCCCGAGTAGGAATGGTGTCTATGAGTGGTCCTCTTCCTCCCTTCAACGACCTCAAGCTCTGGTGGGTGTGGTGGTCTCTCCCAATCTGTGGCATCGTCGTTTGGGCCATCCCAGCTCTAAAGTTCTTGAAAGTGTCCTTCGTCAGTCTTCCATTTCTGTGTCTCCTAAACATCTTGAGTCAGTTTGTAATTCTTGCTTATGTAATAAAAGTCACCGCCTTCCATTTGGCGTTTCCTCTCTTCAATCCTCCCGTCCCTTACAATTACTTTACAGCGACGTTTGGGGTCCTGCTCCTTACCCATCCGTTGATGGTTTTTCCTACTATGTCATTTTTGTTGACCATTTCACTAAATACACCTGGCTGTATCCATTACGCGGAAAATCAGATGTTTACTCAACTTTTCAGGACTTCAAAACTTTGGTTGAAAAATATTTCCAGCATCCCATCACTTCCCTTTATACTAATGGCGGTGGTGAGTTCATCAAACTGAAGCCTTTTCTTGCCACCCACGGCATAAACCACCTCCTAACTCCACCACACACACCTCAACATAACAGTGTTGCTGAACGGCGACATTGTCACATCGTTGAAACTGGTCTCACCCTCCTCCATCAGGCCTCCCTTCCGTTATCCTACTGGTCCTATGCTTTTCGGGCAGCCGTCTACCTCATCAATCGGCTTCCCACTCCCAATCTCCAAAATATGTGCCCATACACTCTCCTCTTTCAACTCCCACCCAACTACACCCGTTTGCGCACCTTTGGTTGTCTTTGTTTCCCATGGCTTCGTCCTTACACCCAGAATAAACATCAACCACGGTCCACTCCTTGTGTCTTTCTTGGCTATTCTCTTAACCAAAGTGCTTACTTGTGTCTTGACCCCTCCACTCACAAACTCTATGTCTCCCGTCATGTCCAGTTTGATGAGTCTACCTTCCCTGGTTCTTCTGCCACTCCTAACAGCCCCCCGGTCACCCCTGACCTCACTGCTTCTTGGCTTGCCACTCTCCTCCCTGTTTCCCATGTTCCTGTCTCGACTGCCACATCTGCCCCACCGGCTGTACCTGCTGATCCTCCTCCCGAGGACCCTCTCACTGCACCTTCTCTACTCCGCCTAGAGGCAGCCCCGCCCCCTGCTGCGGTTCTGTCACCTCCTGGTCTCCCGACCACCCCTGCACCACCAGAACCCGGTCCCACCGCTCCTTCCTCTGCCGCCACCCTCAGTGACAGCTCCCATGCTCCTATCCTCACCTACAGCCGGCGCCCTCGCCCCCCCGCCTCCTCCCACCCTCCTCCACCACCCTCTCGACCCCAACATACACATCCTATGCTTACCCGGACCCAAACTGGCACCATCAAACCTGTAACCCGTTATGCCCTCACTGCCACCTCTCACCCTCGCCCTTCTCTGGTTGAGCCAACCTGCGTTTCTCAAGCCCTGAAGGACCCTGCATGGCGGCATGCCATGTCCGATGAACTCAATGCCCTCATTCGCAATGGCACCTGGGATCTGGTTCCTCCTAGCCCCAACCAGAATGTGATCGGCAACAAGTGGGTTTTTCGTATCAAACGAACCCCTACAGGTGAGGTTGACAGGTTTAAAGCCCGTCTAGTGGCCAAAGGGTACCATCAACGACCAGGTGTGGATTTTCTGGACACTTTCAGCCCGGTGGTCAAGCCCACAACCATTCGACTTGTCCTCCACCTTGCTGTGACTCAAGGCTGGCCCCTCCGGCAGCTTGATGTCAACAATGCCTTCCTACATGGCACCCTTACTGAAGATGTTTACATGGCCCAACCAACCGGCTTTGCTGATCCCGATAAACCCACCCATGTGTGCAAACTCCAGAAAGCCCTGTATGGTCTTAAACAAGCCCCCCGTGCCTAGTACGAGCTGCATGCCTTCCTCCTTGCTCAAGGGTTTACACCTGCCCTCTCGGATGCCTCCTTGTTCATCCTCCGCCAAGGTAACCATGTTCTGTATTTTTTGGTGTATGTCGATGATCTCATTGTGACAGGCAGCAGTTCCTCTCTTATCACCGACTTCATCAACACCTTGGCTGCCAGATTTTCTATCAAAGACCTGGGCGACCTTCATTACTTCCTTGGGGTGGAAGTCCTTCCCACTCCCACTGGTCTGTTTCTCTCGCAGCACAAATATGTCCGTGACCTCCTCGCCATGGCTCGCATGGATGGTGCAAAACCAGTAGCCACCCCACTTGCGGTCTCTCCAACACTCACTCTTACAGATGGCTCTCCCTCTGCTGACGCCACGTTGTTCAGAAAGCTGGTTGACAGCCTTCAATACCTCAATCTCACCCGCCCAGATCTCTCCTTTGCTGTCAACAAGCTCTCCCAGTTCATGCATGCCCCCACGGACACTCACTGGCAGGCCCTCAAACGCCTCCTGCGCTATCTCAAGGGCACCATGTTCTATGGCCTCCAGCTTCACTCCAGGTCTTCCAACCATCTGCACGCTGTTTCTCACTCCCATAACCTCCATGCCTTTTCAGATGCCGATTGGGCAGGAGACCCCTCAGACCGTAAATCCACTACTGCTTACCTGGTTTATCTTGGGGCCAATCTCATCTCCTGGAGTTCCCGGAAACAGAAGGCCGTTTCCAGGTCATCCACTGAGGCCGAATACCGTGTTGTGGCCTCCACCACTGCTGAGCTGCTTTGGGTCCAATCCCTCCTCCGGGAGCTCGGTCTCTCCGTTGCTGGTCCACCAACCATTTCCTGTGACAACATTGGCACCACCTTCTACTGTGCCAATCCCGTTCTTCACTCACGCATGAAGCATGTCGACATTGACTTCCATTTCGTTCGTGATCATGTCACTCGTGGTCTCCTCCAGGTCTCTCATGTCACGACGGATGATCAACTAGCTGATGCTCTTACCAAGCCGCTGCCCCGCCCGCGTTTTCAGCTCCTACGTTCCAAGATTGGGTCGCTGATGGCTCCACCATCTTGCGGGGGCGTATTAAGGACCCTGCCGAATCACAGGAGATTGAGAATTCTTCTCCCTGATTCGGCAAATCATATCTCTACAGGAATCATTCTTGATTCCTTCCTACTGTATTTCTTTCCTAGTTAGTCTCTACCACTACATACCTAGTTAGGACTCTACTTGTATATACCTAGTTAGGACTCTGTTAAAACCTCTGTATAAATAGGGCACTACTGTAAAGCAAAGTTAATTTAGTAAAATATAAAAACAGAAACCTGTTTTAAATACCTTTTAACCACTAGGCCCATGGAAGTATCGAACATATTTATAATATTTAATTCACTTTTAAAATAAAGAAAACTTCTATTGAACCCATTAAAGCTATAATAGTAAACTATATTACATGGAAAACTCATGCCCATATTCCACATATGAACACAAGAAAATAGATCCAACAATAGATTACAAGTTGACAAGCTTGAAAGTTTGAAATGGTTGAAATAGGGTTCCAAATTTTCTCTTCTTTGTTCACCATCATCTTGCCAGTAAAGACCGCAAAATGGAAAGCTAAGATAGAAAATTAGTAAACATATGTTCATCAAATCTAACCAGAAAATTCCTAAACACCAATCAGATGCTTAACGTTCGTGAAAATGTAAATCCAAGAAGAGTATAAAGCATACAAGAATATTGATATACAAAATTAGAGCCAACTAACACTTTCAGAAGATATCTTAGGTATTGGAACAGACCTCGTTTAGCATCTGGAAGTCGGCCTTCCTTGGGAGAAATTTTTGAATCCTAAGAAAAAGGCAAAAAAAGCAAAATAACGTCTTGAAAAGCAATGATAAGGAGACTAGCTATGTTTCTTGACCACTAGCCAGTGGCCACAATATACCTTTCTGCCAGGAGTAAAATCAACGATGGGTCCTCCAGTGACGTCAACTGCAACAACACCCGCAAGCTGAAAATACAAGTAATCATGTATCTTCAATAATGAACCAGTTCTATGTGCAACAAATTGAAGGCAACAACTGCAATGATATTTCAAAAATCTCTTCATTTAATATAAGTTGAACAAAAATTCCATTTCAAAAAGATTAACTCTTGCAAAACTAAATCACCTGGTACAGGTCTGCATATGTAATCCTTGGATGCTTAGACTTCACTTCCTCTGACACAATAGAATCGTAAGTCAAAATTAAGAAGAATGCAATGAGAAGATTAACAACTGTGTATTTATGTCAATTGTAGACTTACTCTTCACAAATTAAAGATGATAGACTCTTTTGCAATATTCATAAGCATGGTACCATTCGACATAAATATTAGAAAATGTAGGGCACGTTGGAGGCAACCTAATATGCAGCATGATGATGACTGTGATACATGGTTGCTTCTTATAATTTGCTTCTCAGTTTCTGTTTAGAAATGAGAGCCTGAAGTTTGCCTAAGTAAGCACAAAGCGAGTCTTTGCGGACTCATATACAATTAAAGCATTCTAAACTTTCTAATACCCTTTCAATAAGATTACTAGTAGCAGAGCAATACAACCCAATGAATTTATTAAACCTGTATGTCATGTCATATATACAGCACACACAAAACCAAACAGTTATCTTAGCTTTCACTTCTCATATACAAAATTGCATGTGTAATTTCACAAATATAAGATCAATTTTGTTTAATCCGGAAAAACAATTGATGCTATGAGACAGCACAAACACACCGCAAAAATCAATAGCCTTCTTCAAGCCATTATTAGAACCATGAGAGTACTCTTCCTCGTTCCTGATCGACCCGTTAGGCCCACCCGTCTTCGTGTTGGCATCGTACGTTCCAGCATCGTGCCACCTACGAATCACACAAATTCACAGAAAATTATACAAAATCCGTAGAAATTTTAAGAAGCAGGTTAATGTATTACTATGAAACACAAAGCGATAGTATGTTTGGTTACTGAGAAAATAATGAAAGCAATATAACTCAAATTTTCTCGGGAAAAACAGAGAGAGAGAGCATACGCCAAGCGAAGCATGATCGGAGCGCAGCTTCTGCTGTAAATGAGAGCACGGAGATGACGACGCGCTTTCTCGATTTCCTTGAGGTACTCTTTGTCAATGACTGGTGACGTCATCGTGGCCGAAACTCAATGCTCTACTGCAAATCGGAGCAAAGACGAAACGATGAAAGAGAATAAGTGATGAATGATGATTGTGGCAATAATTAATGAGATGACTAATGTGTGTTAGAGAGAGAGAGAGAGAGAGAGAGAGAGAGAGAGCGGCGAGCGAGAAGAGGACTGAGGTAGTTAGACGGACTGAACTGCCCTGCTCGTCCTCACGAGGGCATATTGGTCATTGGACAAGTTCGATTGTATTCTAATTTTTGTTTTACTTGAAGCCCAAGACCTGATGAATGCCCAAGACCTGATGGAGTTTTCTAGCCTGATTCAACTGCGTACTGCCCATTTCTGGCCTCTCAGCTCAAACCCAACTAGAGGCGGAGTAGGAAATTAATTCGAAGGAGTCGTTTCATAAAATACTTAATTTTTTTTAATAATAACTCTTTTTTTTTATAATAACTCATCATTCAATTACGTAATTCAGGATAAGTTTACAGATTTTTTGTAACGACCTGATTCTTATTTATAGTTTTTACGGGATTTTTTCAGGTGTTTTATTTGTGTTTAGATTATTTTGCAATTAAATATTTTGGTTGGTTACTTAATTGGGAAAAAGTATTTTGGGAAATTTAGATTTTGTAATATTTTGGGAAGGAGGGATGCATTGTGTGGTTGGGAATAGCCCTCATCATTTGGCCCAGCAGCCCACAGGCTTATGGGTACCCGATAGGCCAGATGACAAAAAGTCTGATCCGGCCCGCATGTTGACGGGCTAGACTTGGGCTTAGGGTATTCAAGCCCGCTAGGCCCGCTAGCCCCGATAGGCCCGAGCCCGATAAAGCCTGGTAAGCCCAACCCGGCCCGCCTAGGTAAACCCGACCCATAAGCCCGAAAATATAAAATAATTATAAATTAAGAATTGATACTCAGTCCAACCTTGTTATTACTATCATAGCCAAAATCCAAAATTCTAACCAAATCTCAACCTAGTGTCATTTAAAAACCCAATGCCCAAACCAAACCCTAACCCTAAATTCAAAAAAACTCACTAGGTCTCTGACTCTCTTAGCGACCTCCTTATCCTATCTCGGATTTATGGTCGAAAAATTAAGTCAATTCTCCAAATCCAATAATACCCCTACTTAGCTTATTTCAATATTCGATAATAATATTTAAACTCAACTGTAACGACCCGTCCTGGAAACTGGGGTTAATGAAGTGTTTAAGGTAAGATTAGTGAGCGTAATCGGGGGATAGTTGGTCCCGATAAGGTCGTTAGCCTAGAATGACGATTTTGCTCCTGGTTCGGGCAAAAAGTTTGGGTTTTGACCGATGACCAGGACGTAGTTTAGGACGTCACGAATCCGTAGGCAGGTGGCACGCCCGATTTCGACATCCGAGGAGGAAGTTATGATGTTCGGAAGGTTGAGGGCATAACCGTAATTTGGCTAAACTAGGGGAAAAAGTTGATTTTTCGTACGATCGGGTTTTGACACGTTGACCTAGGACCGTTAGGTAGATCTCGTCGTCCTGAATTCAACGACAGGCGGCACGTGGCCATCGGACCTAGGATGAGTAAGTTACGGGTCTAAAACGGTAAGGGAAAAATTGTAATTTTGGGTTCAAAGAGGGGTATTTTGGTCTTTTGGCTGTTTGGGGATCTGTGCAACAGGACAGGGGCAGGTGTACAGCTGAGATTGAGACATTTGTGAGAGGGGCTTTGGGATGGTGACACGTGCTAAGGGACTAGTGGGTTCTAGTGTGCACGGCTCCAACTATTTTGGTCGTGTGGTCGTGTGTGTGTTCGAAGAAGAGAGAAACAGAGGGTGTGGCTGAGAGGGAAAATCGATCTGGTGAGGGAAGTGTGTGCGCTGGTGAGTGAAGAAGTGAGAGTAGAGATTCAGTGAGGATTGATGAGTGAATTGAGTGTAATCTGGTGTGAGGAAACCGGTGATGTGCAGGGTGAGTTCACGGGGAAAACCGGAAAAATAGGGAGAACCGAGGGAGTTGGCGGTGGTGTGGTCGTGTGTTGAACCAATTGGGCTCGAGAGAAGACTAGAATGGCTCTGTGGACTCCAGGGAGTGCGACGGTGTGCACGGTGGCGATCGACAGCAGGTAATTTCTCACCCCCGTTCAGTTGCTCTGTTTTTCCGTTAAGTTCAAACCGTGAGTCGTGGGTTTAGAGGACGAGTCGAGAGTTTTGGGGAGTTGGGTGAGACTCAGCGAGGTCCTAGGAACCGTCTACGGTGGTTGCCGTGACGGGGGAATGGCTGGTTGGCCGGGAGGAAGAACAGGGGATTGATCGGGGTTTCCTTCGAGTTAGGGACGATGATATAGAGGTTGTGTTGAGGTGTCTGAGTGAGGGGAATGGATTGTGGAGGACTGGACGAAGAGGATGGTGGAGAGAGGAGCAGAATTGGTGGCGGGACGGAGGAGAACCGACCACGCCGGTTCGAGTTGCAGGGACCGGTCTGAACCGGGTCGACCAGAGGTTGCTGGTGACACTGTTCACGCGCGTGAGTTTCACGCGCAGGAGATTCTGGACGCGTGTGGGGGGCGCGTGAAGGGTAGTGTGGGGAAGTGTCCAACATGACTTTTAAAGTATTCGATGTAACGAACATTTTGGCGTTGGTTTCGAGTCAATCGGATATCAGCTCGATATGTTTCGGACTGTCCGAAGGTGTTAGGCCTCGGTTAAAAATAGTCAAAAATACGGGAAAATTATGGGGCTTGAGTATGAGTATCGTGAAGTAGTTAGTGACCTTATCTTGGGATTTGGACAGGTTCGAGAAAGCCGAGGATAGCGACTGGCCGGGGACGGCGTAAGTGCGCGCATATCGAGGCGACGTTGAAATGGTCTGTGAGTGGACTTTTCTTTCAAACTCTTGATGCATGCATATATGTTTTTATATGATTTCTATACTTGATTCTATGATTTGACTTATGATTGTGATGGTTTATGGTTGTTGCACGTTTTTCGTGGAAATGACGGTTTTCACGTATTACGAGGTTTTGATAACTATTGTGATTTGAATTTGGTTTAATGAATTGATTTTGGGATTTGAAATACGATTTGATTTCAACGAAAGTAAAAGGATTTTGGAAAAGTGTTTTCGGGCTTAAGGCCCAGTTCAAAAAGTGGATTCCGGATTTGGGTTCGGAATGATTATTCCGGATGCCGGCTTACGGAATGATGGTTGCGGACTCGGATCTGGAAAGGAAATGGATATGAGTTCTGGATTTGGATATGGAAATGGAAAATGGTTTTCAAATGGTTTTGGATTGGATTTGCTGGATCTGGTTATTGGGTTTAAAGACCCGGATATCGATTTGACGGGGGCCGGGCCCAGATTGGGTTTAAAGACCCGGATTGAGTTTAAAGACTCAGGAGTTTAAAGACTCGGATATATTGATATTTCCCCCGTAGGCCTGTTGAGTTTAAAGACTCAGGAGTTTAAAGACTCGGATTATTGAGGCCTGGTTATTGAGTTTAAAGACTCGGATAGATCCAACAGGTTCGATGGATGAGAATGTGGCTTTAAATGTGTTTTGGGTTTTCACTGAGACTTGATGATGATGTTTTGGGCAGTGGCCCGGATGAAAGGTTTTTTGATGGTTTTGGGCTGAGGCCCGGGATTTGAGGAAAAGGAAAAATGTGTTTGGTTTCTCTTACATGGTTTTATGACATGGATATGCATGCATTGGTTTTTACGCGGAGGGTATAAATGTATGTGTTTTCTGATAACTGTTTTATTGAACGTAAACTTTCTTTTGTCCACTCACAGCCTTTTCGTGTTTTCGATACCCTCCAGGTTGTGGCGGTGCAGGCTGTTGGTCGGGAGAGACGGAGACATCATACGTACGATCCACAGTAGGCTCTGCGCACTCTGGAAAGTTCGGAAGTTTCTGGACGGTTCGGTCGAAACTCCCTTGTCCGATTTACGTGTCACACGGAGGTTAGACGTCAGTTTGGCCCTTGTGTCATACGCAAGTCAGACGGGAGCGGGGTTTAACCCTTAATCCCGGGGGATTAGGGGTGAGCCCTGACACAACTCACTTTTTTTTTTACAATTAGTTAGGTACAAATGGGCTTAGTAGGCCCGGCCCAAATGGGCTTAGTAGACCCGACCCGTAAAGCCCGATAAAGCCCGGCCCAAACTCGGCCCGACAAAAGGCATGGGGCTTTCATATTTATGATCAAGCCCGCCCGACCCAGCCCAGTATTTTTTAAATTATGAAATAGGCCCGGCCCAAGCCCAAAAATTTTGGGTCGGGCTTGCCCGACTCGGCCCAATGACGAGGCCTAGTTGGGAACACATACAATCCATTTTCATCTCTTACCTGTGCACGGTGCACCCCAAAGAACCCACACACCCATAATTTCCAACTTCCATTTTAGGACCTTTTTTAACTCAAAACAAGTAATGGATCGTGTTCCTTGGACCCTCACAATTAGAAACAACCCAAGTTTGAAGTTGGTACCACGTAGAATCAATCCATACGTGAGGAGGAATGAAACCCGCAACTTCCAAGCATTATACCGCGGCAGAGCTCGTGACACGACCCATCCCAATCCCCCCGGGATTACCATGGAATGTGACGTGCTCCCGTCTGACAAGAGGCGCCAGACAAGGGATAACCGATTGCCATTGCCCAAACGGGCTTCCAGAGTGCGTAAGGATCGATGGAGGAGGTGTGCGATACACAAGTCTCTGCTGCAGTCGTATCCGGAATCAACCTGAAGGGCATTGAAAACAAAAGCTGTGAGTGGACGAAAATAAACAAGTCTGCTTAAAACATTTATAAGACATTTATGCCCCTCAGTAAAATCATATGCATGCACCAAAACCAATAATCCCATATTTATTTAGAAATAACCATTAGGGCCTTAGCCCGGAAACCAAAGCATATTTTCGATTTCCAAAAGTAAATCCAAGAGTTATTTCATCAATCCAGTAATATTCATTTATTATTTTTCCATCTCCGGCATCCCCGATGCCTAGCGTCCTAGACGCTTGACGTTCCAGACGTCATATCTCACGGTATTAAGCAACGCGTGCTGCCCGGGGTCTCACCGGGTCCATATCTCTGACATCCCCGATGTCTGACGTCCATGACGTCTAGCAATCCTGCTCCTGGATCACTATACGGTCCGGTAGCTCCGTACAATGAGCCCTCGCAGGCAATGCACCGTGACTTCTCCAGTGTCCCCGACACTTGGAGGAGACCAGGATATAAATATCCTCATATCGAGATGGTTTTATGGAACACATTTTATTATTCATTTCCAAAATATCACAAGGGCCCTGCCCCGAATTTCCATAAAACCGTCATAAGTCCAAATGGTTGAATCAAATCCGAAATAGTTTATTCAATTCCATTTTAGGGTCCCCGACCCGAAATCACATATACAAGTCAACTGGGCCCTTGGCCCGATTCCTAAGTTAACTGGGCCCCTGGCCCGATTTCATAATTCAATTGGGCCCCTGGCCCGATTCAACAAATTAACTGGGCCCCTGGCCCGATTCACTTTATCAAATCCGTAACCGTTTCATGAAATCATATCCATCCATATTTATGGAAATCAGTGCAAATCCAGAAAACCTCGATTCACGTGCAAACACGTAAATCGCCTCGAAAAGCGTGAAAACATATAAATTCACTGATATCCAAAATAAATCATATAATCCCAATTATAACAATCATGAAACAGTTATGCATGCATCGAATTTATAAAACCAATGTCCACTCACAGACCGTTTAACCGAGCGCCTCGATACGCGTGCCATAGGCCCTCCCGGGCCACCTCACTATCACCGGGACTCCCAATCCTGTTCAAATCAATTTAGAGGATCACTAACCTCATCATTAACATCCTATTCAAGTCCCGTAATTTTCCCGAATTTTTAAGTATTTTTAAATTGGATTTAAAACCTTCGGACTTCCCGAACAATATCGAGACGGTGTCCGATCGACACGAAACCAATCCCAAAATGTTCGTTACAATGTATAGGATAAAAGTCATGTTGACCTCACCTCGAGATTCGTGCTCACGCGCCGTCACGCGCCGCCGTGAGTGGCTGCGCGTGAAAGCCACGCGCCTGCTACAGTGCTCCTTCTTCACCCGAATGACTGGTAAACGGGTCAGATTACCCGCGATAGGATCCGTTTCAAACACCCTCAATTCGATATCAATTCCATCCGTTCTTGATCCTACAACAATCACCAATCCACCAATTTCAGTTCTGTGTCCATGATTAGCATCAACCGTCGATCAATCTTTTCGACAACCCGTGATCACCCAAAACGGGTCGATCACCAGAGCTCCTCCAATCCTTAACCAAAATCAAATTAACTTCACAGGAAGTTAATAAGGACTAATTCGAACTAATTAGCATAATTAATTTAACTCGAAAATACCTCAATCGTCACAACTCAAGCTCGAGTTTTCCGGCCGTCCACCATGTCCGTTCACGACCCTAGGAGCTCCCAAGCTTGCCCCATTTGATCTGGTTCGACTCGTTGAAGTTCCAGGAAGCTCAATCACTCATCAATTAGGCTTGGGCTGGCCTGAAACTGGAAATTCGAATTTGAATTCCCCAGAACCCAGTTTCGGGTTTTTGAGTATTCCTCCACCATTTCCACTCCATTCTTCCATCTCTCAATCTCAGTGAACTGCCCTCGACACACACTTCATTCCTTTAATTCAATTTAGCCGTTAAAGGCATCCAAAAGTGTCCAATTTCCACTGTGCAAAAGTTCCCGCACTGGCCAGAAAATCATAGAAAACCCAGTGCACATGTCGTGCAATCGATGCCAACTCATTCCCATGTGCAATCCCACCCCAAACCGGTCCAATTCCATCATTTAATTGATAAACAAACATGGGATCGATCGCACAAGGCATCCACCTCACGGCTAAATCAATGGAACAGTGTCCCGTGAAGAAAATTACAATTCTGCCCTTGTGCAGAAAATTACCAAAATGCCCCTCACGCATCCTGACCCGTAACTCGGTCATACGGACTCCGATTGATGCGTGCCGCCTGTCATTGAATTCGTATCGACGAAACCTCCGTAACGGTCCTTGGCCCTCGGCCATCGGACATCCCGGTCAAAAAGTCAACATTTCCCCCTTATATCGTCCAAATTACGAAAACGCCCTTGGACTTCCGTACATCATAACTTTCACCACGAACGTCGGAATCGAACGTGCCACCTGTCTATGAACTCGTGGCGTCCCGAACTACGTCACGGTCATCGGTCAAAGTCCATTTGACCATCCGAATTAAAAGTCAACGTTTTGCCCACACCCAGGGGCAAAACAGTCATTTTGCACAATTCGTCCGAAATCGCCCAACTAATCCCAGATTAGTAAATCACCATTAAATATTATTAAATCCCGATATTCGGGACGGGTCGTTACAACCTTCCCTCCTTAAAGAATTTCGTCCTCGAAATTACCAATAACCTTACTCCACAACCACCTTGTGGAAAACAATTCGACCACACATCTGTGTACACTTGTACTCCCACATACTGGGACAACACCGGCCTCGTTTGTACCCAGACATCCCATCACAGTCATACGCCACAACAACAACACTCGACCACCTCGAGTGGACATAATCACCTGATTCGCGATAAAATCGCTTAACCATTTAGCTGACTCCTTCGGCTAGATGGTTCCTTTCCATTGCCAATAAATCCTTACATTTGCTCCCGTCGGGAGTCACCAAATCTCATTTGTCAGTCCATGCTGACACCATTAGTCAAACTGTCATCACAAAACTTTACCACCCTGATAAAGCCCCAACCATCTGTCTATCCGTGACAACACCACATACTACATCACTCTCGATGTAGCGCAAGATCAACCACCTGATCTCAATTCGCAGGGCAAGCCCATCCTGCGACATAAGTAAATCTCAATGTCCATAATCGCCGACTCCCTCAGCGAACCAAGACGCTGGAAAAATATAACGGCGTAGTAGCATCACGCAAGGCTACTCGTGGTTACTCTGACCACCAACTCCCTCATCCCGAGTGTACGTATACCGCCAACTTACTCAATCAAGTGGTGTAACTGGAACACATTGAATACCAGCCCAGCAGTGATCACACATATCAATACCGGGGTTCCACTAGCCAACCGTGGCCAAGAGCACCTGCTCACACAATCACTGAACCCGACAAAATCACTCTGCACAGCGTACAGTATCCAATGTCCAGTCCACAATCACAAACAACAACGATATCGGAACCAAGCCGATCACCAACACGTTCAATCACACACCACTGGTACAACCCATGTACCGTCACCAGGCATAACAAGCCTGCAAAGTATCAATCCTCGTACAACGTACCCTGTACGCACATCAATCCATCAATCTGCCTACAACCACCCAGGTCATAGCCAAACACGTTCCAATAATGGAGTACATTTGCCCAACCTAACATGAGACAAAACGAACTCCACCCGTCATCTAGTTCCAATTCCGAATCCGAATCCGCAATTTCGTAAGAAATTCCGAATCCAAACCCAAACATCACATTTTCAACCCATTTCCAAATCCGAATCCGAAATCATTATTCCGTAAGCTAGCATTGGAATAATCATTCCGCACCCAAATCCAGTAATCCATTTTCGAGCTTCGCAATCGAATCCTGAATCGTCACCCAGAAATTCGATTCCAAAGCCCAAAATCTCGTTTACGTCCATCAAGACGTAACGTAACCGAATCTATCGGTTGCCTCTCCAAAACACTCGATTGACTTCACAGGGAAGCCAAACCCAATACCCACACGTCAAAGGTTGACAAAATCCGACCACATCGGAAACCTACTTAACCGAGTAACAACCATATGGACTCACTCCGAAAAGAAGTTCAGTCCCGTCATTAACGACTCACGTACCAAGGTAAGAGTGATAAACTCTCCACCCATCTGGATCATCAAGATCACAATCCATATCCATCGCTACGTCACCCGACAAGTAACATCACGATCCTAGATCGTCACATCGACCAAAGTCGACAACATCACAAATCAGATCCACCTGGGATCCACACATGCTTACATAGCTAACAATCCATCTGGAAGCTGATCGTAGGGTCTTACACCCTCAATAGAATCCTTTGCCAAATTCCTCTTGGTGGAAAGATGACCACGCATTTCACCACCAAATCCAAAATCATACACAACTGCTTGTGTCCAATGACCCAAGGCCAAACCTGGGTCCACCTACCAATACACGCTCAACGTACTGGTAGCAACAATCATCATCTGCCACGGCAGAAAATATGAAGTCAACCCTAATGACTTCGGAATACCAATCACTGATGCGGAAACGAGCACTCCTCTCGTTCCCCCAATCACAACTCTCCCCAGATCGGGAGTTCCAACCATGTTGGAAACAGACATGCTCCCAATGAGATGTCAAGTCCAACCACTGGACTGCCCATGTCCATACCTCACTTGGACCACCACGTGTCCAAAATCAATTCATTACTCGGACCTCACGTCCGTCAATAATCATGTATGCACACATCCCGATTCCGAACGAGATATCCACAACACTGCCTGGATGTGCATACCCAACTGCCTTCGTCTCACATCACAACCTAAACAGGTTCAATTCTCAGGTTTCAAGTGATTCACAATCACAAAATCCCACATCAATACCACGAATGGTTTCCCCGACTTTTCCAATTCCAATAATTTCCTTGTACTCTCAGGGGATATAAGCAGTACACAAACTTACCAATCTCGGAGTTGACCACAACTCCCCAAATCCACCAACTCGCATGACATAGGGAACATCGTCCCTAGATTCCCTAAGTTTCAATCATACCATTTTATCCATTCATCACTTGACATCATAAATCTGTTAGGACTTATCCCAACACGACACAACCTCCACTGGATCCCATCCAGTCCAAGACTCAACCACCACTGAGTCGCAGATACCAATCATCTGTTCATCATGACAGAGTCACACCCCAACTGGTGGCTCATCGTCATCACACTTACTGACACCGGCACCAGCGCTAGTACCAGCACCAACGCACCATCATCAACACTAGTATCAGCACACAGGCATCCATACCAGTATTGGCATATAGGTATCACCATCCCAACATCCAAACATACCACACGAACACCCATGCTAGCACACGAACATCCATGCTAGCACACTGTGTGCAAAGTTGTTACCCTGGATCTCCATTCATTACGAACGACGATCCCGTAACACCACTCGTACCCCACGACTATGGGTACCTCCAATTTGACCACTGGCACATCAGGATAATGGACGTTCCCTGAACATCCCCAAGTATTAAAACCACACTAAATACCCTCGATAGCCAGTCATCTCGACACAACTGTCGACCAACAGTCATCGTTGTCAAGATCCGTATCCACACATCACACTACTATTCGATCCAACACGGTATTCCATATTTTATCTCATAACCGCATCCGTGGATCGAATCCCATAATCCAGACCAGACTCACTAGAGTCATCCACATGGTCATCCATGACCTCAGCCGCGCGTCGCAGCACAAGTTCTCACTTAAGGTTCACCTTTCGGTCCATCAATTATAAATTAGGGTTCCAAGGTCACACCCTAGGGTTCCACCGAACCCAACTGCCTTTTGCAGTAAAATCCACAACCTGACCGACTCTGCGGTCCTGACATCGTATAGACATCCAATCCAATCCAATCGTCAACTCAACGTGGGTTCCACCACGAAGGTCATCGGCTAACTCCGATGCACCAACACCCGTACACTAGCCAACACTACTAGGGTCCAAGACTTAGACCAATACTCAACTGAGTTTCACATTTCCAATCAAATGGGGTTCCCTGAACCTAGCTGTGCCCAGTGGCACAACAATCCACCATCTCATGACCGAACCGACGGTCCCACATTACCAGTTAATCGTATACAACCCCACCTGGGTTGAATCGCAACCATGCACGGCGTATCGGGCCAAACACACCCAATTCACCATACAACCCAAAACTATCTATCAGGTTGACAACGGAACAACAGCCCAAAGAGACATCACACCCTCGTCCTTCGCGCACAAAAGAGCAAAACCTGCTCTGATACCACTTGACACGACCCATCCCAATCCCCCCGGGATTACCATGGAATGTGACGTGCTCCCGTCTGACAAGAGGCGCCAGACAAGGGATAACCGATTGCCATTGCCCAAACGGGCTTCCAGAGTGCGTAAGGATCGATGGAGGAGGTGTGCGATGCACAAGTCTCTGCTGCAGTCGTATCCGGAATCAACCTGAAGGGCATTGAAAACAAAAGCTGTGAGTGGACGAAAATAAACAAGTCTGCTTAAAACATTTATAAGACATTTATGCCCCTCAGTAAAATCATATGCATGCACCAAAACCAATAATCCCATATTTATTTAGAAATAACCATTAGGGCCTTAGCCCGGAAACCAAAGCATATTTTCGATTTCCAAAAGTAAATCCAAGAGTTATTTCATCAATCCAGTAATATTCATTTATTATTTTTCCATCTCCGGCATCCCCGATGCCTAGCGTCCTAGACGCTTGACGTTCCAGACGTCATATCTCACGGTATTAAGCAACGCGTGCTGCCCGGGGTCTCACCGGGTCCATATCTCTGACATCCCCGATGTCTGACGTCCATGACGTCTAGCAATCCTGCTCCTGGATCACTATACGGTCCGGTAGCTCCGTACAATGAGCCCTCGCAGGCAATGCACCGTGACTTCTCCAGTGTCCCCGACACTTGGAGGAGACCAGGATATAAATATCCTCATATCGAGATGGTTTTATGGAACACATTTTATTATTCATTTCCAAAATATCACAAGGGCCCTGCCCCGAATTTCCATAAAACCGTCATAAGTCCAAATGGTTGAATCAAATCCGAAATAGTTTATTCAATTCCATTTTAGGGTCCCCGACCCGAAATCACATATACAAGTCAACTGGGCCCTTGGCCCGATTCCTAAGTTAACTGGGCCCCTGGCCCGATTTCATAATTCAATTGGGCCCCTGGCCCGATTCAACAAATTAACTGGGCCCCTGGCCCGATTCACTTTATCAAATCCGTAACCGTTTCATGAAATCATATCCATCCATATTTATGGAAATCAGTGCAAATCCAGAAAACCTCGATTCACGTGCAAACACGTAAATCGCCTCGAAAAGCGTGAAAATATATAAATTCACTGATATCCAAAATAAATCATATAATCCCAATTATAACAATCATGAAACAGTTATGCATGCATCGAATTTATAAAACCAATGTCCACTCACAGACCGTTTAACCGAGCGCCTCGATACGCGTGCCATAGGCCCTCCCGGGCCACCTCACTATCACCGGGACTCCCAATCCTGTTCAAATCAATTTAGAGGATCACTAACCTCATCATTAACATCCTATTCAAGTCCCGTAATTTTCCCGAATTTTTAAGTATTTTTAAATTGGATTTAAAACCTTCGGACTTCCCGAACAATATCGAGACGGTGTCCGATCGACACGAAACCAATCCCAAAATGTTCGTTACAATGTATAGGATAAAAGTCATGTTGACCTCACCTCGAGATTCGTGCTCACGCGCCGTCACGCGCCGCCGTGAGTGGCTGCGCGTGAAAGCCACGCGCCTGCTACAGTGCTCCTTCTTCACCCGAATGACTGGTAAACGGGTCAGATTACCCGCGATAGGATCCGTTTCAAACACCCTCAATTCGATATCAATTCCATCCGTTCTTGATCCTACAACAATCACCAATCCACCAATTTCAGTTCTGTGTCCATGATTAGCATCAACCGTCGATCAATCTTGTCGACAACCCGTGATCACCCAAAACGGGTCGATCACCAGAGCTCCTCCAATCCTTAACCAAAATCAAATTAACTTCACAGGAAGTTAATAAGGACTAATTCGAACTAATTAGCATAATTAATTTAACTCGAAAATACCTCAATCGTCACAACTCAAGCTCGAGTTTTCCGGCCGTCCACCATGTCCGTTCACGGCCCTAGGAGCTCCCAAGCTTGCCCCATTTGATCTGGTTCGACTCGTTGAAGTTCCAGGAAGCTCAATCACTCATCAATTAGGCTTGGGCTGGCCTGAAACTGGAAATTCGAATTTGAATTCCCCAGAACCCAGTTTCGGGTTTTTGAGTATTCCTCCACCATTTCCACTCCATTCTTCCATCTCTCAATCTCAGTGAACTGCCCTCGACACACACTTCATTCCTTTAATTCAATTTAGCCGTTAAAGGCATCCAAAAGTGTCCAATTTCCACTGTGCAAAAGTTCCCGCACTGGCCAGAAAATCATAGAAAACCCAGTGCACATGTCGTGCAATCGATGCCAACTCATTCCCATGTGCAATCCCACCCCAAACCGGTCCAATTCCATCATTTAATTGATAAACAAACATGGGATCGATCGCACAAGGCATCCACCTCACGGCTAAATCAATGGAACAGTGTCCCGTGAAGAAAATTACAATTCTGCCCTTGTGCAGAAAATTACCAAAATGCCCCTCACGCATCCTGACCCGTAACTCGGTCATACGGACTCCGATTGATGCGTGCCGCCTGTCATTGAATTCGTATCGACGAAACCTCCGTAACGGTCCTTGGCCCTCGGCCATCGGACATCCCGGTCAAAAAGTCAACATTTCCCCCTTATATCGTCCAAATTACGAAAACGACCTTGGACTTCCGTACATCATAACTTTCACCACGAACGTCGGAATCGAACGTGCCACCTGTCTATGAACTCGTGGCGTCCCGAACTACGTCACGGTCATCGGTCAAAGTCCATTTGACCATCCGAATTAAAAGTCAACGTTTTGCCCACACCCAGGGGCAAAACGGTCATTTTGCACAATTCGTCCGAAATCGCCCAACTAATCCCAGATTAGTAAATCACCATTAAATATTATTAAATCCCGATATTCGGGACGGGTCGTTACAGCTCGTAAGGTGCATGGCGGCGCAACCGTCTTCTTTGCACTAGACGATGACGTCAGCAAGACGTCATGATGACGCCGCCACGTGATGTTAGCATGACATCAGCTACCATGTCAACAGGTGCCACGTGTCAGGCCACATCAGCGGGATGACATCAGAATGCCACGTGGGCGACGGGTGGGGAAGGCCGCTAGCCTTCCATCGGCACGTGGGTAGGAATTTCTAGACACCGCAATGCGAGTCCGAAAGCTTTTAATGTGTTGAATCCAATGATGGTGGTTTCTGGTCGATCATAGTTCGTTAAGAGATAGTTTTGGGCGTTCAAAGTCACAAATTGCGTGTTTAGGACTCGTGTACTATCCCGGGGTTTATGGGGGTTTTATATACGAGATTATATGCATTGTTAGTTACCCCGGTTATTATTTTGATATGCGATGACGCTTCAAGGATTTCTGAGTAGCATATAGCTCAAGAGTGAGCTACCAGTTTGACTATAGTGGACTGTTTGTGTATAAATTGAGCTGCATGCATTTTTACATATTTCTATGTTTTGATTGCATGGCATGGTTTGCAATGAATAGATTATTTATTCGAGATGTTGGACACATGCTATTATTTTTTTGGGAAAAACCAGATTTTTGGCTCGTGCCTGGCTTACAAACCAAATTTTCATCATGATACAAACCAAATTATGGGGTTGTCCAACTAAGTTGCATCATTACCACACTCTACTTAGACGATAGTTTACAAGTTCATCAAACAAGTTGAGTAGGACATTCTAATGGGCAATGACATGCATAAAGTTTCCTCCAATCAATTAGCTATGCATTATACAAATCGATATGCAGCCGGTCAGTAAATAGCCTTAACATCCAACCAATCACGAAGAAAGCTAACTTATCCATGTAACTCATAAGCCAGTGAATACAACAGGCCGGCACATATTCAACCATTTAAACTAGGTGATCGAACAATCACACTGCACAATTAGACTGCACTGCCAATTGAATTATATAACATAATCAGCAAAACTAGACAAGTAATAAATTGAGAATGATATTGACCATCGAGGCGCATGAAGAAATTAACCATCCTTTCAATGCCAAGGTTTGCGCTGCCTCACAATATCAGCAGGCCGGACCTTTATCCCGAGGTCATGATTTCCCTTCTCGACAGTGGCCAATCTGTTTCACCAACAAAAGAAAATGGATCTGTTCACAAAACCCTTCAACCAAAAAAAAAAAAAAAGACTTATCATATCAAATAAATAAAAGCTATCAAAAAGAAAAAAATTAAAGAACAAAAAGATAAAATTGGAACAAAGGGCTTATCTTTTGGGTCTAGCCATCGAGCTCAGAGGTTGAATTCAGATGTGGTAACCCTGGTACGTTGTCGGATCTGGCAGCCTCAATCTTTATGTTTTCTGCCAACGAAACATTAAAACCAAATTGAATTGGAGAGAGACTGAGTTTTGGTTGTAGGGCTAATAGATTCAATTTCGGAGGTTACATACCACAGCCAAGTCCCTCATTATCCACTCCCTAGCAAACAAGGGTTAAAATCAATATTGAAATGAAAAGATAATGCAACCAAAACAGACATGGATGATTTAGAGTCTCGACCCCCATAACCATGACACCATAGACATCATACCTTAATTTCGTAATTTTAGTTTCAAGCTCAAAGACATAGTGGAATGTCTACACATAAAAAAATATCTTTTTTATGTTTAAAAGCTACTTGAAGCATTTACATTTTAATGGCACCAACCTAAAAGGATAGCTACCTTAATTAATTTGTTCCTATAGCCTCTTTCACTCCTGGTACTAAAAGGAGAGGTCACTTCGCCCTATTTCATAGTTACATTTGTTTCGATTTCAGACTCTTGTCACCTTCGAAACAGCTCAACACCTACAAGAAAAAAAAAACACATGGAAATGGTTGATAACTAACTTGAGTTGCATTGATCAGGAAAAATAAAAAGCTCAAGATGTTTTAGCGTTGTTTTAGTAGTAAATGCAACGTTTGTGGGATTAGGGATGTGCATTGCGAGACGTTTGAAAAGGAGAAATGCGGCTGCAGCCAGCTGGTCACATCATTGGAAATTGCTACTCGTTCAAAGGCGGAAACGGGCTCAAGGTCCAGCTTCCACATGATTAACGGTGGTGTTGAAGTTAGAGAACCCCAAATAACGTTGCCTTCAAGGGCAAGAAAAACTCTTTACGCTTGTCAAGATCACGCAATCTAGAAAAATGATATATAGGCCATGTAAAAGGCTTGGAAGTTCTATTTATTTTAAATCACATTTGAGCCCAAGAATTTGACCACGGTTGCAATTTTTTAAGAATGAGATTTTTTTTGTTTTTTGTTTTCCTTTTGGACTACAACTGAATTCTAGCCTTCCTTTCCGCGTTAAGAATTTTCAAAATCTTGAAATATAGCATTGAGTGTGAATGCAATTAAAATACCTTTGAGTTTCCCACCTTGTCAAGCAAAGTGTATGTACCATTTTATATTACTTGAATTAACACAAACAGAACTGCAAAAAGAGAAACCTTTACACGGGTAGTTTTGCAGAGCCATAACGTAAAAACTTCCAAACAAAAAAAAAAAGGTTAGAGTATTAACATGTGAAGCAGCATGATGCACATTGTTAATTGCAAAAAATGTAAAGAATAGAGGTGTTAAAAGCTTGTCACGTCTTTATAAGCAAGACCAGAAACAATATTGTAGTGGCTGTTAAAGGATGTCATATTAAACATTTCCCTGAAAATGGAATAATTTCGAAACAATTCGGCTGCATTCACGTCTTAATTACAAAAGATGTAATCCGTTTGAAAGTTGGGCTGCATTCACGTGGAAATTTCACAAGTTGCGAAACCTGAATCATCTACGTATGATATGAAACTCTTATTCCTATTTTCACGTCTTAAAGAAGTAGAATTTTCAAAACCTTTTACTGACAGATAGTCCAGAACAGATATTGTTTACTCTTTCATTTTAATGTGCAAAGTTATCTGAGATGATAAAACACTAGCAGCAAATGTTTATGTTTCCTACCAACAAAAAAGTGACACCCAATTGAATCGGAGAGAGATTCAGTCTGGTCTTAGGGTCGATAGTTTCAATTTCGGAGGTTACATAACACAACCAAGTCCCCATTATCCGCCCCGTAACAAACAAGGGTTAAAATCAAGATTGGAATGAAAAGATAATGCGACTAAATAGAAAACAGAGGATTGTTCACCTACCAGGGAAGATAAGATACTAAGAAAACTGTTATGATCTGATCTCACCTAGCGTGCTTTAGGTGATAAAATAACAGATCAGATGTCAAGTCATCTAACCCACAAAGGCACTAAGCAGAACTCACCACTACCCCCAGGTCATTGTTGATAACTCGAAACTGATAGAGAGAGTTTCTTTAGAAGGCAGGGTCCTTACTGGCTGAATAAGTCTACTACCCAAATCCCAAATCTCAAATAAATCAACAACAAGTGCCTTTTACCCGCCTTCGTATTCAAATATGAAACTCCCTTTCAGTTTTCAAGTTATCCACAATAAACACTTCCTTCTTTTCCATCTAGCACAGGGCAAGCCGAGCGGCGCAGCGAGCAGCCTTCAATTTCTAATTTCTTACTTTGGCGGTTATTCTGGCCAATTCCTGGGCTTTTACAAGCTCAGCCGCTCTAAAGCTTTCAATCATTTCAGAAGTAGCTTCAGGACACTGTGCTTTAACAATCAAGCCAGAAAATTTCGCCCTATGTCTTGCAATTCGTTCTGCCTGAGTGGCAGACATTGTTGAGTTAATGTTTTTTTTAGTGGATTATTAATGCATTGTAATTTGATTATGTATTGAGAATAAATACATGGTGTTGTTCTTTCAACCTTGTAGGAAAAGATTGATGTGGAAGCTTCATGAAGAAGAACATTAATTGAAGAAGGTGCATGAATGGACTTCAATGAAGGATGTTGAAATGTGAGGAAAATGCCCCACATTGGAAAAGTACAACTACAACTTGTGCCTTAAGCACTATATAAGGTAGAGAGTTTGGCCACATTTCAACATCAAGTAGAACACATCATAAGTGTGTGAGTGCTTCAAGAGTGTGTATAGCTCTTGGGGTAGAGTGATCTTCTTGAGCATTTCAAGAGTGTATAGCTCTTGGAGTAGAATGATTTTCTCGGTTAAGAGAAGATGAAAGAGTGTGTATAGCTCTTGGAGTAGAGTGATCTTCTTGGGTTGAGAGAGAGTGTACAAGGGGTATCCTATTGGATACAAGGGCTCGAGTTGGGTATAAACTTGAGTAGTGTAATCTTGTATTTTGTATTCTCTCATAGTGAAGGAGAAAACTCTCCGAGGACGTAGACAAGTTAATTGGCCGAACCTCGTTAAATCTTTTGTGTTCTTAGTTTCTTTATTTCCTTTTTTCCATCTTTATTGTTAGCAATTGCATGGTGGAGGATTAATTTCCTAACAAGTGGTATCAGAGCTTCGGTTTATCGAGGAGCAGAATTTCACTCTATGACAAAGGAGGGTGAAGGACATCCTAGTTCAATAAGGTCTTGCAAGACCGTTGAAGGGGAAGGATGCGAAGCCAGAGAAGATGTTAGATGAAGATTGGGACGAGTTGGAGTCCAGGTGTGTCAGCACTATTAGGCTTTATATTGCTGACTATTATAAATAATGTTAATGATGTAGATTTTGCACCTGAGCTTTGGGAGAAAATGGAGAAGCTTTATCTTGGGAAAGGCTTGCAAACGAAGCTGAATTTAAAGTGGGATCTCTACAAGCTCAAGATGGGAGAAGGTGTGAATCTCATGAAGCACATGAACGTGTTCAAAGGATTGATAAATCAACTATCAAGAGTTGAGGTTAAAATTGAGGAAGAAGATCAAACCCTTTTACTTCTTACCTCGTTTCCCGATTCATATGAGAATATTGTTACTACAATTGTGTATGGTAAGGATACACTGAAGATGGAGGATATAGAATCGACTCTCTTATCACATGAGAAGAGAAGGAAAGCCGATGATTCTCTAGGTTCCGTCTTCATTGCTCATGAACAGAATCGTAAGGGAAGGTCAACTGCGAGGGGATTTAGTGGGCATAGCAAGTCTAAATCCAGAGGCAGAGGAAAGGGCAAGCAATGCTACAAGTGCAAGGAGTGGGGACACATAAAGCCGGGTTATCCATTGATGAAAGAGAATGACGATAAGGGCTCAGATTGCTCCTTGGCTGGTGTAGCGGAGATGTCTAGAGATTTTGGAGAACTTCTCATAGTCTCCAAAGGTAATTACATTTTTTCTCAAGATTATTGGATATTAGATAGTGGTTGTTCTTATCACCTTTGCTCTAGGAGAGAATATTTTGATACGTTCCAAGAAGTCCAAGGATTTGTGACTTGGGGTGATGGCACAAGACGTCGTCCCATGGGTACGGGAACGGTGAAGATCAAGATGTTCGATGGAGCAGTTCGAACATTGGGTGACATGGTGTATGTCCCAAAGTTCCGGATAAATCTAATATCCTTAAGCTAACTAGACTCCAAAGGCTGCAAGGTTTCGTCAAGTGTCACGTGGCTGCATGGTCCTAATGAAGGGAGAAAAATGTAAAAGTATGTTCCGTCTGATAGGAAAAACTCAGACCTCGAAGGTTGTTAGGAAATAGGGTGTACATGAGAACAGGTACCTGAAGCGGGTCTCGTTTGCGGGCACAGCAGAGACGCTATCTACATGTTTCCAAGTTTCAGACGATGATGAGAAGGATAATCTTGCAAGGGAAGAGGCAAAGTCGAGGTACCTCTTCGGAGCCAACTGGTAATTGTTGACTCGGAGCAGCTGCACATAGCATTGGCTATTTTAAATCAGAGGGATCTAGGACCGTATGCAACTGATTCGGGGTATGTGTAATTGGTACAAGAATAAGGCCAATGGAATGCTTGTGGGTATATCAAGCGGTATCTCTATTTGAGATGAACTTCAGGGATTGAAGTGGTGATGCAACATTATCCACCTAAGTTGGCAGGGGGAGATTGTTGAGTTAATGCCTCCTTAGTGGATTATTAATGCATTGGAATTTAATTATGTATTGAGAATAAATACATGGTGTTGTTCATTCAACCTTGTAGGAAAAGATTGATGTGGAAGCTTCATGAAGAAGAACATTAATTGAAGAAGGTGCATGAATGGACTTCAATGAAGGATGTTGAAATGTGAGGAACATGTCCCATATTGGAAAAACACAACTACAACTTGTGTCTTAAGCACTATAAAAGGTGGAGAGCTTGGCCACATTTCAACATCAAGGAGAACACATCACAAGTGTGTGAGTGCTTCAAGAGTGTGCGTAGCTCTTGGGGTAAAGTGCTCTTCTTGAGCACTTCAAGAGTGTGTATAGCTCTTGGAGTAGAGTGATCTTCTCGGTTAAGAGAAGATGAAAGAGTGTGTATAGCTCTTGGCTTCTCGGGTTGAGAGAGGGTGTACAAGGGGTATCCTATTGGATACAAGGGCTCGAGTTGGGTATAAACTTGAGTAGTGTAATCTTATATTTTGTATTCTCTCATAGTGAAGGAGAAAACTCTCCGAGGACTTAGGCAAGTTAATTAGCCGAACCTGCAAGTTAATTAGCCGAACCTCGTTAAATCTTTTGGGTTATTGGTTTCTTTATTTCCTTTTTTCCATCTTTATTATTAACAATTGCGTGGCGGAGAATTAATTTCCTAACAAACATATCATCGATAGGAGTGGAAAACAATACAGCCTCACAAGTAGGACGAGGATGGGGATGGGAATGGCAAGGAGGTATCACAGTGACTGGAGAATCACAGTGTCAGGACCCGTCCCAAATATCACCTCGATACCCGGGACGAACCCTGTTCCCGTCTGACAATCACACTTAAAGTACCAAAATAACCTCAACACAACCATAAGCATAACTATCAGACAAGGGAGAATATAATACAACCGTAATTCAGAGCATAGTTAATACAAAACAAGCACAAAACCCTACTAGGCTAATCTCGCAACGGAAGAACGTTGTAAGCTCTATGCCTCGGTTCCTGCCTCAACGTTCACCCCAGCGCTATCACAACGACCTGGAGGGTAAATTAAAACCAAAAAGTGTGAGTGGACTAAAGCAAAAAAAGGTTTAAAACACGATTTAAGAATAAAACAGTTGACAGAAAAGAATAAGGTTTTTTCCCTCCGTTTTAAAATTATGCATGCCTAACTCAGTATTAGAAAAACCACGATATAAGACAGTATGATAAATATGCTAAGATCATATCATAAAACCAAATCCGCAAATATCAAAGTCCAATCAAACCTGCTGGGTCTATCCGAGTCTTTAAACTCAACCAGGCCTCAAATGTAATCCGAGTCTTTAAACTCCCGAGTCTTTAAACTCAATAGGCCTACGGGGGTAATATCGTAAATATCCGAGTCTTTAAACTCCCGAGTCTTTAAACTCAATCTGGGCCCGTCCCCCGTCAATCACAATTCGGGTCTTTAAACCCAATATCTAGATCCAGCAAATCCAATCCAAACCAATTTAAAATCAATTCTAAATTCATATCCAAACCCGAATCCGAAATCCCCGGTTCGAAGCCCTTCCGGCGTTCAGAACCGTCATTCCGAACCCAAATCCGGAATTCTACTTTTTAAACCTCAAGTCGTGATTACCAAAAATCATATTTCATAATCCATTTATATCCTCAGAAAGCAATTATAATTTGAAAGCCCAAAGTATAGCATCAAAAATCAGAAATCCCGTTTTTCTCGAAAAACGTGCAAAACCCGAAAATGTCTCGAAAAACGTGCAAGCATAGTAATCACATATAATCATCATCAACAAGCATTTAAAACATACTTTAAACCATAAAACATAATTAAAACTAGCTAGGCATGCTCATGAGAAAAGAAAGAGTCCACTCACGAATCGGAAATTGTCAATCGCGCTCCGTGCGCTCCTCGACCGTCTCAGGCGTCTCCCGTCCTGTCAATAAGCACCAAATAGGGTTACAATTACGTCAAATATACTAACCCTAATTTCCCCAATTTTCCGGGAATTTATTTGTAAATTAAACTTAGACCCTAAACCGTCCGGATTCCCGAACTATCCCGTAACATCGTCCGATTAACCCAAAAATTACACCAATGGATTCCTTATAACGTTTAGAACAAAACCCATGTTGGACAATTGTTCAGAATCATCCCCACGCGCCCCCACGCGCCGCCCAAAGTGGCTGCGCGTGGGCCTCACGCGGCAGCTACAGTGCATCTTCAACCTCGAGTCACCCGGTTCTCCACCGTTCCTCCACCATTCTTCCCCATTTCAATACCATTAGCTTCGTCCAATTCCTAGCAATCAAACCCAGTCCTAAAATCCAGAAATCACGGCCTAAAACCCCTCGTCTTCATCCTCGAAAAACACTGCCTGTGAGCCCTGTTTTGGCCGCCGGCCACCCAGGTCCTCCCCCGTCACGGCACCACACTCAGACGACTCCTGGGACCTTCAGGAGTCTCACCCAACTCACAGCATCCCTCGACTCTAGCCCAAAGTCCACGATTATTGAAAACAAGAAAACGGGAAAACAGGGGATTTGAACCATACCTTCGATTCTTCCTCCGCCGTCTGCACCGCCGTGTGCCACGGTGCTCACTGAGTCCCCTGTAGTCGTCTGAGCTTGCTATTGGCTTGGGTTGCACCACAACACGGCAGAACCACCACCACAGTCCCACGGCTCCTCTGTTTTCTCTGAAAGCTCGAACCTCCGACCACCGTGTCTCCGTGCACGATTCCACTCCCAGACTCAGTCACCAACTCCTTCTCTTCTCTCTGTCACTCTCACAACTCACCACACCCTCACCCTCACACTGAATCGATCGTCGTCTCTCAATTCTTCACTCTCTGTTTCTCTGTGTCGAAGCCCAAATGCACGGTTTGAAATGAGACAAGTTATACCCGTGTGAACACTAAACAATCCTAGAACCATTTAGGCACCACCACATGTCCAATTCCTATGGACCAAAACCTAAATATCCAATCCCACTCAGCCATTTGGGTTTATCTGATTGTCCTTAAAGGAAAAAGACCAAATTGCCCCTAAGTGTACAAATTACCATTTTGCCCTTCAACTCTCCAGACCCATAACTATTCTGTCCGACGTCCGATGACAGCGTGCCGCCTGTCGTTGTACTCAGGACATCGAGACCTATCTAACGGTCCTCGGTCTATGTGAAAATCACAAGTCCACTAAAAAGTCAACATTTTTCTCGATTAGTCAAAATTACGGTAACTCCCTCAATCTTCTGAACGTCATAACTTTTTCTCCGATTGTCCAAATCGGACCTGCCACCTGTCTACGGACTCGTGACGTCCTAAACTACGTCACGGTCAATGGTCAACACTTATCCAACCTGTAAATCAAAAAGTCAACTTTTGACACACTATTCGCAAGGGCAAAATCGTCCTTTTATACAATTCTTTTACAAAACTTACATTTGTACCTTCCTGAAGGGACGGGTTGTTACAATCTACCCCCCTAAAAAGAATTTCGTCCACGAAATTCAGTGAAACAAGTAAGGGTACTGTTCGCGCATTAAGGCCTCGGGTTCCCAAGTAGCTTCTTCCACCTGATGATTCCTCCACAATACTTTAACTAAGGGAACCGTCTTGCTCCGTAAGACTTTGTCCGTCCGATCCAAAATCGCTACAGGCTGCTCTTCAAAGCTCAAGTCTTCCCTAAGCTCCACAGGTTGTGCTTCCAGAACATGTGAATCATCCCGTACATACTTCCGAAGCATAGATACATGAAAGACATTATGTACCTTTGCCAAGTCTGCTGGTAAAGCCAATCGATAAGCAACAGGACCAATGCGCTCCAAGATCTCATAGGGTTCAATGTAACGAGGACTCAGCTTTCCTCGCCTGTCAAACCGTACGATTCCCTTCCAAGGAGATAACTTCAAGAAAACCCAGTCTCCTATTGCAAACTCCAGATCTCTGATCCTACGGTCGGCGTAACTCTTTTGTCGGTCCTGTGCCGCCTTCAGTCGATCTCTAATCAGTGCCACTTTGCCTTGAGTAAGGTCTACCAGCTCGGAAGTAGCCAGTCTCCTCTCACCAACCTCGGTCCAACACAATGGAGTCCGACACTGTCGCCCGTACAAAGCCTCATAAGGAGCCATCCCAATACTCTCCTGATAACTGTTATTGTAGCTGAACTTCATCAAAGGTAAATGTGACTCCCAAGTACCCTGAAACTGTAAGACACGCGCTCTCATCATGTCCTCGAGAATCTGGATGGTCCGCTCAGACTGTCCATCGGTCTGAGGATGAAAGGCAGTACTGAAATGCAGCTTTGTCCCAAAAGCTTCCTGTAAACTCTGCCAAAATCGGGAAGTAAACCTCGGATCTCTTGACAGGACCCATCCCAATCCACCCGGGATTAACATGGAATATACCCTGCTCCCGTCCAACAAGGGGTGTTAGACAAGGGATAACCAAGAATCACTGCCCAAACGGGGCATCCAGAGTGCGCAAGGATCGATGGAGGAGGTATGCAATGTCCCAGTCTCTGCTGCAATCGCATCCGTGATCAACCTGAAGGGCATTAAAACCAAAAGCTGTGAGTGGACAAAAACCAGTAAGTTCATCAAATACATTTATAAGACATTTATGCCCTCCAATAAAAACGTATGCATGCCACAAAAACCAGTAACCAAAACGTTTGCTCAACCGAGCCCTTAGGGCCTTAGCCCCAAAACCGTTAACCAAAAACCAAGTGTGGGAACTCAGCCCAAAACCGTGGAAAACCACCACCATACATATACGACCATGTGGGTCACCACCCACTACCATAAATGAACATTAATTCATTAAAATCACACAATCATAAATCCACCCGGAAAGCCATTTCATTAATTCGTATTTTACCATTACCATCACCAGCATCCCTGATGCTAGACGTCCCTGACGTCATGTCTCACGGTTTCATAAGCTACGCGTGCTGCCCGGGGTCTCTCCGGGTCCATATATCTGACATCCCTGATGTCTGACGTCCCAGACGTCAATCATAGCAATCCTGCTCCTGAGTCATCATACGGTCCGGCTGCTCCGTATGGTGACCCTTCACAGGCAATGCACCGTGACTTCCCCAGTGTCCCAGACATCTGGAGGAGACCATCATATATCCATGTGTACAGATGGTATATGGAAAAACAGTTTTTATTAATTCATTTCACAACATCACAATGGGCCCTGCCCGAATTTCCATAAAACAACACATTTCCATTTAGGGTCCCTGACCCGAAACCACATTTATTAAATATAGGGCCCCTGGCCCGAAATCATCATTTAAATCCAACTGGGCCTCATGCCCGACTTTATGAACCACTGGGCCCACGACCCGATTTGTAAACCAACTGGGCCCGCAGCCCGACTTACGTACTCAAATGGACTCCAAGTCCGAGATTTCCAAAACAAGTGGGCCTCAAGCCCGAATTCATCTTTCCAATATAAAAACCATTATATCATATTATTTATTTAACCACCAACACGCAAAACCACAAATAAACCGTTAATCCCGATATACGTGAAATACGGAAAACACCTCGAAATACGTGCAACATACCCAAAATCAATGCTCACAAATACCATCATAGAAATCATGTATATAAACCATATAACACATTTAAGCATGCATAAGATTTATAAAACCAAAGTCCACTCACAGACCGTTTTAACCGTGTGCCTCGATACGCGTGCCACCGGCCCTCCCGGGCCACACCACTATCACCGGGACTCCCAATCCTGTCCAAATCACATTAGAGGGTTACTAACCTCATTATTAACATCCTATCAAAGTCCCGTAATTTTTTCGAATTTTTACTTATTTTTAAACTTAATTTAAAACCTTCGGATATCCCGAACAATATCGAGACGGTGTCCGATCAACACGAAACCAATTCCAAAATGTTTGTTACATTAAATAGGACAGAAGTCATGTTGACCTCACCTCGAGATTCGCGCCCACGCGCCGCCACGCGCCGCCGTGAGTGGCTGCGCGTGAAACTCACGCGCCTGCTACAGTGTCACCAGCCCAACCCGTTTGTCTGGTAAACGGGTCCAATTCACCCGCGACACAACCCGGTTCCAATCTTGTCAATTCGATCCTAATTCCTTCAATTGATCATTCCATTAGTTTCGTTTTAAGTCCAATTACAAGTCTGTAAACTCAATTACACAAATCCTTACCCAGATTCCCACGATTCGATGATGATCCACGAAGAACACCCGGATACTGTGCAATCATGGAACTCCCTCAATTACTGCAGGTTTCATCCAATTGATGATTCCAGAAGCATCAACGGACCCTGAGGACCAATTCCCCCACATCAATTGCATCAAACCTGTGCTCAAACGTCACGACTCAAGTTCGAGCACCGTCACTGTTCAACAATGGAGTTCTGTCAATCTCGATCGGTTTCCTTCAATTGATGAACCCAGAAGCATCGTGGGATCATGGGAAGCAGTTTCCCCACCTCAATTTCATCCAACGAAGCCTCCAATTCCACGACTCAACTTCGAAATTCCTCCTCTGTCACCAAGTGTGATCAGAGCCAATTGGTGGCCAAATCCCTTTGTTCCTTCGACAATTCTGATCGTTGTGATCCCAGAAAGCTCGAAGTAATCACCAATTCGATCCTCACAGCCCCAAGTTTAAAATCCGAACTTCCCCCCCAAAATCCAAATTTTCGAATTTCAGTTCCTCAGCCTTCCTCAATCTCCCGTGTTTACCCAGTTGAGTTAGTCTCAACAAGCACTCAATTTTGCCCTCAAACCCAGTTAGAGAAGGCAGCAAACTCTCTCCAATTTGATTCCCCCATTTTGCACGGTTTGAAGAACAAAGGAGATTAATGGAGAAAATAAATATTAATTAATTTAATTAATAATAAAACATCATAATGATGTTTCCCCTAAGACAAGGATTCTGGTTTCAAGGGATGAGTGACACTTGTCACTCATCCAGGTGTGCTGAGTCAACGGTCACTATTCAATATTATATTATTATTTTAATCCGAGCCTCGGTTCGTTAGTTCGTTTCCTTGACCATAACGTTGTCGTCGAATCTCCGATTTCGACATGCCGCCTGTCGTTGGATTCGTATCGACGATACCTACGTAATGGTCCTTGGCCCTCGCCTATCGGACCTCCCGATCAAAAAGTCAACATTTGGCCCCTAGTAAGCCAAATTACCAAAATACCCCTCAACTTTCGAACACCATAACTTTCTCTACGAATGTCGGAATCGAACGTGCCGCCTGTCTATGAACTTGTGACGTCCCGAACTACGTCACGGTCATCGGTCAAAGTCCATTTGACCGCTCCGAACAAAAAGTCAACATTTTGCCCACGACCAGGGGCAAAACGGTCATTTTGCACATTTTGTCCGATTCCGCCCTACTAACCACTGTTCAACCTCGCTAATCAAGATTAGTCACTAAACTAATCCCGGAATTCGGGACGGGTCGTTACATCTCTATCAGACACTATCGACTCTGGTGTACCATGCAGCCGAATAATATCATCAATAAACAACTGGGCAAACTGCGTCAACCTGAAGTTCTCCCGTACTGGCAAGAAATGAGCAGACTTCGTAAGTCTATCCACGATCACCCACACACCATCGTGTCCCTTCGGTGTCCTGGGAAGCTTGAATACAAAATCCATTGTCAGGTGATCCCATTTCCACTCGGGGATCGGTAAAGGTTGCATGGCTCTATAGGGTCTCTGCCGCTCGGCTTTCACCTGTTGACAGATCAAGCATCTACTGACATACTCTGCAATCTCACGTTTCATACCTGACCACCAGTAATGCTCTCGAAGTGTACGATACATCTTGGTACCACCAGGATGCATCGCATAAGCTGAATAGTGAGCCTCATCCAGTATCACCTTCTCCAATGTTTCATCCTCGGGTACACACAACCGTCCATCCTTGACCAAGGCTCTATCCTCGCGAATCTCAAAGTCCTGTCTCTCTCCAGCCTCGACCTCAATCCGTATGATGCCGAAAATGGGGTCCTCAAACTGAGCATCAATAACCTGATCAATCAAAACAGGTCGCACGTGAAAACTCGCTAGGAGTGCTCCCTGACCATCCACAGTCAACTCTACTCCAAGTCTACGGAGCTCAACCAACAAAGGTAACCAGACTGCCCTCAAATGCGACAAAGAACTAGCTGACTTCCTGCTCAAGGCACCAGCTACCACATTAGCCTTTCCTGGATGATACTCGATAGTACAGTCGTAGTCCTTAAGCAGCTCTAGCCAACGACGCTGTCTCAGATTCAAATCCTTCTGAGTAAATAGATACTTCAAGCTCTTATGATCCGTGAAAATCCTGCACCTCTCGCCGTACAAATAATGTCACCAAATCTTCAGTGCATGAACCACCGCAGTAAGTTCCAAGTCATGTGTAGGGTAGTTCATCTCATGAGATTTCAACTACCGGGAAGCGTAAGCAATCACTTTCCTATGCTGCATCAACACACATCCCAAACCCTGTAAAGAAGCGTCACTATAAACCTCGAACTCCCCACTGTCGTCTGGAAGGGCCAACACAAGAGCAGATGTCAACCGTCTCTTGAGCTCCTGAAAACTCTGCTCACAGTTCTCATCCCAGTCAAACCGAACTCCCTTCCGAGTCATCCGTGTCAACAGAGCAGCAAGAATAGAAAAACCCTCAATAAAACGCCGGTAATAGCCTGCTAAACCCAGAAAACTCCTGATCTCTGTCACTGTCTTGGGCTGTTCCCAATTTGCTACCGCCTCAACTTTCTGAGGATCCACTCTGATGCCCTCGGCTGAAATCACATGACCTAGAAATCCAACACTGGTCAACCAAAACTGGAACTTGCTCAACTTTGCATACAACTGATGCTTTCTCAGAGTCTTAAGCACTATCCTCATATGCTTCTCGTGCGCCTTCGTACTCTTAGAATATACCAAGATATCATCAATGAAGACAATCACAAAACGATCCAAGTACGACCGGAACACCCGGTTCATAAGATCCATAAAAGCTGCTGGGGCGTTAGTCAATCCAAAAGGCATCACAACAAACTCATAGTGACCGTACCTGGTCTGAAAGGCCGTCTTGGGTACATCCTCCTCTTTGACCCGTAGCTGATGATATCCGGAGCGAAGATCAATCTTCGAAAAGTACTGTGCTCCCTTCAGTTGGTCAAACAAATCATCAATCCGGGGTAAGGGATACTTATTCCAAATGGTTACCTTATTCAACTGTCTGTAGTCAACACATAATCTCAAACCTCCGTCCTTTTTCTTAACAAACAGTACAGGCGCTCCCCAAGGTGACATACTCGATCGAGTGAATCCCATATCGACCAACTCTTGTAACTGTGCCTTAAGTTCCCTCAATTCTGCAGGTGCCATGTGGTAAGGAGTCTGTGAAATAGGCTGTGTACCTGGTAAAAGATCAATCGTGAACTCGATATCTCGATGAGGTGGTAACCCTGTCAACTCCTCGGGAAAAACATCGGGAAAATCCCGCACCACTGGAATATCCTCCGCCCTCACTTGCGTAGCACGTGTATCCACCACGTGAGCTATGTAACCCTGGCACCCCTTACGCAACAGCTTGCTAGCCTCAAGTGCCGAAATAACTCCAGTAGGGAGTGCACGCTGATCCCCCTGAAACGTGGTCTCCAGTAACCCTGGACTCTGGAAGGTCACTCTCCTATCGAAGCACTCGATAGAAGCATGATGCCTCGTCAACCAGTCCATGCCCAATATAACATCGAAGTCCCGCAGATCCAACAGTAACAAGTCCGCCACTAACTCAACCTCACCTACCATCATCGGACACTCTCTCAGAACCTGAGTCACTACCAACACCTCCCCAGTAGGTGTACTCACCCTTAAGGCACAATCCAAGGTAGACACCTCCCTCTCTGTAACCAGACTAAAACTCCGGGCTATAAATGAGTGAGTCGCCCCGGGATCTATCAAAGCAAAAAAAGTGTGACCAAGTATGGTAAGTGTACCTGTCACCACTCCCGGTGCTGATCTGGCCTCCTGCTGGGTCATAGAAAAAACTCGCGCCTGCGGTCCTGATGACCTACCGCGCCCTCTAGAACTGCTCGTAGCACCACCGCCACCTCTAGGGCCTGCCGTCCCTGACACAGATGCAGTACTCCACCCGGGTTCTGCTGTACCTCGACCTGCTCCACCCTCCTGGGCTAACAACGGGCACTCTCTCCGAAAGTGGCCACGCTCTCCACAATAATAGCAGACATCTCTACCGGGTCCACCAGTCTGTCTCCCCGTAGAAGGCCCTGAAGTAGCACTCGCTTGAGGAGTCGGCTGTGCTCTAGCTCCCCGAAACCATGAGCCCTGAAAACTAACTGGTCTGCCAAACCGGGCTCCACCAGCTGATGAAGTACCGCCATAGTTTCCCCTCTTCGGGGTCCTCTGACTCGACGCTCCAGGAAAAGAATGCTCACGGCGTCGCACACTGCCCGAGTACTGTGGTCGGGCAGGCAAACTGGCCTCCACTCGCACAGAAGCGTCTGACAACTCCCTGAAAGTAGAAAATGAGCCGACTGCCACAATGGATCTAATCTCTCCTCGAAGACCCAACTCAAACCGACGACACTTCTCAGCCTCGGTTGCCACAAATGCAGGAGCGAATCGGGACAAAATCTAGAATCTCTGCTCATACTCGGCCACTATCATGCTCCCTTGTTTCAACTGAAGAAACTCCGCCTCTTTGGCATCCCGAAAAGAGCGAGGATAATACTGGTCCAAGAATCGCTCCCGGAAAGTCTCCCAAGTCACGGTATGAGCGTCCCAACCTGACAACTCCAGCGTATACCACCACTCATACGCTGCGCCGTCTAACAAAAAAGTAGCCAACAACACCCGATCTCCTAGAGGACAATGCATCACCCCAAAAATCCACTCAAGCCAGGTGATCCATCGGTGGGCTTCCTCCGGGTCTGCCCCACCACTGAACGTAGTAGCCCCGAGCAGCTGGGCTCGCTCAATCGACGCACTCTCCCCTTCTTCAAGTCGTGGAAGGGGTTCACGTCTCGGAGGCATGGTCGAATGTACGTTGAAAGAGGCATAGAGTTAGTAAAACAAGCTAAAAACGACCTCGTTCCGACACAAACCGACAAACCTATGCTCTGATACCAATTGTCAGGACTCGTCCCAAATATCACCTCGATACCTGGGACGAACCCTGTTCCCGTCTGACAATCACACTTAAAGTACCAAAATAACCTCAACACAACCATAAGCATAACTATCAGATAAGGGAGAATATAATACAACCGTAATTCAGAGCATAGTTAATACAAAACAAGCACAAAACCCTACTAGGCTAATCTCGCAACGGAAGAACGTTGTAAGCTCTATGCCTCGGTTCCTGCCTCAACGTTCATCCCAGCGCTATCACCACGACGTGGAGGGTAAATTAAAACCAAAAAGTGTGAGTGGACTAAAGCAATAAAAGGTTTAAAACACGATTTAAGAATAAAACAGTTGACAGAAAAGAATAAGTTTTTTTTCCCTCCGTTTTAAAATTATGCATGCCTAACTCAATATTAGAAAAACCACGATATAAGACAGTATGATAAATATGCTAAGATCATATCATAAAACCAAATCCGCAAATATCAAAGTCCGATCAAACCTGCTGGGTCTATCCGAGTCTTTAAACTCAACCAGGCCTCAAATGTAATCCGAGTCTTTAAACTCCCGAGTCTTTAAACTCAATAGGCCTACTGGAGTAATATCGTAAATATCCGAGTCTTTAAACTCCCGAGTCTTTAAACTCAATCTGGGCCCGTCCCCCATCAATCACAATCCGGGTCTTTAAACCCAATATCTAGATCCAGCAAATCCAATCCAAACCAATTTAAAATCAATTCTAAATTCATATCCAAACCCGAATCCGAAATCCCCGGTTCGAAGCCCTTCCTGCGTTCAGAACCGTCATTCCGAACCCAAATCCGAAATTCTACTTTTTAAACCTCAAGTCGTGATTACCAAAAATCATATTTCATAATCCATTTATATCCATCAGAAAGCAATTATAATTTGAAAGCTCAAAGTATAGCATCAAAAATCAGAAATCCCGCTTTTCTCGAAAAACTTGCAAAAACCCGAAAATGTCTCGAAAAACGTGCAAGCATAGTAATCACATATAATCATCATCAACAAGCATTTAAAACATACTTTAAACCATAAAACATAATTAAAACTAGCTAGGCATGCTCATGAGAAAAGAAAGAGTCCACTCACGAATCGGAAATTGTCAATCGCGCTCCGTGCGCTCCTCGACCGTCTCAGGCGTCTCCCGTCCTGTCAATAAGCACCAAATAGGGTTACAATTACATCAAATATACTAACCCTAATTTCCCCAATTTTTCGGGAATTTATTCGTAAATTAAACTTAGACCCTAAACCGTCCGGATTCCCGAACTATCCCGTAACATCGTCCGATTAACCCGAAAATTATACCAATGGATTCCTTATGACATTTAGAACAAAACCCATGTTGGAAAATTGTTCAGAATCATCCCCATGCGCCCCCACGCGTCGCCCAAAGTGGCTGCATGTGGGCCTCACGCGCCAGCTACAGTGCATCTTCAACCTCGAGTCACCCGGTTCAACTGTGTTGAACCGGCGTGACCGGTTCTCCTCCGTTCCTCCACCATTCTTCCCCATTTCAATACCATAAGTTTCGTCCAATTCCGAGCAATCAAACCCAGTCCTAAAATCCAGAAATCACGGCCTAAAACCCCTCGTCTTCATCCTCGAAAAACACTGCCCGTGAGCCCTGTTTTGGCAGCCGGCCACCCAGGTCCTCCCCCGTCACGGCACCACACTCAGACGACTCCTGGGACCTTCAGGAGTCTCACCCAACTCACAGCATCCCTCGACTCTAGCCCAAAGTCCACGATTATTGAAAACAAGAAAACGGGAAAACAGGGGATTTGAACCATACCTTCGATTCTTCCTCCGCCGTCTGCACCGCCGTGTGCCACGTGCTCACTGAGTCCCCTGCAGTCGTCTGAGCTTGCTATTGGCTTGGGTTGCACCACAACACGGCAGAACCACCACCACAGTCCCACGGCTCCTCTGTTTTCTCTGAAAGCTCGAACCTCCGACCACCGTGTCTCCGTGCACAATTCCACTCCCAGACTCAGTCACCAACTCCTTCTCTTCTCTTTGTCACTCTCACAACTCACCACACCCTCACCCTCACATTGAATCGATCGCCGTCTCTTAATTCTTCACTCTCTGTTTCTCTGTGTCGAAGCCCAAATGCACGGTTTGAAATGAGACAAGTTATACTCGTGTGTACACTAAACAATCCTAGAACCATCTAGGCATCACCACGTGTCCAATTCCTATGGACCAAAACTTAAATATCCAATCCCACTCAGCCATTTGGGTTTATCTGATTGGCCTTAAAGGAAAAGACCAAATTTCCCCTAAGTGTACAAATTACCATTTTGCCCTTCAACTTTCCAGACCCGTAAGTATTCCGTCCGATGTCCGATGACAGCGTGCCGTCTGTCGTTGTACTCAGGACGTCGAGACTTATCTAACTGTCTTCGGTCTATGTGAAAATCAAAAGTCCACTAAAAAGTCAACATTTTCCTTGATGAGTCAAAATTACTGTAACGCCCTCAATCTTCCGAACGTCATAACTTTTTCTCCGATTGTCCAAATCGGACCTGCCACCTGTCTACGGACTCGTGACGTCCTAAAATACGTCACGGTCAATGGTCAACACTCATCCAACCTGTAAATCAAAAAGTCAACTTTTGACACACTATTCGCAAGGGCAAAATCGTCCTTTTATACAATTCTTTTACAAAACTTTCATTTGTACCCTTCTTGAAGGGACGGGTTGTTACACACAGGGGGTCAACATACCCTCATCAGTCCACTATCACCATCACCATCACCATCTTCATGTTCTAATGAAGATGAAGGTCGAGCATGTAGCTTGTAACGTCGAGGCCTATTGGACGCCATTCTCTCACAGCTTAAAACTCATCGAAAACCATCGTACCCCAAAAAAATTCGAAAATTTCTCCCTACACTAACGCGAAATGCTCTTCAGTAAGACGCAGACAGAAAATAAATGAGGGTTTAGACTTTAAAAACAGATGAAAGATATAGAGAGATAAACCTGGAGAGCCTAAATGCGAGTGAGAGTGTGAGTAGGGTGCGATTAGACAAACTCGGAGAGTACGAGTCGAGGGCGATTGGACCAACTCGAGGAGTGTGAGTTAGACTATGATTGGACGAGCCCAGAGAGTGCAATGCCTGAGCGTCCAAACCTTAACCCTAAATTTGGAGAGTGCGAATCCTAACCCTAAACCCCGAGAATGCAAACCCTAACTATAAACCTGGAGAGTGCGAACGCGCTAAGATGAAGAATGTGATCGGGAGAATAAGGAGAATGCGATCAAGCAAATCAGAGAGTGTGAACAAACCCTAAACCCTAAAGCCTAAACTCTTAACCCTAAATCCTAAACCGTAACCCTAAACCTAAACCTTAACCCTAAATCCTGAGAGTGCCAACCCTAACCTTAAACCCGGAGAGTGCGAACCTTATGTCAGGACCGGTCCCAAATCCCCCGGGATTAACGTGGGACCCGCCTGGTCCCGTCTGATACGAAGTGTCAGACCAGGGAAAATTCCATTTCTAGCCCTCGCTGGGGCTATCAGAGTACGTCAGGATTGTAGGAGGAGGGGAGTGATGTCTCGTCTCTGCTACAGCCCGCATCCGCGATTAACCTGAAGGACATTAAAACATTAAAAGTCGTGAGTGGACAAAAACCATCTTTTAATAAAAACATTTTCATACAAAGACCTTTTATGCCCTTCATAAATACATATGCATGCATTCAAAAACATTTATCAACCATTCATAAAACCATTTGAAAACATTCTCAAAATCATTCAAGGGTTCATGCCCGGTCCCCATAAACCGTCATGACCCATAAATCCAATTGGGTCCTCGACCCGAAATCACAAACTTACAAATCATAACATGTGGGAACTCAGCCCAAAACCATTCTCAACATATCACAAACGGGGTCTCCGCCCCAAACCATTTCTAAAACATCGTTTACGGGGTCGCCGCCCCAAATCACTTTCTAAAACATACAACATGGAACACGGGGTCTCTGCCCCTAATTCACTTTCCATAAACCACATACGTATCGAAGTACGTATAACCAATCCGTGGCACTTCCGAGAAGATGCCAACTCGGGGCACACAGCCCCTAGGGAACACATCCCCGATATAGTCACGATATCGAATCTATACTAGTGTCCACACTACTCGGGGTCTCACTCAGAGTCTTCTCCCAGGAATCTCCATCTGGGAGGCTCAATCTCTGGATCTAGTCCGAGCCCTCTCTCTGGATCTAGTCCACATATCTCACCGGAATCTGGTTCGGGACCACAACATATCTCGTAACCCCACTCCTGGAACGGGATCCCTATGGGGATACCCATTCTGATATGTGGATCGTGACTCTCCAGGGCGACGTCTGGAGGAGACCATATATCTATATGGAGGTCTCATTCATTTCAAATCTCTTTCTTTCTCAAAACTCATTTCTCAACTGGGTCTCATACCCGATTCATTTCAACAGGATTCCTCGAATCCGATTCAAATCCATTTCACAGGCCTCGGCCTAAATCCTCAGTTCCACAGGGTCTCATGCCCGCATACTCATTTCATAAATCGAATTGGGACTCAAGCCCGATATTACATTCAACTGGGCCTCAAGCCTGATACCACCACTAACTGGGCCTTAAGCCCGAAACCATAAAGCAATAGGGCTTCAAGCCCGATTTCCCAACCAACGGGGCCTTACGCCTGATACCATAGTCAAAGGGGCCTCCAGCCCGATATTACAACCAAATGGGCCCCAAGCCCAGCTCGTAAATCAACGGGACCCTCGGTCTGACCGTATAGCTCAAATGGACCCTCGGTCCAATTTCTCGTCAGCTCAAATAGACTCCAAGTCCAAGATTTCGTAAATCAAATGGGTCTCGTGCCCGACTTCATATTTCCAAATCCAAAACCAATTTATGAAACCCTCTTTGAAAACCTAGCACGTATAAGCATCGTATAAAATCGTAAATCTCGAAATACGTGCAAATACGTAAATCCTAGGCTACCACAAACAAATGCACTCATGGCATCACAAAATATATTCTAAAACAAGTATAAAACATTTATGCATGCATCAATTTCGAAAGAAGGGTCCACTCACAGACCGTCCGAAGCCGCGCCTCGATATGCATGCCATAGGCTCTCCCGAGCCGATCGCTATCACCGGGACTCCCAAACCTGTCCAAATCGTAATAGAAGGTTACTAACTACCTTATTAACCTCCTACCAAAGCCCCGCATTTTTCCGAACTTTAACTATTTTTAAACCGATCCTAAACCTTCTGATGCTCCGAAACATATCGAGACGGTGTCCGATTGACACGAGACCAGTCCCAAAATGTTCATTACATCGAATAGATGATTTCATATGTTGAACACTTCCCCAAATTACCGTTCATGTGCCCTCACACGCACCAAGAAGGCTCAGACACTATTCATCATCACTAACCTCCAGCTGAACCGGTTCACTGTTCATTGACACTGTGCTGAACCGGCGTGACCGGTTCAGTGGTTTTCGTCCCCTATTTTGGTCTGATTTCAACCCTAATTAATCCTATAATTCCTATTTCTTCATTACCTATCATTTCCAATCATCAAAATAACCTAAAAACACCTAAATCCTATGGTTTTATTTTGAACCTCACGGTTCATTTTCTCTCAAATTCACTCACGGTTTCACAGCCGTCCAAAACCTCCAAAAATCATCTTAATAGCTTCCTAATAACCCCCTAAGCTCATCCTAATCATATAATAGCAACCATAATGTCCAAATCGAAAAATAGAAGAAAAAAGGCCTAACCGTGAAATTGGTTCTCAGTGGCCTTCACCGCCGTGTACGGCGGCCCAGCGGCTTCCAGCCACCTCCATTTGGTCCTCTTCTCCCTCTCTGCCTCTCAGTCATGGTCCTAGGGTCATGGGTTTGGATTTGGGGTGGATATGGCGATCGGGTTTGTTTGGGAAATGAGAAGATGAATGATCGATCGATGAAGATGGAAGATGCATGAATGAAGGGATGGTGGCCAGTACTTGTCACTCATCCATTGGTTGCTGAAAAGTAACTGGGCCCACAAAGGACAAAACTCCCCTTTTTGTCTCGTAAAATGTGTTGTCGTGAATAGTATCCTAGAACTTCCGTGAACCGTAACTTCCCCGTCGAATGTCCGAATTCGACGTGCCGCTTGTCTACGGATTCGTATCGTCCTCATCTACGTAACGGTCCTCGGCATTCGGCCATCGGACTTCCCGGGTCAAAAGTCAACTTTTTACCCAAATTACCAAAATGCCCTCGAACTTCCGAACATCATAACTTCCTCCTCGAATGTCAGAATCGAGTGTGCCACCTGTCTATGAACTCGTGACGTCACGAAATACGTCATGGTCATCAGCCAAAGTCCATTTGACCGCCTGAATGAAAAGTCAAAGATTTGCCCATTCCAAGGGCAAAATCGTCATTTCGCTCGAACGTCCGCTAATCCTCGCCTAATCTCTGATTAGCCTCGCTAATCCGTAATTAATCCCGTTAATTCAGGACGGGTCGTCACACCTTAACTATGAACCTGGAGAGTGCGAACGCGCTAAGATGAAGAGAGAATCAGGAGAATGCAATCAAGCAAATCAGGGATTGTGAGCGAACGATCGAACCAAGATAGAGAGAGCCTTATGGGGGTGTATTTAAGCTCTGATTTTAAAAGGTTTTAAATGATTTTGAAATATAGATATATTCAATCACAGTTTTTAAAGGATTTATAGAAATCTCGATGTATTTAATTTTAATTTAAAATGATTGTTTTAAAGTACCTAAAAATTTATGTGTATTTAATTAACATTGAAATTGATTGTGTAAAATTCTAGGTGTATTAAAACATTTGAAAATTTGATACAATTTAATGAATTTGTGGATTCTAACTGCTTTTAAGGTGAATATTACCCACATACTAATCTCTAACCAAACCCCAAATCCCCCCTAGAGATTTCAAATGATTCAAAAAAACAAAAACAAAACATTTTGGCATCTCCTCCATTCTCCACTGCACCTTTTCTAATTGCATATTCTCTCTCTCATCAAAACAATTCGTGTACTAGTTAACGACTGCATGGGACGATGAGTTTGTCTCTGTTTTTTTTTCTTCGTATTTCTCCTGCATTTGTGTGGGCTTATGAATGAACTTTCCAGACCAAGTTAAAAAAGGAAAATGCACTTTACATCAACCTTGTGAAGATGATGACGACATTGAATCCAAGCTCGAACACTTGAGTTTGAGGCGTACCAGACCATCTCCCCATTTTTCCGATCAAAATGAATTTTGCATGTTTTTAATCCCTTTTTTCAATCCTTTATTTTCTTCTTCACAATCTTCACCATATATAAGTCCATTGAATATTTTTTTAATTTTTTTTTTTTAAATTCTATTTCAAAGGATGACAATGGGGGCTGCGTTCGTTCTCGGCATAGAGGAGTTCCTCGATCATTCGAGTAGTATTCAAATGCACGTAGACTTGGAAAAAATCTAAGGTTGGACTCCCCCTTAATAATAATATTCAAAAAAGGGCCAAGCTGAGAAAAAGAACGAAAACAGTGAAAACCAACAACCAAGCTTCAAACTAAGGATCGATGTAGGCACGAACAACAAACAAGAACAAAAACAAGAAGATAGGGACATGCTAGTGCCTTGTAGGGAGCACAGATAATTAATGCCCATAGTATCTGAACATTTTAGGTTCTCGCAATGGATTTACTTTAGACCAATATATATTGGGAGAAACTTTATTGATACAAGTTTCCTAGGAGAAAATAAAAAGAAAGAATGAGTGACCATTTCCACACCACCGTTGCTAATATTACAAGTTGCAGTCATGAGAGATTTATTCTTGTGGAGGTGGTAATTCTTACATTTTTTTCGATTCCAGATAATGATTGATCTGAGAAATCAGAGGCAGCGTTGAAGAAGAACCGTTGACTATTTTAATTAAGAGAGATCAGAAAGTGAGAGTGAGAAGATGAATTAGGCGGTGAGGAAGATTTTATATTTGTTATGAGTTGTACTCATTTTTTCTACCTTTTGTGCTCGCTCTATCTAGCTGTATGTTATTCTACTTTATTCTTGTGGAGGTGGCTATTCTACATTTTATGTTTGCTAAATGATCAATAAACTTGATATTTTTTCATGTATTAGTAAGGTTTTGTTTTAGTTAAATAAAACGATTGTAGTTTTGATGTTGCTAATAACACTTCAATTGATGGTGGTGAAGTCATAATAATAATGATGTTTGTTAGTTGATCGGATGATAAAAACTTCTTGAAATAAAAACCCATCTTTTAAAATCATAACAAATCAATAATAAAAATAAAAGAAAATTCATATAGAAACACTTTGAAATCAATAAAAAGTTTTTAAAATCTATTAAAACCCAGGTGATTTGAAACCCATTAAAATTTATTAAAACTCATTAAAATCTAAATTGAATAGTGAGTACACCTTCCTTAGAGCTTAAAGGGTAGGGAGAGATATGAGAGTTGCTTTGAATTAGAAACACAAGGACATTAGACATACAATTTTTATTGAGAGGTACGGAATAATAAACAAATAATAAACAAGTGAATAAAATGTTATAAAAATAAGAGCCTCCAACTGTTTACCAATGTTAATCTTTTAATTTCAAATTTCAAAATCTCAACTCTTATCGTTTTGATTTATTTATTTATTGGATAAACTAAATAAAAGTATCCAAAATATATACTCACTTTCAAATTCATACTCCGACTATAAAAATGGAATTTGAAGTATCTAAACTATATGATCATCAACAACTCAATATCTCAATTAGGTTTTCCATCTATTTTTCTACTAAAAGTATATGTGGTAAATAAATGATCGATTCAGCTTGTAAGTTAGCCAGAATTAGAAGGGCATATTCGTCATAATATTAAAATTTCCTTTCATCATCCTCTTCCTTTCTTCATCTTCCCCATTTCATCATCTTCATCAATCGTCAATCATCATCTCATCTACATCAACCATTCTTCTCAAAACACAAACAACAACAACCATTCCTTGCTTTCCAAAACCACTTCAATTTATAAACCTTATTCCTCATCGTATTTGTTGAAGCAGAAATCGAACCCGCCGCGAAAAGTTCTCACAATTCCTGCAAACAGCAAACAATTAGCTATCGTTATCTCGATCGATTTACCCGGGGGGTTGTTCGACCAAGAACACTCCGATGCCTAAGTTAGCTTTGAGAGAGGAAAAGGATATACTTCGAAGCGAAGAATCAACTTACCTTGGAAATGAAATGTGCCTTGCTATTTATAGGGGTGAGTGAGATGTTCAATTTCCATAGTTTCGATGTGGGACAAATGCTCATCAATTTACCTCTTATATAGGGGTGAGTGAGATGTTCAATTTCCATAGTTTCGATGTGGGACAAATGCTTATCAATTTACCTCTTATATAGGGGTGAGTGAGATGTTCAATTTCCATAGTTTCAATGTGGGACAAATGCTCATCAATTTGCATGCTAACACGTGTTATACAAATCGAGGGTGGAGAGGTTTCCACATGTCATTCTGGTTTGGGCCATGTCCGGTGCTTGGGCTTACAAGTATTATTGCCAAGGGCAATTTGGTCATTTTGAGAATTATGGGCCACGTGGCAGCTCCACATTTTTCCGGTGATTTTGGGTTCCACAAATGCCCCCACATTGATTCGGTATTCAGGGAATCCGGAGGGATGTACATTGTTTGGAGTCTTATATTACTGGGTTACCAGTTACCGTTGGGTTCAAGAATCGATTCAGTGTTTATTTGACGATTTTGCCCCTGGTTATAAAGGTAAAAAGTCCATTTTTAGTTTTAGAATGACTATTCTGGGTTTAGTGGTGTGAATCAGACATAATGTGCAAAATGACCATTTTACCCCCAAGCATGGACAAAATGTTGTCTTTTGAACCGGGGGGTCCAAAGGACGAGGGCCAGAGACCGTTACGTAGGTCGAGTTGATACGAATCCATAGACAGGTGGCATGCCGAAATCGGAGATCGGATGCGAAGGTTATGTGTCTACGAAGGCGAGGGGCATTTTCGTAATTTTGGAAGCGAAGGGCAAAACGGTCTTTTTGAGACAAGGGAACGGTGGACGCTGACTCATGCTAAATACCAATGATTCTTGCTGCTTTGTCTAGACAACATGGAGGAAATCAAGGATTTTAGGGACCCTAAACCCTTAATTAGGGAAAACTCAATCATTTTGTCCAAACCTTGATTTTGTTAAATAGCAGAGCAATTCGATTGTGAGAATGAGAGATTAGAGAGTCTGAATTGGAGCAAAACAAACACAAAGGACAGAGGGTCGCTGGTTTTGCAGATTTTCGAAATTTTGGAAATTTGTGGTGAAAATTCGAATTTGAATTCGTGAGTCTTGAGGATCAAAATTGAGGCTGGATTAAGTCTCCTGGGACTAATTCGAACCGATCCAAATCAAAAACGGGGAGGATTGAGGCCGTATCGAGCAAGAACAGAAGCTTCAAAATCCTCGAAAAATTGAGCTTGAGTTCTACTAGCTGGAGGTAAGGATTTATCAAATCGATCTTGTAAAATCGTTCCTTATACTCTCACGATGTCACGTCGTGGACGGAGTTTGGCCGAACAGTCGACGGGGACTTGGTGGTGACTGAGTGCACTTGCGGACGTGACTAGTGAGCATCGGTAGGCAGGATCACACCTACTGTGACTCTTGCTAGTACCACATACATGCTTGCCATGCGTCAAGATGCCGAGAGACCCAGCAAATTTGTCCTGTGGGAGCGTGGCGGTTTTCGTGGCCTAAGTCCATTCCGAGGGAAAGATATGGATTTTGAGAAGCCTGAAGACCTCATGGAGTGGAAGGCTTGCAAACAAAATTCCTTTCCAAACGACGTTCTCGTGGAGCTTGGCGACAGATGTTCTTCCAGAGTTTCGGGACATGAGCTGGCTGCTTTCTCCATGAATGGCGCGAGGCTTTCAGACATCCCGATCAAGGAGTGGTTGTGCGTTCCACTGTGCTCGAAGGAGACCATTGTTCAGAAGAAGGACGATAAACAAGGACTTATTGGTTCTTGGGAGAAGAAAGCATGCCGAGCAACTTCTTTCCTAACCAAAAAGCATACCGAGCAACTTCTTTCCTAACCTTTCCGTTCCGGTCCTGCGAATGTGCTATTTTGAAGGGCCGCAGAAATGGAAGATTATGTTGTTGATGTGATATTACGATAACTTAAGAAAACTTAAGGTCTTAATTTCACATCGGAAGCCAAGGTGGGCGAGTTGGAGAGGAGCCGTGCGGAGAGGATGCTGATAGAAAATGAGCGAGATACCGCTCGAGATGAGCTCTCCTTGCTGCGCAGAAATTTGCAGGACTCAGAAGGCTTTGATGTTTCGATGACAAAGGCTTGAATGCTTCGCAGGGCGAAGGCTTGGATGCTTCGATGACGAAGGATTGGATGCTTCGATGACGAAGGCTTGGATGCTTCGATGACGAAGGCTTAGGTGCTTCGCATGGCGAAGGCTTAGATGCTTCGCAGGGCGAAGGCTTAGATGCTTCGCAGGGCAAAGGCTTAGATGCTTCGCAGGGCGAAGGCTTAATGTTTCGATGACGGAGGCTTGGATGCTTCGATGACGAAGGCTTAGGTGCTTCGCATGGCGAAGGCTTTTTACACTAGAGAGAATAAGCTTTGAAAATTGTACATGGTGAACAAATCAATTTGTCGATCTCATTTCATTGATACTTGAATTTAGAAGACAACTTGAAAAGCAAAATTGAAAAGATCCATAGAATTTTATGTCTCTCTAATGTTGACAGTCTAGTTGATGCGGATCACCTTTGAAGCTGGTTCGTTTGGCCCTTTGTTTTCCATGTGATTTACAGTTTTGATGTAGTCTGTACAATGCCCCTCCCTCAGGAGATTTCGGAGATATCTTTCGAAAGATATACATGTGCTGATATTGTGCCCATAACATTCATGATAGGCGCACCATTTGGTCTTATCAGCATTCTCTTGATTGCCTTTGACTGGCTCCGGCCTTTTAAACCATGGTTTGTTCTTAATTTCATTGTGGATCTGATGGGCTGGTAAAGATAGCTGTAAGTTAGGCTTCCCCATAACTGGCGTTTGGGAGTGTTGCCCGGCCTTTCGCTTGTTGAGCTTTCCAGTCGCAGACTTTTCATGAGGTTCATCCTCATTGGAGGCCCCTTCGCTAGTCTCGGCGTGGTCATGAGTATGAGCAGCGCTCTTCTCGTCCTCCCAACTTGCATGTCGCTCTGCTAGCGAAATTATTTTGGAAAAACTTCGCGCATTGCTCATGACGATGTCCCCGTAAAGCTGGCTGTCTCAAGGGAGTCCTTGTTTGAATGCCATTGTCGCAACAAGGTCATTACAGCTGATAATGCGAGACTTTTCCTCACAAAACCTCCGTATGTATTGTCGCAGAGTGTCTTTTTCTCGCTTTTGGATAGAGAAAAGATGGTCATCTTTCACCTCGATTGTCCGAAGTTGTGCGTATTCCTTCACAAATGCCAAAGCCAACTCTTCAAAGGACTCAATCGACCTCGGGGGGAGATGATTGAACCAAGTCACGGCTTGGCCTCGAAGGGAAGCTTGAAAAACTTTGCACATGAGCGCATCGTTAGACCTGTAGGGGATCATGACTCCTCGGTAATAATCTATGTGTTTTACTGGGTCGGAGGATCCTTTGAATGGAGTGAAGTTTGGTGTTGCGAACCTCTGGGGGAATGGCTCCCCCTTAATATCCCTTATGAAGGGCGTAGAGAGCTGTATTTGGCGACGTAGATCGTCTTCTAGATCGCCACCCTGTTGAGCACGAAGGTGCATGTCCAGCATTTTTTGAACATCATTAGCCCGCAATGCTCCTTGCTGAGCCGATGAGTCCTCTTTTGCTAATTGTTGAGAAACTCCTTGAGCTTCTCCCCTTTTACTGTCGTGGGCAGATCGTTTTGGGTTTTTGTTTTGAGCTCGAAGTTGCCCCCTGCCCCCACGTGAGTGCTGTGAATGCTCTGCCCATGAAGTTGCCCCAGTCCTACCTCCTAGTCGTTCACGTACTAACGGCTTTAGGCGTTGTGGGATTTTTGCTTGATGAGCGTGACTTTCTTCTCCAGAGTTTCCCAGCGAAGTATCTTGTGACATTGTTTGGCAGCGGACCTGCTCTTTCCTAGGTCGTCCCTGGGCATTCTCTTGTCGGCCACGTGACGTGGATCGTCCGTCCCGCTCCTGGATTGGTCTTCCTGCTAGGAGTTGCTGCAAGAGCTCTGGCTGAAGTTGAATTTGTTTGCTTAAACCTTCAACTTGCTGCGCCAAATTGTCTTGGGGAGGTTGGTGACGACTTCTCCCTGAGATGTCATGACATCTGTCCAGAAAGTCCTTTAGGACCATGTTTGTTGTGGGTCGATTATGTCGTGATGCATTTCCCATCAACCTCTCATTTGCTTGTTGTAAAGTCGAAGTTCCTTCCCCTAGCGCGGGTACTTGGTTATCTGGAGAGGGGAATACTCCAAAACTGAAGGTTGGCCTCCCTTCGAGTGTCTCAAGGGGCACTTCCATAGACACGCGCCTGAGTTGAGCTGGGCGCTTCTCCGGAGTTTCTATGTGAGCTTCATTCCTCATCTGAGCTGTTGAGGCAGAAATACCTTCTCCGGCTGACTGAGCGGATCGACGAGCCTTAGCCATGCCGATTCGAAGAATTTTGAATTTGGAAAGCTGTTGATGGGTAATTTGAACAACGTTCAGAATCTTCGAACAATGTCGATGAACGACGAACGAAGAGAGATGAACGATGAACAATGTTCAAAATCTTCGAACAATGTCGATGAACGATGAACGAATTCTTGATGAGTGATGAACAACGTTCAAAATCTTCGAACAATGTCGATAAACGACGAACGAAGAAAGATGAACGATGAACAAATTCTTGATGAGTGATGAACAATGTTCAAAATCTTCGAACAATGTCGATGAACGACGAACAAAGAAAGATGAACGATGAACAAATGAGAGAGCTTCTTCTGAGTATAACTCAATAGCTCTCAATGAAAGCACCAATTGTTGAAGTAGAAATCGAACCCGCCGCGAAAAGTTCTCACAATTCCTGCAAACAGCAAACAATTAGCTATCGTTGTCTCGATCGATTTACCCGGGGGGTTGTTCGACCAAGAACACTCCGATGCCTAAGTTAGCTTTGAGAGAGGAAAAGGATATACTTCGAAGCGAAGAATCAACTTACCTTGGAAATGAAATGTGCCTTGCTATTTATAGGGGTGAGTGAGATGTTCAATTTCCATAGTTTCGATGTGGGACAAATGCTCATCAATTTACCTCTTATATAGGGGTGAGTGAGATGTTCAATTTCCATAGTTTCGATGTGGGACAAATGCTCATCAATTTACCTCTTATATAGGGGTGAGTGAGATGTTCAATTTCCATAGTTTCAATGTGGGACAAATGCTCATCAATTTGCATGCTAACACGTGTTATACAAATCGAGGGTGGAGAGGCTTCCACATGTCATTCTGGTTTGGGCCATGTCCGGTGCTTGGGCTTACAAGTATTATTGCCAAGGGCAATTTGGTCATTTTGAGAATTATGGGCCACGTGGCAGCTCCACATTTTTCCGGTGATTTTGGATTCCACAGTATTAATTTAACAGTTTATGGATTTGGGTTTTGAGTACAACTGTTAGCAAGGAGAATTTCAATTAGATGGCATAGATGGTCGGATGCAAAGAACTTCTGATCCCAAATCATGATAACCTCGTCGCCGTCTATTGCGGCTCTTCCCAACTCGAAGAGGCTTAGCTTCGATTCCACTGATTGAACTCTAAATTTTAGGAGGTCTTCGGTTACCCTCGCTATCTCTTCGCTCGCTCTCCAAGTGGGTCTCCCTTTCTTTAACTTTTCAAATCTTAATTTTTCTTTTTGTGCTTTGTGTTTGATTTTTTGATGGACAATGACCAGGGAGAGTCAACTTGATCAGAAAGCACATAGACTATGAGGGCTACTAGGTGCTGCAATTCGAACTTCAAAATCAACTGGAAATTCAAAAAATTATGACACGTAGCTATCCTGAAAGTATAAAATCATAGCAACTTCAAAAAATCTGAACTTTCAGATAAAAGGAGAAAACAAATGTGCAAAATCATGGACCTGGTCAGGGTCAACCAATATGCACCGATCCAAACCCTCTATTCCAAGAAGCACGCCTCGAAACCACTCATGGTGACGTTTCAACAAGTTCTGTGATAAGACCCATCCCCAAATTTTTCGCAAATTTTCTTAAAAATTGAGTTGATCCTGCTTCCATCTGACAATTCTTATCAGACTAGGAATTTCCTTATTTTTTATTCTTATTTTCATTTGATACATTAACCAAACAAAATATGTCCCTTGCAAGGTACCCTCCTCATCCAACCACTCACCTCGTCAAGTAAAAGAAACCATTAGTTCGACCACCTTCAAGTTTAACTTTCATTATAAAAATCATCATTATTTGAAATGTTGACAATATAATTAAAGTATTAACAATTTTAGAATGCATCACTCCTTCACAAATTCCTAATAATATCAAATTTCACATTGCAAGCACAATTCATAATCATATAACAATTTAGGCAATAACTTTTGCATAATATTAATAACTTTAATAGTTCAATTTATATATCTATAAACACAAGTCCTTAGTTAAAACACCTATTACATATTCCCATAAATCCATTTATGCACCATAATCTATCGTGAAAATCCAATAATATCCAGATTAATCTCATGTTATTTTCCAAATTTACTTACTTAAATTTATATTGTTAAATATAAACACATACATTAGATATTCATAATTATACCCAAACAATGTCCAAATGATTCAAAAATTATACCAGTAAACTCAAAATTTAGAAAAAGAATATTTTCATGTTGACCGAACGGCGAAAGGCCGCAACACGTGCCACCACATGCTAGGAAGGCTCTCTACGCGTGGCGGCCACACGCCGGTATAAGTGGTCGTCATCTACCTCTTGACGAGTCCTGGTTTTGAGATGTTCAACCCGCGAATTCAACCTGGTTCAAACTCGACTATTTCTTGATCATTTCTTGTGGTTTCAACGTCCAAGTTCTTCTAATAGACTGTAGGTGATGTAAGTTCCTTCATTTTTAAACCCATAGATCCTCATCTACCTAAATAGAGAGAATGAGAAACCAACCACTCTCCCCCTCATCACTTTCCCCTTCTTCTTCGTCTCTCATTTCCCTTCTCTAGCTTCTCATTCTCTCCATTTCTTTCTCTGATTCTCCTTTCAAGGGTTGGTTTCCATGGTTTTGTTCCTATTCAGCTCTAATCACCAAAATCCTTAATCTCTCTCACACACACACACACACACACACACACACACACACACACACACACACACATATATATATATATATATATATATATCTACTTAGCTAGGTCGGTGGAAGAGAATGGGAGGGAAAGATAGGGAAAAGCCTAGAGTATTCTAGACCGCTCTTGGAAAACTACCAAAATACCATTGGTAGCAAAATTATCATATTGCTCTTAGTTATGTTTGACCCCTAAGGAACCAATTTGATTTCGTATTTTTACATATTGTCTATCTACAAATCCAATGACAGGACTCGTCCTCGAATTTCCTAAAAACCGGACCGGTCCTGCTCTCGTCTGACAACTCTTGTCAGATAAGGGATCTTACCAGTTTTAATCATATTCAAAACTTACTAATTTAACCAAAATAAATCCGCCCTTGCGGCGTTACCGGTCACATCCAACCCACTAACCACGTCAAGTGGCAAAACCTTCCAATTTTTTAATTAATCCAAACTTTATTGATATTAACAAATACCATAACACAATCATAACCAAACCTTTAATAACATAAACTGAAACATAATTTATTCCTCGTACTCGTCTTCAAAGTTTGTTACTCTCCAATTAATCATACATCATTATATAAATTCATTTAATAATAGGAATCATATATAGAGTAAATAACATATTAGCTTAGAAAGGAAAAGAAAAGCCTTCCCATAATACCACTGGAATTCAAATTCCTAATTTTCCCACATTAACATATTGCCATTCTTCATTTTGTTTACTATAGGACTATCGATATACAAATACAACAATATGACCACATACTTCAATTAACCATAGAAGTAAAATACAAAAATATTCACTTATTCCTTATCTTTTTTAATTATATACATTACACAATATAATTATGTAACAACAAGGCATCTCCATCTTTTTAACTATTCATTTCTTTTATTCAAATGGTATTTCTACATTGAGAGCATAAAAACTAGTCACATAATAATCGATACATTTCTTATAAACTATCATTACACAATAACCAAATAATAACTCTTTGTAAACCCCTTACACAAATATAGTTTACTTTTAAGGGACTTTTAATGATCTATACCGTTTAGATATAGTTAATAACATTCTATTAGTTATACTCCATATAAATCATAGTTAAAAACTTTATTATCAACATATGTCACATTTTCATCATCCCTTTTATCATAATTCATTTTCACAAATCTAACTAGATCAACTAAGAAACTCAATTAAACACTACGAACTTTGGACGAGAATAACATCATCAAACATTAACCAATCTACTCAATTCCTGAACCATTAAACTCATAAGACAAGAAGAAACATTTTTCATGTTGACCGTTTTTCTAGATTCTGCTCGACGCGGCCGCACATGCCAAGACAAGTCAGAGATCGCCTTTGCACGTGGGCCTCACGTGCCTGCCCAGAGGTCGTCTCTAACCTTCCGCAGGTCCTGGTTTCGGATATTCTTAACCCTCGATCGTGACCCGGTTATATCTCCCAACTTTCACGTCTGTTTTTTTTTCATATTATAAACGTCTAACAAAATCTAGTGAATCATAGGAGTGGATCTATGAGATTAAAATCTAGAAAACTTACAACGAGCAGATACTCCAAGTTCATGGCATTTCGATCATGGCTTCTCACACTTACTACGGTTGTTCCAGGCCTCCACGCTTTGTTGTTTCAGTCATGTAGTGACCCTAGGAATTTCATTAGCCATCTAAGATCCCTAGATAACCACTTAGAAAGCCTCAGAAACAATTGGTGATCCACGACCACCGTAACCTTCACGGTTTTGAGTCTTGGGATCACCCAGAACCCCCACCCTTGTCCCTTTCCCTTTCTCCCATCATAACTTCCTTTTTTCCTTTCTCCTTTTCGTTGCTTCCCTCTATTTCTCCCTTTGTTTTCTCCTCGCTTTTTTCGTCACGTTTTTCTTCTTCTTTTTCGGCTATATTCCACTGAATGTGAGTACAAACTCACGCCCCACATATATAGAACTAGGTCACTGAAAGAGATTGGTGGAAGGAAAATTAAAGAAGGATGATGAAAATTCTAGAAAAGACTAGGCCTTTCACTCAAAATTACCAAAATGCACTTGATGGAAAAATTACCAAAATACCCATAAGGAATCTATTCGACCTCAGTTTTTGACATATAATGGGGAGTGTGAGAATGTAAAGGTGCAATGTCCCACATTGGAAAGTTGCATAAGTTTGCAAGGGCCCATAAAGAGATGTGCCTCTCCATCCATTGTCAATTGGTTTTGGAATGAAAGCTTAACTTCCTTCATATTTGAGATGACCATTAGTGCCAATCTCTAAACGCACTACTTTTACAAAAAAAAAAATGCAAGAACTTTACCAAAATACCCTGACTCATTTAACATATTAATGAGTTAAAATCAATGCAATAAAACATCGATGACTTGTCCCTCGAAATAATGCAGCTTCTGAGAAATACTTCTTTAATAAAATCTTGAACGTCAAATACTCAATGATTTTAGATTTGAGCAAGAGATACATGTAAAAGACTACAAGAGGAGAGACAAAGCCAAAATGCATTAATAAATCCTAAATTAAGAACCAACAATCTCCCTCCTTTGGCTTTGCCTCGTCGAACCCTTTCACTCACACCTAGTGCAAATCCACATTATATCCCAAAAATGATGTTGGTAACTTTCTTAAAAGGATTCCTACATGTAAACAATCTTAATAGCAGAATCTGATATGAAGGACAACATAGTGAGAAATTGTATAAACACAGTATCTCAAAAGAAATAAAGCAAGGAGTTCAAAAGTCAGAAGTACCATTAATAACATGAAAGAAAACAATAGTGAACTTCCCCCATGTTTAACTACGAAGAGCCAAAGGAATAAGACACAAAAACAACCCTCATTTTGGTGCATCAGGAACACGTGCAAAAAATTGTGTAGCAATAGTCGCAACATCCTTAATTCGAAGAAGAACCTCAGCAGAGATAGCAACCATGTGGGTTTTCTCCTGAACATGCTGAGTGGTAGCAACATGAACAGTCACAAAAGAGATGGAGGTGGAAACATTGGTAGAGGTACTGTGCTTTGAAATAAAGGTCATTGAAAGGGCAATAAATTGTTCCATAGTAAGAACTGTAACATCAACATATTGAGAAGGAAGACCATAATGTGAACAAAGACGAGAGAGAAGATAGAGCAAACTAAGAGACCTATGGGCAGGCTTGGACAGAACATGATTCATCATAAGTTAAGCAAGAGGAATAAGTAACCCACGAGCTAGGTAAATGGCCACTCTACAAGCAAGTTGAGTGGGATTGGCATTGTTCACAGTGGGAAGAGCATTATGACGAATCAAGGTCTAGAAGGCACGATGAACAATAGACAAATACGTCTTGCTAGGCTTCTGACCAACACTAATAGGCATGATATGGTCAGAATAGGTCAAGGACTTAACACCATTTATTTCTTGAAAAAATCAATCACCGCATCAGAGAAATATGCAGGGTTAAAACCAAGGAGGGCACTAATGGAATCTAGTGTGAAAGGGATTACATATCCACGAATGTCAACACATGACCCCCACTAATGGGCCTTAGCGGGGACGTTTTCATAGAAATCGTGCATCACAGTTAGATTGTAGAACTGCGGAGAAGAGACACGATCATGAAAGGTGTACTTATCGACAGTATCTGACAAACAGAGACTGTCACGAAGAGGACAGTCATCAAACACAAAGGTGCGTTCAGAAACAACCGAACGCTGAGAGAGAGATAGAGAAGAAGACATAATCAAAAGGGAGAATGAGAAGTAAAACAAAACAGAGATGAAGAGAATATGCAGTAGAAAGATCTATTTAATAGATGCAGAGAGTCGTGAGATAAATGGGCAGGCAGAATAGCAATACATTAAACCAACAAACTAGGCGTTGGGTGAATTAAATGCACATGACCGTTGAAAAACAATACTAATGCCAAGAGTCAACCATCACCAACCAAAGACAGTCATGAATTCCAATACCAGGAGCAGAGAAACAAGACTAATCACATAAAAATGAACAAAAATTGTGTACTGACATTAAAACTGACAAGACCCGCCCCTCCTTACAGAAGAATCGGACCGGTCCTGCTCCCATCTGACAACTTGGGTCAGACAAGAGATTTTTCGATTTTAACTTCCTACGATTCCTTATTAAATAAACCAAATTAATTTCACCTTGCAGGGTTACCGCCCACTTCCTGACAAGTGATAACATTCACTAATTACGTTCTTTAAAAAATCATTTTCCTTAGTATTAATCACATTAATACCAATTTATCATAACCTAAATTTAATTTCTAGCACTTCTACATAATTCTATTTCTAAATAACCACCCATTAATCTATTCCATAATTATTCAAGGAAAAGTTCTATAATAAACTAACATGTGATTTTATAATGGCCCTAGTAATGTTTAATATTGCCAAATTTGATACTTATTATTTATTCCTCTTATAAATCAATAAAATAATATAAGTCAAGGGCTCTAACTTCATTTATGTAATTCCATCAATTTCTAACCCATTATTCATTTATAAATTTAACAATAATCAGTAAATAACACATAAAATTTGTAAAATCATTACTTCTTCATATGATGTCAAATTAATTCAATTCTTAGACCATTAGACTCAAAATAACAAATTGAACGTTTTTCTTGTTTACGACTTTCCTAGAAAACCCATAACTCTCCCTCACGCGTCGCCCTAAGTGGCTGCACGACTGTGGCATCATCGTCCTCACCCGACTTCCATGGTTTTCGGGTTGCCCTAACCAGCGACCCGACCCTACTGTTTCTTCGTTGTTTTACTTTCATTTCCTTCGTTCCAACCATCAATCTTTCTCTAAATGAGTTATAGAAAAGATCTATGAATCCAAAATATCCCGATCAAAAGTCAACATTTTGACTTCTTAGGAGCAAATGGTCATTTCCATTTTTTTCAAAGTTCCGGGGTGTTACAAAAACATCCTAGATTTGATGACCAGTCATAGAGGAAATGAAAAAAAAAAAAACAAATAAGAGACAAAAATAAAATAAACAAAAACTGTAAAAATCCCCCTCAGTTTAAGATGCATATAGAGATACTAAACCTTTTTCAATTCAACCACAAAGAGGAATATCTCAAAAAAGATATCGATTAGGTTTGAAATTGCAAAGTCTAACAAGAGTTCCACAATTAAGAGAGTAACAAATATTATAGTGCATAATTGAGAAAAACATCATGTAAAGATTTAAATTTATACAACCACAAACTTATCACTAAGAAGTTATGCTTTATGTGTTTTAAAATCTATTTTTTTTTTTTATAATCCCCCATGGATATACATAGTTTTTTTTTTGCAAGTGGCTCATAACACATAGCTCTTTGTCCTAAAGCACCAAACACGCTCTTATAGCTTCTTAGGACTGTGACTTCTTAGGCCACACTTCAATAGTTCCCTTTTAAGCCCCAGAACTCCAAAGGTTTCATCCTTATAGTATTCCAGGGCAATGATCATATTAGTATCACACTTCAATACAAACACACATAAACTAGAAAGTAAATCGTGAAAGAGTGAAACACAACCTAACATAAAGTGCTTCAATGATGGGAAGTAAGGTACCGAAAGGATTATAAAACACAAGAAGGACAAAAACATTAAGAAGAAAGTAACATGAATAAGTTATATAGAGCATATGTGTGAATACAAAAGGTCCTTAAATCATAATATTCAAGCAAACAAGAGGGAAAAAGCAGTCTTCTTTAAACAAATGTTCATGTTATATATATATAGTTTTTTTTAAAACGAAGAATCTGACTAGTCATCAGTGCAATTTTTTTTAGACATAATACATGCAAATAGAACAACTCAAATAAGCAAATTTTGGTGTCTTTAAAGTCTTTGATAAGAAGTTAGCAGGTTGTTTTTTGTGTGGAAATAAAAGAGTTATAATGTCTTATTTTCAACTACCTTAGGAATGAAGTGATGACGAATATCAATGTATTTGGTTCGAGAGTGTTATATTGGATTGTTAGAAATATCTATGGCACTAGTGCTGCCATAGTACACTGTAAAAGTATTTTGACTCACTCCATAATCGCAACATATTCTACCTCAGTAGGTGACAAAGAGATGTAGCTTTACTTCTTATTATGCAACAAGATTATTGCTAACATAGAAGAGACCACCGGAGGTACTCTTGTTATAACGACCCGAAAATTAAGAAAATGTAATCTTGGGAATTTAAAAAATAAATTGACTATTTTGCCCTTATAGGTGAAAAGTTGACTTTTTACTCCAGAGACTTTCTGGACTTTTCGTGAGGACCGTTACATAGGTCTCGAAATCCTGAGTCCGCAAACAGGCCGTGTGTTGGAATCAAAGATTGAACATATTTGTTACGGATCTGAAATTACTAGGGACATGTTGGTAATTTTGACATTAAGGTCATTTTGATAATTTAACAAAAGGAGATATTTTGTTGTATGATATTGACAAGTGTCCTTATCACTTTCCTTCCCATTATCTTTTTGTGTCCACCGACCTTGCCATATGTGTGTGTGTGTGTGTGTGTGTGTGTGTGTGTGTGTGTGTGTGTGTGTGTGTGTGTGTGTGTGTGTGTGTGTGTGTGTGTGTGTGTGTGTGTGTGTGTTTTGTGTGCGTATGTTATATGTTTGAAACCAAACCCGAGAGGAAAAAACAGAGAGGAATATAAAGAAGAAGGAAGAAGAAAGGGCGAGCACCAGAGAAGGAGAAAAAGATATAAGAGAAAGGGGAAAATCAGAAAGGAAAAAAACATGAAGGAGGAAATCAAACCTGAAACCCGAATACTCAAAAACCCCAAAAATTGGTTGTCTGAATTATTTGAGGCTTCCAAGCTTGCAACCAAATCTTCTAAGCTGTTAGTTGAGTCCTTGTGATCATCTCAAGCCAAAAGGTTTTGACGTAGGACACGCTTGAAGTTTGACCGAAAGTTCAAGGATCGGGTTGTGGACTTCGAGGTAAGTTTTCGACATTTTGACATTACAAAGACATTTTCTGGGTAGGATGAATTTCAATTTTGGGAACATGAAAAACAGACGTGAAATAAGGGATTTAGGAATAGATCAGGTCACCCACGTCGGGTCCAACACATAGACTCGTGGGTCGACCCGGAAGTTGAAGATGACTCCTTACAGGCGCGTGAGGCCCACACACATGGATAATGAGCTACACTTGAGGGAGTAGGCCTCACCGTCTCAGTTTTTTGGCCAACGTGACTTTTAAAGTATTCAATATTACAGATATTTTGGTACATGTTTCAAGTTGATCGGACATTGTCTCGGGGTAGTTTTGGGTGTTCAAAGCACTATGCTTAGATTTTTAATCCGTATTTAATCTTTTAGGGGACTTTAATGTGAGATTACTTGGGATGTTAGTAACCTTCATCTATAAATTTTGACAGGCTAGATAGTCCTTGGGACTTCGGAGGAGTTATGGCTTGGAATTGAATAGTTTAGATAGTCTATGAGTGGACATTTATTTTTATAATTGTGATGTGTGCATAGATAAATATTTTAAATATTTTATTGTATGATTTGATTTTTCAATGATTTGAAATGATTATTTGATAAATTTTTCAATTTTTCGATTGGTTCTAGATACGAATTTTACTATTGTTTTTTGAAAATGGTGTTTTGAGCTCATCCCTAGTCTTGAAAGTGTTTTGACTTGATTTTGAGTCTAGGATTTGTGTTAAACAAATTTTCTTGGTTTATTTATGTTTTTCCATAGTTAACCTTCCTCCGATATGGACAGTGCTTAGACGTCTAGAGCGCGACTCAGTTTTTGTGAGGTTGGAGATATTCTTAGCTTTTTGAATCAGGACAACTAACACGTTTTCCTTCTCGGTTTTGCAGGCTCCAATGGAACAATACACAGTGTGCTGGTTCAAAGAAGTTGCTTGAGGTAATGATCCGTTTCTTTTACTCTGAACTGTTTGGGATTAGTTTTAGGGTGTAGGGTGTAAATAGGATGAAGATTGATGGATTGTGATGATGTTTGTGAGGAAGAAGATTGGATTGCAATATGATGCACACCAACTGTTTGTAAAAATGCTTATGAGCTGTTTTTCTCTTGTTTTCTGCATACTGCTTGCTTCTCTGGTTTTTTCTCAACAAAAACATACATCACACACACTAGCCGTGCATTACAATGATTTAACAGTTACAAACATGATTTCACTATGATGACATTCATCCAATAGGAATTTAGACTAGGCTAGGACCAATTAGAAGATGACACTTGTTCATCTTGCTTCTCAAGTAAATGAATCAGCTGTAAAGCAGATTCCCACACTCCCTTGTGTGCCACCCCACTCAAGTGATGTAATTTGCTTCCTCCTCACACTTAGTGCAATCAGTTGATTGCTTAGGAACGAACACTCCCCTCTAAGCAATTCACTGATTTCACTCCAAGCTTGTTCCTTAGACATGAAAACCTTTCCTTAGGTAAAGCCTTTGTAAACACATGTGCAAGTTGATCTTCAAACTTGCAGTAGATCAAATCAATCTCTCCTGATTGTATGGCTTCTCTGATGAAGTGATACTTCCTTTTGATATGTTTAGACCTCTGATGAAAAACTGGATTTTTGGACATGGCTATAACAGCAGTATTATCACAGTAGACAGTTGTAGGTTCTGTCACTTCTTCCCCAAAATCTTCTAGGACAAACCTCAGCCATTTAGCTTGTGCAGTTGCCTCAGATGCACTTACATATTCTGCTTCAGCCATGCTTAATGCCACACTGTGCTGTTTGACAGAAGCCCAAGAGAAAATGCCACTCCCAAATGAGAATGCATACCCTGAAGTGCTTCTCATATCCTCAGTACTTCCACTCCAATCAGAGTCACAAAAACCAATCAAAGTAGTTGATTTCCCCTTCAGATATTCAATTCCATAAGTAATGGTACCTGAGATGTACCTAAGAACTCTTCTTGTAGTTCCTAAATGCTTCTTAGATGGATTATGCATGAACCTTGATAGGAGACTTGCAGCAAACATGATATCAGGTCTGGTTGCTATTAAATATAGTAGACTTCCCACCATTTGTCTGTAGATCCCTTCATCTGCAGCCTCAGAACCATCCTCCATGTACAATTTATCATTTGCAGCAAGAGGAGTACTAACAGGCTTGCAATCCTTCAAGCCAAATTTATTCAACAGGGTCTGAGCATACTTCTTCTGATGTATGAAAATGCAGTCCCTGGTTTGAACGACTCCCATTCCCAAGAAATGATGTAGGAGACCTAAATCTGTCATTTCATACTTGCTCATCATCTCTCCTTTGAATTCTTCCTTCAAAGTCTCACAATTTCCTGTGTAGATGATGTCATCTACATATAGTGACACTATGAGTGTTTTGCCTTCTTTGGTAGACTTGGTGTACAAGGTAGCCTCACTAGGACTTCTTTCATACCCATGCTTGAGCAGATGAGTGTCAATCTCCCCATACCAAGCCCTTGGTGCTTGTTTTAATCCATAGAGTGCCTTATGAAACCTGTAAACCAAGTTTCCATCAGTTTCTGTGGCAAATCCTTCAGGCTGTTCCACAAATACCTCTTCCTTTAGTACTCCATTTAGAAAAGCCGATTTGACATCCAACTGATGCAAAGTCCAGCATTTCTGTGCAGCCAAAGTAATGAGAGTTCTGATTGTATCCAACCTTGCCACTGGTGAAAAGGTTTCATTAAAATCAACTCCTAGCTTTTGTGAGTACCCTTTAGCCACTAGTCTAGCCTTGTGCTTCTGAGTGGAACCGTCTAAGTTCAACTTGGTCTTGTAAATCCACTTTACACCAATCACAGGTTTGTCACTAGGTCTCTCAACCAGCTCCCAGGTTGAGTTCTTCTCAATCATCTCCAGTTCACTTTCCATGGCTTGTCTCGACACTTGATCCTTAGAAGCTTCCTGATAAGTTTCAGGTTCTACAATGGACACATGACATCTAGCATAGATGTCAGTCAAGTTTCTCAGCTTTACTGGAGTGTTGCTTGAGGTTGCAAGTTCTGAATCATCTAATTCCAGTGCTTGTACACCATCTGTTCCTTCAGCTAGCTCCACAGCAGCTTATGTTCTTTCTTCTTGTTCCATCACTCCAGGAACTGACACTCTAACTTCCTCACATTCTCCCCTATTCCAATAGGCTCTTTCATTGAAAATCACACTTCTTGACACCATGATTTTCTTTGTCTTCAGATTAAACAACCTATAGCCTTTCTCACAAGTTCCATAGCCCACAAACACACACTTCACTGAGGACTCATCCCACTTTTGTCTTAATTGTGTGGGAACATGAGCATAACAAATGGATCCAAAAACCTTTAGGTGTTTTACTCCAGGTTTTCTTCCACTATAGACTTCAAACGGTGTCTTCTTTTCCAGGGCCTTTGTAGGACACCTGTTGAGCAGGTATACTGCTGTGTGTACAGCCTCACCCCAAAAATGATAAGGCATGGCCTTGTCATGAAGCATAGACTTTGCTATCTCTACCACAGTTCTGTTCTTCCTTTCAGCCACCCCATTCTATTGTGGTGAGTAAGCCACTGTGAGTTGTCTTGTGATTCCCTCAGTTTCACAGAAGTTGTGAAACTCTTGTGAAGTAAACTCACCTCCCCTATCACTCCAGGTACAAGCATTACTTCATTTATGACCCTGTCACCATCCTGAGTTTTGATGACCAAAGAGCCCTGTCCTGTGGCTTGGACCAAATCACCAGTCCCCGTTTTCACCTTAGCAGTAATAGTCTTATCCACATTAATCAGTAATGCCTCTTGTGAGGTCATGTGATTGCTACAGGCACTATCCACATACCATACCCCACTCCCCTCAGCAATTGTTGCTGAATTACAGGCATAGAACATGATCCCTTCCTTATTTTCTTCCTCATGTTTGGCCATATTGACAACTTGTCTCACAATGCAATTCTTGGCAATGTGGCCCAATTTATTACATTTGAAACACTTAGGTTTGTTCTTAAGACAACATTCACCATAATGAAGTTTTCCACAAATTTTGCAGGAGTCTTTAGGATTAGAGGGATTACCAAAAACTGGTTTAGGATTCTCAGCACCCTGATTGTTTTTGACAGTGTTGTAGGTCTTGTCTTTCCACCCCTTATTTCCTTTGAAATTCTGTTTGCCTCTTCCATAGTACTTGTGTGACCTATCTTGTGCTCCTTGATTCACACTCAATGCAGAGAATGCCTTCTCTGTGTGAGTCTCTGAATGCATTTCCAGCCTCTGGTCATATGCTCGAATGGATGCTAGCAAAGTTTGGACATTGACAGTGTCCAAATCCTTATTGTCTTCAAGGATTGACACAATGGGATCGTAGACTTTAGTGAGACTGATTAGGATCTTCTGCACCATTTTCCTTTCTGTCACTTCTTCACCATATGATCTCATTTGATCAACAATGGTGTACAGTCTAGATGTATAAACTGAGAGAGACTCATCATCTCTCATTCTCACATATTCAAAATCCTTCCTGAGAGCATGAAGTTTTACTGCCATCACCTTCTCATCTCCTCTGTATTCTCTTTTCAGCAGATCCCAAGTTGACTTTGCACTTTGTTCATTGGAGATTCTTGAGAAAATGGAGTCCACCACAGCAGTTTGGATCATTCCAAGAGCACGAGCATCCCTTATATAATCTGCTCGAGTTGGTCTTGCAGCTTCTGGAGGTCTTGCAGCTTCTGGAGGTCTTACAACTCCAGGATCTGCAGATTCAGATGCAGATGCAGCAACAACATGTATGTCTTCATTCAATCCCTTCTCCACATATTCCCATAGATCATTAGCTCTCAGAATTGTGTGCATTTTGATGCTCCAAAAATCATAATTAGAGCCATCAAAGATTGGAACCCGTAGATCCCCACCAGCAGCAGCCATGACTAGCTTGTTAGCTAAGTTTACAATGTAATGTAAACTTCACACTACTTAACGCCCCAGTAAATCAGATCGATTCACTTCTCTGATACCATCTTAGCTTTTTGAATCAGGACAACTAACACGTTTTCCTTCTCGGTTTTGCAGGGGAGCCAATGGAACAGTACACAGTGTGCTGGTTCAAAGAAGTTGCTTGAGGTAATGATCCGTTTCTTTTACTCTGAACTGTTTGGGATTAGTTTTAGGGTGTAGGGTGTAAATAGGATGAAGATTGATGGATTGTGATGATGTTTGTGAGGAAGAAGATTGGATTGCAATATGATGCACACCAACTGTTTGTAAAAATACTTATGAGCTGTTTTTCTCTTGTTTTCTGCACACTGCTTGCTTCTCTGGTTTTTCCTCAACAAAAACATACATCCCACACAATAGCCGTGCATTACAATGATTTAACAGTTACAAACATGATGTCACTATGATGACATTCATCCAATAGGAATTTAGACTAGGCTAGGACCAATTAGAAGATGACACTTGTTCATCTTGCTCCTCAAGTAAATGAATCAGCTGTAAAGCAGATTCCCACACTCCCTTGTGTGCCACCCCACTCATGTGGTGTAATAATCTGCTGTAAAGCAGATTCCCACACTCCCTTGTGTGCCACCCCACTCAAGTGATGTAATTTGCTGCATCCTCACACTTAGTGCAATCAGTTGATTGCTTAGGAACTAACAGATATGACATCTTCCGGATGAGAGCAGCCTGAACCTAGGGTGGTTTCCCAGACATCGCTGATTCTGAAGCTAAGAGCAGCTCAGACGTTCGAAGCTCGGCTTCTTTTTCATTAGTCTACTCGAACGTCTAGAGCTCGTCTCCATTTTCTCGAATTTACCTACACTTAGGGCGGTTTGCTTATCGCGACTGGTAATTAAGTATTGAGGATTGGTTCGTTTGATTTACTGATATTTTGTGTCCAAGCAATTTTATATGGGTTTAAAAATGTGTTTTTAAAAATGTTTATTTTGTGTCCAAGCAATTTTGTATCGTGACTGGTAATTTAAAAATGTGTTTTTAAATGTTTATTTTTGTCCACTTACAGTTTTAATGGTTTTGATGACCCTATAGGTTGTTGCGCAAAGGTCGAGACTGATCAAGAGGCGGAGGCATACACAGTAAATTAGTATAGTTGTCCTTTAACTCATAGGTGTTGAAGGTAATGTCGAAATTTTGGATTGCTTGTCAGACGAGGGCAAGATTGGGCACGGTTCCCAAAGCATTTTTAGAGCGGGTCATGTCATCTTGGTATCAGAGCTTGGTACTGATTTGTGTTTTCCTATATCATTCATCTGAGACACGTGCCCATTGCACAACCTAGTGATAAGATAGATACGTGACGAGTAGGCTTGATCCCATCATAGATATGGGGTTCAAACGGACCCTAGATTATTTGGGTTGGATTGGATACTACACTCATGCTTTGGCGGATTTGTGTGGGTTCAAATAATGAGCGAGCCCAAAGGCTAAGGTCACAGCAATGGGCGAGATGGACCTAGATAAGATAGATGAGCGAGTTCCTCAATTAAAGTGAGCATTTAAGGCTTTGAGGTGATGAAGTATCCTCTGTAGGATCTAGTACGCCTAGCGATGTTTCTGCTTGGTGACTAAGAATACCGGTGGTAGCATGAATTATAGAATTTCAAATTTGGACTCGAATAGAGTTAGGATATTGGACAAGGACTCAGAAGGAGCAGGAGGGTTGAAATATCAGTTACCGTACTGAATATTGAATGAGGGTCCATGTAGCATCTGAAGACATTATTATGGACCTCGTAACTACAACTGTTGGACAAACATGTTTGAATTTCGAGGACGAAATTCCTTAAAGAATGTAGATTATAATGACCCGGAAATTCAGAAAAGGTAATTTTGGGAATTTAAATAAGAATTTACGATAGTGCCCTTATAGGTCAAAAGTTGGACTTTTTTCTCTGGGTACTTTTTAGACTTTTAGTGAGGAGTGTTATGTCAGTCTTGGAGTTCTAATTCCGTAGATAGGCATTGTGTTTGAATCAGAGATTGGATAGATTTGTTAAGGGTCTAAAATTACTAGGGTAATTTAGGTAATTTTGATATTAGGTGCATTTTGGTAATTTAACAAGAGGATAAATTTTGTTGTATGATGGTGACAAGTGTCCTTATCACTTTCCCTCCCCTTATCTCTTTGTGTGCACTAACCTTGTCATATATATGTGCGTGTGTGTGTGTGTGTGTGTGTGTGTGTGTGTGTGTGTGTGTGTGTGTGTGTGTGTGTGTGTGTGTGTGTGTGTGTGTGTGTGTGTGTGTTTTGTGTGTGTACATTATATGTTTGAAACCGAACCCAAAAGGAAAAACGAATAGGAAGAGAAAAGAGAGGGAAGAATAAAGGGTGAGAACCCGAGAAGGAGGGAAAAAGAGAAGAAAAGCGGAAAAACAAGAAAGAAGAGAATGAAGGAGGAAACCAAACCCGAAAACTCGAACAACCGAAAAATTGGTTATTCGAATAGTTTGAAGCTTCCAAGCTTGTAACAAGTCTTCTAAACTCTTAGTTGAGTCCTTGTGATCATCTCAAGCCAGAAAGTCAAAGGTTTTGACGTAGGAAAGGCTTAGAAGACAAGCTTGAAGTTTGGCCGAAAGTTCAAGGATCGGGTTGTAGACTTCTAGATAAGTTTTAGATGTTTTGAAATTACGGAGACATTTTTGGGTAGGATTAGATTAATTTTGATTATTGGAACATGAAAAATGGAAGAAAAATGAGGGATTAAGGACCAAGTCAGGTCGCCCGAGTCGACTTCAACATGCAGACCCACGAGAGGTTGAAGATGACCCCCTACAAGCGCATGAGATCCACGCGTAGAGAGAGTGGGCGACGCATGAGGACGCGTGCCTCACCATCTTAGTTTCTAGCCAACACGACTTTTAAAGAAATTGATATTACGAATATGTTGGCATAAGTTTCGAGTTGATCGAGTATCGTCCTAGAGTAGTTTTGGGTGTCTGAAGAATTATACTTAGATTTTTAATTTGTATCTAATCCCAAAATTTAGGGGACTTTAATATAAGATTACTTGGGACGTTAGAAACCCTCGGTTAGAAATTTTGGCAGGCTGGATAGTCACTGAAAGCGTATGACTTGGAATTGAACCGCTTGGACAGTCTTTGAATGGACATTTATTTTAATAACTATGATGCATGCAAAGTTAAATATTTTAAATATTTTATTAGATAATTTGAGTTGGAATGATTTGAAATGATTATTTGATGATTTTTTGAATTTTGTCGATTAGTTCTGGATACGGATTTTACATTTGTTTCGTGGAAAAGGTGTTTTGGGCTCAAGCTCGGTCTTAAAAGTGTTTTGACTTGGTTTTGAGCCAAGGATTTTGTTTTATACTAATTTTCTTAGTTTATTTATGTTTTTCCACAGTTAACCATCTTCGGATATGGTGAGTGCTCAGATGTCTACATCATGGCTCCATTTTCGTGAGGCTGAAGATATGACATTTTCCGAATATGAGCAGTTTAAGCATGTGGTGGTTTCCTAGATGTTGCTGATTCTAGAGATGGGACTCAAACATCCAGAGTTCGACTCCGTTTTCATAAGTTTACTCGGACGTCCATACCTCGGCTTTGTTTTCCCAAGTTTGCCTACACGTAGTGCGTTTTTCTTAGCGTGATTGGTATTTGAGCATCATGGATTAGTTGTTTTGATTTTCTAATTTCATGTGTCCAAGTGATTTTATATATGAGATTTCTGGGAAATATAGGCCACGAGATGTGTACTTGTATTTCATGATTTTTGTGGTCTTGTTGTCTATTTGTTTTGCTTTGGAATTTGTTTTTTTTACTATATACATGCATGGTTGTATATTGGAGGGTAAATGTTGTTTTTGTCGGAAAATGTGTTTTTAAATATTTATTTTTGTCCACTTAAACTTTTAATTTTGATGATCCTCTAAGCCATTGCATGAAGATCAGGGCTGATCGAGAGGTGAAGGCATGCGCAGTAAATCAATACAGTTATCATTTGTCTAACATGCGTTGATGGTAGTGTCAAAATTTTGGATTACTTATTAGATAGGAACAGGACCAGACATAATTATCAAAGCATTTTTTGAGCGAGTCCTATCACTTGCGATTAACAAGAGATCCTGCCCAATCTGCATCATAATACCCCATTAAATTAGTGGTGGTGTCATGAGTATACCATAAACCCAAGTTCATTGTTCCCTTCACATACTTAATTATCCTTTTGACAACAAGAAGATGTGACTCTCTTAGAGCACTTTGATAGTTGGTACACGCACCAACACTAAAAGAAATATAATTTCTACTAGAAGTGAGATAAAGAAGACTCCCAATCGTACTTCGATATAAAGTAGGATTCACAGTCTTTTATGAGGGATTTGATGAAATTTTTGTGCTTTAACACATAGGAGTATGAGCTGATTTGATAAAATCCATGCCAAACTTAGAGATAAAGTTCTTTGTGTACTTGGATTGAGAAATGAAGGCACCATCACAATCCTATCTAATCTGAAGGCCAATAAAGTAAGATAGCTCACCTACTAGACTCATTTAAACTCATTTGTCATGACATGAATAAACTTTTGAACAAGAGAGTTTGATAGTGGAACCTACTACTATGTCATTAACATAAACTTGAGCTACTAGAACGTCCGTGTTGATGTGTTTCAAAAACAATATCTTATCAACAGATCCCCTAGAGTATCCATTACGAAGAAGATGAGATGACAATTTGTCATACCAAGCACATGGTGCTTGTTTCAATCCATATAGGGATTTATGAAGCCTATATACATGATCAGCATGAAGATGATCTTCAAATCCTTTTGGTTGTACGACATATACTTCTTCATTAAGATAGTCATTGAAGAAAGAAATTTTGACAACCATTTGAAATATTTTGAATTTAAGATGACAAGAAATAACACATAATAATCTAACATACTTCATCCTTGCAACAAGAACAAAGGTTTCATCCACATCTATACCTTTAATCTGAGTGTATCCCTGAGAAAAAAATCATGGTTTGTTTCTGACCACAAAACCACTGTCATTCACAGTTGAAAAAATCGATGATATCGCTGATATATCAGAAATATGAGGGCTCGGCACCGAAACTAGGGGGAAGAAATTATTTCCTCCAATATTGAACCTTTCGCCCAATATCAGCAAAAATCGCTGATAACGTCCGATATTAATATCCAGCGAAATCAAAACAACAAGAGCAAAAAAAATTCCAAAGTTGAATACTTTTTTTTTCAAGCACACTAAAAGAATAATTTGAGAGGAAAACAATCAGTACCCACTTAACTTTTCAACCTCAACATTGTGGAAATTTTATCTCATTAAGAGAGTGGTGGCAGAGGCGGGCAACCTTAGGCCGCGTCAAGCAATGGAGAACAGCGATCATCTTGTCTAGAGAGCCAATGGATTGCAAAGTTGGAGAGGGAAGAAGCGGCCATCTTCAGCTCTCCCTTTGTCATCCCCCAACTAAATGGAAAATTGGCAATTATGGCACATTGGAAAGGGCAAATGTATCATGGAGGATAATGTGATGTCCACATGTGCAACTAGGGTTTGGTGGGTGGAGATTGAATGCTTAGATTTTTCAACTAAATCCCCTAATATATTGAAAAAAAATAGGCTTATTACTCACTTTCCTCCCCTAACGGATATTAAGTATCACTTTGCTCCCCGAAACGAATTTAGTTCCAATGTACTGCCATAACTGCACATTTGGTATCACTGTTGCTCCATCTGTTACCCTCTGTTAATCTGGTACTTACATGGCAGTCCTTGATTGGTTGGTTAATTATTTATCAAAAATTATTAAAATTAAAAAATTAAAAAGGAAGATGAACATCTGGGTTTCATTGTTCATCTTTCTTGAGACCAACTCATCCAATTTGCTCAAGCAGATGTTCCTTCATCAATTATTTGAAAGACTTTGCAGAAATGGATAAAAATTGAGAGCCCACTCTGAAACCAACCCTCTGACCAAAACCCACTTCTCCCCCTCATCCAATTTCCTCAATTTCTTCCTCACATCGTCCTTTGATTTTGAATCCAGAAATTGATAGAAGTGAGGGGCTTTTGAATCCAGCTGAGCCTATCAAATCCACACCATTTTCCTCTAGTTTTTCTTCAATTGCAACTCATGCAGATTGCCCTATTTTCCTTCGAGTAATGGACATTTTATCTTAAGGAGGAAGGTCATCAAGATTCCTCCAGTAACATTTTCCATATTCGAATCCCATCAACGCACCAAAATATTTCTTTCCAATTTTCTTCTCCAACAAAGTTTCAACTGAATACAACAATGTTCTAATTTTCTAACAGTATCGGGTAACAATAAAAAAAAAAACTGATTTTTGAGCTGGTGGGACCAGGATTAGCTTAAGAAGATCAGTGACAGTATAGAGAAGGCACACACCATGGCATTAGCGGCCACCAAGAACCTGTAACTTAAAAATAAAAACTCATTTTTAGTTTTTTTTAATAAAGAAAAATTGGAACTTCGATAATTTTTTTATTTTTCGGGAGGATTGGAGTTGGATCTGTGTTTACTTGAAGGCAGATGAGTAGGAATTGTAACGACCCGTCCCGAATTCCGGGATTAGATTAGTAACTAATCATGATTAGTGGGGTTAATCGGTGATTAGTTAGGCGAAATCGGACGAACGATGCAAAATGATCGTTTTGCCCCTAGTCGTGGGTAAAATGTTGACTTTTAATTCGGGCGGTCAAATGGACTTTGACCGATGACCGTGACGTAGTTTGGGACGTCACGAGTTCATAGACAGGTGGAACTATCGATTCCAACGTTCGAGGTGAAAGTTATGACGTTCGGAAGTTCAAGGGCATTTTCATAATTTGGACGAAAAGGGGGAGAATGTTGTGTAATGACCCATCCCAGGAATTAGGGTTAAGACCGTGTTTAAGATGAGATTAGTGAGCTTAATTGGTGTTTAGTCGGTTACGATAGGTCCGGTAGCGTAGAATGACGATTTTGTCCCTAGTTCGGGCAAATTGTTGACTTTTAGTTGGGACGGTCAAATGGACTTTGACCAATGACTGCAACGTAGTTCGGGATGTCACGAATCCGTAGACAGGTGGCACGCCCGATTCCGACATCCGAGGAGGAAGATATGATGTTCGGAAGGTTGAGGGCACTTTCGTAATTTGGCTAAAATAGGGGGGAAAGTTGACTTTTTGTACGACTGGGTTTTTACATGTTGACCTAGGACCGTTAGGTAAATCTTGTCGTCCTGAGTTCGATGACAGGCGGAACGTATTCATCGGAGTTAGGATGTGTGAGTTACGGGTCTAGGAAGGTAGTGGCATTATTGTAATTTTGGGTTCAATGAAGGGCATTTTGGTCTTCTACACATTGGGGATTGTGCAACAGATTGGGACAAGTGGACGGCTGAGATTGGGACATTTGTGAGAGAATGGGGAGGATTGTGACACGTGGGGCTTGGATAGAGGCTTCTAGGGTGCACGGTCCAATTATTTTGAGCTGAGTGTTCATGTGTGCCGTGTGTGTGTGTTCGAAGAAGAGAGAATAGAGACTGAGAGATTGAGAGAAAATTGAGGGGATTTGGACGTTGATCGTGAGTGTAGGTGTGTTTGGTGAGTGAGGAGTGATCAGAGATTGAGAGGGAGACAGTGAGAAGGTTGGGAGGTGAGGTGTGAGTGTGTGTGCGAGGTGTGAGCTCACGGGGAAACCAGAAAACAGAGAGGAGTTCGAGCGGTGGTGGTGCCGTGTGAGGAACCAATTGAGGCTGGTGGAGGCGTCCAGAGGATGGAGGTGGACTGGAGGAGTCGTGTTCTCACGACTGAGCTCACGGCGGTGGTCGGTGTACAGGTAATTCCTCATCCTCTTTCAATTGCCATGTTTTGCCGTCGAATTTTAAACTCAAAGTCGTGGGTTTTGAGTGCGAGTCGAGGCTTTTGGTGAGTTAGGTGAGACTAAGGGAGGTCCTAGGAGTCGTCTAAGGCGGTTGTTGTGACGGGGGGTTACCTGGTTGGCCGGAGTGTGAAACAGGGGACAGTTTGGGTTTTGGTTTCGAGCTCGAGTCGACGGGTTAGGGACAGTGTCGAGGTGTTTGGAGTAGGGGAATGGGTAGCTTAGGATTGGACGATGAAGATGGTGAAAAAGGAGGAAAACGGTGGAGGGTTGGTGGAGAACCGGTCACGCCGGTTCGGGTTGGCTGGACTGGTTTGGACCGTTGAGACTGAGGTTGACGATGACACTGTAGCAGGCGCGTGAAGCCCACGCGCAGCCACTTTGGGCGACGCATGGGAGCGCGTACGGGGGTGTTTGGGAAAATGGTCAACATGGTTTTAGGTCTAGGTGTTGTGACGAGTCCATTGGAATAGGTTTCGGGTTAATCGGACGTGGTTTGAGGTTAGTTCCGCGAAGGTGAAGGTTTAGGGTTCCAGTTCGTTACGTTTAGGACCGGGGGATTTTTGGAAAAAATGAGGTGGACCTTCGTAGATGTGTTAGTAACGCTCTTGGGTGATGGTTGACAGGTTCGGGATTTCCCGAGGAAGCTGAAGAACGTACAGGACGTTCGGGATGCGATTGAGGGCTCGGTACTGTGAGTGGACCCTTTCTCTTAACTTGAACATGCATAACTGCTTTTAATTACTTGTTTTATGGTTTTACATGTGATTCCATGATTGTTGAATATGTGGTGTTGGTTTTACATCATTGCACGTTTTTCGAGAAAGTACGGTTTTCCGCACGTTTTACGAGAAATACTCTGTTTACGATTTTGATGCCATGACTTGGGGTTTTCAAATGATAGGCGATTTTCAATGATTATAAATGGATTTTGAAACATGATTTTGAGGATCAAGGTTTTCGGTTTTAAAATCGGATTTCGAGATGCGAGATTTGATTTTAAAGTCGGAAAAGTGGATTTCCGAATTTGGGTTCGGAATGACGGTTTTGGATGCCGGAAGGGCATCAGACCGGTGATTTCAGATTCGGGTTTGGATATGAATTTCAAAATGGTTTTCAAACGGTTTGGATTGGATTTGCTGGATCTGGTTATTGGGTTTAAGGACCCGGATTATATTTGACGGGGGACGGGCCCGGATTGAGTTTAAAGACTCGGGAGTTTAAAGACTCGGATATATTGATATTTCCCCCGTAGGCCTGTTGAGTTTAAAGACTCGGATATTATTGAGGCCTGGATTGAGTTTAAAGACTCGGATAGGTCCAGCAGGTTTGATCGGATAATGATTGCCTGAGATTTATGCTTTATGATCTGGTTTTATGATGTGTACGACTTGATTTCTATAACTGGTTTAAATTCTATTTTTATGATGATCCTTATGTGATTTATAACTGTTTTCATCTAATGGGTTATGCATGTGTGTTTTCAAAACGGAGGGTTAAAACCCTGGTTTTATTATGAAATGGTTTTCGGAAATTCTTTTCTTATTTATGGTCCACTCACACCTTCTGTTTTTAAACTGCCCTCTAGGTCGTGGAGCTAGAGCGGGGTTTCGACGTCGAGGCAGCGTCTGAGGCATAGCGTACTCGAAAGCGACCTCGAAGTGTTTTAAGTTTTCCGTGTGCGTGTACTGTTCATCGGTTTTCTTTCTTTTTTATTTGGTACTATGCTCTGTAAAACTTTGACTTCGAGATGTTTAAATTTCCTCCTGCGTCTGACTGTGTAGTTTAGTGGTTTACTTTGGTGTTGTATCGGGGTGTCAGACGGGAGCAGGATTTACCTCGGTTTTCGGGGTGAAACCGGGGTGGGTCCTGACATGTTGACTCTTCGATTGACCACTAATTTTCACACAATTCGAGGACCGTTGGGTAGGTCTCGAGACGCTGAATCCATAGACAGGCGCACGCGTCAATCGGAGTTCGGATGACCAAATTACGGGTCTAGATGCGTGAGGGGCATTTTGGTAATTTGTCAAGGAAGGGCAAAATAGTAATTTTGCAGGAGGGTTACTGTTTGCAAACCGTGGAAAACAGAGACTGTACACCCATCCCGTGAGTGCTCTGATCATGCTATTGTTTAAACTGTTAGTGGCTGGGCTAAGTGATTTGTTTATTGGGTTTATGGCAGTGGTAAACACGGGTTGTGGGTTGAATCAGACCACAGGCACGGGCACCATTTTATACTGAGTTTGGGACCGTTGCAGGAAACAGTTTTCAGAGAAGCCAGAAGGATTCCCACGGGTTGTTGGCTACATGGTTCGGTTAACAGAGTAATGGAGGGGGATATGAGGTCATTTATGTGAAGGAAAGGTTGAGAACTGGAGAGAAAAACAGAGAACTGGAAATCTGAAAAATTGGAGGGAAAAATCGAGTTTGATTTGTGAGGCTAATTGGACGAAACTAAGGACCTAAACGGCTTTCTGGGACCATTTGGAGATCAACCATACCGTCCCTGAAGTGTTTCGACCACGGCTTGGCCAGGAACCCAAGTTCCATTTTTGAAGAAATTTCAGAGTTGTGGACGGCGACTCCCAGGCGAGTGTTCGTTCAATTGTTTGTGTGTTTTGGTTCGTATTGTTCCTAGTAAGCTTCATGTTAAGTTAATGTGAAAATGGGATTAAAAACAGTGAGTTATGATGATCGACCCGTTTGGTTGATCATGGGTCGAAGGGTCGATTTAGGGCTTGTTGACATAAATTAATGGATCAGAGCTTAAATTAAAAGGCTAAGGAAGGTCTTAGGTGGAAAAACTAAGGAAATCGAGTGAGAATTGATGTGGATTTAACCGGGTTGTGTCGCGGGTTGAACAACCCATTTGCAGGCTAATCGGGTGAAGAAGGTGACACTGTAGCAGGCGCGTGGGTTTCACATGCAGCCACTAACGGCGGCGCGTGACGGCACGTGGGCATGAATCTCGAGGTGAGTTCAACACGACTTTTGTCCTATATAATGTAACGAACATTTTGGGATTGGTTTCGTGTCAATCGGACACCGTTTCGATATTGTTCGGGACGTCCGAAGGTTTTGAATCGAGTTTAAAAATAGTTAAAAATTCGGGAAAATTACGGGACTTTGATAGGAGGTTAATGAAGAGGTTAGTGACCCTCTAATGTGATTTGGACAAGTTTGGAAGTCCCGGTGATAGTGACGAGGCCCGGAAAGGCCTATGGTACGCGTATCGAGGCGCATCGTTGAACGGTCTGTGAGTGGACTTTGGTTTTATAAAATTTATGCATGCATAACTATTTTATATGGATTATGATTGTGATTCTATGATGTTGATTTGGTTATGGGTGAATTATATGGTTTCACGCATTTCGAGGTGATTTACGTGCTTGCACGTAAATCGAGGTTTTTCCAGTTTTACACTAAGTTTCCGTACTTATGGTTTTGGATATGATTTCATGAAATGGTTTTGAAATTGGTAAGATAAACTCGGGCATGAGGCCCAATTGTTTTGGAAACCTCGGACTTGGAGTCCAATTGAGTTACGTAATCGGGCTGGGGGGTCCAATTGCTTTATGAAATCGGGCCAGGGGCCCAGTTATTTACGAAATCGGGTTAAGATCCATTTGAGTTATATAATCGGGCCAAGGGCCCTGTTGATTTACGAAATCGGGTCATGGGCCCAGTTGATTTAAAAAATCGAGCATGAGGCCCAGTTGGTTTATAAATGTGATTTCGAGTCGGGGACTCTAATGGATGTGGATAAATGTTTTGGAATTGAGAAATCAGATATTTGGACTTGTGATGGTTTTATGGAAATTCCGGGCAGGGCCCTTGAGATGTTTGAAATGATTGATAAACTGTTCCATAAACCATCTTGATACGAGGATATGTGATGGTCTCCTCCAGGTGTCTGGGACATTGGGGAAGTCACGGTGCATTGCATGCGAGGGGTCATTGTACGGAGCTACCAGACCGTATAGTGACTCAGGAGCAGGATTGCTATGATTAGACGTCTCGGACGTCAGACATCTGGGATGTCAGAGATATTGACCCGGCGAGACCCCGGGCAGTACGCATTGCTTATTATTATACCATGAGATATGACGTCTGGGACGTCGAGCGTCTGGGACGCTAGGCTTCTGGGATGCCCAGGATGGTTTAAACATGTTTCCTTGGAAATGGTATTCATGGTTATTGTTTTGGGCGATGGCCCACTTGGAATTTGAAATTGGTATTCTGGATGTCGGATTTAAATAATATATGTTGATTTTCGGTATTCATGGTTTTGGGCAGAGACCCACATGATTTGGTGTTACGATTTCTGGGCTAAGGCCCTAATGGTTGTTTTAGTAAATAGTTTACCTACTGGTTTTCGATGCATGCATACGTTTTAATAAAGGGCATAAAAATCTTTGCGAAATGTGTTTTATGAACTTGTTTATTTTCATCCACTCACAGCCTTTATTGTTTTTAAAGCCCTTCAGGTTGATCACAGATGCCACTGCAGTAGAGACTGGGACATTACATGACTCCTCCATCGATCCTTGCGCACTCCGGACGCCCGTCGGGGCAGTGGCTTTCGGTTATCCCTTTTCTGACACTTTGTGTCAGACAGGAGCATGACACATCCTATGGTAATCCCGGGGGGATTGGGATGGGTCGTGTCAGGAATAGTGGTCTTCGAACTTCAATATGAAAACGACAACGGTTTGGGTTTTTGTGACAGTGACAACGATTGCGATCAATGTGAACACTGAGGCTGAGATTCTGGGAGTGACTTGAGTCGTGAAGAAGCTCGTCCGCCACCGTGGGATTGACATCGGAGGGTCTGACGATGTGACTTGTGGGAGGACACCAGATTTGATAGGCTCAGCTGGATTTAAAGGCCCCTCCCCCCTCCCCCCCACTTCTATCAATACCCGGATTCAAAATCGAAGGACGATGTGAAGAAGAAATGGAGGAAATTAGATGAGGAGGAGAAATGGGTTTTGGCCAGAGGGTTGGTTCCAGAATGGGCTCTCAATTTTCATCCATTGTCTGCAAAATCTGTCAACAATTGATGGAGGAACATCTGCTTAAGCAAATTAGATGAGTTAGTCTTGAACATGAAGGCAGATGAACAATGAAACCCATATGTTCATCTTCTTTTTTAATTTTTAATTTTTAAAATTTGTAATTTTAATAATTTTTGATAAATAATTAACCAACCAATCAGGGACTGTCACGTAAGCACCAGACTAACAGAGAGTAACAGATAGAGCAACAGTGCTACCAAATGTGCAGTTGTGGCAGTACATTAGAACTAAATCCGTTTCGAGGAGTAAAGTGATACTTAATATCTGGTTATGGGAGCAAAGTGAGTAATATAAAATTTTAATGGTCTAGAAGATTTTTACTTAGAAATTTTAATACCAAATTTGATTAATCCTTTTTTAGTAGTTCAATATTATAGTAGATAATTTACATTTAATATTGTGAGCATATTGGTTTTGAATTATTTTTTAACGGGTAAAATATTCTTCGTACAAAATTATCAATAAATTATGTTTTAATTTTAACTTATGTTTTAATCATCAGCAGACCTTATTATATCATATTATATATCATATATTTATTGTATCAAAGTTATTCTATAATTTTTATTAATCTTATATAATCATTATTGAGTACTTAAGTTTTTCCCGAAGTTTCATTAAAAATTTCCAATTTTTTGACTAAATTTCCATCATTTTTTTAAGCGTAAACGATATCGTATCGATATATCCGTAAATTTGACTGTTGATATTTCCATCGATATCGATATTTTCATCCTTGTTGTCATTAGACTTCTTTTTGAAAATCCACTTAGTACCTATCACATTGACTCCCTAAGGTCTGGTAACTAGTTCCCAGACTTGATTCTTTTCAAACTGCCCTAGTTCTTCTTGCATAGAAAGAATCCATCCTTCATGCTTTAAGGCTTCGACACTCACTTTAGGTTCTGAACATTAGAAGAAGGAAGATTTGATATGGTAAAACTAGATTGAGGAGTGATGACCTGAGAATTATCAGCAAATAGGTCATCATCATCAACAACTAATTCAACTAATACACCTAAATCATTTATCTTGACATTGACATATTTCATTATACTGTTTATTTTAAGGTTTAACACTTTATATGCCCTGATAGTTAAGGAGTATCCAAGAAAAATACCCTCATCTTTTTAGGATCAAATTTTACCGTGTTTGTAATGACTCGTCCCGAATTTTGGGATTAGATTAGTTACTAATGAAGGATTAGTGTGATTAATCGGTGATTAGTTGAGCGAAATGGGATGGACAGTGTAAAATGACCGTTTTGACCCTACTCGTGGGCAAAATGTTGAATTTTGACTCGGGGAGTCAAATGTACGAGGGTCAATGATCGTGACATAGATTGGGACGTCACGAGTCCGTAGACAGGCAGCACGTCGAAATCAGAGGTCCGACGGAAAAGTTATGGTCACAGGAGCGAAATCGATTAAATGTACGAACCGAGAGTTTGATTAAAATAATAATAAAATACTATAATCTGATTTAAACCTAGAATTAATTTGGACCCTTGGATGAGTGACAAATGTCACTCATCCCACCTTTACTTTTCCCTAAATGGTGGATCTTGCCCCCAGTGGTCAATTAAAATACATTTTATTTCTTCTCATGTAATCTCAGCCATCTATCTCACTCTCAAACACTCATCCTCACCGTTCATTTCTTTGATCAAACGATTATCTGGTTATTCTCATCAATCTTCATCATTTTCCCATTTTCTTCAATGAAACCCAAGCACCCAATCCTTACTCAAAACCTTCTAATCATCATCTATTGCAAACAATTTGTGAAGGGAAGTTAGAGTGTGAGGGCTGGCAGTGTTGGTGGTGCCAGTGACGGTGATTGTCGTGGACGGCGGTGGTAGCTGGGGAACTAAACCTGTGAGGCAAACTTGAAAACAGGGGTCGTGACCTCTCAAACCTTATCAAACACCTGTGATGTGAGAATGGAAGTTGAAGGAGAGGTTGAGCTGAAGTTAGTTGTGGCCACGGCTAGAGCCGTAGTGGACGGTGGCCGGAGAAATCGAGATAAGTACGTAGAAATTCAAAAATCGAATGTAGGATTTTTTGGGTTATTGGTCGAGTTGATGGATTGGGCTGTGATCTAGGGACTTGGTCGAAGCTAGGAGGCTCATTTTTGAAGGGAATGGTGCTCGGAGACGACGACATAACGTGGGTGCAGGTGGCCGGTTCAAACCTTTGATCGGAAATTCAGTGTTAGATCGCATAAATGAATAGGAAATGGTTGGACGAATCTAATGGTAGACATAGGATGAAAATTGGACTAAAAATAGAGGGAAATCGGGGACGCCGGTTCGGGTTAGACCAGACTGGTTTGAACCGGTCTGAACCAGGTCGACCAGAGGTAGACGATGAACAGTACCCCCGTGCGTGGGGGCGCGTGGGGCACTTTTGGGTCAAGTGTTCAACATGACTTGTAATCTATTCGATGTAACGAACATTTTGGGACTGGTTTCGTGTCAATCGGACATCATTTCGATATGTTTCGGGGTGTCTGAAGGTTTATGATGGAGTTTAAAAATAGTTAAAAATTTGAAAAAATTATGGGGCTTTAATAGAAGGTTAATAAAGAGGTTAGTAATCCTCTAGTGTGATTTGGACAGGTTTGGAAGTCCCGGTGATAGTGGTGTGGCCCGGGAGGGCTTTTGGCACGCGTATTTAGGCGGTAGTGTAGGACAGTCTGTGAGTGGACTTCGTTTTCTAAATTGTGATGCATGCATAACTATTTTATATGTTTTACATACTTGATTTCTATGATGATGATTGTGGCATTGGTGGTTTACGTGATGGCACGTATTTCGTGGTAAATCCATATTTACACGTATTTCGAGGTTTACGAGTTTATGCTATTGCTATGTGATTGAGAGTTTAATAATGGTTATATGGCATGATTTTGGGTTTTGGAAAGATGAACTCGGGCATGAGACCCATTTGAATTATGTGATCGGGTCAGAGGCTCAGTTGGTTTACGAAATCGGGCTGAGACTCTTTTCAGTTATGTAATCGGGCCGGGGGCCCAGTGGTTTACAAAATCAGGCATGAGGCCCAGTTGAGTTTTGTAAATGTGATTTGAGGTCCGGGACCCTGTGTTTCATAAACGTGATTTCGGGTCGTGGACCCTAAATGGATTTGTGATGTTTTATGGAAATTTCTAGTAGGGCCCATTGAGATGTTTTGAAATGATTTGTAAAACTGTTTTCCATATACCATTTTGATACGAGGATATGTGATAGTCTCCTCCAGGTGTCTAGGACACTGGGGAAGTCATGGTGTATTGCCTGCGAGGGGTCATTCTATGGAGCTACCAGACCGTATAGTGACTCAGGAGCAAGAATGCTATGATTAGACGTCTGGGACATTAGACATCTGGGATATCAGAGATATTGACTCGGAGAGATCTCGAGTAGCACGCGTTGCTTATTACCGTGAGATATAACGTCTGGGACGTTAAGCGTCTAGGATGCTAGGCATCTGGGATGCCGAGGATGGTTATGTGGTAAATATGGACTATTGGATCTATGAAATGGTTTTTCGGTTGGATTGTGTTTATGGATTTGGGCAGTGGCCCACTTGGTTTTGGATTTACAGTTTTTGGGTTAAGTCCCTAATGGCTCATTGAGTAAATGTTTTGATTACTGATTTTCGATGCATGCATACTTTTTAATGAAGGGCATACATATCCTTTTATGAATGTGTTTTATGAATTTATTGATTTTTGTCCACTCACAGTTCTGAATGGTTTTAATGCCCTTCAGGTTGATCACGGATGTAGGCTGTAGCAGAGACCGAGACATCCCACTCCTCCACCGATCCTGGCGCGCTCTGGGAGTCCCGTATAGGCTGAGGTACGTATTATCCCTTGTCTGACACTTCGTGTCAGAAGGGAGCATGACACATCCCATGTTAATACCGGGGGGATTGGGATGGGTCGTGTCAGTGTTTCTATGTCTCTTAAAATGTAACAGGTGCTTCCTAGAACACGAAAGTAATTGTCGAAGCAAGAAATGTTCCAACGGTCGATTACTTATCGTCCAGCTACCAAATAACGTGTGTCCTTTCTCGTAACATGTCAACTAGGAGAATAGTGGGTCTTTCGTTAGTCCGAGCACCGATGTGGTGCTAGCCTAAGGATCTCCGACAGTTAAGTTAGCAACTTTGTTCGTAAGAGGAAATGGTAAATGATAAGTTTGGCAGAGTAATAATGAATAGTAAATATTTGTTACCTCTATTGGGAAATGTGTATCCCTTATTTATGGGTGAGTGGGATGTTCGATTCTCATAGTTTCGATGTGGGATAAATGATCCTCGATTTGTGTGCTAACGCGTATTATGCAGATCGAGGGTGGATGTGCTTCCACGTGTCATCCCGTATTAAGCCCATTGTTGGGGCTATATGAGGACATGGGCCTAGGTCATGTTTGGTGCTCGGGCTTTCGGTATACGGCCTAGTGAGTCTAGTAAGATATGGTGTCAATAGAAATCCACCAAGTTCTTGACTGAGGTGGAATTTCTCGATCGGGGACTTGTCTCATTCTTCTAGTCCACCGAGAGATTCTGTTGGGATCATCTCGGCCATACGAGGGGAGTGGCGTGTGCTCAGCGGTTCTAGTAAGTTGGCTCGATAGAGGAATCTTGGTTGGTCACTTGAGATGGTGACTCGGTAGAGGTACCTTGGTCGGTCACTTGGGATGGTGACTCGGTGGAGGTACCTTGATCAGTCGCTTGAGATGTTGACTCGGTGTGTTGGGTGAGCAAGGTGACCCGGGGTCTCTCGGTGAACGGTCATGAGATGGGGGCCTCGGTATCTGATGAATGGCCCAGATCCTGGAATGGTGATGTCCACCGAGCGGTGTACGTGGCTCGGTGGTGTCCTAATAAGTCAGTTAGGTGGGCACGATCGTCTGTGGTTAAGAAGGCAGTGGAAGGGATGGTTGGTCTCCCTCGACTAGATGTGGAACACGTGTCGGTCGAATCTATGTGTGTTGCGACATGTGTCGACCACTAAGGGTGGTGATGCCTTGTAGTCCGTATCGAGCTCTATAAGTAGTGAGAGGTCTCCACTAGTTTCCTCACTTGTGTTTTTGAGAAAATGGGCGAAGCTTTGTAAGAGTGAAAAGGCGATTTTCGATCAGCTCTCAGTGACAGCGCTCACGGTGCTGCAATTTCTGATTCACAGCTCTGTCGCGAAAAACATGGTAAACATTACTTCCCTTGAGTTTTGTAGATTAAACTAGTAGTTGGTGAAGAACTGAGCGTGAACTTGATGAAGTTTGTGGTCAAGTCTTTTGAGATCTACGTCGTTCTCTGAGTTATGTTCTCCAGATTTTCTTATAGATGTCTGAGGATAGTAACTTGGTGACGAAGGGGAGGTGCTACGACTCAGAGGTCAGCGGGTCGTCAGATAGTTGCATGAAGGTTATCATTCCCTTGTCTGGGAGTGAGGATAAGGCCAACTCGGTTGATGTAGAGAATAAGACCCAGTTAGAGCATGGGGTGGAAGTGGCCGACTGCACGGGCGGTGGCAATATCTTGGTAGACACCGAGATAATAGTGAAGTTAGGTGTGCACAAGGCACTAAAGATGACCCATGGCCAACATAACGGGTCTGTGCGGATGACCAAGGGAAAGTCAGCCAGTGATGGGTCGGTGTTGGACGTAGTGCCAATAGTGCAGGAAATTAAGAAAATATCGATATCGACAGATATATCACTAGTCTAGTTTACGGATATCTCGCACCAAATATCGATATCGTTTACGGTCAACAAAAATATGGCAATTCAGTCTAAAAGTTGAAGTGAATTACTATAATTGAATGTTAATATCATTAAAAACATAACAATAAGCATAACAAAATTTCAATGGAAGAAAAATTATAAAATGAGTAAATATATTTAAAATTGGAAAAAAAAAAGATGAAAAAATAGAGTCAATCTTTGTTCAAAAATTGGAAAAAAAATTGATATATTTAAAATTGGAAAAAAATGACAAATATAATTGAAAATTTGGGAAAAAACGAAGAAAAAAAATTAAATAAACCAGTAGCGTGCACCTGGGGTCGAACCCAGCACTTTCATATTTTCAAGGCAAAGGCAAATCAGCCCAACCAACTCGGCTAAGCAAGCCTAATTGAAACATAAGCAACCAAATAATATATAAATTATACATGCTAACATTTAACATTCATCTTCTACCTTGCGCGTGGTTCTGCGATTTGGGTTTTTCAACTCGGTGGCATGACCCGACTAGAACTCAATGGTTTTACGTCTGTTTTTCATGCAATTTGGCCCTATCTCGATCGTTTTAATGAAATAAGGAGATCGATGGGCTTAAAACAAGGAAAAATTTCGATATTTCACTCAATTTCTTCCCCCCCCCCCCCCTCTCTTACGTGCTGCCAACCAAAAAAATCGATATATCGGCAATAATGTCGATATTTTTATCAATGAGAACAGGCCGCCTTCACCGTGGATGAGATGGTCACCATTTGGTTACCGGGGAAGGGTGAGTTACAGAGTAATCCCCCAGTTGGTATGGCTTTGTTCTATACCGAGCTGATGCACCACGGGCTGAAGTTGTCGTTGCGCCCTTGGTTGCGGTGGATGGTGAAGAAGATGGGGGTGACACTCGGTCAGCTCAATCCCAATGTGTGGATTGTGCTCTCCTCCCTCTACACGGCCTTCCAATGGGCCGAGCAACTGGAGAAAACCTATGCGCAGCTCATGTATCTGTATGAGTTTGGGTTACAACAATAAGGAATCAGGTGGATCTTCGTTAAGCAACGCAAGAAGAGCAAAAGAGGCGAGTTTATACTCAACATACTGACCTCCCAAAAGTCTTATAAGATAAAGTTTTACTTGGTCGGTAGGGACTGGGAGGGGGACACCGATGAGAGTCCAATACCGAGCAAGTTTCAGACCAAAGGTGTCTATCTGTTGTGGTGTTGTAGTATAGGATAACCTTTGTACTATTTTTTTCGTGTTTTTTCCCAAGTGACCGTATACTTGTTGACTGTTACCTCGGTCTACAGGTTTGTTTCCCCTCGAGGAGATTACAGTGGAGGAGAAAGAGAGCGTCCGGATAGTGAGATCTCACTTGGACGACTTGAACCAGAACTGACGTATCCTTCGGTTGCCATGGTTTTAGTACAAGGCCAGCCTAATTGATACCGACGAGGCTAAGTTAGCTGGACCGAGTTGATGTTGATGTGTTTTCAATTTTTTTTTTTGGATTATTGTGCTAACTTGATGCTTGGTGGTGCAGTTCCATATCAGCTCGAAAGCTGGATTTACAAGGACTGCGTGTCGGTCATGATGGAAGATAAGAAGACTAGGAAGGAATCGGCATCGATGGGGAAGGCTGCCCAACGTTTGGAGCAAATACTTAGGAAAAAGAGGGACAAGTCAGTCAAGGGGCAGGGTGAGCATACCGAGCGCCCTAAGAAAGGCCGAGCGTCGAAACTAGGGCCGAAGAGTCCCTTTCGATCTCCCAAAAGGAAACAGGGTGAGGGCGAGGAGGAGCGGGTGCTCTCTCCTGACCCCAGGCGAGCAAAGGCACGGCTGGAGGCCGAGGCTGTGTTGTTGGCCTAGGATGCGATCAGTGGTAAGAGAACCCTACCGACCCCAGACTTCACCCCTCACCCGTCACCTCCTCGGTTAGATTTGAGGATATTGGAGATGCTGATGAGGCGTGGGGATGTGAACCTGGGTGTGTTCACAGAGGGTGAGCCGGTTGGTTAGTCCTCCAACCCTGAGGCAACCCTTTGTTGTCCAAGGTAGATTGTACTGTTGTTGAGCGATATCTGTCAGGGGACCTCTATCCCGGTGAACGAGGTGGCGGTGGTGTACTGCAAGACAGCTGACCAGCAGATGGAGAAGGCACTCCTCCTACTCAGCAATGTAAGTGGTTATTTTTTGTGCAAGTTGATTTTTGTACCGAATCTATGTCATTCTGGTCATGACTTATGTGTAGGCTCTTGGTGAGGTCTACTTGCAATTTGGCACTACATAGAGGAAGGTTGTCTCGGCCCGGAGTGTCAGGACCGGCCCCGAATCCCCTGGGATTAACGTGGGACCCGCCTGATCCCGTCTGACACCACGTGTCAGACCGGGGAAATTCCATCTCTAGCCCTCGTCGGGGCTGTCAGAGTGCATCAGGATCGTAGGAGGAGGGGAGTGATGTCTCGTCTCTGCTACAGCCCGCATCCGCGATCAACCTGAAGGGCATTAAAAACACGAAAACTGTGAGTGGACAATTTAATAATTTAATAAAAACACATTTCGCATAAAGAAATTTATGCCCTTCATAAATACATACGCATGCATTCAAAAATCATTTATCAAACGTTCATAAAACCATTGAAAACATTCTCAAAATCATTCAAGGGTTCATGCCCGGTTCCCATAAACCGTCATGAACCATAAATCCATTTGGGTCCTCGACTCGAAATCACAATCAAAAACCCGTAGGTCAAATCACTAGGGACTCAGCCCAAATCACATCAAGTGGGTCTCAGCCCAAAACCATTCTCAAAATATCACAAACGGGGGCTCCGCCCCAAAATCACTTTCACAATTTCAAATACGGGGGTCTCCGCCCCAAATCACTTCCTGAAACACAAAACCCAGGGTCTCCGCCCTCAAATCTCGTATACGGGGTCGCAGCCCCAAATCACTTTCTAATCATAAAACATAGGGTCTCCGCCCTTAAATCACTTTTCCATAAAATCTCATACGTACCGTCATACGTATAACCTATCCGCGGCACTTCCGAGAAGATGCCAACTCGGGGCACACAACCCCTAGGGAACACATCCTCGATATATGTCACAATATCATCTCTAAACTAGTGTGCACACAACTCGGGGTCTCACTCCGAGTCTTCTCCCAGGAATCTACATCTGGGAAGCTCAATCACTGGATCTAGTCCGAGCTCTCTCTCAGGATCTAGTCCACACATCTCTCCGGAATCTGGTCCGGGACCACATCATAATAGGTAACCACCACTCCTGGAACGGGATCCTTATGGGGATACCCACTCTGGTCTGTGGATCGTGACTCTCCAGGTAGACGCTGGAGGAGACCATATAATCAAATGGAGGGTTCATTCATTTCAAGTACTTTCTTTCTTTCTCAAAACTCATTTCAACTGGGTCTCAAACCCGATTCATCTCAACGGGATTCCTCGAATCCGATTCAAATTCATTTCACAGGCCTCGGCCTAAATCCTCAGTTCAACTGGGTCTCATGCCCGAATTCTCATTTCATAAACCGAACTGGGACTCAAGCCCGATTTCACAATCAACAGGGCCCTAAGCTCGATATCTCAACTAAATGGGTCTCAGGCCCGATATCATCAATCAACGGGGCATCAAGCCTGATAGTACTACTAACTGGGCCTCAAACCCGAATCGTAAACCAAATGGACCCTCGGTCCGATTGAATGGCTCAAATGGACCCTAGGTCCGATTCCTTATCAAATCAAATGGGCACCAAGTCCGAGAGTTTTAATTCAAATCGGTCTCGTGCCCGATTTCATGTTTCTAAATCCGAAATCCATTTATCAAACCCTCGTTGAAAACCTAGAACGTATATGCATCGTATAAAACCAGAAATCTCGAAATACGTGCAAATACGTAAATCCTAGGCGATCACAAACAATTGCACTCATGGCAACACAAAATATATTCTAAAACAATTATAAAGCATTTATGCATGCATCAATTTCGAAAGAAAGGTCCACTCACAGACGTCCGAAGCCGCGCCTCGATACGCATGCCATACTCGTCTCCTGGGTCAATCGTCGCCTCCGGGATTCCCGAACCTGTCCAAATTAATTTAGAGGGTTACTAACTACTTATATAACCCCTCACTAAAGTCCCGTAATTTTCCGGAATTTCTAACTATTTTTAAACGCGAACCTAAACTTTCGGACAGCCCGAACTATATCGAAACGATGTCCGATTGACACGAAACCAGTCCCAAAATGTTCCTTACATCGAATAGAAGGTTTCGTGTGTTGAACACATGTCCAAAAACCCTAGCACGCACCCGCACGCGCCCCTGGAAGTTGCCTGCACGTGGGCCCACGCGCCGGCTACTATAGATCTTCATCAAGCTCTTGTTCTGGTCCGGGCCGGCCGGTCCGGTCCAACCCCTGCAACTGGACCGGCGTGACAGGTCCAGGCCATTTTCTTCCTATTTTCTGGTCCGTTTTCTTCCATTTCAATCCCTAAATTCCTCTTTTCTCATTTCCTATCTAACCCAATCCTTAAAACCAACTACAACCATCAAAATCTCATGGTTTAATTTTGAACCTCACAGTTCATTTTTCCCGATCAGCCTACACAGCTGCTCAGCCCAAACCACCACCCAAAACCTCCCTAACATCTTCTAACTAACTCACTAGCTCCATCCTAATCATCTAAAACAACCTAAAACCTTAAATCGAAATAAAAAGGGAGATTTGGGTAAACCGAGTACCTCTCGGTTTTCAAGGCCGCTGTGCACGGATGTGCTTCCCTGGCCGGCCACCATGTCCTCTCCGTCCTCTCTTCCTTCGCTGGTCTCTTAGTTATGATCACATGGTTGGAGGGTTGGATTTGGGGAGAATGGATGGATCGGGTTGTTTGGGAACAAAGAAAATGAAAATGCACGGGAAGGATGGATGCATGAATGCAAAATGATGCCCAGTGGATGAGTGACACTTGTCACTCATCCATTGGTCCTGGGAATAAAAAACTGGGCCCCACTTATGTCCAAAAGGTCATCGTCTCAAAATTCGTGCAATAGTACTTTCGTACTTCCGTGAACCGTAACTCCTCCGTCGAACGTCCGAATTCGACGTGCTGCCTGTCTATGGATTCATATCATCGTGATCTACGTAACGGTGCTCGGCCCTTGGCCATCGGACCTCTCGGTCAAAAAGTCAACTTTTGACCTCCTATTCACCCAAATTACCAAAATGCCCTTGAACTTCCGAACGTCATAACTTCCTCCGCGAACGTCAGAATCGAGCGTGCCACCTGTCTATATACTCGTGACGTCACGAACTACGTCTTAGTCATCGGCCAAAGTCCATTTGACAGCCTGAACGAAAAGTCAACGATTTGCCCATTTTAGGGGCGAAATCGTCATTTTGCCTGAACGTCCGCTGATCCTCGTCTAATCTCCGATTAGTCTCGCTAATCCGTAATTAATCCTTAATTAATCCCGTTAATTTTGGGACGGGTCGTCACACGGATGGATAAGGAGAAGTTGAAGAAGAAACAGATGAGTTGGCACCTAAGCTTCAAGAGGCTGAAAAGCCAATTAAGTTAGCTTCCTACCTGACGTGGCAGTTGGAGGCCGAGAGGTGGAAGGCGCATGAGGCGATGGCTGCCAAGGAGGAGATTGATAAGCCTGGAATTAAGCATCATTTTATACCCTTTATTCTTATCTTTTAATGTTTAAATACCAAACATATTAGAAAATAATATATTTTGTGAGGAATGTGTAGAATTGAATATAGCATGGAACTACGAGAATTTAGTCAAAAGAATCACCTCAATCGCAGCTATAACGAAGAAGTTATGATCAAATCAAAGGAGGCCACTGAAATGCTGCCTAGAGAACGGTTCGGCGCGCACCTCCTGAACTACAGAAGCCTGGTTCATCGCGCGTGTACCGCAGGAAATCAGAGTTGTTTGGCACGCGTGTCTAGAGCTTCCATTTCTTGCTTTGGCGCACGTGTACCGACGTATATTAACCGACTTCAGCGCGCGTTCACCATACAACATTTCAGCCTTCCTAGCCGTGTTGACTGTCGAAGTCTCCTTCTAATATCGGCCAATGCCTACCGAAGTACACTGCAATTTCTAGCAAGCTTCCACCAATCCAATTCATGTTACTATTCCAGCATATTTTCCTTCCTTTTTGAGGAAATTTATCCAATTCAAGCTTGGATTTATTTCCATTTTATTTAAGAAACCCTTTTAATTAGTTTTTATATTATCTTTATCCTTTAGGATTTTAATTTAATTAGTTTAATAATTTTTCTTTTAGAATTTAAATTGTGAACTCCTATTTATTTGAGAATTAATTTTCTCCTATAAATAGAGAGTTTTAGGTTATTTGTAGGGGGTCGCTCATTATTTACACCAAAGCTCTGCTTAACCAAATTTCCCTTTCCTTTTAAACCAAGATTTTTCTTACAAAAGTATACTACACCATCCTCTATAATTCACCATCCTCCATTGACATATAATGCGTATTCCTAAGTGTCTTATCAAGAGTGTCGAGCCACCTAACATCTATAAGGCGTATTCCCGAGGATTCAAAGTGTAACCCAACCTCTTAATCCCGTAGTTTTCTCTTAGTACTTGAATATTGTGTTTATTGGATTCATCATTAATTTTATTATGATTTTATATTTTGTATTGATTTCAATAATCTTCCATACTATGTTTATGCTTAATGCTTGATTAGATATATGGCGTATTCCCGAGTCTAGATCATTGAAAGTGTATAGGGCGTATTCACGAGCATGTACTTAAGATAATGTACATGTATTTCATTGAACTTAGGTTTTGGAATTTCGTTGATTTTGGAATTGACATAATTTATGAATGAGCTAGGTTAAAGATGAGTTGACCATGTAAATAATATGTTAGGTTGATTTAGATTAGTTAATCACGTAGGACGTTAGTAAAAACCAATCAACTACCCTCTAATTAATTATTCAAACGATAATCATGTTTAGGTACCCTTAATGCCCCGTTAAGAACGATCCATACTTATCAATGCTATAATCTACAAAAAAAGGTTTTAATTTGCATATGTTTTTATTAAGTGTTGAGTGTGACTTTGTGTTTACTTTAATACATAGTTTTAGCGTATCAATTTTTGGCGCCGTTATCGGACATTGAAATAATCTCTTGTATGATTTCGTTTATTTATATATGTTCATAATGTAAATATTATATTCGTATATATTTTCATACTTGTTTATAAATTTTAATAATTGTGTATAAAAACATTTTCTTTGTAAATTTTTCAAAATAAATAAATAAATAAAACAAAACAAAAAAATTCCGAAATTAAAATTAAAAGAAATAAAAAAAATTCAAAAAAAAATTCATATTAAATGTTTTAGAGTCGCATGAATTCCAAAACCTTTTTCTTCAAAATCTTACTTTCGAGAACAGGTAGTGCCCATTTTGTATACTTTCTCCTTAACCTTTCGTGATGTGTGGATTTCATCACCACACACTGTAGACTCGAATCTATGGACATGAGGTAAGGCAGAGGTTGTAAACACTTGGGTTTGGTTAACCTCTATTTTTAAAACTTCTATCGGTTGGTTATGGTGTCTTGGAGGGTTATGACTAGTGACAAGTGGGGCACTAAGAAAGAGGACTCCAATGGAATACATACCCTGGCCAGGTTAGCCTCGGGGTGTTCTCTAAATTAGGCCTTGCTTCTCGCGTTACATCTTTCCCAACTGGCCATGATTAACGTTGAATGGTGGAGGGGATTGAAATATATTTATCAGTACGCGCATGTCGTACGCCCATGAAAGTATTATGAGTAGCGAAGTGGGAAAATTATTCATGTCACTCTAAGACTCTATCTATTGCATTGGTAGATTGCATACCCTCCCTGAAGTTTCATGATGCTCGGATTTCATCACTGGGCCACCTATGACTAAGTGAATCTAGGGAAGTGAGATCAAATGTGCAGGCCATTCTTTTCATGCAATGTCACGTAACTCTTATGTCTTATGCAGGTTCTAACGATTTCCCTCTTATGCATTCATACCATTCTACATGTAGACTTTTATGTGTTGCATTGATTTGGACGTTTTTGGACTTGTGTTTTTGCATATTATTGTCGTGATCTACCTTGAATATTCTTGGTTATACTCTTTAACTTCTTTACTTACTTAACTATAACGTGTTCTTTACATATACAATTTGTTTGCGTATTTTATGTTCTCTACATTTCATGCCTATCTATCTCGCTTGCCCATTTTTCTTATCTATTGTCGCGATTAGGATATGACTCTCACATTGTATGTTTGTTGCATCTCAAGTTCCTATGCATGACCAAGCCAAAACTAGTGATTCCAACTCGCAGATCTCCACGCTTTGCTAGTTCCGATACACAACCTAAACTAGAAAGTGAGTTAAGGGAAACAAAGTTTAAGAATTCGACCTTAGAACCCATCTTGGAACCTACTTTTGAGGAAGATTACGAATTTGAGTCCTCTTCTTCCCCTAAACACCCACTTGAAAGTGAACCCAAAATTGAGATGGCCAACAACGAACGTAAGTCTCTTCTTCAACGTACTTGCTCAACTCAGTGGAGCATAAGACCCACCTACATTGTTTTTCCTCTACCTGAGGAAAACAAAATTAACATTGAGCTTAAGAGTGGTTTCCTTCATCGACTTCCAACCTATTATGGGTTACCCAATGAGGATCCGAATAAACATCTTAGAACTTTCCAATTTGTGTGCAATAGCATGAAATCAAGTGATGCTGATGATGAACTTCTGCAACTTAAGGCATTTCCCTTCTCTTTGGCAGATATGGCCCAATCTTGGCTCATGGACTTGCCCACCAATCATTTCACTACTTGACAACAACTTGCGGACTTTTTTTTGGCCAAGTACTTTCCCGCTTCTATGATCACTTCAAAAAGGCAAGAGATCACATCTATTACCCAAGCAGCAGACGAAACCTTTGGTTCATACTACGATCGTTTCAAGGTCCTTTGTTCTACTAGTCTTTCACATGGTTTCTCAGATACTAACCTAATGAATTACTTCCATGATGGTCTCAAACCCATGGATCGAGACCTTCTTGATGTAACTTCACATGGGGCATTTATGAACTTGGATGAGCCCAAAGCAAGACATTTACTCGAGAGTAGGGCCACCAATGATGCCCACTATGGCATGTCTCACAAGAAGGGGGTAAGTGCACTTAATTCCAAGGTGCCTTAGATAAAAAGATTGAAAAGCTCCAATCTATGTTTGAACAAGTTTTGGATTTAGAAGCCAAAAGGGCTATGCAACCTAAAGGACCTATATGTGACATTTTCCAATTGGACGGACACCCTACTGATCATTGTCCTCAAATCATGAATCCCAATGAGGGAATGGAACAAGCCAATGCCTTAGGTGGATATCAAGGGAACCAATGGTTCAATAACTTTAACAACAATGTACAAGGCAACCGTGATCATCTGGGATTCAAGTGGAGCAGCAATGAAGGATGTTTGAACCCTCCAGCTCAAAACCAACAAGGGTATTCACGACAACAATTCAGGCCAAGACCACCAATGCCTCATCAACCTATGGGTATGCAACAAGCTCCTTCAATTTATAAATTCTCTAACCCAGATTATGATAAGATGTTTTCACAATTATCCACTTCAACTAGAGTCCTTCTGGACAACCAAAAGCAAACAAAGGAGACATTGAACAATCATGGTCGTGACATTTCTGAAATAAAGAAAAAAATTGGTCAAATTGTTGACTTCATGGAACAAGTCAAAGATACGGGGAAGTTTCCTTCACAAATCGTTCCCAACCCAAAGAATAATGCTTTTGAGCATGCTAGTTATGTTACAACTCGAAGTGGGAAGGTTTTGCACGACCCTATGCCCAAGGAAGACCTGAAATCAAGTTCTATGGATGCTAGGAAGGAAAGTGACGAATTTGTTCAGAATAAGTATGATAAGATAACCATTCCGAATAAGGAGGTGGTACCAATGCCAAAACCATATAGCCATGGCAAAGGTAAAAATCCTATCTCTTCAAATTCTATTCCTACTAACACCTTGTTGTCTCATGCACCCTTTCCAAGCAGATTTGCAAATACTAAGAAAGATGAAAAGTATGATGAGATCCTTGACATATTCTTGAAGGTACAAGTGAACTTGCCATTAATTGAATGCATCAAACAAGTGCCAGCTTATGCCAAGTTCTTCAAAGAGTTATGCACCCAAAGGCGACAAACAAGGGAGAAAGAAGTGGTTAAGGTAAACAAAACGGTTTCTGCGGTTATCCAACTACAACTTCCACCAAAATTGAAAGATCCCGGGAGCTTTTCAGTTCTCTGTGTAATAGGTAACAAGTCCTTTGATAATGTCATGATAGATTTAGGTGCATCAATCAATGTTATGCCATACCATATATATGCATCAATGAATCTAGGAGAATTAAAGAAAAAACAATGTGATTATTCAATTAGCATATCGTTCTCATGCATATCCAATGGGATACGTAGAAGATGTTCTTGTGCAGGTCAATCAGCTTATCTTTCCTGCTTACTTTTATGTACTGAATATGAATGCGAGTCCTTTGGAAAACACACCATTGCTTTTGGGACATCCATTCATGAGGATTACAAGAACAAATATAGATGTCCACAATGGTCTTCTATCCATGGAATTCGATGGGGAGATGATTGAGTTCAACATCTTTGAAACTATGAGGTATCCTACTACTAGTGTTAATGCTTGCTTTGCTATTGACATTGTTGAATCTATGTCATAGGAACGGTCGAACCATATACAGGATGAAGACTTCAAAATAACCATTCAAGAAGGAGCAGGACTAACCCAATTCGAGACTGAAGCCCTCTTCAATGCACTAATTGAGGTCCTTGAACCCAGAATCCTTGAATCAGTCATGACCCTAAATGAAATGCCAAGATATGTAAGTCCTCCTCCTCCAATTCCAATTACTTTTGGTACTAATAAAATATTTCCCTCTGTTGTCCAAGCCTCTGAACTAGAACTTAAGGTACTTCCAGAACATTTGAAGTACGCATTCCTTAGAGATAATGACACATTACCCGTCATTATTTCTTCAACTTTGAAACCTGATCAAGAGACAAAACTTCTGACTGTACTCAAAAAGTACAAAACCACGATTGGATGGACACTTGCAGACATCAAAGGAATCAACGCTACCACTTTTGTTCATCGTATCCTTCTTGAAGATGATGCCAAACCCACTCAGGAAGCACAAAGCAGACTCCATGCACCTATAATGGAAGTAGTTAAAAATAAGGTAATCAAACTTTATGATTGTGGTGTTATTTACCCCATTTCAGATAGCCGTTGGGTATCTTCTGTGCAGGTTGTTCCAAAGAAATCTGGAATCACTGTAGTAAAGAAAGCCGAGAATGAATTAGTGCCTCAACGAACCATCATCGAACATAGAGTTTTCATCGATTACCGGAAACTCAATGCCACCACAAGGAAATACCACTTTCCTCTGCCCTTCATTGACCAAATGTTTGAGAGACTCGCAGGACACTCCCACTATTGCTACCTTGATGGATACTCAGGATACAACCAAATAATCATCGCTCAGGAAGATCAAGAGAAGACCACTTTCACATGCCTTTTTGGTACATTTGCTTACAGAAGGATGTCATTCGGTTTGTGCAATGCACCAGGTACTTTCCAACGTTGTATGCTTTCCATATTCTATGATTATGTAGAAAATATTATTGAAGTATTCATGGATGAATTTAGTGTATTCGGAGATAGTTTTGATGCATGCTTAGAAAACCTTGAACTTATATTGCAAAGATGTGTCAATTCTAGACTAGTACTTAACTGGGAGAAATGTCACTTCATGGTAACTCAAGGGATAGTTTTAGGACATCTTGTTTCGGCTAAAGATATAGACGTTGATAGAGCTAAAATAGATCTTGTTCGGTACGTACCCTCTCCCACTTCGGTGAGAGAAATCCGTTCGTTCCTTGGACATGCAGGTTTCTACCAGTGATTCATCAAAGACTTCTCATCAATTTTTAGACCCTTATGTCGTTTACTCCAAAAGGAAACCACATTTGTGTTTAGTGCCGAGTGCTAAGAGGCCTTTGACAAGCTAAAGGAGTTGCTCACCAGTGCCTCTATTTTATGTGCCCCTGATTGGTCTTTACCATTCGAGCTCATATGTGATGCCTCTGACTATACTGTAGGAGCTGTCTTAGGACAAAGAAAGGACAAGACGCCCTACGCCATTTATTATGCCTCTAGGGCATTGGATGAAGCTCAACAAAATTACACAACCATTTGGAACTACTTGCGGTAATCTTTGCTCTTGATAAGTTTCGTTCTTACCTACTTCAATCCAAAGTTATTATGTATATAGATCATGCTTCTTTGAAGTATGTGATGACCAAGAAGGATGCGAAACCAAGACTTATTCGATGAATCCTCTTGCTCCAAGAATTCGACATTGAGGTAAGGGATAAGAAGGGAGTAGAGAATGTTGTTGTCGACCACCTATCCAGGATCGTGAAGAATCAAGAGGATGGCATTATACTTGAGCCCTTTCCAGAGGAACAACTCTTCGGAATTCAGGTAAGTACTTCTGCCACCCCTTGGTATGATGATATTGTGAACTACTTAGTGACTCACCAATTCCAGAATACCATGCCTAGATATCAATGTGATAAGCTTAAACATAATGCTAGAACTTACTTATGGGATGAGCCTTACTTGTGGAAACAATGCTCTGATGTAGTAATTAAGAGATGTGTCCCAGATAAGGAATATAATTCTATACTTGCATTTTGTCATACTGAAGCATGTGGGGGACATTTTGGATCCAAGAAAACTGCCCTTAAGGTGTTGGATTCAGGTTTTTTTTTTTGCTTTCTTTATTTCGCAATGCTCATGCATTTTGTGCTACTTGTGATAGATGTTAAAAATATAGTAATCTAGGACCTAAAGACCAAATGCCACAAACTTACATTCTACATGTCGAAATCTTTGATTTGTGGGGTATAGACTTCATTGGTCTATTTTCTTCTTCTTTTGGTTTTGAGTATATAATTCTTGCTGTGGATTATGTATCAAAATGGGTGAAAGCAAAAGCCACCCATACCAATGATTCTAAAGTTATTGCAGCTTTCCTTCGCACTAATATCTTTCCTAGATTTGGCATGCCTCGAGTAATGATTAGTGATAGGGGAAGCCACTTTTGCAACAAAACAGTTGGCACAGTATTAAAGAAGTATGGAATCACTCACAAGGTATCAACTCCATATCACCCTCAAACCAATGGGTTAGCAGAAGTTAGCAATCGGGAAATCATGAAGATACTCGAGAGAACTATTGGGCCCTCACGCAAGGATTAGAGTGCAAGGTTAGACGATGCTCTATGGGCCTACAGAACAGCTTCCAAAACCCCTATTGGCATGTCACCCTTTCTACTCGTCTATGGTAAAGCCTGCCATCTTCCTGTGGAATTGAAACACAAAGCTTGGTGGGCAGTTAAGAGATTCAACATGGACACTGATGAAGCAGGAATACATCGAAATTTGCAAGTTTGTGAACTTCAAGAAATTCGGAATGATGTATTCGATAGTTCATGGATCTACAAGGAAACAACCAAGGCCCTACATGATAGGATGATCCGTGGAAAGCACTTCCACGTTGGTAAAAAAGTTCTCCTCTTCAAATCACGCCCTAAACTATTTCCAAGTAAGCTTCGTTCTAGATGGGAAGGCCCTTATCTTATTACTCATGTTTTCTCTCATGGTGTTGTACATGTTCAACCACCTATCACTGGGAAAGAATTCAAAGTTAATGGCCACCGACTGAAACCCTGCTTTGAATCCTTCAAGGAACACAATGTGGAAAATATGCAACTCCAAAATCCAGATGTACATAATGAGTAAATGAAGCATCCATTCTAGGCTGAATAGACATTTAACTTTAAGCGCTTCTTGGAAGGCAACCCAATGACGAAGAAGTGGAGGAGCCATCACACGGAGATTTGTTTTCTTAAACCCTTCACTCTCTTTACTACTAATTACTTTATGTTTTTATTACTTTATTTTTGTAAATCAATTCTCCTTACTTAGATTCTATGCTTTCAGTTTTATACATTGAGGACAATGTCAAATTTAAGTGTGGGGAAGGGATTTACAACTTTATTGAGTCTTATTTCAAAAATCAAAGAAAAAATTTGAAAAACAAAAAAAAACCCAAAAAGATTTTTGTGTCTTTTAGTCTTTACTTTTGAGTCTTTTGTTTAACTTAATGTTTTAATGAGTCTTAGGAGGCCCTTTAACTTGTCAATGATAAGAATGATGGAGAAATGAAGATAACATGGCTAAAAGATGATCACTACAACTTGAATTCATTTGTTAATGCTTTATGATTAAGTGTTTATGACTTGTAGTAGATGATGCATGATAGACTGGTACAGAACGAGCATGTTAAGATTTGTATGAATCATATGAACCCTATGTGAGCTTTAGAGCTTTATATACTTCTTTGTTGAGTGCTTCATAGAAGTTCTTTGTTTAATTTGATATACATATGCCTCATAACTTCTTGCCATAGATTTTAATGAACTCTAGAGTACTAGAACTTATTCTATGTGATTTTCAAAGCTTTTAAGTCAATAAACTCTCTGATTTTAGACATGATTAAGGCAATAGGGTTAGCACCAGTTATCTAAATATCCAAGCCCTACTGGATCATGTAACGACCCGTCCAGAATTAGCGGGATTAATTAAGAATTAATGACGGATTAGCGGGACTAAGCGGGGATTAGACGAGGATTAGTAGACGTTCAAGGCGAAATGACGATTTTACCCCTAGAATGGGTGAATCGTTGACTTTTCGTTCAGGCTGTCAAATGGACTTTAGCCGACAAGTGTGACGTAGTTCGGGACGTCACGAGTTCATAGACAGGTGGCACGCTCGATTTCGATGTTCGAGGAAGAAGTTATGATTTTCGGAAGTTTGGGGGCATTTTGGTAATTTGATTAAAAAGAGGCAAATAGTTTACTTTTAACCAAGGATGTCTGATGGCCGAGGGCCTAGGACCGTTATGTAGATCAAGGAGATACGAATACGTAGACAGGCGACACGTCTAATTTGAACGTTCGACGGAAAAGTTAGGGTTGACGGAAGTTGGAGGGAACTAATGCGCATTTTACGAGACGAGGGACTTTTGGACTTATGTGGGGCCCAGATATTTTGGGGCCGACCCAATGGATAAGTGACAAGTGTCACCCATCCATTTCCCACCCCAAACAATTCATGCATATCATCTTCATTCCTTTGTTCGTCCAAGCAGACCCGTTCTCACCCAAATCAACCCATCGACCATTTCAATCTTGCTGTTGGGCTGAGAAGGAGAGACAGAGGAGGCTGGCGGTGGCTGGGTGATGCTAAGGCTGCCGTGGATGGCGACGAGGGTCCTGGAAACCGAGGTAAGCCGATTACTCGGTTTTGTTGTTTTGGATCCAATATTTCGATTGGGACATTATGGTTAATTTTGGGTGTTTAGGGGATGATTAGTAGGTAAATATGAAGACTTAGGGATGATTTTGGGTGATGGATGAATTTCAAATGGTCGAGACTCTCGACTGTGAAAGTTGGCCATGAGGGAGGAATTGAACCATGGCAGTTTTCATGTTTTTTTCTTGATTCTAATTATGTGAATAGATAGGAATGGATGAAATAGGAATATTAGGATTGAAATGGAAGAAATTGGATGAAAAATAAGGAAAATATGGGGCTAGACCGGTCTTGCTGGTCTAACTGGTTCGGTCGAACCAGTGAACCGGCCGGACAGGCCGTCGGGAGGAAGAAGACGCACTGTAGAGTGGCGTTTGAGGCCCACGCACAGCGCCATCTTGGGGCGCATGAGGGCGCATGAGCCCTTCTTTGGGGAAGGTTCCAACATGTAATTTCATCTATTCGATGTAACGAACATTTTGGGACTGGTTTCGTGGCAATCGGACATTGTCGCGATATAGTTCGGGATGTCCGAAGGTTTAGGTTCGCGTTTAAAAATAGTTAAAAATCCCGGAAAATTACGGGGCTTTAGTGAGGTGTTATTTAAGTAGTTAGTAACCCTCTAAATTAATTTGGACAGGTTTGGGAATCCCAGAGGCGACGATTGACCCGGGAGAAGCTTATAACATGCATATTGAGGCGCGACTTCGGACGGTCTGTGAGTGGACCTTTCTTTCGAAATTGATGCATGCATAAATGTTTTATAATTGTTTTAAAACATGTTTTGAGATGTCATGAGTTCATTTGTTTGTGGTAGCCTAATATTTACGTATTTGCACGTATTTCGAGATTTCTGGTTTTATACGATGCTTATACGTGATAGGTTTTCAATGAGAGTTTAATGAATTGGTTTTGGATTTGGAAATATGAACTCGGGAACGAGACCCATTTGATTTACAAACTCTCAGACTTGGAATCCATTTGATTTGACGAGGAATCGGACCGAGGGTTCATTTGAGTTATACGATCGGACCGAGGGTCTCTTTGGTTTACGAATTCGGACTTGAGGCCCAGTTGGCTGTAATATCAGGCTTGAGGCCCCTTTGACTGTAGTATCGAGCTTGAGGCCCTATTGGTTGTGAAATCAGGCTTGAGGCCCCTTTGAGTTATGGTTTCGGGCTTAGGGCCCAGTTAGTCGTGATATCGGGCTAGAGGCCCAGTTGATTGTAACATCAGGCTTGAGTCCCAATTCTGATTATGAAATGCGAATTCGGGCATGAGACCCTATTGAACTGTGGATGTAGGCTGAGGCCTGTGAAATGGATTTGAATCGGATTCGAGGAATCCTATTGAAATGAATCTGGTATGCGACCCAGTTGAAATATGTTTTGAGAAAGAAAGAGTTTTAAAATGTATATGAACCCTCCATTTGATTTATATGGTCTCCTCCAGACGTCGACCTGAAGAGTCACGATCCACAGACCAGAATGGGTATCCCTATAGGGATCCCATTTCCGGAGTGGGAGTTATGATTTATGATATTGTCCCGGACCAGATTCCGGAGAGATGATCGGACTAGATACAGAGATAGAGCTCAGACTAGATCCAGAGATAGAGCCTCCCAGATGGAGATTTCTTGGGGGAAGACTCGGAGTGAGACCCTGAGTGGTGCGCACACTAGTATAGATATGATTAATCATGACATATATCTGGGATGTGTTCCCTAGGGGCTGTGTGCCCCGAGTTGGCATTTTCTCGGAAGTGTCGCAGATGGGTTATACGTATATTGATACGTATGAGGTTTTAAGATGTACGGAAAGTGATTGGGGGTGGAGACCCTGTGTTCCATGTTTTAGAAAATGGTTTGGGGCGGAGACCCCGTATTGTATGTTTTGGTATTTCACTGAGAATGGTTTTGGGCTGAGACCCACGTATATTGATTTGGGCTGAGTTCCCACATGTATTGATTTACGGTTTTATTGTGATTTCTGGTCGGGGACCCATAAATGTTTTTATGGGTCATGACGGTTTATGGGGACCGGGCATGAACCCTTGGAAGGTTTTGAGAATATTTTCAAATGGTTTTATGAACATTTGATAAATGGTTTTTGAATGCATGCTTATGCTTTTAGTGTAGGGCATAAATGCCGTCTTGTGAAAGGTTTTTATTAAAATATTATTTTTGTCCACTCATAGTTTTCGTGGTTTTAATGCACTTCAGGTTGATCGCGGATGCGGACTGTAATAGAGATCGAGATATCACACTCCTCCTCCTACGATCCTGCCGTACTCTGGAAGCCCCGGTGAGGGCTGGAGAAGGAATTTTCCCTGGTCTGACACTTCGTGTCAGAAGGGATCAGGCGCGTCCCCCGTTAATCCTGGGGGATTTGGGACTGGTCCTGACAAGTGGTATCAAAGCAGGTTGGCTCATTTGGTACTCTGATACCAAGTGGTATCAGAGCATGTTGGCTCATTTGATACTCATGGTACTCTGATACCGAGTGGTATCAGAGCGTGGAGTGCGCGCAGGTCGAGAATGTGATGTCTCTGAAGTAGTAATAGCCCATCATCAACCTGATATTTAGGGTATTAGTACTAGGATTCAGTGGAATTGAATCCTAGTTAGACTAAATTTTGCACGAGATCCAATGGATTAGGGTACGATTGGCATCCAATGCCATACATGTCACGTATTTCGAGAAAATAGATCCCGAGTAGGATCAGTATTCGGGTGAATCTAACGGCTTAGAGCTGTAGTGTTACTGGTGAGTAGGACCCAGTGGACCAGTAGACACCGTATGACGACTTCCGAGTCGAGACAATTGTCGGTCGTGTCATGTCCGATTGGAGAGTGTGCTGCAGAAGGCAGCGGAGGTCACGGTTGACCCGAGTGAGATTGTTGGGAATAGGAACGTTAACCCTATTTAGCATGAGAAACAATGTTTCAGTGTGTCGAATCCCGGTGGGATGTCGACTGGCAGTGGATGCCCGGAGTAGTTGTGGTGTGACGTGATAGGATGAGATTGCGCACGTAGCACATGTGCAGTGTTAGGCACGGAGTATGGCCAAGTTCTTGTGGAGGCCAACGGCTGAGAGCCGTAGAGTTACGAGAAGATGAGATCCTCACAGTGTGGTTACTGGTTGTTTGGTACCAGTGTTGGAGTATGACGACTCTTCGGAGTCGAGAGCGAGGGATCGGTCAGGATGGTTATGCTGCAGTGAGCAGCCGAGGTTGCGATAACCCTAGTTAGTGATTGATTGGACAAGTTACCAGGAGTGTGGTACTTGTCGACCGGATCCTGAGGTGGACCAATCAGTGGATGTTTCGTGTGGAGTGGTTGGTACCGGCGGTCGATTTCCGCATGGATTTGGAGTCTCGATAGTAGAGTATTTCTGAGATTGGTCTGCACGAGGTCGTGGCAGATGCTGTTATCGATGGACGTGATCGAGTCATGTCGAGTTGGGTGGACTCAAGTAGCCGTGAAAATTGTGACGATGGGATTCGTCAGTCGTGACGATGTTACGAGGTGCGTGGGTGATGTACAGTACGAGCATAGATTTTGGATTCGACTCGGTTACAGCTGAGTGCAATCGCGGAATGAGACGCTGGCGTTGGGTGTTGGCACACTTGCCACGTTACCTCTGTGAGGTGACTATGACGAGTAAGATATACTGGGATGCGTGACATGTGCCCTAAATACCCTTAGATGGATTTCACGAGTGTGAGTACTGGAGTTGATCCCGTAGAGTTGGGACGTGCGAACCAGTATGCCGACGGGATAGTAGATGTGCCCAGAGTGGCAAGCATGTGAGTTCAGTGGGCACTGAGCGGGACAGAGAGGATCCCGAGTGGCTCGGTGCGAGGCACCAGGAGTACTTGGTTTGGTGGCCAGTTCCCTGATGACACTAGACTTGGGGTGCGCGTGAGTGCCCAGGAGTGGTAACGTTAAAGGTTGAAATGCCTAAGTGGCATTCGGATGAAAAGATATAAATGGATGACGTGAGTGACGTCATATGACGTGAGGGTCGGTTGGTCAGATATGGTAATACACAGAGATTTGGCTTCAGATCACGATAGAAATTGCGATCTGTTTAGCCTACCGACCGATGCCAGTGAATTCCGACCAATTATGTGAGTCAGAGTTGGATCAGGTTGATTAAAGGTATGAGATACGAGTGTTGGAGGCCGTTTATGCACATCCATAAATAGTATACAAGGTTTAACCTTGAGTAGCGTGAATTCCACTAGGAATGAGTGTACTTACATAAACAGTATTCACGGACGCGTGGATGGTGTCCGTTTGAGCTGAGGACTTGAGAGTCCATTGCGGATTGGTTTTGGTTGACTACGGTTGACCTTACATCCTGAATTGGGGACAGGGAAATCGTTTGCTTATAGGACACAAGAATGCTCATGTAGTGAGTGAGCTCAGTAATTGGAAAAGAAGCATGTTTCCAACGTGATTGGAACTTCGAGATCAAGAGAAGTTGTGATTGAGACGATGAGAAGAGTGCTTGATTCCGCATTGGAGATGGACATTATGAGGTCACTAAGTGTGACGCTTTAGTAGATAGTGCTGAGTGCCGGAGGATGCCATAGGATGAATTTTGATGTCATCATCTTGGATTCTACTTGATTCTTCCCTAGGCGGGACAACGAGGAGTGATATGACAGCTAAGGGTTCAAAGAGGGTGTAAGAACTGAACACCTAGGTTGTGGGTCAATTTGATTGACTTGACGAGTAGAAGGTGTTTAGCGTCACTGGATGTGACGAGTGAGTGTCTGAAGTAGCGAACCCATGTTGGTCTTATGGGTTACCATATGTCGACCGAGGAAGCTGATAGAGGATCCTATGTGGATCGAGTATGTGGTTAGACGTTGCCAGAGTGCAGTCCTTGAGTAGGTCGGGTGGCACCCTGATGTTGATGTGATAGAGGTGCACCGGTGTGTTGTGCGCGTTGGATAATGCGATTGACCACAGTCAATCGATATGTCGGAAATATGTTGTAGATTGGATAGAGTCCTAGATGGACATGAGTGGCAATCAGATTAGATCCGATAGTGGCAGTTTGAGACTCGAGGTGACTCTAGATGTCAGCGGAGATCGCTGAGTGACACGAGATACGATATGGGAACTCGAGAGCGAGTCGAGATAAGAGTAGAGCAGTGAAGCGCAGTGGAGCTGGAAGTTGTCGACTGGTCACGAAGTTGTGACATATCGTGGTAACGGATTGATCGGTATCCGACGAGTTCGGATTGGTATGGATTGATGGGACTTTAAGGAGAGTCAGTATGAGCATATGTTTGAGTATGGTTTTCAAGGTGGGATTCGTGCCATTGTGATGGCAGATCTATAGACTGTTGTCTCATCGGATGCTGAGCAGGATGTCAGCTTAGATGTGATAGCTTTAGTGGGGATACGTAATTCAGCCTGACGACTGTAGAATGGAACGTGTCAGAGTGTTAGACTGAGAAGCCGTTTGAATGGCAGTGTGGTATTACTGACCTGTCAAGTGAGTGACATGCGAGATCGACGAGTGTCAACATTTTGTCTCGAGTGAGACGTACGAGCAGACATGTAGTTTTCGGAAATGAATTAGAGCCTTGGAGGCTCTGGTGTCAGTGCGTATTGACGAGTACGGCATGTGGGTCGGACGTGCACTGTTTCACGGGTATTCTCGTGTAAGTGCAACGACCCGAGCAGAGGGAACATGAATGGATTCCATAGTTGGGTTGTTGAATCTGGTCGATTTGAATTTCAAGGACGAAATTCTTTAAGGGGGGAAGATTGTAACGACCCATCCCGAATTAGCAGGATTAATTAAGGATTAATGATGGATTAGCGAGACTAAGTGGGGATTAGACGAGGATTAGCAGACGTTCAAGGAGAAATAACGATTTTAGCCCTAGAATGGACGAATCGTTGACTTTTTGTTCAGGCGGTCAAATGGAATTTGGCTAATGATTGTGACATAGTTCGAGACGTCACAAGTTCATAGACAGGTGACACGCTCGATTCCAACGTTCGAGGAAGAAGTTATGCTTTTCGGAAGTTCGGGGGCATTTTGGTAATTTGGTTGAAAATGGGAAAATAGTTGACTTTTGACCTAGGAAGTCCGATGGCCGAGGACCTAGGACTGTTACGTAGATTGAGGCAATACGAATCCGGACTTTCGACGAATTCGGAGTCCGACGAAAAAGTTACGATTCACGGAAGTTCGAGGAAACTAATGCGCGTTTTACGAGACGAGGGACTTTTGGACTTAAGTGGGGCCCAGATATTTTGGGGCAGGCCCAATGGATGAGTGACAAGTGTTACCCATCCATTGTCCAGCCCAAATAATTCATGCATATCATCTTCATTCCTTTGTTCGTCCAAGCAGACCCGATCTCACCCAAATCAACCCATCGACCATTTCAAACTTGCTGCTGGACTGAGAAGGAGAGACAGAGGAGGCTGGCGGTGGCTGGGTGATGCTAAGGCCGCCGTGGACAGCGGCGAGGGTCCTGAAAACCGAGGAAAGCCAATTACTCGGTTTTGTTGTTTTGGATCCAATATTTTGATTGGGACATTATGGTTAATTTTGGGTGTTTAGGGGATGATTAGTAGGTTAATATGAAGACTTATGGACGATTTTGGGTGGTGGATGAAGGTTAAATTGCCGAGACTCTCGACTGTGAAAGTTGGTCGTGAGGGAGGAATTGAACCATGGCAGTTTTCATGTTTTTTTCTTGATTATAATTATGTGAATAGATGGGAATGGATGAAATAGGAATATTAGGATTCAAATGGAAGAAACTGGACAAAAAATAAGGAAAATATGGGGCCAGACCGGTCACGCCGGTCCAACTAGACCGGCCGAACCAATGAACCAGCCGGACCAGCCGTCGAGAGGAAGAAGACGCACTGTAGCATGGCGTGTGAGGCCCACGCGCATGGCCATTTTGGGGCGCGCGAGGGAGCGTGAACCCTCCATTGGGGAAGGTTCCAACATGTAATTTCATCTATTCGATGTAACAAATATTATGGGACTGGTTTCGTGTCAATCGGATTTCGTCTCGATATAGTTCGGGTTGTCCGGAGGTTTAGGTTCGCGCTTAAAAATAGTTAAAAATCACAGAAAATTACGGGGCTTTAGTGAGGGGTGATTTAAGTAGTTAGCAACCCTCTAAATTAATTTGGATAGGTTCGGGAATACCGGAGGAGACGATTGGCCCGGGAGAAGCTTATGACACTCGTATCGAGGCGTGACTAAGGACAATCTGTGAGTGGACCTTTCTTTCGAAATTGATGCATGCATAAATGTTTTATAATTGTTTTGGAACATGTTTTGAGATACCATGAGTGCATTTGTTTGTGGTGGCCTAGGATTTACGTATTTGCACGTATTTCTAGATTTCTGATTTTATACGATGCTTATACGTGCTAGGTTTTCAATGAGGGTTTAATGAATTGATTTTAGATTTAGAAATATGAACTCGGGCACGAGAACCATTTGATTTACAAACTCTCGGACTTGGAGTCCATTTGATTTGACGAGGAATCGAACCGAGGGTCCATTTGCGTTATACGTTCGGACCGAGGGTCCCGTTGGTTTACGAATTCAGGTTTGAGGCCCTGTTGGCTGTAATATCGGGCTTGAGGCCCCTTTGACTGTAGTATCGGGCTTGAGGCCCTGTTGGTTGTGAAATCGGGCTTGAGGCCTCGTTGAGTTATGGTTTCGAGCTTAGGGCCCAGTTAGTCGTGATATCGGGCTAGAAGTGACAGGACCCATCCCAATCCCCCCGGGATTAACGCGGGATGACCCTGCTCCCGTCTGACACGGAGTGTCAGACAAGGGATACTTCCGACCTTTGCCCTCCCGGGCTATCAGAGTACGCCAGGATCCGGAGGAGGTATGTGATATCTCGATCTCTGCTACAGTCCACACCGTATCCAACCTGAAGGGTATTAAAAATAGAAAGACTGTGAGTGGACAAAAATAAAAAGTTTATAAAAATATTTCATCAAAGACCTTTATACCCTTCACTAAAAGGCATGCATGCATAGTAAAACCATTTATCCAATCATATATGTTAAAACATCCATAATTAGGGTCTCAGCCCCAAATTCTGTAAATACAAGTCACCCGGGCTCCTGCCCAAAACCATTTACAGAAAACCATAATATAGTAAACATATGTGGAATCTCAGTCCAAATCCATTTATCATCATAAAACATAATATCTCAAACCAATTTAAATCACGTTTATCCATTATATTCATATCCAGAACCTGTCACGGTAAAATAAAGCTACACGTGTGCTAACCGGGGTCTCAAACCCAAGTCTCTCCAGGGTCCACCCAGGTCAATGTCCGTAGATCAATGACCCTCCCTGGAGGTAACAAACCATGCCCATCCTGAGAGTAAGGAACCCAACTGGGGGGCGACTCCACTCAGTCAGTGCTCCGTGACTACTCCGGGGTCCACCCAGGCCAACGACCCTCCCCGGAGGAGACAATCATATATAAACGATGGAATATGAAAAACCTTTTGAAATCATTCTTTAAACCTTTCCAGGATTCATGTCCGGTCCCCATAAGCCGTCATGAACCATAAAATCCTTTCATGGGTTCATGCCGGTTCCCATAAACCGTCATGACCCGTAAATCCATTTCAAAGGTTCATGCTGGTTCCCATAAACCGTCATGAACCATAAAAACCATTTCAAGGGTTCATGCCGGTTCCCATAAACCGTCATGACCCATAAAAACCATTTGTAACACATAACTGGGCCCTAGGCCCGAATCGTAAACCAATTGGGCCTCCGGCCCGATTCCGTAAATCAAATGGACCTCAAGTCCGAGAATTACCTTTTCAAATCCAAAATCATTTCATTAAACTATTTCCAAAACCATAAGAATGGAAAATCAGAGTAAAACCGGTAAACACGTAAATCGCCTCGAAATACGTGAAACCATATAATTCACAAATATCCAAATCAAACTCATCAAATCACATTCATTATCCTTTTGGAAATCCAAAACCATTTCATTCAGACCAATAAAGACATACAGCCCCGTATAGGCACCGTATAGGGCCGAAACCTCGAAATACGTGCTTATACGTAACCACACATCCAAATGCACTCATGGCATCACAAATAAGTATTTAAAACATATAATAAACATTTATGCATGCACCAATTTAGAAAACAAGGTCCACTCACAGACCGTCCGAGCTGCCGCCTCGATTTGCGTGCCATAGGCTCTCCCGAGACGATCACTATCACCGGGACTCCCAAACCTGTCCAAATTTTATTATAAGGTTACTAACTACTTAATTAACCTCCTACCAAAGCCCCGTAATTTTCCTGAACTTTTAACTATTTTTAAACCGACTCTAAACCTTCCGACACCCCGAAAACTATCGAAACGATGTCTGATTGACGCGAGACCAGTCCGAAAATCTTCGTTACATCGAATAGAAGATTTCTCGTGTTGAACACTTCCCAAAATTATGCCCCACGCGTCCTCACTAGCCCCTAGAAGGTCAAAAACACTGTTCATCATCACTAACCTCAGAAAACCGGTTTTTTTTTTTTGGTTTTTGGACCGGTTACTGTAGCAACACTGTTCCGAACCGGCGTGAACAGTTCAGGGGTTCTCTCCCTCTATTTTGGTCTGATTTCAACCCTATTAATCCTATAATTCATATCTCTTCGTTCCCTATCAATTCCAATCATCAAAACGACATAAAAACCTCAAAATTTCATGGTTCAATTCTTGAACCATACGGTTCAAGCTTCCTAAAATTCTCCCATGGCTTCACAGCAGTCCTACACCTCCCAAAACCATTCCATTAGGACCCTAATGACTCATTAAGCCCATCCTAATCATCTAATATCAACTATATCCACAAAAACACAATTATGGATCCAAAAATCAAAACGGAGCATTACCTCGGGTTCGGGTTTCCGCCGTGCATGGTGGCTCCCTCCTGGCCGGCCACCATCATCCTCAGTCCTTCCCTCACTCTCCTGGTTCCTCAAATGATCATGGGTTGAAGGTTGGATTGGTTTGGGTTGCACAAAGATGGAGAGGAATGGTGAGATCGGTTTGTGTTGTGGGGGATGGTTTGCACGACTAAGGGATGGTATGCATGTATGGGAACATAATGAGCAATGGATGAGTGACAAGTGTCACTCATCCATTGGGCCCTTGTAAAATATCTGGCCCACTTAAGTCCAAAAGTGACTCGTAAAACGCATCACTGTGAATAGTATCCTGGAACTTCCGTGAACCGTAACTTCACCGTCGAACTTCCGAATTTGACGTACTGCCTGTCTACGGATTCGTATCGTCCTTATCTATGTAACGGTCTTCGACCCTCGGACCTCTTGGTCAAAAAGTCAACTATTTGCCCCATTTAACCAAAATTACCAAAATGCCCCTAAACTTCTGAACGTCGGAATTGAACGTGCCACCTGCCTATGAACTCGTGACGTCCTAAACTACGTCACGGTCATTGGTCAAAGTCCGTTTGACCGCCCAAATGAAAGTCAACATTTTGCCCATGCCCAAGGGCAAAATGGTCATTTTGCATCGTTCGTCCGATTTCGCCCTACTAATCACGGATTAACCTCACTAATCGTGATTAGTCACTAATCTAATCTAGGAATTTGGGACAAGAAGCCCAGTTGATTGTAACATCGGGCTTGAGTCCCAGTTCGGATTATGAAATGAGAATTCGGGCATGAGACCCTATTGAACTGTGGATTTAGGCCGAGACCTGTGAAATGGATTTGAATCGGATTCGAAGAATCCTATTAAAATGAATCGAGTATAAGACCCAGTTGAAATATGTTTTGAGAAAGAACGAGTTTTGAAATTTATATGAACCCTTCATATGATTTATATGGTCTCCTCCAGACGTCGATCTGGAGAGTCACGATCCACATACCAGAATGGGTATCCCCATAAGGATCCTGTGCTAGGAGTGGGAGTTATGATTTATGATGTGGTCCCGGACCAGATTCCGGAGATATGATCAAACTAGATCCAGAGATAGAGCTCAGACTAGATCCAGAGTTAGAGCCTCCCAGATGGAGAATTCATGGGGGAAGACTCGGAGTGAGACCCCGAGTGGTGTGCACACTAGTATAGATATGATTAATCATGACATATATCGGGGATGTGTTCCCTAGGGGCTGTGTGCCCCGAGTTGGCATCTTCTCGGAAGTGCCGCGGCTGGGTTATACGTATATTGATACGTATGAGGTTTTATGATGTACGGAAAGTGATTGGGGGTGGAGACCCTGTGTTCCATGTTTTAGAAAATGGTTTGGGGCGGAGACCTTGTATTGTATGTTTTGGTATTTCACTGAGAATGGTTTTGGGCTGAGACCCACATATGTTGATTTGGGCTGCGTTCCCACATGTATAGATTTACGGTTTTATTATGATTTTGGGTCGGGGACCCATAAATGTTTTTATGGGTCATGATGGTTTTTGGGGACCGGGCATGAACCCTTGGAAGGTTTTGAGAATGTTTTCAAATGGTTTTATGAACTTTTGATAAATGGTTTTTGAATGCATGCATATGATTTTAGTGAAGGGCTTAAATGTCGTCTTGTGAAAAGTTTTTATTAAAATATTATTTTTGTCCACTCACAGTTTTTGTGGTTTTAATGCCCTTAAGGTTGATCGCGGATGCAGGCTGTAGCAGAGATCGAGACATCACACTCCTCCTCCTACGATCCTGGCGTACTCTGAAGCCCCGGTGAGGGCTAGAGACGGAATTTTCCCTAGTCTAACACTTCGTGTCAAACGGGATCAGGCGCGTCCCACGTTAATCCCACGGAATTTGGGACTGGTCCTGACAGATCACATAAGGGTGATCCCCCTAGTTTGACTACTTTGAACCTACATTAAGCCTTTCTTTGATCACCCTAAACATTTTTTCACATAAACCTAGTATAAGACATCATTTATCCTTGTTCCTTGGACTTGGTTGAAGAACATAAAGATTGTGTGAGATACGAGTATGTGATTTAATGAATGAAGTCTTATATGTAAGTGTAGGGAATGACTTGATCAAACTATGTTGATATTCATTGCATTACCTCTTAAAAGAAAAAAAAATTGATGAAAAAGAAAATACAATAAAGAACAAAAGTTTTATGAGGTACAAAAATTTGAGCTTTGAGCTAAGTCCCCTATACTTGTGATTTGGAACAATGAAGATTGGAGGCCTACATGAAGAATTTCGGCCCCTTGTCCCAATTACAAGTTCAAAGATGTTGATAATGAAGATCAAGGCCCAACAAGTTTATACTTGGCCTATGATGATGGGAAAATACTTTGCCTTAATGATGGGAATCTTTGGTTGAGTCCTAGAACAAAATTTAACACCACTATCCTAAAAAATCCTTGCCTCTACACTTACGCCCATTACAACCTTCAAATTAAAACTTTATGATCCTTGAGATGAGTAAACTTTGATTAGTGGAGTATATCACTTGAGTAATCTTATGGTTTTGGTTCATTTGTACAAATATGTTCACTATCTTATGGTTTATGTTTGAAATTTGTATGAAGTTAGTTACTTTCTTTTATGTGAGCATCTTTCTCACACACCTTGAGTGCAAACACAAACCCTATACATATTGAGTGGAAATCATGAGTGCATACCCTTGTGAGTTGATTCATACTTGTTTTATTCAGGTTGGGATACATTTCACCAAGTTTACTTATTGTCTTACTTGTTAAGACACTTTGTTATGATGTATTAACTTTTGAATTCCATATGCTATATAGCTTCTTAGTGTAAATCTTTGATGTCATACTTATGTTGACACAATTTGAGACATGTGGCTGAGGGCTTAGTAGTTTTTATTTTGAAGAAAAAAAAATATGAGTTTCAAGCCTTAGTTTGTTTTGGTATTTGTTAGGGACTAGTAAAGTCTAAGTGTGGAGGTATTTGATAAACCTTGAATTAAGCATCATTTTATACCCTTTATACTTATCTTTTAATGTTTAAATACGAAACAATTTTAGAAAATAATATATTTTGTGAGAAATGTGCAATATTGAATATAGCATGGAAATACGAGAATTTAGGCAAAATAATCACCTCAATCGGATCTATAACGAAGAAGTTATAATCTTCCATGCTATGTTTATGCTTAATGCTTGATTAGATATACGGCGTATTCCCGAGTCTAGATCATTGAAAATGTATAGGGCGTATTCACAAGCACGTACTTAAGATAATGTACATGTATTTCATTAAACTTAGGTTTTGGAATTTCGTTCATTTTGGAATTGGCATAATTTATGAATGAGTTAGGTTAAAGATGAGTTAACCTTATAAATAATAGGTTCGGTTAATTTAGAATAGTTAATCACGTAGGACGTTAGTAAAAACCAATCAACTACCCCCCCCCCCCCCCCCCCTAATTAATTAATCAAACGATAATCATGTTTAGCTACCCTTAATTCCCCGTTAAGAACGATCTCTACTTATCAATGCTACAATCTACAAAAAAGAGTTTTAATTTGCATATGTTTTTATTAAGTACTGAGTGTGACTTTGTGTATACTTTAATATTTAGTTTTAGCGTATCAATTTTTGGCATCGTTATCGAAGATTGAAATAATCTCTTGTATGATTTTATTAATGTATATATGTTCATAATGTAAATATTATATTTGTACATATTTTCATATTTGTTTATAAATTGTAATAATTGTGTACAAAAACGTTTTCTTTGTAAATTTTTCAAAATAAAAAATAAAAAAATAAAAAAAACAAAACAAAAAAATTCCAAAATTATAATTAAAAGAAATAAAAAAATATTTATTTCAGAAAATAAATAAAATTCAAAAAAATATATAATCTTTTTTTTTTGTTTCCTATTAAATGTTTTAGAGTCGCATGAATTCCAAAACCTTTTTCTTCAAAATCATACTTTTGGGAACATGTAGCGCCTTTTTTGTTTACTTTCTCCTTAACCTTTCGTGATGTGTGGATTTCATCACCACACACTGTAGACTCGAATATATGGACATATGGTGGGGTGGAGGTTCTAAATACTTGAGTTTGGTAAACCTCTATTTTGAAAATGGCCATCGGTTGGTTATGGTGTCTAGGAGAGTTATGACTTGTGACAAGTAGGGCACTAAGAAAGAGGACTCCGATGGAGTAAATACCCTGGCCAGGTTAGCCTCGGGGTGTTCTCGAAATTAGGCTTTTCTTCTTGTGTAACGACCCGAACCGAGAATAATAATATTTTAATGTAAAAAGACTATTTTGCCCCTGAGGGGAGGGAAACTTTGACTTTTGACCCGGGAAACAATTTGGACTTTGACCCATGACTATGACGTAGGTCGAGACGTCACGAATCCGTAGACAGGCGGCACGCCGAAATCGGAGTTCGTATGAAGAAGTTATGGTCAAGGAAGCGTTTTAGCGGAATTTACGAACCGAGAACAACGGAAAAAAATATTAATTTATTATGGGAATCCATGCCAACCTAATATTTAAATCAAACCAGTGGATTGGTGACAAGTGTCACCCATCCAAGCCCACACTATTCCAATAAAGCACATTACACAATTTAAGCCATTTTATATTATTTATTTTTCCCTCCAATTAACCCCAGCCCTTGGATCTACTGCCCAAATGCATCCCAGCCCTTCATTTTCATTTGCTTTCCTTATTCATGCACGATCATCCTCTGTCTGTTTCACTCAAACACACAAACACACATCCATCCCCCCCTAACCCGTGCACTTCTTCTTATTTTCTCTCCATCCAAACACACGAACCAGCCATCCTCATCACACCAGACGACCACCCACATCACCACCATCACCCACTGATCATCACCGTGCAACACCGGCGACCACCAGCCCATTTTTCCCTGCCTGAAAATCCCGTCCAAAAACACGACCCGAAACACTAAGGAAACGGGTCCAAGAAGCAAACCTCGACAACCACACCACCTCGACGCAGGGGAAGCTCCAGTCTGCACCTTGAGGACCCCAGGAGCACAACTGGACGACGGCGAGGGCTACGGCGGCGTGACGGCGACGGTAAGACCCAAAACCCGAGAACCCGTTTTTACCCCTCTGTTTCGAACCAACGTATTTTAGTGCTAGGAAATTGATTGTGTGATGTTAGAAATGTCCTAGGGTGAGAGACGAGTTGATCAGGACCGGTTTGGACGACGGAGACGGCGTGGATCACCGGAGAAGACGATCAGACGTTGGCCGTGAGTTACAGTGACGAACTGGTGAGTTTTCTCCCGTTTTCTTCCTAGTTTGAGGTTGTGGAACCGTAGAACAGACCTAGACGACCCTATAGCGATGAACCCCGTCGAAAATGGTGGCCAGAATTGTACGGTGGAATCGGGTCAAGCCGTGGGTCGACGGCGACCCGGTTCCAGTCAAACGGGTCTGACCCGGTACTATAGCATGATGACGTCATCACGCTGATGTCACTTCTGACGTCATGATGACGTCATCCTGTCAGATGTTGTCAGACCAGGGACCAATCAGAACATTCCACGTGTCACCTGACAAGTGTCAGTGATGACGTCATGCTGACGTCAGCATGACGTCACTGCTGACGTCAGCAGTACTGTAGCAGCGCTGACCCACGCGTTGACCAGGCGCGTGGGGGCGCGTGTGAACAGTGATTTTGGTGGGGCCGGTACCATTTTCAAGGTTTCGACGATACGGATCCAATGGAGGTGGTTTCGTGTCGATCGGAGATTGTTATGTTAGTCAAAATGGGGTTTGAAGCACCGGGAATAGTGTCCGGGATGCGATTTTGAGGCGGATCTGTTCTAGGGTCTAGGTATTGATGTTATAGGGTCCTTAAGTAACCCTCAGGAATAATAATACAGGTTTATAGAGATCGTTGAGCAGCAAGGACCGAGTGTGAGTGGGCTGTTTGATTTATAAAAGGCTTGCATGCATAAACTGTTTTACTATTTCCACTTATGATTTCGATGAGTCTTATGAACTGTTTATATATGCTATTACAATGTTTTGGGCATGAGACCCGTCTGGATTATATGTGGATTTTTTTTGGGATGTCCGGGGGACATAGGGTAAACTATACTGTTATTGTACTGTACTTTCCTACCTGTGTATATTGTCTCCTTCAGGGAGGGTCGTTGGCCTGGGTGGACCCTGGAGTAGTCACGGGGCTCTGACTGAGTGGAGTTGACCCCCGTTGGGCTGCTTACTCTCAGGAAGGCATGTTCATATACCTCGGGCAGTGACCGGGATACCGGGAGCTGATGTACCTAGAGAGTCTCGGGTGTGAGACCCTGAGTGGCAACGCGTAGCCTTAGAACCGTGACATCGTTTGGGTTGGGTTTTACAGTGCACTGATATGTTAGTTTCACCTTACGATTATTATTGTGGTTCATTTGTTATGATTTCATTATAATATTATATTTTCACTGCATGCAAGATTTGGAAAACGGAGGGGTAAAACCTTATGATTATTTTATTATTAAATTGATTTCTAAACTGTTATTTTTGGCCCACTCACCCTTGTTTTACTGACCCCTCCAGACCCTGACACGGAAATAGAGGAGGAGGACCCGGAGGAGGAGGCAGAGGTTTAGTTTGCCTAGCTGTGCACCTGTACACCCACTTGTGGGTAGGTTGAGCACCGAATAAATGTACTCTGACTATTGTGCTCACGTGTTGTATTTTTACTTTCCCTTGTCTGACAGTATCGCTTTAAACACTGTGGTAGTACGTTATCTATCTATTTAAGTCTTCGGTTTTTATTTAAGGGTAATTTTGGTATGTTTAGAGTCATTGTCAGACGGGAGCGGGGCACGTCCCCGGGTGGTCCCAGTGGGATTGGGACGGGTCCTGTCAGCTTGGTATCAGAGCATTAGGATTAGTAGTCAGAGTACTAGGATAGCGGTTTGTACTTTGTACATGGTCGCTTTCGATGTCTTTTAACCTGTTTGCCTCTTAACAGTTGGATATGCCTCCCCGACGTGAACCCCGTGCACGTGTTGACGAGGGCAATGGAGGAAATGGAGACACTGCGAGCATTGAGCGGGCTCAGCGCCTGGGTGCTACGCATTTCAGTGGGGGAACCGACCCTGAGGAAGCACACCAGTGGATTGACCGCTGGGAGAGGATTTTCGAGGTCATGCACTGTCCACCAGAGGAGCGTGTCGTACTGGCGACTTTCCTACTGGATGGGAGCGCCTATCGATGGTGGCATAACCTTGTTTTGGCCGGCTGGACCGTTCACACCATTCCATGGGAGACCTTTCGAGAGCGGTTTCTCAACCAGTTCTATCCACGGTCGTTTCGCAACGCCCGTGAGGCGGAGTTTCTGCAACTCCGGCAGGGAGATCAGACTGTAGCGGAGTACGAGGAGACCTTCCTGATGTTGTCTCGTTTTACTGAGAACTTCGTGATCACCGAGGCAGATCGATGTCGCAGATTTGAGTGGGGCCTGCGACCTGAGATTCAGGCGATGGTGACTGCAACGCCCTTTGCTTCCATGAGGGATCTGACTGATGCGGCGACCAGGGTTGAGAACAGTATCCTGGCACGTCAGCGAGCTGAGGGGGAGACACGGCGACGTGATCGCCCACACTTGGGATTCTCGGGCCGTCGTGGCTCGAAGGGAGGACCTTCTGGTGGATCTTCGTCTTCTGGCAGCCGAGGACGTTCTGGTCAGTTCAGGAGTCCTCAGCGGTCTGGACAGCGTTCTGGAGCTTGGCAGCGGCCGTACTCACCGATGAGCATCTCACCGGGAGGATACTCGGGTCGACCTAGGGAGGTCACATGCTTCGCTTGTGGTGAGCCGGGGCACTATGCTTCTGAGTGTCCACTGATTCGAGGCAGTACTACGCCAGCACAGAGCTCAGCATCCCAGACTGACAGCAGCCGGACACGCAGTGTTGTGCGTGGCCGTGATCGAGGAGTTAGAGGACGGGGACGACCTGCAGAGTCTATGGCTCGTGTCTATGCTGTTACCCAGCAGCAGGCCAGATCCATTCCGGGAGTGTTGACAGGTACTGTACATATTTATGGCATGGTTGTTCGTGCATTGATGGATTCGGGGGCAACTCATTCTTTTACTTCACCGCCTTGTGCGAGTCTGTTGGGCCGTGAGGTGACCGCACTTGAGCACGAGATGGGAGTGGGGACACCGATGGGTGTGACCTACCAAGTGAACCAGGAGATACGTGCTTGTCCTGTGGAGATTGAGGGAGTCAAATTTCCGGCAGACTTAATTCTGATGAATGTGCACGATTTCGATGTGATACTTGGAGTTGATTGGTTGTCGGAGTACAATTCGCTCATCGACTGTAGTAACATGCGGTTGACTTTGAAAGGTTCGGGATTACCGGAAGTGATATTTCAGGGGGAGTGTGGAGACGCATCACCCAAGGTAATATCTGCACTCACAGCTACAAAACTTTTACAGAAGGGGTGTCAGGGTTATCTTGCTTATGTGGTAGAGTCTACGGATGAATCTTTGAGTCTTGAGGATATTCCGATTGTGCGGGAATTTCCTGATGTCTTTCCAGGAGATTTACCTGGATTACCACCACCTAGGGAGATCGACTTTACGATCGAGTTACTCCCCGGGACTCGACCGATTTCACAAGCACCGTATCGCATGGCACCGGCAGAACTACGGGAATTGAAAATCCAACTACAGGAACTGGTGGATCTAGGGTTTATCCGACCCAGTACGTCACCATGGGGAGCACCGGTCTTATTTGTGAAAAGGAAGGAAGGTAGTTTGCGGTTGTGTGTGGATTATCGGCAGTTGAACAAGGCTACGGTAAGGAATCAGTATCCCTTACCCAGGATCGATGATTTGTTCGATCAGTTACGAGGATCACGATATTTCTCCAAGATAGATCTGAGGTCAGGATATCATCAACTGAGAATAGCCGAGGGGGATGTTCAGAAAACAGCTTTTCGAACGAGGTATGGGCATTATGAGTTCTTGGTGATGCCCTTTGGACTGACGAATGCACCAGCTGCATTCATGGACTTGATGAATCGGGTCTTTCGAGCATACTTGGATAAATTTGTGATCGTGTTTATCGACGACATCTTGGTGTATTCCAAGAGTGTCAGGGCTCATGAGGAGCACTTACGAATGGTATTGGGTAAACTACGACATGAGCAGCTGTATGCTAAGTTAAGCAAGTGTCAATTCTGGCTAAATAGTATTGGATTCTTGGGTCACATTATATCACCCGAAGGGATAAGTGTAGATCCTCAGAAAACGGAGGCTGTGACAAGTTGGCCAAGACCGACCACGGTGACGGAAGTGCGAAGTTTTGTTGGGTTAGCAGGCTACTATCGGAGATTCGTAGAGGGTTTCTCCCAGATTGCCGCACCATTGACTCGGTTAACCCGGAAAGGGGTGAAGTTTGTATGGGACGATCTGTGTGAACAGAGTTTTCAGGAATTAAAGTTCCGATTAACCACTGCATCTGTCCTTGCATTACCAGACAGCAGTGGAGAGTTTGTGGTATATAGTGATGCATCGCTGCAGGGCTTGGGTTGTGTATTGATGCAGAATGGAAAAGTGATTGCTTACGCATCCCGGCAGCTGAAGACGCACGAGTTGAACTACCCTACTCATGATTTGGAATTGGCGGCGGTGGTTCATGCTCTAAAGATCTGGAGACATCATTTGTTTGGTGTGACATGCCGAATATTCACCGATCACCAGAGTCTTAAACATTTGTTCACTCAGAAGGAACTCAACATGAGACAGCGGAGATGGTTGGAATTGTTGAAGGATTATGATTGTACCATCGAGTACCATCCTGGCAAGGTAAATGTCGTAGCCGATGCACTTAGCAGGAAGTCAGCGGGATTAGTTGCGCATTTGAGTTTGGTGTATCTTCCTTTGCTAGTGGAACTTCGGAAGAGTGGAGTTATGTTAGGGATGGACAAGCAGGGAGCCTTGTTGGCTAGCTTTCATGTGCGACCCGTGTTGGTCGACAGGATCATCGAGGCTCAACTACAGGACCAGATACTCTGTGACTACAGAAACGAGGTTGAATCCGGACAGAGACAAGATTTCTCCGTCAGGGGCGATGGAGCATTAGTAAAGCTTGGGAGATTGTGTGTACCTGCGGTACCAGAGTTGAGGAGAGAGATTTTAGACGAGGCCCACAGTTCGGCCTATGCTATGCATCCAGGAGGGACAAAGATGTACCGTACCCTCCGGGACTATTATTGGTGGCCAGGGATGAAGAGGGAGATAGCTGAGTTTGTCAGCAAATGTTTGATCTGTCAGCAGGTCAAGGCAGAACGGCAGCGTCCGTATGGGGCTATGCAGCCACTTCCAATTCCGCAATGGAAGTGGGATCATATTACAATGGACTTTGTTTTCAAGTTACTGAAGACAAGGAGTGGAGTTGATGGGGTCTGGGTAATAGTGGACCGGTTGACTAAATCAGCGCATTTTCTGCCTGTACGTGAGACGTACAAGCTCAACTGTTTGGCCCAGCTATTCATTAATGAGATCATCCGACTACACGGTACCCCGGAGTCGATCGGGTCGGATCGGGATCTGCGTTTCACATCCAGGTTTTGGAGGAGTCTACAGACTACTTTGGGTACGAAATTATACTTCAGTACGGCATTCCACCCACAGACCGACGGACAGTCTGAAAGGACAATACAAACTCTCGAGGACATGATGAGAGCCTGTGTGTTGCAATTCCAGGATTCGTGGGCTGATCGATTGCCATTGATGGAGTTTGCCTACAATAACAGCTACCATGCGAGTATAGGGATGGCACCCTATGAGGCACTGTATGGTCGACAGTGCAGAACACCGGTATGCTGGATGGAGATCGGAGAAAGAACCGCAGTGGGGCCAGATCTGATGGATATGACCCAGGAGACAGTTCGGGTTATTCGGGAGAGACTGAAGGCGGCCCAGGATCGTCAGAAGAGCTATGCGGATCGACGGATCCGAGATTTGGAATTTGAGGTTGGTAACTTTGTCTTTTTAAAGTTATCGCCGTGGAAAGGGATTCTCCGATTTGGACGACGTGGGAGATTGAGTCCTCGTTATATAGGACCATATGAGATTGTCGAGAGGATTGGTCCAGTGGCTTACCGTTTAGCACTACCTTCAGAGCTTTCCCGAGTACATGACGTATTTCATGTGTCGATGCTACGAAAGTATCTTCGGGATGACTCTCATGCACTGCCAGAGCAACCACTGGAACTGATGACAGATTTGAGTTTCGAGGAACGGCCAGTACAGATTCTGGATAGGAAGGAAAAGGTCTTAAGGAACAAGACGATTTCTTTGGTTAAGGTGCTATGGCGGAACCACGAGGTGGAGGAAGCGACATGGGAACCCGAGGAATTGATGAGAGGGCAGTACCCACACTTGTTTGAGTAAATTTCGAGGACGAAATTTTCGTAAGGTGGGTAGGTTGTAACGACCCGAACCGAGAATAATAATATTTTAATGTAAAAAGACTATTTTGCCCTTCAGAGGGGGGGAAACTTTGACTTTTGACCCGGGAAACAATTTGGACTTTGACCCATGACTATGACGTAGGTCGGGACGTCACGAATCCGTAGACAGGCGGCACGCCGAAATCGGAGTTCGTATGAAGAAGTTATGGTCAAGGAAGCGTTTTAGCGGAATTTACGAACCGAGAACAACGGAATAAAATATTAATTTATTACGGGAATCCGTGCCAACCTAATATTTAAATCAAACCAGTGGATTGGTGACAAGTGTCACTCATCCAAGCCCACACTATTCCAATAAAGCACATTACACAATTTAACCCATTTTATATTATTTATTTTTCCCTCCAATTAACCCCAGCCCTTGGATCTACTGCCCAAATGCATCCCAGCCCTTCATTTTCATTTGCTTTCCTTATTCATGCACGATCATCCTCTGTCTGTTTCACTCAAACACACAAACACACATCCATCCCCCCCTAACCCGTGCACTTCTTCTCATTTTCTCTCCATCCAAACACACGAACCAGCCATCCTCATCACACCAGACGACCACCCACAGCACCACCATCACCTACTGATCATCACCGTGCAACACCGGCGACCACCAGCCCATTTTTCCCCGCTTGAAAATCTCGTCCAAAAACACGACCCGAAACACTAAGGAAACGGGTCCAAGAAGCAAACCTCGACAACCACACCACCTCGACGTAGGGGAAGCTCCAGTCTGCACCGTGAGGACCCCAGGAGCACAACTGGACGACGGCGAGGGCTACGGCGGCGTGACGGCGGCGGTAAGACCCAAAACCCGAGAACTCGTTTTTGCCCCTCTGTTTCGAACCAACGTGTTTTAGTGCTAGGAAATTGATTGTGTGATGTTAGAAATGTCCTAGGGTGAGAGACGAGTTGATCAGGACCGGTTTGGACGACGGAGATGGCGTGGATCACCGGAGAAGACGATCAGACGTTGGCCGTGAGTTTCAGTGACGAACTGGTGAGTTTTCTCCCGTTTTCTTCCTAGTTTGAGGTTGTGGAACCGTAGAACAGACCTAGACGACCCTATAGGGATAAACCCCGTCGAAAATGGTGGCCGGAATTGTACGGTGGAATCGGGTCAAGCCGTGGGTCGACGGCGACCCGGTTCCAGTCAAACGGGTCTGACCCGGTACTGTAGCATGATGACGTCATCATGCTGATGTCACTTCTGACGTCATGATGACGTCATCCTGTCAGATGTTGTCAGACCAGGGACCAATCAGAACATGCCACGTGTCACCTGACAAGTGTCAGTGATGACGTCATGCTGACGTCAGCAGCACTGTAGCAGCGTTGACCCACGCGTTGACCAGGCGCGTGGGGGCGCGTGTGAATAGTGATTTTGGTGGGGCCGGTACCATTTTCAAGGTTTCGACGATACGGATCCAATGGAGGTGGTTTCGTGTCGATCGGAGATCGTTATGTTAGTCAAAATGGGGTTTGAAGCACCGGGAATAGTGCCCGAGATGCGATTTTGAGGCGGATCTGTTCTAGGGTCTTGGTATTGATGTTATAGGGTCCTTAAGTAACCCCCAGGAATAATAATACAGGTTTATAGAGATCTTTGAGCAGCAAGGACCGAGTGTGAATGTGCTGTTTGATTTATAAAAGGCTTGCATGCATAAACTGTTTTACTATTTCCACTTATGATTTCGATGAGTCTTATGAACTGTTTATATATGCTATTACAATGTTTTGGGCATGAGACCCGTCTGGATTATATGTGGATTTTGTTTGGGATGTCCGAGGGACATAGGGTAAACTATACTGTTATTGTACTGTACTTTCCTACCTGTGTATATTGTCTCCTCCAGGGAGGGTCGTTGGCCTGGGTGGACCCTGGAGTAGTCACGGGGCTCTGACTGAGTGGAGTTGACCCCCGTTGGGCTGCTTACTCTCAGGAAGGCATGTTCATATACCTCGGGCAGTGACCGGGATACCGGGAGCTGATGTACCTAGAGAGTCTCGGGTGTGAGACCCTGAGTGGCAACGCTTAGCCTTAGAACCGTGACATCATTTGGATTGGGTTTTACAGTGCACTGATATGTTAGTTTCACCTTACGATTATTATTGTGGTTCATTTGTTATGATTTCATTATAATATTATATTTTCACTGCATGCAAGATTTGGAAAACGGAGGGGTAAAACCTTATGATTATTTTATTATTAAATTGATTTCTAAACTGTTATTTTTGGCCCACTCACCCTTGTTTTACTGACCCCTCCAGACCCTGACACGGAAATAGAGGAGAAGGACCCGGAGGAGGAGGCAGAGGTTTAGTTTGCCTAGCTGTGCACCTGTACACCCACTTGTGGGTAGGTTGAGCACCGAATAAATGTACTCTGACTATTGTGCTCACGTGTTGTATTTTTACTTTCCCTTGTCTGACAGTATCGCTTTAAACACTGTGGTAGTACGTTATCTATCTATTTAAGTCTTCTGTTTTTATTTACCGAGTCTTTAAACTCAAAACATATACCGAGTCTTTAAACTCAAAACATCTCAATCCAGGGCCCTCCCCCCGTCAATCAACCGAGTCTTTAACTCAAAACCAGATCCAGCGGTTTTTCTTTTTCTTTTTCTGGGTCTTTACCCAAAACCATTTTTCAATCAACAGCGAAAACCATAGAAGATCCTTATCCGAATTTGCAACAATGATTCCGTAAGCTAGTATCCGGAACCATCATCCCGAACCCAAATCCAGATTTCCCTTCCAAGTCTCAAAACCAAATCAGAAATCTCATTTCCGAAATCCGGTTTCAAAACTGAAAGCTCGTTTATCGAAATCTCATAAACAGGGCTCCAAGTCCGAAATCACTTTTCTGAAATCCATTTCAAATCAATGAAATAAAATCATATTTTAAATCCCGAAATCAAATCATTAAAGCCATGATCAAATCACAAGATCATTCGAAATCTCGTAAAACGTGAAATTTCGTAAATACCTCTAAAAACGTGCAAAACCGTAAACCATCAAGATCAAAAATAAAATCATAGAATCACGTATAGAAAAAATTTAAAAAACATATATGCATGCATCAAGAGTTAGAAAGCAAAGTCCACTCACAGACCGTTTCGCCGCTGCCTCAATACGCGTGCACTTACGCCATTCTCAGCTAGTCTACTATCCTCGGCTTTCCCGAACCTGTTCAAATCCCATAATAAGGTCACTAACTACTTCACAATGTTCATACTTGAGCCCCGTAATTTTCCTAAATTTTTAACTATTTTTAAACGGGCCCTAAAACCTTCGGACAGCCCGAAACATATCGAGACGATGTCCGATCGACTCAAAACTAGTGCCAAAATGTTCGTTACATCGAATACTTTAAAAGTCGTGGTGGAAATTTCCCCAAAAGGGGCCCCACGCACCCTCACGCCCTCCCGATGGGGCTGCGCGTGGGAGCCACGTGCCCACTGTTCATCATCTTCAAACCGATATCGACCCGGTTCAGGCCCAATTCAGACCGATTTAGCGGTTCAACTGGTTCAAGTGAACCATCGTGAGCGGTTTTGTCCAATTTTTAGTTCCTTTTTCATCCATTTTTACTCCTAATTAATCCAATACATTCGTCCTTTCGATTCTAATCAAATTACATATCAAACCGTGAAAATGGAACTAGAGATTACCTCCACATGTCGACTTATCAAACCGCCCATATTCCAATTCTAATTCTGGCCTCCATAGATTGTCTCAAGCCTTCTCTCCACGCGTGATCAATTCCAGATCATCATCAGAACCTCACCTAAAGCATCAATACGATTATCAACCTGTAAATCGAACTTCACCATGTCTAATTGGAAATTCAACTTCCACGGCCAGCAACACTTACCACCTTACCTAGACCTCAAAAATGAGTTCCTTAAGCTCGATTTGTTGTTTATAACCTTACAGAGACCACCAAAACGGTCAAATTATCTTAAAACCATCTGCCTTTGTTAACCTCTAAAAATAGGGCACGAAGCCTTACCTTCAAACTTGTTGCCACCGCACACGGCGGTCTTCCACGGCGGCACAACCTCCTTCCTCATCATCCAGTCTTTCTTTTCTTCTCACACATCACCGTCAAAAGGTGGAGATCAAGGGACAAAGGATTCACGGTTACCCTCTGTTCTTTGTTTTCCAACCGTGCACAAATTGCACTTGTTTTTTTAAAGACAATTCAGTAAGGCGGCAGAGAGGTCCCAAACACCTTTAGATTGGGCCAGGTGTCTCAATCTCTATGGTTCACTTCATCAAGGAAGCCACTTGTCCAACACTTACTGGGAACAGATCCCAAGACATCACAATGACCATTTTACCCCTGCCTTGCAAAATTACCATTTTGCCCTTCGTAATCCTAGACCCGTAACTTCGTCATTCGAACTTCAATTGTCTCATGCTGTCTGTCGTTGTACTCAAAACATCGAGAACTATCTAACGGTCATCGAAATATGTGAAATTGACTTTTCGTCCAAAAAGTCAATCATTTACCCCTATTCCGTCAAAATTACCAAAGTGCCCTCGAATTTCCGAACGTCATAACTTCCTCCTCAGATGTCAGAATCAGACGTGCCACCTGTCTACATACTCGTGACGTCCCGAACTATGTCACGGTCATCGATCAAAGTCCATTTGACCGCCCGAACAAAAAGTCAACATTTTTGTCCATTTCAAGGGCAAAACCGTCATTTTGCACCATCCGTCTGGTGGATTTGGGATATGTACGACCGAGTACTTCACTGTGGGGAGCACCGGTGTTGTTCGTGAAGAAGAAGGAAGGAAGTCTCCGTTTGTGCATTGACTATCGGCAACTCAACAAGGTGACACTGAGGAACCAGTATCCTCTACCCAGGATCGATGACCTTTTTGACCAGTTGCGGGGAGCTCAGTGCTTCTCGAAAATTGATTTGCGGTCTGGGTATCACCAACTGAGGATTTCGGAGGAGGATATTCCGAAAACTGCTTTTCGAACCCGTTACGGACACTACGAGTTCCTTGTTATGCCATTTGGTTTGACGAATGCTCCAGCAGCATTCATGGATCTGATGAACCGGGTCTTCCGACCCTACCTGGATAAGTTCGTGATTGTGTTCATCGATGATATTTTGGTGTACTCGAGGAGTGCCCGTGCACATGAGGAACATCTACGGTTGGTCTTGGAGAGGCTGAGACAAGAACAATTGTACGCCAAACTGAGCAAGTGTCAGTTTTGGCTGAGCAGTATTGGTTTTCTGGGACACGTGATATCGACGGATGGGATTTGCGTGGACCCCCAGAAAACAGAAGCGGTGACCAACTGGTCTAGACCGACAACGGTGACCGAGGTCCGGAGTTTCGTCGGATTAGCAGGATACTACCGGAGATTCGTGGAGGGTTTCTCCAAAATTGCTGCACCATTGACTCGTTTGACTCGGAAGGGAGTGAAGTTTATCTGGGACGAGCAGTGCGATCGGAGCTTTCAAGAGTTGAAAGATCGATTGACCACTGCACCTGTCCTTGCATTGCCGGATGACAGTGGAGAATTCGTGGTCTTTAGTGACGCTTCACTGCAAGGGTTGGGCTGCGTGTTGATGCAAACTGGCAAGGTTATCGCCTATGCATCTCGGCAGCTGAAGACTCATGAGTTGAACTACCCTACCCATGATTTGGAGTTGGCAGCGGTGGTTCATGCTCTAAAGATCTGGAGACATTATTTATTCGGCGCAACGTGTCGGATATACACCGACCACCAGAGTCTTAAGTACTTATTCACTCAGAAGGAGCTTAACATGAGACAACGGAGATGGTTGGAACTGCTGAAGGACTATGACTGTACGATCGAGTACCATCCGGGTAAGGCCAATGTGGTGGCGGATGCACTCAGTAGAAAATCAGCGGGATCAGTTGCACACCTGGGGATGGTGTATCTTCCCTTACTGGTGGAACTCCGGAAGGCGGGAGTTATTTTGGGTACGGATGAGCATGGAGCTTTGTTGGCCAGCTTCCATGTACAACCAGTACTGATTGATCGGATCATCGAAGCACAACTTCAGGATCCGATACTCTGTATTTACAGAATTGAGGTCGATGCGGATGGGAGACAGGATTTTACCATCCGGGACGATGGAGCACTTGTGAAGTTGGGCCGTTTGTGTGTACCTGCAGTGGCAGAGTTACGGGCCGAGAGGAGGCCCATAGTTCGGCTTATGCTATGCATCCGGGAGGTACAAAGATGTACCGTACCCTCCAGAACCATTACTGGTGGCCAGGAATGAAGAAGGATATTGCTGAGTTCGTAAGCAAATGCTTAACCTGTCAGCAGGTTAAGGCAGCACGGCAGAGACCGTATGGGGCTATGCAGCCACTCCCGATTCCCGAATGGAAATGGGATCACATCACCATGGACTTCGTCTTTAAGTTACCGAGGACTCAGAGTGGAGTTGACGGAGTATGGGTGATCGTGGACCGGTTAACCAAGTCAGCCCATTTTCTGCCCGTTCAGGAGACTTATAAACCTAACCGACTGGCTCAGTTGTTTGTGAAGGAAATCATACGATTGCATGGTACGCCGGAATGGATCGTGGCCGATCGTGATCCGCGTTTCACTTCCATGATGAGATCATGTGTACTACAATTTCAGGACTCTTGGGATACTCATTTGCCATTGATGGAATTCGCTTACAACAACAGCTATCAGGCAAGCATCGGGATGGTACCTTATGAGGCACTGTATGGCCGACAGTGCAGGACACCTATCTGCTGGATGGAGGTAGGAGAGCGAGCGGCTGTAGGGCCGGAATTGATGGACTTAACCATGGAAACTGTTCGTGTTATCAGGGAGAGATTGAAGACGGCGCAGGATCGCCAAAAGAGTTATGCTGATCGACGGATTCGAGACTTGGAATTTGAGGTGGGAGATTTTGTCTTCCTGAAATTATCTCCGTGGAAAGGGATTATCCGTTTTGGCCGACGGGGGAAACTGAGTCCGCGTTTTATCGGACCGTATGAGATCGTGGAGAGGATTGGCAAGGTTGCTTACAGATTGGCGCTACCTCCAGAACTTTCTAAAGTTCACGATGTTTTCCACATATCGATGCTGCGGAAGTACGTACGGGATGCTTCGCATGTACTTGGGGAACAACCTGTCGAACTACGGGGAGGATTTGAGCTTCGAAGAACAACCAGTACAGATCTTGGATCGGAAGGACAAGGTACTACGACGGAAGACGATTCCTCTCGTGAAGATTCTCTTGAGAAACCAGAATGTGGAAGAAGCCACATGGGAGCCTGAGGCTCAGATGCGAGAACAATTTCCTTACTTGTTTCTTTGAAATTTCGGGACGAAATTTCTTAAGGGGGGAAGGTTGTAACACCCCGGAAATTCGAGGATTTTAATATTGTAAATTCATGTTTGAATTGACGCTTTTACCCTTGCGTTGGGTATGGCTAATTGTTGACTTTTTGATTTATAAATTAAATGGACTTTGACCTATGACCGTGACGTAGTTCGGGACGTCAAGAGTTCATAGACAGGTGGCACGTCCATTTCGGACGATCAGGGAAAAAGTTATGACTATCGGAAGTCCAGGGGCATTACCGTAATTTGGACGGTTAGGGTGAAAATGTTGACTTTTCTCTTGGAAACTAATTTTCACTTGACTCAAGGACCGTTGGGTAGGTCTCGACGTCCTGAGTCCGTAGACAGGCGGCACGCCGAAATCGGACTTCGTACGGGGAAGTTATGGTCACGGAAGTATTTCGCATTTAACCGAACCAACCGAGAACCGGATTAAAATAATATTTTATTAATGGAATCTGATTACTTTAATCAAATCAATCTGGACCCTTAGATGAGTGACAAGTGTCACTCATCCCCTACATTCCCCAAATTAAGGATCTGTGTTGGCCAATAGGTTAGTTCATTGTTTTATTTTCCTTAAATCCTCACCATTGATCCTATGCTGAGATTGAATCTCAGCCCTTCATTCCATCCAGCCATCTGTTTTAAAATTCTCAGATTTTTCACTCTCACATTTCATTCTCTCAAACCGTGAGCATGGCTACCCCTTCGAACAAACACTTCAGCACCTCACCTCTCAACCTCACACTCACGGCAACACCAGGCAGCCAACTGCCACCCTCAGGCGCCGGCCACCACCCCACAGCCACCCTGCACGGCCGGGAATCCTCCCAGACCCGAGAAGGAAACCCGAACAGCCCAAGTCACCAAACCATCCAAACCTTCACTCTGGGACTCAAACCAACGTACGGTTAGGTTCACCGTGACGACAGGACGACAAGGAACTGATCTGGACGGTGTGCGGCGGCGACACGGCGGCGATAGGACGGTAAACCCGTGAGTGCCCGTTTTCCTTCCCTGCTTCGAAACGTCTGTTTTTTACGTTGACATTGTTTGGTTATTGTTAGGATACATTCAGGGGACCTTGACGACCAGTTTGAACCCAGGACCGTGACTGGAAAGTCGTCGACTCGCCGGAGAAGATAACCAGAACCGGCATCCAACCTTCCAGTCGATTTTCAGGTAATCTCTTCGACCTAAAATCCAGTTCTAATTGCACAGAACCGTTGAGGAGGTTGAGACGAGTCCATAGGAACAAATCCCATCAGAAATGGTGGTCGGGTTGATGAGAACTGATCGGGTCGAACCGTGGGTCTGCGGTGACCCGGTTCTCGACCCGGTTACTGTAGCTGATGACGTCATCATGCTGACGTCAGCAGTGACGTCATGATGATGTCATCATGTCAGAAATCAGTCAGACCAGGGACCAATGGACTGCTGACACGTGTCCTCTGACACTGTCAGTGATGACGTCATGCTGACGTCAGCAGTGACGTCATACTGACGTCAGCAGTACTGTAGCACGGTTGACCAGAGGGTTGACCAGGCGCATGGGGGCGCGTGTGAACAGTGATTTTGGTGGGACCACCACCATTCTTTAGGTTTCGACGATCCGGATCCAATGGCGGTGGTTTCGGGTAGATCGGAGATCATTAGGTTGGTCAAAATGAGAGTTATTACCTTGGAAAGCGCGTTCGGGCGGCTTTTCTGGACCGGTTTCGGTCTAGGGTTTCATGGTTGAATGTTAGGGGTTTGTTTTGACCTTTGCATATGCTTTGGATATGACAGGGATTGTATAATCGTACCAGGACGAGGGTATACGTTCGGTTTTCAGCAAGACTGTACTATGAGTGGGCCCGTTTTCATTAAACCCTTGCATGCTTAAATGTTTTCCGATTTACTTATATGTTCACATGCTGGAATCTATAAACGGTTTTGATGAAATTGAGATTTTGGTTATGGCACGTTTCACGGTATTTGGGCTTGAGGCCCGTCTGATGAAACTTAAAGATTGATTGGATTTTATCTGTGTATACATATATGCTTTGCATGTGGATATCAATAAAATTTATTTGGTACTGCACTGTATAGATCCTTCCATATTATATTGTCTCCTCCGGATGAGGTACCCCGGAGAGGTCACGGACGTCTAGTACGTCCAGCGTCTATGACGCTAAGCATCGGGGATGCTGTACCCGAACGGGGTTCGGGGATTGAACTCGGAAATTGAGACCCGAGTGGCACGCGTAGCCTTGTGATTGTGACCTTATTGACGTCAGGGACGTCAGACATCAGGGATGTCGGGATTGGAGTGTATAGTGCAGCAACTAAAATTATACTTATGGTTTTATTATATGCCCTATGGTTCATATTATATGATTGATGGTTTTAAATACGATTGCATGCATGTTTGGAAAACGGAGGGGTAAATTATATGTTTTACTTATCAAATGATTTTATAAACTTGAGTTTCGGTCCACTCACCCTTAATGTTTTGGTAACCCCTCCAGGTCGTGATACTGAGGTAGAGGAGGAACCTGAGGCTGAGGCATAGATCTACTTCTGCGTACCTGAACCCCTGCTGGGTGGTTTACCCGCAGGTTTATGTTAGAGTCGTGCTCGCAACTTGTAATTTTGAATTTCATCCCTTGTCTGACATTCGTTTAATTCGGATTTGATGTATGACTTTAATTTGGTTATTTATGCATTTGATGTTTTGAGGTTAAAATTGGAATGAATTATTGGGTGTCAGACGGGAGCAGGGCACGTCCCCTTGTGGTCCCTGTGGGATCGGGGCGGGTCCTGTCAGTAGGTTTGAGTCAAAGTTTGGGTGCAAGCTGAGTAGGGCTGTACGCCGAATCGAATGTTTGAGTCAAATAGCAAGTGTTGGGGTGTAGGGCGAGTAAAACCATACCCTGACTCGTAGGTTTGAGTCAAAATGTGGGTGCAAGCCGAGTAGGGATGTACACCAACTCAAATGTTTGAGTATGTACATAATGTTTTCGTTGAATGTATTCGCAGTGTGTAATGGAAAGTCTTGTCATTGATAATGTGAGCCAAAGTTGGCGAATTACAACGAATCATAAGAGGAAAAATACAAAGTTAGATGAAGTATTTTTTCAGGTGGTCGGTATTCCACGGGTGGCCGAGTCGTCACCCCTTGGAGTCTTCCAACTCATAGGTGCCTGGTCGGCAGATCCTCGTAATCTTTTAAGGGCCTTCCCATTGGGAGCCAAAGGTTTTGGCTGAGCGATCCTTTGTTGCGAGGTTGACTTTCCAAAGTTCCTACTCCCCTTCCTGAAAACTGCGGTGTTTGACCCTAGCGTTGTGGTAGTTGCAAAGTCACTACTTGCAGGCAATGTTTCTTAAGTTAGCCTGTTCCTGGTGTTCCTCAATGAGATCCAGGCTGAGTGCAAGTTGCTGGTCATTCTGGTCGGGCTCGTAGGTCGACACTCGGTAGGAAGGCTCATTAAGCTCAACTGGGATGACAACCCCAGTTCTGAAAGTCATGGAAAAAAGGGGTTTCATTTTTTGATGTTTGGTAAAAGGTTCTGTATGACAAAAATGAGTTTAGGAAGATCTTTGACCACTTGCCTTTCGCTTCATCGAGTTGAGTTTTTAGCGTATGCTTAATGATTTTGTTTATAGCCTCGACCTAACCGTTAGACTGTGGATGAGCTGGGAGGCAAAGCATAGGCGGATGTTATGTCAGTCGCAGAATGCGCGGAAGCGTGCATTGTTGAATTGTTTTCCGTTATCCGTGATGATGGTGTGCGGAAGACTGAAACAGAAAATGATGTTCTGGAAGAAAAATGTTTTGGTCTGAGCAATGGTGATGGACGCTAGAGCTTTGGCCTCAACCCATTTTGTGAAGTAGTCTACTGCCACCACAGCGTATTCTGTCTTTCCTTTTCCAGTTGGCCTTTTTCCAATTAGATTGAGTCCCCCTTGTGAAAACGGTTAGGGGTTGAGCATGGGCGTGAGGTTTTATGGAGGTAGTTGGAGGAAAGGGGTGAAACTTTGGCACTTGTCACATCGCCTGGTGAGGTTAGCCACATCCGCATGCATGTTTGGCTAATAGAAACCTTGGCAGAAGGCCTTCTGGGCCAATGAGCGTGGCCGAGAGTGGTTCTCGCAAATGCCTACATGTATCTCTTCCAGGATGGCTCTTCCTGCGCCCGTGATGAGGCATTTCAGAAGGGGGAAAGTAAAGCCCTGCTTATAGAGTTGGTCATTGATGAGTGTATATCGTGCCGCCTGTCACCGAATATTCTTGGCTTCGACCATGTCGGAAGGGAGAGTCCCGTCGGTGAGAAAACCAATTAGGAGGGGTCATCCAAGTAGGATCGGTGGTGATCGCTGTAACTACCCATCCCGAATATCAGGATTAAGTAAGGAGTAATTAAGGATTATCGTGACTAATCCCTATTTAGTCGAGGGATTTCGGACAACCGGTGTAAAATAACTGTTTTCCCTTGAAAATGGGCAAAATGTTGACTTTTGACCCGGGCGGTCAAATGCACGAGGACCAAGGACCATTACGTAGATCGGAAAGTTAGAGTCTGTAAACAGGCGGCACATCAAAATCGGACGTTCGACGAGAAAGTGACGGGTTGATAGGTCCTCAAATAAGCATTATTTTATATTATTTTATACCATTTTTACTTGACTTTTAATATTAAAATAATAAATAATTAGATAAAATAATTTTTTTGGTGATATTTTTGTTTAATTAAATAAAGCTAATAATTTGGAGCGTTTTGGCGAAAGAATCGTCTCGATCGGACTTTTAACGAATAAATTATGGACGAATCACGGTGAAAATATTAATTAATTTGCAATTTAAAATTTGAAACATTTTATTTGCAAGGCCCAAATTCATTTCTTTGAACCTATTTTTGTTTCATTCTTTTATAGCCCAAAATCCCAGCAGCAGCCCGCATTCAGTTCCTGCTCGGCCCGTATCTTCAGCCCACTTCCAGCTACACCTAATTCATCCTTGTGGCCCACTCGCGAGAAACCCAGCCCAACACTTCTGTTCTAGCCCACGACCCGTCGCAGCTCCAACCCGCGCGTCTTCAGCCTGCACCTGCTAGCCCACGCGAATTAGAAGCCCAGCCCGTTACGCCTGCTGCCACCAACTGTACTGGACGCCTGGCCCGTTACCAACTCTACTGCTCCAGCCCGTACGTACAACAGTGCGCCCTCACCTGCCCACTGCATCCACACAGCCCAGCTGCTGCACAACCACTCCAACCCAGCAGCCAGCCCACCTACAGCTTGGACCAGTCCATCACTCCAGTTGTGCAACCATCCAATTGCTGGTCCAATCTATTTTTCCAGCCACAAATTCAGCCCTAACCATGCCTAAAATCATCATAACTCGTCATTATTCATCATTTCATTTTGCACTATTTTATTACTATTTTTATATTTTATTTTGTATTTTATTTTTAGTTCTTTGTGGCCTCCCTCTATAAATAGGGAGGCCATTTCACTTGTAAAAGGAGTCCCCATTTTTCCCATTTTGTTTCTCTCTTTAGTTTGAGTTATCTTATTTTCTCTCTAGTTTCTCTTCTATTAGTTCTTCTTTATTTTTGGGGACCAATTTAGCTTCTTGTAGATTATTTATTTAATTAAGCTTTCTTTTAATTCTTGTTCTTAATTTATGTTATTTCTTAATTTCCTTTCTTCTTTACTTTGTTCTTTTGATTTTTCTTTGAGATCTCTTAAATACATTTTTATGCTTTCCTTAAGAAATACCTAGGCCAAGTATTTCCGAAATAATTCTAGAATTTAATTTATGCTTTCCCTAAAAAATACCTAGGCCAAGTATTTCCGAAATAATTCTAGAATTTAAGTCCGTATTCTTATGTTTTATCCTCCATCTTCATAAGGTTGTTGCCGCTGTTCGGTGTTCCTTATGAATAACATTCCATTGTTTCCATCCACTTTCGGAATCACAAGCTGTTCTTGGGTTCCGAAAGTGTAACTTTTCTCCATTTACTTAAATTCTTGTTATTGTTTTGCTTTTACTTATAATTCTATATATGTGTTGGTATTTTCTTTCTAACATTTGTAAATGTGAATACAATCTCCATGTGTTTTACTTTTTGAATTTCATCTACTTCATATGTTTTCGTGTTTAATCTTCAATTTAACGCTAAATGTTTATGACCGCTGTTCGGTGCACTTAGAATAGGATTGAAGAGATTTAGATGTTTGACACACATTGAAATCACAAACTTAAGGTGAATCGTATTATAAGTGTTTATGACCGATGTTCGGTGCATTTATAATATTGAAAAATGTATGCATGTATTTGAGATGATTAAGGTAGAATTTCGTGATTGGTTCAATATGAGCATGATGTTAGAGTGTTGGTAAAAATATGTATTTGAAGAAAGTTCACTTGCATAAAAGTTAAAGTAGAAGTAGAATTAAGTTCTTAATTATTTTCATTTGCTTTCTTTATTTTATGATTACAATCCTTCAACCCCCCATCTAATTTTTTTTTATTATTTTATTATTTTATTCTTTATTTCATTAATTCATTAATTCTTTTATTCTTTAATTAATTATTATTTAATTGTTTAATTGTTTAATTGTTTAATTCTTTAATTCATTATTCTTTTTAACTAACATATTATTAATGTTCCCTAATTTCCTCGGTTAAGAACGATCCCTATTTACCAATACTACAATTACACAAAAAGGGTTTAAATTGCATAACACCAGAATTACGTGTTTAATTTAATGCGTAGTTTGGGCATTATCACATGTCTAAAATGGAAATCGAAATTATTCATGCAAATCGAGAAATTGGATACGTGGACTGTTTTGATTGGATAAATATCTGAGAGGACCCACTAGATGAGTGACAAGTGTCACCCATTTGGTTGGCCCAAACCCCAATTAATTGGGTCCTTAACTTCATCATTCATTCATCTCCTTTGTTCCATTAACCAGTGAAACCCATATCCTGTATTACCCAATCCCACACCAAACACCCTTCCATCCTCATCATATGAACCTGGTTTGTGAATGAAAGTGAGAGAGTGAGGGGAGACGATAGTGACGGTGCTAACGAGATGGACGGCGATGCATGGTGGCCAGCAACCCGACATGGTGAGGTCTATGTTCAAAATTCAAAATTGGATTTTAGGGATGATTGATCGATTTGGTTGCTAGGATGATGTTCTAGGGAGTGAGACGAGCTCAAGGAGGTCAAAATCGAGGGCAACGGTGGCCGGAGTCGATGGCAGAACGGAGTTACAGGTGGCCAGTTACTGTTCATCCTCGAACATGTACGATTCAGGTCAATTTTCATGGTTATAAGAAGAGAGTTCAATTCCTGGGTTGAGGACGATCGTATATGTAACAACCCGTACCTTCGGGAAGGGTAAAAATGTAATTTTTATGAAGTTTTATAAAAAGGACGATTTTGCCCTTGTGAATAGTAGACGAAAAGTTGACTTTTTGTACTATCAATTGGATGAGTGTTAGCCCTTGACCGTGACGTAGTTTAGGACGTCACGAGTCCGTAGACAGGTGGCAGGTTTGATTCGGACAACCGGAGGAAAAGTTATGATGTACGGAAGGTTGGGGGCGTTACCGTAATTTTGTGTAAACGAGGGAAATGTTGACTTTTTGGAGGACTTGTGGTTTTCACGTAGACCGAGGACCGTTGGATAGGTCTCGACGTCCTGAGTTCAACGACAGGCGGCACGCTGTCATCGGACGTCGGACGAAGTATTTATGGGTCTAAAACGTTCGAGGGCAAAACGGTAATTAATTATACAAGGGGTAGTTTGGTCTTTTTCATTCAGCCAATCAGAGATGGGCAAGTGGCAACAGATGGCTGGGATATTTTGTTTTGCACCAAGGGTTTGTGGACACGTGGTGAGAAGCCAGAGGCTTCTGGAGGTGTCTAAAGTGTGCACGGCCACACTTGGTTCATTTTTGAACCGTGCAATCCGTTGAACACACAGAGAAACGAGAGAAGAAAATTGAAGAAGATTGATCGATCTTGATGCTAGAGAGAGTGAAGAGTGAGTTGAGAGAAGGACGGTGAAGCTAGGCGGTGCTGGTGATCACGGTTTGGGGCTGCAACCGTGCACGGAGGCGACGTGGTGGACGGCTGGATATTTGGAAGAAACAGAGGAGGCAGTGGACGGTGGTGGCTGCTGTGCCGTGTGGTGGATCGATTCAAGTCACTAGGAGACTCAGGAGGCTACGGGGAGTCCCACGAGCACCGTGGTAGGTGATGGTTCTCACGGCGGCGCCGGAATCGAAGGGTAACCTCTTTTGCTCTGTTTTCCCGTGGATTTTCATTTCAAAAATCGTGGACCTAGAGCTAGAATCGAAGGGATTGGTGAGTGAAGTGAGGTTTAGGGAGGTCCTAGGAGTAGTTTATGACGGTTGCCGTGACGGGGAAGTTCACGGTGGGAGGTGGTGCGACGGCGGGTACTCTGTACCCTGTTTGGCCGTGAATTTCAAACGGGAAATCGTGGAGTTAGAGGGTGAGTCGAGGGTTCCCGTGAGTTGTGTGTGGTTCAGTGAAGTCGTGGGAGGAGTCTAGAATGACCACCGTAAAGGGGGAAATGCTGAGTGGCCGGGACGGAAAACAGAGGGTTGTTTGGTTTTTCTTTCGAGCTTCAGTTGTGAAGCTACGGGTCGAGTCGAACCAAGAGAGTGAGGGGGATGGATTCTTTGAGAGTGGACGAAGCATTAGGTGAGGATAGGAGGGGAAATGGTGGTCGGACGGTGGAGAACGGCTCTCGCCGGTCCGGGTTGCCGTCTGCTGCGAACCGGGTTCGAGCAAGGAAGACGGTGGCACTGTAGCAGACGCGTGAGGCCCACGCGCAGCCACTTTGGGCGGCGCGTGGAGGCGCGTGGGGAGGAATCCGATCAAGCTTCCAACATGAGTTTAGTCCGAAATGTTCTAACGAATCCAATGGTATAGTTTTCAGGTTAATCGGACGGTGTTACGAGATGATTCGGGAATCCGTAAGGTTTAGGGTTTAGGATTAAAATATTATTAAATTCCCGAAAAATTGGGGAAAATAGGGAAGGTATCCTTGATGTAATTGTGACCCTAATTGGTATCTATTGACAGGACGGGAGACACCAGAGACGGTTGAGGAGCGCACGGGGCGCGAGTGACTTGTTCTGACCTGTGAGTGGACTCTTTCTTACTTCCGAGCATGCCTAACTGTTTTTATCAATGCTTTATGGTTTTATGTGTGTTTTTATGTCCTGATGATGATTATATGTGATTGAGATGTTTACACGTTTTTCGAGACGTTTTCGGGATTTTGCACGTTTTTCGAGAAAAAGCGGGTTTTCAGATTTTGATGCTATAATTCGGAAATTTAACCTAAAAACGTTCTCTGATGATGGTAAATGGGTTGTGGAATATGATTTAGGATTTTTCCTATGGTTTTGTTATAAACATGGATCTTTTTCCGGATTTGGGTTCGGAATGTCGGTTCTGAAAGCCGAAAGGGCTTCGAACTAGGGATTCCGAATTCGAGTTTGGTGATGGGTTTCGGAATGGTTTTACACTGAAATGGATTGGATTTGCTGGATCTGGATATGGGTTTAAAGACCCGGATATTGATTGACGGGGGACGGGCCCGGATTGAGTTTAAATACTCGGGAGTTTAAAGACTCGGATATTTATGATATTACCCCCATAGGCCTATTGAGTTTAAAGACTCGGGAGTTTAAAGACTCGGATTTATATGTGAGGCCTGGTTGAGTTTAAAGACTCGGATAGGTCCAGCAGGTTTAATCGGAAATGATGCTTTGATGCTGAACCATGATTTCTATATCCGTTTTATAGTGTATCTGTTTCTTATGAGGTTTTATAGTGTTTCTGTTTCTTATGATGTTTCATATTATGATTTTTCTAATACTTCGTTGGGCATGCCTGGTTTCAAACCGGAGGGAACAAATGATTATGCTTCCTTACTTTGATTTGATGGTAAACGGTTTTAAAAATTTTATTCCTTTCGGTCCACTCACACCTTCTGTTTTTTTTCAATTTCCCTCCAGGTCGTGGTGATAGCGCTGGGGTGAACGTTGAGGCAGATATCGAGGCATAGAGCTTCCGACGTTCTTCCGTTGCGGACTTAGACTTGTAGGACTTTTGGTGCCCGTTTTGTAGTACTATGCTCTGGCTTACGGTTGTATATATTTACTCCTTCGTCTGATAGTTATGCTTATAGTTGTATTAAGGTTATTTTTGGTACTGTAAGTGTGATTGTCAGACGGGAGCAGGGTTCATCCCGGGTATCGAGGTGATATTTGGGACGGGTCCTGACAATTGGTATCAGAGCATAGGTTGTGTCGATTTGTGTTGGGTCTAGGTTGTTATACTAACTCTATGCCTCTTTCAGCGTACGATTGATCATGCCTCCGAGACGTGAACCCCCTCCACGACCTGAAGATGAAGCGGCGAGAGGGACTGAGAGCGCTTCGATCGAGAGAGCCCAGAGGCTTGGGGCTACTACGTTCAGCGGTGGGGCTGATCCCGAGGAAGCTCACCGATGGATCACCCGACTAGAACGTATTTTTGGGGTGATGCACTGTCCTCCCGAGGATCGGGTATTGTTAGCTACTTTTCTATTGGATGGAGCTGCCTACGAGTGGTGGTACACGCTGGAACTGTCCGGCTGGGATGCACATACCGTGACTTGGGAGACTTTCCAGGAGCGGTTTCTAGATCAGTACTATCCCCGTTCTTTCAGGGATGCGAAGGAAGCGGAATTTCTTCACTTGAAGCAAGGGAACTTGACAGTTGCTGAGTATGAGCAGAGGTTCCAGATGCTATCTCGTTTTGCTCCCGCATTTGTGGCGACTGAGGCGGAGAAGTGCCGCCGGTTTGAGTTGGGCCTCCGGGGAGAGATCAGGGCCATAGTGACAGCTGGCTCTTTTGCTACATTCCGAGAGTTGTCTGATGCTGCTGTCAGGGTGGAGGCCAGTTTACCTGCTAGACCACAGTATTCGGGCAGTGTTCGACGCCGAGAGCAGTCATTTCCAGGAGCATCGAGTCAGAGGCCCCCGAAACAGGGAAATTTTGGTGGATCATCATCGGCTGGTGGAGCCGAGTATGGCAGACCAGGCAGTTTTCATGGCTCGGGATTTCGAGGAGCTAGGTCACAGCCGACTCCTCAGGCGAGTGCGACTTCAGTGGCTTCTACAGGGAGGCATACCGGTGGACCCGGTAGGGATACTTGCTTCTATTGTGGAGAGCGAGGACACTTCCGTCGGGAGTGCCCATTGTTAGCTCCGGAGGGTGGAGCAGGCAGAGGTGCAGCAGAACCCGGGTGGAGTACTGCTTCAGTATCAGGGGCGGCAGGCCCTAGGGGTGGCGGTGGTGCCACGAGCAGTTCCAGAGGGCGCGGTAGGTCATCGGGACCTCAGGCGCGAGTTTTTACTATGACTCAGCAGGAGGCTAGGTCAGCACCGGGAGTGGTGACAGGTACACTCACCATACTTGGTCACACTGTTTTTACTTTGATAGATCCCGGGGCTACCCATTCATTTATAGCTCGGAGTTGTAGTTTGGTTAAGGAGAGGGAGGTGTCTACTTTGGATTGTGCGTTAGGAGTGAGTATACCTACTGGGGAGATGTTGGTAGTGACTCAGGTATTGAGAGAGTGTCCGGTGATGGAAGGCGAGGTGGAGTTACTGGCAGATTTGTTACTCTTGGATTTACGGGACTTTGATGTGATTTTGGGTATGGACTGGTTGACGAGACATCATGCTTCTATCGAATGTTTCGATAGGAGAGTGACTTTTCGGAGTCCCGGATTATCAGAGACTACGTTTCAGGGGGATCAGCGTGCACTTCCTACGGGAGTCATTTCGGCCCTCGAGGCTAGCAAACTGTTACGTAAGGGGTGCCAGGGTTACCTAGCTCATGTGGTGGATACGCGTGCTACGCCAGTGAGGGCGGAGGATATACCAGTGGTACGGGAGTTTCCCGATGTTTTTCCCGAGGAGTTGCCAGGACTTCCCCCACATCGAGACCTTGAGTTTACGATTGATCTTCTACCAGGTACACAGCCTATTTCCCAGACTCCTTATCGTATGGCACCTGCAGAATTGAGGGAACTTAAGGCCCAGTTGCAAGAGTTGGTCGATATAGGATTCATTCGACCGAGTATGTCACCTTGGGGAGCACCTGTTTTGTTTGTCAAGAAAAAGGACGGAGGATTGAGATTGTGTGTGGATTACAGGCAACTGAATAAGGTAACTATTCGGAATAAGTACCCCCTACCCCGGATTGATGATTTGTTTGACCAGCTCAAGGGAGCACAGTATTTCTCGAAGATTGATCTTCGCTCCGGTTATCACCAGTTAAGGGTTAAAGAGGAGGATATACCGAAGACAGCTTTCCGGACCAGGTACGGTCACTATGAGTTTGTTGTGATGCCTTTTGGTTTGACTAATGCCCCAGCAGCTTTTATGGACCTTATGAACCGAGTGTTCCGGCCCTACTTGGATCGTTTTGTGATTGTCTTCATTGATGATATTTTGGTGTATTCGAAGAGTGCGAAGGCGCATGAGAAACATCTGAGGATCGTGCTTAAAACGTTGAGGGAGCATCAGTTGTATGCGAAGCTCAGTAAGTGTCAGTTCTGGTTGACCAGTGTTGGATTTCTTGGCCATGTGATTTCGGCCGAGGGCATCCGCGTGGATCCTCAGAAAGTTGAGGCGGTAGCCAATTGGGAACAGCCTAAGACGGTAACAGAAATTCGGAGTTTTCTGGGTTTAGCAGGTTATTACAGGCGTTTTATTGAGGGCTTTTCTATTCTCGCAGCACCGTTGACGAGGTTGACTCGGAAGGGAGTTCGGTTTAAGTGGGATGAGAACTGTGAACAGAGTTTCCAGGAGCTTAAAAGGCGGTTGACATCTGCTCCTGTGTTAGCCCTTCCAGATGATAGTGGAGAGTTCGAGGTGTATAGTGACGCTTCTTTACAAGGTTTGGGTTGTGTCTTGATGCAGCACGGGAAAGTGATTGCTTATGCTTCCCGGTAATTGAAACCCCATGAGGTGAACTACCCTACACATGACTTGGAACTGGCTGCGGTGGTTCATGCACTGAAGATTTGGCGGCATTACTTGTACGGTGAGAGGTGCAGGATCTTCACGGACCATAAGAGTTTGAAGTATTTATTCACTCAAAAGGAATTGAATCTGAGACAGCGCCGTTGGTTGGAGTTACTTAAGGACTACGACTGTACTATTGAGTATCATCCAGGGAAGGCTAATGTGGTAGCCGATGCTCTGAGCAGGAAGTCAGCTGGTTCTTTGTCGCATTTGAGGACAGTACGGTTACCTTTGCTGGTTGAGCTCCGTAGGTTGGGAGTAGAGTTGACTGTGGATGATCAGGGAGCACTCCTAGCAAGTTTCCATGTGCGACCTGTTTTGATTGATCAGGTGATTGATGCTCAGTTTGAGGACCCTATTCTGGGCATCATTCCGATTGAGGTCGAGGCTGGAGAGAGACAGGATTTTGAGATCCGTGAGGATGGAGCCTTGGTTAAGAATGGACGGTTGTGTGTACCTGAGGATGAAGCTTTGAAGAAGGTGATACTGGATGAGGCTCACTGTTCAGCTTATGCGATGCATCCTGGTGGGACCAAGATGTATCGTACACTTCGAGAGCATTACTGGTGGTCAGGGATGAAACGTGAGATTGCCGAATATGTCAGTAGATGCTTGATTTGTCAACAGGTAAAAGCCGAGCGGCAGAGACCTTATGGAGCAATGCAACCTTTGCCGATCCCCGAGTGGAAATGGGATCACCTGACTATGGATTTCGTATTCAAGCTTCCGAGAACACCGAAGGGACACGATGGTGTGTGGGTTATTGTGGATCGACTTACGAAGTCTGCTCATTTCTTGCCAGTACGGGAGAACTTCAGGTTGGAACAGTTTGCACAGTTGTTTATAAATGAGATTATTCGGTTACATGGGACTCCAGAGTCGATAGTATCTGATAGAGATCCGAGATTCACTTCTCGATTTTGGCAGAGCTTACAGGAAGCTTTTGGGACTAAATTACACTTCAGTACTGCTTTTCATCCTCAGACAGATGGGCAGTCTGAGCGGACTATTCAGATTCTCGAGGACATGATGCGAGCTTGTGTACTTCAGTTTCAGGGTACTTGGGAATCACATCTGCCTTTGATGGAGTTCGCCTACAATAACAGTTATCAGGAGAGCATTGGGATGGCTCCTTACGAGGCTTTGTATGGGCGGCAGTGTCGGACTCCATTGTGTTGGACTGAGGTTGGTGAGAGGAGGTTGACTACTTCTGAGCTGGTGGAGCTTACTCAGGAAAAAGTGGCACTGATTAGGGATCGATTGAAGGCAGCGCAGGACCGCCAAAAGAGCTACGCTGACCGTAGGATCAGGGATTTGGAGTTTGCTGTAGGAGACAGGGTTTTCCTGAAGCTATCTCCTTGGAAAGGAATTGTACGATTTGGCAGACGAGGGAAGTTGAGTCCTCGTTACATTGGACCGTATGAGATCTTGGAGCGGATTGGTCCTGCAGCTTATCGCTTGGCCTTACCAGCAGATTTGGAAAAGGTACATAATGTCTTTCATGTCTCTATGCTTCGAAAGTATATTCGAGATGATTCGCATGTTCTGGAAGCACAACCAGTGGAACTGAGGGAAGACTTGAGTTTCGAAGAGCAACCTGTTGCAATCTTGGATCGGAAGGATAAGGTTTTACGAAGGAAGACAGTTCCCTTAGTGAAGGTATTGTGGAGGAATCATCAGGTCGAAGAAGCTACTTGGGAACCCGAGGCCTTGATGCGGGAACAGTACCCTTATTTATTTCACTGAATTTCGAGGACGAAATTCTTTTTAGGGGGGTAGATTGTAACAACCCGTACCTTCGGGAAGGGTAAAAATGTAATTTTTGTGAAGTTTTGTAAAAAGGACGATTTTGCCCTTGTGAATAGTAGACGAAAAGTTGACTTTTTGTACTATCGATTGGATGAGTGTTAGCCCTTGACCGTGACGTAGTTTAGGACGTCACGAGTCCGTAGACAGGTGGCAGGTTTGATTCGGACAACCGGAGGAAAAGTTATGATGTACGGAAGGTTGGGGGCGTTACCGTAATTTTGAGTAAACGAGGGAAATGTTGACTTTTTGGAGGACTTGTGGTTTTCACGTAGACCGAGGACCGTTGGATAGGTCTCGACGTCCTGAGTTCAACGACAGGCGGCACGCTGTCATCGGACGTCGGACGAAGTATTTATGGGTCTAAAACGTTCGAGGGCAAAATGGTAATTAATTATACAAGGGGTAGTTTGGTCTTTTTCATTCAGCCAATCAGAGATGGGCAAGTGGCAACAGATGGCTGGGATATTTTGTTTTGCACCAAGGGTTTGTGGACACGTGGTGAGAAGCCAGAGGCTTCTGGAGGTGTCTAAAGTGTGCACGGCCACACTTGGTTCATTTTTGAACCGTGCAATCCGTTGAACACACAGAGAAACGAGAGAAGAAAATTGAAGAAGATTGATCGATCTTGATGCTAGAGAGAGTGAAGTGTGAGTTGAGAGAAGGACGGTGAAGCTAGGCGGTGCTGGTGATCACGGTTTGGGGCTGCAACCGTGCACGGAGGCGACGTGGTGGACGGCTGGATATTTGGAAGAAACAGAGGAGGCAGTGGACGGTGGTGGCTGCTGTGCCGTGTGGTGGATCGATTCAAGTCACTAGGAGACTCAGGAGGCTACGGGGAGTCCCACGAGCACCGTGGTAGGTGACGGTTCTCACGGCGGCGCCGGAATCGAAGGGTAACCTCTTTTGCTCTGTTTTCCCGTGGATTTTCATTTCAAAAATCGTGGACCTAAAGGGATTGGTGAGTGAAGTGAGGTTTAGGGAGGTCCTAGGAGTAGTTTATGACGGTTGCCGTGACGGGGAAGTTCACGGTGGGAGGTGGTGCGACGGCGGGTACTCTGTACCCTGTTTGGCCGTGAATTTCAAACGGGAAATCGTGGAGTTAGAGGGTGAGTCGAGGGTTCCCGTGAGTTGTGTGTGGTTCAGTGAAGTCGTGGGAGGAGTCTAGAATGACCACCGTGAAGGGGGAAATGCTGAGTGGCCGGGACGGAAAACAGAGGGTTGTTTGGTTTTTCTTTCGAGCTTCAGTTGTGAAGCTACGGGTCGAGTCGAACCAAGAGAGTGAGGGGGATGGATTTTTTGAGAGTGGACGAAGCTTTAGGTGAGGATAGGAGGGGAAATGGTGGCCGGACGGTGGAGAACGACTCTCGCCGGTCCGGGTTGCCGTCTGGTGCGAACCGGGTTCGAGCAAGGAAGACGGTGGCACTGTAGCAGGCGCGTGAGGCCCACGCGCAGCCACTTTGGGCGGCGCGTGGAGGCGCGTGGGGAGGAATCCGATCAAGCTTCCAACATGAGTTTAGTCCTAAATGTTCTAACGAATCCAATGGTATAGTTTTCGGGTTAATCGGACGGTGTTACGGGATGATTCGGGAATCCGTAAGGTTTAGGGTTTAGGATTAAAATATTATTAAATTCCCGAAAAATTGGGGAAAATAGGGAAGGTATCCTTGATGTAATTGTGACCCTAATTGGTATCTATTGACAGGACGGGAGACACCAGAGACGGTTGAGGAGCGCACGGGGCGCGAGTGACTTGTTCTGACCTGTGAGTGGACTCTTTCTTACTTCCGAGCATGCCTAACTGTTTTTATCAATGCTTTATGGTTTTATGTGTGTTTTTATGTCCTGATGATGATTATATGTGATTGAGATGTTTACATGTTTTTCGAGACGTTTTCGGGATTTTGCACGTTTTTCGAGAAAAAGCGGGTTTTCAGATTTTGATGCTATAATTCAGAAATTTAACCTAAAAACGTTCTCTGATGATGGTAAATGGGTTGTGGAATATGATTTAGGATTTTTCCTATGGTTTTGTTATAAACATGGATCTTTTTCCGGATTTGGGTTCGGAATGTCGGTTCTGAACGCCGAAAGGGCTTTGAACTAGGGATTCCGAATTCGAGTTTGGTGATGGGTTTCGGAATGGTTTTACACTGAAATGGATTGGATTTTCTGGATCTGGATATGGGTTTAAAGACCCGGATATTGATTGACGGGGGACGGGCCCGGATTGAGTTTAAAGACTCGGGAGTTTAAAGACTCGGATATTTATGATATTACCCCCATAGGCCTATTGAGTTTAAAGACTCGGGAGTTTAAAGACTCGGATTTATATGTGAGGCCTGGTTGAGTTTAAAGACTCGGATAGGTCCAGCAGGTTTAATCGGAAATGATGCTTTGATGCTGAACCATGATTTCTATATCCGTTTTATAGTGTATCTGTTTCTTATGAGGTTTTATAGTGTTTCTGTTTCTTATGATGTTTCATATTATGATTTTTCTAATACTTCGTTGGGCATGCCTGGTTTCAAACCGGAGGGAACAAATGATTATGCTTCCTTACTTTGATTTGATGGTAAACGGTTTTAAAAATTTTATTCCTTTCCGTCCACTCACACCTTCTGTTTTTTTTCAATTTCCCTCCAGGTCGTGGTGATAGCGCTGGGGTGAACGTTGAGGCAGATATCGAGGCATAGAGCTTCCGACGTTCTTCCGTTGCGGACTTAGACTTGTAGGACTTTTGGTGCCCGTTTTGTAGTACTATGCTCTGGCTTACTGTTATATATATTTACTCCTTCGTCTGATAGTTATGCTTATAGTTGTATTAAGGTTATTTTTGGTACTGTAAGTGTGATTGTCAGACGGGAGCAGGGTTCATCCCGGGTATCGAGGTGATATTTGGGACGGGTCCTGACAATTGGTATCAGAGCATAGGTTGTGTCGATTTGTGTTGGGTCTAGGTTGTTATACTAACTCTATGCCTCTTTCAGCGTACGATTGATCATGCCTCCGAGACGTGAACCCCCTCCACGACCTGAAGATGAAGCGGCGAGAGGGACTGAGAGCGCTTCGATCGAGAGAGCCCAGAGGCTTGGGGCTACTACGTTCAGCGGTGGGGCTGATCCCGAGGAAGCTCACCGATGGATCACCCGACTAGAACGTATTTTTGGGGTGATGCACTGTCCTCCCGAGGATCGGGTATTGTTAGCTACTTTTCTATTGGATGGAGCTGCCTACGAGTGGTGGTACACGCTGGAACTGTCCGGCTGGGATGCACATACCGTGACTTGGGAGACTTTCCGGGAGCGGTTTCTAGATCAGTACTATCCCCGTTCTTTCAGGGATGCGAAGGAAGCGGAATTTCTTCACTTGAAGCAAGGGAACTTGACAGTTGCTGAGTATGAGCAGAGGTTCCAGATGCTATCTCGTTTTGCTCCCGCATTTGTGGCGACTGAGGCGGAGAAGTGCCGCCGGTTTGAGTTGGGCCTCCGGGGAGAGATCAGGGCCATAGTGACAGCCGGCTCTTTTGCTACATTCCGAGAGTTGTCTGATGCTGCTGTCAGGGTGGAGGCCAGTTTACCTGCTAGACCACAGTATTCGGGCAGTGTTCGACGCCGAGAGCAGTCATTTCCAGGAGCATCGAGTCAGAGGCCCCCGAAACAGGGAAATTTTGGTGGATCATCATCGGCTGGTGGAGCCGAGTATGGCAGACCAGGCAGTTTTCATGGCTCGGGATTTCGAGGAGCTAGGTCACAGCCGACTCCTCAGGCGAGTGCGACTTCAGTGGCTTCTACAGGGAGGCATACCGGTGGACCCGGTAGGGATACTTGCTTCTATTGTGGAGAGCGAGGACACTTCCGTCGGGAGTGCCCATTGTTAGCTCCGGAGGGTGGAGCAGGCAGAGGTGCAGCAGAACCCGGGCGGAGTACTGCTTCAGTATCAGGGGCGGCAGGCCCTAGGGGTGGCGGTGGTGCCACGAGCAGTTCCAGAGGGCGCAGTAGGTCATCGGGACCTCAGGCGCGAGTTTTTACTATGACTCAGCAGGAGGCTAGGTCAGCACCGGGAGTGGTGACAGGTACACTCACCATACTTGGTCACACTGTTTTTACTTTGATAGATCCCGGGGCTACCCATTCATTTATAGCTCAGAGTTGTAGTTTGGTTAAGGAGAGGGAGGTGTCTACTTTGGATTGTGCGTTAGGAGTGAGTATACCTACTGGGGAGATGTTGGTAGTGACTCAGGTATTGAGAGAGTGTCCGGTGATGGTAGGCGAGGTGGAGTTACTGGCAGATTTGTTACTCTTGGATTTACGGGACTTTGATGTGATTTTGGGTATGGACTGGTTGACGAGACATCATGCTTCTATCGAATGTTTCGATAGGAGAGTGACTTTTCGGAGTCCCGGATTATCAGAGACTACGTTTCAGGGGGATCAACGTGCACTTCCTACGGGAGTCATTTCGGCACTCGAGGCTAGCAAACTGTTACGTAAGGGGTGCCAGGGTTACCTAGCTCATGTGGTGGATACGCGTGCTACGCCAGTGAGGGCGGAGGATATACCAGTGGTACGGGAGTTTCCCGATGTTTTTCCCGAGGAGTTGCCAGGACTTCCCCCACATCGAGACCTTGAGTTTACGATTGATCTTCTACCAGGTACACAACCTATTTCCCAGACTCCTTATCGTATGGCACCTGCAGAATTGAGGGAACTTAAGGCCCAGTTGCAAGAGTTGGTCGATATAGGATTCATTCGACCGAGTATGTCACCTTGGGGAGCACCTGTTTTGTTTGTCAAGAAAAAGGACGGAGGATTGAGATTGTGTGTGGATTACAGGCAACTGAATAAGGTAACTATTCGGAATAAGTACCCCCTACCCCGGATTGATGATTTGTTTGACCAGCTCAAGGGAGCACAGTATTTCTCGAAGATTGATCTTCGCTCCGGTTATCACCAGTTAAGGGTTAAAGAGGAGGATATACCGAAGACAGCTTTCCGGACCAGGTACGGTCACTATGAGTTTGTTGTGATGCCTTTTGGTTTGACTAATGCCCCAGTAGCTTTTATGGACCTTATGAACCGAGTGTTCCGGCCCTACTTGGATCGTTTTGTGATTGTCTTCATTGATGATATTTTGGTGTATTCGAAGAGTGCGAAGGCGCATGAGAAACATCTGAGGATCGTGCTTAAAACGTTGAGGGAGCATCAGTTGTATGCGAAGCTCAGTAAGTGTCAGTTCTGGTTGACCAGTGTTGGATTTCTTGGCCATGTGATTTCGGCCGAGGGCATCCGCGTGAATCCTCAGAAAGTTGAGGCGGTAGCCAATTGGGAACAGCCTAAGACGGTAACAGAAATTCGGAGTTTTCTGGGTTTAGCAGGTTATTACAGGCGTTTTATTGAGGGCTTTTCTATTCTCGCAGCACCGTTGACGAGGTTGACTCGGAAGGGAGTTCGGTTTAAGTGGGATGAGAACTGTGAACAGAGTTTCCAGGAGCTTAAAAGGCGGTTGACATCTGCTCCTGTGTTAGCCCTTCCAGATGATAGTGGAGAGTTCGAGGTGTATAGTGACGCTTCTTTACAAGGTTTGGGTTGTGTCTTGATGCAGCACGGGAAAGTGATTGCTTATGCTTCCCGGTAATTGAAACCCCATGAGGTGAACTACCCTACACATGACTTGGAACTGGCTGCGGTGGTTCATGCACTGAAGATTTGGCGGCATTACTTGTACGGTGAGAGGTGCAGGATCTTCACGGACCATAAGAGTTTGAAGTATTTATTCACTCAAAAGGAATTGAATCTGAGACAGCGCCGTTGGTTGGAGTTACTTAAGGACTACGACTGTACTATTGAGTATCATCCAGGGAAGGCTAATGTGGTAGCCGATGCTCTGAGCAGGAAGTCAGCTGGTTCTTTGTCGCATTTGAGGACAGTACGGTTACCTTTGCTGGTTGAGCTCCGTAGGTTGGGAGTAGAGTTGACTGTGGATGATCAGGGAGCACTCCTAGCAAGTTTCCATGTGCGACCTGTTTTGATTGATCAGGTGATTGATGCTCAGTTTGAGGACCCTATTCTGGGCATCATTCCGATTGAGGTCGAGGCTGGAGAGAGACAGGATTTTGAGATCCGTGAGGATGGAGCCTTGGTTAAGAATGGACGGTTGTGTGTACCTGAGGATGAAGCTTTGAAGAAGGTGATACTGGATGAGGCTCACTGTTCAGCTTATGCGATGCATCCTGGTGGGACCAAGATGTATCGTACACTTCGAGAGCATTACTGGTGGTCAGGGATGAAACGTGAGATTGCCGAATATGTCAGTAGATGCTTGATTTGTCAACAGGTAAAAGCCGAGCGGCAGAGACCTTATGGAGCAATGCAACCTTTGCCGATCCCCGAGTGGAAATGGGATCACCTGACTATGGATTTCGTATTCAAGCTTCCGAGAACACCGAAGGGACACGATGGTGTGTGGGTTATTGTGGATCGACTTACGAAGTCTGCTCATTTCTTGCCAGTACGGGAGAACTTCAGGTTGGAACAGTTTGCACAGTTGTTTATAAATGAGATTATTCGGTTACATGGGACTCCAGAGTCGATAGTATCTGATAGAGATCCGAGATTCACTTCTCGATTTTGGCAGAGCTTACAGGAAGCTTTTGGGACTAAATTACACTTCAGTACTGCTTTTCATCCTCAGACAGATGGGCAGTCTGAGCGGACTATTCAGATTCTCGAGGACATGATGCGAGCTTGTGTACTTCAGTTTCAGGGTACTTGGGAATCACATCTGCCTTTGATGGAGTTCGCCTACAATAACAGTTATCAGGAGAGCATTGGGATGGCTCCTTACGAGGCTTTGTATGGGCGGCAGTGTCGGACTCCATTGTGTTGGACTGAGGTTGGTGAGAGGAGGTTGACTACTTCTGAGCTGGTGGAGCTTACTCAGGAAAAAGTGGCACTGATTAGGGATCGATTGAAGGCAGCGCAGGACCGCCAAAAGAGCTACGCTGACCGTAGGATCAGGGATTTGGAGTTTGCTGTAGGAGACAGGGTTTTCCTGAAGCTATCTCCTTGGAAAGGAATTGTACGATTTGGCAGACGAGGGAAGTTGAGTCCTCGTTACATTGGACCGTATGAGATCTTGGAGCGGATTGGTCCTGCAGCTTATCGCTTGGCCTTACCAGCAGATTTGGAAAAGGTACATAATGTCTTTCATGTCTCTATGCTTCGAAAGTATATTCGAGATGATTCGCATGTTCTGGAAGCACAACCAGTGGAACTGAGGGAAGACTTGAGTTTCGAAGAGCAACCTGTTGCAATCTTGGATCGGAAGGATAAGGTTTTACGAAGGAAGACGGTTCCCTTAGTGAAGGTATTGTGGAGGAATCATCAGGTCGAAGAAGCTACTTGGGAACCCGAGGCCTTGATGCGGGAACAGTACCCTTATTTATTTCACTGAATTTCGAGGACGAAATTCTTTTTAGGGGGGTAGATTGTAACAACCCGTACCTTCGGGAAGGGTAAAAATGTAATTTTTGTGAAGTTTTGTAAAAAGGACGATTTTGCCCTTGTGAATAGTAGATGAAAAGTTGACTTTTTGTACTATCGATTGGATGAGTGTTAGCCCTTGACCGTGACGTAGTTTAGGACGTCACGAGTCCGTAGACAGGTGGCAGGTTTGATTCGGACAACCGGAGGAAAAGTTATGATGTACGGAAGGTTGGGGGCGTTACCGTAATTTTGAGTAAACGAGGGAAATGTTGACTTTTTGGAGGACTTGTGGTTTTCACGTAGACCGAGGACCGTTGGATAGGTCTCGACGTCCTGAGTTCAACGACAGGCGGCACGCTGTCATCGGACGTCGGACGAAGTATTTATGGGTCTAAAACGTTCGAGGGCAAAATGGTAATTAATTATACAAGGGGTAGTTTGGTCTTTTTCATTCAGCCAATCAGAGATGGGCAAGTGGCAACAGATGGCTGGGATATTTTGTTTTGCACCAAGGGTTTGTGGACACGTGGTGAGAAGCCAGAGGCTTCTGGAGGTGTCTAAAGTGTGCACGGCCACACTTGGTTCATTTTTGAACCGTGCAATCCGTTGAACACACAGAGAAACGAGAGAAGAAAATTGAAGAAGATTGATCGATCTTGATGCTAGAGAGAGTGAAGTGTGAGTTGAGAGAAGGACGGTGAAGCTAGGCGGTGCTGGTGATCACGGTTTGGGGCTGCAACCGTGCACGGAGGCGACGTGGTGGACGGCTGGATATTTGGAAGAAACAGAGGAGGCAGTGGACGGTGGTGGCTGCTGTGCCGTGTGGTGGATCGATTCAAGTCACTAGGAGACTCAGGAGGCTACGGGGAGTCCCACGAGCACCGTGGTAGGTGACGGTTCTCACGGCGGCGCCGGAATCGAAGGGTAACCTCTTTTGCTCTGTTTTCCCGTGGATTTTCATTTCAAAAATCGTGGACCTAAAGGGATTGGTGAGTGAAGTGAGGTTTAGGGAGGTCCTAGGAGTAGTTTATGACGGTTGCCGTGACGGGGAAGTTCACGGTGGGAGGTGGTGCGACGGCGGGTACTCTGTACCCTGTTTGGCCGTGAATTTCAAACGGGAAATCGTGGAGTTAGAGGGTGAGTCGAGGGTTCCCGTGAGTTGTGTGTGGTTCAGTGAAGTCGTGGGAGGAGTCTAGAATGACCACCGTGAAGGGGGAAATGCTGAGTGGCCGGGACGGAAAACAGAGGGTTGTTTGGTTTTTCTTTCGAGCTTCAGTTGTGAAGCTACGGGTCGAGTCGAACCAAGAGAGTGAGGGGGATGGATTTTTTGAGAGTGGACGAAGCTTTAGGTGAGGATAGGAGGGGAAATGGTGGCCGGACGGTGGAGAACGACTCTCGCCGGTCCGGGTTGCCGTCTGGTGCGAACCGGGTTCGAGCAAGGAAGACGGTGGCACTGTAGCAGGCGCGTGAGGCCCACGCGCAGCCACTTTGGGCGGCGCGTGGAGGCGCGTGGGGAGGAATCCGATCAAGCTTCCAACATGAGTTTAGTCCTAAATGTTCTAACGAATCCAATGGTATAGTTTTCGGGTTAATCGGACGGTGTTACGGGATGATTCGGGAATCCGTAAGGTTTAGGGTTTAGGATTAAAATATTATTAAATTCCCGAAAAATTGGGGAAAATAGGGAAGGTATCCTTGATGTAATTGTGACCCTAATTGGTATCTATTGACAGGACGGGAGACACCAGAGACGGTTGAGGAGCGCACGGGGCGCGAGTGACTTGTTCTGACCTGTGAGTGGACTCTTTCTTACTTCCGAGCATGCCTAACTGTTTTTATCAATGCTTTATGGTTTTATGTGTGTTTTTATGTCCTGATGATGATTATATGTGATTGAGATGTTTACACGTTTTTCGAGACGTTTTCGGGATTTTGCACGTTTTTCGAGAAAAAACGGGTTTTCAGATTTTGATGCTATAATTCAGAAATTTAACCTAAAAACGTTCTCTGATGATGGTAAATGGGTTGTGGAATATGATTTAGGATTTTTCCTATGGTTTTGTTATAAACATGGATCTTTTTCCGGATTTGGGTTCGGAATGTCGGTTCTGAACGCCGAAAGGGCTTCGAACTAGGGATTCCGAATTCGAGTTTGGTGATGGGTTTCGGAATGGTTTTACACTGAAATGGATTGGATTTGCTGGATCTAGATATGGGTTTAAAGACTCGGATATTGATTGACGGGGGACGGGCCCGGATTGAGTTTAAAGACTCGGGAGTTTAAAGACTCGGATATTTATGATATTACCCCCATAGGCCTATTGAGTTTAAAGACTCGGGAGTTTAAAGACTCGGATTTATATGTGAGGCCTGGTTGAGTTTAAAGACTCGGATAGGTCCAGCAGGTTTAATCGGAAATGATGCTTTGATGTTGAACCATGATTTCTATATCCGTTTTATAGTGTATCTGTTTCTTATGAGGTTTTACAGTGTTTCTGTTTCTTATGATGTTTCATATTATGATTTTTCTAATACTTCGTTGGGCATGCATGGTTTCAAACCGGAGGGAACAAATGATTATGCTTCCTTACTTTGATTTGATGGTAAACGGTTTTAAAAATTTTATTCCTTTGGGTCCACTCACACCTTCTGTTTTTTTTTTTCAATTTCCCTCCAGGTCGTGGTGATAGCGCTGGGGTGAACGTTGAGGCAGATATCGAGGCATAGAGCTTCCGACGTTCTTCCGTTGCGGACTTAGACTTGTAGGACTTTTGGTGCCCGTTTTGTAGTACTATGCTCTGGCTTACTGTTGTATATATTTACTCCTTCGTCTGATAGTTATGCTTATAGTTGTATTAAGGTTATTTTTGGATTTACGGTTTTGGGCTGAGTCCCCATACGATTGGTTTTATGGTTTTTGGCTAATGCCCTAATGATTAGAGGAAGGAAATGGCTTTAGTTTTATAAATGGTATTATTATATTTGAACTAACTGGTTTCGTATGCATGCATGGTTTTTAAGTGAAGGGCATAAATGTCTTCTTTATCAAATGAGTTTTTATTAAATTATTTATTTTCGTCCACTCACAGCTTTTATGGTTTTTAATGCCCTTCAGGTTGATCGCAGATGCGGGTTGTAGCAGAGACCAAGACATCACATTCTGCCACTGATCCTGACGCACACTAGAAGGCCCGAGGGGGCTAAGGTTTAAGTTATCCCTTGTCTGGCCCTTCGTGTCACACGTGGGTTAGACGAGAGCATGACACATCCCTCGCTAATCTTGGGGGGGGGGGGGGGGGTGTGTTGGGATGGGTCGTGTCAATCGCCCAGACTAATGAGTGCTGAGTGTTGGGTTGGTTATGCACCTTAACAAGGACGTTTCTGTAACAACCCGTCCCGAATATCGGGATTAAATATTAATTAATTATGGTTTAGAATGACTAATCTGGGATTAGTTGAGGGAAATCGGACGAAATGTGCAAAATGACCGTTTTGCCCTAAGCGTGGGCAAAATATTGACTTTTAGTTTGGGCTGTCAAATGGACTTTGACCGATGACTGTGACGTAGTTCGGGACGTCACGAGTTCATAGACAGGTGACATGTCTGATTCCGACATTCGAGGAGGAAGTTATGACGTTCGGAAGTCGAGGGGTATTTTGGTAATTTGGTTGAAAAGGGGTGAAATGTTGACTTTTGACCCGGGAGGTCCAATGGCCGAGGGCCAAGGATCGTTACGTAGATCGAGTCGATACGAATCCATAGACAGGCGGCACGCCGAAATTAGAGGTTCGACGACGAAGTTGTGGTCACGGGAGCGAAATCGATTAACCGAACGAACTGAGGTTTGAATTAAAATAATAATATAATATTGCAATCTGACTGAAAAGTTGGAATCAATCTGGACCCTTGGATGAGTGATAAGTGCCCATACTCACTTTCCCTAAATCATGGATTATGCCTCCATTAATGAATTAAAATATAATTTATATCCTCTTTTTAATCTCAGCAGTCCATTTGATTCTCAAGATTAAATCTGCACCCTCCATTCCCTCTCATTTGGTCTATCAGCACGATTCCATCTCTCTCACTCTATTATATTTTTCCCACTCGTGAACACATACACACACAACTCACCCTTGTTCGAACAAACACACCAGCCCATCACCAACCTCTTCTGTGCTTGTGTGTGAGAGACTAACTGCTCGTGAGGGTTGAGAGACGACGGGAGACGGCAAGGAAACGACGGTGATCATGGTGGTTCACGACAAGGGTAAGTTGATCCGAGAGCTCAATTATGTTCAAGTTTTGAAAGTCGAGTTTTAGTTGTAGTTTTGAGCTCCTAATTGATCCTAATGAGACCTAGGGACAGAGACGAACACAGTGGATTTGTTTTCGAGGCTCGAGGTGGTCTGGATCAACGTGGAGGATGATCAAAAAATCTGGGTTTCAGGTTTGTGTTCAGAGGTAACAATCTAAACGAGTTTTCTTGTTTTTGATTCCATAAAACTCTTAGTTGGACTTAGACGAACACGTAGGAAGAAACCCCGTGGAAAATGGTTGAGGAATGACTGAGAATCGGTCGGGTCGGTTCAGCGGTTTGGCTGAACCGGTTCGAACCAGTGAACCTGGTTCACCAGAGGTTGATGATGAACAGTGTTTGGCGCGTGGGGGAGCGTGGAGGGTATTTTGGGGAAACTTCTAACATGACTTTTAATCTATTCGATGTAACGAACATTTTGGGCCTGATTTCGTATCGATCGGACACCGTTTCGATATTGTTCAGGATGTCCGAAGGTTTTGAATCGAGTTTAAAAATAGTTAAAAATTGGGGAAAACTACGGGGCTTTGCTAAGAGGTTAATGAAGAGATTAGTGACCCTCTAATGTGATTTGGACAAGTTTGGAAGTCCCGGTGATAGTGGTATGGCCCAGGAAGGCCTATGACATGCGTATCGAGGCGGCAACGTTGGACAGTCTGTGAGTGGACTTTGGTTTTATAAATACTATGCATGCCTAATTGTGTTATATGTTTTATATGCGTGATTTCCATGATGATGATTGTGATTATTGATTTTGCGTATGTTACACGTATTTTGAGATGTTTTCCGTATTGCACGTATATCGATGTTGACAGTTTTATTGTGGTTTTAAGTGCTTGTGATTTCATGAATAATGTGATGAAATGGTTTTGAAATTGGAAAGATGAACGCGGGCATGAGGCCCAATTGTTTTGGAAACCTCGGACTTGAAGTCCATTTGAGTTACATAATCGGGCCGGGGGCCCAGTTGCTTTATGAAAACAGGCCAGTGGCCCAGTTGTTTACGAAATCGGGCTGAGACCCATTTGAGTTATATTATCGGGCCAGGGCCTAGTTGATTTACGAAATTGGGCCAGGGGCCCAGTTGATTTATGAATTCGGGTCGTGGGCCCAGTGGTTTACATAATCGGGTATGAGGCCCAGTTGGGTTAAAAATGTGATTTCGGGTCTGGGACCTGTGTTTCATAAATGTGATTTCGGGTCTGGGACCCTATGTTTCATAAACGTGATTTCTGGTCTGGGACCCTATGTTTCATAAACTTGATCTCGGGTCGGGGACCCTAAATGGAATTGTGATGTTTTATGGAGATTTCGGGCAGGGCCTATTGAAATGTTGTGAAATGGTTTGATAAAACTGTTTTCCATATACCATCTTGATACGAGGATATGTGATGGTCTCCTCCAGGTGTCTGGGACACTGGGGAAGTCACGGTGCATTGCCTGCGAGGGGTCATTGTACGGAGCTACCGGACCGTATAGTGACTTAGGAGCAGGATTGCTATGATTAGACGTCTGGGACGTCAGACATCTGGGATGTCAGAGATATGGACCCAGAGAGACCCCGGGTAGCACGCGTTGCTTATTACTGTGGTTGGACCGGACCGGCCGGCCCAGACCGGTTCGATCGCTGGAGCAGGTGACACTGTGCAGGGCGCGTGAGGCCCACGCGCAGTGGCTTCTTGGGGCACGTGAGGGCACGTGGCACACAATTTGAAAAAGGTTCCAACATACGAAATCATCTATTCTATGTAACGAACATTTTGGGAATGGTTTCGAGTCGATCGGACACCGTCTCGATATGTTTCGGGGCATCGGAAGGTTTAGGTTCGGGATTAAAAATAGTTAAAAATATGGGAAAATTACGGGGCTTTAGTGAGGGGTTATATAAGTAGTTAGTAACCCTCTAAATTAATTTGGACAGGTTTGGAAGTCCCGGTGACAGTGATCGGCTCGGGGAGCCGTATGGCACGCGTATCGAGGCGCGGCTTCGGACGGTCTGTGAGTGGACCTTGTTTTCTAAATTGGTGCATGCATAAATATTTATTATATGTTTTAAATACTTGTTTGTGATGCCATGAGTGCATTTGGATGTGCGGTTGCGTATAGGCACGTATTTCGAGGTTTCGACCCTATACGATGCCTATACGGGTCCGTACGTCTTTATTGGTCTAATTGAAATGGTTTTGGATTTCCAAATGGATTATGAATATGATTTGATAATGTTGATTTGGATATTTGTGAATTATATGATTTCACGTATTTCGAGGCGATTTACGTGCTTGCACGTAAATCGAGGTTTTCTGTTTTTACTCTGATTTTGCATTCTTATGGTTTTGGAAATAGTTAAATGAAATGATTTTGGATTTGAAAAGGTAACTCTCAGACTTGAGGTCCATTTGATTTACGGAATCGGGCCAGAGGCCCAATTGGTTTACGATTCGGACCGGAGGTCCAGTTTCTATGTGGATTCGGGCCTAGGGCCCAGTTATGTATTACAAATGGTTTTTACGGGTCATAGCGGTTTATGGGAACCGGCATGAACCCCTGAAATGGATTTACGGGTCATGACGGTTTATGGGAACCAGCATGAACCCATGAAAGGATTTTATGGTTCATGACGGCTTATGGGGGCCGGGCATGAATCCTGGAAAGATTTAAAGAATGATTTCAAAAGGTTTTTCATATTCCATCCTTTATATATGATTGTCTCCTCCGGGGAGGGTCGTTGGCCTGGGTGGACCCCGGAGTAGTCACGGAGCACTGACTGAGTGGAGTCGCCCCCCAGTTGGGTTCCTTACTCTCAGGATGGGCATGGTTCGTTACCTCCAGGGAGGGTCATTGATCTACGGACATTGACCTGGGTGGACCCTCGAGAGACTTGGGTTTGAGACCCCGGTTAGCACACGTGTAGCTTTATTTTACCGTGACAGGTTCTGGATATGAATATAATGGATAAACATGATTTCAATGGATTTGGAAAATTGTGTTTATAATGATAAATGGATTTGGGCTGAGATCCCACATATGTTTACTATGTTCTGGTTTGATGTAAATTGGTTTTGGGCAGGAGCCCGTGTGACTTGTATTTACGGAACTTGGGGTTGTGACCCTATTTATGGATGTTTAAACATATATGATTGGATAAAAGGTTTTACTATGCATGCATGTTTTTTAGTGGAGGGTATAAAGGTCTTTGATGAAATGTTTTTATAAACTCTTTATTTTTGTCCACTCACAGTCTTTCTGTTTTTAATACCCTTCAGGTTGACAGCGGATGTGGACTGTAGCAGAGATCGAGATATCACATGCCTCCTCCGGATCCTGGCGTACTCTGATAGCCCGGGAGGGCAAAGGTTGGAAATATCCCTTGTCTGACACTTCGTGTCAGACGGGAGCAGGGTCATCCCGCGTTAATCCCGGGGGGATTGGGATGGATCCTGTCAGCGAGGTATCAGAGCAGGGTTGTCTCTATTCGAGCAACCGTTCTGCTCTTGGAGTATGTACACAAGTCGAGGATGTGATATCTCAATGGGCTGCAGTCCGTGGTCAACTTGATTGTTGGGATGCCGATACGATAGTTAGTAGGATGGAATCGGGATATGTCTTGGTTCGGCACTGTATGCCGGGGTTGCTATAGTTCTGTCGTGGATGGCAGTGTGGGACCCTACGGAAGGATGAACGTATTGTTATAGATTTTGATCGTGGGATGGTTAGTTGGGATCATCTTCACGATGTCGTAGGATCGGTTCCGACGACTGGTTAGGAATTATGACCATCGATGTGCGGATATTGTTGAGTTAGATGGCTATGCTCTTGGTAGCAGCCAGATTCGGGGAATCCTGGTTGGATTGTTGGTAGGATTGGATTGACGTCTTTTCGATGTCAAGACCGCGGAGTCGGTCAGATTGTTGATTTTACTGCCTTATGCAGTTGGGTTCAGTGGAACTCTAGGTGTGATCGTGGAACCCTACCGTAGGTGTATGGTTCAGAAATATGAGTTGACGAGTGTTTTGACTTGGACGACTATTCGGATTTGGATTCGTTAGTCGGTCTAGTTATGTCAGCTGTGTTGGGACTGCACTCTGCAGTCGAGGTTATGGTAATCGATTAGACCGAGTTGGTTGTCGTGCTACTTCAGTTGTGATGGACTGTTGATGCAACTAAGGTCATGGGCGACCTGGTAGATGATGGGTTTAGTCGAGTTACGAATGGTTAGAGTTCGGTTGGACAAGTTATCAGGGTTGGTACTTGTCGATGGAACCCCGGGTTTGGGATACAGAGTAGTTGGTACAGGCGGTTGATTTCGTTAGATGCGGAGTCTGGATATCGTGGTACCTGGTAGTTAGGTCTGCACGAGGTTGTGGCAGACGCTACTATCGATGGACTTAGTCGAGTCTCATCAGGTCGTGTAGTCTCAGGTTGTCGTGACGATAATACGAGGTGCGTGAATAACGCATATGTATGAGTAGTGATTCTGGATTTGACTTGGTTACGGTTGAGTGCGATCGCAGAATGAGACGGGGACGTACGGGGGACGTTTCCTTTTCTTGTATGAGTTGTCAGGGTGACTGTACCCAGAGTTTTTGGGTACGAGGGAGGCAGAGTTTCTCCTATTCGAGCAGAGGTACGGGATCATCGCTCGGTATGAGCGGAGATCCAGAGTTGTCTGATTGGCACACTTTGTGCTGATGCTGACAGGTGGTGTACTGGTACTAGTGCTGGTGCTGGTGCCGGTGATTGTGATGACGATGACGGTGATGACGGTGATTGTGATGCTGGTGCTGGAACCCCGGGATGTGACTCCGACGTGATGGGCTTATGATTGGTGTCTGTGGTTCGGGAGTGAATCACGGATAGTGACGGACTGGATAGGATCCAACGGTAGTTGAGACGTGAGGATCGAGTACTGTCATGGGGGACTAGCGACCAGTTGGTCAGAATTGGTTAGATATGGTGGTTTGCAGAGATTTGACTGCAGATCACAGCAGGGGTCTGTTGTGACTTTTCAGTAGAGTGGTACATTAGATTAGGATGAATTGACATCCTTTTGGATGTACATATACGGTCGTAAATGGGCATGTGTCCATAACCAGTCTAACGGGGACACGTGGTTGATGTCCGGGTATGTTGTTTCCAATCTGGTTGGAACTTCGAAATCGCGAGAGGTTGCGATTGAGGTGACGAGAGGAATGCGGGTTTTCCGCATTGGTATTGGATATGTCGAAGTCGTTTGGGTGACTTCTCAGGTTCTACCATAATTGATGGTGGTAGAGGATGTAGATGTTATTGATGTTGTTGGTTGCCACTAGTACACAGATCGTGTATTGGTTGGTGGACCCGTGATTGTCTTGGGTCATCAGGTGGAGTGAGTATATCGAAGTTAGGTGACTGAGATTTCTCATTTTCTACTTAGTGGCAGACGATGTTAGGTTACATGACGTGGTGAATGCAGTGAGTTTGGTTGTATTCACATAGGATGATTTTTGATGTCATAGTCTTGTATCATCTTTGATTTTCCTCGGTGGAATGACAAGGATCGATACGAGGTAATCAGTGAGAACCCACAGTCTCGGCGTGTCTCGTCGTTGACTAATCTATTTAGATGTGGGAAATGGTTGAGGACTTTGGACGTCGTGACGATCGGGGATCGTGACGTCTATGGTCGGTTGACGTAGTGTTGGATCTGGATCGTGATTTGGATGATCCAGATAGGTGGAGAGTAGTTGTCCATATGACTTATTACTCACCTGAGTAGTTGTCCGATGAGTAGTTGTCCGATGAGTAGTTTTCCGACGTGGTTGGATATGGTCAACCTAGGTGTGTTGATGTTGGGATTGGCTTCCCTATGAAATCAATCGATTGTAATAGGGTAATCGGTTTAGCAGGTAACCGATAGGTTTGGTTTTGATACGTCTCGGTAGACGTGAACGATATTTCGAGTTTTGGAATCAGATTTCTGGATGACGATTCAGGATTTGATTTTGGAACTTGAAAGAGGATTTCTGTATTTGGGTTTTGGAATCAGATTCTGGGTGACGATTCAGGATTTGATTCTAGAGCTTGACTGTAGATTTTCTTTTATGGATTTGGGTTCGGAATAGTTATTCCAAATGCTAGCTTACGGAATGATGATTTCGGATTCAAATTTGGACATGATTATGGATATGATTTCTGGATTTGGATTCGGGATTTCTTACGAAATTGCGGATTCGGATTCGGATTTGGAAATAGATGTTGGGTCGGAGTATCGATTGTCTAATACTCGATTGGACATGCGAACTCCATTATAGAAACGTGATTGGCTACAACCTAGGTGGTTGTAGGCTGATTGATGGGTAGTTGTACGTACCTTGTACGTTGTTCGAGGTACAATACTGGGCATACTTGTGGTGCCTAGTGACGGTATATAGGTTATACCGGTAGTACGTTGGTGAGCGTGTTGGTAGTCGGATTGGATCCGATACCATCAGATTAGTTGAGGTCGTGGACTGGACATTGGATACTGTGCAGTGGGTCATGGTATTTCGATGGGTCTAGTTACACACAGGTCGAGTGCATGGTTGGTTAGTGTTCACTCATGGTTGAGTGAGTTGGTGGTTGGTGTAACCACGGGTGAGTATAGTGACAGTTTTCGATTGACGACTGTCAAGTGGTGATAGTTTGTAGGAGGCGTCAGCGTGGATCGCGGTGTGAGGTCTGATGACTCCCAGTGGGAGTAGACGACAGGATAGTTAGTGGTTGAGCAGGGAACCGTCTAGTTGGTTGTGTCAGCGAAATGGTAGATTTGACAAGTAGTGTCAATTCAGAACGTATGACTACTATCATTCGACGTGGTCGAACGTAGTCGATACGACATGGATGTTAGCGGTACGTCTGGCTGCAGACGAGTAAGGATTGTTCTGGTTAGTGGGTGTACTAGCGTACAAGTGTTGCGTGCTAGATCGAATTATTTCCACGAGGTGGATGTGGAATGAGAATAGTTGGCGTTTCACGAGCGAAACTAAATTAAGGAGGGAAGAACGGTTGGGTTAGAGTCGGTTGGAATTTCGAGGATGAAATTAATTAAGGAGGGAAGGTTGTAACGACCCGTCCCAAATTCCATGATTAGATTTGTGACTAATCACGATTAGTGAGGCTAATCCGTGATTAGTAGAGCGAAATCGGACGAACGATGCGAAATGACCGTTTTGCCCCTAGTGGTGGCAAAACGTTGACTTTTCAATCGGGCGGTCAAATGGACTTTGACCGATGACCGTGACGTAGTTCGTGACGTCACGAGTTCGTGACGTCACGAGTTCATAGACAGGTGGCACGTTCAATTCCGACATTCGAGGAGGAAGTTATGACGTTCGGAAGTTTAGGGGCATTTTGGTAATTTGGGTGAATAGGAGGTCAAAAGTTGACTTTTTGACCAGGAGGCCCGATGGCCGAGGGCCGAAGACCGTTACGTAGATAAGGACGATACGAATCCGTAGACAGGCGGCACGTCGAATTCGGACGTTCGACGGCGAAGTTACGGTTCACGGAAGTTCCCGGTTACTATTCACAACTACACGTTTTACGAGACAAAAAGTTCAGTTTTGTCTCTAGTGGGCCCAGATATTTAATGGAGGCCCAATGGATGAGTGACACTTGTCACCCATCCACTGGCCAACCTCACCCACTCATGCATCAAACCCATTCACCGTGCATCCATTTTCCATTTTTCCTCCAACCCTTTAACCCGATCTCAGGAGACCCCAAACCCATTACAATCTTCAACCCTTGACCCCAGTTGCTTACTGGAGAGACTAGAGAGTGATGAGATGATGGTGGAGGACGGTGGCCGGCCAAGTGACGCCACCGTGCACGGCCGAAGCCACGAACCCGTGCGGGTGCACGGTAAGGCCAAATTCCCTTTTTAATTGATTTTGATGTTATGGTTGCTTTTGGACAATTAGGATGAGTTAGTTAGTTTGCTAGGATGATTTTAGGACGGTTTGGAGGGTGCTTCACGGCGGAGAAAGCCGTGAGGGTGGTCGGGAAAAACAGGGCCGTGAGACCCTTTAATTTTGGTTAGGATTTAGGAGGTTTTGATTAGTTTGGTTGATTGGGATAGATTGGAAATGAGAAAATAGGAATTTAGGAATTGGAATGGAAGAAATCGGATGAAAAATGAGGGAGAAGGAGGCCTGGACCGGTTACGCCGGTCCAGTTGCAGAGGTTGGACCGGACCGGCCGGCCCAGACCGGTTCGATCGTTGGAGCAGGTGACACAGTGCAGGGAGCGTGAGGCCCACGCGCAGTGGCTTCTTGGGGCGCGTGAGGGCGCATGGCACACAATTTGAGGAAGGTTCCAACATACGAAATCATCTATTCGATGTAACGAACATTTTGGGACTAGTTTCGAGTCGATCGGACACCGTCTCGATATGTTTCGGGGCATCGGAAGGTTTAGGTTCGGGATTAAAAATAGTTAAAAATACGGGAAAATTACGGGGCTTTAGTGAGGGGTTATATAAGTATTTAGTAACCCTCTAAATTAATTTGGACAGGTTTGGAAGTCCCGGTGACAGTGATCGGCTCGGGGAGCCATATGGCACGCGTATCGAGGCGCGGCTTCGGACGGTCTGTGAGTGGACCTTGTTTTCTAAATTGGTGCATGCATAAAAGTTTATTATATGTTTTAAATACTTGTTTGTGATGCCATGAGTGCTTTTGGATGTGCGGTTGCGTATAGGCACGTATTTCGAGGTTTCGACCCTATACGGTGCCTATACGGGTCCGTACGTCTTTATTGGTCTAACTGAAATGGTTTTGGATTTCCAAATGGATTATGAATATGATTTGATAATGTTGATTTGGATATTTTTGAATTATATGATTTCACGTATTTCGAGGCGATTTATGTGCTTGCACGTAAATCGAGGTTTTCTGGTTTTACTCTGATTTTCCATTCTTATGGTTTTGGAAATAGTTAAATGAAATGATTTTGGATTTGAAAAGGTAACTCTCGGACTTGAGGTCCATTTGATTTACGGAATCGGGCCAGAGGCCCAATTGGTTTACGATTCGGACTGGAGGTCCAGTTTCTATGTGGATTCGGGCCTAGGGCCCAGTTATGTATTACAAATGGTTTTTACGGGTCATAGCAGTTTATGGGAACCGGCATGAACCCCTGAAATGGATTTACGGGTAATGACGGTTTATGGGAATCGGCATGAACCCATGAAAGGATTTTATGGTTCATGACGGCTTATGGGGGCCGGGCATGAATCCTGGAAAGATTTAAAGAATGATTTCAAAAGGTTTTTCATATTCCATCCTTTATATATGATTGTCTCCTCCGGGGAGGGTCGTTGGCCTGGGTGGACCCCGGAGTAGTCACGGAGCACTGACTGAGTGGAGTCGCCCCCCAGTTGGGTTCCTTACTCTCAGGATGGGCATGGTTCGTTACCTCCAGGGAGGGTCATTGATCTACGGACATTGACCTGGGTGGACCCTGGAGAGACTTGGGTTTGAGACCCCGGTTAGCACACGTGTAACTTTATTTTACCGTGACAGGTTCTGGATATGAATATAATGGATAAACATGATTTCAATGGATTTGGAAAATTGTGTTTATAATGATAAATGGATTTGGGCTGAGATCCCACATATGTTTACTATGTTCTGGTTTGATGTAAATTGGTTTTGGGCAGGAGCCCGTGTGACTTGTATTTACGGAACTTGGGGTTGTGACCCTATTTATGGATGTTTAAACATATATGATTGGATAAATGGTTTTACTATGCATGCATGCTTTTTAGTGGAGGGTATAAAGGTCTTTGATGAAATGTTTTTATAAACTCTTTATTTTTGTCCACTCACAGTCTTTCTGTTTTTAATACCCTTCAGGTTGACAGCGGATGTGGACTGTAGCAGAGATCGAGATATCACATGCCTCCTCCGGATCCTGGCGTACTCTGATAGCCCGGGAGGGCAAAGGTCGGAAATATCCCTTGTCTGACACTTCGTGTCAGACGGGAGCAGGGTCATCCCGCGTTAATCCCGGGGGGATTGGGATGGATCCTGTCAGCGCATGTCCCTTCTCGACTGTGCGGGGCATGAAAGTGATATCGAACTCGTTGAGTTCGATTGACCACTTAAGTAGTCTTCCCGACGTTTCCAGCTTCTAGAGCACTTGCCGAAGTGGCTTGTCGGTCATAACGATGATTAAATGTGTATAGAAATAAGTTATGAGCTTCCCAAAGGATATGATGAGAGCGAAGGTGAGTTTTTCTAGGTCGATGTATCTCGTCTCGGCGCCCTGTAGGACTTTACTTACGTAGTATACCTGGTGCTCAGTGCCGTCCTTTCGTTTAACAAGTACTGAGCTGGTGGCAGAGGTGGAGATAGAGAGGTAAATGAAAAGAGGCTCTCCTGTCTCAAGTCTTGCTGCCAGCGGTGCTCTTCCCATGTATTCTTTAAGGTCGGTGGGAGCCTTAGTGCATTCTTCGGTCCAAGTAATGTGTTTGGACTTTCCCTTGAGGGCCTTGAAGAACGATATGCACTTGTCTGTGGCTTTTGAGACGAACCGCGTAAGATCCGCCACTCAGCCAGTTAGGCTTTTTATTTCTTTCTGAGTTTGCGTGGGTTTCATATCGATGAGGGCCTTGATCTTCTCTAGGTTGGCCTCGATTCTCCGTTGACTTATCATGAACATTCATGCGAGGTTGGGGATGTGTAGGTCGGCCAATTTACTCTTAACGAGCATGTCATCGACGTAGACCTTTATCGCTTTCTCTATCTGGTCCTGAAACATGAAGTTAACTAAGCGCTGGTAGGTGGCCCCTGCATTCTTGAGTCTGAATGGCATGATGTTGTAGCAATAGAGCCCTTTGTTTGTCTGGAATGTTGTGCGGATTTAGTCCAATGGGTGCATGAAGATTTGGTTGTGCCTGAGTAAGCTTCCATGAAGCTGAAGAGCTTGTGCCCATCCGTCGCGTCGACCAGCTGGTCTATCTTAGGCATGGGGGAGCTGTCCTTGGGGCATGCCTTGTTTTGGTCGGTAAAGTCTATGCATATTCGCCATGCTCCCGAAGGTTTCTTTTCACAAGAACAACTCTCGTCCCTTTTCCAAATCCAAAATTGTTTTTTTTTCACACATACGAAGAACAGTTGCCCCTGCTCATCGACATCTCTGTATATTCGAGATGGTCGTTAGTTCCAATCTCTAAATACACCCTTACGGCCATCTCTAAATACACCCTTTAACAACATAATGAAAGAACTTTACCAAAATTCCCCTGACTCATTTAACATATCAGTCAGTTAAAATCAATGCAATAAACAACGATGACTAGTCACTCAGAATAATGCAGCTTTTGAGAAATACTTCTTTAATAATTCTTAAATGCCCAATACTAAGTGATTCTAGATTTGAGTAAGAGATGATGTGTCAGGACCCACCCCGGTTTCACCCCGAAACCCGAGGTAAATCCCGCTCCCGTCTGACTCCCCGACACAACACCCAAGTAAAACTCACTCAAACCTAGACAGACGCAGGAGTAATTACGAAATGTCCCAACCTTATCGTTTACAGAGCATAGCACTAAATTACAAGGAAAATAAAAACTGATAAAGTACACGCACACAGAAGCCGTTAAACTCTTCTAGGATCCCTCACGTCACTTCTATGCCTCGGACACTGCCTCGACGTTAAGACCCTGCGCTAGCTCCACAACCTGGAGGGCAATTTAAAACAGAAAAATGTGAGTGGACCAGAAAGTACAAAAAGTTCAAAACCACTTTATATGAAAACCGAGTTTAACCCTCCGTTTTGAAACCACATGCATAACCAACAGTTATGAACACAGTTATAAAATAATCATTATAAAACATCATAAGAAACAGAAACACTATAAAATATCATAAGAAACCATAGCATGAGTATCAGAACCCGTATCAAATCCTCATTTCCCGATCGAACCTACTGGACCTATCCGAGTCTTTAAACTCCCGAGTCTTTAAACTCAATCCAGGCCTTAATAATATCCGAGTCTTTAAACTCAAGGCCTACGGGGGAATTCAATATATCCGAGTCTTTAAACTCCCGAGTCTTTAAACTCAATCCGGGTCTTTAAACCCAATCCGGCCGGTCCCCCGTCACATATATCCGGGTCTTTAAACCCAATAATCAGATCCAGCAAATCCAATCCCAAAACCATTTGAAAACCATTTACCAAATCCTCATCCAAACCCGAATCCGAAATCACTGGTCCGAAGCCCTTACGGCGTTCAGAACCGTCATTCCGAACCCAAATCCGGAAATTCACTTTTTAACTTTAAACCCAAATTTCACTTCCGAAATCCGATTCTAAAACCGAAAACCTTGATTATCAAAATCATATTCCAAAATTCATTTATAATCATTAGAAATCACTTATCAATTTAAATCCCAAAACTAAAGCATTAATTTCATAAACCAACCACTTTCTCGTAAAACGTGCTAGAAATCGGGCTTCCTCGAAAAGCGTGCAATAATGTAAAACCAACCAAAACATGCTCGATAAATATAGAATGATGATTGAAACCATAAAACAATTATAGAAAACAGTTATGCATGCTCGAGTTTAGAGAAGGGGTCCACTCACAGTACTGAGCCCTACTCGCGTCCCGAATGTCCAGCCCGTTCCTCGGCTTCTTCGGGAAATCCCGATCCTATCAAACACCGTCAAATTACGTCACTACTACGTCCACGAACACTCACCTAAATTCCCTCAAAAATCCCCGAATCGAAAACCTAAAACCCGGGACCCTAAACATTCACCCTCGCGGAACTACACTCAAACAACTTCCGATTGACTCGAAACCAACTCCATTGAACTCACCACAACTCCTAGACCAAAAGTCATGTTGATCATTTCTCCATACGTCGCCGCACGCGCCCCCACGCGCCGCCCAAAGTGGCTGCGCGTGGCACCCACGCGCCAGCTACAGTGCACCGTCAACCTTGAGCAGACCCGGTTCGCACCAGTGGTCTGGGTCCTGAACCGGCGAGAGCGGTTCTCCTCATTCCGTCCACCAAAACGACTCCTCTCTTCACCAACAGCATCGTCCCATCCTAGGCCACCCCTTCCCGTATGTCACTCACCTCGATTCACCCTAAAACTCGTCGACTCAACCTTGAACAAAAACCCGTACACTGCCCTGTTTCTTACTCCGGCCACCCACGATTTCCCCCTTCACGGAGGCTACACCAACCTCTTCCTAGGACTCTACCAAACCTCAACCAACCTTCCTGGACTGTCGACTCAGCCCCAAGCTCGACGACTCGCCATTTGAAACCCACGGCCAAAACAGAGGACACAAACACCTCCGTCGTGCCTGTCGCCACCGTGCACCACCCATCACGGCAGCACCACCAAACTATTCCTAAGACTCAACTAAAACCCTTAGACCACTCTAGACTCATCGATTCAACCTCCCAAACCACGACTTCCACGTTGAAACTCAACGGGAAAACAGAGTATCGACATGGGAATGAGAGAATTACCTGCCTCCAGTCGCCGTCGTGAGCTCCGCTGGTAGTGGTTGACTCCTCGCAACCCACACGACACCACCACGGACTCAGTTGCCCCGTACACGGCTGCCACCGCCACAATTCTCACAAATTCCTTCCTGTTTTCCCCCCTGATTTTCCCGCAGCTCTTGACACCCTCACACACAGCCACCACACCGTCAACCTCTCTCACTGCTTCCCTCTTACTCTCTGATCACCCTCACACACTCACAATTCATCAACACACACACCACCACCCTCAATTTCCTTCACGACCTCCCTCTGTTTTCTGTTTCCTTCTGCGCACAAACACGAACACGGGCACGGGTGCACCCCAATAATAGAACCGTGCACACACCTTAGAGTCCCCCAGAACCCACTACACACTTGCCACATGTCACCATCCCCCTCTCTCTCTCACCCATGTGGCCCAATCTCAGCCGTCCATTTCCTTCTTTCTGCACAAATCCCAATGTGCAGAAAGACCAAATTACCCTTCTTTTTAACTTATATTTACGATTTAACCAAAACTTCCTAGACCCGTAACTCTCGCCTCGTAAGTCCGATGAAGACGTGCCGCCTGTCATCGAACTCAGGACGACGGAATCTATCTAACCATCCTAGGTCAACCTACCAAAACTCGATTATTCCAAAAAGTCAACTTTTCCCCTTAATTTACCCAAATTACGGTTATGCCCTCGACCTTCCGAACATCACAACTTCCTCCTCGGATTTCGGAATCAGGCGTGCCACTTGCCTATGGATTCGTGACGTTCTAAACTACGTCCTAGTCACCGATCAACACTCAAATCGACCTCCCAACTAAAAGTCAACTATTTGCCCGAACTAGGGGCAAAATCGTCATTCTACGCTCATGGACCCATCGGGACCACCTACCCACTGCTTAACCTCAATAATCACACCTTAATCACTATCTTAATCCCTGCTCTCGGGACGGGTTGTTACATGATGCATGTAAAAGATTACAAGAGGAGAGGCAAAGACAAAAAACATGAATCAATCCTAAAACAAGAACAAACAAGCTCAAAAGTTATCATCTAGGTATAAACAACAAACATACACATTTTACGAGAAATAATAATAAGCAACTAAAATCGTCATCCCAGAACAAATACTTAGAATGCATAATCCTCTACATCTAGTGTCACACGAGTCATGCACACATGATAGCACTGGGTATCCAAAGTTCGCTTGTGTACTATGACCATGTGAAGGACTAGGTGCTAAACACCATCACCGCATGTCCATGGGAGCTCTAGCAAAAGACTACGCTATTTAACTAGTATGTGAGTGAATACAGGTCAATGATCACATGAAGGACTGGTCTATGACCAACAAACATGTACTAGAGATACTAATGACTTCTAAATGGGTACTAAATTAAGTTGTGTAAATAATCTCATAGTAGAGTGAGCAAGTAATATTCAGATGAGACATGCTCAGAAATAAAAGTGTTACTAATCAACTTTATACTAACTCTGACCACATCATATTCTAAACACAATCCAATCACAATCTCAAGTGATATAATCACATAAACATGCAAGAAAAATATAGTAATAAGATAGAGTTTAGGAAGGAGGTCCACTCACTATTATGCGGAGATCAAAATCATCCGACGATACCAAGCTATGTAAGCTCCAAGCTGTTAAAACCCTAAAAAAAACAAACACAAAGTTCACTAACAACTTTCAAAACAAAACTAAAGGAAATTGTTAGGGTTGCTCAAAACTGATCTTAAACAAAACGAAACTTACTAAAAATATGCTTAGACGATTTAGAATGTCTCGAAACTAAGCCCACACAAAGTTTAAGGCCATAAAACAGCGCCTTGCTCTGCCACACCCCTTGTTGGAGGTCAAGAGGTGGCCTCACCCCCCGTCTAGAGGTCAACTGTAGCATCTCAAATGTCTAACATATAATATTCACTCTTGTTTATCGTAATCGTTGTATTCATCATTTCGCATTAATATCTATTCGTGACTCGAAACTTGGCATCTTTTTGTGACTCTCTAATACGCTGACCACGTATAGGCTAACATTTTCAATTGTAAAATCATACAAATATCAGGCCTTAACATTTGCCCACGCCATCATCTAATAATCCTAACATCACAACCAAGCATACAACAAACAATCATAAGATTAACCTAAACACATCACCATTATTATATTAACATATGTTTTACAAATATAAGTTTAGCGAAGAAGGCCCACTCACAAAGGATTAGGGAGTGTGTCACCTGATTAAACAGCCACCGTACGCACTCCAAGCTACTCGTTTCCTTAGCCAACATAGACGGGAAGTCTGAAATTAGATTCTCATTAGAAAACAAGAAAAACCCAGTTTGGTTTACTCAAAACTAGCTTTGCATGAGCTTGAACGGACCTAAAACGTAAAAGAATGGTCCAAAAAATAATCCCATGCACTGCCACATGCTGACTAGAGTCTGGACACGCCAGCTAGGCGCTATCAAAATATTTCACCGTCCTGACGGAATGTTTCGTTAGCCCTAGCAAAAAAATGCAAACAACGAAGGAATATTGTGTTAACTTGACCTTAACGTTAGCATATTTCGTCAAAATTGATAGCTTCAGTTAATTTTCTAGTGGCACCGTTGAGCGTCATATTCCATTCCAAACTAAATATTTCGTTGTGGCACCACAATCATCAGCCAAAATATGCCATTTTTAGTTGGAAAACGAAGCTTTTCGAGCTTCTTCTTTTTTCAACCAACATTTTGAGACATACCCTTTTACTAATGAGTTATTCCTACCTACTAGTCAAATTCACCTATCACATCTAATCTTCGATGCTACCCACATAATGATCGCCATTAATTTTAGAAGGCATAATCGAGTTAAAAAAAGAAAGAAAGAAAAACACAATATATTTATGAAATGATACTTTGGTAATCAAATGGTTTTTTCAACTGACTTATAAGAGTTTGTAAACAACAAAATTAAAATCAAGTCCATTAGGCTAAAAGTCTGTATAGTTTGATAAACAACTCAATATGAATGATTATAGAATTCTACAATCTTCGTTACATGAAAATAAGTGTGTCTTTAATGATTAAATTTAGGGACCACTATATTTCAAATTTCTTCATTTCACTTCACTTGGTTTTGAGATCATATCAATTTACACCATCTCTCGATTGAATTATTAAATCATCAATTCCGTTAAGAGCATTTTGGTATTCATTCAAAATTCATACATATTTTATTTTTCATTAAGTGATTAGTTATTTTAATTTAGCTATTCTTTCAAATTAGTACATTTAAACAAAGTACAAGAGCATAATTAATTAAACTTAATATAAATGTAATGCTTTATAGTTTGTTTAAATACACTAACTTGAAAGAAAAACAAAATTAAAATAGTCCATCATTTATTAAAAAATAAAATTGGCAAAAATTAATAAATACTAAAAATAACCTTAACTTAATAATGATTTAATAGTGAAATATACCGATAAATATAACGATGAAATTCAAACCTATTACATTTTAAACCTATTACATTTTAAAATTAAGTGACCAACTTTTAGAATGAAGTGATATTTACCCTTAAATTGAATTTAATAGGGCCCACTGACCATTGGACCCACGTGCCAGATCTGATACGTTCTGATCAGTAGAAAGTTAAAAACAACGGAAAAAAACACGAAAGCCCAACTGATGAAATAAGGGCTTCAGCCATATTATTTATCACGCGATACTGACGGACGCTCGCGAGTTTGCGGTAAGAACGCGCCATTCACCGCCATGAAAGCTTACACAACCTCACACCGCCACCGTGTTGGGTGTACTTTTCTAACACAAATGGCGGTGTTGTGTGTACTTTTCTAACACAAAACTAGAATTAACTATTAATGAATTCAATGAAGTAAAATAAAATAAGAAAACGAATATGTGTATAAAGGTCTCCTCCCCTTTCTCTTTTATTCTCCCGTCACTTCTTTAGGGTTTCATTCACCCCATTGCTTTTCACTCTCTTCCCTCACTGCGTCTCTACATAGTCGAAACAGAACTAGAATTTTAATCCGAATTCATTCTCTAATTCAAAAAAATTCTGCCTTTGAATATTATAAGGTGCCCTGCAATTTGGGAATTCGCAGGCTTTATTTGTGGGAAATTTGATAGAGTTAACAATTTAGGGTTTCGGATTGGGGGTTTTGCTCCTGCCGAGCTGAATTCGATAAAGATTCGGTATTTTCTTCCCCAAGGGCTTTCAATTTTGATGCAGGGGATAATTGGATCCGATATGGTGTGATCGCCGCTCGGTGGCGAGCGAGTGAATCAAATTTCGGGGGGTTGGGGTTCTTGTATGGAAACTCGTAGCCGGAAGCGGGCGGAGGCCACCTCAGCAGCCCCTTCTTCTTCATCATCTGGTCGCACCACTCGTTCTTCTAAGCGCACTCGTCTTTCTGCTTCTTCTGTCTCTTCTGTCAACCCTGCTCCGATCACGACCCGGTCTCGCTCTTCTCGGACCCAAACTGAACCTACACCTGTACCCATGGACGCAACCAATGAATCTTCTGGCTCGCGCGGCCGCCGAAACAAGAGTTCCGATAAGGACGGCTCTGACAAGGGCAAGGAGAAGGAGCACGAGGTTAGGGTTAGAGATAGGGATAGGGAGAGGGAAAGGGAAAGAGAAAGAGAAGCTGAGAGGAACCTGGGGTTAAATATGGATGGTGGGAATGGTGATGATGATGACAATGATAGCGAAGGCGGTGTTGGGATTTTGCACCAGAACTTGACTTCGGCGAGTAGTGCCCTTCAAGGGCTTCTCAGGAAGATTGGTGCCGGATTGGATGACCTGCTTCCGTCTTCGGCTATGGGTTCAGCATCTTCGTCTCACCAGAGTGGTAGGCTCAAGAAGATTCTATCTGGGTTAAGAGCTGATGGGGAAGAAGGGAAGCAAGTCGAGGCCTTGACTCAGCTCTGTGAAATGCTTTCCATTGGTACCGAGGAGTCATTGAGCACCTTTTCGGTTGACTCATTTGTGCCTGTGCTTGTGGGGTTGCTTAATCATGAGAGCAATCCCGATATTATGCTTCTTGCTGCTAGGGCACTCACACATCTTTGTGATGTGCTGCCTTCGTCTTGTGCCGCAGTTGTGCATTATGGTGCTGTTTCGTGTTTTTGTGCAAGGTTGTTGACGATTGAGTATATGGACTTGGCTGAGCAGGTTTGTCTTAGTTCTGCTTTATGTATTTGATGAGTAGGGAATGAAAGAGGAAAAATAGTGCAATGTACCGAGAACCTTTTTAAATTTATTTGTCTTAGTTGTTCTTTATTTATTCTAATAGTTTTGGTTGTTATGTACACAGTCACTGCAAGCTCTGAAGAAAATATCTCAGGAACACCCAACTGCGTGTCTAAGAGCTGGTGCTCTTATGGCCGTGCTTTCTTATCTTGATTTTTTTTCCACTGGAGTCCAGGTAATCCAACCAGTGTAATTTTTTCTTTGTACTGTAATTTGACTGGTAAGGTTTTTGTTCACTTCGGATTTGCTTACCACCGTTGGTATGTTTCAGCGTGTGGCATTATCAACTGCTGCGAATATGTGCAAAAAACTGCCCTCTGATGCAGCTGACTTTGTGATGGAAGCTGTCCCATTGTTGACGAACCTTCTCCAGTATCATGATGCAAAGGTGGTGACTAATCTTTTCACGGTTTCTAAAAGTTAAAACGAGTACAACTGCTTTCAAGTTTTCATTTCCTTTGCATGACTTACTTATTTGTTCTTATTGTAGGTTTTGGAGCATGCTTCTGTGTGCCTGACGCGAATTGCTGAAGCATTTGCATCATCTCCGGACAAACTTGACGAACTGTGTAACCATGGGCTAGTTACTCAATCTGCGTCCCTTATTTCCACCAGCAATTCTGGAGGTGGACAGTCATCTCTCAGTACACCTACTTATACTGTAAGTCACATTTTTTTTCTTTCTAATTTCGATGCTTGCACCCATGTCCATCTTGAAGACTCCAATTTTGACTTGCAAACCAACCAGGGCTTGATCCGGCTACTTTCAACCTGTGCGAGTGGCTCCCCACTAGGGGCTAAAACTTTACTACTTCTTGGGATCAGTAGCATTCTTAAAGATGTACTTTCTGGTTCTGGAATTACTTCGAATACATCAGTTTCTCCTGCTTTAAGTAGACCACCAGAACAGGTAATTTCTGCTTCACTAGAAATTTACATTATACACTGTCGGCTAAATTATTTCTACTATTTGTGCAAATTTAGATCTTCTGCATTGATTTGAGTCTCTTCCCAGCTTGCAACTATTAGGTGTTTATTAGGTCTGAAGGTCAATATATTTTTCTTCTTGCTTATCAACGTAGGATATATAGCTAGATGGTTTTGGGTTTGGTCGAAAATGGTGTCCACGGTGCTTTTATCAATATTTTGTTATCATTAAGTTGGGCTTCTTTCTACTACAGGGTTTACAACCTTATGTTGCATAGCGGACATCTAGACCTAGACTGGTTGAAAGTTAATGAACCTCTGCTTCTTGCGTGCTTTCTGTTATCACTTTTAGATTTCAATGAGAATTGTTTGACTACCCATTGTGTGGCTTGGTTCTATGGACTGCGAAAAAGCAGTACTCTTGTGATTTATTATTTTTGTGGGTTTCAACTTATCAGTGTAAAGCTTTCAAAAATGTCCTTATTTTTCATTATGCTGTCTAGATTTTTGAGATTGTCAATCTGGCAAATGAGCTGCTCCCTCCATTACCACAAGGAACCATCTCCATTCCATCCAGCTTCAATTTATTTATTAAAGGACCTGTTGTGAAAAAGTCATCTGCTAGTGGTTCTGGAAAACAAGAAGACGCCACTGGAAATGGTCCTGAGGTTTCCGCTCGTGAGAAATTATTGAATGAACAACCTGGGCTTCTTCAGCAATTTGGAATGGATCTTCTTCCTGTTTTAATACAGGTTAGTTTTTGATACTTTGCTGAATAACAGTTTGTTAGTTGTTATTGATATCCGAATTGTGAACCTTCCCAACAGATATATGGTTCTAGCGTTAATGGCCCTGTCCGCCACAAATGTTTATCAGTCATTGGGAAATTAATGCACTTCAGCTCTGCAGAGATGATACAGTCTTTATTAAGTGTGACAAATATTTCAAGGTATCCAACAGGTCTTAACCAGATCTCTTGTTATGCTGATAATTTGTTAGTGCAGTTACTAACATGTTATTAATTGATTCAATAGTTTCTTAGCTGGTGTCTTAGCATGGAAAGATCCACATGTCTTGGTTCCTGCTCTCCAAATTGCTGAGATACTCATGGAGAAGCTTCCCAATACCTTCTCCAAAATTTTTGTGAGAGAAGGTGTGGTTCATGCTGTGGACCAACTTATTTTACCTGGTACTCCAAATTCAGTTCCTGCCCAAGTATCTTCTAATGAAAAGGATAGTGATCCTCTGCCTGGAGCATCTTCACGCTCTAGGCGTTACAGACGACGCAATAGTAACCCAAATCCTGATGGAAATTCTGTGGAAGAGCCTAAGACTCCTGCTTCTGCAAATATTGGTTCACCTCCAAGTTCAGCAGAGATCCCTACTGTTAACTCCAGCCTTCGGATGGCTGTCAGTGCGTGTGCCAAGGCTTTTAAGGATAAGTACTTCCCTTCAGATCCTGGGGCTGCTGAGGTTGGAGTTACAGATGATCTCCTACATCTAAAGAATCTCTGCATGAAGTTGAATTCCGGCATTGATGACCAAAAAACAAAAGCAAAGGGAAAATCAAAAGCTTCAGGGTCTCGCTTTGTCGATAGTTCCGTAAATAAGGAGGAATACTTTATTGGTGTGGTATCTGAGATGGTCGCTGAACTAAGCAAAGGGGATGGTGTATCCACTTTTGAGTTCATTGGTAGCGGTGTTGTTGCAGCTTTGCTTAATTACTTCTCTTGTGGGTACTTCTCCAAGGAGAGGATTTCAGAAGCTAATTTGCCCAAGCTTCGTCAACAAGCACTTAAAAGATTTAAGTCATTTGTTGCTGTTGCTCTGCCATTCAGTATTAACGAAGGAAGTGTAGCACCCATGACTGTCCTTGTTCAGAAGCTCCAAAATGCTTTGTCCTCCTTAGAGCGTTTCCCTGTTGTGCTGAGTCATTCATCTAGATCATCCACTGGGAGTGCACGCCTCTCCTCTGGTCTTAGTGCATTATCTCAGCCCTTTAAGTTGCGTCTTTGTCGTGCACAAGGAGAAAAGGGTCTCCGAGACTATTCATCAAATGTCGTACTGATTGATCCATTAGCAAGCTTAGCTGCTGTTGAAGAGTTCCTTTGGCCTCGAGTTCAGCGAGGTGAATCCGGTCAGAAGCCTATTGCATCTGCTGGAAACTCAGAATCTGGAACTACACCTACAGGAGCTGGTGCTTCATCTCTGTCTGCTTCAATTCCTGCTTCCTCCATTCGTCGCCATTCAACTCGGTCCAGAACATCTGTCAATATAGGTGATGCAGCTAGGAGGGAACCATCACAAGAGAAGAGCACAAGCTCATCAAAAGGGAAGGGTAAAGCTATTTTGAAGCCTTCACAGGAGGAAGCAAGAGGACCTCAAACGAGAAATGTAGCCCGCAGACGAGCAGCTCTTGATAAAGATGTACCAACGAAACCTGCAAACGGGGACACAACTTCTGAGGTTTGTTACTGATATGGAATTGGCATCTATAATGTTGCAGTTGTGTGGTTAGTTTAGATTATTCTGATAGACACTTCTAGTAGTACCTTTTCACTAATGTGGTCTTTTCCAACGCATATTTGAAGAAATAATTAATAATATTTTTTCTAGTGGATATATATGCTAACCTACGCCCAGAACCTGTATTTCTTGTTTGCCAGTGGGGTTCTTATCGAGATTTGGTTTGCATGTGATCTTAGTTTGTTGTTACCAAATTAAGATGTAAAGTCTCTACTGGTCGTAGAATTCTGAGAAAGTTCTTTCAATCTGTCGTGTGGTAGGTTGACACTAAGTATCCAAGAAAGGTTTTATCAGGTATTTGCTGCAACTGAACCACATTGTGAGTCAAGGAACATAGATCAGTTTGTGGGGTGAGGCAGTGCATTGAACTACCGTGTCCTTATTATGTAGCCTCCCCCTTCCCCATAAAATTTCCTCTCCTAGTGCTAACATTTATTTCTTTGGGTGCTGTGAGTGGATATCATGTAATTGATTAAAGTTGGTTGTAGTTAACTTGTATGTATGAGGTTTTGTTAATAGACTAGAACTGCTGCTAGTGTGCTTGTTTTCCCTTTTCTTGTTTGATTTGGGGGAGTAGATGGTCTATTTGCCCCTACTTTTTGCCTGTTCTTCTCTAGTTGTGGCCCTTTTTGTCTTTTGCTTTTTCTGCCTGAACAATCTATTATTAATTTATTTATTTGTTTCCTGCAGGATGAGGAATTGGATATCTCGCCTGTTGAGATGGATGATGCCTTGGTTATTGAAGATGATGATATCTCGGATGACGATGACGACGACCATGATGATGTATATTAGCTGCAAACCTTTTAATTTTCAGGATAGGAGTAATTGGATGCTTACTTTGACTATTGATCTCATTGGTAGTGGTATGACACTTTGTTTTTTTTTTTTTTTTTTTTTTTTTGATGTCTTCAGGTTCTAAGAGATGACTCTCTTCCTGTTTGCATACCGGATAAGGTACATGATGTGAAATTGGGGGACTCAGCTGAGGATGCTACTGTAGCTTCGGCAACAAGTGACAGCCAGCCAAACCCAGCTTCTGGTTCTAGTAGCAGAGCTGCTACAGTGAGAGGTTCAGATTCTGCTGAGCATAGAAGTAGTAATTCTTATGGTTCCAAGGGTGCAATGTCATTTGCTGCTGCTGCCATGGCTGGGCTTGGGTCGGCTAGCAGGGGCATCAGGGGAGGTAGAGATAGACAAGGACGTCCCATTTTTGGCAGTTCTAGTGATCCTCCTAAGCTGATTTTTACTTCTGGTGGGAAGCAGCTCAATAGGCATCTGACCATTTATCAGGCCATCCAGAGACAGCTTGTGCAGGATGAGGACGATGAGGAGAGGTATGCTGGCAGTGATTTTGTATCCAGTGATGGTAGCAGGTTGTGGAGTGATATTTACACTATAACATACCAGAGGGCAGACAATCCAAATGACAGGGCATCTGTTGGAGGGGCAAGTTCTACAACTGCACCAAAATATGGCAAATCTGGATCTGTTTCCAATTCCAACTTAGATTCCCTGCACCGGATGTCACTTCTGGACAGCATTGTCCAGGGAGAGCTTCCTTGTGATATGGAAAAATCAAATCCTACTTACAATATATTGGCACTACTGCGTGTACTAGAGGGATTGAATCAGCTTGCACCTCGTCTGAGAGGTCAGATAGTTTCTGATAGTTTTGCTGAGGGGAAAATTTTGAATTTGGACGATTTGAGCATAACAGGTGCTAGGGTTTTGTCTGAGGAATTTATTAATGGAAAACTTACTCCCAAACTAGCCCGACAAATTCAAGATGCTCTTGCATTGTGCAGTGGGAGTCTTCCTTCTTGGTGTTACCAGTTGACAAAAGCATGTCCATTTTTGTTTCCTTTTGAGACTCGAAGACAGTATTTCTATTCAACTGCTTTTGGATTGTCTCGTGCTTTGTATCGTCTTCAGCAGCAGCAGGGTGCTGATGGTCATGGATCGGCTAATGAACGAGAGGTGAGAGTGGGGAGATTGCAGCGCCAGAAAGTCCGTGTCTCCCGAAACCGTATTTTGGATTCTGCTGCGAAAGTAATGGAGATGTACTCCAGCCAAAAGTCTGTACTTGAAGTAGAATATTTTGGCGAAGTGGGAACTGGGTTGGGTCCTACTCTTGAGTTCTACACACTTCTAAGTCATGACCTACAAAAAGTTAGACTTGGCATGTGGAGATCAAATTCTTCAATGGTGAATACATCAATGGATATCGATGTAGACGAACAGAAAGATGGAAAAAACAATGGTGATATTGTCCAAGCTCCTCTAGGGTTGTTCCCTCGTCCCTGGCCTCCAACTGCTGTTGCCTCTGATGGTAGCCAATTTTCAAAAGTCATAGAATATTTTCAGTTGGTTGGGCGTGTAATGGCAAAGGCTCTTCAAGATGGGCGGCTATTAGACTTACCACTATCAACAGCATTTTACAAACTCTTGCTTGGTCAAGTAAGTCAGTTGAAGAATATTACCTTTTTCATTTCACCTGGTTGGGTTTGAAATTATATTTTTTTACTGTGACTTAATGGTTTTGATACATAGCTTTATTGAAATGGTTTTGGTTCTGACATTATGCCCTTTTCTTTCCTTTTTCTCCCCCTCCCTTAGGATCTTGATTTACACGATGTTCTTTCCTTTGATGCTGAGCTTGGAAAGACTTTGCAAGAACTACACAATCTCGTATGCCGGAAACTATATCTACAATCAAATGATGATAATCATGATGCCATTTCCGAACTGCGTTTTCGTGGGGCTTCAATTGATGATCTCTGTTTAGATTTTACAGTTCCTGGTTATCCAGATTACGTGCTAAAACCTGGAGATGAAAGTGTAAGCTGGCCCTTCCTTCTAGGGTATTTATGTTGTTGGGGAATTATTTACTTTTTCTAGTTTCTTCTGTGTTTTTAGATACATTTGTAACTTGCTGTTAAAAATGCCAGGTTGATATCAGTAACTTGGAGGAGTACATATCATTAGTTGTTGATGCGACAGTGAAAACTGGAATAATGAGGCAAATTGAAGCATTTAGAGCAGGGTTCAATCAGGTTGAGTTTGTTTCCCTATCACCTCTGAATTCTTAACAATCATTGTGAATTCAAGTTCTCCGCAATTATTAATATACATTCTTTTAGTTTATCTTATAACCCCGCAATCAGGCATAGGGAAAGTGTTAGTGCGTGTTTTTTTTTTTTTGGGGGGGGGGGGGGGGGGGGGGGGAGGGGGGGTGTGTGGTGGAGGGAATATCAAGACATTTTATTATATATGCAATGGGTTTCAATTTTTTAATGCTGTATAATCTCGCTTGGTGTTGAGTATTCCTGTGCAGAACCAGGATTTGCTCTACTTTAAATAGATTTTTTTGTCTGTCTCCCGTTTTGGTGTTTTTTATTATTGTTATTATTATTTTTTAAATAAACGCCTCTCTTTAGCTCCAGATCTGGTATTGAGTTTTTCAATTTGATATCCTTTTGTATTTGAAATTTTGGGCCCTTCCAATACTACTCTTGTTCTTATGTACTGTATGGCTTTCAGGTCTTTGACATATCTTCTTTACAAATATTTACACCGCATGAATTGGACTATCTTCTTTGTGGCCGTAGAGAGTTGTGGGAGGTAATTTTCCTTTTCCCTTTCTCTCTAAATTTTATTTTAATTGGAACAAGATAATTCTTAGTTCATTTATTTCTATTCTGTTCAGGTGGAAACCCTTGCTGATCACATAAAGTTTGATCATGGATATACTGCCAAGAGCCCTGCAATACTTAATGTAAGTTCTTGTTATGCATTGGAGGGAGTAGTCTGGAGATGATTGGTTGTGTTCTGGCCTTATGGGTTCTTGTTTATAATGTTTGCAGTTGCTCGAGATTATGGGTGAGTTCACGCCAGAGCAGCAGCGTGCCTTCTGCCAGTTTGTTACTGGTGCACCTAGGCTTCCACCTGGTGGTTTGGCAGTGCTAAATCCAAAACTGACAATTGTGAGAAAGGTATGGTCATTTTGGTGTAAATACAGGTTTTGAATAGGCCACGATGAATATGCTCTGATGCGCTATCCTATAGTTGGGGATTTGTTTGGAAAGTCATTTCGAATAACATTTTACACTTTATTTAGCACGTAATGTTTATAATGGTTGTGCATACGATTTTTGGGAAGGAGTTAATGTTCCGGTTTTTTTGCAGCTTTCTTCGACTGCAAATAATGCAGCAACCAACGGGAATGGTCCTTCAGAGTTGGCAGATGATGATTTGCCAAGTGTCATGACATGTGCCAATTACCTGAAGCTTCCACCTTACTCTACCAAGGTACCATGTGTGCTGTTAATTAATTCTTGGTAATTGAAATTTTTGGTTGCAACCCCTAATACTCATATGGATGGGAATTTTACTTCATTTTGTGGACTGTTGGTGTGATATTTTTTTACAGGAAATTATGTTCAAGAAACTATTGTATGCAATCAGTGAAGGGCAAGGATCTTTTGATTTGTCATGAGATATTGGGACTAGCCTTATCGATCCGTGTATATTAATTAGCTCAAAACAATTAGGAGTGTTGTCTTTTGCTTGCAATTAATTTAGCCTTGGCCTTGGATGATATTGATGTTGAGGGTGACTTTCCTGCTTCTCTACTCAAATAACGGCTTATCATTGGTGCGGTTCTAAACTTATCAAGATTGTCGAGGTCAGTAGTATTTACATTTTCACTTGGACGTTAAGGTTATGGTTTGCCATCTATTGTGTTTTGCCGTCTTCCTCTACAAATTTGTACATGTATTCTTGTGTGTTTGTTTCTGAAATGAGTTGTATATGGTTCTGAAGAGTTGATTGTATTCAGTGCAGGTTGAATCTACACAATTTAAACTGTAAAGAGAGTTTTGCGAGAGGGCCGTCTCACCAACCCGGGACTGTAAATAAATAGGAAATCTTGATTTATTTCTCTCCCTTTTTGTTTTCCTTTCATATAGGATTGGTAGATCATACTTGTATGGCGTAAAAGGAGAAACAAACACAAACAAACATCTGAAATATTTATGCCGTCTAATTTCGTTGCAATTCTGATTTAAAAATAAATTTTGTTCTTTTTTTATTTTATGCATTTTTCTCTCTTAGCAAGTTTTTTTTTTCCCCAATTACTACATCAAATTATTGCTACAATGGAAATTTAGATACCCTCGGATGTCAGCCGAACGGGAGTTAGTCATGGGTTGTGAGATTTGGGAGATTATCTAGTAGTCTATAGTTCTGTGTTGTGGTACATTTTGTAGCAAGTGTTATGATATGGATGTACCAGAGTTATTTATTTTAAGGCCTATAAGTGATTTGGATAATATTTGCGTTTCATTTTGGTAGTATTTTTTCGTACTAATCTTTTGATTCATTAAATTGTCTTTGTGCATATTGTTAAATAACTCGGAGTTGGTAGTATTTTTTCGTTAAATTGTCTTTGTGCATATTGTTAAATAACTCGGAGTTGGTAGTATTTTTTTGTACTAATCTTTTGATTCATTAAATTGTCTTTGTGCATATTGTTAAATAACTCGAAGTCGGATCTGGTTTTTTAATGTAACCAACGATAATCAAGGATGAAAATATCGATATCGACGGATATATCGCTAGTTAAATTTATGGATATTTCGTTTCAAATATCGATATCGATATTATTTACGGTCAACACAAATGACGGAAATTCGGTCAATGGTTATATTTGACTAATAAGAATGATAAAATAACTTTGTTATAATAAATATATGATGAATTATACGATACAATAGAATTCTGTCGATTACTAATATTATAAAATTTTAAATATAAATATAAATTGAAGTGAATTACTATAATTGAATGTTAATATAGCTAAAACATAAAAATAAGCATATAATAATGGAGTTTACATTTACATAATAATTTAAAAAATCGATGAATTTGTATTTACATAATAATTTTAAAAATTGGACATTCATTAGTGAAAATTGGACGTAAAACGAATTCTTATTAATCGTATGTTCATCTCATATTTTTCTAAAAATCCATTAATATTCAAATTAATCATTCAAATAAGTTTCTTCAATTCAACATAATTTATTTGAATTGAATTCAACATAATTTGTTCAATTCAACATAATTTGTTTAAAATTAATCATCTCTACTCTACGAAATCCTACCATTCAATATAATTTGTTTAAAAAATTCATTAATATTTAAATTAACCTTATATTTATATTCCCAATTTTTTTTATATCAAATACTAATTTAAATATAAAAAATATTATATTAGATATTCAGAAATGTACTCATATTCCAATTAACTTGAAAGTTGTACCAATAAACTCAAAAAATAAAATTAAAAATATTTCATGTTAGACAGACGGCCATCAGACGCCGCACGCGCCGGTAATAGCGTCTGCAAGTGGTGGCTACACCCTTGCACAATAGTCATCCCCTAACTCGAGCCGAGTCTACTATTCGGGTTTCGGACCCGACGGCATGACCCGACTGGTTTAAGGTCATTTTACGTCCAATTTTTATCCAATTTATGCCGATATCGATCGTTTAAAGTAAATAATGAGATCTATCTCCTTAAAACAAAACAAAAAAGATTGAAATTTCGTGAGATATCTCCTTCCCCCCCCCCCCCCCCCCCTCTTTGTGCCACCGGCCAATTTTAACGAAATATCGCCATCATTTCGCCGATATCCATTGATATTTTAATCCATGACGACAATATACTAGAAAATTTAGGAAACTTAAAAACACACAAGAATTAATACTGGTTCGATAGAACTTTTGCCTACGTCCAGTTGTGATTTCTCCAAGTAGAGATTACATAACTTTTGTAACCCTAGAACTAATCTAAAAAACTCTTGATTGTTCTAACTGTTTTAATTCCTCTTCCTAAGAGGAATATGAATTTTGACTTATTTTAAACCTAATTGAATAAGGAAATCAGAAATTCTTTCATAATCCATTTTGGATAAGAATTGCTATACCTCTAACTTTCCTAAAACAATCCTAAACCAACTAGGACATAATTAACGAGCCAAAACCTAACAATTTCCACCTTGGTGAGTCAAACCAAGTCTTGATCGTTGTATTCCAGAGTATCTTTGAACCTCCTTGAAGTAGCTCTAGGAATCTTCAAGAGTCTTCACCTTGGCAAACTTCATTTTGCCTCATTGCACCTCAAGTGAGGAGGTGCTCCACTTTAATCAATCAACAAGATTGATCAAGTTCAAGCAATACTTCAACTTCTTGGCTGACACTATCTTTGTAAGGTAATATGCGGGATTGTCATCCATATGGATCTTTTCAATCCAAATCTCCTTAGACTTTACCCAAATTCTGATTCTGTGATATCATACTTCAATGTGCTTTAATCTTCCAGAAAAAAATTCTTTGTCAAGTGAATGACACTTTGACTGTCACACTTCAGTTTCACACAATCTTGAGTGATTCCTATTTGATTTACCAAACCACTAAACCAAATTTCTTCCTTTCCAGCTTCAGCCAATGCAATATATTCTACCTCTATAGTTGACAAAGCTGTAATTGGTTGCAGTAGTGCCCTCCAACTTATTGGTCCTCCTACGCATGTAAATACATAACCAGAAGTTTACTTTATCTTGTCCAAGTTCTCTGCATAATCGGCATCCACATATCCCAATAACCCTGCATGTTCCTTTTGCTTTTCAAACATAATCTTTTGTCGCCAAGAACCCTTCAAATAACGCAAAATCCACTTGACTGCATCCCAATGTTGCCTTCCTGGATTTGCCATGTATCTGAAAATGACACTGATTGCTTGAGCTATGTCGGGACGTGTGCATACCATTGTATACATGAGGTAACCCACTGCATTAGCATAAGGTACCTTCTCCATTGCTTGATGTCCTTCCTCAGACTTAAGACACTATTGCTTACTTAACTTCAAGTGAGCTGCCAAAAGAGTCGAAACTGCCTTTGCTTCTTGCATGTTGAAGCTCTCAAGAATTTTCTAAATATACATGGCTTGTGATATCCAGGTCCTTCCTACGGTCCTATCTCTTTGAATTTCCATGCCAAGGATCTTCTGAGCTGCACCTGGATCCTTCATGTCGAATTCCTCGCTCAACATCTTCTTCAAGGCTCGAATTCTAGACTTGTATTGACACACGATTAGCATGTCATCCACATATAGTAATAGCAGTACGATCATCCCATCTTGGAATACATGATAGTCCACGCAACCGTCATATAAACATCTTCTAAAATTAATTTTCAGCATGAAGTAATCGAACCTTTTGTACCACTGTCTTGGAGACTATTTCAGACCGTACAGAGATTTTCTTAGTTAACATACTAGGCTTTCTTTCCCATCTTCAACAAACCCTTCTGGTTAAGCCTGAAAATTTTCTCCTCTAGGTCCCCGTGAAGAAATGCTGTCTTCACATCCATCTGCTCAATCCCCATGTCATGCTGAGTTGCCATTACTTAAAGCAATCTGATAGAAGTATGCTTGACTACGGGTGAGAAGATCTCATCATAATCCACCCCTTCCTTTTGTGAGTAGCCTTTAACCACGAGCCTTTCTTTGAATCTCACAGCTTCTTGTTCATGTAGTCCTTCCTTTTTCCTAAATACCCACTTGCATCCAACTAGCTTTCTGTCTTTGGGTTTAGGAACCAATTCCCAAACAGAGTTCTTGTAAGAGACTCCATTTATTATGTCATAGCACTTATCCAACTAACTCGCTCATCACTTGCTATAGCTTCTTGATAAGTAGTTGGACCTCATTGACTAATGTTAAGAGCATAATTAACTTCGTCTTGGTTAAACCCAAATTTTTCAGGTTTATTCTTGTTTCGATTAGGTTTGTCCAGTGCTATACATCTCTGGAATGCAGGTGGATTGTTGGTTGTAGTTTGAACCCTTTGGGATGTTTGGCGGATTGGAGTGCCTTCAATCTGCCCTGTTTCTTGCTCCACCTGATTCCTAACTAGTGAACGATGTTGATGCTCATCTTCTTCCTTAAAACCATCAGATTTTGTATCTTGCTCAATTTGCTCCACCTGAGCTTCTTCCTTGTCTGAATTTATTAACGGAATCCTTATTGTTTCAGTTTCAGCATTGTCTTTCTTTTTCCTTCTGCTCTCGACTTTATTCAGAGGCATGGTTGTCTCATCAAAGACAACATCTTGGTTGACAACCTTTTTCCTATTGTTGATATCCCATACCTTGAAACCTTTCACTCTTTTCTCAAAACCTAAAAATTTACAATGTGTAGACTTTGGTTAATGTGTAGACTTATGGTTTGAGCTTGAACCTTTCATCACTTGTAATATGTGCGTAAGCACTACAACCGAATACCCTGAGCTTGGAATAGTCCACTGGCTTTTCAGACCATATCTCCTCTACTCTCTTAAAACCGAGAACTGTAGATGGTGATCTGTTAATCAAATAACCTGCAAGATTAACAGCCTATGCCCAAAAACTATCGGGCAATCTTGCATGAAATCGTATGCTCCTCCCTCTCGCCACGAGAGTTCAATTCATCCTTTCAGCAGCTCCATTTTTTTGGGGATTTTTCTTTACTATGAAGTGCCTTATTATGCCTTCTTGCTTGCAATAATCCGTAAACTCATTTCTTGCATATTCACCTCAATTGTCACTTCTCAAGTACTTGATCTTTCTTCTAGTTTGATTCTCGGTTTCTGTTTTCCATTCCTTGAACTTTGAAAAAACCTTGGATTTCTGCTTCATGAAAAAAATCCAAATCTTGCTAGAAAAATCATCCATGAAAGTAATAAAGTCCTAGCTCCACCTTTTGACTTGGTGTGTGCAAGTCCCCAAACATCTGAGTGAATATAGTTGAGTTACTCCTTGCTTCGGTTATCTGCATTGCTACTCGTAAATGATACCTTGTTTTGCTTTCCAAGCACATAATATTCACAAAAGTCCAGTTTGCAAGATGACACGCCTTCTAATAGGCTTGGCTTGTGTAGTTCTTACAACCCTTTATGACTTATGTGTCCGAGCCTATGATTCTAGAGTTCAGTCTTATCTTCTATACCTTGAGAAACAGCTGCTCCCCCGATTATAGTGGTCCCAATTAACTTGTACAACTTATTGGGTTATAGGTCACCCCACATTACCACTAGTGATCCTTTGGCTACTCTGAGTCTTCCGTCTTTAGACTTGTACCTGTAGTCGGCCTCATCTAAGGTACCTAAGGAAATCAAGTGACAGGACTCGCCCCAATCCCCTTGGATTATCGTGAGACGTGCCTGCTCCCGTCTGTCAGACCAGGGATAAACTCGTCACCCGCTCGAGGTCTATTAGAGTACGCTAGGATCGGTAGTGGCATGTGATGTCTCGATCTCTGCTACAGCCTGCATCCGCTACCAACCTGAAGGGTATTAAAACCATAAAAGCTGTGAGTGGATGAAACAAAAGTTTATAAAACACATTTATATTGCAAATACATTTATACCCTTCACGTAAAAGCATGCATGCATCGTAAAATAGTTATTTCAAATACTTTCTCGGAAGTAAGACGTATTGCTTCGTAAAACGAAACACAATGAAAAATACTTCTCAATCGAAGTCATCATCTCAGTAGGGTCTCAGTCCAAAACTAGATCATAGAAAACCAGAACGGAACCTCAGCCCAAATCATAGAACATGTGGGAAAACATCCCATGGGAACTCATCCCAATGTCATTTATGATTCTAATCCTAGCAAATATGCATATAGCTCAGGACCGCTCACAATCCTAGTATGTCTCCGTAAACATATCACTCGCCGCGATTGTCTCTAGATCATCGCGAACACATTGTTGATCGATCTCAGAGTGTCTCATTAACACTTCCCAAGTCGAGCTTCCCTCGGTCATTGTTTCCCGCGGCTGCTTAACAACAGGTAGTGTGTTGTGACCTCTCTAGAAGGAATACATCTGCAGTCCAAAGGAGAGCTCCGTAACACTCGGGATAAACCCGAATATTATCATCATACATAGAGCCTCAAACATGAAACATCATCAAATGGGTCACAGCCCAAAAATCCAGTGTCCAACGACACTTCATATCTCAGGATTCCTCGAATCCTACCAAATCTACAACTGGGTCTTATGCCCGAAATATCTTTTATAAAACTCATAACTGGGCCACAACCCAACTTATCTTACGTTTAACTATACTCTAAGTCAAACCTCAAATCAACTGGCTCATACGCCCGAAAGATATTTCCAAACCTGAAAACCAGTTTTTATTTCCAAAACACTTTCAAATCATTGTACAACTGTGACTCATGCACAAATCTCGATTTCACGCATCTCCGTGAAATCCTCAAAACAGTAAATCAATTCCTCGGTTTCACACCTCTCTGTGAAATCTTCGGAATCACATAAAACACAAGCACGAAATACACTCGGCCGAATCCCATATATCATAAAAACGGAAATCTCGAACTACGTGCAATAACACATTTTCCTCCAAAAATGCCCAACAATTTATATTAAAGTCACATGCACTTATGGCATCTCAAAACATGTTCATAAACACATATAAAACATTTATACATGCATCATATTCATAAAACAAAGTCCACTCATAGACTGTCCAAGATGTGCCTCGATACACGGGCCATAAGTCTCTCTGGGCTAATCCGACCTCTCCAGGTCATCCAGACCTGTCCAAAAACTTCTCAAAGGTCACTACCAACCTAGACAAGTCCATAACAAGAATCCCCAATATTCCCAAAAAAGTCAACGTGTCTTGGACACGTTTCCCAAGTCTTTAAACCTCAATTTGACCAACCTAACGATCTTCGATCGACTCGAAACTACCACCATTGGATTCGTATCGTCAAAATCTTTAAAATGGTCATAGTTCCACCTCGAAATATGCGCCCATCCTCCATTGGGCCACGTCAAAATGGCTGGTCAAGGTTGACCAAAAAGTCAACGCTGATGTTAGCATAGTCAATGCTGACGTCAACGATCAAAGTCATTTCTGACGTCAGCAGTGACATCATCACTAACATCTGACACTGACATGTGTCAGTCTGACTATGCCACGTGTCAATAGCTGACGGTTCCATGTGTCGGACATGTCAGTGACACGTGGCACCATCTGATTGGTCCATGTCACTGACATGTTAGGCTGACTGGGCACTGACAACTGCCACATGTCCATCCTCCATTGGGCCACGTCACTTGAAAATTTGACAGCTGATGACGTCAGCGATGATGTCGATCCCGTTGACCCGCGATCCCTCTCGACGGGTCCTGTAAACGAGTCGCGCAGACCCGCGACCCAACCCGGCCACCAATTCCTCATTTCTCAATTGATTTCAATCCCGTTGATCCCTACACGTTGTCTCAACCTATCCAATCGATCTATGGGTTAAAAATCATAAAATCAGGCCTAGAAATTTACCTTTGATTCGAAGAATCGTCGCCCAGTTTCCAACTCTCTGTCTAGGCTGCTCATGTCAGGACCCGTCCCAAATCCCCCGGGATTAACGTGGGATGCGCTTGATCCCGTTTGACACGAACCAGGGAAAATTCCGTCTCTAGCCCTCACTGAGGCTTCTAGAGTACGCAGGATCATAGGAGGAGGAGTGTGATGTCTCGATCTCTGCTACAGCCCGCATCCGTGATCAACCTGAAGGGCATTAAAACATTAAAATTCGTGGGTGGACAAAATAATATTTTAATAAAAACCATTTCACAAAAGAAGATTTATGCCCATCACTAAAAGCATATGCATGCATTCAAAAACCGTTTATCAAACGTTCATAAAACCATTTGTCAAACATATTCTCAAAACACATTTCAAGGGTTCATGCCCGGTCCCCATAAACCGTCATGAACCATAAATCCATTTATGGGCCTCCGACTCGAAATCACAGACTTGAAAACCATAAATCAATACATGGGAACTAAGCCCAAATCACGTCACGTGGGTCTCAGCCCAAAACCATTCTCAGTGAAATACTAAAACATCGAATACGGGGTCTTCGCCTCCAAACCATTTCCAAAACATCGAATACGGGGTCTCCACCCCAAATCACTTCTAAAACATGGAACACGGGGTCTCCGCCCCCAAATCACTTTCCATAAGAACCACAGAGGTAGCGTGGTAAGTGTGCCAACACTCAACGTCAGCGTCTCATTCTGCGATTGTACTCAGCCGTAACCGAGTCGAATCCAGAATCACTGCTTGTACTATGCGTCACTCACGCACCCTGAATCATCGTCACGACTGACGAATCCCATCTTCATAATCATCACGTCAACCTGAGCCTATCTAACTCAATAAGACTCGGCTACGACCATCGATAGCAATGTCCGCCACAACCTCGTGCAGACCAACCTCAGAGACACTCTGCTATCGAAACTCCAAATCCATGCGGTAGACTTACCACCGGTACCAACCACTCAGTCCAAATCACGTCACGTGCGTCTCAGTCCAAAACCATTCTCAGTGAAATACCAAAACATCGAATACGGGGTCTCCGCCCTTAAACCATTTCCAAAACATCGAATACGCGGTCTCCGCCCTAAATCACTTCTAAAACATGGAACACGGGGTCTCCGCCCCCAAATCACTTTCCATAAGAACCACATACGTATCAACTTACGTATAACCCATCCGCAACATTTCCGAGAAGATGCCAACTCGGGGCCCACAGCCCCTAGTGAACACATCCCCGATATATGTCACGATATCATCTCTATACTAGTATGCACACTACTCGGGGTCTCACTCCGAGTCTTCCCCTAAGAATTCTCCATCTAGGAGGATCAATCTCTGGATCTAGTCCGAGCTCTATCTTTGGATCTAGTCCGATCATCTCTCCGGAATCTGGTCCGGGACCACATCATAAATCATAACTCCCACTCCTGGAATGGGATCCCTATGGGGATACCCATTCTGGTCTGTGGATCGTGACTCTCCAGGTCGACGTCTGGAGGAGACCATATAAATCATATGGAGGGTTTCATACATTTTCAAATACTTTCTTTCTTTTTTTCTCAAAACATATTTCAACTGGGTCTCATACCCGATTCATCTCAACAGGATTCCTCGAATCCGATTCAAATCCACTTTCACAGGCTTTGACCTAAATCCACAATTCAATAGTGCCTCATCCCCGAATTCTCATTTCATAAACCGAACTGGGACTCAAGTCCCATTTCACAATCAACTGGGCCTCTCGCCCGATATCAAGCATAACTCGGCCCTAATCCCGAAACCAAAACTCAACGGGGACTCAAGCCCGATTTCACAACCAATAGGGCCTAAGCCTGATAATACAGTCAACTAGGCCTCCAGCCCGATATTACAACCAAATAGGCCTCAAGTGTAACAACCCGTACCTTCGGGAAAGGTAAAAATGTAATTTTGTAAAAGTTTTGTATATAAGGACGATTTTGCCCTTGTGAATAGTAGGCTAAAAGTTGACTTTTTGGTAAATTAATAATTTTCACATAGACCGAGGACCGTTAGGTAGGTCTCGATGTCCTGAGTACAACGACAGGCGGCACGCTGTCATCGGACGTCGGACGGAAAAGTTACGGGTCTAGAACGTTCGAGGGCAAAACGGTAATTATCCAATTGAGGGGCAAAATGGTCTTTTTCCCTCAGCCCAATCAGATAAGGGCAAGTGGCAGGGATATTTTGTGCTGACCTATGGATGATGGACACGTGGGAGTGGCTGGATGGTTCTAAAATGTTCCAAAGTGTGCACGGCCACACTTTGCACAAAATGAAACCGTGCTTTGGGTTTGAACGCAGAGAAACAGAGGGTGAGAGATTGGGAGAGATTGATCGATTCTGTGTAAGGGAGAGTGAAGTGTGATTTGTGAGAGTGACAGAGAGAAGTGTTTGAGCTGGTGATCGTGTTTTGGTGGAGAAATCGTGCACGGCGGCACGGTGGTGGTGCGGTGAAGTTCTAGGAAAACAGGGAGACCGTGAGAGTTTGGTGGTGGCTACGCCGTGTGGTGGCTTAAATCAAGGCAGTAGGAGCCGTAGGAGGTTGCAGGTGACCCAACGAACACCGTGGCACGCGGCGGTGCGCACGGCGGAGACGGAATCTAAAGGTGAGTTTTCTTCCTCTGTTTTTCCCGTCAATTTCATTTTGAAAGTCGTTAAGGTAGGATGAGAATTGAGGGGATTGGTGAGTACAGTGATGTTTAGGGAGGCCCTAGGAGTGGTTTAGGACGGTCGCCGTGACGGGGGAGTACACGGCGGAGTTCAGGCGACGGCGAGTACTCTGTACTCTGTTTTGGTCGTGAGTTCATACGGGAAGTCGTGGACTTCGTGGGTGAATCGAAGGTTTCGGTGAGTTGGGAGTGACTCAATGAGGTCTTAGGGAGAGGTTGGAATCGCCACCGTGAAGGGGGAAGCACTGGACGGCCGGGAAGGAAAACAGGGGGTCGTCTGTGTTTTCTTTTGAGCTTCAGTCGTGAAGCTGGGGGTCAAGTCGAACCAGGTGAGTGAGGGGGATAAGTTCCTGGTGCCTGGACGAAGCTATAGGAAAAGAGAGGAGATGGAATGGTGGCCGGACGGCGGAGAATGGATCTCGCCGGTCTGAGTTGCAGCCTGGTGCGAACCGGGTTCGATCAAGGTTGGGGATGCACTGTAGCAGGCGCGTGAGGCCCACGCGCATCCACTTTGGGCGGCGCGTGGGGAGGAATCCGGCCAAGCTTCCAACATGGTTTTGGTTCTAAATGTCCTAAGGAGTTCATTGGTATGGTTTTCGGGTGAATCGGACGATGTTAGGAGGTTGTTCGGGAATCCGGACGGTTTAGGGTTTATGAATAAAATATTATTTAATTCCTGAAAAATTGGGGAAATTAGGGTTAGTATCCTTGATGTGTTGTGACCCTATTTGGTGCATATTGACAGGACGGGAGGCACCCGACATGGTCGAGGAGCGCACGGAGCGCGATTGACTCGTTCTGATTTGTGAGTGGACTCTTTCTTTAAACCCGAGCATGCCTAACTGTTTTACGAATGTTTTATGATATTAACTATGCTTCTATCGAGTGCTTCGATAGGAGAGTGACTTTCCGGAGTCCCGGATTACCAGAGACTACATTTCAGGGGGATCAGCGTGCAGTTCCTACAGGAGTTATATCGGCATTTGAGGCTAGCAAGTTGTTGCGTAAGGGGTGCCAAGGTTATATAGCTCATGTAGTGGATACGCGTACTACGCCAGTGAGGGCGGAGGATATACCAGTGGTACGGGAGTTTCCCGATGTTTTTCCCGAGGAGTTGCCAGGATTACCACCTCATCGAGAGATCGAGTTCACGATTGATCTTCTTCCAGGTACACAGCCTATCTCACAGACTCCTTATCGCATGGCACTTGCAGAATTGAGGGAACTTAAGGCCCAGTTGCAAGAGTTGGTCGATATGGGATTCATTCGACCGAGTATGTCACCTTGGGGAGCACCTGTATTGTTTGTCAAGAAAAAGGACGGAGGATTGAGATTGTGTGTGGATTACAGACAACTGAATAAGGTAACTATTCGGAATAAGTATCCCCTACCCCGGATTGATGACTTGTTCAACCAATTGAAGGGAGCACAGTATTTTTCGAGGATTGATTTTCGCTCCGGTTATCATCAGTTAAGGGTTAAAGAGGAGGATGTACCGAAGACAGCCTTCCGGACCAGGTACGGTCATTATGAGTTTGTTGTGATGCCTTTTGGATTGACTAATGCCCCAGCAGCTTTTATGGACCTTATGAACCGAGTGTTCCGGTCATATTTGGATCGTTTTGTGATCGTCTTCATTGATGACATTTTGGTGTATTCGAAGAATGCGAAGGCGCATGAGAAACATCTGAGAATTGTGCTTAAGACTCTGAGGGAGCATCAGTTGTATGCGAAGTTGAGTAAGTGTCAGTTCTGGTTGACCAGTGTTGGATTTCTTGGCCATGTGATTTCGGCCGAGGGCATCAGAGTGGATCCTCAGAAGGTTGAGGCGGTAGTGGGGAGTTCGAGGTGTACAGTGACGCTTCTTTGCAAGGTTTAGGCTGTGTATTGATGCAGCATGGGAAAGTGATTGCATATGCTTCCCGGCAGTTGAAACCCCATGAGATGAACTACCCTACTCATGACTTGGAACTTGCTGCGGTGGTTCATGCACTGAAGATTTGGTGGCATTACTTGTACGGCGAGAGGTGCAGGATTTTCACGGACCACAAGAGTTTAAAGTATTTGTTCACGCATAAGGAACTGAATCTGAGACAGCACCGATGGTTGGAGTTGCTTAAGGACTACGACTGTACTATTGAGTATCACCCAGGGAAGGCTAATGTGGTAGCCGATGCTTTGAGCAGGAAGTCAGCTAGTTCTTTGTCACATTTGAGGACAGTACGATTACCGTTGTTGGTTGAGCTCCGTAGGCTTGGAGTAGAGTTGACTGTGGATGATCAGGGAGCACTCCTAGCGAGTTTCCATGTGCGACCTGTTTTGATTGATCAGGTTATTGATGCTCAGTTTGAGGACCCTATTTTGGGCATCATACGTATTGAGGTCGAGGCTGGAGAGAGACATGACTTTGAAATTCGTGAGGATGGAGCCTTGGTTAAAGGTGGACGGTTGTGCGTACCCGAGGATGAAGCTTTGAAGAAGGTGATACTGGATGAGGCTCATTGTTCAGCCTATGCGATGCATCCTGGTGGGACCAAGATGTATCGTACACTTCGAGAGCATTACTGGTGGTCGGGGATGAAACGTGAGATTGCAGAGTATGTCAGTAGATGCTTGATTTGTCAACAGGTGAAAGCCGAGCGATAGAGACCTTATGGAGCAATGCAACCTTTGCCGATTCCCGAGTGGAAATGGGATCACCTGACTATGGACTTTGTATTCAAGCTTCCCAGAACACCAAAGGGACACGATGGTGTGTGGGTGATCGTGGATAGACTTACGAAGTCTGCTCATTTCTTGCCAGTACGGGAGAACTTCAGGTTGGCGTAGTTTGCACAGTTGTTCATAGATGAGATTATTCGGCTGCATGGGACTCCAGAGTCGATAGTATCTGATAGAGATTCGAGATTTACTTCCCGCTTTTGGCAGAGTTTACAGGAAGCTTTTGGGACAAAGCTGCATTTCAGTACCGCATTTCATCCTCAGACCGATGGACAGTCTGAGCGGACTATTCAGATTCTCGAGGATATGATGCGAGCTTGTGTATTGCAGTTCCAGGGTACGTGGGAGTCTCATTTACCTTTGATGGAGTTCGCCTACAACAACAGTTATCAGGAGAGCATTGGGATGGCTCCTTATGAGGCGTTATACGGGCGACAGTGTCGGACTCCATTGTGTTGGACTGAGGTTGGTGAGAGGCGATTGACTACTTCTGAACTGGTGGACCTTACACAGGAAAAAGTGGCGTTGATCAGGGATCGATTGAAGGCAGCTCAGGACCGACAGAAGAGTTACGCCGACCGTAGGATCAGAGATTTGGAGTTTGCAATAGGAGACTGGGTTTTCTTGAAGTTATCTCCTTGGAATGGAATTGTACGGTTTTGCAGACGAGGGAAGTTGAGTCCTCGTTACATTGGGCCTTATGAGATCTTGGAGCGGATTGGTCCTGTTGCATATCGATTGGCTTTACCAGCAGACCTGGCGAAAGTACATAATGTTTTTCATGTATCTATGCTTCGGAAGTATATTCGAGATGATTCACATATTCTGGAAGCACAACCAGTTGAACTGAGGGAAGACTTGAGTTTTGAAGAACAACCTGTCCCGATTTTGGATCGGAAGGATAAGGTCTTATGGCGGAAGACGGTTCCCTTGGTTAAAGTATTGTGGAGGAATCTTCAAGTGGAAGAAGCTACTTGGGAACCTGAGGCCTTGATGCGGGAACAGTACCCTTATTTGTTTCACTGAATTTCGGGGACGAAATTCTTTTTAGGGGGGTAGATTGTAACAACCCGTACCTTCGGGAAGGGTAAAAATGTAATTTTGTAAAAGTTTTGTATATAAGGACGATTTTGCCCTTGTGAATAGTAGGCTAAAAGTTGACTTTTTGGTAAATTAATAATTTTCACGTAGACCGAGGACCGTTAGGTAGGTCTCGATGTCCTGAGTACAACGACAGGCGGCACGCTGTCATCGGACGTCGGACGGAAAAGTTACGGGTCTAGAACGTTCGAGGGAAAAACGGTAATTATCCAATTGAGGGGCAAAATGGTCTTTTTCCCTCAGCCCAATCAGATAAGGGCAAGTGGCAGGGATATTTTGTGCTGACCTATGGATGATGGACATGTGGGAGTGACTGGATGGTTCTAAAATGTTCCAAAGTGTGCACGACCACACTTTGCACAAAATGAAACCGTGCTTTGGGTTTGAACGCAGAGAAACAGAGGGTGAGAGATTGGGAGAGATTGATCGATTCTGTGCAAGGGAGAGTGAAGAGTGATTTGTGAGAGTGACAGAGAGAAGTGTTTGAGCTGGTGATCGTGTTTTGGTGGAGAAATCGTGCACGGCGGCACGGTGGTGGTGCGGCGAAGTTCTGGGAAAACAGGGAGACCGTGAGAGTTTGGTGGTGGCTAAGCCGTGTGGTGGCTTAAATCAAGGCAGTAGGAGCCGTAGGAGGTTGCAGGTGACCCAACGAACACCGTGGCACGCGGCGGTGCGCACAGCGGAGACGGAATCTACAGGTGAGTTTTCTTCCTCTGTTTTTCCCGTCTATTTCATTTTGAAAGTCGTGAAGGTAGGATGAGAATCGAGGGGATTGGTGAGTACAATGATGTTTAGGGAGGCCCTAAGAGTGGTTTAGGACGGTCGCCGTGACGGGGGAGTACACGGTGGAGTTCAGGAGACGGCGAGTACTCTGTACTCTGTTTTGGCCGTGAGTTCAAACGGGAAGTCGTGGACTTCGTGGGTGAATCGAAGGTTTCAGTGAGTTGGGAGTGACTCAGTGAGGTTTTAGGGAGAGGTTGGAATCGCCACCCTGAAGGGGGAAGCACTGGACGACCGGGAAGGAAAACAGGGGGTCGTCTGTGTTTTCTTTCGAGCGTCAGTCGTGAAGCTGGGGGTCAAGTCGAACCAGTAGAGTGAGGGGGATAAATTCCTGGTGCCTGGACGAAGCTATAGGAAAAGAGAGGAGATGGAATGGTGGCTGGACGGCGGAGAATGGATCTTGCCGGTCTGAGTTGCAGCCTGGTGTGAACCAGGTTCGATCGAGGTTGGGGATGCACTGTAGCAGGCGCGTGAGGCTCACGCACAGCCACTTTGGGCGGCGCGTGGAGGCGCGTGGGGAGGAATCCGTGTAACAACCCGTCCCGAGAACCGGGATTAGTATACTGATTAAGGTGTGATTAGTGAGGGTAATCGGTAGTTAGTTGGTCCTGATAAGGTCATTAGCGTAGAATGACGATTTTGCCCCTGGTCCGGGCAAAAATGTTGACTTTTATTCGGGTGGTCAATTGGATATTGACCAGTGACCAGGACGTAGTTGAGGACTTCACGGTCCCGTAGACATGAGGTACGTTCGATTCCGACATCCGAGGAGGAAGTTGTGATGATCGGAAGGTCGAGGGTATTATCGTAAGTTTGGTAAACTAGGGGGAAATAGTTGACTTTTTGAATACTCGGGTTTTGGTAGGTTGACCTAGCATGGTTAGATAGCTTTCGTCGTCCTGAGTTCGATGACAGGCGGCACGTATTCATCGGACTTACAAGGCGAGAGTTACGGGTCTAGGAAGTTTTGGCAAAACTGTAAAAATGTGTTAAACAGGAGGGTATTTTGGTCTTTTTGGCATCTGGGGATTTGTGCAGAGAGGATCAGATGAAGGGTGGTGATTGGGCCATGTGTGTGGGAGGATGGTGACACATGGCAGGGGGCTAGAGGATTCTGGGAGAATCCTGTGCGTTCACAGCCCAAATAATTGGGGTGCACTCGTGCATACCCGTGTGTTGGTTCTTTCTTCGACTAACACAGAGAAACAGAGGGTGAGTGATTGAGGGCAATTGATCGATTCCGTGCAAGGGTAAGTGAAGAGTGAGTGGTGAGAGTGATAGGGAGGTAAGAGTAAGCTAGTGATCGTGTGTTGGAGGAGGAACCGTGCACGGCGGCACGGTGGTGGTGCGGTAAACTTTTGAGGAAACAGAGAGGCTGTGATACAAGGGTGGTGACTACGCCGTGAGGTGGCTCAAATCAAGGCAGGGGAAGCTGTAGGAGGTTGCAAGGAGTCCAACGAACACCGTGGCACGTGGCGGTGCGCACGGCGGAGCTGCAATCGAAGGGTAAGGTTTCTTGCTCTATTTTTCCCGTAAACTTCATTTGGAAAGTCGTGAGTCTGGGCTTAGAGTCGAGGGTATTGGAGGTCAGGGTGATGTTCAGGGAGGTGCTAGGAGTGGTGTAGAACGGTCGCCGTGACGGGGGCGTACACGGCGGAGCTCAGTCGACGGTGAGTACTCTGTACTCTGTTTAGCTGTGAAATTCAAACGGGAAGTCGTCGAGTTTGGGGCTGAGTCGAATGTATAGGAGGGTAGGTTTGTGATCAGTGAAGTCCTAGGAACCGTCTGGTGTTGCTACCACGGCGGGGGGTGGTCGGAATGGCTAAATCGTGAAACAGGGGGAAAAGGGCTGTCTGGTTCGAGCTTGAATCGACGATGAGGGGCTGTGTCGAGGACAGAGGAGTAGGGGAATGGATTCCTGGTGTCTGGACGAAGCTGCAGGAGAGGAAAGGGGATGCAATGGTGGCCGGACATGCATAACTGTGAGTGGACCCCTTCTTTCAACTCGAACATGCATAACTGTTTTCTATCATTGTTTTATGGCTTTTAATCACTATTCTATGTTTATCGAATATGTTTGGTTGATTTTACATGAATGCACGTTTTTCAAGGAAGTTCGGTTTTCAGCATGTTTTACTATAAGTGGTTTCATTGGTTATAAAGGGATTTTGGAGCATGATTTCGATGATCAAGGTTTTCGATTTTAGAATCGGATTTCACTAATCGGAATTTGGTTTTAAGATTAGAAAGTGGATTCCGGATTTGGGTTCGGAATGACGGTTTTGGATGCCGGAAGGGCACCGGACCAGTGATTTCGGATTCGGGTTTGGATGTGGATTGGTACATGGTTTTCAAATGATTTTGAGATTGGATTTGCTGGATCTGGATATTGGGTTTAAAGACCCGGATATATGTGATGGGGGACCGGCCGGATTGGGTTTAAAGACCCGGATTGAGTTTAAAGACTCGGGAGTTTAAAGACTCAGATATATTGATTTCCCCCGTAGGCCTTGAGTTTAAAGACTCGGGAGTTTAAAGACTCGGATATGATTAAGGCCTGGATTGAGTTTAAAGACTCGGGAGCTTAAAGACTCGGATAGGTCCAACAGGCTTGATCGGGAAATGATGTTTTACTATCAGTGGTTTATGATACGGTTTCTGATACGTCTGTTATGATTTATATAACTATTTTATAGTGTTTCTGTTTCTTATGATGTTTTATGAGAATTGAGTTATAACTGTGTTAATAACTGTTGGTTATGCATGTGGTTTTCAAAACGGAGGGTTAAACTCGGTTTTTCTGATAAATGATTTTAGAACTTTTCTTTTATTATGGTCCACTCACACTTTTGTTTTAACTTGCCCTCCAGGTTGTGGAGCGAGCGCGGGGTCTTGACGTCGAGGCAGTGTCCGAGGCATAGAAGTGACGTGAGGGATCCCAGACGAGTTTAAAGTCTTCCGTGTTCGTGTAATTTATCAGTTTTTATTTTCCTTGTATGTTCGTACTCCGCTCTGTAAACGATAACTTTGAGACATGGTGTATATTTACTCCTGCGTCTGACTGGGTTGAGTGAGTTTTACTTGAGTGTTGTGTCGGGGAGTCAGACGGGAGCAGGATTTACCTCGGGTTTCGGGGTGAAACCGGGGTGGGTCCTGACAATCTGGCCAAGCTTCCAACATGATTTTGGTTCTAAATGTCCTAAGGAGTTCATTGGTATGGTTTTCGGGTGAATCGGACGATGTTAGGAGGTTGTTCGGGAATCCGGACGGTTTAGGGTTTATGAATAAAATATTATTTAATTCCCGAAATATTGGGGAAATTAGGGTTAGTATCCTTGATGTGTTGTGACCCTATTTGGTGCATATTGACAGGACGGGAGGCACCCGAGACGGTCGAGGAGCGCACGGAGCGCGATTGACTCGTTCTGATTTGTGAGTGGACTCTTTCTTTAAACCCTAGCATGCCTAACTGTTTTACGAATGTTTTATGATATTAACTATGTTTTTATGCTTCTTAATGATGAGTATGTGTGGTTGATGTGTTTGCACGTGATTCGAGACATTTTTCGTGATTTTGCACGTTTTTCGAGAAAAGCTGATTTTCCGATTTTAAAGCTATGTTTGGAGATTTTAATCGATAAGTGTTTTCTGAAGATGATAAATGGTTTGTGAAACATAATTTGTGATTTAACGTGAGTTTTGGGTATAAAAGTAGATCTCCGGATTTGGGTTCGGAATGTCGGTTCTGGACGCCGGAAGGGCTTCGAACCGGGGATTTCGAATTCGAGTTTGGTTATGGATTTGGAAATGGTTTTACATTGAATTTGGATTGGATTTGCTGGATCTGGATATGGGTTTAAAGACCCGGATACTGATTTGACGGGGGACGGGCCCGGATTGAGTTTAAAGACTCGGGAGTTTAAAGACTCAGATATTTAAGATATTACCCCCATAGGCCTATTGAGTTTAAAGACTCGGGAGTTTAAAGACTCGGATTACATTTAAAGCCTGGTTGAGTTTAAAGACTCGGATAGACCCAGCAGATTTGATCAGGAAATGATATTGTCTAGTGTATCTGTTTCTTATGATATTTTATAGTGTTTCTGTTTCTTATGATGTTTCTTGGTTTATAATTAGTTTACTCACTGAGTTAGGCATGTGATTTCAAAACGGAGGGAACAAGTGTGCTAGTTTCTTAGTTTTGATTTAATTATAAATGGTTTTTCAAACTTTCATTTTCTTTTGGTCCACTTACATCTTTTGGTTTAAATTTTCCCTCCAGGTCGTGGTGATAGCGCTGGGGTGAACGTTGAGGCAGATATCGAGGCATAGAGCTTACGACGTTCTTCCGTTGCGGGACTAGCATTGTAGGATTTTTGTGCCCATTTTGTAGAACTATGCTCTGACTGACTATTGTATATATTTACTCCTTCGTCTGATAGTTATGCTTATAGTAGTAGTAAGGTTATTTTTGGTACTGTAAGTGTGATTGTCAGACGGGAGCAGGGTTCGTCCCGGGTATCGAGGTGATTTTTGTTACGGGTCCTGACATCAAGCCCGGATCATAAATCAGCGGGGCCCTCGGCCCTATCGTATAAGTCAAATGAACCCTCGGTCCGATTATTCGTCAAATCAAATGGACTCCAAGTCCGAGAGTTCATAAATCAAATGGGTCTCGTGCCCGATTTCATATTTCCAATTCCAAAACCAATTCATTAAACACTCATTGAAAACCTAGCACGTACAAGTATCGTATAAAACCAGAAATCTCAAAATACGTACAAATACGTAAACCCTAGGCTACCATAAACAAATGCACTCATGGCATCATAAAACATGTATTAAAACAATTATAAAACATTTATGTATGCATCGAATTCATAAAACAAGTCTACTCACAGACCGTCCGAAGCCGCGCCTCGATACGCGCGCCATAAGCTTCTCTCGGGCCAATCGTCGCCTCCGGGATTCCCGAACCTATAAAAATTGTAATAGAATGTTATTAACTACTTAAATAACCGCTCAATAAAGCCCTGTAATTTTCCAAAATTTCTAACTATTTTTAAACGCTAACCTAAACCTTCGGACAGCCCGAACTATATCGAAACGATGTCCGATTGAGATGAAACCAGTCCCAAAATGTTCGTTACATCGAATAGATGATTTGCCATGTTGAAACTTTCCCCAAAGGAGGGCTCACGTGCCCGTATGTGCCCCAAGAAGGTCCTGCGCGTGGGCCTCCTGCGCCAGGACACTGTACATCTTCTTCATGCGATCGAACCGGGTCCGGCCGGTTCACTAGTTCGCTTGGACCGGCGTGTCCGGTCCAGCCTGGTTTCTCACCCATTTTCGGTCCGTTTTCTTCCAATCCAATCCAATCCCAATATTCCTATTTTCTCTTTTCCTATCTATTCCAATAAAAAGAACTAACCAAAACACCCTAAAATCTAATGGTTCAAAACTTCCTCACGTTTAATTTTTTTCCATTTTCCACCCATGGTTCCTCAGCCGTCAAACCACCATCAAAATCATCTTAAAACCTCCCTAGCAACCTAATAATGATCCTCTAATCATCCTAAGCTATCCATAACGTCAAAATTAAAATAAAAAGGAAAATTGGGTCTTACCGAGCAATCGGGTTTCCTGGCCATCAACGCCGTGCACGGCAGTCCAGACAGCCCCCCAGCCACCATCTGCCTCCTCTGTCTTTCCTTCTCAGGCCCTCTGGGCTCATAGTCGATCGACAAGGTAAAGGGGATGGGTTGTGAGATCGGGTTTGGTTGAAACAAAAAAGATGATCGAATGAAAATGAAGGGAAAGGATATGCATGAATGTAAAATGGTGTCCAGTGCATGGGTGACACTTGTCACTCATCCATTGGACCTTGGGACAAAAATCTGGGCCCACATAATTCCAAAAGGCATCCGTTTCGTAATTCGTGCAATATTTGCTCAGAATTTACGTGAACCGTAACTTTTCCGTCGAACGTCCGAATTCGACGTGTCGTCTGTCTACGGATTCGTATCGTCCCAATCTACGTAATGGTCTTTGGCCCTAGGAAATCGGACCTCCCGGGTCAAAATTCAACTATTTACTCCTATTTAACCAAATTACCAAAATGCCCCTCGAACTTCCGAAAATCATAACTATTTCCTCGAACGTCCGAATCGAGTGTGCCACTTGTCTATGAACTCGTGATGTCCCGAATTACGTCACAGTCATCGGCCAAAGTCCATTTGACCGCCTGTACGAAAATCAACGATTCACCCATTCTAGGCGCAAAATCGTCATTTCGCCCTGCTCGTCCGCTAATCCTCGTCTAATCCCCAATTAGTCTTGCTAATCCGTCATTAATTTATAATTAATCCCGCTAATTTGGGACGGTTCGTCACAGCTCAGCCATTCTCCTCCGTCCAAAACCATCCCCAAACGTTCGTACAAACCCAACAAACACACCCCAATCATCAAAAACATCCTCAACTTCCAAATCAGGAATTCGAATTCCAAAACTAAAATGGGTCTTCGGGTTTACTTTTTTCCCGGAACTCCACCGCCATCCACGGCAGTCATGCCACCTCCTCTTTGTAATTGTCTCACCCTCAGCCTCACTCTCAGTCTCTCAAGGGTCCTCAATCGAGCCAGCAAGGGAAGGGGATGATTGTAACGACCCGTCCCGAGTATCGGGATTAAATATTAATTAATTGTGATTTAGAATGACTAATCTGGGATTAGTTGAGCGAAATCGGACGAATTGTGCAAAATGACCGTTTTGCCCCTAGAATGGGCAAAATGTTGACTTTTTGATCGGGCGGTCAAACGGGCTTTGACCGATGACCGTGACGTAGTTCAGGACGTCACGAGTTCCTAGACAGGTGGCACGTTCGATTCCGACATTCGAGTAAGAAGTTATGACGTTCAGAAGTCGAGGGGTATTTTGGTAATTTGGTTCAAAAGGGGCCAAATGTTGACTTTTGACCCGGGAGGTCCAATGGACGAGAACCAAGGACCGTTACGTAGAGCGAGTCGATACGAATCCTTAGACAGGCGGCACGCCGAAATTGGAGGTTCGACGATGAAGTTGTGGCCACGGGAGCGAAATCGGTTAACCGAACGAACCGGTATTTCGATTAAAATATTATAAGTTAATAAATAGTGATCAGTGTTGGTGGACACTTGGATGAGTGACAAGTGTCACTCATCCCTTGTTGTGAGACCCTAAATCTGGATCTAAATCTGGATCATGTTCCACTAATAAATTAAATATGATCTAATGTCTCCACTAAGGAATTAAATATGATTTTATTCCTCTTTTTAATCTCAGCCATCCATTCCTTTTAATCTTTAAATCCACACCACTCATCTAATCCATCTCTTTCTCTCATCAGATCAAGTCATCTTCATTTCTTCATGTCCTCATAACCCGAAACCCATTCATCCATTTCTTCATTTTCTTCTTTGTTCTTCAAACACAAACACACATAACATGGCACCTCACCACCATTCCTCATGTGTGACTGTGAGGGAGAGAGAGAGTGAGGGAGGACTGAGAGGGCTGTGACGGCCAGAGCCACGGTGGCTCACGGCGGTTGGCCACGGCGGAGCTCAACCCCTGAGGTTCAATTTGGGATGGATTTGGACATCGGAGGTGGCCGGAATGATGATCGGAATTCTGGCCGAAACTTTGAATGGCTATAACTTAAAATCCAGGTTTGGAAGTCCCGGTGATAGTTGTAACGACCCGTCCCGAGAGCCGGGATTAGCAAAGTGATTAGTAACGGATTAGTGAGTCTAATTGGTGTTTAGTTGGTTACGTTTGGCCTGTTAGTGTAGGATGACGATTTTTCCCCTAGTTTGGGCAACATGTTGATTTTTAGTTTGGGTGGTCAATTGAACATTGACCGATGACTGTGACGTAGTTTGGGACGTCACGAGTCCGTAGACAGGTGGCACGCCCGATTCGGACATCCGAGGAGGAAGTTATGATGTTCGGAAGGTTGGGGGCACTTTCGTAATTTAGAAAAACAAAGGGGGAAAAGTTGACTTTTTCGTATGATAGGGTTTTTACACGTAGACCAAGGACCGTTACGTAGATCTCGTCGTCCTGAGTACAACGACAGGCGGCATGCTTTAATCGGACGTCGGACTAGCGAGATACGGGTCTAGAACGTGAGGGGTAAAACCGTAAAATTTAACAAGAGGGGCATTTTGGTCTTTTTGGCACATTGGGAATTGGGCCAATCAGATAGGGCCAAGTGTACAAGGCTTATTGGATATTTTGAGTTTGGGACCACAGGGCTGTGACATGTGGGGGTAGGCTAGAGGTTTCTACAAGGTTGCACGGTGTAAAATTTAAAGGGTTCTGTGTTTGTGTTTGAGTCGTGTTCGAAGAAAAAAAAAGAGAGTGAGATTGGGAAAGGGATTGATCGATTGAAGAGGGTGTTGTGAGTTCTGGTGATCAAGAGAGTGTTAGAGAGAAGGGAGGAAACTGGTGAGTGGCTTGTGAGTGAGGACTATGAGAGAAACCAGGGTAGTGTGAGGTTTGGGTTCTCAGGAAAACAGAGAGAGTCGAGGTGGTGGTGCAGCCACAGACGATCGTATTGATCCAATCAAGGTCGAAAGGAGGCTTGGACGGCTGAGGACAACTCTGTGAACGCAGAGGAGCACGGCGGCGAGAACGGCGGAGGTGAGATCGACGGTAAGCCCTCTTTCCCCTGTTGTTCCCGTTTTGTTCATTTCGAAAGTCGTGGCTTTTGGGGCTGATTCGAGGGTTTCTGTGAGTTGTGTGAGACTCATTAGGTCCTTAGGATTGGTTTAAACTCGCAGCCGTGACGGGGAAGTTCGTGGTTGGCCTGGAACCAAAACAGAGTTTTGGGTGGTTTCTGGTTCGAGCTGGGGAAGACGGGTTAGAGGCTTTGATGTCTAGTTTTTGGGTTTGGAATCACTTGCTTAGGACAGGACGAACCTAATGGGATTGAAAGGAAGGGATTTGAGTAGGAAATGAGGGAGAACCGGTCATGCCGGTTCAATACAGTCGAACTGGCTGACCAGAGGTTGAAGACAACGTTGTAGCAGGAGCGTGAGGCCCACGCGCAGCCACTTTGGGCGGCGCATGGGGGCGCGTGGGGAGGATTCCGGCGAACCTTCCAACATGTTTTTTGGTCTAATTGTTGTAACGAATCTTTTGAGATAGGTTTCGGGTTAAACGGACGTTGTTTCGGGTTAATTCCGCGAGGTCGAAGGTTTAGGGTCTCGGTTCGTTACGTTTAGAACCCGGGGAATTTTGTGGGAAATTAGGAGAACCTTTGTTAACGTGTTAGTGAATTGTTTTGGTGACTTGTGACAGGATCGGGAATCCCCGAAGCGGACGAAGAACGTACGGGACGCGAGTGACGTACCTGGGAACTGTGAGTGGACTGTTTGTTTTCTAACCGAGCATGCATAACTGTTTTACTTCTTTAATTATTTTTCGATCATTCTTTTGTGCTTTCAATATATGATTTCATGAATTATGTTTCTATATCCTTCTTTACGTAATTATGCTTTATATCACTGATCGGATTTGCACGTACTTCGAGAATAATGTTTTCTATGATGCTTTTGAGTATGGTTTCGGATGAATGAGTATATTTATACGCATTCTGTTTTATTATGATTTGTGGATTTGATTGAGGTTGGAAGTGAAAGTCGAGAGGAAGTTCCCTTTTTAAGTAAATGTGATGTCGGTTTTCGAAGAATTCTGGTTTGGCTTTGGTTTTCGATTTTGATGGATTTCCTTATACATGAAAAATGGTTTTGAGTTTAAAGATTCGGAAAACCCACTGGATCTAGTTTTGAGTTTAAAGACTCGTATTGATTTACGGGGGGGGAGGGCCCTGGACTGATGGTTTGAGTTTAAAGACTCGGTATGGTTTTGAGTTTAAAGACTCGGTGATAATGATACCCCCCGAGGCCTGTGATTGTGTTTTGAGTTTAAAAACTCGTTGATATCCCGGGAAGGCCTGGCTATTGCGCATTGTGTTTTGAGTTTAAAGACTCGGGCGCACTTGAGATCCAGTAACTATATATGATTGATGTTTTTCACTGGTTTTCGAACATTTTGGGCTGTGACCCGAATAACTTGTCTCTATGGCTTAAAGGCTGAGTGCCTGAACTTTGGTTTTCATTTCTGGTGATTTTCGTATGTTGTTTCATTTCGTACTACTATGGTTTTATGTTACTTGGTTATGCATGCATGTTTTCAAAACAGAGGGTGTAACCCTGGTTTATTTTGTAAACGGTTTCATAACTCTTTATTTTTAGCCCACTCACATTTTTAATGTTTTTGACACCCTCCAGGTCGTGGTGCGAGCGTTGGGGCTACCGTTGAAGCAGAAGTCGAGGCATAAGGTCATCCGTTGCGCGCTTAGCTTACAGTAGGGCTTGTTTTGATTTGTACTATGCTCTGTATAATGGTTGACTCTTGGATGTTTTATTTATCCTTCGTCTGGCAGTGTAATTTGTAGTTTTTGTGAGGTTATTTCGGTCTTTTGTGCTGGGTTGTCAGACGGGAGCAGGGTTCACCTTGGTTATTGGGGTGATAATCGGGGTGGGTCCTGACAATAGTGGTATGGCTCAGGAAGGCCTATAGCACGCGTATCGAGGCGCATCGTTTGTACGGTCTGTGAGTGGACTTTGGTTTTATAAATTCTATGCAAGCCTAATGGTTTTATAAGTTTTATACACATGATGTCTATGATGGTGATCGTGATTATTGATTTTGGGTATGTTGCACGTATTTCGAGATGTTTTTCGTATTGCACGTATATCGAGGCTGATGGTTTTATTATGGTTTTACGTGCTTGTGGTTTCATAAATAATGTGATGGAATGGTTTTGAAATTGGAAAGATGAACTCGGGCTTGAGACCCAATTGTTTTGGAAACCTCGGACTTGGAGTCCATTTTAGTTACGTAATCGGGCCAGGGGCCCAGTTGTTACGAAATCGGGCTGAGACCCATTTGAGTTATACCATCGGGCTAGGGGCCCAGTTGATTTACGAATTCGGGCCGTGGGTCTAGTGGTTTACAAAATCGGGTCGTGGGCTCAGTGGTTTACAAAATCGGGCATGAGGCCCAGTTGGGTTATAAATGTGATTTCGGGTCTAGGACCTTATGTTTATAAATGTGATTTCGGGTCTGGGACCTTATGCTTAATAAATGTGATTTCGGGTCGGGGACCCTAAATGGAATTGTGATGTTTTATGGAGATTTTGGGCAGGGCCCATTGCGATGTTGTGAAATAATTTGATAAAACTGTTTTCCATATACCATCTTGATATGAGGATATGTGATGGTCTCCTCCAGGTGTCTGGGACACTGGGGAAGTCATGGTGCATTGCCTGTGAGGGGTCATTGTACGGAGCTACCGGACCATATAGTGACTCAGGAGCAGGATTGCTATGATTAGACGTCTGGGACGTCAGACATCTGTGATGTCAGAGATATTGACCCGGAGAGACCCCGGGCATCACACATTGCTTATTATACCGTGAGACATGACGTTTGGGCCGCTAGGCATCTGGGATGCCGGAGATGGTAATGTGGTAAATATGAACTATTGGATCTATGAAATGGTTTTTCGGTTGGATTTATGTTTATGGATTTGGGTGGTGGCCCACTTGGTTATGTAATTACGAATTTGGTATCCACAGTTTTGGGCCGAGTTCCCACACTTGTTTTAAGTTACGGTTTTGGGCTAAGGCCCTAATGGCTTGTTGAGTAAACGTTTTGATTACTAGCTTTCGAGGCATGCATACGTTTTCATGAAGGGCATAAATGTCTTACAAATGTGTTTTATGAACTTAATTATTTTCGTCCACTCACAGCTTTTATTGGTTTTAATGCCCTTCAGGTTGATCACGGATGCCACTGCAGTAGAGACTGGGACATCGCACGCCTCTTCCATCGATCCTTGCGCACTCTGGAAGCCCGTTTTGGGAAGTGACTTTCGGTTATCCCTTGTCTGACACCCCGTGTTGGACGGGAGCATAGCACATCCCACGGTAATCCCGGGGGGATTGAGATGGGTCGTGTTAATGATTGGGTGGTTTGGGGTTTCGGGTTCAAATGAAAGAGATGAAGATGAAGGGGGTAGGTGCATGTATGTGGGGTGATTGGAAATGGATGAGTGACACTTGTCACTCATCCATTGGGCCTGGAAAAAATATCTGGGGCCTACTCAAAACAAAGTCCACTCGTCTCAGAATTCGTGCAATAATACCTCAAAATTTCCATGAACCGTAACCTTCCCGTCGAATGTTCGATTTCAACGTGCCGCCTGTCTACGGACTCATATAGACTCGATCTACATAACGGTCCTCAGTCCTCATGTATTGGACCTCCTAGCTCAAGAGTAAACTTTTTGCCCTCGTCTAGGGGTAAAATTGTAATTTGACCCTGAACGTTCGATAATTCTTGACTAATCTCCGATTAGTCTTGCTAATCCCCAATTAATTCTTAATTATTCCCAAAAATTTGGGACGGGTCATTACATCAAGTTCTTCCTTAGTCTAGGGACATATCTAACATTCCCCAAAACTCGTATCATCCTATCAAACATTTTGATTCTAACAGTGCTGATTATTTTTACAGGACATGAAGAATTGTCCCCCATTAAAACTTCCCCGCTGCTCACTTCTTTGTAAGTATCAAAATATTCTTTTATTGCACACATATAAAAGATGCATCCGGTATCCAAAATCCAATTTATGAGAGCCTTGGAGCCTGATGTTGCTGAAAGAAGCTCCCCGCCACTCTCATGCTCGGTGACTGCACTAGCTGAACCTGAGCTTCCTTCCATCTTGGCTTTATTCTCTTTCCAAATCCAGCAGTTCCTCTTCCAATGATCAGCTGAACCACATTCAAAGCAACCTTCATTCTTTTCCTTCTTCTTCTTGGATTTTGACCTACCTATGTTGCCTGTTTTCTCTTCCTTTGTCTTTTCCCACCCCCGCTCCTTGCCTTTGTCATAAAAACCCTGAGAGCTTTCAGTTATATCATCTTGTTTAGCATATGATTGAAGAGCTTGAATTACATCTTCAAGCTTTAGAGACTCCTTTCCAAAAATTAGGGTTGTTCGAAAGTGCTTGAAAGACGAAGGTAAAGACCTCAGTAAGATGATAGCCAAATCATCACCTTTGTACGTTTCTCCAACCTTGTGAAGATTAGCTATGCAATTCTGGAACCTGCATACGTGATCTTCAATATCACCTCCTTCTTACAGTCGAAGTCCAAATAGTTCATCCTTTAGAAAAAGTTTATTGGACACGGTTTTGCCCATATCAACATTCTCCAACTTTTCCCATGCTTCCTGGATAGTCATCCTTTCGGTGATGTTTGACCGAACTGATCTTGTGAGATGGATCTCGATGGAACTCTTGGTATTCTTGAGAACCTTAGTCCATGATGCGTTTGCCATGTCTTGTTATCTCCGTCGAGTGCATCATCCAAGTCCGGATGTGTCAGTACTTTCTTCATCATCCTTTGCCAGTCCGTGAAGTCATCCTTGCCGTCAAAAGGTTTCAATGCAGGTCCTAGATCTGCATTCATTTTTCCTTTGACATTGTAGAACCCCTTGAGCCAAGCTCTGATACCAATTGTTAAATAACCCTTAGCCAGATTTGGTTCTTTAATGTAACCAACGACAATAGAGTAAACTAGAAAATTTAGGAAACTTAAAAACACACAAGAACCATACTGGTTCGATAGAACTTTTGCCTACGTCCAGTTGTGATTTTTCTAGGTAGAGAAATTACGGCTCCCTTTTATTAATAATAGAGAATACAAAACTTTTGTAACCCTAGAACTAATATAAAAAACTCTTGGTTGTTCTAACTGTTTTTCCTCCTCTTAGAAATAAGCTTTGCCGCACCCTATTTATAGATATAGAGTTGGCATACATGTCCCAATGCTGATTGAATTCCTCTTCCTAGGAGGATTATGAATTTAGACTTATTTTAAACCTAATTGAATAGGGAAACCATAAATTCTTTCCTAATCCCTTTTGGATAAGAATTGGTATACCTCTAATTTTCCTAAAACAATCTTGAACCAACTAGGATATAATTGACGAGCCAAAAACCTAACACATATATTATAATTATAACTATTTATTCGTTAAAGCATCATGTTAAGATCCTTTTAAAAAAATAAAAAAGATTGAAGGTCATTTAGTCATTCATACGTAAAAAATTAATGAACAGGTTTGATAGGAATTAAGATCTACATGACGAACTGTCTATTTAGTTGATAATATATGCATTGTTAAATGATTTATAGTCTTTTGTTTTTTTAACAGATGATTTTGACATCATTGTTTAGAGAATGAATTATTTTTTTTATTATGATCAGTGATGAAAATATCATCGGTTTCGCCGATATATCGCTTGATATATCGGTGAATGTGGCCGGCGGCACGTAAAGGGAGGGGAGAAGAAATTGAGCAAAATATCGACCTATTTCCTTGTTTTAAGCCCATCGATCTCCTTATTTCATTAAAACGATCGAGATAGGAACAAATTTCATGAAAATCGGACGTAAAACCATTGAGTTACAGCCGGGTCATGCCACCAGGTCAAAAAACCTAAATCGCAGACCCGCGCAAGGTAGATGATGGCTGTTTTTAAGTCAGTATGTGTACTTTATATATTATTTGGTTGAGTAAATTTTAATTTGGGCTTGTTAGTTGAGTTAGTTGTGGCTTGTTTTCATTTAATGGAAGTTAAGCATCTGGGTTCGACCCCCCCAGATGAGCATACTCCTTGTTATTATTATTATTTTTTTCATTTTTCCTTATTTTGAACTATATTTATCATTTTTTCCAATTTTAAATATATCAATCCTTTCCAATTTTACATATATCGATCCTTTCCTATTGTTTCCTAATTTTGAACTATATTTATCATTTTTTTTTTCCAATTTTGAATATATCAATCCTTTCCAATTTTAAATATATCAATCCTTTCTAATTTTTGAACAAAGATTGGCTCTATTTTTTTATCCTTTTTTTTTTCCAATTTTAAATATATTTACTCATTTTTTAATTTTTCTTCCATTCAAATTTTTTATGCTTATTGTTATGTTTTTAATTATATTAACATTCAATTATAGTAATTCACTTCAATTTATGTTTATGTTTAGATTTTTATATTACTAGTCATCGGCAGAACCCTATTGTATCATATTATTCATCATATATTTATTATATCAAAGTCATTTTATAGTTTTTGTTAGTCATATATAACCATCATTGAGTATTTAAATTTTCCCAAAGTTTCATTATAAATTTCGAACTTTTAGACTGAATTTCCGTCATTTTTGTTGACCGTAAACGATATCGATATTTGGGGCGAGATATCCGTAAATTTGACTAGCGATATATCCGTCGATATTGATATTTTCATCCTTGATTATAATACATGTACAAAAAAAAATTCGATAAACTGAAAGGGTATTATGAGGAGGTACCAGATGCAAGTATTATCCATTTATTAATTAAACATGACCATCATAGAAGAAGGGTATATAATACCAATAAATTCCATTAAAAAGGTAACAAATTGCAAAATCAATTCCATCCCAAAATAATAAACTAACAAAACAATAAATTAATCCATAACAAAGTTAACAATGTATTTTTCTTTTTCTTTTTTCAGAAAATTAGAAAGGGTGCTTAAAATGATCTCGTTAAAACCTTGTCGAAGTTCGTAACAAAATATAAGGAAAAAGGTTGCACACTATGTATTGCTTATTTTTTTTTTACTTGTCAAAGTTATCCTTGATCCTCATTAGATCTTGTAGAGCATTTTGAGAAGGATTATATATGCGCCTCCATCGCAAATCTCCTAATCTCTCATCATAATCATTTATAGTTATTTATTCTGATTCAATATCCCATTTTTTAAAAGGTCCCTTTTGTAGCTTTCAGTGAAATGTGACAAATAGACAAATATTATAATGAATAAATACCAATTTATTAGCTCTTTCAAAATTCAACTTGTTTCTCTTGACACTATGAATGAATGAATGTGTACTCCAATTTCTTCAGCTGATGCACTTGTAATTGGTTGAGTCAACACCTAATATACATAAATTGATCATTAATCTGAATAATATGTTGTTCACATCACGGATGAAAATATCGATACTATCGCCGATATTTCGTTGAATTGGGGGTTCAACATCTAGATGGCGGGGGGTGGGGGTGGGGAGAATTTCTTCCCCCAATATCCATGATTTTGGCAAAATTTTGGAAACATCGACCATTATCGTCGAAATCGACCGATAATGGATGATATTTGATATTGATCTTCTAATTCAAAACCCAAATTCTCAAATTGGAATATTCGTCCACCCATCTCCTTCAGCCAATCTCCTATTGACTTCTCCATCTCTCGCCTTTTTACCATGAGAGAGTCTCTTCTCCGTCTCTTTGAGTCTCTGGGCTATACTTGAAGCATGAAGATCGAATAGTGAAGAGCGAACTAAGATTGGAAGAGCGAGACTGGATTGACGGATTTGAACACTTCGTTATTCACAAAGAGCGAACTAAGGAGGCTGAAGTTTTTCACGAACTGAGGATGGATAATGAAGTTTTTTAGGGATAGTTTGAATAGATATCCCATAAATCCATAAAAAAAAATTGACTTTCGACGGGTCTTGGACTCTTTTATTACCCATAGTTTGAATAGATATCCCATAAATCTATATAAAAAAATGATATTATTAGTAAAGCAATTCAAGTAGTCGGTGGGTCTACAATAAAAATGAATATATTATTAGTAAAACAATCTACAAAAATAACATTGGTATATTAAAATAAATGAATTGTAAAAAATAAAGGTTAAACCCCATATACATCCATCTAGTAATTCTACAATAATTAAGTATTTTCATCACTATAATTAATTAATTAATTGCACATTTACACTTATTATGATATTGTGGATGTGAATATATCTATAGTAATACTATTATTTATTGCACATTTCTACTAAGGTCCAATTTCATTGTTATGATAATTATACACATTCAATTTATTGTTATATTTTTAACTATATTAACATTTAATTATAGTAGTTTATTTCAATTTATGTTTATGTTTAAAATTTACTGTTATTAGTCATCATCAGAACCATATTGTATCATATTATTCATCATATATTTATTATATTAAAGTCATTATATACTTTTTATTAGTCTTATACAATAGTTTCATAAAAAGTTTCCAACTTTTAAACTAAATTTCCATCATTTTTGTTAAGCGTAAACGATATCGATATACTCATCGATATATCCGTAAACTTGACTGTCGATATTTCCATTTATATCGATATTTTCATTCTTGGTTCACATCAGCATTTAACACAAAATTTAACGGAATAGTTAACAGAGAATTCATGTTGTAATATTTTTAAAAGTATAAATGATAATTGCAACATTTAAAAGTATAAGTATGTAAGTTTTACTTGATGTAAACTATATCATCTAGACGGACATCTAATTACAATTAATAATCGTCATTAATTATTGCATGCACATGCACTTAATTTGATCTTCTTAATATCTCATCATACTCCATCTAATTAAGGTGTAATGAAAATATATATTAAGTAGTAATGAAATAAAATAAAATAAACATAATGCACATAGCTCCATATTAGTATATTGCGTACTGCGTATTTATCATAAATATCATGAAAATATATTTTAAATAGTAATGAAATTAAATTCATAAATTTGTAGCCACTTCAGCTATTTTAGGAGTTTCTGAATTATTTGTCGCCCATCATGAAATCAATGGGGGATCTCTTAAAAGGCAAGGGGGGTTGTTTGACCCCTTCGACCCTGAAATCCTCCATGAAAGCTCTCATCTTGACCCTTAAAAGCTCTAACATGTTGCTCTTTTATTAGCCCTTTTACCTTTGTGGCTTTGTCTGCCCTCTAATTGCTCTTTTACTTTAACTGCTGGGTTTCAACTTTGGTGCGGGTTTTAGCTTTGTTGCTGGGTTTGAGTGGTTCTGCTTGCACGCTGCACTCCAAGCCTCCAAGTTTGAGGAGGTGGCCTCATGAAGAAGGAAGAAAACTTAGAATTGTCTTTTTTATTTCTTATCTTGAAAAAATGAAATGCTATGTAATTCATTTGAGTTGAACTCTTTGTTACAGTTGGCAAGGCAATTAATAGATAACATATTAATCTGAACTTACTATATTTTATTTTATACGCATGTGTATTAAATATTAAATTTTAAATATTAAATATTAAAATTTAAATTTTAAATATTAAATATTAAATATTAGTTATTACATCTTTAAATTATTTTTCATGGACCTAGATTAGCCCTCATCATTGGGCCGAGTTGGTTTTTGGGCTTGGGCCGAGCCGGGCTGGGCCTATTTCATAATTTAAAAAATATCGAGCCGAGTCAGGCGGGTTTGATCATAAATGTGACGCCCCGAAAATTCGAGAAATGTAAATTCGAAAGTTTGAATGTAAAATGACGATGTTGCCCTTGGTTTTGAGGGGCAAAAGTTGACTTTTTGTTCGGGATGTCTTTTGGACTTTTGGTCATGATCGTTAGGTAGGTCTCAAGACGCCGAGTCCATAGACAGGCGGCATGCGTCGATCGGAGTACGGACGGGAAAGTTAGGGGTTTGTGAAGTCTAAGGGCATTTTGGTAATTATGAAAGTAAGGGTATTTTGGTCATTTGTATCTTAAGGGGCAATTTCGTCCATTTGCTAGTTTTGATGAATCACCAAAATTGTGATTTAGCCATTTCTGTAAGTGACACATGTCACTTGAAACAATAAGCTTAGTGTTATGTGTGAGTCGTGTAAACAATTGAAGAAAAGAAACGAAATTGAAGGCGGCAGAGGAATGATTCAAATTTGTCTGTGCCGCATGAATTAGAGAACAACTTCGAGAGAGAATTAGAGATAAGAAAGAAAAACAAGGAAAGAATCAAAGAGAAAAAGGGAGAAATATCGAACCCAGACCCGAAAATTTAAAGAACAAGGTGACTTTTCGAATTCAAAGTCCAGTTGGGACGAGTCCTGTCAATAAATATGAAAGCCCATGCCCTTTGTCGGGCCGAGTTTGGGCCGGAATTTTATCGGGCTTTATGGGTCGGGCCTACTAAGCCCACTTGGACTCGGCCTACGAAGCCCACTTCTACCTACCTAATTATAAAAGTGTGAGTTGAGCTTAAATATCATTATTGAATATTAAGACAAGGTAAGGAAGGGACCTATTGGATTTGGAGAATTGACTTAACATTATAAAAGTGTGAGTTGAGCTTAAATATCATTATTGTGTTGTATGCTATATAATTAACCATCATCCGAATGATAATTCATTAATTTGTTTGCTATTTGGTTGATGTTTACATAACTTTGACAACTAGTATATGTCTCGATATGATAATTTTAATAATTTAGTTAGCAATTTAGTCGTTTAATTAAGCTCATATATATTTCCAGTATTTTAATAACTTTAAATTATAAATAATAATTTCTTCCCCTTAAAAACATTTGTTGGATCCGCTACTGCGTGAAATAGCATCTAGGATTACAACATCTGTTTAAGTAGATACTAGATACTAAAGCATAATTTCCTATCCATGGACAAAAAATGTGTAAATTGGTCATGTAAAATTTTTGCGTCTACAAGATTGTCCGACATTTTGTCAAACACTTTTAAGACACATGCAATTACTCTTTTATCTTCATTTCACCTCTTTCTTATCTTACCTTCTAGTACTGGCTTACTCAGATATTATGTCTTCTCGTATATAATATCCTTTTTTCCTCTATATACTAACCATTTTTTCATAAAGCTTACCCACTTCTTGACCTTCACCATCATAAAATTTAGTTAAATAATATAAAGGCTTTATGATATTCACTGGTCTCCACATCATTCCAAAATTCTTCACTCTTCATGATTTATGAAATTATACCACCTAGAAGTCTTGCATTTTACATCTCTAGTGCTCAACCAATATTTTTAATTTTGAAGAACGATCGTAATAGCTAATGTTTCTCTACAATCGAGAATTCTCTTCAAAAATATATAATGTAATGCAAACTTGTTTTTTCTGTTGTAAGTTGTTGATGCAAAAATTGTACCAACGAGACTGTAAAGCCACGCACGCATACCAAAACACAAGAAAGTACGTGGTTCACCCAAATCGGGCTACGTCCACAGTGTTGTCTGACTCTCAGTAATACCATAGTATTGTGTTTGATATATTACAAGTGGCTTAGTGCCTTTAGAGGGAGAAAGTAGAGAGAATAGAGAGAGAGAGGTCCCTCAAATAAGGGAGGGGGCTCCCTATTTATAGAAGTTTCTAAGGTTTAGGTTAGGGTAATAACGATGGGCTTTAAGGCATGGGCCTTGGTGATCTTTGAGTGTCTTCTGGTGGGCTTATCCCGTGGTCAAGTGTAGTATTTTGACAAGCCCATTTCTTGATCAGATGTCACGTCAACAAGTCCCCCAGTTCTTAACTGAGGCGGACTGCCTCGGTTGAGGACTTTCAAGTAAAGTGCACTAACCGAGAAACTCCTCACTTTGCACTGCTCCACTCGGTGTGCCATCAGTTCTCAAGTCCTCAGTCGAGGTAGGATGCGGAAGAGAAGACACCTTTTAGTGTGTTGTATGTCTAAGTGGATTGACATTGTAGTGATTGCGCTCTGGTAGTCCCCCCAGGTGAGTATGACTCCATGTATGAGCCGGACTGCGAGTAGGTGATTCTTTGCTGTAGAGGTCTGTCGGTCGGCATGTGAGCTAGGTGTAGAGTTTGAAAGTGGGCTCGGTAGTTGAGCGGTGCACTAATGAGCTGAGCATAGGCTGAGTGGTGAGTATATGCCGAGTGTGCCTGTACGCAGACACTGACAGTCGAGTCGAGGCCAAGTGTGTTGAGTAGCTCGACAGTGTGTGGAGCAAATGTATGCTCGGTAATGCGGTGAGCAGCTCGATAGTGTGTCGAGCCTATGTGGGTGCTCAGTAATGTGTCGAGCAACTCAGTAATGTGTCGAGAAACTCGGTAATGTGTCGAGCCGATGTGGATGCTCGGTAATGTGTCGAGCCAATGTGGGTGCTCGGTAATGTGTTGAGTAGCTCACTAATGTGTCGAGCAGCTCGGTAATGTGTCAAGCAACTCGATAATGTTTCGAGTCGATGTGGGTGCTTGGTAATGTGTTGAGCAGCTCGGTAATGTGTCGAGCAGCTCGGTAATGTGTCGAGCAGTTCGGTAATGTGTCCAGCGTATGTGGGTGCTCGGTAATGTGTTGAGCAACTCAGTAATGTGTTGAGCAGCTCAGTAATGTGTCGAGCGTATGTGGGTGCTCGGTAATGTGTTGTGTAACGACCCGGATCGAATTCCAGGATTAGATTAGTGACTAATCACGATTATTGAGGCTAATCGGTGATTAGTTAGGCGAAATCGGACGAACGATGCAAAATGACTGTTTTGCCCGTAGTCGTGGCAAAACGTTGACTTTTCATTCTGGCTGTCAAATGGATTTTGACCGATGATCGTGACGTAGTTCGTGACGTCACGAGTTCATAGACAGGTGGCACGTTCAATTCTGACATTCGAGGAAGAAGTTATGACGTTCGGAAGTTTAAGGGCATTTTGGTAATTTTAGTTAAAAGGGGTGAAATGTTGACTTTTGGACTGGGAGGTCCGATGGTCGAGGGCCAAGGACCGTTACATAGATCTGGACGATACGAATACGTAGACAGGTGGCACGTCGAATTCGGACGTTCGACGGCGAAGTTACGGTTCACGGAAGTTCAAGTGCATTATTGCACGAATTACGAGATAACTTCACTTTTGGACTCTAGTGGGCCCCAAATATTTTATGGAGACCCAATGGATGAGTGACACTTGTCACCCATCCATAGGCCACCCAAATTGTATTCATGCATCTTCCCCGTGCATTTTCATTTCTTCATTTCAAACACAAACAACCCACCTGATCTCATTTCACCAAAAATCCCAAAACCTTCAACCCCATATGATCACCTGTGAAACCTAGAGAGTGAGAGAGAGACTAAGGGAGCTGAGGATGGCTGCTGGACGGTCAGAACAGCCGTGGACGGCGGTGGATGAGGCAAACCCGTGAGGTACTCGGTTTGCTCATTTTCTTTTAAATTTTGATTTGGGACATTATGGGTTGTTTTGGACGTTTGGATAAGGTTATTTAGGTTGCTAGGGACTTAATATGAAGGTTTTTAATGGGTTTAACGGCTGAGACGCCGTGGAGGTTGATCGGGGAAAAATGGACCGTATGGTTCAAAATCAAACCATGGGTTTTATATGGTTTTGCTTCGTTTTAATGATTGGAATAGATAGGAAAGGAGAAAATAGGAATTATAGGATTAATTAGGGCTTGAATCAGACCAAAAAAAAGGGGGAAAACCGCCGGACCGGTCACGTCGGTTCAGACCGGTTCAGGTTGCAGTGGACCGGTTCAAGTGGGTTGAAGATGAAGCTACAGTGCCGCGCGTGAGGCCCACGCGCAGGAAACTTCTAGGGCGCGTGTGAGCACGTGGTGAGGATTTTGAGGGTGGTTCCAACATACAAAATCTTCTATTCGATGTAACGAACATTTTGGGACTGGTTTCGTGTCAATCGGACACCGTTTCGATAATGTTCGGGGCATCAGAAGGTTTCAGATTGAGATTAAAAATAGTTAAAAATCCCGAAAAATTACGGGGCTTTAGTGGGAGGTTAATTAAGTAGTTATTAACCTTTTATTACGATTTGGACAGGTTTGGGAGTCCCGATGACGGTGACTGGCTCAGGAGAGCCGTATGACACTCAAATGGAGGCGGCAGCTCGGACGGTCTGTGAGTGGACCTTGGTTTTCTAAATTTGTGCATGCATAAATGTTTATTATATGTTTTAATACATGTTTGCTAATTCCATGGGTGCATTTGTATGTGGTTACGTGTAAGCACGTATTTCAAGGGTTCGACCTTATACGGTGTTTGTACGAGTCTGTATTTCTTTAATGGTCTAAATGATTTGGAATTGGATTTCAAAAGGATAAACTCGGGTATGAGACCCATTTGATTTGGTCTCGGGCATATGACGCTATGGATGACCTTCGGGTCTGAGTAGTGGTCGCGGCAGGTGCTTGGTGCACGACGACGGACGACGTGACGCTCACCTCCGGATTGGGATGTGTTCCTTCCGGAGAGGTCACGATGCACGATTCGTGGTCGGGCAGCCTGGGGAGGCTCGACTTCGGAGTGCTGACGGTTCAGGATAGCGATCGGTGATGAGTGCACCATGATCTTGTGGTGGTCGCGTCGGTTGATACGTTCACGGCGACATACTAGGATTGAGGGCGGTCCTGGATGGATGGTTGCACACATCACTACGATCGGAGTCGTGACTGACCCTGAGATATCGGGCAGGATGCCCAGCTGATGTCATATGTTCGGGCACGAGACCTAGTTGTTTTACATTGATGATTTCGGGTCAGGGACCCTAGATGGATTTCCAAGTTCATGGCGGTTTATGGGAACCGGCATGAACCCTAGAAAGGTTGTGGTACATGACGGTTTATGGGAGCCCACAATGAACTTGTTGTGGTTTTTTTTTTTTTGTCTTTTTTTGATGATTGGCCTATGTAGCATCTCTTTGTGGTAACAGAGGATAGGGAAACACATGGGATCTCCCTTCATGGGTTTTTCCTCTTCTTTTTTGGCTGATGCAAAACGGAAAACATGTATGCTAGATAGGTTTATGGACCTTGACCACAGGGAAGAAAAAATGATTTTCTGGGTTCTGTTGGCAGGAAGCCAATTTCTTGTTTTTTTGGTGTTTGGGTGGCTATGGTGTTTTAGCAGGTAAATAAATTAGGAAGAAAACCAATATAACCTTTTGTATTGATTCCCACAGACGGCGCCAAACTTTTGATCAAAAAATGTACCAACGAGACTGTAAAGGTACGCATGCACACCAAAACACAAGAAAGTATATGGTTCACCCAAATCGAGTTACGTCCACAGTGTTGTCTCACTCTCATTAATATCATAGTATTGTGTTTGATATATTACAAGTGGCTTAGAGCTTTTAGAGGGAGAAAGTAGAGAGAAGGGAGAGAGAGAGGCCCCTCAAATAAGGGAGGGAGCTCCCTATTTATAGAAGTTTTCTAGGGTTTAGGTTAGGATAATAACGATGGGCTTTAAGGTATGGGCCTTATGTGATCTTTGAGTGTCTTCTAGTGGGGTTATCCAATTGGTCCAGTGTAGTATTTTGACAAACCCGTTGTTTAGTCAGATATCACGTCAACATAAGTAATTCCAACTTTGATTTAATGTTAAAGATAGTCAAAGTGTATGTGTGGTTTATAAAATATTTAATATTGTTTTTCTAATTGTATAAGTATGGCTAAACCATTCAAACTTGTTTGTAAGATCCTTAAAATAAAATTCAAAGTACGAATTACACATTGAAACCAAAAAATATGTTTGTGTACCTTCTAACTTCATTCCCAGCAAGCTTACAATTTGATGCATTCTAATCTGCGTACGCAGAGGGAAGTGGGTTTCTAGGGGAGTCCAGGGTCCCTAGTCACCTCTATATGTTCTTTATATATGTTATATAATATTCATATATTAGAATAAATTTGTTTAAATATATCTTATTTAGGTTAACTTTTTCCATCAATTAATTAATTGTGCACTCACAAAATTTTGTGTTATGATATCGTATTTATATAATATATCCCTTACAAATTTTTTACAATTGTTTAAATTTAAATTAGTCAATATAAGTGATAAAATATGATTTTTTTTTAGATATTTATTTAGTTCGATATTATTATGGTAATTTGAACCATTTGAATACGGTATGCATTTGAGTATGGACGGCTTGATAAAAAACAAAAAAAAGTATGTTGAAGGCCCCCTTCAAGTTAAATTCTGACTATGTCATGTCCAGTCATTATTTAAGTATCATTTTGATGCTCTTAAATACCTCTCTTATGTCTTTTAAAAGATTTCATGCTATCAATAATAGAAAATGATCAATCTTATAAAATTTGTGTAAAAGTGAAAAGATGAGTAAATCCTGAAAAGAACCCAATAAGAATGACTCAAATCAGAAGTATAATGAAAAGGTAATCACAAGTTGAAAATCGAATCTCGAAGACATGTCCTAGTCAATGCCATGTACCGAGTCCTACCGTGTCATCCGAGAGACCATGTCATGTGCCAAGGCCATGTACTGAGTCCTACGGCCTACCATGCGCCGAGCTATGCCATGTTCTGCTTTTGACAAGCCCCTAGTGTCTCAAAAGCGCAGTCCCAGGTCGTATCCAGTGACACCTCTTCGCGGTCCGCCATTAGTGTGCTCCAAGACGTGTCTGCGCCCTAATTAGGGAGCAAGTTTTTGATTTTTCTCTTGGCAAGTTCTGAGCGAGCTAAAGCATATATCTCATCAAGTTACACCGTATGGCAGCCCAAGACATGCTTTGGCCAGCTGCTGAGGTCCAGGACATGCAGAGTTCTTGACAAATCCTTAAAAGGCCCAATAGTGTCAAATTAAAGGTCTTCCTACCGTGTTTTGAGTGCCTAAGATTGGCACTGCCCAATACTTGAATCCAAGAAACCCTAGAAGGTTCCCAAAAGCAGCCTTGGCGTGGACAAAAGCTCAAAGGATTTGATCTAAGTTTTTCAGCATAGTCCCAGTTTTTGTTTTAAAAGGATTACCTTTTTGGATTCATTCTTCTTGTCAAACTAGGATAGCAGTGTTTAAGTCAGTTTGTAATCAGATTCTTGCCCTAATTGGTCTCATATTTCCTTGGGTATTGGTTTCCTATAAATTGGAGCCTTAGGCATCAGATTGGAGACCTTAGATACCATAAACACAGTTCATTGCAATTCAATTTTATAAATTAAGCACCATTTGTTTTCACAAGTGAAGGAGGCAAGTTATGGATGAAGCTTGGAGAAGAGCATGCCTTACTGTGTTCTTCTACCTTGCATCATTGTCAAACATCCTTCTTTACTTTATGTTATTGTTTCGTTGTAATTATAAATGAGAATTTACACTATGTTTTATTTTCAATTATGTGTGAGTAGTTTTTTTAAAATTAATACTTTGAAGCCCTAACTATGTTAGCTATTTAATTAGATTTATGGCTCTTGATTTTGATTGCTATGCAAACTGAATAAGTTGGATTGTCATGCTTAATAATCTTAATTTACGCCTATAAGATCAACTACCTTATTTGCATATAATTATCGATATAATTTCTTGACGGATCATCACATTATCTTGTGATTTGTAGCATCACGAGTAGGTGGATAGACACTTATACATAATCTAAACTCATGACAATTTAAAATTGCACACTTTTCCAAGAGTAGTGCATTACCATTAAATTATCTTCGTACTTCATTCATCATTTTAAACCATAGATGATAGATGTGCGAGCTACACATCATGTTTAGAATATACTAAGAAAAAAGAATAATTTGTGTGCAATGGACCTTATTCGGACCTTTGCATGAAACTTATTCATAGAGTTCATAGTAATTAGGTTAAGAAAATATGTAACTATAATTTGTTAGAGTAGACAATATGCCACAACTTACATTAGTTAATAAATTCAATCAATCAATAATCTTTGTATTTTAATTTTGTGCATCTCTAGTTGTTTAAATTCCATTTTTCAAAATCACCAAACACCCCACCCCACCCACCCCACTTCCCCTCCCTCCCCCTTGTCGTTTTCTTTGTTTGGGTCTTTAGTTGAGACCTGTTTTCTTTCTTGCATTATAAGTCCTCGTTTGAGTCTAATTAGGACTTTCTGCCGTGTTGACGTCTTTTGCATATCTAAGCTACTGTGCGTCTAGGATTAAGTAATTGTTTTTCCGGCTCATGTTTATTTATTGTTTTGGTATTTTTTTAATTCTTTTATCTAAGTTAATAAAAACCCGAACTTAATTGGATTTAAATATTGAAAAAAATCCTCGAGGGATCAACTTGTGCTTGTTATCCTACTATCCCCATCGGTTTTGTGCACTTGAAAATATATAACTATTGGAATAACGTTCATAGCTATTGTGATCGTTATTTTAACTATCAAATTTTTGGTACCTTTTCCGGATACTTATCTCTCAAAGGTGTCCATCTAGTTTGAATTTATTAACTTAATTTTTTTACACTTTTAGGTGCTTTATTTTATGTCATTAAGAGGAAGGATCAGCGCACTAGATCATCTAGTGGGCCATCTTCAACGGAGTCTTCTGTCCAAGGCTCACCACCACCAAGTCCAGAAGAATGGCGGATGCTAGAGACCAACGCAAAGAAGAATGTGACCTAGTGCTCAAGCCCCATGGCTCCTCAAGGATTTTTCCATTCCCCATGTCTCGAAGGATCAACTTCCCATTGGTTTTTCTGCATCCACGATGGCATTTTTCGAGCTGAAGTCTGGGATGATTCACATGTTGCCAATATGTTACAAACTTTTAGGTGAGGATCTGTACCTTCACATCAAGAAATTTGTTGAAGTCTGCTTAACTTTGCATGATGGAAGCTGAAATTCGACTAAGGGCTCAACTTTGCATGATGGAAGCTGAAATTCGACTAAGGCTTTTTCACGTCAGCCTCAAGGATCGTGTTAAGGCAAGGTTCCATTCATTGGCATCAACCTCCATCCACTCATGGAGAGAAATATCTTCCAAATTCCTTATGCAATACTATCCCGTGACAAAGAAGAACGAATTGACGGCCAAGATTATGGCTGCAAAGGAAGACTTAGATGAACCCTTCTACCAGTTTTAGGAGCACTTCAATCAATTTCTATGGGCGTCCCCCCACCATAATATCGACGACCATCACTTGATTTTATACTTCTATGGGGTTTGAAGACTAGCGATTGAAGAATGGTGAACTCTCAATCCCAAGGGATACCTAGAAGGCACGGTTCTGGGGGCAAGGATCGTCTTTGAGAACATCGCTCAAGGGAAGAAACAATTTAGCTACATAGGTAATTCCTTTAGGGCTACTAGTGATGCGTACATTGATGAAATATATGACGCCATTGCTCAAATTATGGAAATGACGAACAAGCCTTGCAATGAGAAAGCAAAAGGAGTTCAATTCAAGGACATACTTCATAGGAATGTCCAATGGTGGAAGACGCCAACTTTTTTGGAGGTTTCAATAGCGGTGCATGACCCCGGAATGATCCCTACTCCAACACTTACAATTCAGGATGGAAGAATCATACAAAATTTCGTTGGAATAACAATCACAGTGTCCAAAACCCTTTGTCGCCCCCTGAATTTCAGAAACAACCCACGGCTCCGCAAGCAATACTTGTGGCCCTTCACCAAATCAAAGTACCGGAAGCAAATCTTTGGAATGCCATAACTCAACAGAACATTCAACGCATGCAAAATACCAATGCATTTATTCAAGAGAGCTGGGGCCATATGGAAAAGACTGATAATGCAACCAGAAAACCTACATCAACAAATGGGACAAATTTCAAATCAATTGAATCAAAAGGAGTAAGGTAAGCTACCAAATCAATAATGGTAAATCCTAAGGGAGCACTATCTAGCGGCCATGCCATCACATTGCAGAGTGGAAAACAAATCCAAGGATCTACATATGATGCCTATGGAAATGAGAAATAAGGGGAAAATGAAAACTTCAATGAGGGAACTCCATAACCCAACACTATAATAATACACCCTGAGTCACAACTTCAATCGCAGGTTCTACCGAGAGACATGTTAATAGGTCCTCAAATAATCATTATTTTATACTCTTTATATTTGACTTGTAATATTAAAATAATAAACAATTGGAGAAAATAATATATTTTGTGGGATTTTTGTAGAATTAAATAAAACTTGGAATTTGGAGCGTTTTGGCGAAAAAATCGTCCCGATCGGAATTATAAAGAAAAAATTATGGACGAAATTCAGTAATTTATTTAAATCCATTTTCAAAATTAATATTTCTTTTGCCCAGCCCATCGGCCTAAAATCCAAGCCCAAGAGCCCAGCCAGCAGTCGGTCCAACCCATGCACTAAGCCCATGGCCCAAGAAACCCAGCCCAATTTCATCTCAGCTCTGAAGACTGCTTGGCGTGTGGCTACCGAAGTGCGCCTTCGGGTTTCGGTGCGCACGTCCCGAAGGTCTCCCCTGCTGCCCAACGAGCGTGCACCGATCTTCTGCCCCCTGTCAGTGCATCAGACGCCAGGTCACCTGCTCCCATTCAGCTTTTTTCCACCGATTCTTCTCTTGTCACGCTGCAGCTCTCTACCGAGTCCCATCACTTGCGCCCAGCCGCCAGCCACCGAAATCACTTTCTGCAGCTCAGCTACCCTCTGCTGAGTTCCAGTCCACCTACCAGTAAGCTTTTGCAGATTTTCCAGTCCATTTCTGCTCCAATCAACCCCAAAATTCAGCACACTTCCATCATTAGTCATCATTTTATTTGTAATTATTTTTATATTTATTTTTTGTATTTTATTGTTTGAATTTGTGGCACTCCCTCTATAAATAGGGAGACCATTTCACTTGAAAAGCAGTCCCCAATTGTCCCAATTTTAGGTTTAGTTTTTAGTCCTTTCTCGCTTAGTTTTTCTTCTTTTTATTTTGTAGATTTATTTTGGGATCATTTTAACTTCTTATAATTTTTCTTCTTAAATAGTTTTCCTTTAAACCTTATCTTTTAATTTATGTTTTTAAATTCATTTCTTAAGTTTTATTTCCTTTTAATTTTAGTTCTTAGATTTTCTTTGTAAACTTTTCTTTTTAACTTCTTTGACTTCTATTTTAAATATGAATTTATGTTTTCCTTAAGAAAATCCTAGCCCGAGTATTTCCGAAATAATTCTAGAATTTAAGTCCGAATTCTTATGTTTTATCCTCCATCTTCATAAAGTTCTTTTTGTTGTTCAAAGAATTTTATGAATAACATTACATTGTTTTCATCCACTTTCGGAATCACAAGCTGTTCTTGGGTTCTGAAAGTGTAACTTTATTTCCTTTACGTAAATTATTGTTATTATTTCGGTTTACTTATAATTCAATACATGTGATGGTATTTTCTTTCTAAACTTTTGTAAGTATGAATGCAATCTCCATATGTTTTATTTTATGAATTTCTTTTACTTCATATATCTTAGTGCTTAAACTTCAATTTGATGCTATATATTTTATCCGCTGTTCAGTGCATTTATACTAGAATTGAAGAGATTAAATGTTGATCGCTGTCGGCACATTTAATTATAAACTTAAGTTGAATCATATTGTAAATGTTTGAAACATATTGATGTTTGACGCACATTAATGGTCGATGCATTTATAATATTGAAAGATATATGCAAGTATTTGAGATGATGAAGGTAGGATTTCCTGATTGGTTTGTTATGAGAAAAATGTTAGAGTGTTGGTAAAATTTGTATTTGAAGGAAGTCTATTTTTAGGAGTAGTTTAAATAATGTGATTGTGAATTTGAAATTACTTACGTAAAAGTGTCGGTTTTGTCTATGAAACTATTTTATGGTTTACAAGTTCTAATTAGCATGAGCATTTGCATTTTAATTCTTAGTTTGGTTAAAAATGTAGTTTAGATTACAATATTCCTAAAACCCCCCATTTCATTCTTTTATTCTTTTATTCTTTTATTCTTTTATTCTTTTATTCTTTTCTTCTTTTATTCTTTTCTTCTTTAATTCATTAATTCAATTATTCGTCCATTCATTAATTTATTCATTATTCTATCTCACTAACATATTATTAATGTTCCCTAATTTCCCCGGTTAAGAACGATCCATATTTACCAATACTACATCTACACAAAAAGGGTTTAAATTGCATAATACTCGAATTACGTGTTTAATTTAATGCATAGTTTGAGCGTTCTCTACCACTACTGAGTGACATACCAAAGGACTTGCCCAACACGTCCAAAACACAATCTGCACACAAGACCCACTCCTACACCACACGACACCTAACTTGCAAGATAATGGAACCATGGTAGGACAACAACACCACAATGAACCACAAGCTCCTCCCAATGCCAAGGCCACGACTTTGGGCTCCCCTAAGCAAACCAATGTGCCCAATTATTCTAACTCTCACTCTTAAACGTCAAGTGACAAAAACAACTAAAAAAAGTAACAATTGAGTTAGATAATGACATTGATTTTCCTGTTCCTCGAGAAGGGAATCATAAGCATGCTACATAAATTTCAAAATATGATTCCATTTCCTAAGATATTCAAGCACATGCCTATCTTCGCGAAACTTGTCAACGACTTGATCGCCAGAAAGAGGGGTTTTAGCTCAAATGATATCATTGAACTGTTTAAGGCATGTTCTGTTGCACTTCTGCTATGTCACTCAAGGTAAATAATTTTGGGCCTCCATCACTCCCGTGTGTCATAAATCTAAGCCATTTGAGCATTACTTTTGCAACATGAGAGCATCAATCAACATTATGCTACTTCACATATACCAATCACTCAACCTAGGAGAACTCAAAACAACTCACCTATGTGTTAGATTAGCTAATATCTTAGTTACTAATCTTACAGGTGTACTAAAGATGTATTAGTGCAAACTGGTTATAAACATATCCCGGCGAGATATTACATTCTAAGGATGGATTGAATTGATCGAAACAAGGAACACCTAGTCATTTTTAACAGTCCCTCCTAGCCACAAACGCCTCATTGACGTAAAAAACGACCTAGTATCCAGCAAACTCTTGGACGAACTATGAACATTTGTTGGAAAAATTGAGTATAAATGGGTAACTTACAGGGCAAGCAACAAGCTTAAAAACTAATAGAGTCCATAATCAATTAAGAATCTATTGGAAATCCCTATTGAATGAGGTTTAAGCTATTTAAGGAACTTAAATCTAATTGGTACCCTATTGGAAGTCATCTAAGATTCCTACTTGTTATGTGATAGGTATAGAGTAGGAATCTAGATGCATATAAATATTGGTCTCTAATCTCACAGATACTATGCCTAATACAGTGCTTAAACCTATCTCAAAAGCTAAGGCCTTCTAATCTGAAAGAGAGGAGAAGATCGATATTCTAAGTCATGTTCATCAAGATGTTGAGATCAGGTTTCTTCTTGAACTATAAATTCTCATTGCCATGTTAGTTGTTCTTCAATTATATTGTGTGACCTTAGTAGCATGTTTGATGTTAAGTATGTATGAATTAGTTTACAACATTCTCTATCCATGATACGATTCAATATCTTGTAGGTCCTATCATGGATTTCCTATTAAACACAATGAACTTTTTACTGCAGAAAACCATTGTAAATTTGTGCATAACAGATGACCTAGAGAAAGCCATCACAAGTATTTCACAGACTCAGGAACCCACTACTGAAAACGTGATTAAAGAGCTAAGGTTCCTCAATATCGTTCCTTCACTTCTATTTTACAAAAAAATCCATTCAAGGATTTACCCCTTCACAATGCTTAACACTTTACCTTCTATTATGAAGGAAACTAAGCTCATTGAAACCACTACCAAAACTCTTGAGGTATGCATGCTTAGACGATTATCGAACCCTTCCAGTCATCATTGCATCTAACCTAAGTACGGAGTAAGATAGTAGATTAACTCCCGCAAAGTACATGCATCAGATAATTCTCGAAGAAGACTCCAAACCATCAAGAAAGGCGTAAAGGCAGTTGAATCCACCAATGAAAGAGGTTGTGAAGAGAGAAGTACTTAAGCTTCTAGACATGGGAATCATCTATCTAATTATCAATTCCAAGTGAGAGAGCTCGATTCAAGTAGTGCCAAAGAAGAGCGGGATCACAGTCATAAAAAACAAGGAGGATGAACTTGTACCTCAATGGTTTCAAATGGGATGGAGGATATGCATTGACTAAAAAAAGCTCAAAACAACCCCCGTAAGGATCACTTTCCCTTGCCCTTCATTGACCAAATTCTAGAGCGATTAGCGGGACATTGTCATTATTGCTTCCTAGGTGGCTATTCTGGATATAATTAAATTGCTATCACCTTGGAACACCAAGAGAAAACAACACTAACATGTCCATATGAAACATTCACTTAGAGATTGATGTCGTTTGTATTGTGTAACACCTTGGTTACCTTCCAACGCTACATGATGAATATATTCTCTAACATGGTGGAGGATATAGTCGAAGTGTTCATGGATGACTTCTCAGTGTTTACCACTCATCAAACTATTCTTAGCCAATCCACCCTGCAGAGAAAGTAACTCAGTACTAAACTGGGAAAAAGGCCACTTCATAGTACAACAAGGCATTGGTTTGGGGCATGTAATTTCCAATTGAGACATCGAAGTTAACAAAACCAAATTGAACATAGTAGCTGCCATACCCTACTATAGTCAAGGAAGTTCGATATTACTTAAGCATGCCAGATTCTATAGAAGATTCATCAAAGACTTCTCAAAAATCACGAGAACTTTGTGTGATCTTCTAGCCAAAGATGCCACATTTGAATTCACCAAGGAATATCATGAGGTTTCAATATGGTCAAGGCAAAGCTCAAAAAATCACCCATCATGCTACCAAATTGGGACTTGTCATTCGAACTAATATGTAATGCCTCAGACTTCATAGTAGGAGCTGTTTTGGGGTAGTGAATGAAAAAATTTCCACACGTCATCTAGTACACAAGTAGAACTGTAACAACCCAAAAATTTAGAAAAAGGTAATTTTGGGAATTTAAAAAGGAAATGACAATTTTAACCTTACAGGTAAAAAGTACCCCGATACTTTTTGGATTTTTCATGAGGATCGTTACATAGGCCTTGAAGTTATGAGTTTATAGACAGACGACATGTTGTAATTTGAGATCGGATGATTTTATTACAAGTCTAAATTGACCAGGGTTATTTTGGTAATTTTGGCATTGAGCATTTTGGTAATTTTACAAGTGGAGATATTTTGTGATGGTGATAAGTGTCCTTATCCCTTTCCCTCGCTTATCCCGTGTGTGTGTGTGCACTGACTTGGTGTTGCGATGGGTGTTATATGTATGTGTTTTTTGTGTATGGCTTGTGTGTTTAAAACCAAAACCATGAACAACACCGTGAAGGAATGGGGGAGAAAGAGATAACTATGTATGGAGAGAAAGAGAGAAGAAAAAAAAGAGAAGAGCAAGAGGAAATCATAAATGGAAGAGAAGATGAGGAAACTCGATACTCGAAACCTGAAAAATCATAAAATTGAGAATCGATCATTTGAACCATTTGAAGCTTCTAAGCTTGCAAACATGTTGTCCAAGCTCTAGTTGAGTTCTTGGATTGATTTGGGGTCAAGAACATTGAAGGTTGGACGCGGAAAGCTTGGAACATGAAACTTGGCTCTGGCAGAAATTATGAAGGATCAGGCAGCAAATTTGGTATAAATTTTCCCTGTTTTGAACCCATAGATATCTTCTTATAATTGAATAGATGAATTTGATGTTTGAAACATCGAAAAAAGAAGTGAAATGAGCATTTTAGGACCAGGAAGAAGACGATACTGTAGTAGGGCACGTGAGGCCCACGCGTAGAGAGAGTAGGCAGCGCGTGGCTCGCTATCTTGATTTTTTATCAACACAACTTCTATAGTATACAACATAAGGAGCACATTGGTGCGAGTTTCGAGTTGATCAGACATCGTCTCAGGGTTGTTTAGGGTGTCTGAAGTGTTATGTTTAGGTTTTTAAGTTGTATTTAATCTTGTAAATTAGGGGATTTAAATGTAAGGTTATTTGGGATGTTAGTGATCCTTGGTGGTGATTTATGATAGACAATACAGTTCTCAAGATTATAAAGGAACGCCCAGTTCAGGATTAAGCTGCAAGGACAGTGTGTGAGTGAACTTTGTTTTTATAAATTATTATGCATGTATAGTTAAAATATTTTAATTTTTTGATTGCATGATTTATATTGCAATGGTTTGAATATGATTTATAAATAATTATTTGATGATTTTTCGGATTTATTGACTGGTTCTGGACACGTGTTTTATGGTACTATGTGGAAATGGTACTCTGGGCTCAAGCCGAGTTTGGAAATAATGTTTTTACTTGGAATATGTGTTAAGGGTTGTGTTGAAAGTAAAGTTTGGGATTTAATCCATGGATTATGTCCACTGTTGTTGTGATGAGTTTCCAATACGGTCAAAGCTAGGGGTTTTTTCCTATACTACCAGAGCTCGGGGTGTTTGTTTTTCAAGCAGCTAAAGCTAGGTGTGTTCTTAGATAGCTGATGCTCAAGGTTACTTTTCTCATTATTGTGTTGTTCCCAGGCATGTAAATGTCGACGGAATCGCCGATATATCGCTCGATATATCGGTTTTTCCGGTCGACGGCAGGTAAGGAGGGGGTGAAGCTCTTTCTTCCACGAATATTGACGATTTCAGAAAATATCGACGAATTTCGTCGATTTCTAGCGATATTGACCGAAACCACCGATATTGGACCCAGCCCACCGAACCCCCAATTGAATTTCGTAGTGAAGGACCGAATTTAAAAAAAATAAAAAAGGCAATCGTCCAAATACAATCACGGATTGAACAAAAAATAAAGAAATCACGAATTCAAGCAATCATAGATTCATCCCATATGTCTGTATCCATCAATTAAGTTCACGGACGAAGAGAATCATTGAAAAAGAACGAAAATTAGTCACGGACGGACTCACCTCTTCATGCATAAATTGGGGCCGAAGAAAGGAAGAAAAAGTCGAACCCAGCCCACCCTTGATCTGCCGACGTCGACCCGAAGCCAGTTGAACCATCTTTGCAACCAGCAGCCCCGGTTCTCCACTTCGCACGACTCGTCGACTGACGGCCACAGCTCCACGCCTCCACCCCTCTCTCGTCTCCTCCGTCTCGCCATCACCGTCACCAGTCGCCAGCTCGCCCTCACCGTCACCAGTCGTCGTCGCCCGCCTCGGTCCAGTCGTCCCTCTCCTTTTCCCCAATTTGCGAAGAAATCGATTATATCGATTGAAACTTAGGAAGACGACTTTTGTTGAGTAAATAATGAAGTGGAACGAAACGCGCGTTTCGTTCCATTTATTTGATATCCCTGTATTTACATATTTGATTTAATTATTTATTTGTCATAATAAAATATATCATTTATTATTAATTTTTTTTTTAACCCCAAATAGAAAAAATAGATTAAGCCTTAATTTTTTTTTTCAAAATTCAACATTTGTTATTAGGTAATGTAAAATATGTTTTAGTAATGTATGTTTTAATATAAAATATGGCTTAATTCATATATTTGGTAATATTTGTTTTAATCTAGAATATGTTTCATATATTATGAATTTATGTATTTTTGTTCCTTAATTATGAATATGTATTAAAAAAATGAAGCCTTAAAAGGTTTTTTTCAAAATTCAAAATGTATTATTAGGTAATTCATATATTCCTTAATTATGAATGTATGTTTTAATATGAAATATAGGGTAATTCATATATTTGGTAATATTTGTTTTAATTTATAATATATGTTTTATTTTAGAATATATATATATTAAAATTATGAATGTATGTGTATTTGCTCCTTAATTTTTTATCATCATCAAAGCCTATCTTATAATATATGTTCTAATTGAAATAATATTATTATTTTTATTATTATTATTATTATTTGTCATTATCAAATTCTCATTATTGTTCACATATTTGGTAATATTTGGTAATATATTTGGTAATCATTTATTACTAAAATATGTTTTAGTAATGTATGTTTTAATATGAAATATAGGGTAATTCATATATTTGGTAATATTTGTTTTAATGCAATATTATCAATAGAATTATTTTTTAATTTAAGTTTATCTTTAAAATTTTATACTGTTAGTGGTCAGCAGATCTATATTCTATCATATGATTCATCATATATTTATTATATCAAAGTCATTTTATAGTTTTTATTAGTCCTATATAACCATTATTAGGTATGTAAGTTTTTCCCAAAGTTTCATACCAAATTTCCGTCATTTGGACCAAATTTCCGTAATTTTTGTTGACCTTAAACGATATCGATATTTGGGGCGAGATATCCGTAAATTCGGCGAGCGATATATCCGTCGATATCGATATTTCAATCCTTGGTTGTTCCCAGGCAGCTGAAACTTGAGGTGTTTCCCAAATGGCTAATACTCGGGGAAGTTGGTGATCAGTTGTATCTAGTTATGATGTCCAAATGTCTTTACATGAGTTAATGAAAGTGGATTTTAGGAAATGTGGGACACGAGGCGTTTACTAGTATTTCATGATTTTTTGTTCTCACGATCTATGATTTGTTTGATTTGGAATCTGAGTATTTTATTTTACTATATGCATGCATGGTTTTAGAAATTGAAGGGTAAAAGTTTATTTTCGTCAAAAAAGGGTGTTTTAAATTATTTTTTTTGTCCACTCACACTTTTCATGGTTTTGATGACCCTACAGACCCTAGCACAAAATTGAGGTTGATCTAGAGTTAAAGGTATGAGTAGTAAGGTAGTACGAGTACCCCTTATTTGACAAGTGTTGAGGGTAATTTCGAAATTTCAGATCGTCTATTAGATGAGAGTAGGACCAGACATGATTATCAAAGCATTTTAGAAGTGGGTCCTATTAAACTTGGTATCAGAGCAAGGTTGGTACTAAATTGTGTTTTCCAAAGTGATGCCTCTGAGACGTGAGCTTCATGTGCGGCCAAGTCATGAGATAGATACGTGAAGAGTATTCTTGATCCTAGGATAGATATGGGGATTGGATGACCCTAGATTATTGGGTTGGATATTTGATACTGCACTCCAGTATAGGAGGATTTGTGTGGGTCTGTATAGTGAGCGAGCCTAGAGGTTTGGGTTACAGCATTTACGGGTGAGTTGGACTCGGATAAGATAAATAAGTGAGTTCCTCGGTTAGAGTGAGTATTTGAGGTTTTTAGGTGATGAAAGATCCTTTATAGGATCCGGTACACTTAGTGATATTTTTCCTCGGTGACTAAGCATTCTAGTAATGGCATGGATTATGAAATGTCGGATTAGGACTCGGGCGGAGTCAGGGTATTGGGCTAGGACTCGAAAGGAGTCAAAATTTGGAATAAGGGATCGAGAAAAGCCAAAAGGATGAAATATTAGTTACCGTTCCGAATATCAAATGTGGGTTCAGGTAGGAACCCGAGATACTATTACTGGCCCGATAATTCCAGTTGTTGGACAAACAAGTTTGAATTTTGAGGATCAAATTCTTTAAAGATGGTAGATTGTAACGACCTAAAAATTTAGAAAAGGTAATTTTGGGAATTTAAAAAGGAAATAACAAATTTTGCCCTTATAGGTCAAAAGCTAACTTTTTACCCCAAGTACTTTTTGGATTTTTCGTGAGGATCATTATGTAGGCCTTAAAATCCTAAGTCTGTAGACAGGTGGCGTGTTGAAATTGGAGACTAGATGATTTTGTAATGGGTCTAAATTAACTAGGTATATTTTGGTAATTTTGGAATTATGGATATTTTGGTAATATCACAAGTGGAGATATTTTGTGATGGTGACAAGTGTCCTTATCCATTTCTTTCCCTTATCCGATGTGTGTGTGTGTGTGTGTGTGTGTGTGTGTGTGTGTGTGTGTGTGTGTGTGTGTGTGTGTGTGTGTGCGCACACACACACTAGCTTGGTGTGGGTGTTATATGCATGTGTTTTTGTGTGTTTCAAGCGAAAACCATGAACAACGCTGTGAATGAAGGAGGAGAAAGAGAAAACCAGGGGTGAGAGAGACAGAAGGAAAAAAAGGAGAAGAGGAAAAGGAAATCAGAAAGGAAGAGGAGATGAGGAATCCCGATACTCGAAACCCAAAAAATCGTAAAATCGAGAATCGATCATTTGAACTGTTTGAAGCTTATAAGCTTGCAACCACATTTTCCAAGCTCTTAGTTGAGTTCCTAGATTTATTTGGAGTCAAGAACTTTGAAGGTTAGGTGCGAGAAGCTTAGAACACGAAGCTTGGTTTAGCCGAAAGTGTGTAGGATCGGGCATCAATTTTAGGGTAAGTTTTCCTTATTTTGAACCCATAGATATTTTCCCATGATTGAATAATGAATTTGGAAGTTTGAAACATTAAAAACGGTTGTGAAATGAGGGTTTTAGGATCGAATCAGGTCACCCGGGTTAGGTAGGACTGTGCAGACCCGATGGACGATCTGCAGTAGGAAGAAGACGACACTGTAGCAGGGCGCATGACGCCCACGAGCAGAGAGAGTAGGCAGCATATGGCTCATCATCTCGATTTTCGATCAACATGATTTTTATAGTATTTGACGTTAGGAACATATTAGAACATGTTTCGAGTTGATTGGACACCATCTCAGGGTGGTTTTGGATGTCTGAAGTGTTATATTTAGGATTTTTATTCATATTTAATCTTGAAAATTAGGGAATTTAAATGTAAGGTTATTTGGGATGTTAGTGACCCTTGGTGGTGATTTATGATAGACGATACAGTTCACACAATTACGAAGGAACGCCCAACTTGGGATTAAGCTGCAACGACGATATGTGAGTGAACTTTGTTTTTATAATATATTATGCATGCTTAGTTAAATATTTTAATTACTTCATTGCATGATTAATGTTGCAATGGTTTGAAAATTATTTCTAAATAATTATTTGACGATTTTTTGAATTTATTAACTGGTTTTAGGCAAGTGTTTTATGGTGCTTTGTGGAAATGGTACTTTGGGCTCAAGTAGGGTTTGGAAATATAGTGTTTTGACTTGGAATGTGAGTCAAGGGGTTTGTTGAAAGTAACATTTGAGATTTAATCCATGATTTATATCCATTATTGTTGTGACGAGTTTCCTAAATGGTCGAAGCTATGGGTGTTTTACCAGACGACTGGAGCTCAAGGTGTTTGTTTTCTAGGCAACCGAAGCTAAGGTTGTTCCCAGACCACCGATGCTCAAGGTTACTACTGTTGTTATTGTGATTGTTCGCAGGAAGCCGAAAGTAGGAGTGTTTCCCAGATGGCTGATGCTTGTGGGAGTTGATGATTAGTTGTATATGGTTATGATGCTTGTGGTCAGATGTCTTTACATGAGTTGATGAACATGGATTTTGGGAAATGTGGGCCACGAGGAGTTTACTTGTATTTCATGATTTCATGGTTTTGATGACCTTCCAGACCATTGTATGGAAATCAGAACTGATCAAGAGCGGAGGCATAAGCAGTAAGGTAGTACGAGCATCCCTTGCTAACAAGTGTTGAGGGTAGTTTTAGAGCTTCAGATTGTTCGTCAAACGGAAGAAGGACCATGCATGATTATCAAAGTATTTTAGATGTGGGTCCTATCAAGAACTCTGAATTATGCCCAACTGAACTATTCCACCACAGAAAATAAACTTCTTGTTATCATATTTTCCTAGGAAAATTCAGATCATACCTAATTCAAACCAAGGTCATTGTTTATGTGGAACATGTGGCACTAAAGTATCTTCTCACTAAGAAAGACGTCCAACCATAGTTGCTAAGATGAATGATATCTCTCTAAGAGTTTGACCTTGAAATTAGAGATAAAAGGGAGAGTGAAAACACGGTTGCTGACCATATGAGTTGAATAATTAATTGTTCAACGAAGTGGCTGATCAATTGCCACTATTTGAGACCTTTCTCGATGAACAACTCTTTGCACTTAAGGAAATTGATCCATGGTATACCGACATCAACAACTACCTTGGTACGAGGCACATTACATCATCCATGAACCAATATCAGAAGGGCAAGCTTGTTAAATAAGACAAGTACTACATCTTGGATGAACTATACCTATGGAAGCATTGTCAGGATCAAATCATTCGAAGATCCATTCAGGAAGACGAGACGAAGTACATTCTAAATGTCTACCATAACTTGGCATGTGGAGGACATTTTGGGGTTAAGGTGGCCTCCAAGGTACTCCAAGGTGGATTCTATTGACCTTTATTATTTAAGGGTGCATAAGAGTTTGTTCTTACATGCGATAGATGCCAACGACAAGGTAACATCGACCCTCAAAATCATATGCCATTAAACCTATCCTCGTGGTGGAGATCTTACCAAAACTAATGATGCCAACGTAGTTGTGAGCTTCTTGTAGGGTCACATCTTTTCTAGGTTTGGATCACCTAAAGCCATCTTGAAAAAAACTATGAGCCCAAATCTGAAAGATTGATCCCCTAGATTAAACAATGAATTGTGGGCATACAGGATGGCCTACAATACCCCAATTGTTATGTCTCCATTCAGATCTATCTTTGGAAAAGGATGCCACCTACATGTGGAGTTGGAACATAAATCATTCTAGGCCATTAAGAGAATGCAGATGAATTTGGATGAAGCTGGGATTCATATGAGGCTTCATATAAGTGAATTGGAAGTGCTCAGAAATGAGGCCTAGGAAAGTGCTCGAACTTATAAAGAAAGAACTTAAGGTTTTCTTTGACAAGCAGATCCAGACAAAACACTTTTAAATCGGAAAAAAAAGTCCTCATCTTTAATTCAAGCCTCGTTCAATTCTCAGGTAAGCTACGTTTCTGGATGGTATAACACGTATATCATTACTAATTTTTTTCCTCATCGTGCAATGGAAATCTCACATTCCGTCAAGTAAGAGCCAATCAGGGTCATTTGTCATCACCTCAAGCATTACTTCAAGGTCCTTCCCAATCCAATCCTGGATGCTCTTAAAATTTATTAGGTGGAAAAGTATCTAGCCTGCTAGCCTCATCTTGCCCAGACGTTAAATAAAGAGCTCCTAGTAGGTAACCTAGCCTTGGTTTATGTTTCTCTCTTACTTCATTGTTTCTTCCCTTAAAGCTATCAAGCCTTTACTCTATTGACATATTTATGGTTTATCACATTGAGAATAATGTTCAGTTTAGATTTGGGGTGTGGACTTAAATTTTTCATATAGAAACATCTAGGTTTGGGGATAATACACGACAAGGAAAGTTTAATTTTCAATGCAATTTAGTTTGAAATTTTCTAGCGATAGTATTATAACTTGTTAATATGAGTGTACATGCTAAGTTAACTTCACAATGCTATATTTACGTGATTAAGTGAACAAAAAATTTGGGTAAAGTTTAGAAAATTAGTTGAGACTTCCTTGTGAGAACTTTGAGTCTAATTGTCATTCTTCTGAGAGAGATATACTTGTTTCGAATCTTAAACACTCATAGATTTTGTTCATAATTGTTGATCTCATTATATCATTTTGCATTGAATTTAAAAGAACTAGCATCATATTAATACTCTTGATTTAATGTGTGATTGTCGATAAGAAGTGATGTAGGCTATGTGTGCTTAACCTCCAAATATAGGTTTCTAAGTACTTGTTGAGTCATTATTTAAGCACCAACTTGATACCCTTAAGTACCTCTCTTATATATCTTTTGAAAGATTTTGTGCCATCAACAATATAAAATGATCAATTTTGTGAGATTTGTGTTGATGTGGAAAGATAGTGAATTTTAATAAGAATTCAAAAAAAATGGAACAAATTAGAATTATAATGATGAAGTTATCTCAAGTTGAAAATCGAGTCCCAAGGACATGTCTTAACTATGCCTCAAAGAACTCTCAACCGAGAGACCATGTCATACACCAAGGCTAAGTATTGAGTCATATCATGTATCAGGCTACACCATGCTATGCTTTTGACAAGCCCTTGGTGCGCTTTAGTAACGCGGTCCTAGATCCTGTCTAATAACACCTTCTTGTGGTCCAGCAACAACGTGTTCCAAGATGTGTCTGTGTCTTATTAAGGCTCAATTTTGTGATTCTTATCTTGGAAAGTCTTTGAGAGAACTAAAGCCCATATCTCAACTAATGACACCATATGGCAGCCCAAGACATGGGTTAGCCCAGCTGCTGAGGTCCAGAACATGCCCAGCTGTTGACAAGTCCTTAAAAGACCCAAAAATGTCAAATAAAGGATCTTACCATGTTCTGAGTACCTAGGGTGGGCTCAGTCCAATATTGAACCCCCAATAAACCCTAGAAGGTTCCCAAAAGCGGCCTCAGCATGACAAAAAAATCTTAAAGGATTTGATCTAAGTCTTTGTTGGATAGTCCTAGTCCACGCTTTAAGAACGGAGCGAGAAACATCTCCCTTTTTTCTAAAAGGATTGCATTTTTGGAGTCCTTATTCTTATCAAACTAGGATACTAATTTTTCAGTCAGTTTGTAATTATATTCTTGCCCGAATTGGTCTCCTTTAAATAAAATCCTTGGGAATAAGATTGGAGACCTTAGAAACCCTAGGCATAGGTCATTGTAATTCAGTTTTATAAATTAAACACCTTTATTTTTCACAAGTGAGGGAGGCATGTTTGTGTGGAGCTTGGAAAGAAGCAGTCCTTGATGTATTCTTCTGTTGTGCATCATTGTCAACCATCCTTATTTACTTTATGTTATTTCTTCATTGTAATTATAATTGAGAATTACATTATGTCATTATTTTCAGTAATGCATGGGTAGTCTTTTTTGGGATTAGGGCTGCTTAAAGATCTAGCCATGTTAGTTGTGTAACCAGATTTATGGCTCTTGATTTTGATTGCTATGAATGTTGAATAAGTTGGATTACTACACTTAATGACCTTAAATTATGCCTATAAGATTAGATACTTTGTTTGCATATAATTATCGATGTAATTTCTTGATGAACCATCATATCATCTTGTGATTTATAGTATCATGGGTAGGTGAAGGAACATTTACTCGTAATCTAAACTCATAACAGTCTAGAATTGCACATCACTTTTCTAGGGGTCGTGTAGTGCCATTAAATTTTCTTTGTACTTTATGGATACCATGTCGACCAACTAGACTCAGTATGAGTAAAACCACCACAAGCACACGATCCGCCACCAAGTGATCAGCAGGCATGTAACCCGACACACAATTTCAGTCATACCAATTGGCAGGTAATGCAGTCATACCAATCAATAGGAAACATTAGGTACATCACTCGACAGTTGATACCAACAACATATGCCTAACAAGGCCCAAATCTCAGCCACTCGGCAGGCGTACTCAGCATGTACAGTCAGCAGCCCTGTTCCGATCAACTAGCTATCAGCACTAACTCCTTAACATGCCACGAGATCTATTGCCACTTGGCATACATCCCAAATCTGCGAGACATGTGGTAACATCTCCTGATATAGCGTGAAACCTACTTCAATAGTGTTCAACCACCACATTCATTGCTCCTATAAATATCCCTATAACCCTTTTATAAAGGTACTCTCTCTCATCTACTTCTCTCTCTAGACATGGACAACCTTGACTCTTATGTCTTCATGTTGTGATCTGTCTATTAGTTATCCACTACACTTATTGACTTAAGCATTGAAGCCTCTTAGGCTGGCACCCCACTGGTGTCTAGGATTTCCTCTTTCCCTTGCAGGTCACTCAGTAGGCTTAAGTAGGATTTGAACAAGCACCCTCCAGCAAGTCCGAGAACCCCTAGCTAGTCTCATCACGTTACCTCTAGTCCATCTATCTGGCGATTCAAATGTCTACCGAGCAAGATAATGGTGAGCTCAACAAAACTTTCCATGGAGATCGCAACAGAACCAGAACTGACATGCCTTTTGAGGCCATGATCGAAATGTCGAAGACCCCTCCATACATAGATGGCTGAACTCAAAAAATGCAATGATACTATCGAGAGCAGAAATTACATGTGGGGAGAACATATCAAAGCATGCTCGCCATTCTCAATTCCACGAGGGAAGAACTGAAGGAGAAACGTGTAGCAATTGAGTGAGCACTCGCCACTATTGCCAATCAATAGCCAACTAAGCCCTTCTGACTAGAACCTCCGGGGAGGATACTCATTCATCCATTGATGCAACGGGACCTTCAGGTACACAAATCTTCCACGGCGTTTGTGAATTACTTGACACGAGGCCTGTGCAGATTCAGACCACCTGGCTGTCCTATCCAACGAACAATCCCAGGTTCGAGGATCAGCCTCATCTGCCCCTCCTATCCCAAGGAGGCCACTCTCAGTTAGAATCAGTCTTGAGGAGAGCATAACGACAGAAGGCACCAGCTCAACCAGTGAAAGATCAACCGATGTAGATCAACCCCCACCACCTAGAGGATGATGTCGATTCTAACATTGCATTTATTGGTAGAAGACAAAAGCATTATGAATGGCCAGATAGGAGTACCAACAATGCGAGTCGTCGAGCCATTGCTGAGAAAGTTGAAACATACCGCAAACCTTCCAAACCAGATGATGTTGTACGAGATCTCCTGTAGCGCGTCCTTGAGCTAGAGACTAACAAGCAGAAAACCAAGTCTCCAAAGAAGGTCAAGGCTAACATTGGCCCCTTCACAAATCGTATTTTGCAGTAGAGAAACGAGGCAGAAGTCAAACCTCTCAAGATCGCGTTGTACAATGGAAAAGGAGATCCAGTTACTCACATGAACAATTACCAATCTCTCATGGCGTTCAAAAACCTCTATGACAAGGTCCAATGCCTAATCTTCAGCTTCACCTTCACTGAAGCTACACTCAACTAGTTCTACCGGATAGAACCACAAATGATCGATTCGTTTGATCAGTTGCACATGGTCTTCCTGAACTAGTTCATAATCCAGATGGATTGATTGCTGGCCACGAAAGATCTAGGTTCTCTCTAGCAAGAGGAGAACAAATCCTTAAAGAAGTACACAGCGAGATTCGGCCTCTAGTACTCCAAGTGCCAGGAGACTGATGACAAGGTAGCCTACAGAGCATTCTATAGTAGATTGAGGGAGTCTACCTTCAAGTACCATGCCTTCACACAAGGATGAGACGTGAATTGATGAGGCAAGCGGAAATACATTCTAAGCCAAAACACTTCCATGTTCCACGAGCAGAACCAAAGTAGAATACTGCCCAGACCTGCTCTCCCCCCACGGTAATTAGCAGTCCTTCACTCGAGAAACCAACACTCAGCAAGAACATACTACCAATATTCCCTTACCAAGATCAACCCATCTACCAACAAGGAGACCATGGTCGTGGCCGAATTAGCATACGAGGGTGATGCCATCGACCCCGAGCTCCCCGATATTTACAATCCAGTCCCCTTGAGAACCCATGGACCTATCAACAACAGCCAAACCTCAAGCGGTTGAGGAAATCGAGCTGATCAAGGACAGTAAAGATCTGCAACATGATCACATAGGAGACTAGGGATGCCTTCATCCAACTCCTCAAGGATAGTAGCGAAGTTTTGGTATAGTCTTATGTTGACATACCAGAAGTCTGCACCGATGAAATGATAGGACCCATCCCTTGAGGAATATTGATAACCGTGCCCGGTCCTGCTCCCGTATGATAAGTCAACTGAAGTTCCAAAATTACCCTCAGCACTTGCCAAACAAGGGATAACCATACATGTGCTCACTCATACCTCCACATTTCGATCGGCCTCGATCATCGCGCTATGACTTGGAGGGTCAATAAAAACATAAAAGGTGTGAGTGGACAAAAATAAATAATAAATTCAGAAAACGTTTATAAGAAAAGAAATTTCTACCCTCACGTAAAACCAATGCATGCATTCGAAAATCACTTAGTTCCACAATTAGAAAACCGCTTACGAAAAATCGAAAATCATTTCATATCCGAAACCATAAATCCAGGGCCTCAGCCGAAAACCATGAAGCAAAATCAAAGTATGGGAACTCAGACCAAATCTGTAAATCCAAAACATCTGGACCACTGCCCAAAACATCTGAAAGCATCGGAAATCAACGGTAAATCACAAGTCAATCAATCTGCTGGATCTCAATCACCGAGTCTTTAAACTCAAAACCACATATATCAAGCTTTCTCGGGATATCAACGAGTTTTTAAACTCAAAACAAAATCAATAGGCCTCGGGGGATATCACAATAACCTAGTCTTTAAACTCAAAACATATTCGAGTCTTTAAACTCAAAACATATCAATCAAGGGCCCTCCCCCGTCATCAATCAACTGGGTCTTTAAACCCAAAACCAAATCCAGCAATAGTACCGGGTCTTTAAACCCAAAACCATGTGTAAATCATAGAAATCCAAGTCCAAAATCATATTTTATCGAAATGGATCTCTTGCCCGAATTCACATTCAAACCCAATGTCACATCATCAAATCATTATCAAAACATGATACGTATAAACCATATAAAATCATCCATCAAACCATTATCAAAATATAGCATAAACCATAGTCTCGAAATACGTGCAAGTACGTATTGCATATCGAAATACGTGTAAATACGAAAATCGTAAGTACCATAATCATAAGCATAGAAATCATAAATAGAAAGCATAGAAAACAATTATGCATGCATTGAAATTTAGAAAGCAAAGTCCACTCACACACCGTCCAAACCTCCCGATTCCAAGCTGCACGTTTTTCCATAAATTTCGGAAATCACAATTCCTGTCCAAAATCATTATTGAGGGTCACTAACACTTCAATATACCTCATATAATTTTCCCCCAATTTTTTGGGATTTAAATACGTATTCTAAACGTATACGAAAACTTCGGATCCACTAAACACTATCAAAATGGTATCCGATTTTCTCGAAACCAGTGCCAAAATGTTCTTTACATTGAGAGGATGAAGTTTCATGTTGAACTCACCTTGAGACAAGGCTCCACGCACCCTCACGCACCACCGTGAGTGGCTGCGCGTGGTAGCCACGCGCCCAGGAACATTGTCGTCGTCCCAGCTCGATTATCTTCAATTTGAGTTCTGCAACCCGTGTGTCAACCCGACTCAATACCCACCAATTTTGCATCATTTCGTTCAATTACTTCATCTAACATCATCGTTTAAACCTTAATTAGAGTTGTGTGATTTCAATTACATAAGTCCTTACCTCAATCCATTCGATTCGATGATGAATATTCGAAGGACACCCGCGCACTATTCATTCTTTGAAGTTCATCAATTCCACTTGTTTTTCTTCAATTGATTCATCCAAAAGCTTCATGGAACTCTTATGAACTTATTTTTGATTCTTTAACTCCTTCCAATTAATCGAACTCAAATATGAGTTTTCGAATTGAAACCAGGGTCTGTCTGGGCTCATTCTTCTCCAATTCTCTTCGATTTTGATGTCATTCAACTCGTTTAAGTTCCCATAAGCTCACCCAAATCTTTGTTTCCACCAATTAATCACACAACGCAGAATTCAATCCCAACTCCCCATCAAGAATTTCGGGTGGGGGTTTCGGTTTTCGGTGTTCCTCCCCTCTTTTCATTCCATTTTTCTCACAAGTACACTCTCTCAATCACCCTCAATTGATCGAACAAAGAGGGATTTTGGCTGCTTCAGGTGGAGCATAAGTGATGCCCTGTTTTCTCCAGGTATCCATACCTATATGGTGGAAAGGATTTACACATATAATTCAAACCTCATCATCTGAATTAGTGCCACTAATTGTTTCCTTACAGTGACAGATGTCACTTAATGAATCCAATGACTCCCTGATCATGGCTGAATCAGCCAATTAACCCTCCAATTCACCTTGCCACCCAAATTTACCATTTTGCCCCTACATCACGTAATTACCAAAATGCCCCTCATAGTTCTAGACCCATAACTTCCATGTCCGAACTCCGATTGACGCATGCCACCTGTCTACAGACTCAGCATCTCGAGACCTACCCAACGGTCTTTACGGAAGGTCCAAAAAGTGTCCCGATCAAAAAGTCAACTTTTGACCCTTATAACCAGGGGCAAAATCATCATTTCCTTCCAATTTTCCAAAATTTCCTTTTTCGAATTTTCGGGTCGTCACATGTAATCTGCCACCGACTCACCATCAACCATTCTTTTAAACCTGTCACATAGAAGCAAAGAACATACGACGCCGAGCATCAACTTTCGTTGCTAGAGAAGATCATCAAACTCAGCACAATCCACTTTGTGCAGAAGGTAATCTACGCTGCTTGGGTTGCGAATGTTGTCTTGGTGAAGAAACCTTCAGGCTCCTGGAGAATGTGCATCGACTTCACTAATCTCAATAAGGCATACCCCAAGAACATCTTCCTGTTGCCAAAAATCAATCTCCTGATAGATGCCACTGCAAGGTATGAACTAATTAGCTTCATGGATGCCTATTTAGGCTATATTCGGATCAAGATGCACCCGAATGATCAAATTCATACCATCTTCCGCACCAATCTTGGTGTCTACTACTACTACAATGTCATGCCATTTAGACTAAAGAATGTTGGAGCGACATACCAACGCCTGGAAAGCTTCATGTTCACCAATCAGATTGGAAAGACCATGGAAGTTTATGTGGATGACATAATGGTCAAGAGCAAAACTATTGGAGATCACGTCACCAACCTCCACAAGATGGTCCAGGTACTCAAAAAGTACCAGATGGGGCACAATCCCACAAAATGTATTTTCGGAGTCAGATCCAAAACATTTCTCGATTATATGATCAACCAACGCGAGATCAAAGAAACCCTAACTGGAAGAGTTCCAACCCTCACCGGGTTCATTTCCAGTGTAACAGACAAGTGCCTCCCATTCTTCAAGGCTCTAAAGACAAACACAAAGACCATTGACAAGAATGATGATTGTGATAAGGCATTCAATGCCCTAAAGGAATAAATGAGCAAGGCAACCCTCCTAGATCGACCAGATACTATAGAGTAGCTCATTGTCTACCTTTCAGTATTCATCTCATCCATCACTTATGTCTTAATTAAGACAAAGGAAAGAGTAGAACATCTAGTCTACTATGTGAGCAAAGCATTTCAGGATGTGAAAACTATATACTGCGACCTGGAGAAACTAGCTCTTGCCTCACTCACTATAACCAGACAGTTCCGACCTTACTTCTAGGCTCACCCAATACTAGTCTTAACCAACAAGCTACTCAAGAAAGTTCTCCAGAAGTCGGACACATTCAGAACGCTGATCAAGTAGGCGATCAAGCTCAGCAAGTTCGACATCACTTATGCACTTACTCTGCTGAGAAGAGCCAGGTAGTCCCTGACCTTCTCTATGAATTCACCTACAACATATCCCATTACATGTCGGAGGATTCAACAATCAGCATCACGCAACTAGCCGTACCACGAAGGGTGAAGAACATTTCCCCTCCACTAGATAAGTCAAAGCTAATCTGTAACATCTACGTGGAAAAATCAGCATGCCACAGTATGCTCCAAAGCAGGGCTCGTGCTCAGCACATCAGACCAAGCCAAGGTCAAATACGCACTCCATTTTGGCTTCAAGGCCTCAAAAAATGAGGCAGAATATGAGGCAATGCTCACCAGTCTTTACCTCATGAAAGACTTGCAGGCACGAAAAATCCTAATCTTCAGCGACTCCCAGCTCGTCGTCCGCCAGGTGAACAATGTATACAATGCCAAAGACATCTCTATGGCACACTACCTTGACAAGGCAAGGACACTCCTTTGCAATTTCCACGCCCATGAGATCAACAAGATCTTGTGTTCTAAGAATAGGCACGCTAATGATCTAGCCTGACTGGCCTCCTTCATCAATGATAAGGTCTGGAGACCCCCAGCACGAAGGAACACCAGATCAATGCCATCACCACCGAACCATCCTGGATGAACCCGATCATCTAGTTCCTCAAACATGCACCACTACCGAAAGATCAGAATGAAGTAAAGTGCATTAAATGCCAATCCACTTGGTATAAAACTGTCCATGACAATTTTTACAAGCGGGGATTCGACGTCCCTCTCCTCAAATGCCTTCCAGCATATCGGGGAAATGCAATTTTCACAGAGATTCGCGAAGGAATCTGCGGCAACCACTCAGGACCTTAGTCTTTTTCCCACAAGGCCTTCTAGAAAGGTTACTACTGGGCAACCATGCATGCAGATTAAGTTGCACTTACACATAAATGATACAAATGCTAGAAGTATGCCCCCATTCCTCACCTACCTGCATAGCGCCTGACTCCAATGCTCAAAATATGGCCATTTCGCAGTGGACATGACCTCATCAGCCTCATGCTGAGGAGCAAGGAATGATTAGAACATGTTGTCATAGCCATCGCCAGCTTTACTAAATGGACAGAAGCATAATCACTAAAGACCATCACGGTTGCATAGATCAAAAGCTTTGTCTACAAGAATGTCATCTACTGCCTTGGCATCCCTCACACCATTGTGACGGACAATAGGAAATAGTTTGACTGTGCTCGCTTCTGCAACTTCTGCCAAGTCTACGGAATCAAACTCTACTTTTCTTTTGTCGCTCATCTGCATGCAAATGGCCAAATAGAAACAGTCAACAAGCTAATCAAGTGCAACCTGAAGACTCGCCTAGATGAGGATTCCAAGGGAAAGTGGTCCAACATCCTCTTAGACATTCTATGGTTTTATTGTACATCCTAGCAGACAACAACCAAGGAAACAAGATTCGACAAGGCATTCGGTACTGAGGTCTCCGTGCCAGTGGAGATTAGCGAACCCTTATATTAGATAATCTCCTAAAATCTTGAATAATAAAAAACTCCTCACTCTCAACCTTGACCTCTTGGAAGAGCATCGACATGGCTCACAAGCAGCGCATTGCACGCTACTACAACTCCAAGATTAGAATCCAAAGCTTCAGGGTTAGGGACTGGGTCTTCAGAAAAATCAACCTAACAATGAAAGACCAGGCAGACAACACACTTGGCCCCAAGTGTGAAGGACCATACCTGGTCACCAAGGTCTGCCGACCATGAACCTACGAACTGCAGATCACTGACGACCCACTACTAGCACATCTATAGCATTTTGATCATCTAAAACTCTTCTACAAGTGAGATGTCTTATTCCACATTACTTAGCATTCAAACACATATTTTTTAACCAATTTGGCCATCACCAATCAGACCTATCGCTATTCTAAATGAAACACACATTTTCTGGACAGTTTTCAACCTCTTTAAATTTCCAAGTGTAAGCCACTCGGCCTTCATATTTGGCACTCTATTATGCCAACTTCCAATCAGAATCACACAACTTGGCAAGGGTTCACTGCAATCCTAAGGCCTTTATTCAGTAGTTTTCGAGTGCAACTACCAATCGACACAAGGGTACATCCTCTTCCGATAAGCTCGTCCTTATGTTCCTAAAAGGCCTCACTATAGTCATTCATCACCTCCTTCGGCAGGCCCTCACCAGTGATTGGCACCTACACATTACTATGTTTGATCATCCAACTTCCAGTCCATTGTCAACGTGATCGGCACTCACGTATTACTACGGTTAATCAGCAATGATCTTATTTGGAAGGGTTTCCTATAACCCCCAATGAAATCGTCAATCTTCAATGTCCATGTGCATCGGCAATCATGTTTAACTACAACTGTTTGGCACCTATCATATAGGCAAAAACACTCACGTTAGCCATCTTCGGCAGCCAACTAAGATTCCTACTCGACACATACTACTCACTCAGAGCTAACGCGTCTTACATCTCGCTCAACACCCATACGTCACTCAATATTCATGATTACTCCACATTGAAGGGTCACTCAACATGAAAACATTGCAAACATACAATCAAGCTAAAATAGAGGTTTAAAGAAATTATATTGCAAGTTTTCCTCAATCGGCAGTCAAAAATCACATTAAGAACAAGCCTCAATCCACAATCATATTCAATCGGAAGAGCAAAAAATTAAACTTTGATAAATACAAACATGTTGTTCAATTATAGATACAAGGGCATACCCCCGGAAAACAAAAATTTTACAAGTCTTGGACAACATCAATATGCTCATCAACGTTTTTCTCTGATTCATTAGCCTAATCGGAAGCACTAGTTTCAAGCTCATTTGACGCACTACTGGTCGGCCTCTCTCCCTCATATGACAGACCTATTGAAACTTTTGTAATTACATCCCCTGTCCTCGGCCTCTCCTTACCCTCTGACAGTTTAAAGGTCCTGGTCAGCTCAGGAGGCTCATCCAGCTAGGGGAATTGCAACGACAACATAGGGTTGAAATACATCACCATTTGTATTATCTCATCCTGAACTTTGACAAGGGAAATATCCATGTAATCCTGGAATTTCCGATCGGCCTTGAAGTCCTACAGTGCCTCCTACAGATTTACTGCAAGACACTTATGCAGGTGCTCAATCTCTTTGTCATGACCTCGAAGGACCGCCAGCTGACCATCTCGATCAGTAAGCTCTTTCTCAAAGGCTTGCATAACACTATCATTTTTGGGCACGGCTTTCTCAATGCCCTCAGCCCTCTACCTCAGTCTCAGAACTTCCTACTCAAGGTCGGAAGATTGCTTAGGGCTTGGTTCAACTCCTGCTCCTTCCCTTTAAGAGTCTCATCCCGCTGTCGAATGGCCTTTCGATTGGCCTCCAACCGCTGAGCCTACTTGGCAGATTTCTGCAAGGCTATGTAGATAGCCCTCATCATTGGGTCGAGTCGGGTAAGCCCAACCAAATTTGTTGAGCTTGGGTCGAGTAAGACCAGGCCTAGTTCATAATTTAAAATTTTCAGGGCCAGGCTGGGTGGGTTTAGTCATAAATATGAAACAGTCCTCTCACTTGACCTATCACTTACCTAGTGAGAAGTGGTTACATTACCAAAAGCTTTTCGCTATCTACCTCCATATCCACTAGTTGACTTGGACTATAACATCTACAAATGAAAGTAGAAGAAAAACTACGACTAAGCACCACCACTAATCATACTGTCAAAGCAAAAATTCACAAACAAGGCAAAGAAGTACCTCAAGTATCTTCTGATTGGCAGATGAGAACTCTGATCGGAAGTAGGGTTCCAAGTCAAATTCAATCAATAGTTGGCAATATTGATTAGCAGCAAGACAATGCTCTAATAGATTCTTTGCATAAAATTGGGAAAATGAGGAATTTCAGCACCTTTTATAGGCGTGTGAGGTGCCTCGAGATGCAAAACCCCAATCTGAATGGTACTATGTGTCTTCAGTATTATTCCTAAATATGGATTAGACATGCAAATACGTACACCTTAAGTATTAAAAAAAACTTGATTCTCAAAAATTCAAAATTAATCAAAACTTTGAAGTATGTTCCAATCTCAAGTAAGAACATTGAGGTCAAGTGGCAGGCTTTGCGAAGTACCCTCTCATGTCAATGCTCCAATCAAAAAGCATGAACATTGTAAGTGATCGAAAGCATCTGGTGAGGTGCTCTTATGGCTCTAATTGACAAGAAAGAATATTGCGAACATTGCGACCGATCAGCTGCTTCTAGTGAAGTACTCTCACAACTCCACTCATCAAGCAGGAACATTACGACGGAGCGAAAGCCTTGCCAAGTACCCTTTTATGTCAATGCTCCAATCGGTAAGCAAGAACATTGCGACCAATCGAAAGCATCTGGCGAGTTTCTCTTTCGTCTCTAAACGGGAAGTAGGAACATTATGACCGATCATAAGCCACTTGTGACATACCTTCTCATGTCAAGGCTTCTATCGGCAAGAAAATACATTGCAACTAATCGGCAGCTTCTAGAGAAGTATTCTTGCATCTCCACTCAGCAAGTAGGAAAATTGCCACCGATTGGGAGCCACTTGCGAAGTACCTTCTCATGTCAAGGCTCTAATCGGCAAGTAGAAACATTGCGACCAATTGGAAACTTCTGGAAAAGTGCTCTTGCGGCTCCAATCGGCAAGCTGGAAAAATGCGACCGATCAAAAGCCTTTTGAAATGTCATTGCTCATAATCATTCGGCATCCAGGACCCATCCTACCGATCCAAAACTGGGGCGAGATGCAACACCAATTGACTGAGATACACTTCCTCCATCCAACACTTGGGGGACTAGTGGGTACATCCCCCTGGTCGGTCGACACATATCGGCCTGAGTTACAATTCCTCGATCTAGGAAAGCCACCTCACTCAATGACTTAGGGGACTTATGTTGATACCAAATTGACCCACTAGGCTCAGTACGAGCAACAGCACCATAAGCATAAAATCCGTTACTAGGTGATTTCCAGACATATGACTCGGAAGGCAATGCCAGTCATGCCAATTGACAAGCAATTCCAGCCATACCAATTGACAGGAAACATCGAGTACATCACTTGACAGTTGATACCAATAGCATACGCCTAACAAGGCCTAAGTCTCAGCCACTTGGCAGGTGTACTCGGTAGGTACAATCGACACCTTTGGTCCGATTAGTTAGTTGTCATCGCCAACTCCATTACATGCTAGGTGATCTATTACCACCTAGCATACATCCCAAATCTACGGGACATGTGGCAGCATCTCCTGATATAGCTTGAAACCTACTTCAATAATGTTCAACCACCACATTCATTGCTCTTATAAATACCCCTAAAACCTTTTTCATAAAGGTACTCACTCTCATTTACTTCTCTCTAAACACATTACAACCTTGACTCTTCTATCTTTGTGATGTGGTGTGCATATTGGTTCTCCACTACACTTACTAACTTAAGGATCAGAGCCTCTTAGGTTAGTACCCGACCAATGTCTAGCATTTCCTCTTTGCCTCGCAGGTCACTATGCAGGCTTAAGCAGGATTCGAACTAGCACCCCCAGCGGGTCTCATCACGTTATGTCTAGTTTCGGATTAAACATACTTCATGTATTATCTTAAATAGTAGATGATAGATGTTCTAGGGATAGATCATGCTTAGAACATGCTAAGTAAGAGAGAATAAGTTGTGTAGAATGGGCCTTAGATGATCATGGGCACTTAATTCAGAGAGTTCATAGTAACTAGGTCAAGAAAATTTAGTTAATAACTATAATTGGTTAGAGTGGATAGTAAGCGTTAATTCATCTTAGTATGCACATTCAATCAATCGATAATCTTTGCATTTTAATTCTATGCATCTTTAGCTGCATGTTAAAATGCTGCTTTTCAAAATCATCAAAACCCCGATTTGCCAAGTTCTTTGTTTGATTCTTTAGTTGAGTTAGTTTTCTTTCTTACATTATAAGTCCATATTTTTTAGTCTAACTAGGAGCTTCTACTGTGCTAGTGTCCTTCACATATATAAATAGTGCGAGTCTTGGGCTAAGTAATTGTTTTGCTGCTTCTTAGTGTTTATTTCTTGATTTAGCTTTTTCAGTTTATTTTTTATCTAAGTTAATAATAATCCAAGTTTAATTGGATTTAACAGTTCAACAAGTCCTCGAAAAGGCACAAGAGCAAACCATAGTCACCACCATTGGAAGTTGTGGAAGAAGCCATTCACATAAATGCTGTCAGTCTATAAGCGCTTCAAAGGAAGAACAACTGATGGGTCAAATTGAGGGATTATCTACCCTAGTATTCGTGGATTTAGGAGTTGACTAGAGTTTTCTAGACCTAGATATAGCACACTACATGCACATACATGTTAATCACTAAGATAGTGAGCATGTGATAATCCCTACAGGGCGAAACTGTCGAACAAGTGGTACAATTTATGATGTGGAAGTAAATTTACAATGCTGCAAGTTTAAAAGAGATTACTGATTATTGAGTGTGGCTAGATGTGATATACTACTGGGAGCTGAATGGTTGGAATCACTGGGATACATTGGGTGGGATTTGAAAAACAAATTTATGGAATTTTTTTTGGGAGGAGTTAATTATCGATTGCTGGGAGATAAAACTGGTACCCTACAACCCCAAAGTCGATCTTTGTTGTCAAATACATAATCTAATGAATCAAATAGTCGTATGTTTCTCTTGCAGGAAGTGACAGAAGAGGAAGAGAACCTTGTTCCCGTGCCTAGAGAATTCCAACAAATTCTCGATCACTTTAATGAGTTGTTCAGCAAACCATTCAAATTACCTCCAAGCAAGGATGTGGATCATCATATAACTCTGATACATAAGGTTGTACCATTCAAAGTGCATCCATATCGCTATGCCCATAGTTAGAAAGCAGAAATTGAGAAACAAGTAAAAGAAATGCTAGCAACTAGGATAATCAGGTTGAGTGTTAGCCCTTATTCATCATGTCCTCCTTAATAAAAAGAAAGAAGGCACGTGGAGGTTTTGCATCAATTATCATTCCCTGAACTTGTTTACTGTGAAGGACAAATTTCCAATTCATGTCATTGAGGAGATTCTTAATGAACTACATGGTGCTGCAATATTCATTAAACTGGATTTGCGATCTATGCATCTTCAAATTCAAATGCATGAGGATGACATACACAGGACTAAGGTCTGCACTCATGACGAACATTATGAAGTCCTAGTAATTCCTTTTGGTCCTACAAATGCACCTTCAATTTAACACCCCGGATATTCGAGGAAATGAAAAATGACCATTTTTCCCCTAAAAGTCAATGAGTTGACATTGACCAAAAAGTTAAAATGTTGACTTATGATCGAGACATCTTTTACTAATTATAGAAAGACGATTACAAAGGCCTCGGGATCTTGAGTTCGCAGACAGTCGGTATGTCAAAATCGGAGAACATATGAGGTTGATACAGATAAAAAATTCTTAAGGGTATTTTGGTAATTTAAGCTTTAAGGGCATTTTAGTCATTTCTAGAGTAACCTAGAATACCCTAGAAGGTTCTAAAATTTTCCTCATTCTTCCCCTTTTTCCGACCCACCTTAATACTTCTGTGTATATATATACTTAAAGACATGTCAAAAGAAAGGGAGATGAGGGATTGAGATTAGTTCGGTGGAGAACCATCGAAAGTGAGTGAAATGGAGGTATCATGAAGGTGATCGAGAAATGAGGGAGAACCAGGGGAAGACACAACTAGGGAAGAAAAAGAAGAGGGAGGAGAGAAAGAATGAGGAGAAAGGGAGAGAAAATCGTGACGAATGAAGGTAAGACGATAACAAAAAATAAAAGGAATCGAATAACCCTATTTCAGTTCTTTTAGTTCTAATCGAGTAATAGAGGAAATAGGTGATTCAATGTTCAAAGGAGGTCCTATGGAAAATTAGAATGAGGAAGCAGGTAGTTTGGGTGTAACAAACTGTCCAGAAAAGAGGAGGAGCCATGGTCGAACCTGTAGAGGCTTATCAAGCTAAACCAGGTGAGTTACTTCCATTTTTGGTAGGATAGATCTTCTCCTGAGTCCAAGACAACCAAATTTTATGTCTTAATCCTTGAAAATAGATGTGTAATGACGAAATGATGTTTGGGTTGAACTCGCGGGTCAAACGATCCGAATGGTATGAAAATGAGTCACCCGCTGGAGGTTGCTGGTGACACTGTGCAGACACGTGGGTTCATGCATAGAGAGTTGTTGCCGAAGTGTGAGGGCACGTGAGGCAACTCCCGGTTTTTTGGCCAACATGGAAATTCTTTCTCTTAATTTTATGGATTTAATGGTGCAAAGTTTGAACAACTTGGATGTCATTTGGGTATAGTTTGAGACATGCAAGAATTATGTTATTTTTATGTTCATAATAATTTTAGGAAATTAATTAGGGATAATGGATACATAGTCCTAATAGTTCTAGTGATTTTTAATGATAAAATTTTGGTGATTAGAGTTGGAATAATTTTGTGAATTTTCCTGTGGATGATTCTAAAGTTCTAAACTAAATCTAAAGAAATTAAGGACTTAGTTGATTGTTTCTTGAAGGTGATTAAAGATATAAAGCTTATAAACATATAAGTGGTGTGGTGGTTTCTAGTTAGTGACTTAACTATATGGTAATAAGGGTAAGTTGTTTCTTTTGAGATTATTCATATTATTTGGGAAATTGTATGATTTATGCAAATGGTTTAACTCCTAATTATCAAATCTTCCTTGTTACTTGAATTATTCTTTTGACAATTGTAGAACCAATCTTAGAGGAATATGTCCAATAACCTTGCCTTGTTTAAAAGTAATTTGTGATGCTTAATAATGATGTTATAAGTATAAGGTTATGGTCATGGTAGTTTATTAAGAATGTTTGCATGTATAAAATGGCAAAGTATTTAAATGGTAAAATCAAGAAATGCAAGAATTTTTATACGATATTAGTGAACCCGTCGCCTTACTTGGGGAGTAGGATGGAAGGGGACGGTAACCCTGAAAGGACGACTTCCTTTTGGTTAATCTAATGGTAATAGACGTGACTGAATATTTGAAATCTTTTGTCTGATAAGAAGTGTCAGACGGAAGCATAATCGGTTGGAACTAGTCCTGTCAACTTGGTATCAGAGCACGGTTTTTGATATTTCATTCAAAGAAATTTGCGTCTCACATTTTAATTATTGTTTTTCTACATGATTTATATGATAATGAAGGGATTGGGTTTTAATGAATTGGATTGATCATTACATACGTTTTGATAACTTAATTTTTATGAATTTGACAACCTTATGAAAAGTGGTTTATTACATGTTTCATGAGTTTGATGTTGGATTATGGATGGTTTTACGAAAAGTTAATTCAATAACACATTTTACGAAATTTGTGTTGAATTGTGGTTTTGCGCTTAGGTTCAGGAGTTTGGATTGTGGACTTAATTTGTGATATGAATATATGAGTTTTCAGGATTGGTGATGTGAGATGCTATGTTGACATATAATGATAATATGACATAAATGAAAATGAATATACATAATATGAAATGATGATGATGTTAAGCATATCATGATAGTTATGTCATAATGATGATGATGGAATGATGCCATGATAATGGTATGATGATATGAGGACATGATCCTGAGATATATGATGATATATTTGATAACCGGATGAGATGATGCCATGGCGTAATGATGTGAGTTGATATAATGTTATGAGCTGAGTGAGCTAATTGTGTATAGTCTCAGACATCGGGCTAGGGCCCTTTTCCTGAGAATGGTGTGATGTAAGTAACCACTCAGATGTCAAGCTATGCTCTGGTTCTTGAGTGGATGATGGTTGGTTGGTCTCAAACGTCGAGCCGAGGGCTCAGGTTCTTAAGACTAGTATAGGGATACTGGCGCAAACGTCGAGCAGGGCTCCAGTTCCTAGGTCAATTCTCACTAAGACGTTGAGCTGGGCTCCAGTTCCTGAGTGAGGAGTGAGGTTGCACTCGGACGTCGAGCTAGGCTCTGGTTCCCGAGTGGTGTGCAGACTCACCGTTGGGGGAGTATGTGTGTTTGGTATTAGATATTGATTATGATGGTGGCCTACGCGTAGTGCCGCTGTGAGTAATGTGGATTGATGCTTGAGATATTACTTGGCTGAGTTTTATTATGGGATGGTGAGGCTCCTAACTATGATTTGAAAGATGCTAAGGATAAGATGTGAAGACCCGTGCCTTGGGGGCATGGTTACCAATCCCACATCGCCTGGGAGATCTGGGGGATGCGCCTTATACGTGTGGACACGTATCTATCCAATAGGGAGACCTTTGGCAGCTCACTAGCTTTAGAGTTGGTTAGAACTCCAAAGTTAAGCGAGTAGGGGCTGATGCAATCCTAAGATGGGTGACCCACTGGGAAGTTTCATGTGAGCTCTTAGGAACAAAGCCGTGAGGGCTAGGCCCAAAGCGGATAATATCCTGTTGGAAGAAGTCGGGTCGTGACAATTTGGATCAGAACCCAACCCCAGCCGAAATTGAGTGTGCTAGCGAGGACGCTGGGCCCCTAAGGGGGTGGATTGTGAGGACCCGTGCCTTGGGGGCATGGTTACCAATCCCACATCGCTCGAGGGATCTGGGTGGATGTGCCTTATATGTATGGGCGCACATCTATCCAACATGGAGGTCTTTTGGGAGCTCACTGGCTTTGGAGTTGGTTGGAACTCCAAAGTTCAGCGAGTACGGGCTAGTGCAATCCCAAGATGGGTAAACCACTGGGAACTTGCACGTGAGCTCCCGAGAATAAAACCGTGAGGCCTGGTCCCAAAGCGAACAATATCCTGTTGGAGAAGGTCGGATCGTGACATAAGATTGGTTATGTGAATTTGTTAAGTCTATACCGGATCCCGATTTTATTGTGTCTGCTTAGAGTCAAGAGTAAAATCATGTGGATTTTTATTTTGCATGCATACTTATGAGAATTATGTTCCTACATGATTTCAATGATGTCAGAATGTTTATATCTCTTCGTAATATAATGAGATCTTGTAAAAAAAATGTTTTTGGTCTTTAAGCCCAGTTTTCGAGTATGGATTTGGTTTGGGAAATGGATATGTGTCATAAACATGTGATCTCGTGAAGCTCGTACCTTGTTATATGATAAGCTAGGCTTTGACTCTCGAATGATTTGCCTACAAATAAGTACAATGGATAAGATGATTAATACTTAGTTTTGAAAGAGAGTTGGTTGTATGTACTTGTCGTGATAACTTTGTGTTGTCTGTTGCTGTGGTTATTGACAACATTTGCTCTTTGAACAATTTTCCCATATTTTGATTGCTTTAAAACAACTAAATTGTTCAGTTTGGGTCTGAATATAAGATTGAATTTGTTTCAAAATTTCATCCTTTAAGAGAGAGAGAGAGAGAGAGAGAGAGAGAGAGGGGGGGGATTGTAACACCCCGGATATTCGAGGAAAGAAAAAATTATCATTTTACCCCTGAAATTTAAAGTGTCAACTCTGACCAAAAAGTCAAAATGTTGCCTTTTCATTGGGACATCTTTTAGTGATTCCGGAAAGACCGTTACGAAAGTCTCGGAATCCTAAGTTTTTAGATAGTCGGCACTTCAAAACCAAAGAACATATGAGTTTGATACGAATAAAAAATTCTTAAGGGTATTTTGGTAATTTAAGCACTAAGGGAATTATGGTCATTTCTAGAGTAACCTAGAATACCCTAGAAGGTTCTAAAATTTTCCTCACTTTTCCCCTTCTGCCAACCTACCTTAATACTTGTGTGTATATATATACTTATAAGCAAGTCAAAAGAAGGGGAGATGAGGGGTTGAGATTAGTTCGGTGGAGAAGCACCGAAAGTGAGTGAAATGGAGGAATCATGAAGGTGATCGAAAACAAGGGAGAACCAGGGGAAGACACAGCCAAGGAAGAAAAAGAAGAAGGAGGTGAGAGAATGAGGAGAAAGGAAGAGAAAAATGTGAAGAATGAAGGTAAGACTGTAACAGAAAATATAAGGACCGACTAACACCATTTCAGTTCTTTTAGTTTAGGTTGTGCAATAGAGGAAATATGTAACGCCCCGGAAATTCGAGGAATGTAAAATTGTAAAATAATAAATGAAATGACGTTTTTACCCCTGTGAATAGTATGGTTAAATTGTTGACTTTTTGATTGGTATGTCAAACGGACGTTGACCAATGACCGTGACGTAGTTCGGGACGTCACGAGTCCATAGACAGGCGGCACGCTGAAAACGGACATCGGACGGTTGAGTTACGGGTCTAGAAAGAGAAGGGCATTTTGGTAATTTTTGGACAAAAGAGCAAAATGGTAATTTTTGCAGGAGATTACTGTTTGAAAACCGTGGGAAACAGGGCCTGCACCACCGTGCTTGGTGGTTCTGATCAAACAATTGTTTAACCTGTTAGTGGCTGGGCAAGGTGATTTGTTTATTGGCTTTGAGGCAGTGGAGTGTGGACCGAAGCAAAAACCAGTGCACGGGTACCATTTTTTAACTAGATTGGGACCGTTGCGGGAAACAATTTCCAGAGTGGGACTGAGGGATTCCCACGGGTGTTGGCTGCACGATTCAGTTAACAGAGAGTTAGGGAGTGAGAAAAGGCCATTTCTGAAGAGGAGAGGTTGAGAACTTGAGAGAAAACAGAGACTGGAAAATTTGGAAATTGGAGGGAAAAATCGAGTTTTGATTTGTGAGGCGAGTTGGACGAAACCAAGGATCGAAATAGCTTTCTGGAACCAATTGGAGTTCAACCATATCACCCCTGAGGTGATTTGACCACGGTTTGGCCAGGAACCCAAGTTCCATTTTCGAAGGATTTTCAGACCTGAGGATGACTACTTCCAGGTGAGGATTTGTGAAATTAGTTTCGTTTTATTGTTCATATAGGTCCTAGTAAGCTTCAGCTTAAGTTAATTTGGATTTGGAGTTGAGCTGAGTGAAGAACAACGGTTGACCCGTTTGTTTGATCACGGGTCGAGTGAACGATTTTGGACCTGTTGAGGTTAATTAATGGATCAGAGCTTAAATTAAAAGGTTAAGGAAGGTCTTAGGTGGAAAAACGAAGGAAATCGAGTGAGAATTGATGAGGATTTGGCCGGCTTGAGTCGCGGGTTTGGGGACCCGTTTAACAGACGTCCGGGTAAGGACGATGACATTGTAGCTACAGTGCATGGCGCGTGGCTTTCGTGCGCAGCCACTTTGGGCGACGCGTGAGGGCGCATGAAGCCTCATCTCTGATCACGGTCAACTTGAGTTTTCATCCTTTCAATTTATTGAGCATTTTGGGCTAATTTTCGAGTCAATCAGAGATAGTTAAGTTGGTCAAAATAGGGTTTATTGCCTCGGGAAGCGTGTTCGGGAGGCTTTCCCGGGCCATTTTCAGTTTAGGATTTCTTGGTTGAATGTTAAGGACTTGTAGTGACCTTTACGTGTGATTTGGACTGACAGGAATCGTACAATAGTACCCGGACGAGGTTATACGCGCAGTTTTGCAGCAGGATTGTACTGTGAGTGGGCCCGATTTCATTAAACCCTTGCATGCATAACTATTTTCACTTCTATATATATATATATATATGTGTGTGTGTGTGTGTGTGTGTGTGTGAATCAAGCAAAGGTTTCGATTATCTTGAGTTATGGCTATGGTACGATTTACGATGTTTGAGCTTGAGACCCGTCTGGTGAAATTTAAGTACTGTTTTGGATTATATATATATATATATATATATTTGTGCATGTGGATGTCGATCTTTGGTACTGCACTGTATAGATCTACCCGTGTGATACTGTCTCCTCCGGATCTGGGTACCCCGGGGTGGTCACGACGCATTACCTGCGAGGGGCCATTCTACGGAATGACCAAATCGTAGGATGACTCAGGAGCAGGATTGCTATGATTGGACGTCTGGGACGTCAGGCATCTGGGATTGGACTCGGGATTGAGAGCCCGAGTGACACGCGTAGCCTTGGGACTGTGACCTTATTGGACGTCGGGGACGTCGGACATCTGGGATGTCAGGGTTGGAGTGTATAGTGCAATGGCTGTGGTTATGTTTATGGTTTTATTATATGACTTGTGATATCTTATATGATTTTATGGTTTTAAATACTAATGCATGCATGTTTGGAAAACGAAGGGGTAAAAGTATATGTTTTTAATTGTTGAACTGTTTTATAAACTTTGAGTTTCGAGCCACTCACCCTTAATGTTTTGTTGACCCCTCCAGGCCGTGCTACTGAGGTAGAAGAGGATTCCGAGGCAGAGGCATAGATCTACACTGCGCACCTGAACCCCTGTTGGGTAGGTTAGCCCGCAGGATAGCTTAGAGTCGTGCTCAGAACTTGTACTTTTGGACATTATCCCTTGTCTGACATCTTTTGAATTCAGATTTTATGTATGACTTTAATTTGGATATTTATGCATTTAAACTTTAAAGGTTAAAATTGGAATGTTAGTTCGGGTGTTAGACGGGAGCAGGGCACGTCCCCTTGTGGTCCCCGGGGGATCGGGGCGGGTCCTGTCAAAATAGGTGGTTCAATGTCTTAAGGGAGGTCCACTGGACAATTACAATGAGAAAGTAGGTAGTTTGGACGTAAGAAACTATCCAGAAAAGGAGAGTAGCCATGGTCGAACCTGTGGAGGCTTATTGAGCTAAACTAGGTGAGTTACTTCCATTTTTGGTAAGATAGATCTTCTCCCGAGTCCAAGACGACCAACTTTGATATTTTTATCGTTGAAAATAGAAGTGTAACAATGAAGTTATGGCCGGGTTGAACTCGCGGGTCAAACGATCTGAATAGCAGGAAAATGAGTCACCCAATGGAGGTTGCTGGTGACATTGTGCAAGCGGGTGGACTCACGTGCAGGGAGCTGTTGCCAGTGCGTGAGGGCACATGCGGAATCTTCCGGTGGTCCGGTCAACATGGAAATTTTCCCTTTTAATTTTATGGATATAATGGTGCAAAGTCTAGACAATTTTAATGTCTTTTGGGTATAGTTTGAGACTGCAACCATTATCTTATTTTTTATGTTCATAATAATTTCAGGAAATTAATTAGGGATAATGGATGCATAGTCCTAATAGTTCTAGTGGTTTTTAATGATAAAATTTTGGTGATTAGCTTTTTGAATTATTTTGTGAATTTTCCTATGGATGATTCTAAAGTTCTAAACTAAATCTAGAGAAATTAAGGATTAGTTGATTTTTTTCTTGAAGGTGAGTAAAGATATAAAGCTTATAAACATATAAGTGGTGTGGTGGTTTCTAGTTAAAGACTTAATTATATGGTAATAAGGGTAAGTTGTTTCTTTTGAGATTATTCATATTATTTGGGAAATTGTATGATTTATGTAAATTAATTCCTAATTATTAAATCTATGCTCCTTGATACTTGTTATTCTTTTGACAATTGTTGAACCAATCTTCGAGGAATATTTCCAATAACCTTGCCTTGTTTAAAAGTAATTTGTGATGCTTAATAATGATGTTATATGTATAAGGTTATGGTCATGGTATTTTATTAAAAATGTTTGCATGTATAAGATGGTAAAGTACTTAAATGGTAAAATCAAGAAATGCAAGAAGTTTGATAAGCTATTAGTGAACCCGTCACCTTGCTTGGGGAATGGGATGAAAGGGGGCCGTAATCCTGCAAGGACGACTTTCTTTTGGTTAATCTAATGGTAATAGACGTGAATGAATATTTGAAATCTTTTGTCTAATAAGAAGTGTCAGGGGGGAGCATGATCGGTCAGGATCGATCCTATCATTCGACCTTCCAAGTCCTCATGAATTCCATTTTTCGGCCCTTCTTGCAAATGTTTGTACTTATGTTTTTTGATGATATATTGATTCACAGCAAGAACTTATCAGATCATGCCCAACATTTAACTGTTATTTTTTAGTTATTGCAGGAGCACTACCTCAGATTGAAAGCTACCAAAAGCTCTTTCGGCCAACCCACTGTTGATTACTTGGGCCGTATAATCTCATTCCGAGGAGTGTTTTTGGATCATATAAAGATCGCATGTATTGATGAGTGGCTAGTACCAATTTCACTAAAGCTTTCCGTGGGTTTTTAGGACTTTCCATATACTATAGACACTTTGTTAAAAACTTTGGCCTGCTAGCTAAACCCCTCAACAATCTGTTGAAAAAGATTTCCACTTGGATCCACAAGCAGATACAGGTTTCGCCAACCTCAAGGTTACATTGGTGTCGACACTCTTGTTGGGAATGCCGATCTTCTCCAAAGCGTTCGTAATTGAAACTGATGCATCCAATGGTTGCATCGGAGTTGCTCTCTGCAAGACCAACACCCAATTTCTTATTTGAGCAAATCCCTGTTAGCCCGGTCCAAGGGTTTATCTGTCTATGGCAAAGAAATGCTTGATGTAGTTTACGCAGTAGAGCATTGGAGACCTTACTTCCTACGACCGAAATTCACAATTGTGTCAAGTATTTTTTGGAGCAACGCATTACTACGCCTACTCAAGAGAAATGGCTATCTAAACTCTTGGGATATAATTATGTTATTGAATATAGATGAGGGGCTCAGAATGCAGGCTCAGATTCCTTGTCCCAGCGCAGTGAGGTACTTTCTTTAATGGGTATTTCTACCCAATACTTGATTGCTTGCCTTATATCAAATCTGATTGTCTCCGGGATGCTGAAACAACCTCTATGATCCCTAATTCAAATTACACACTCTTGAATGACAGCTTGTATTATAAAGATGGACTCTTTGTGCCTCCATCTTCACCATGGCGTAGTAAGATTCTAAAAGAATTTCATTGCACTCTTAAAGAGGGTCATTCTGGTAGCCTATGGACTTATAAACGAATATCCCGAAGTTTTTGTTGGCTAGGATTAAAAAAGGGCAATTAACTCATAGATCCTTATTAATATATAAATTTATTCAAAAACTTGCATATAGAAAAATTAAACTCATAGGTTTTTTTGACTAGTCAAATGACTATACAATTTAAAATAGACCATAGTTTTTATATAAATTACAACTAATGTCATCCAATTGTAAACTAATCCAACAACAATCTAAAAAACATTTACCAAAATCTATCATGATTTCAACATTACTTTTAATTTTTTTTATAATATTATATTGAGGATTATGAAAACATTACGCTTATTTATATATATTTTTTCACTTGCTCATTTAAAAAGTAATATGAATATTTAATATAACTTAAAGTAAGATAATTAAAAGCAATAATTCTTCAAAAATACTTTTAAATTTAAAAATGCTTTATCTTCCGATATTAAATAATTTGGTTAATTTCGTATAGTTTAGGGTTTAATTCTTGAATTTTGTACCAAAATTCAGTTGTACCAAAAAAAAATTCTATACCCTATCATTGAACCCCAGACAATAAGGATTTTATTTTTAGAAAAAATTTAATTGTAACTATATACAATATATATAATATAATAAAAGAGGGCCCAAGATGTCAAAGAAATCAAACACTAAGGGGCACATGGGGCAAATTGAATAAAAAAAAGACAATATTATTTTTAATTGTTTAAAGGAATTTTCAATAACTCACATATTCTATTTATTGAGATATAAAAGGGTAGATGTGGAATTTATTACATATATAAATTCTGTTTAGAGATTTTTGAATAAAAAAAATTGAAGTAAGGTCTTATTTTGTTTAATATACAAGTATTAAAAGTTTTAAATAAAAATAAAAATTGTTAAGGATGTAACAATAATTTATTATTTAAAAAAAAAAAAACTAATAATTCCTTTGTTGCTCTCTGTGACACTTGCCAACAACAAAGATATGAGGCTATCCATCCTCCAGGACTTCTCCAACATTTATCCATATCAAATATATTTGGCAAGACATTGCCATGGACTTTGTGGAGAGACGCCCTATGGTGCATGGTGGAAATTGTATTTTGGTGGTTTCGGACTGGCTGTCCAAGTACGGGAATTTCATTCCCATTAGGCATCCTTATACAGCAGCACAAGCTGCCGATGTTTTTATCAAGGAGGTTTTCCGTCTCCACGGCATGCCACGCCGCAATGTAAGTGACAAGGATCTAACTTTCCTCGGTCATTTTTGGACAGCTTTATTCAAAGCTCATGGCACTCAACTCTGTACAACTGCTCCTACCACCCCCAATCTGATGGATAAACTGAAACCTTAGACCATTACTTATGCTGTTATGTTGGTGGTAAGCCAACAACTTGGGTCTCTTGGCTCCCTTGGGCTGAATGATGGTACAACTCTACCTATCATTTTTCCATCAAGATGTCTCTTTATCAAGCTGTTTATGGCCAACCACCACCCTCCATCTCTTTTTGTACACATGGTCACTCAAGTGTGGATGTCGTGGATATCACTTTGAGGGAGCGAGATACTCTCCTGCAGCACCTTCGCCAAAATATACAGATTGCACAAAATGAAGTTCTTTGCAGATCACCACCATACAAAGTATGAATTTTTGGTGGGAGATTGGGTGTTCCTATTGCTGCTACCTTAATGCTAACTCACAGCTGGTAATTCTCATTATCCTAAGTTTTCTCCACGTTATTATGGACCTTTTGTATTTCTGGAAAAATTAGCCCAGTTGCATATTGCCTTGAGGTGCCATCAACTACCAGGATTGAAAATGAGTTCCATGTTTCTCTATTGAAAAGGAAGCTTCAAGATCACGCTCCTACATCCTCCATTCTTCCTCCATTTTTAGATGATGACAAGTCTCAATGGCATCCCTGAAAATCTTAAATTGTGGCATCTTCAAGAAACATAATCATCCAGTGATGTGTTGGTTAGTTCAGTGGCAAGGCCTTCTACCAGAGGATGCTGCTTGGGAGGATGCTTCTGCATTTCAGCTCTGTTTTCCTTCTTTCACGACCTGAGGACAGATCACCACTCATGGGAGTAGGGATGATAGGATCCTATATCTACTTACTTATTTACTTATATATTTACTTAATCCATCTAGTGCTAGTTCAAGCTAGTAATGTTATGGATCCCATATCTATTTACTTATATATTTACTTAATCCATCTAGTGCTAGCTCAAGCTAGTAATGTTGTGGCCTTGAGTCTTTGATTAATTTATTACCGTGAGTTACAGGATGAGTACACCTAGCTAAGTAATATTTTGTATAAGAAAGCTACCAAGAGTGATACAAACGGCATGAATGATGAATTAAGTTGATTTACAATTTATTTTCTCTCTTTTCTTCTCTGCTATTTCTTTTATATTTGTGCAACTGCAAGCCTAATATAACTGAGTGAGATCAAGTCGAGTTGATCGACTTCATTGGTACCGTCAATTGTGGCTGCTTTTCACCGTGCGATGCCTTGATGGTAGTCACTGTTGCGGAAAATAGTAGAATGGAAATAATAACTCAACCCACAAAAAAGGAAAAATATGCAAGGAAATAAAAGAGCAAAGAATAGAGAACACCGGATATAACGTGGTTCGGCAATATGCCTACGTCCACGGGTCAACAACAACAAGAACCTCCACTAATGAAATTAGGGATACAAAGAGATGCACAACTTCAAGAACATTACTTGAAGGAAACTCTCTCTCTCACACTTGTTTTGCTACCAACACTACAACACTCAACACTCTCAACTTAGAGTGGGCACTCTTCACTCTCTACTTGGAGGAAGATGTTTCTCTTGGATGAGATTGATGGAATGAGCAAATGACCTCTCCTTATATAGGCCAAGGAGGAACCATCTAAATGCTTTCATTAATGCTTCACCCACCCACTTACTTCATTTTGGATCCCACTTACCTACAACCACCTACTACATTTTGGATCCCACTTACCTACAACCACTTACTTCATTAATGCTTCAAATAACATTTTGTAGATATATTTGAAATTTGGGCCTAGAAATTTTACAATCTCCCCCTCTAGGCCAACTAGGTCAAAACGACGTGACTTCTACTTGAAGTCCACTCCAGCGGATTTGCTGCAATACTCCAACTTCTGTTGTGTAACAACTTTTGTCAACATATCTGAAGTGTTCTTGTTGGTGTGAATTTTCCTCAACTGGAAAAGCTTCTTTGATACTGCATCTCGAATCCAATGATAACGGAGATCAATGTGCTTCGTGCGAGGATGGTACACTGAATTTTTACTTAAATGAATAGCACTCTGACTATCACAATGTACCACATAACTTTCTTGCTTCACACCCAATTCTTGAATGAACCTCTGCAGCCAAATCATCTCCTTGCCTGCTTCATTTGCAGCAATATACTCAGCTTCAGTGGTGGATAAGGCAACACATTTTTGTAACTTAGACTGCCATGAAACAGCTCCCCCTGAAAAGGTGAATAAGTATCCAGAAGTGGATTTTCTAGCATCAAGGTCTCCTGCCAAGTCTGCATCCGTGAAACCTTCTAACATCGGTTTCGATCCACCAAAGCACAAGCACAACTTTGAAGTGCCTCTCAAATATCTGAGTATCCACTTGACTGATTCCCAATGCTCTCTGCCAGGGTTAGAGAGATACCTACTAACAACACCAACTGCATGTGCTATATCTGGTCGAGTACAAACCATAGCATACATAAGACTACCAACAGCTGATGAGTAGGGAATACCTGCCATCTTGTCCATATCCTCTTGTGTAGTTGGGCATAAACTTCTGCTTAACTTGAATTGATTACCTAGAGGTGAGTTCACTGGCTTAGCTTCTTTCATGTTGAACCTCTCAAGCACTCGTTCAACGTACCTTTCCTGTGACAACCATAACTTCTTCGCCTTCCTGTCACGAGTGATCTCCATGCCCAAAATCTGCTTAGCTGGACCTAAGTCTTTCATATCAAATGATTTTGACAAATCTGACTTCAACTTGTGAATCATAGCAACATCGTGCCCCACAATCAACATATCATCAACATAGAGCAATAAAATGATGAAGTTACCTCCGGTGAACTGCTGGATATACACACATGGATCAGCATCTGTTCTCTTGTACCCATGACCCAACATGAATGAGTCAAACTTCTTGTACCATTGCCTCGGTGCCTGCTTTAGCCCGTACAAGCTTTTCTTCAACTTACAAACCATGTGTCCTTTTCTCTCAACTTCAAAACCTTTTGGTTGCTCCATGTAAATTTCCTCTTCCAAATCACCATGCAGAAATGCTGTCTTCACATCCAACTGCTCCACCTCAAGATCCATGCTAGCTGCCATGCCCAGAATAACTCGGATAGAAGTCATCTTAACCACTGGTGAGAATATCTCGTCGAAATCGACTCCTTCCTTCTGCCCAAAACCCTTGACAACCAAGCGAGCCTTGAACTTTGTCAACTGCTCATTCTCGTCCCTCTTCAACTTGAACACCCACTTATTTTTGAGTGCTTTTCTGCCTTTAGGAAGCTCCACCAACTCATAGGTGTCATTCTTCAATAAAGACTCCATCTCAGACTTCATTGCCAACATCCATTTGTCATTGTCTGCATGAGTCTTTGCCTCCTCAAAATTTTCAGGCTCTCCATCACCAGTCAACAGAATGTATCTGGAATGCGGGTCATCCCCATCACTGGTCGTGAGAATATACTGTGAAGAAGGATACTTAGTATTCGGCTTCGGCACTCTGTTTGATTTACGAACTGGTACTTGGGAAATCTCCGGTTGCTCCTCCTGGCTTGGCTCCCCCTGAATTTGATCGTCCTGATCATCGTCTTCAGGTTCAGACACTATCTCAGCACCTTCTGCTTCAGCCATGTCAGGAACGTCTTCATGTATAACCTCTTGAGCTCTGCCACTGGGTTCTTGTTGCAGCGGTGATGAATCATATGTGAGTTGGCCTGCATTTTTAACTGTCTCCTTATCAAGATCTGGCACGGTCTGATCTTCAAAGAAGTGTACATTTCTGCTTCTGAATAGCTTGTTGGTCTTTGGATCCCACATGCGGTAGCCCATTTCTTCATTGCCGTACCCGAGAAAGATGCACGGTGTGCCTTTGTCATCTATCTTCAATCTTTTCTCGTCAGATACACGTGCAAATGCTTTGCACCCAAACACTTTCAAGTGTGAATATGAAACGCTTCTACCGGTCCATACGCATTCGGGAGTCTCAAAGTTCAATGGTACACTTGGTGATCGGTTGATAAGGTAACAAGCGGCTGACACTGCTTCAGCCCAAAAACGCTTTGATAGATTGGTTGTCTTCAGCATGCACCTGACCTTCTCCAGAATGGTGCGGTTCATCCTTTCAGCTACACCATTATGTTGTGGGGTGCCAGGAATTGTCTTTTCATGCCTAATGCCATACTTCGAACAGTAATCTCTGAACTCGTTCGAAGTGTACTCTCCTCCATTGTCGCTTCGGATACATTTGAGGGCTCTCCCAGTCTCCCTCTCCACCATGACATGAAATTGCTTGAAGGTTTGGAATACCTGACCTTTTGATTTCAACAAATATACCCAAACCTTTCGTGAAACATCATCAATAAAGGTAACAAAATATCTATTACCACCTAGTGATTCAACTTCCATAGGGCCACAAACATCAGAATGTACTAGGTCTAATATTTTTTCTTTTCTTGTGAAGGTACCAGAAAAACTGACTTGATTTTGTTTGCCATATAAACAATAATCACAAGAGTCGAGTGAGGTACCTTTGGCAAAGGGAATGAGAGACTTCTTTGCCAAAACTTGCAATCCCTTCTCACTCATGTGGCCTAATCTTTTGTGCCATAGATTTGGATGAGAATCGTCCGCGACATTCAACTCTCCTTTGCAAACCTTCCCATATGTCTTGTAAAGGGTGCAGCACAACTTCCCTCTAGCGATGACTAGCGATCCCTTGGTAAGCCTCCACTTTTGATCTCCCCCATGATGATGGAACCCTTGTTTATCAAGCACACCGGTTGACATTAGATTGAGACGTAAACCAGGAACATGTCTCACATCTTTCAATAACAGCTTGTTGCCCAAATCAGTCTCGAACAAAACATCACCTATTCCGGATATCTTGGAATAGCTATCATTGCCCATCTTCACTTCCCCAAAGTCTCCAGCTTTGTATGTGGTGAAGAACTCCGAGTGCGCCGTGGCATGGAAAGATGCTCCAGAATCAACTACCCAAGAAATGTTTTTATCTTCATCAGCATGTAGGCAATCATTGTCAAGAGACAACAACTCACATGCTTGACTGGACACAGTAGCGGTAGCTGCAGTATTGGTTGTGTCCTCCTTCTTTTGGTAGGTTGAGCCATCTTTCCCATCCTTCTTGTTATTCTTTAGTTTGTTGCAATTCTTCATCATGTGGCCATAGAGATTGCAATTATGACACCTTCCATTGAATCGTGTCCTCGAACGGCTTGCACTTCTTCCGCGATCTCGACTGGGACCTTTACTCTTGCTCCTTCCTCTATTCTCCGTCACAAAGACTTGACTATTATCGGAACTAGATGACTTTCTCCTAGTCTCTTCATTGAACATGTTGTCTTTAACATTATCCATAGATAACACACCATTGGGAGCAGAGTTACTTACAGTAATGACAAAGGTCTCCCAGCTGTCGGGCAAAGATCCAAGAAGCAATAACGCTTGAAGCTCATCCGCGATCTTCATGTCCATCGTGGCCAATTGATTGACAGTGCTTTGGAAGTTGTTGAGGTGCTCAGTCACCCTTACGCCCTCCTTATACTTCATGTTGACAAACTCCTTAATGAGAAACGCTTTCTTCGATGCGGACTTTTGTTCGAACAATGACTCCAACTTCAACCAAAGAGCATGGGCGTTAGTCTCGTTGGACACATGGTGGAACACACTATCATCCACCCATTCACGAATATGGCCAATAGCCTTGCGATTCAACTTCTTCCATTCAGCATCTCCCATATTCTCAGGCTTGCCTTCCTCTCCTTCTATGGGCTCATGTAGATCCTTGCAATAGAGAATGTCCTCCATTCTCGGCTTCCATGTAATCCAATTGGAGTGGTTGAGTCGAACCATGGTACTCCTTGAGCCTTCCATTCTCAACGAACCTAGAGCTCTGATACCACTGTTGCGGAAAATAGTAGAATGGAAATAATAACTCAACCCACAAAAAAGGAAAAATATGCAAGGAAATAAAAGAGCAAAGAATAGAGAACACCGGATATAACGTGGTTCGGCAATATGCCTACGTCCACGGGTCAACAACAACAAGAACCTCCACTAATGAAATTAGGGATACAAAGAGATGCACAACTTCAAGAACATTACTTGAAGGAAACTCTCTCTCTCACACTTGTTTTGCTACCAACACTACAACACTCAACACTCTCAACTTAGAGTGGGCACTCTTCACTCTCTACTTGGAGGAAGATGTTTCTCTTGGATGAGATTGATGGAATGAGCAAATGACCTTTCCTTATATAGGCCAAGGAGGAACCATCTAAATGCTTTCATTAATGCTTCACCCACCCACTTACTTCATTTTGGATCCCACTTACCTACAACCACCTACTACATTTTGGATCCCACTTACCTACAACCACTTACTTCATTAATGCTTCAAATAACATTTTGTAGATATATTTGAAATTTGGGCCTAGAAATTTTACAGTCACATGGTCATTGTTGGCGTCGGGCACTGATCACATTCTTAGGCCATCTTCAGCAATGTTCTAAAATTGGCTAGAGAGCAAAATTTAGGAATTTTAGATAAAAAAACATCTCCAGCAAGCATCCTAAACGTGGGCTAAAGGGTTAAATATATTTATAATTCATACCTATCTTCTTACCTATTCTTCATTTTAGCCAATTTTATTCCACATTTTTTACTCAATATTATTCATATCCAATATGTGAGAAGAATAAGTTATAATTCCGATAAAAGTCCAAATTTTAGCAAAGATAGAGATCAAGCTCTTTGTAAAGCTTACATAAATGTTAACGAACATGGCAATATGGGTTGTAACCAACCTGGTAAGGTTTTTTTGGACTAATGTTTCTGCCAAATTTTACGAGGTTTACGAACGCACCAAACCACCTTTAAATGGAAGAAACTTTGAAAGTTGTAATAGTCGATGAAAGAAGCACATCTTGCCAAACATGAAAAAATGGAATACATCGGGTATTTACACGTAGCAAGTTATCTTATCAATATCTTAATGATTTTGTTATCTTAAAATAATAATTAAAAATACAATTTTCATTAGCCGACACGTGACCAAAAAATCTTATACGAAATATTTTTATTTTGTCAAATATCCAAAAAAATAATTAAGATGTGAATTTAGTGTATTTATTAATTCATTACAATCAAATATATATTAAAAAATGAAAAAAAAAATATTAAACAAAATACAGTATAGCCCTCAATTGCTGAAGATGGTAAAATATAGCTCTACACTATTCATTATAAAGCTAATTTTTAAAGGGTTAAATTTTGGTTTAGATAACCCTTTAGGAGGGCATTGTAAGAGATGGCCTTATAGTAGCCCTGGATATATAGAATTGAAAAACTAAATCCATACCGATCCAAATCATCCCATACTAGCAATACCGAATAGCTAAACTGCTAAAATATCGGTATCGTACCGAAACCTAACCGATTAAATTTGGTACAGTTTCAGTATTGAGGTTTAGAAAAACATTATGTACCAATACCGAACCAAATAAGTTTAGACAATATTTTAGTATGTGAGATATTTTTTGGTGTAAGTCAATTAATTCTGGGTAAATTTTACTACAAGAAAAAGTAAATTGCAATGTAGATTATATTGTTGCGTATTTTTATGTTTTCTTGTTCATACTATCATTGAGATTTGTAACCATGTGCAAATGATGCTATTGCTTGGAGATAACTTGTTGCTAAATAGTTTAGTATTCTTCTCATGGTTATCCTGAGTTCAGATCATTTGATATCTTTCACATGAAAAAATTGATGCTTAAATTTTTAGGAATCTAGTATTCTTCTGTTGCGCCCAAGTGGAATGTTCTAAGTTTTATTTGTATGATGTTGGTGATTAGTTTGTGTCCTTGTCGGACAAAAGTGAAGTTCACCATTTAAGAAAATGTAATCTCAAAATCGAAACAAAATCGAAACAAAATCGAAATTGTATTAAATACAATTCGTATGGTACAATTCATTATCAATTTCATATTGTGAAATACCGAACCATATTAATCCATTAAAATTAAACGATACGATTTCAATATAATCGACATCCAGAATTATACCAAATTGTACTCAGAGCTACTTTAAAGACACGAGAATGGAGGTTGCACGCTGAATTATTAGATCGCGACAGAGAATGACTAAAGAGTAAAGCAACATACTTATAAAAATAAAAAAATAAAAAAGGTAAAGCAACAAAAAGTCGAGTGCTAGAGCTGCTCTTTCGAAGTTTATTGTGCTTTTTGCTCTTCGAATAGAGCTATTTGAACCTCCACCCCTCCCGAACCCAAAAAAAAAAATGGATATAAACATAATAGCCGTTGTAAAATGTTTTTATTTTTCTTTAATTATTTTTTTTCAAAAAAAATACAAAAAAAAATCCCTATGTTTTTCCTGTAAATATATTTTTAATTCATACATATCTTCTTACCTATTCTCCAGTCTATCCAATTTTATTCCACATTTTTTACTCAATATTTTTCATATCCATTTTGTGAGAAGGATGAGTTCTAATTCCAACAAATATCCAAATTCTAGCAAAGATGAAGATCAAGCACTTTGCGATGGAGGCATCGCTGACGAAGGGGTGATGATGCAAGCGTAAATTTTGGGGTTCTAAATTTTGGTTTCACATCGATCTCGAATTTTGGATTCTCAATTATGTGTCGATCTTGCCGCCCAACCATTCTCGGCCGCCTAAAGTTACTCGGGCGCCTAGCCTCACTGAGCTCGTGTTTATTGTGATTCCGCCCACTAAAACGCCTTATTTGGGGCCGGTCTTCATCGCCGAGCGCCGCTTAGGCAGTCGGAGAGTCTGCCATTTTAACAAGTGATGTCGATAATTTAAGAAAATTTAGGCTCAAAATTAAAACTAAATTATAATTATACTAAATACAATTTATACGATGTGGCAATAATTACATATTATAGAATACTAAATTATACCGAATCAATTAAAATTAAACGATACGATTAAGCGAACCGAACCGTAAGTAGAGCTATTTTATAAGCGAGACCGAGAGAAGGGGGTTGCGCGCTGAGTTATTAGATCGCAACCGAGAATGACTGAAGAGTAGGGCAGCATAAAGTAAAAATCAAAAGTAAAGCAACAAAAAGCCAAGTGCCAGAGCTGCTCACTGCTCAGCTGCAGAAGATAGAAGGAAGGCGACGAAAATGGCGTCTAGGTTGCAGAAGATAGAGGGCGACGAATCCGTACAGTTGCGGGTGACTCATTCGAACCTCAAGACCTTCTCCGCCGACATTCGCTTCTCCCTCCAGAGCTGTGTGGAGTCCGTCAAGGACAAGCTATGGCGAAAATGCGGCACTTCTGTAGATTCCATGTCGCTCCACCTCTACGACGACACCAACACCCAAGTATCTATTTTGGACGACAACTCCAAACCCCTCGGCTTCTATTCCCCCCACGACGGGTCAGTTCTCTCCCTCCCTCTCTCTCTCTCTCTCTCTCTCTCTCTCTCTCTATTCGGGAGTTTGATTTGGTTGAATTTCTGTTGATCGTGTGTCCTTGAAATTCCAAGCTTTCGGCTACATATTATAGATCTGGACCCTTCATCAGTGACCTCTGGTGGGTGGCTTGAGGACACATCATTGGTGGAGAAGTACACAATTTCACAAGAAGCTTATGAGAAACGGGATGGTAAGTACACAATTTATTTGTTATATAGTGCATTTAGTTTAATCCAGATGTTTATGGTTTCGTTTAAGAGTTTGTGCATTCATGAGTGAAGACTACATTGAGCATTGTTCTCTTTTGCATTATTTCGTAATCACATTTTCGTGGTTTCTTTTAGGCACTTATAAAAAATTTAAGGACAAATTGGTTTCTCAGAACTCATCTGCTTTTGAGAATAAAGTAAGCTTCTCCTATTCCATTTATCTCTTTATGATTCATATTGACTGTAAAATCAAATTGCCCATTGCCTTCTACCCGTGCTATACTAATAATGAATCCATTTTTGAAACTTTTGTTTTTAGTCAGCCTTGCATGTTGAAGTGACTGGATATGTTAACAAGTTTTCTAACTAGAATTTTGTTTGTAGATACCAGACAACTATATGGAAGACCTGTGTGTGAATATTAAGGTTCGTTTCCTATTTCATTTTTTCCTCTCTTCTGTTTAAGTGTTAGTAGTTCTTGGAAATGGGCAATGTTGTGACTTGTGACATTACACAAGGTTCAGCATTTAAAGTTGAATTAATTTGGGATGTTGTCTTTAGGCTGTGCTTGTTATTCCAACCTTGCTGTTCTTTGAACAAGATGGTCTGGTTGGATTTCTCTCTTGAATTAGTGGGCATTTTCTTCAGCAGTCTAGTTAGATCTTAGAACTGTAATTCTTTATTGAGGCATTACGAATGTTGATATCATTTTTCTTCAAATTCTCGTATCTTGTGTAGGAGTTGACATCATTTTTCTTCAATTGTGTAATGTTGCGTTTTCACTTTTCTTGTTTGTATGATTGCCTTTGTTCTCTTAATTTTATACGCTGAAGGAAGGAGATAGATGTGAAGTTGAACCAGGGGCAAAAAGAGGTGTTGTCAAATTTGTTGGTCGGGCAGAGTCTCTGGCTCCTGGCTTCTGGGTTGGAATTCAATATGATGAACCATTGGGAAAGCACGACGGCCTGTAAGTGATCCCCTTTCCCATAAGATGTTTTTTTTTAATGTGCTTTTCGATAGATTGGTAATAAGTGTCTGTTCATGGTTTTGTTTATCCAAACATGTTGCAACACACATATATATATATATATATATATATATATATATATAAAATCATAAGTGATCTAGTGCTAAACTGGTAGAACAACAAAGTGCATGAAAGAAATTTTGTTTATTTTCCGTACAAGTTGAAAGCTGTACTTCATACAGGTTCAAATAAAAGAAACTGTATGGAGTATCGTACATGACATGGTCCAGATGCATTACATAAGATGGATATCTTTGGATTCATTAAAATAACCAAGTTCAGGGGTGAAAAAAACCCAAAACTTAAACTATTAGGTAGGAAATGAAATAAATATCTGCTATCAGTTGAGTGTATAAGTTGCAGTTTTTATATTCCCTGGAATAAATCTTGTCCAAGGATAATTTTCCCCAATGAAACAATATTTAACCTCCCATTTTACCTCTAGAAAATAGGATAAGAATTTTTTTTTGCAAATAGCTGGAAACCTTTTATTAGTTTTATCATCGTAAACTAATTTGCTAACAATGTAAGGACTTGAAGCCCATTTCTAGGCCATAGCTTGATTTTTGTGTGTGCGAAATTGATGGGTGCTCTCATCTGGTTGTGTCTAATGGATGCTCTAATGGTTTTGTCGATAACACGTTTCTGCTTTATTCTTTTTCAGTTTTCCTCTTCTATAGTATTGTACGTGTTTATGGTAGACCATGTTCTTTTCATTCTTGTTTTATCAGGTACTGTAAATCATGTTTGTTTCATCCATGCAACATTTTAATAGTTTGCACCACTAGAAAAATTGATTAATTTCTATTGATTCCCAACATAATGAAGTTTCCTTATATATAATTTTTTAAACGGCTTGGGGAATTTAGTGTCCCGCTGAGTGTTCTTATGTATATGTAATCATTCTTGTTGCTGAATAAGTTTACCGGTTTGAATCTTGAATATCTCTTTGAAATTCTGCACATACAACTTTCTATTCTTGAACAGTGTCTGTTTATGCTGGAGATCTTTGGCAACCCTATACAACTAAAATTCTCTTATGTTGTGATTGTGTTGTATCATGAACAGACATTTTGAATGTCATATTTAAATTTGCATTGCTGTTTTTTATATTCTGCGGTTCAAATTCCTCTTCTCATATACTAGGGTCAAAGGAACACGTTATTTCAGTTGCCTCCCACTTCATGGTGGAATTGTTCGGCCAGACAAAGTAAAGGTTTGTTTACGTTTAATTCTTGAAACTCCTTAGAATGAATTATTGTCTTGATTTACCTGTAAATATGCAGAGTTTATTATGGTTAGGTTGCATTAGCCGTTTCACCAGTTATAGGAATGTGTCTGTTTTGAAATTTGTAACTTTGACATGGCCAGCTAGCTCTAAAGTTGCCACCACCTGTGGTATTCAACCACTTCATGCCTAAAGCTATATTTTTGGGCTCGCCCTTGAGACTTGGATAGGCTGGTTAACCTTTAACCTAACACCCTTCTTTCCTTATACCATTTTAATTAAAAGTAATGCTATTTAGACATAATAAATTGACCACATTTAGTGACCATAATCGATGTGGCATTCTATTTACCACAAAAATAAAGACAAATTGATTTAATTTAGTAAAATAACACAATCCATTGATTGTCGCATCAAAGGTCCAATTGATGCGGCCCTTTTTAGATGGTTCAAATATCATTTCTCTTAATTAAATGTTCCATTAACTTAATAAACTATGTCTATCTGTGACTAGTGTCACTGGGAAAACTAAGTGATATATCTCAGTAATTTGTTTTTAAGACAAATTCGTAGTGTTTGTAGGAGAGGATCTGTTTGGTTATTTTTCAATAAATTATTTATGACCATAGACATGCCCTGTTGAAGTTTAGGAGTCAGCTTAGGAATTTGTCCTCCTTTAATGACTTTGTTAATTGGAAATTGTGGAGCCGAATTTAGAAATTTGAACATCAAAGATGGCTTGGTCAAGTTCTAAAGTTAGGAAGTAAATAATACATTTTTATTTTCTAATCGTCCTATCAAGGTAAGTTGATGGAATATTATTTGCCTTTTTGTGGAAGAAGTATTAATTAAAACTTAGAGGTGCTAGTTCAGTAGTATCATACAAACTAATATGGAAATGCCGCATCTATTATGAAATTCTATAGGCAGTACGCATGCTGCCAAATACTTGAGTAGTGAACATTTTGAAACACATGGCATGTCATTTCAAATGCCATTGCGGTTGGTTATAAAAAAAATATTTGTCTAGCATTTCCACTGTAAAACAGAATAGATTTTCAAAGATTCATTAGTACTCTGCATTTCACAATACTTTATGCTGCCGATTTGAAATACAATTTGAAATACAAAACAGATGCATTATTTTACCAATTTGGCACATTTTGTTGACCTAGTTGGTTGTCTTCATCTAGCTTTTATTTGTTTAAGGATCTCTGTTTCCTGTCACGTGGCAAATCTATTATTGACTAACCTTGTATTCTATGTGGAGAAATTCAAATTTCAAAGTGATATAAGTCATCATGTCATTAAAGTAAATGAAGCCTTGTAGATAAATTAGATAATCAACCAAAAACCAGCACAATACACCTTTTCTCCATCACTAACACTCAGTTTATTCCTGTAAAATGCGTGTTAAATGCTAGGGAACTCTTTAAGAAATTGTTCTGATGCAAAAACAGCTTCCATCTGAAAGCTCTTATGCTGAAAGCTCTTTATGAGTTTGTCTGATAAAACAAATTCTGTTTGATTTCAGGTTGGTGACTATCCCGAACGAGATCCATTCGAGGAGGATGAAATTTAAGCTCTGCAAGAGGAAGTTATGGATCATATGCTTCTACACAACCTCTCTCCAGGCAATCACGTTGAAGTTCTCTTAATTACGGTGTTGAAATTTCAATATTCTTGGAAGGGATTTGTGCATGTGATCACAAGCATTCAAGGACGGGAAATTGTTAGGTTTTACAAGGTTTGTTCTTGGAAGGGATTTGGCATGTGATCAAATGGTTATTCCATTCAATGATCATGTTAGATGCTTCCGATTGGGTTTGTTATTATTTGTTTGTTATTCTAATCAACTCCTTGCATTTTTACAACCATGTATTTGTTGTATACTTTGTACAATTTACAACTATTAAGGGCATTGCTTCTATTCAAATTTCTCTCTCAAAATGAGACTATTCCACCACAATTAATGTGTGGCTGAAGGTTCAGAACAGGATTAGGGGCTAAGAGAACCGCAGGCTATCTTTTGCTGGGAGATTAGAGTTTATTCGGTCGGTGCTTTGCAGTGTTTTGGTATATTGGGGCTCCAATCTTTTTCTTCCTAAAATGGTTTGCTTAGCAATCGAGCGCATATTTAGGAGGTTCCTATGGTTTAGACTGCCGACGGACTGTACCATTCTAAAGTTGCGTGGGCTCTGGTTTGTAAACCTAAGAGGGATTGGGTATCATGAGATTGCACCATTGGAATATTTCTCTTATGGCTAAATATGTTTGGAACCTCTTTGTTGACAATGGTGCCAATTTGTGGTCTAATTGGGTTAAGGCCTATTTTATTCAGGATGGGTGCTTTTGGACCTCTCGCATCCCCTCTGTTTGTTCTTGGAATTGGAGGCAAATACTTAAATTATGAGACTTCATGAAGCCTCTCGTTAAAGCCTCCATAAGGAATGGGAGAGTTTTTTTTGTGGCACAATTCTTGGCACCCACATGGTTCGTTACTTGATAGGTGGGGCCATTCGATCCTTGAGGTCTCGGGCTTCTGGGATGATGCTAAGGTTAGTTCTGTTTACTCCTTAACTCCTGGAATTGGCCTTTCACAATGAATCCTTCATTTCGTTCCATACAATTTTCCTCTACTTCTATTCTTCCTCAATATTTGTTGGAGGACTCTTATTATTGGTCTCTCAATCCCTTTGGAACCTTCTCTGTTGCTTCTTTGTGGAAGTTCTTATGGCTGCCTCTCACTAAAGTTCCTTGGGCTGATATATTTTGATATTCTTGCTCGATTCCTAAGGAGAGCTTCATTCTTTGGCTGGCTATAAACTCTAAATTGGCCACCCTTGACAAAATTTGGAGATTTTTGAATTGTAGTTCTTTGGTGTCTTATGCAACCGAGATTGTGAATCCAAAAGACATCCGTTCTTCGAGTGCCCTTTTAGTGAGGGAGTTTGACGTTAGGTGTTGATGAAATGTGGTTTAGCTTGGTCCCCCCAACCGTGGCATCTATTTATTGCAGGAATATCTACTCATTGGAAAGGAAAGGGTCTCAAGGTTATAGTCTTTAAGCTTGTTCTTGTTGCCACTGTTTACCATTTGTGGTTGGAACGCAATACCAGAACTTTTAAAGGCTCATCACTTGCTCCGGTTGTGGTGATGCGATCTATTGTAAGGATGGTTCAGTTGCGCCTTAGTACTATTAAGTTCTCTCCTACCCTTGCCAATCAAGTGATTGCTGCTAATTGGAACATTTCCCCTATGTCTGCTCCTTTGATCTAATTCTTTGTTGCTTGTAACTCTTTTTTGGTTTGTAATTTGTTGTTTCCTTTTTTTGTTCCTCCTTGTGAGGTTGGGTCCTTTCTTAAAGGCTTGCCCCTTCTGTGCTCTTTATGAGATTATTTCTTCATTGAGGTAGCTTCAACTAGTTTGTAGTTGTTGAGCTTTTTTTCCTGTTTGCTGGCTTTGTCTTTTTATATTAAATGAATCAATTCAAAGTTAATACATTGAGATACTCCAGTGAAGAGCAAAATCGAGTTGCACTTACGGCGAAGCAAGAATCACGCAGGGCTAAGCTGGAAATTGAAGATACGACATCTCATCCACTCTAGATAGGAATGATCAAATGGATAAAATAAAGAGTACGGGTAAATTCAAATGCATTATGAGTACAAATGGGCATTAAATCCATCTAAACTCAGTTTTAATTTATAAAGTACCTGCCCATGAGGTAATTTGTATTCATGACCATTTTAGCTACCCTTTTCCCTTTCAATTTTTTTTTTCTTGTTTTTCATTTTATTTTTAACTTCTAATTGTTTTTTCCGTTACAATTTCTTTTACTTTTCATTTCTTACTTCTTAATTCTTTTTTTACTTTTCATTCTTTTTCTCCTTCATTATAATAAATAAGAAAAAATTTCAATATTTTTAAATACAACGTTTTGGTTGGTCATTGTTGATACCATATCGACCAACCAGACTCAGTATGACCAGCACTATCACAAACACATGATTCGCAGTCAGGCGTTCGACAAGCATGTTAAACAGCAACCTTGAGTCCACTCGGCAGGCATATCACTCGACAGGCAATGCAAAACAACAGATACCTAAGTCATGGCTATTCGGCATGCATACTTGGCAGACACAGTTGGCGTCCTTGGTTCGATCTGTGGACACTGTTAGTAACGACTACCTGACATGACAGGAGATCCATTACGACCTGGCACATATCTCGGATATGTGAGACACGTGACAACATCTTCTGAGGTAGCTTGACCCTGCATCAACAGTGTTCAACCATCACGTTCATTGCTACTATAAATACCTCATCAAACCCTTTTATAAAGGTACTCACTTCTTTCTCTAAGCACACAAACTTAACTCTGCTGTCTTTATATTGTGATTTGCCTATTGGATCTCCACCTCGCTTACTAACTTAAGCATCGAATCCTCTTAGGTCGGCATCACACCAGTGTTTAGTACTTTCTCTCTTTGCCTCACAGGTCGCTCGGAATGCTTAAGCATAAAGCGAACCAGCACTCCAGCGGGTCTCATCACGTTAGGTCCACTTTCATATCAAACATTTGGCACCATCTGTGGGAATACTGAGTAAGTCCTCCCAATAGCTCACATACCTCAACTCCATCTACTTTCTGATTCAAAATGTTTGCTGAGCAAGATGATGGTAAGCTCAATTACACCCCCCAGGGAGAACGCAAAAAAAAAAAAAAAAAAAAAAAAAAAAGAGAACTAACATGCCTTTTGAGGCTACGCATGAAATGTCGAGGGCTCTCCGCACGAAGATGGCTGAACTCAAGAAAGAACGCTACAATTGAGAGCAGAAACCACGTGTGGGGAGATCAACATCGAAGCATTCTCGTTATTCTCCAATCCACATGGGAAGAGTTGAAGGAACAATGGGCAGTGACCGAGTGTGCACTTGATGCCAATGCCGAGTGGGATCAGAGCCCAATCGAGCCCTGCCGACCAGAACCTTCAGGGCAGATGCTCATCCATCCCACCAACGGGGTAGGTCTTTCAGGTACGCGAATCTCCCATGCTTGCAAACTACTTGACAGGAGGCCCATGTCGATTCAGCCCACTCAGCTGATCTATCCAACGAACGATCCCAAAATCGAAGACCAACCTTGTAATGACCCGTCCCTGAGTTTAGGGGTTAATTAAGACTTAATTACGGATTAGCGAGACTAATCGGAGATTAGCCGAGGATTAACGGACGTTCAGGTCGAAATTACGATTTTACCCCAAAACGAGAGCAAAACGTTAACTTTTAACCCGAAGGTCCGACGCACGTGGGCCAAGGACCATTACGTAGATCGGGTCGTTATGAGTCCATAGACAAGTGGCACGTCGAAATCGGACGTTCGACGGGAAAGTTATGGTTTAAGGAAGTTTTGAGGTACTATTCACGCCTGTACGTTTTACGAAGTAAAAGTGGACTTTTGTCCTCAAGTGGGCATAGATCTTTTGAAGTGGCCCAATGGATGAGTGACAAGTGTCACCCATCCATTGCCCCTTTCCCTTCATTCATGCATATCAGCCTCACCTTCTTTGTTCGTCCAAACCAAACCTGAAACCTTCCCCATTTTATACAAACCCACACATACCACCTTCCCCAAACCTCACCCTCTACGTTTGGAACATGAATGAAAGAGAGAGAATGGAATGAGATGATGGAGATGGTGGCAGGATCGGCTGAGCCGTCGTGCACGGAGGACGAAGGTAACCCGATAACCCCTTTTTGATTCAATTATTCAAATTTTGGATTTAGACGTTTAGGTTGCTTTCTGTGGATTATAAAGTGATTATAGGGTTAGTATGATCATTAGGGAGTAGTTTGGGAGGGTGGAAGACGGCTGAATGGCCCAGGGGTTAAAATGGAAAACAGGGTCGTGAGAAGCGATTTGAACCAAGGGGTTTTATAGGGTTTTTCTTCATTCTAATCATATGGTTAGATTCCTAGGGATGAGATAAAGAGGATAGAATTGAAAAGGAATTGAAACGAACTGAAAAATGGGGGGAAATCGAGTGGACTGGTTTCACCGGTCGGACCGGGCCGAAAACCAGCAAACCGATTCGGACCCGATTTACCGAAGGAAGAAGACGGGTACTGTGCAGGGCACGTGGCTCCCACACGCAGCCTCTTTGGGCGACGCGTGAACCCCTTTCTGGGGATGTGTTCAACATACGAAATCATCTATTCGATGTAATGAACATTTTGGGACTGGTTTCATGTCGATCGGACGTCATTTCGATATAGTTCGGGACGTCTGAAGGTTTAGGATGGACTTTTAAAATAGTTAAAAATTCCGGAAAATTACGGGGCTTAAATGTGGGGTTAATTAAGTATTTAGTAACCCTCTAAAGTGATTTGGACAGGTTTGGGAACCCCGGAGACGGTGATTGGCCCGGGAGAGGCGTATGGCAAGCGTATCGAGGCTACAGCTCGGACGGTCTGTGAGTGGGCCTTGATTTCTAAACTGATGCATGCATAAATGTTTTATATGTGTTTTAATGCATGTTTTGTGATTCCATGAGTGCATTTGTGTGTGTTTACGTATTTGCACGTATTTCGAGCTTTTCTATTTTATACGGTGCTTGTACGTGTTTGTGGTTTTGGTTTAATGAAATGGATTTGGATTTGAAAAGGTAAAACTCGGGCATGAGACCCATTTGGTTTTGTATCGGGAATATGGCCCTATTGATGACCTACTGGTATGAGTCGTGGTCGCGACGAGTGCTGTGTGCACGACGACAGACGATACGACGCTCGCCTCAGGACTGAGGATGTGTTCCTTCCGGAGAGGTAACGATGCACATCTCATTGTCAAGCAGCCACTAGAGGTTCGACTTCAGAGTGCTGACAGTTTAGGAGATCGATCGGTGAGGTGTGCATCATGATCTAGAAGTGGTCACGTCGGTTGATATGTTCACATCGACATACCATGATTGAGAGCGGTCCTGGACGGATGGTTGCACACATCACTATAATTGGAATCGTGACTGACCCTGAGATATCGGGCTCGATGCCCAGTTGAGTCATGATTTCGGGCTTGAGGCACAGTTGGTTTACATTTATGATTTCGGGTCGGAGACCCTAAATGGATTTATGGGTTCATGACGGTTTATGGGGACCGTACATGAATCCTTTGAAAGGTTTTAAGAATGATTTCGAAATAGAATTTCATATACCATCCTTATTTATGGATTCTTACCTCCGGGGAGGGTCGTTGGCCTGGGTGGACCCCGGAGTAGTCATGGAACACTAACTGAGTGGAGTCGCCCCCATTGGGTACCTTACTCTCAGGAAGGCTTATATGAATTATAACCCCCAGGAAGGGTCATTGATCTGCGGACATTGACCTAGGTGGACCCTGGGGAGACTTGGGATTTGAGACCCTGGTAGCACGCGCATAGCTTTGAAAACCGTGACAGGATTAGTTATATGTTATACGATACATACTGGTTTTGGGTTGAGTCCCACATGGATTTAGGTAGTGGCCCGTATGATTAGTTTCATTTACGATTTTGGGCCAAGGCCCTAATGGTTTGATAACTGACTTTCGAATGCATGCATACTTTTTAGTAAAGGGTATAAATATTTGTCTTTTCGTGAAAATGTTTTTATAAATTCTGTTTTGTCCACTCACAGCTTTTTAATGTTTTGAATGCCCTTCAGGTTGATCGCAGATGCGGGCTGTAGAAGAGACCAAGACATCACACTCCTCCTCCGGATCCTGACGCTCTCTAAAGCCCCGACTGGGCTAAAGTTGGAATTTTCCCTTGTCTGACACTCCGTGTCAAACGGGATCAGGCACGTCTCGCGTTAATCCCGGGGGGATTGGGACGGGTCCTGACAAACCTCCTCTACCCCTTTTATCTTAGAGAGGCCACTCTCAATTAAGGTCGGCCTTGAGGAGAGCATAATGTCATAATGGCCCAATCTAGCAAGCGGAAGATCACGTATTGCAGATCAACTCCCACCATCTGGAGGATGATTCTAACTCTACGAATGCCATGTCTGGAAAAAGATCAAAATATGCCGAATGACCGGGGAGAAATACCAGCAATTCGAGTCGCCGACCCATTGATGAGCGACTCAGAGCACACTCCAAACCACACAAATACAATGATGTCGTGTAGGAGCTCTTGCAACAAGTCCGCAAGCTGGAGAACGACAACCATAAGATTTAGTCTTCGATGAAGATAAAGGCCAACATTGGCCCTTTATAGATAGTATTATGCAGTACATGCACGTGACAGAAGAAAAACCTTTCAAAATCGAGTTGTACACTTGAAAGGGAGATCTAGCCACTCACATGAACAACATCAATCTTCTGTGGCATTCAACAACCTCTTTGACGAGGTCCAATGTCCGATCTTCAGCTCCACCCTTACTGAAGCTGCACTTAACTAGTTCTACCAACTAGAACCACATACGATTGATTCGTTTACCAGCTCCACACAGTCTTCCTGAACCGATTCATGATCCAGACAGATCGATTGTTGACCTCGGGAGATCTATGTTCTTTCTAGCAAGGTTAGAACGAATCCTGGCAAAATTACACATCAAGATTTTTCCTTGAGTATTCCAAATTCCAGGAGACCGACGACAAGGCAGTTTACAGAGCATTTCGTAATGGCTTGAATGAGTCTACCGTCAAATACCATGCCTTCACACAGGGATATGATGATTATAATGAACTGATGAGGCATGCATCCATCCATACCAAGGCATAATACTTCAATGATCTACAAGCATAACCAAAGTAGACCAATCCACTCACCTACTCTTCCTCTCAGGGAAATCAATAGTCCAAGCCTCACCACGACTCCAGTAGTCAAAACTAGGATTATAGGAACAACTCTTACTCAAGAAAAAAAAAAGGTTCTTATGACGACAATTACAATGGAAAGAAGGAGAATCACTACAATCCGGACCAAGGGCACAAGAACACCAATCATCGCCAACGTGGTAAGCCCTATGTGGGGCTAGTCTCCAAGTTTGAAACTTACTCCATCTTCATTACTTCACTCAAGAATGTTCTTATGAATATTGAGGGAATGATTGAAAAACCAAAGGCAAAAGCACAATGCTTCCGACCAGAAGTTCCCTCAAACTTATATTTCTAATACCACAAATTCAATGATCACACTATTGATGAGTGCATAGCCTTTCGTAACACCATGGAATCCCTCATCAAGGAAGGGAAGATCAACCAATTTCTACAGAATGCATAACCAATACAGAATAGCCTACTGATCAATAACAACAGTGGTGGCCCAACAATCTCCTCATCCTACAATTCCAACCGAGCAAAGAAAAGCTTTCTTTGGGAGACCTAATCCTACTGCCAGACTTTTAGCATTGTATCCAGTAAGACAACGAAGGTAAGAAAAGTAGGATGGACACCCATCACTTTTTAGAAGAGGAAAAATGAGGAGTAATCTTCCTCCATGACGATCCCTTGACCTTTTGAGCGATAGTCGCCAACTTTGATGTAGGTCGGATGCTTGTGGACACCAGAAGCTCAGTCAACATTCTTTTCATTGAAGCTTTCAACAAGCTCGGGATCTATCCAAAAGAACTTAATCAGACTGTCTCTTCACTACTGAGCTTCTCATGGGACTCGGTAATTGCAATCGACACCATCTCCATGCCGATCTCACTCGACAACACACCCTGAATAGCAACAACAGTCATGGGAACCAGATCAATGCATTAACCTCCACCCACCTACTGCTGATCAAATTCCCCACTGTCATGGGAACTGGCCAAGTCGGAGGAACCCAACTCTAAGTAAAAACATGCTACCATACTTCCCTAAGTAAGGTTAGCCCATGTGCTAGTAGGAAGACCACGGTCATTGCCGAATCAGCATATGAGGCCGATCCTATCAATCCAACACTTGCTCTACATATCTAGTCTAGTCCCTCAGAGTACCTCAGGGACTTTTTGGAAATAGTCAAACCTCAACTAGTTGAGGAAATTGAGTTGATCACACTCAGCATCGAGCATCCTAATTGGCATGTGAAGATCGACACCATGATCGTGTAGGAGACCAAGGATGCTCTCATCCAGTTCCTCAAGGACAATAGCGAAGTCTTCACACGGTCTTATGCTGACATGTTGGGAATCTGCACCAACGTAATTTGCCACCGACTCACTATCGACCATTTTTTCAAACCTATCCCTTAGAAGCAAAGAACATATAACACCAAGTGTCACTTTGCCATGCAAGAGGAGACCATCAAGCTCAGCATAATCCACTTTGTGTGCAAGGTAATCTACGCCTCTTGGTTAGTCGACGTCATCTAAGTGAAGAAACCTTCAGAGTCCTGGAAAATGTTTATCAAGTTCACTTATCTCAACAAGGCATGCCAAAGGATAGCTTCCTGTTTCCAAAACTTGATCTCCTGGTGGATGCCTTTGTAGGTTACGTGCTACTCAGCTTCATGGACGCCTATTGAGGCTACAAATAGATCAAGATACACCCGGATGATCTAATTAATGCCAACGTTTGCACCAACCTTGGTGTTTACTACTACAAAATCATGCCATTTGAACTGAAAAATGTCAGAGCAACATACCAATGCACAGTGAACTTCATGTTCATTGATCATATCGGGAAGACCATAGAGATCTATGTGGAAGGTAAGCTGGTGAAGAGAAAAATTGTTGTAGATCACATCACCAATCTCTGAAAGATGTTCTAGGCGCTCAAGAAGTACCAAATGAAGCTAAACTCCTCCAAATGCTTTTTCAGATTCAGATTTTGAAAATTCCTCAGCTACATAATCATCCAGCACGAGATAGAAGCAAACCACAAGAAGATCAAGGAAATTCTCGATATGCAGCCATCACGCATGCTTAAGAAGGTCCAAACCCATGCCGGAAGAGTGAAAGCTCTCACCAGGTTCATCTCTGAGACAAGGGACAAGTGCCTCCCATTATTCAAGGCTCTGAAGACCAACTAGAAGACCAGTGACTAGACTGTTGCCTCCGATAAGGCATTCAGTGCACTGAAGGAGTACATGAGCAGAGAACTCCTACTCGCTCGACCATACATTAGAAAGCAACTCAGCCATCAGTTATGTCTTAATCAAGACAAGGGAAGGAGTAGAGCATCTAGTCTACTACATGAGCAAGGTATTTTAGAATGTGAGGACCAAATACTATGACTTGGAAAAACTCACTCTTGCCTTAGTCAACACGGCAAGAAGGCTCAGACCCTACTTTCATGCTCATACAATCTTAGTCTTGACCAACAAGCCACTCAAGTAGGTCTTCCAAAAGCTGGTTGCATCTAGAAGACTAATTAAATGGACAATCGAGCTCAACGAGTTTGACATCACCTATGCTCCCAAATCTTCCCAGAAAAGGCAGGAAATTGCCATTATTTTCTCCGAATTCACCTACAACACGTCCCAGTACATGTCGGAAGATTCAAAAATCATCACCATAAAGATAGTGTAACGACCCGTCCCAAATTCCATGATTAGATTAGTGACTAATCACGATTAGTGAGGCTAATCCGTGATTAGTAGAGCGAAATCGGACGAACGATGCGAAATGACCGTTTTGCCCCTGATAGTGGCAAAACGTTGACTTTTTAATCGGGCAGTCAAATGGACTTTGACTGATGACCGTGACGTAGTTCGTGACATCACGAGTTCATAGACAGGTGGCACGTTCAATTCCGACGTTCGAGGAAGAAGTTATGCCGTTCGGAAGTTTAGGGGCATTTTGGTAATTTGGGTGAATAGTAGGTCAAAAGTTGACTTTTTGATCAGGAGGTCCGCTGGCCGAGGGCCGAAGACCGTTACGTAGATAAGGACGATACGAATCCGTAGACAGGCGGCACGTCGAATTCGGACGTTCGACGGCGAAGTTACGGTTCACGGAAGTTTCCGGTTACTATTCACGACGGCACGTTTTACGAGACAAAAAGTGCAGTTTTGTCTCTAGTGGGCCCAGATATTTGTTCTGATCCCCAATGGATGAGTGACAAGTGTCACCCATCCAATGGACATCATTTCTCCTTCATGCATCTCACCTGCCTCTCCATCGATCGTTCTTCATTTTTCAAACCATTTCCCGATCCCATTCCTCTCATCTGTGCGACCCCAAACATCCAACCCTCACCTTATGATCATGAACCGAGAAGCCCAAAGGTGGAGAGGATGAAGGCTGGACGCTGGTGGCCGGCTGGAAGCCACGCCGCCGTGGGCGGCGGCCATGAAACCCGAGAGGTACTCGGTTTGCCCAAATTCGATTTTTAATTTGTGTTTTACATTATGGATCGTTTTGGTTGCTTAGGGAATGTTTGTTAGATTGTTTAGGGTGTATAGAGATGAGTTTGAACGGGGGTTGACGGCTGTGAAGCCTGGGGACGGAATCGGAAAACAGGGGCCGTGGGGGGTGAATTTTTAGGGATCGGTTTAGGGGGTTTTAGGTTGTTTTGTTAATTGGGTTAGATAGGAAACTTGAAAATAGAAATTTAGAAATTGGAATGGAAGAAATCGGACCAAAATGAGGGAGAAGAAGGCCTGGACCGGTTACGCCGGTCCAGTTGCAGGGGTCGGACCGAACCGGTCGGTTCGGACCGGTTCGATCGAAGGAAGGGGATGCACTGTAGCGGCGCGTGGCTCCCACGCGCAGCCACTTCAGGCGGCGCGTGTGGGCGCGTGGGGAGGAATTTGAGGAAGGTTCCAACATACGAAATCATCTATTCGATGTAACGAACATTTTGGGACTGGTTTCGTGTCGATCGGACACCGTCTCGATATGTTTCGGGGCATCGGAAGGTTTAGGTTCGGTTTTAAAAATAGTTAAAAATATGGGAAAATTACGGGGCTTTAGTGGGAGGTTAATTAAGTAGTTAGTAACCTTCTATTACGATTTGGACAGGTTTGGGAGTCCCGGTGACGGTGATCGGCTCGGGGAGCCGTATGGCACGCAAATCGAGGCGGCAGCTCGGACGGTCTGTGAGTGGACCTTGTTTTCTAAATTGGTGCATGCATAAATGTTTATTATATGTTTTATTACTTGTTTGATGATGCCATGGGTGCATTTGTATGTGGTTACGTATAAGCACGTATTTCGAGGTTTCGGCCTTATACGGTGCTTATACGGGTCTGTATGTCTTTATTGATTTAAATGAACTGGATTTGAATTTCAAAAGGATAAACTCGGGTATGAGACCCATTTGGTTTTGTCTCGGGCATATGACCTCAGATTCCGAGCACGGTGCCCAGTTGGTGTCCTATGTTCGGGTACGAGACCCAGTCACTTTACGGTTTTCATCTCAGGTCAGGGAACCTTAAATGGATTCCCAGGTTCATGACGGTTTATGGGAACCGGCATGAACCCTTGTTGTGGTATCGTGGTTCATGACGGTTTATGGGAACCGGCATGAACCCTTGTTGGTTATTACGGTACATGACGGTTTATGGGAACCGGCATGTTACCTGGTTATGTACCTGGTTATGTTATTACGGTACATGACGGTTTATGGGAACCGGCATGTTACCTGATTATGGATACTATGGATCATGACGGTTCAGGGGAACCGGTCATGAATGTTTATGTTATGTATATATATGTTCGTCTACCTTCCTTTACATGTTCTACTATCTCCTCCGGGGAGGGTCGTTGGCCTGGATGGACCCCGGAGTAGTCACGGAGCACCGACTGAGTGGAGTCACCCCCCAGTTGGGTTCCTTACTCTCAGGAAGGCTATGATTACTATTACCTCGGGTAGGGTCAGTGGTCTACGGACATTGATCTTGACTTTGAGATGACTCGGATTGAGACCCGGGTAGCGCGCGCGTAGCTTTGGATACCGTGACAGGATTGGTTGTGTGACTTATATATATGTATGTGATGTATATATGATATATGATATGTGGTGTGTACAGGTGTGTACAGGATTTGAGCAGTGGCTCGTGTACTTGGTTTCTTTATGGTTTGGGGTCGAGTCCTTTATGGATTTGGGCAGTGGCCCGTATGGTCGTTTTTATTGTGGTCCTTTCGACCTTAGTTTATATCTGCTTTGGGCTTAGTCCCACATATGGTTGTTTTAGATAAATGGTTTTCGAATGCATGCATGCTTTTTAGTGGAGGGTACAAATGTCTTCCTTATTAAATGTTTTTATAAACTCTTTGTTTTGTCCACTCACAGTTTTTAATGTTTTGACTGCCCTTCAGGTTGACATCGGATGTGGACTGTAGCAGAGATCGAGATATCACATGCCTCCTCCGGATCCTGGCGTACTCTGATAGCCCGGGAGGGCAAAGGACGAAAATATCCCTTGTCTGACACTTCGTGTCAGACGGGAGCAGGGTCATCCCGCACTAATCCCGGGGGGATTGGGATGGGTTCTGTCAGATAGCTTCCAAAAGAATGGTGGATAACACTTCCTCTCCACTAGACAAGTTGAAACTAATCTAAACCATATACATGGACGAATCTACATGCCACAACGGCTCTAGAGTGGGGCTAGTGCTCAACACCCGACTAAGCAAAGCTTGGATATGCACTTCATTTCAGATTCAAGGCTTCAAACAGTGAGGCAGAATACAAGGCAATCATTTCCGGTCCTTAAATTGTGAAGGACTTACAAGCACGGAAGATCAGAATTTTTAGTGATTCTCAACTCATAGTTTGCCAAGTGAACAATGACTACGAAGCCAAGACATCTCTATGGCGCTCTACCTTGACAAGGAAAGGACACTCGTCCATAGTTTCCAAGCGTAAGAGATCAATAATATACCACGCTCAGAGAATAGCCACGTTGATGCTCTAGCAAAACTGACATCTTCCATCTATGACAAGATCAGTCACACTGTACTAGTTGAGCTACTAGAGACCTCCAGCACATAGGAAAGACATATCATCGCCATCAGCACCAAACCATCAGGATGGATCCAATCATCCAGTTCCTAAAGCATACGGAACTACCAGAAAATAAGAATGAAGCCAAGCGCATCAAATGCTAAGCCGCCCGGTACACAATTGTCGATGGCAATTTGTACAAGCACAGATTCAACGTCGCTCTCCTCAAGTGCCTACTAGCATATCAGGGACATGCAGTCCTTTAGGAGATCCACGAGGGCATCTATGGTAACCATTCAGAACCCAAGTATTTCGCCCACAAAGCCTTCTGACAAGGTAACCACTGGCCAACCATGCATGCAGATTCAGTTGCTCTTACATAGAAATGTGACCAATGCTAGAAGTATGCCCCTAGTCCTACCTACCTGCATAGCGCCTGACTCCAATGCTCATCCCATGGCCATTCTCGCAGTGAATGCTTGACCTTATCGGCCCTATGTCGAGAGGAAATGAAGGGTTTAGGGTCCAAATAGCATTGCCCTTGATTAAATGATCCTGATTGGTCGTCACGCCATCCATGTATAATATACTACCAGGTAATATATTATATTTGAATGTTAACAAATTATAATCTCAGCGTTAATAGTATATTATCAGTGAATGTTTGCAAATAACAATCTCAACGTTAACCATACATTCAAAGAGAACATTTATGTTACACAGTAATGTTGGAATTTATAACTCTAAGGCTAGTTATTATATTGTGAAGGTAAAATTAACACAATAAATAATAAACTGTTATGCTTGGAAGTAAGTGAATTATACGATCACGGTTAATCATTATATTGTTTATGTAGAACTACACAATTACGGTATAGATTATTATACGAGGAAGTTAGCAAATTACAAACTCAATATTCACTACGTACTCAAGAGCAGTGACGTAGTCATGAATTCGTCCGAGTGGGGAATTTTTTAAATACTTAAAAATTTAATATAATCCAACTCATCATAATATACATCAAATTAGCCAAACTATATAAAAAAAAAATCATATCATACTACTAATTTACTACAACCAAATACAGTTGCATTCGACGGATTCTAACTTTGAAATCGTTGTATGCCCAAAAAAATTATGATTGAAGTATTAAAACAAAGTAGACATACATAAAACTTTGAAAATTGAAAAAAATAAAGGAAAATTACATAAAAGACCCCAGATTATAGGGCTCGATCACCACAAACTCATATCTGAATTATCAAAATTTTCAAATAACTACCCAACCTATATGCCCATTCACATGTAACTACCTCTATCAAGTTTTCCATCCACTGACCGTCAAAGTGCCACGTGTTAAAAAATTTATCCAGCCAGCAACTGATGTGGCAAAAAATATAGAGACATTTTCAAAATTTCAAAAATATAATTAATACCCAATTCAAACTTTGCCCATAAACCCTAATTCCCAAAAACGACATCCTTTTTCCCCCCAATTCGAAGACCCAGCCCGGCGAAATCGAAATCCCGGCCCCCAAATCGAATTTCCAGCCCTAAATGAAACTCTAAATCCAAAATTGAAAGGGTTCAACCCACCGCTTTCCTCCGAAGAAGCTTCGACTCCTAGAATATTGTTCCTCAAAGGGTTCTAATACTGGAATCAGTTCTGAAAGATTTGAACAACTTCACACCTCCATCATCATCGCTTCCTTCTCATTTCCTCTTGTTTTCTTCTAACGAGCCTACAAAGGCGCCTCTTCTCCCCTCTCTCCTCATTGTGGCCTTAACCTCCCCATCTCCCTATCTCTTTTACAACTTCTCTTCCAAAACCCCAATTAGAACTCTTGTCCTCCCGGAGACCCCCATCGTCGCCTTGTCCTCCCCATACCAGTAGCTTGCCTCATCAATATCGAGACCTTCTTCTTCTACAACTATTTTGAACCCATCAAGATCATCATAAGACGAATTGCCATTGCGAGTTACCCTCTTTCTACGACTCCGAATACATTAGTGTTATATCATATCACCACGTCATTAAACGATATTGTATTAGGACCACCTCGGTCTTCTCAAGTCAACGACCAGTATGCTGACTTGGTCAACAAAATGGAGGCGTCCGAGCACGCCTTGTTGGAGCTCGCGGCCACGTAGATATCAGACGGCTCAGATTGCAAAGGCGTCTTCTGTGCGGGCAGCACATGCGGCCAACCCCACAAGTGGTGTCATTTGACACGACGTCCCACATGCCATCGCTCTCCAAAATTAGACATTCATCCTCGGTCGTCTAATCCATGACCTTCACTTCTGGTTCTGATATCACGTACGGTTTCAGATAGTTGCCCTCGATGGCTCTTAACATGACAAGGACTCCCAAGACTCTCGTGCCATCCTAGTAAATCACGCGAAGACCATAAGCTTTTAGAGTAACCTCTTATGAGGGTATTGTAGAAGCAAGTCTTTGGTTGAGACATTTGATCGAACATGCAGTGAGCTTAATTTAAGTCACCGCAAGGTGTGACTGCAGCTAAGCGGGACATCTTAGCAAGGATGATGGCATGGAAGTGGAGGTTTGTGACGATTGAACGGGCGTGAATTTGCTTGAGGTGTTGCATGGAGAGGCCGTTCTAGGCCATGTAGGCCAGGCTAAAGGGGTTGAGAATTCGAATTGGGGGGAGAGGGGTTTGAGAATTCAAATTAGGGCAAGAGGGGTTGAGAATTCGATCTGGGGGAGGTTATGGTTGGGAGTTTGATTTGGGGTTTCTGGGCAGTCCTATTAATTATATTTTTGAAATTCCAAAAACGTCCTCTGTTTTTTACCTTATATTTTTAACGGTCAGATTGATGGAAAATCTGACGGAGATAATTAGATGTGAGTGGTCATATAGGTTGGGTAGTTATTTAAAAATTTTGATAATTCATATATGAGTCTGTGGTGAGCCATAAAACCTGGTGTTTTTTATGTAGTTTTTCCAAAAAAAATTAACTATAATACAAAATTTGTGTTTTTAAATCAAAATATCACTATGATTTTTATAAATCATATATGATAATTATATATATGCATTAGGAAGCATAAACTTATATTTTCAAATTGATGGTGCATCCTTGCCTAAAAAAAATGATTGTGAATCCCAAATTATATAATTAATTTTAATTATATAATAATTCGTACTCATTAATAAATTTTTAATTAATATAAAATATATTATAATATATTTATACATATATTACATTATAAAATATAAAATTCAATGGGGACCTCGATCCTGGCTCCGCTCATGCCCAAGAGAGTATAGTATGGAGTAAGGTTGATTTTATCATTTTTAAATTAGTCGTCACATTGAGGAGGTAAATTAAGGTTGGTTGCTTTTCAATATGTCATTCAAAATCCAAAATCCAATATGTCATTCAAATGTTGGGCGCCCATTTTGCTCCCATTGCTTCATACGCGCCTTGGGGAATTTGGCGGCTTCACTCCCACCTTTGATGCCCTCTTCTCTCAAGTGCTGACTTATATGGGCTGCTCTAGGTTTTAATTAACATCGGCCTACATACCTTAGGGAATTAAAGAGACACAGATTTCGGCCTTCCTTCATCTCATTGCCATCATATGCCCCATGTCCGACGGTCAGTGACTCCGCCACCACGTACCGAAGACAAGGCGGACGGTGAAACTAAGAACTTAATCTCTAACATTTTGGAGTGGGAGGTGTTCCGAAATTTGAGTAAGTGAAGTTCATTTTGTCAACTTTGGAAATTTGAGGTAATAAATTTCTTATTAATTATATGATGCATTTGCTGGTAGTATCAGTAACGAAGAAATATTTCAGGATATTCTGGTTTTAAGCTCAAAATATACCATTTAAATTTAGATAATAATATTTTGTATTTGCATTGCATTGCATTTTTATTTGTAATTTTTATGGTAATCTTATTATATATATATAGTAGTTTTTTCAAGTTTATATACATATATATACACAATTTAGGGGGTCTCGTTATGCCCTTCTTAATTAGATATATATTATTTTTGTTTAATGAAATTTGTTGGTAATATCTATTTTTGCCCAAATTTAACATATAAATTTAGCTCACTGAAACTTTAGATTCACGATCTGTCATTGAGTAAATAATACAATTAAAGCAAGCTACTATACTTGGATGTAATTGAATTACATGGTCATGCATATATAGTTGCGCTTACGTAATGCAACTACTGGCGGCGACCTTTTCTGGGGTTGGCCCCTAACCTCTTGATTGATCTTGGCTTGCCACCCTTCTCTAGTGCAACTAATGGCCCCTCTGGGTTCGGAAGTCCCATTCTCGACATATGCCGAATTAATCAAGTTGGGCTCTGACCAACAGAATCTCGAGACTTTTGCAGGGCCAAGATCAAACTAGAAATGTGACTCCAGAACCCTTGTCATGCCATGCCACAATTGGCCTTGCCCACTCCTTTTGGTATATATATGCTGCTAGTTTTAAAAATTAACCTATAGTGTTATATTGTTATGCTTCTAAATTATTTTCCTCATTTAAATTTGTCAGATAGGTGAAATGAAAATGAAACGAAAAGAGTTTGCTTTGGTAGTGATACACTTGTAGGTGAGCGCGCAATGATGAGTGATGAAAAAAAAACATGGGAAAATATGAATGTCAGATTCTATATTTCATATAACATAAATATATATTTATGAACGAACATCACAAAAAATCCGGATACATATTCATGAAGTCGGGTACTAGATTACTACGATCGAAAGAAGATTAATTTGAGCTTCTAGGAATATCCCAGTTCAACTAGCTAGTGCCATTCTGAACCGTCAAATAAATAGTAGCTGTACTACGTAGGATCTTCAATTCAGTTCATGATGATCACAATGGAATCACCCCAAAAAAATTCTATGAAAACTCTCTCATCTCCAACCACTTAATGGGCACACTTGACTTGGATTGAAAGCGTCTTCAGCTTCACGTCTGGGCAAGGGTCAACTTTGTAGAAAAGCTTCGGGTCAACGGGGACTGTACATTTAGTCTGCCCTATGCATTTCTGCACAAAACAACACCCAGAAGACAACTTGTATTAGCTTAGGAGATATGGATCGATGTAGTAATAATAATGCTTTGACATTTGTGAAGGAGGTTTTGAATTACTATTTTTGTATACCTCTTCAACAGTCTTCCTGGTGCCCGGAGCATCACACGTGCCTACGACGTAGCTTCCACATGGGCCTTCAGGGTTTCCATAGCTTGCAAACTCAACAGCAACAATCTTTTTGTAGTTTGGACACTTGAGCTGAGCAGTTGCTCTTGCCACCTTTCCCACAGTTTGGAGATTTCCTCCCTTTCTTTCAAAGGACTTGACATGTGGAGGATGCATTGCTGTGCTAATGGAACAGATGGTATCTCTGTTGATAGTCAGGATCTCTATGTCTTTTGTGTCACATTCTTGCTCCTCCAATAAAACAAGGAGATTTTTACCCGGCTTGAAGTAGGATCTAGGAATGTGGTACCTATAACAACAAAGGAATTGAAAAAGTGAAACAAAGTTTTCGTTTTCGTGGTGGTTTTGTTGTTGGTGTGCATGCGTTAGTTTAACTTACTCGGCTTGAGTTGGTTGCCCTAGAGGAGAGAGGAAGGACATCCAGTGCCGGCCTATGCTCATGCCGTTCACCCAAATCATTCCCTTCCCCATTCCAGTCATTCGTATTGCAACCGAATCTCTCCCTTCAGGAGCATCAAAATTTGTCTGCGGAAAAACAGGTTCATTATCAAACGCAGCAAAATAAAAGTGAAAAAAGATGAAATTTTGTTGTCTGAGTTGAAAATGTTTTCTTTGGACTTACCTTGTACCATGTGAGAGCCCTTCCTTTGCCGGCTGCTTTTGTCCATTTGACTTTTTGCGCTCCCTTCTCAGTGAAGACTTTGAGGGCTTCGCCATTCAAGCCAACCTGAAAATGGGAACCAGGTGGAATTTTAATTTGGATCATTTACAATCAGGATCAGATAGGAAGGAAATTGATCAGGGGATGTTGACATACCCTATGCCCCCAGCCATTTTGTGAGAGATCGATTGTGCCAGTGTTCAATCCTAAAACTGTTACAGTTCGGGGTCCGGCATACCTGTGCTCCATGTAGGCTCCACTATCCTTCATTGATCAAATTAAAATTGGTCATCAGTCCAACCGTTTTAAAATTCAATCACAGATTGATCAAACAGCACAGAAGCAATTCATGCTATGAGCTACTTACTGGGAGTCCCACTGTCATGGCAAGGATAGAAATGTGGTTAATTCCTTGCTTGAAAACAACAGGTCTTTCGAATACGAATCCCTTCTCCGAGTGGCTTCCATGTTCGGTTCCTGAAAACATCCTCAACTTGGTTTGTCATTTGGTTATGAACAATGTGAAGGGCAATATTTCAGAGTAAATATGCAGTGTGTTCTTACCGACATATTCACCATTGACGAATACACTCATTGCATGACCAAGACTTGGAATTCGTATCACTGGTCGAATAGTTGCCTTCATTGGCAAGTCATATGGACCTAGCTCAATGCTGTAATCAGAAGAAAATCAATATTGTCCATAAAAATTCCAGTTTCACACATTACTTGTAGGTCAAGGCACTCACACATTGCACGTTTTCTCTTACCTAGTGGTATACCATCCGTAGTCTGAGACATCTTTTAGCATGTGGTACAGCTCCTGTGGGCTCTTGTGATTTACAGGCAATTGCTCCACGGTCGGGACAGGTTCTGGTGACATCTCCCAGTTGAATTTATTCGCAGTCGCTGATCGAACAAAGTTCCTTGAATTATGTTGCGACACGATCTGTTGAGAATTGAACACCACAGTCTTGCAATCTGGGAGGATGCTAATCGAATGTGGTGGAAGGAAATACTGTTGACCGCGCCAAGTAACAGTCGTTTCGATATTGGAGTGGTTGTTTGCTAAGAAAGCAACACACATGTCTGACCCGGGCTTCTCATAGAAACGAGCCTCGGTTTCTGGCCCCAACCTCTGGACTCCAGGGGTGCCTGCAAATAAAGGCTTCTTGCATAGATTCAAAGCCCTGTGCAAGTCTCTGAGATGACCCCATTTAGGCTCCCTTTGTAAACCTGCATCACAAATAAAATCAAAATCAAGCCAATCCCAACCTGAATCCAAATACGATGAGCAAACCTCTTAAATCATCATTGATGATGGATTGAATTACCGTATTCATCAAGAGGAGCTTCGTCATAGTAGCGGGTTGTTGTGAAAATAGCACTTGTTCTTCCAAAATTTGTTCCACCATGGTACTGTATTTTGTAAAACGAAGGGCCTTTATATCATATATAGGAATATAGGGCTAATTTGAATAGAATTTAAAGGTTGGGAATTACCATATAGTAGTTGGTTAGGGTTCCATCCTTGGAGAAAAACCGGGCAACTGAAAATGCAATGTCTTCTGCTGACCTTTGTGAAGGAGGGTCACCAAACACTCTGTACCTGTAATGACAAAAGGAAAGGGAAAAATATGTTGAGCAATCTAGAAAAACCGGCCAACATGCAAATTTTTAAGGGATATGTTACTCACTGAGCAGTCCAATTCTCAGTCCATAGGGAAGGCTTGGTTGGCTTATTAGGGCCGGTAAAGGTATCTCCACAGTGCCTTCCATTGCAAGTATTGATCTGCACCAAATAATGTACAAAGACAAGTTTCTTAAGATCTAAGGACACATCTTAGACTCACTAGAAATGAATTCAATTTCGATTTGCAACTTACGACTGGATCAGGAGCGTCCTTCTGCTTGCACATGATCCATGGTACTCCGACGTTCTGTGCAACGGCCATATTTGCTGCCCACTGCACATAACTGTCTCCCAAGGCTTTATATGCACGCTGGACATGAGTGTATTCATTTTCAATCTGTGTCATTCAACATCAATTGAGATTTGAGAACGTTAGCCATGAAAAAAAGAAAAAAAAAATTAAAGAGATTAGAAACTGAAAGGGTTATTTCTAATTTGAAGAGAGAACAGAGAACCAGCCTGTGCTAAGATGATTGGACCCCCCTGTGGAGAAAATAACTTCTCCTCTTTCATCATCTTCATTATCTTCGTCACGAATGCCTTCATGTGTTTCTGCAATTTGAAAGCTCATGCAATTAGTCAATGTAGCTGCCTCAAGGCTCAAGTCATAGCATATCACTTCGATCGAGGTGAAAGCAATTGATGTACCTTGTATGATGGATTATCTGACCGGAAAATGATGTTCGGTTCCTCTCTCAGCCAATATGGCAGCCCTCTAAATTGACATTGAAATATGTATAGATATACATCAGAGTTTATTCACCATGGTTGGAAGAAATTGAGATCATTTTGGATCAAAGTAAATTTTCTTTTAGTTTTCATACCCGTGGTTCCATTCTGCTTGGATGAATGGTCCAACCCTAAGGGTCACATACATATTGTGCTCCTGCACTAGCCTAATGAACTTCACCAAATCGGCATTACCCTCGAAATAGAACTGCAAATTCAGACAAATTTAAGGTCTAACAATGCAAGCTATAATTTTCAAGCACAAGGATGAGGGTTCATGAAAGGTTCCAAAACGCATTTAGTACCTTGCCCTTCACAGGCTCATGAAGGTTCCAAAACACATACGTCTGAATTACATTCAAACCTCCCTGCTTAGCCTTCTTGAGAAGATCAGGCCACATCTGACAAAACAAGAAAAAACAAAAACCCAATTCAGTTCAAACACTAAAATTGAGTTCTGGTCGGTTGCTCACTGAAGGTTAGAAAGAAAATAGAAGATATGTACCTCCACGGTGCTGCGCGGATAGTGAATTGAACCCGAAAAGAAAAGCTCTCTTCTTCCATTGATCATGATAGATCGGGAATCATACGTCACTTCCCCGACATCTAGCTTCTTCTTGGCGCTCTTTTCAACCACCGGCTCCTCCCCTTCCACCATGCCATCCGGTATCACAGCCGCTCCCTCATCCGCCGCAGACGCTGCTGGCTTCTTACCTTTGGCATTGGCTAGTGAGGCCGAGAGCACCAAAAAGACAAAAGAAATCAACAACACCCTACTTTGTACCACCATTATTATTATGCTTAAGACTCGAACTGGGACAAGTAAAAATGGTTCAAAATTTCCATCAAACACAATGAAATTCGGAGCGATTTTATTTTTATTTTTATGAGTTTGGACATGCCCGACCTTATTTCTTGGTTTGATCTAATGTTAGTATGTGTAAGTGTTTGAACATGAAAGGGTCTTTTCCACAATTATATGCTATTGTTAGAAGAGAAAAAAAAAAGCGAGGTTTTAGGGTTTGAATGTGGATGTGTGGCCTTGTTATTCATTCCACTCATGGAGATGTAACAGATGATCCGAGGCTGAAGGCTAAACCAGATTTGTGTATTCATGTCAATGCATATTTGGAAACTCCATCACTGTGCATGGTTTTAGCCTTGTCTTTGTCTATTTTCTTGCTTCAATATTTTTGACTATTTTTACAAAATCATATCCCACACAAATTTGCTTGGCACTTGGCATTTTCCTTTTCCATTTTAATTGAGTCCTTCTATATATGTCAAACACTTGGCATTTGCATTTTGTTTCGTGAGATGTGATAGAAATTTGTATATATAGCTTGGCCAACAAGGCAAAGGATTAAATTATAAATATATGTGGATTCATTTCCGCAACCATTTATTATATTCAATTCCTTCTACTTATGTGCACCTTTGTGTTGTAAGAAAATCTCTTCAGATGCAGAATAATATAAAAGGGAAAAGCAGATCATTAACATATATATAATCGATGAGATCTAATTAACCTACTGAGGAATTCTTCATGGGATTTCATAACAACGTACATATCTAACATAAATATCTCCTATAAAAAAAACATATATATTGTTGATTCCTCCGTTCCAAAGTTTAATAATCCTCATTTAGAAATTATAAGTCACTTTGTAGAATGATTCACTAGTATTCAGAAATTTCATTTTTGACTTTTGTAGAGAACAAGGTCAATATCTATTAAGTATATTGTAACTCTACTGTTTTAATATCTCTGTGTCAAAACAAAAAATATACAAAATAGTATAAAGTATATTTAATGCACCTAAAATAGTATAAAGTATATTTAATGCACCTATTATATATATATATAGAAGAACGATATATTTGATATAGTTTATTTTTAATCTTACTATCAATGCTAGTGTGTAAGGGTGACAATTTTTTACACGACTTGATACACGACTCGAAACCCGCACGAAATTTATCCGCGTCAACCCGCACGATTAAAATTTCGGGTCATTTTCGGGTCAATCCGTTATGACTCGTTTACGGGTGAATTTCGGGTCAACCTGTTAACCCGTTTAATAAATGGGTAGATTTCGGGTTAACAGGTTAACCCGTATATTGAATTATATATTGACCAATTTAATAAATGTGTCATTACTAACTCATATATCTACCCATTTATCTACCTAAATATCTATTAAATCTTATAATTTAAATAGGTGAAACATGTTAAATGCGTCAAACGGGTCATAGGTTAATTGAGTTTTGAGTATGACCTGTTTATTAAATGGGTTAAACGAGTTACACGGGTTAAACAGGTCATTAATAGGTCAGGTTCAGGTTGGACATTCTTGACACGATTATTAAACGGGTCGGATTCAGGTTGGGCATAAATGGGTAAAACAGAATTCATTACACGACACGAACCCGACACGACACGACCCATTGCCACCCCTACTAGTGTGACTCTTTTTACCTAATAAATTTATTAAAAGATCATTTTCAATTTAATCCCTTTGAACATGACCATTAAAAATCAAATCGTTCTCTTAAGGACAGTCAGGTGTAACCCTCATCATTTGACCCAAAAATTTATGGGCTTGTAGAGGTCCGTTGGCCCGGTGGACAAAAACCCGGCGCGAACGTTAGCGTGTTGGACTTGAACTTAAAGTGTTCAAATCCGATAGATCCATACCCGATAAGCCCAATCCGACCCGTCCATATAAGTCTGGCCCGTAAACTCGAATATATAAACTCATTATTTAATGAGTATTTAATTTCAGCCCATTTTTATTAATAGCTCAAATAATTTTCTTTTAACCCAAAGACCCTAAACTCACTCAAGCCCAATATATTTCACTTTAAGAAGCCCAAAGCCCAAAGCCCCAATAGTATACAAGCCCAATCTGAGGCGTACTCTTCCGTCTCTACAGCTTGAGGCATCTCCTAGAGATCAGTTCTTCCCTCACGTTGTCGCCCCTACTTTCCTCACGACAGTTCTAGGTGATAATTATTCTTCTCCATCTCCCTTCATTGACAGCTACATTTGATTTGTTATAGATGACATGGACGTTTGAATTTTGTTGCTTCCCTGATTTGGGCTATAATTTTGCATTTTAGATGTTGATGGTGCTCTGATTATGCAATTTACATATTGAAGGCGCTCTCATTGTGCGTTTTAGAAGTATTAATTTGTTTGAAGGATTGGATGCTAGTCAATTCAAGAATGCAAGATGCTCTTCTAGAAGAGAAATTGGCTGAAGAATTAATGAATGTCAAAGTATCAAGACCAGATTGGATGAATGTTAGTGATGATGATGTTGTGGTTGAGAGTGAAAATGAGTCACTTCCATGATAAAGCTATAAAATATTTTTTTGTACCCAACAAATTTGTAATATAGACATTAAACTAATATGTAGTATAGTCTCGATCTCGAAGGGTGCATGTGGTACTCTTTTTGCTTACTTGATTTTCCCCTTAAAATGGTGTTTAAGGTAAGGTTCTAATGAGACCATGTTTTTGTACCCTTGAGTATCCTTTTTTTTTTTCATTAGTAGTATTATTATTATTCTTTCTTATTCATATTTTCTTTCTTTTGCAACTTTAAAATTTGAAAAATAGATTATTTCTCAAAACCCATTTGAGCCCCACCCGAGTGGGCTTATTAGGCCCGACCTAAAAAACTCGATAAAAATCTGACCTGCCAAAGGGCTTGGGCTTTTATATATGTAACTAGGGGTGGGAATAAGTCATGTCGTGTCGGGTTCGGGTTGTGTCATGAACTCTGTTTTACTCATTTATGCCTAGCCCGAACACAAACCCGTTCAATAATCATGTCAAGAATGTCCAACCCGAACCCGACATGTTAATGACCCGCGTAACCCGTGTAACCCATTTAATAAACAGGTCGTACTCAAAACTCAATTAACATATGCCCCGTTTGATCTGTTTAATCTATTTAACATGTTTAACCTATTTAAATTATAAGATTTAATAGGTATTTAGGTAGGTAAATGGGTAGATATATGGGTTAATAATGACACGTTTATTAAATGGGTTAATATATAAGTCAATATACAGGTTAACATGTTAACCCGAAATATACTCATTTATTAAACGGGTTAACAAGTCATTATACGGGTTAACAGGTTGACCCGAAACCCACCCGTTTATTAAATCGGTCATAATGGGTTGACCCGAAATGATCCGAAATTTTAATCGTGCAGATTGACCCGGATAAATCTTGTGCGGGTTTCGAGTCGTGTCAAAAATTGACACCCTTATATGTAACTAAACATGCCTGGTCCCGTCCCAAACTTTTAAAATTATTTAATAAGTCTGGTCCGGTCCACTCCCAAAAAATTTGGGCTGGGCTTGCTCGACCCAACCCAATGCCGAGGGATAATCATGTGAGACCAAAGAGCCGCTTAATTGACTAGGGCACTACTTGTATTTCTTTTCAATACAAATCCAAATTATTTTAATTTGACCCCTAAATTTATACTCGTTTATCAATTTCCCTCTTGGATTTTATTTTAAAACTATATTGATAAAACAAAATTACAAAGTAAAGACAAACTAGATTACAATAGCTTGACAACAAAACATTCAGGAGTAAATCATGTACAAAATAATATAATTTTAATCCTTTGCACATTTTCAATATCATTATAGTTCAAACAACTAATTTTTGCAATCCCAAAAAAAGAAAAAACTAACACAACAAAAGGGACGCTGGACTTATTTGCACAAAGCATACTAAAAAGAAATTCACAAAGAGGCCACTTTCAACTTTGATGTTACCTATCACTACAGTCATCGCCATATCTACGAATTCCGACCCAAAACAAATTTAATCGACCCGATCGTAACCAGAAACTTGTATCACAAAAGTCGATCTGAACCTAATAATATATGAGCGAGGGATCATGATTTAAATTAAAAAATGATGAGTACTTAACAACAAACTCACATTATATACAGGGGACGTTGAAGGGTTAAAAGCTTTTGATATATACCTCTTATACTAAATTGGGGTTTCTATAAAAAACTAAATTGATATATATATATATATATATATATATATATATAGGGTTAGGATCAAGTGTAATGGCCCAAGAATTAAGGAAATGTAAATTTGGAAATTCAGATTGTAAATTGACATTTTGCCCTTATGTTACTAGTAGTCAAAGTTGACTTTTTGTTTGGAATACCTTTTGCACTTTGTTCGAGAACCTTTGTGTAGGTCTCGAAGCCCTGATTATGTAGACAAGTGGCACGATGGAATTGAAGGTCGGACGAGTCCGTTACTAGTCTAAGAATTTAGGGGCATTTTGGTAATTTGTGCCCTATGAGGGGCAATTTAGTCTTTTTACCACTTTTATAAGTCACCATGTGCCTTGTGGATTAGTGACACCTGTCACGTTTTGGGCTGGATTAGTGGCACGGTTGTGTGTGTGTGTGTGTGTGTGTGTGTGTGTGTGTGTGTGTGTGTGTGTGTGTGTGTGTGTGTGTGTGTGTGTGTGTGTGTGTGTGTGTGTGTGTGTGGTCATGTTTGTTTAAGTTGGAACCGAAAACAAAACCAAACTAAGTTGGTTTGATCCTCCCAGCCACTTGAGAGAAACACAGAGAAGTAGAGAGCAAAAGAGAGAAAGAAAAGAAGAAAGAAAAATAAAGAAAGAAAGAAAGAAAGAAAGAAGAAAACCAACAGAGGACTGAAAATCAAAACCCATAAACCTTGAAAAATTGAGAATTCGAATTTCAAAATTTGGACCTTGATTGCTAAAACCAAGTTTAGAGACAGATTCTTGCAGCTTAAGCAAGTTGAACCACCATGTTTTTTAAGGGAATAGACAAGGATTGAACCCAGAACCGTGCTTACGACTATTTCAAATTTTCGAATTGAAATTCCACTAGTTTGAGGTAAGAAAATGACGAATTGAACTTGAATTCATGTTTATGGGTAGCCAAGAATGGTTTTGGATGGATTGGAATCAAGAAATTTCTTGAAATTGATTGAATTTGATATTCGAGTTGAAACCGGGTCGGGAGACCCATTTGCGGGGAATTAGGTAAGGAGGATAGTGTACAATGCCTGGCGCGTGGGCTTCATGCGCAGCCGCTCCAGGCGACACGTGGGGGCGCGTTCCAGCAAATCTCAAGGTGTGTTCAACATGTCTTTTACTTCTTTCGATGTTACAGACATTTTGGCACACGTTTCGAGTCAACCGGACACAATTTTGGGGTAGTTTTGGGTGTCCGAAGCGCGTAGTTAACGTTTAAAAAATATTATTAATTCTTGGGATTTAGGGGATTGTTGTATGAGGTTATGTAACAACTTAGTGACCCTCAATTGTTGTAATTGACAGACCAGACTATTCGTAAGACCTCTGAGGAGTGTACAACTCGAGATTAAGCAGCATGGACTGTGTGTGAGTGGACATTTGTTTTATGACTGTGATGCATGCATAAATGTTTTTAAATTCCTTATTGTATGATTCAATTGAAATGATTTGATATGATTGATTTGATGAATTATGGATTTAAGAAATGATTTATGGACATTGTTTTATGATGGTTTTGTAGAAACTGTTTTGTGGAAACCATGTTTGAGCATAGGCCCTATTGAAAAGTTTTGAATCGATTTGGGACATAAATGTTTATAAAAATGAGTTTATTGGATTTGATGACTGTTTTTCACATGTATTATCCTCTACTATGTTGTTGTTTCCCTCTGGACGTCTGGTGATTCCGGAAAGGTCACGATTACACTATTTGGAGATGAGTAGCTCTATAGGAGACTCAGTCTTAGGAGTATCATATTATGACATCACCCGGATTCCATTGATCCTGAGGATCTACTTGGATGTGAGGATTCCGAGTTTCTACGCGTAGCACTGATATCGTGACTGCTGTTTGGATACTGAGGAATTGATATTGTGGATTGTTTATATATGTGATTTATCGATATTTATGTCCAGATATATCTCATGATTTGATTAAAGAATATGGATTTCAAAAAAATGTAGGCCACAAAAATTTTGAAACATGATATGATTTTATTAGTTCACTGTATATGATTTGATTTAATTTAGCACGATTATTTATGTGTTATGATATGCATGCATGTTTGCGAAATTGAGGGGTAAGATTGATTTTTCCTCAAATGTATTTCTAAATGTTTATTTTTGTCCACTCAACATTTGATGTTTTATTGACCCTTCAGGCCGTTGCATAGGTACCGGGGCTAATACTGAGGCTAAGGCATAAACCTACAGATGTAGCAGATGAACATGTTAGTGGCCAATTATGAGCAGAAATTTCTGACTTTATCCAATTTTTGCCCTGATGTATAAGGCAAATGAGGAAGATAAGTGCCGACGATTTGAACAAGGTTTGAGGAATGAGATACGAGCCATTATGACAGCAGGAGCTTCTCCTACCCTTAGAAAGTAGTATGATGCTGCCATTAGAGTGGAGGTCAATTTTCTAGTGCGATAGCAGCCTTTAGGCTTTGAACAACGCCGAGAGTGTCAGCACTATGGATCTTCGAGCTACAGGGCCCCGAAGATGGGCAGTTCTAGCTCTGGATCTCTTGGTGGTGTTCATCTAGGTTGGGACAATGGTGAAGGTACTCGGAGATTTAGGTTGAAACCCCAGGAGACAGCTCAGTCTAGTAGGATGACAGTTGGATCTACGGACTGAAAAAGTGGAAGACCTGATCAGACTGGTATAGTGACTTCTTATTCCTATGGAGAGCTTGGTCATATCATGGGGGAGTGCCCATACCTACCAGGTGGTAGTGGTACAAGTCAGGATACAGCCGAGCAAGGTCTGAATACGGCCTCGACTTCCGATGCGACAAGTAGAAGAGAAGTTGGTAGGGCTAGTGGTGGACCATGAAGACGTGGCCAATCATCAGGACACAAGCCCGAGCTTCTGTAGTTACTCAACAGGAGGCCCGAGCAGCCCCTGCAGTGGTGACAAGTACACTTACTATTTTTGGTCATTATGCACGTATTTCAATAGATCCCGGAGCTACCCACTATTTTATCTCTCGGGGTTATCCATTGTTAGCGGATAGAGAAGTTTCCACGATTGGTTGTGACATGGGGATTGGTACACCAACTAGAGATATATATTCGGTAAACCAAGTGATACGAGGTTGGTGTTAGCCTGGTAGCTAATTGGTACTCCTGGATTTGCATGATTTTGATGTTATCCTTGAGATGGATTGGTTGACTACCCATCATGCCTCTATCGAGTCTTTCGATAAGAAGGTGATATTTCGGACTGGATTGTCGGAGGTCATATTTTAGGAAGATCAGAGGGTGTTACCCTCCAGAGTTATATCGGCCCTCACATCAGATAGATTGTTGAAGAGAGGTTGCTAGGGTTACTTGGCTCAGGTTGTAACAACCCGACCTGAAATTTCATGATTAACGAGAATTAATCAAGGATTAATCAAGAATTTCCAAGATTAGTTAAGGGGAAAAGACAATTTTGCCCCTAGAAGGCGAAAATGTTAACTTTTGATCCCGAGAGTTTATTTTCACGTTTATGGAGGCCTATTGGGTAGATCATGGGATTTTTATTACGTAGATAGGTGTCATGTCAATTTTGGACATCGTATGGTGTTTTTAAAAGTCTAGAACGATTTTTGAGTGATTTTATGGTGCACACTTTATGAGAAAAGTTGATTTTTTTTTGTATGTGTGGGATCCAAAATATCTAATTTTGAGCCATAGGATGAGTGACAAGTGTCACTCATTCCATTGGTCCAAATCCCCACATCCTTATACATCTCCCTTCTCCCTTTTGTTTTGAACAACTCAAAACCCACCCGAACCATTATCATTGTCAACCTCTCAATTTGCCTTTCATTTGAAGGAAACTGGGGGTGTGTGAGAGGGAGACTGAGAAGTCATGGGATTGAGGAAGGGAAGCTAGGCATGGGATGAAGCTCAGGACCTCGAACCCAGGTAAACCCGTGTGCTTTGAATTTGGGTATCACATTTAAGTTGCTGGAACACTAAAACCTAGGTCCTTAGTGTCTTCTTTGTGCCTTTGCGAGTACGATGGGCTAAGAAACAAGGAAAATGGATGTAGGGATGGGTGCTGGGACAAGTTTGAAGGTCACTCGTGAGGATTCGAGCTTGACAAGAGGAAATAAGGTACGTTTTCATGATTTTAAGATTATAGGTCGATTCCTGGTTTGATTGAGAGTCTAATGGTGAAACAAAAGTGGTAAACGGAGTTGAAATAGGGAAGTTAGGATCGGGTTACGATTGGGGTCGAAAAACCCGTTATAGTCGTCGTAGTTCAACCCGTGAGAGGTTGACAATGATGACGTGGCAAGCCACATCATCTTGTCAAGCCACGTGGCAAACTAGGGTCATTGCCATGTGGCGACTTATTAAAGGGTGTAAGAGGTTAACATCATCAACGACGTCAGTAGGGACACGTGGCACGTGTCAGGTGGTGACACATGACACCAATCAGGAGGTGCCATGTGGCAGATGTCAGGTTTTTAGATGTCAGATGTTAGACTGACGTCACAGGTGATGTGAGCGTTGATCGCTCGTGGGTAAACTTTGACCAGCGCGTGAGGGCATGTGGGCTCATATTTCGAGGTCAACTTGGTCTTGTTTGAAAAGTTTTGACGTCCTGAATCCAATGGTGGTGGTTTTAGGTCAATCAGAGATCGTTTGATGGGTGTTTTAGAGGTTCTTTTCCTCGGGAAGCATGTTCGAGACACGTTTTCAGTTCCAGGATTTTTGGGGGTTTTATGTATGAACTCATATGGTTGGTTAGTGATCCTCAGATGTGTTTTGGATAGGCCTGGACGTCGGGGAGATTTCAAATCAGTTTACGGCTCGTGTTTTTAGCGAGTGGCAGTACTGTGAGTAGACAGTTTCTTTCATAACCTTCATGCATGCATTATAATATGTTTTCACTAGTTTAATGCCATAGTTAGCATGATTATTATTGTGAATAGATGCTTGGCTTTAAAATGTATTTATGGTTGTTATTTCTGAATAATGAGTTGTGGTGGTTTTGGAAACCGTGTTTTGGGATGGTGCACCTATGGAAACTATTTTAGGCTAGTGCCCGGGTTCAAATTGTCTTTTGACTTGATTATATTATATGTTCTACACTAGTCAGCCTCCAGCGATTTTATCGCCATTTCGAAGTTGGACTCTGTGGATACCTAGAGACGGATTTGGTCGTGGTTGGAGCTGAGCTCGACAAGTACCGACGGAGTTGGACTCCGCAGAACTGTAGTTATCTACCGGTAGTAGAAAAGGGATGCTAGTTGGACTAGCGAGCTGGTTGGACCAGCGAGACAAGGTTTGACTTATGGCTGGTTAGACCAGCATGATCAGGTTTGGCTTTCAATACTCGTGATTTGTGTAAAGGTTTTCAAAATCGCTTAGAGCCGATGATTTCACTTAAATATGGATCGGATGGCCTATTATATTTATGTGGTTTTGGGTTGAACCAAGTGTTTATATATATACTACTATTTTATTTGAAAATAGTGATTTCTTGGTTCTGCATGCATGTTTTATAAATTGAGGGTTAAATTTTTGTTTTCGGAAAATGGTTTTCCAATACTTTGTTTTTGTCCACTCACACTTTTTCTTGGTTTTGGCACCCTCCAAGTTGATCGCGGACGCGGGCTGTAAAAAGATTGAGACATCACGAGGTTTTGCATACTCTAATTACTCGAGGTAAAAAGTAGGTTATCCCTGATCTGACACGTGGTCATTATGTCTTTTTGGTTCTGAGGGTAAATTAGTCATTCCCTCAAGGACATGTTAGACGAGAGCAGGTCCTCCCACACTAATCGAGGGGGATTACAAGGAGGATCCTTTCATATGTGGTAGATGTACGAGATACCCCAGTGAGGGCACATGATACATCGATAGTACGGGAATTCCCAAATGTGTTTTCTGAGAATCTGCCAGGATTACCACCTCACAGAGAGATTGAGTTTACCATCGAGCTTATTCCAGGTATGTGCTCTATTTCTCAGACATCATATCATATGGCACCAGTAGAGTTACGGGAACTGAAGGTGCAGTTACAAGAATTAGTGGGTATGGGGTTTATCCGACCGAGCGTATCACCCTGGGGAGCTCCAGTGTTATTCGTAAAGAAAAATGATGGTAGCTTGAGATTGTGCATAGACTACAGACATATTAATAAGGTGACAGTGCAAAATAAGTATCCCCTACCATGGATTGATGATTTGTTTGACTGGTTAAGAGGGGAAGAACACTTTTTAAAGATTGATCTTCGGTCTGGTTACCATCAATTGTGCATAAAGATGAAGATGTTCCGAAGATATCATTTCAGACTCGATATGGCCATTATGAGTTCTTGGTGATGCTATTTGGACTCACAAATGCACCGACAACATTTATGGATTTAATGAACCAAGTGTTCTGACCATATTTGGATTTTTTTTGTGATAGTGTTTATTGATGACATTCTGGTGTATTCAAAGAGTGCGAAGGCGCATGAGAAGCACTTGGGATTGTGCGGAATACACTAAAGGAGAACCAGCTATATGCGAAGTTGAGTAAGTGTCAGTTCGGGTTGACCAGTGTAGGCTTTTGGGGACATGTGATATCAGTTGAGGGAATTGGTGTGGACCCCCAAAAGATAGAAGTAGTGGCCAACTAGGTGCAACCAAAGACTGTAGCTGAGATCATGAGTTTCTTAGGATTGGTTGGATACTACAGATGGCTCGTAGAGGGATTTTCTACAATAGCTACCCCATTGGCTCGATTGACCCGGAAGGGAGTTAGGTTTGTTTGGGATGAAAATTGTGAGTAGAGTTTTAAAAAATGAAGAGACGGTTGACTTCTGCTTCTGTGTTGACCCTTCTTGACGAGAGTGGGGAGTTTGAGATATATAGTGATGCATCATTACAAGGTTTGGGATGCGTGTTGATGCAGTAGTACATGTGTTAAAGAAATGGACACACCATTTGTTTAGGAGACGTGCAGGATTTTCACCGACCATCGGAGTCTAAAATATTTCTTCAACCAAAAAGACTTGAATTTGAGACAAAGACGATGTTTAAAGTTGATCAAAGATTAGGATTGCACTATTGAATACCACCCAAGGAGGGCTAATGTCGTAGCTTGTGCCTAAACAGGAAGTCGACGAGTTCTATAACTCACTTGAGGATGGTTTATTTACCATTACTGGTAAAACTTTGAAGGGCTGAAGTTATTCTTGGAGCAGATGATCAGGGAGCCTTATTGGCTAGTTTCTATGTGCATTCTGTTCTAATAGATTATTGAAGCTTAACGATAGGATCCTACCTTGTGTGTTATTAGGATTGAGGTTGAGGCTGGGGATATGTATGACTTCACTCTAAGAGATGATGGCACTTTGCTGAAAACGGGCCGATGATGTGTACCTGAAGATTCAAAGCTGGAAAATGAGATTCTCGAGGAAGCCCATAGTTCGAACTATGTGATGCATCCATGTGGAACTAAAATGTGCCACACTCTTAGGGAACGCTATTGGTGGACAGGAAGAAAAAGGACGAGTTTGTTAGTAGATGTTTGATATGCCAACAAGTTAAAGCTAAGGGGCAGAGACCTTATAGAGCTTTGTACCCGCTCTCGATCCCCGAGTAGAAATGAGATCATATTACCATGGGCTTCATATTTAAACTTCCTAGGACTCAGAGAGGTTATAATGGAGTCTGGGTTATCGTGGATAGACTCGCGATGACACGACCTATCCCAATCCCCCTGAATTATCGCGGGATGTGTCATGCTTCCGTCTGACACTACGTGCTAGACTAGGGATAAAAACGTAACCCGCTCGGGGTTACCAGAGTGCGCAGTGACTTGTGGAGTCCGCATCGGCATGTGTTTTCTGGGTCTCTGTTACAGCCTGCATCCGCGATCAACCTGAAGGGTATCAAAAACCATAAAATCTATGAGTGGAAAAAAATAAACAGTTCAATTTTTTTTTTATTGAAAATACATTTATACCCATGCATGCATCAGAAAACAAGTATTTCAATACTTTCTCAAAAGAAAATAATATTTCTTTTCAAAACAAAACACATTGAAAACATGGCTCAATCAAAGTCGTTTCCTCAATAGGGTCTCAGCCCAAAACAAAATCAAGTAGGGACTCCGCCCAAATCAAATCACGTGGGTCTCAGCCCAAAACAATCTCATAAAACATCTCAATAAGGCCTCTGCCCGAAACATAGACTCATATCCGGAGTCTTATGAAAACATGTTCACCAATCCTCTTTATCCAATATCCAATCATCTCACATCATCACCAGTCACGATATCAGCGCTATACGTGCAACTTGGGGTTCCACATCTGAATATACACCAGGCTCAGAGCCCGCGACTCGACGTCTAGGTGCTCTAACTCAAGATCACACATCATACATGATGGTCGATGTCTGAGCGATGGCATCTACAGGATCACACATCACATCGGATGGTCGATGTATGCAAAATTTTCATCTCATACACTCTTGCAGGTAGTGTCCCCGTGACCTTTGCAGGATAATACATCTCACTGCATGGTCAACGTCAGGAGGCTATCATCACCTCATAGAGGACGGTCGTGTGAAAAACAATTCACAAATCATCTCAAAGGGGCCCATACCCGAAATATAGTTTATCAAATCAGTTTCCACAAAACCATCATAAAAAAAATGTTCAGAAACACTTCATAAATCCAGGATTCCTCGAATCCTATCAAATCCACAAGTGGGTCACATGCTCGAAATATCGTTCATAAATCTGGAACAGGGTCACTGGCCAATATATCATTTCCTCGTGTTTGACTATACTCTAAGTCAAACCATAAATCAACTGGGACAAAAACCCGATATCATATCATAAACCAGAAATGGGTCACAAGCCTGAGATAATATTTCCAAATCTGAAAACCATTTCATTGTTCATAATCACCTTTGACTATCATCTGAGTCAAAGTCTAAATCAACTGGGTCTCATGCCTGAAATACCAATTTCACGCATCTCCGTGAGATCACTTAAAACCAATAATCAAATCCTCGATTTCACATCTCCGTGAAATCATTCAAAACACATAAACCACACACACGTAGAAAACTCGGCCTAAGCCCAAATATCATATAAAATGAAAATCTTGTAATACGTGTAATATATCATTTCTACAAAATGATAAACAATCAAACTCAAATCATGTTCATAAAACATATAAAACATTTATGCATCATCATATTTATAAATCAAAAGTTCACTCACATACCGTCTATGCTGTGCGTCTGCAACCCACGTCATAAGCCATTCTGGGGCAAATCCATACTTTTCGAGACGTCTGGACCTGTCCAAATCACATCCAAATGTCACTATCAACCTACACAAGTCCATAACAAAGACCCCTGACTAATCTGAAACAGTACATGTGTGCCCAAACACGCTTCCTAAGGCTAAAAACCTTTAAATGACTTATCAAACGATTTCTGATCGACCTGAAACCACCACCAATGGATTCAAAACGTCGAATCCCTTCGAACAAGATCGATTTGATCTCGAAATTCGAGCACATGTACCACCACGCGCGAGTCAAATTTGGTCAACCAAAAAGTCAAAGGTCAATGCTAACGTCAGCAAAGTCAACGCTGATGTCATCAAATCAACGGTCAACAATGAAGTCAGTTGCTGACTTTATTGCTGACGTCATCAGGCTCACCGGAGACGACGGTTGGCGCCGCCGTCTCGTTTAGCCGCCGATGGCCAGAATCCGCCATTTTTGTCCAATTTTTCCAACATTCATCACTCTCACATTTGTCAACTAAATCTTACGTTCTATATATGGAAATCTATCTACTCGAGCCAAAGAATTCAAATCTGACCCCAGAATTGAGAGAAAGTACCCGGTTTTGAAGATATGGCCTCCCAAAGTTTTGGTCGAACTTTGAACTCTTGTTCTGGCCACTCTCGTCGACCAAAACCTTTCCTTTTTGCACCTACATGCTCGTATGAGCTCCAAGAACACAACCATGACCTTAGAATCAATCCAAAACATCAAAATCAAAAACCAAAATCCAAAGCCCCACGAGTTACCGTTGTTTCACGCGATTCCAGCCGCCACTGCGACGTTGTCCTCTCAGTCTATCAGTGTTCAAGCAAGAAGATGAAGTGATGAAGATGATGGTTTGGGGGGGGGGGTATGGTTTTGGGTGAAGAAATGAATAATGAAGATGAAAATGGTGAGATGCATTGTAACGACCCGTCCCGAATTTCGGGATTAGATTAGTGACTCATGAAGGATTAGTGAGATTAATTGGCGATTAATTGAGTGAAATCGGACGGACGGTGTAAAATGATCGTTTTGCCCTTAATCTTGGGTAAAATGTTGACTTTTGACTCGGGGAGTCAAACGTACAAGGACCGAACACCTTGACGTAGATCGGGACGTCACGAGTCCGTAGACAGGCGGCACGTCGAAATCGGACGTTCGACGAGAATGTTATGATTAACTAAAGGTTTGAGGCACTATTGCACATTTTACGAGACAAATGACATTTGTCATTCGGTGGGCCAGATATTTTCCCCAAGCCCAATGGATGAGTGACAAGTCATTGCTCCCATTGTACAGATACATGCATACCCATTCCCTTTCTTTGCTTTTCATCTGTTTCATCCAACCAAACCCGATGAACCCCAAAAACCATTACCCTTCCCTTTTGATTTCCTGAGAGGACAGGAGAGGAGTTGAGGATGATGGATGGACTAAGAGAGATAGTGGCAGGCTGCAGGGCAGCCATAGGCGGCGGTGGTGTACACGACCAAGGTATATATTTCAAATTTTGGATTTTGAGATTTGGACGTTTTGAATGAGTTCTAATGACTTGATGATGGTGGTGGGGGTTGTGTGAGTTATGTGGCATCATAAATGGTGGCTGAGGACGGCTGAGTAGCTCAGCCAACGACCTTGAGAAGTTTTCGGTGGCCATCCACCGAATTTCATTTCCGGCAAGGTAAGCTCAAACTAAACCCCTAAACCTCTGTCTAAGGATCCTAGGAGCTTAATGGAAACCTTAGGGTAAAGTTTTGGCCCTTGGTTATGCCCAGAACATGGATAGGAAATTTTGGGTTGAAAATGGTTTAATGAACCAATGGATTTTAGGATTGTTTTCATTGATTTGATTGCATAAAATGATTCCTAGGATAGATTAAAGAAGATTGGTGGAAAGAAGGAAGAAAAAGGATGAAAAAATGGGAAGGAATGGCCTTGGACAGATCATGTCGGTCCAATTGGACCGGATTTGCTGGTGAACTGGCCTGACTGGTCTAGCCGAAGGTTGAAGTTACCCTATTCACCGACGCGTGAAGCCCAAGCGTAGGGCCTTAGGGCGGCTTATGGCAGCACATGGGGAGGAATTTAGGGATGTTGTTAACAAGAAAAATCATCCTTTCGATGTAACGAACATTTTGAGACTGGTTTCGAGTTAATCGGACATCGTTTCGATATAGTTTCAGGTATCCGAAGGTTTAGGATCGAGTTTAAAAAATAGTTAAAAATTTGAAAAAATTACGGGGCTTTAATGAGAGGTTAATAAGGTAGTTAGTAACCCTCTAGTATGATTTGGACAAGTTTGGGAGTCCCGGTGACAGTGATTAGCTTGGGAAGACTTATGGCACGCATATCGAGGCGGTACCTAGGACAGTCTGTGAATGAACCTTGTTTTCTAAATTGATGCATGTATAAATGTTTTATATGAGTTTAAATACATGTTTTGAGATGCCTTGAGTGCATTTGGTTGTGGTAGTTAGTATTTACGTATTTGCACGTATTTCGAGATTTTTTTTATTTTATACGGGGATTATATGTGCTTGTGATTTCGGTGATGGTTTAATGAAATGGATTTGGATTTGAAAAGGTAAACTCGGGCATGAGGCCTATTTGTTTTGGAAACCCTCGGACTCGAAGTCGATTTTAGTTACATTATTAGGCCAGGGGCCCAATTGGTTTGTGGATTGTTTTCAGATTTGGAAATATGGAATCGAGCATAAGACCCATTTGATTTACGAACTCTCGGACTTGAAGTCCATTTGATTTAATAAGGCATCGAGCCGGAGACCCAGTTAGTTTACATGATCGGGCTTGAGGCCTAGTTGATTTTGATATCGGGCATGAGGCCCAGTTATGGTTTATGATTGTGATTTCGGGTCGGGGACCCATAAATGGATTTCTGGATTCATGACAGTTTTATGGGAAACAGGGCATGAATCCTTTGAAAGGTTTGAAAAGTTTTAAGAATGATTACGAAATGGTTTTCCATATACCATCCTTTATTTATGGATTGTTTCCTCCGGGGAGGGTTGTTGGCCTGGGTGGACTCCGGAGTAGTCACGGAGCACTAATTGAGTGGAGTCACCCCCGTGGGGTACCTTGCTCTCAAGAAGGCATATATGGATTATAACCCCCGGGGAGGGTCAATGATCTGCGGACATTGACCTGGGCGGACCCTAGGGAGACATGGGATATGAGACCCCGGGTAGCACGAGCGTAGCTTTGGAAACCGTGATAGGATTGGTTATATGATATTTGGTAAACTTGGTTATTGGATTTATGACATGGTAATTAGATTTCAGAAATGATATTTCTATGTTTTATGGATTTGGGCAGTGACCCACGTAGATCTTGATTTACGGATTTTCATATTCTATGGTTTTGGGATGAGTTCCCATATATGTTTGGATTTACGGTTTCGGGCTAAGGCCCAAGATTCGAGGAAAGGGAAATGGTTTCTGGTTTTCCTAAATGGTTTTTATTGCATGGGAAATGAATTGGTTTCCGAATGCATGCATGCTTTTTAGTGAAGGGCATAAATGTCCGTTCGATAAATTATTTTATGAACTTATTTCTTTTCGTCCACTCACAGCTTTGAATGATTTTAATGCCTTTCAGGTGGATCACGGATGCGGACTGTAGTAGAGACTGAGACATCACACTCCTCCACCGGATCCTGGCGCGCTCTAGAAGCTGGTCGGGCTGAAGGTTTTGAATTATCCCCTATCTGACACTTCATGTCAGACGAGAGCATGGCACATCTCGTGTTAATCTCGGGGGGATTGGGATGGGTCATGTCAAGTGGTATCAGAGCAGGTTTGCTCTTGACCTACGCGCATGTCGAGGATGTGATGTCTCTATGGGCTGCAGTTTGTTATCAACCTTATAGTTAGGATACCGGTATGATAGTTAGTGGAATTGCATCGTGGATAGTTAGTTCGGCATTTGATGCCTGAGTATGCCATAGTTCTGTCATGGTTTGGCAATGTGGGACCCTACTTAGGGATGAACGTAATAGTACTTTAGAGTTTTGACCGTGGGACGATTATGTCGGAATCATCTATCACGATGTTGTAGGGTTGGATATGACAATAGTATGGAGTTGTGACCATTAAATGGTCAAGTCATTCTGAGTTGTGAATTGTGTTGCGAGGAGCAGCTGGGTTCGAGGAACCCCAGTTGAGTTGAGGGTAGGATTGGATTGACGTCTATACGATGTCAAGACCGCGAGGTCGGTCAGATTGTGGATTATACTGCATAAGGCAGTTGGGTTCAGAGGAACCCTAGGGTGTGATTGTGGAACCCTAAATCATGATGGATGGTCTGGAAAGGTGAGCCCTAGTGTAGGATGTTGGTTCAAGAATGAGAGTCGAGTTGAGACTAGTTAGAGATTGGTTGGACAAGTTGCCAGAGTTGGTACTGATCTATGGAATCCTGGAGTAAGGATGCATAGCAGTTGGTACGGGCGGTTGATTCCGTTGAATGTGGAGTCTCGATAGCGATGTTTGGTGGTTGGGTCTGCACGAGTTCGTGGCAGTCATTACTATCGAGATTGGTTGCAGTTGTGGTTATTGTGAATCGGGGGACGTTCAGGGAACGTTTCCTTTTCTTGTATGAGTTGTTAGGGTGACTGTACCTAGAGTTGTTGGGTACGAGAGAGGTAGAATTTCTCCAATTTTAGTAGAGGTAGCTCGGTATGAGCAAAGATCCAAGGTTTTCGGATTCGCGCACTGTGTGCTGATGCTGATGCTAGTGTGCTGGTACTGGTGCTGGTGATTGTGATGACGATGAGCTACGAGTCTAGATGTGACTCTATCAAGATGGGCATATGTTCGGTATTTGTGATCCAACAGTGGATCTTAGATAGTGATGGACTGGATGGGATCCAGCAGTAGTTTAGATGTGTGAATTAAGTAGAAATGGACCACATCCTTTTGGATGTACATAAACGGTATAAGCCGATATGCGAGTTGGGGTACCAAGTTAGCTTAGTACACGCACGTGGTTGATGCACGTGTGTGATGGTTCTAACATGGTTGGAACATCGGAATCGAGAGAGGTTGTGATTGAGGTGATGAGGGGAGTGCTTGATTCTGCGTTGGTAGTGGGTATTTCGAAGTCATTTAAGGTGATTTCTCATGTTCTGCCATGGCAGATGATGGTTGCTATCTCCAGTACGTTGATCGTGTCTTGGTGGGTAGACCCATAATTTGTTTTGGATCATCAGGTGGAGTTGGGTATTTCGAAGTTAAGTGAATGGGATTTCTCATTTTCTGCTTGGTGGCATACAAGGTTGGGTTACATGGTGTGGTGAATGCAGTGAGTTTTTGGTTGCATTCACGTAGGATGAATTTTGATGTCACCGTCTTGGATCATCTTTGATTTTTCCTAGGTGGAATGACAAGGATCGATATGAAGTAATTGGAGAAAACCCACAGTCTAGACGTGTCTCGTCTTTGACTGATTTGTTGAGATGTGTGAAATGGTTGAGGAGTAATGTGACTGACGAAGGATTCAAGAGGGTGTAAGACCCTATGATCAGATTTCAGGTGGATTGCTAGCTGAGTGAGCATGTGCGGATCCTAGGTGGATTTGGAACACGATGTGTACTAGGATCGTGATGTTAATGATCAGGTGATGATGGTGATGGATCTGGATCGTGATCTTGTTGATTAGAGTAAGTGGAGAGTTTAATGCTCTTACTTGGATATTTGGATATGGGAATGTTGGGACTGACTTCCTTTCGAGGTTAATCCGGTATGGGTATTAATCGAACGAGTAGGTGTTCGATGAGGTCGGATTTAGTCAGCCTTAGATGTGTGAATGATAGGATTGGATTCCTTTTGAAGTCAATCAAATATGAGATGGTAATCGAATGAGCGGGTAACCGATAGGTTCGGAGTTGGTGCATCTCGGTAGATATGGGTGAGATTGGATGCCTATTTGGCATGAATGGGTACGCCTTGGTAAGCGTGATATAAATGGGTAAGTATTGGATGCCGTGATTGGGAGTAGACGTATTGATGCTGGTCGGATGACCAGGGGACTTGGAATGGACATGGAATTGGGAGTGTATGGTCTATCTCATGTGAGATTGGACTAACAGACTCCAGAATTGAAGCGTGATTGACTACGAGCCATGTAGTGGGATGGTTGGTGGATGGATGTACGTACCCTGTACGTTGTGTGAGAATTGATACTGGACAGGCCTGAGTGGTGCCTAGTGATGGTATATGGGTTGTAACAGTGGTATGTTGATGAGCATGTTCGTAATCGGCTTAGTTTCGATATCATTGGATTGGTTGAGAACGTGAACTGGACGTTGGATACTATGCACTGGGCCAGAGTGATTTTAATGGGTTCAGTGATTGTACAAGCAGGTACTCAGAGCCGTGGATGGCTAGTGGAACCCTAGAATGGAGATGTGTGGTCACTGCTGGGCTGGTATTCAATGAGGTCCAGTTATACACAGATCGAGTGAGATGTTGGTATACTTATACTCAGATCGAGTGCGTTGGTGGTTAGTGTAACCACAAATATATATTATGTGAGTTTTGACTAGCGACGGTCAAGTGATAACAATGTGGGAAGTGTCGACGTAATGGCAGAATTGTCGAGTGGTATCAACTCGGAATATATGATAATTTCACTCGACATGGTCGGGTGTAGTCGATATGACGTGAATTCGTGGTGGAACATCTGGGTGCAGACAAGTATTGTGCTGGTTAGTGGGTGTACAAGCGTACACCTGAAGTGGGGCCGATTTTACTTTCCACGAGGTGGTTGTGAAATCGAAATAGTTGGAATTTCGAGGACAAAATTATTTAAGGAGGGAAGGTTGTAATGACCCGTCCCGAATTTTGGGATTAGATTAGTGACTAATGAAGGATTAGTGAGATTCATCGGCGATTAGTTGAGCGAAATCGAACAAATGGTGTAAAATGACCATTTTTCCTCTGGACTTGGGTAAAATATTGACTTTTGACTTAGGGAGTCAAACGTACGAGGACCGATGACCGTGACGTAGATTGGGACGACACGAGTCAATAGACAGACGGCACATCGAAATCTGACGTTCGACGGGAAAGTTATGATTAACGGAAGGTTCGAGGCACTATTGCACATTTTACGAGATGGATGGCATTTGTCATTCAGTGGGCCAGATATTTTCCCCATGCCGAATGGATGAGGGACAAGTGTCGCTTATCAATTACTCCTATTGCACAAATACATGCATACCCATTCCCTTTCTTTGCTTTTCATCTGTTTCATCCAACCAAACCCGATGAACCCCAAAAACCATTACCCTTCCCTTTTGATTTCCTAAGAGGCCAGGAGAGGAGTTAAGGAGATAGATGGACTGAGAGAGATGGTGGCAGGCTGCAGGGCCGCCGTAGGCGGCGGTGGCGTTCACGACCAAGGTAACCCGTACCCTTTATATTTCAAATTTTGGATTTTGAGATTTGGACGTTTTGAATGAGTTCTAATGACTCGATGATGGTGGTGGAGGTTGTGTGAGTCAAGTGGGATCAGAAATGGTGGCTGAGGACGGTTGAGTAGCCCGGTCAATGGCCTTGAGAAGTTTTTGGTGGCCATCCACCGAATTTCATTTCCAGCAAGGTAATCTCAAACAAAACCCCTAAACCTCTTTCTAAGGATCCTATGAGCTTAATGGAAACCTTAGGGTGAAGTTTTGGCCCTTGGTTATGCCCAGAACATGGATAGGAAATTTAGGGTTTAAAATGGTTTAATGAACCAATGGATTTTAGGATTGTTTGCATTAATTTGATTGCATAAAATGATTCCTAGGATAGATTAGGGAAGATTGGTGGAAAGAAGAAGAAAAAGAATGAAAAAATGGGAAGGAATGGCCCTGGACTGGCCACGCCGATCCAATTGGACCGGATTTGCAGGTGAACCGGCCAGACCGGTCTGGCCGAAGGTTGAAGACACCTTGTTCACCAGAGCGTGAAGCCCACGCGCAGGGCCTTAGGACGGCGCGCGGCGGCGTGTGGGAAGGAATTTGGGGATGTTGTCAACATGAAAAATCATCCTTTCGATGTAACGAACATTTTGGGACTGGTTTCGAGTCAATCAGACATCGTTTCGATATAGTTTGGGGTATCCGAAAGTATAGGATCGAGTTTAAAAATAGTTAAAAATTTCAAAAAATTACGGGGCTTTAATGAGAGGTTAATAAGGTAGTTAGTAACCCTCTAGTATGATTTGGATAGGATTGGGAGTCCCGGTGACGGTGATTAGTCTAGGAAGGCGTATGGCACACATATCGAGGCGGCAGCTAGGACGGTCTATGAGTGGACCTTGTTTTCTAAATTGATGCGTGCATAAATGTTTTATATGAGTTTAAATACATGTTTTGAGATGCCTTGAGTGCATTTGGTTTTGGTAGTTAGTATTTACGTATTTGTACATATTTCGAGGTTTTTGGTTTTATACGAGGCTTATATGTGCTTGTGATTTCAGTGATGGTTTAATGAAATGGATTTGGATTTGAAAAGTTAAACTCGTGAATGAGGCCCATTTGTTTTGGAAACCCTCGGACTCGAAGTCCATTTTAGTTACATTATCCGGCCAGGGCCTAATTGGTTCGTGGATTATTTTCGGATTTGGAATATGGAATCAAGCATGAGACCCATTTGATTTACGAACTCTCGGACTTGGAGTCCATTTGATTTAATAAGGCATCGAGCCGGAGGCCCAGTTGGTTTACATGATCGGGCTTGAGGCCCAATTTATTTTGATATCGGGCATGGGGTCCAGTTATGGCTGATGATTGTGACTTCGGGTCGACGACCAATAAATGGATTTTTGGATTCATGACGGTTTTATGGAAAACCGGGCATGAATCCTTTGAAAGGTTTGAAAGGTTTTAAGAGTTATTACAAAATGCTTTTTCATATACCATCATTTATTTATGGATTGTCTCCTCCAGGGAGGGCCGTTGGCCTGGGTGGACCCCAGAGTAGTCACGGAGTACTAACTGAATGGAGTCGCCCCCGTGGGGTACCTTACTCTCAGGAAGGCATATATGGATTATAACCCCCAGGGGGGGTCAATGATCTGCGGACATTGACCTGGGTGGATGTTAGGACCCACCTTTAATCCCCCGGGATTAAGGGCTAAATCCTGATCTCGTCTAACTTACGCAAGACATGAAGGCTAAACTGACGTCCAACCTCCATGTGACACGTAAGTTGGACAAGGGATTCTCAATCCAACCGTCTTCAAAGTATCTGGACTTCCAAGAGTGCGCCGAAACTATTGTAGATTTCGGGTGTGATGCCTCCGTCACTCTCGACCAACAGCCCGCACCGCAACAACCTGGAAGGTATCGAAAACACAAAAGACTGTGAGTGGACAAAAATAAAGTAATGGGTTCAGAAAACAGTTCAATAAAACAAGTACATTTTACCCTCCATACAAAAACCAATTCATGCATATCAAATCCAAGTCATGAAACCACTCATATAAAAAAACATCCAAGAAAAACCATTTGAAAACCCGTTTCAAAATCGTTATTCAAATCTAGGCCTCAGCCTCAAATCACAAATCAATCTCAAATCCGGGAACTCCGTCCCAAAACTCGTCAAATCCACTTCATCGGGGCCACCGCCCAAAACATTCTGAAAACTAGTGAAAAACCAGTGAAAATATCAATCATTCAAGTTTACTAGATCTCAAGTGCGCCCGAGTCTTTAAACTCAAAACCATGTGCAAATAACTAGGCCTTCCCGGGATATCAATGAGTCTTTAAACTCAAAACACAATCACAGGCCTCGGGGGGTATCATAACCAAGTCTTTAAACTCAAAACATATACCGAATCTTTAAACTCAAAACATATCCATCCAGGGCCCACCCCCCGTCAATCAATCCGAGTCTTTAAACTCAAAACCAGATCCAGTGGGTTTTCTTTTCTTTCCGGGTCTTTAAACCCAAAACCATTTTCCATTCAATCAGTGAAAACCATAGAAAATTCTCATCCGAATTCGCAACAATGATTCCATAAGCCGGCATCCGGAACCACTGTCCCGAACCCAAATCCAGACTTCCTTTCCGAACCTCGAAAACCAAATCCGAAATCTCATTTCACATGAACGGGGCTCGAAGCCCGAAATCACTTTCTCGAAATCCTTTTTAAAACATTGAAATCAAATTATATTCCAAATCCCAAAATCAAATCAAACATCACAGTCAAAATCACAAGATCGTGTGAAATCTCGTAAAACGTGAAATTCCGTAAAATACCTTAAAAAACGTGCAAAATCGTAAACCATCAAGATTAGAAAGAAAATCATAGAATCACGTATGAAAACATATTAAAAACATATATGCATGCATCAAGAGTTAGAAAGCAAAGTCCACTCACAGACCATTCCAACGTCGCCTCGATACGCGAGTATTTACGCCGTTCCCGGCTATTCCGCTATCCTCGGTTTTCCCGAACCTGTCCAAATCCCATACTAAGGTCACTAACTACTTCACAAAGGTCATACTAAAAGCCCTGTAATTTTCCCAAATTTTTAACTATTTTTAATCGTGTCCTAAAACCTTCGGACAGCCTGAAACATATCGAGACGATGTCCGATTGACTCGAAACCAGTCCCAAAATGTTCGTTGCAACACATACTTTAAAAGTCGTGTTTGAACTTTCCTAAAAACGTGTGCCACGCGCCCACATGCACTGTCCAAAGGGGTTGCGCGTGGGCCTCACGAGCCAGCACAGTGTCATCCCTACCTCTGGTGAACCGGGTCCGATCTGGTTCACTGTAATCCAGTCCAACCCTGAACCGGCGGTCACGGTTTTCGTCCAATTTCAATCCAATTTCAATCCTTTTTCCTCTATTACCTTCGTCCTAAGCTCTATAATCGATCCCTTTATCCAAAAACATAAAATCAAGCCTTGAATTATACCTTCCAAACGAAGATGACACTTCCAACAACTCCTCTTCTGTCCAGCCATCACAAACCGCTCTCAGCCATAGTTTTAATTCCATTCATCATCTGGTCACTCTCAGAACAGCATCCACTAATTAAAATCAGTTACCAACCACTGAAACTCAAGTTACCATTTTTGATTTAAAATTCGATTTTTCATTAAATTCGACTTATTGTCCATGTTAGGACTTGAAACTGGGCGGGATCAACTCCTCGTGACCTCTAGATCATTAGTGATCAATCCATTAGGCTTATTCATCCTTCCATACAATTCCATGATTATTCGAATTCGAACAGGGGACTCACGGTCTTCTCGGTTTTCTGTGTTTAACCACTCTCACAACCATTTCCTTCACTCAAACCCTCACCCCAGTGCACTCACCACACTCTCCGCTTTTCTCTGCTCACACACACTCGATCACAAAGACTCACACACCGTGGGAATTGATCGATTTTCCCCGTCTCAGCCTCTCGGTTTTTCTCTGTTGCACAATTTAAACCCAAACAGAAACACTTAATTTGTATCTGTGAAAGTGGCTAGAAGCCACTGGAATTTGGCCAGGTGTCAAACACCCAGTGGACCACTCTCCCAAAATATCCAATTAAATCAGCCAATGTATCCTTATCTGATTGGGCACACTTCCCCAAATGTTAAAAGACCAAAATGCCCCTGCAAGTCCAAAATTACCATTTTGCCCCACTTTCTAGACCCATAACTTAACCGGCTGATGTCTGATGAAGGCGTGACGCCTAGCGTTGTACTCAGGATATCGAGATCTACCTAACGGTCCTCAGTTTGCATGAAGAAAACTTGTCGTGCAAAAAGTCAACAATTTCCTTCGTTTTAACTAAATTACGAAAATGCCCTCAATCATCTGAACATCATAACTTCCTCCTCGGATGTCGGAATCGGACGTGCCACCCGTCTATGAATTCGTGACATTCCGAACTACGTCACGGTTATCAGTCAAAGTCCATTTTACAGCCCAAACTAAAAGTAAACTTTATTGCCCATTCTAGGGGCAAAATCGTCATTTCGCACCGTCCGTCCGAACGCAGCCAACTAATCACCGTCTAACTTCACTAGTCCGTCAAGAACCACTAATCTAATCCCGGATTACGGAATGGGTCGTTAAAGTGGACCCTGGGGAGACTTGGGATTTGAGACCCTGGGTAGCACGCGCGTAGCTTTGGTTACCGTGACAGGATTGGTTATATGATATTTGGTAAACTTGGTTATTGGATTTATGACATGGTAATTGGATTTCAGAAATGATATTTCTATGTTTTATGGATTTGGGCAGTGACCCATGTGGATCTTGATTTACGATTTTCGTATCCTATGGTTTTGGGCTGAGTTCCCACATATGTTTGGATTTACGATTTCGAGCTAAGGCCCAGGATTCAAGGAAAGGGAAATGATTTCTGGTTTTCCTAAATGGTTTTTATTACATAGGAAATGAATTGGTTTTCGAATGCATGCATGCTTTTTAGTGAAGGGCATAAATATCTTTTCGATAAATTGTTTTATGAACTTATTGTTTTTTGTCCACTCACAGCTTTTAATGATTTTAATGTCCTTCAGGTTGATCACGGATGCGGACTGTAGTAGAGACCGAGACATCACACTCCTCCACCAGATCCTAGCGCGCTCTGGAAACTGGTCGGGCTGAGGGTTTTGAATTATCCCTTGTCTGACACTTCGTGTCAGATGAGAGTATGGCACATCTCGTGTTAATCCCGGGGGGATTGGGATGGGTCGTGTCATGCATGCATGTATTTGTGTGGATCAATGGACTTGTCACTCATCTATTGGTTCACAAGAGATATTTTGGATCCCACTAAAGACAAACCGATTTGAAAATTGTACAACTATGAATAGTTCCTAAAACTATCATTGACCCGTAACATTCCTGTACGATGTTCAATTTCGACGTGTCACTTGTCTACAGACTTGTATCGTCTCGATCTACGTAATGGTCCTCGGTCCATGTTCATTTGACCTCCCGAGTTAAAAGTTAACTTTTCACCCTTTATAGGGACAAAATCATAATTTCACCCCGATCGTCCGATAATCATCACCTAATCTCGATTAATCCTCGATAATTCATCATTAATAATTAATTAATCTCGTAGGTCACGAAGTTAGCACATTTATTGTTAGTGAGAGAGAACTTCAAAATGGAATAGTACGCTAAGTTGTTTATTGATGAGATTATTTAACTTCATAAAACTCCAGAGTTGATAGTTTTAGAACCAGACCCACGATTTAGATCAAGGTTTTGGCAGAGTCTACAGAGAGTCTTCAAGATGAGGCTGTATTTTAGCATTGCATTTCATCCTCGCACCGATCGACAGTGTGAGCAGAATTTTCAGATTTTGGAGGATATGATGAGGGCTTGGGTACTGCAGTTCCTGGGTACTTGGGATTCACAGTTACTATTGATGGAACTTGCCTACAACAAAAGTTACCAATCAAGCATTGGGATGGCTCTGTTTGAGGCACTATATGGACGACAGTGCAGAACACTGATTTTTTGGACGGAGGTAGGAGAGATGGCATTACTGATGCCTAAGATGGTACACAAAACAGAAGAAAATGTTAGAATTATCAGAGATAGTCTAAAGGCTGCCCAAGATCGTTAGAAGAGTTATGATGACTGTCATATCGGAGATCTAGAGTTTGAGACTAGAGACTGGGTATTCTTGAAGTTATCCCCTTGGACAGGTATATTACAATTTAGCATACATGGGAAGTTGAGTCCATGCTATATTGGGTCTTATGAGATCACAGAGAGGATAGGCCTCGTTGCCTATAGGTCGGCATTACCCCCTGAACTTTCGAAAGCTCATGATGTGTTCCATGTATCGATGCTTCAGAAGTATGTGTATAATGAGTCTCATATATTCGAAAGGCAATCTTTGAAACTCAGAGAGGATTTGGGCTTTGAGGAGCAGGTTGTACAGATTATGGACTGGAAGAACAAAGTGCTGCGATGGAAAACTATTCCCTTTGTGAAAGTATTGTGGAACAATTTAAATGTGGAGGAAGTCACGTGGGAACATGAAGCACTGATGCGATAACAGTATCCACATTTGTTTGTCTGAATTTTGAGGAAAAAATTCTTTAGTAGAGGTAGATTGTAATGGCCTAGAAATTAAGGAAATGTAAATTTAAAATTTTGGATTGTAAATTGACATTTTTACTCTTGTGTTATTAGTAGTCATGTAACGACCCGTCCCGGAAGTCGGGATTAGATTAGTGGTTATTGACGAATTAGTGAAGATAATCGGTGATTAGTTGAATACTTTTGGATGGACGGTGCAAAATTATGATTTTGCCCTTGGAATGGGCAAAATGTTGACTTTTAGTTCGGGTGGTCAAATGGACCTTGATCGATGACTGCGACGTAGTTCGGGACAACACGAGTCCGTAAACAGGTGGCACGTCCAATTCCGACACCCGAGGAGGAAGTTGTGATGTTCGGAAGGTCGAGGGTATTCTCGTAAATTAGTTAAAAAGGGGGAAATTGTTGAATTTTTACATGGCAGAAATTCTTCACGCAAGTCGAGGACCATTAGGTAGGTCTCGAGGTCCTAAGTACAACGACAGGTGGCACGCCGTCATCGGACGCCGGACGGTTAAGTTACGAGTCTGGAAAGGTCAAGGGTAAAATGGTAATTTGGACACTTAGGGGCAAATCAGTCTTTTAACACCTTGGGATTTGTGCAACTGGATAAGGATACCTGGGCTGAGTTAATTGGATATTTTTGAAGGCTAGACCACATGTTGGAGGACACCTGGCCTAATTCCAGTGGCTTCTAGCCAATCCCACATGGTTATACGTTTTAATTTAAGGCTTTATCAATCAACTGAGAAAACAGAGAGACAGAGTGAGCATTTGATCGTCCATCAGTGTGTGAATCCTGTGAGTCTTTGTGTTCGAGTGTGAGTGATCAGAGATAAGCTGAGAGTTTGGTGAGTAAACTGTGGTGTTGGGTTAAGTGAGAGGACTGTGAGAAGGTGAGGAAAACTCAGAAAACAGAGACGACCACCGTGTACAGCTAAGAGTTCAATCGATCAAACCTAACAAGTCTGGTATGTGGTGGTGATCAGAGAACAGATGAGTGACTTGGGGACGTATAGGGTTGTGGTGGAGATCACGGCGGTGAGCAGAGAAACAGGTAAGGTCTCTGGGTCCCCTGTTTTTCCAGAAATGTTCAAATCAAAAGTCGTGAGTTTTAGGAGTTGGTTGAGTGTTGTTGTTGACTCTGACAGCTGTAGGAAGTCACTGCTAAGCCCAGGGACTTGAAACCTTAACTGGAAGGGCGACTGGTGGCCGAAATCTGAAGGTCGTAGTTCTGAGTTTTTGGTTCGAATTTGGGAGGTAAGGATTAGGACTTCATTTTGTGTTTTTATTAGGTGAATCAATCACAAATTCAAGGACGAAGCTCAGGATAAACAAAGGAATGAAAATGGCCTGAAAATGAGTGAAAACTGGCCTCGCCGGCTCGGTTGGACCAGACCAGTCTAGACCGGTCTGAACTGAGTTGGCTGGAGGTTGACAATGACACTGTAGCAGGCGCGTGGCTCCCACGCGCAGCCCCTTTGGGCGGCGCGTGGAGCCTATTTTGGGGAAGTGTTCAACACGGTTTTCACTCTAATCGATGTTACAAACATTTTAGGACAAGTTTCGAGTCGATCGGACACCGTATCGGGGTAGTTTTGAGTATTCGAAGGTTTAGGGGTTCGTTTAATTACGTTTAAAAGTCCCAAAAAATTGGGGAAATTAGGGTAATCTTAAATGAAGTGTTTGTGACCCGGAATGGTGACTTTTGACAGGTCGGGATATTCCGGAGACAGCCGAGGAGCGTCCGGGACGCGTTTGACGCGTTCGAACCTAGTGAGTGGACTTTTTGTTTTCTAACCGAGCATGCATAACTGTTTTTACTTATTTATTTATGTTTTGAGATATGATTTTATGCTTTCGATATATGATTTTATGCCTATGATTTCTATATTCTTGTTTTACTTGATTGCACGATTTTCAATACGAGTTATCGGATTTGCACGTACTTCGAGAATATGATTTCTGTTATGTTTTTGAGGATGGTTTTGGATGGATGATTTATATTTATACGCATTCTGTTTTACTAATGATTTGTGGATATGATTGATATTTGGAAGTGAAATTCGGGCGGAAGTCCCATTTCGATAAACGTGATTTCGGTTTTCGAATATTTCCAGTTTGGTTTTGGTTTTCGAATTTCGATGCATTTTCTTATGCTTGAAAAATGGTTTTGGGTTTAAAGACCCGGAAATAGAGAAAAACCCACTGGATCTGGTTTTGAGTTTAAAGACTCGGAGTGATTGACTGGGGGGAGGGCCCTGGATTGATATGTTTTGAGTTTAAAGACTCGGTATATGTTTTGAGTTTAAAGACTCGGTGATTGTGATACCCCCTGAGGCCTGTGATTGTGTTTTGAGTTTAAAGACTCGTTGATATCCCGGGAAGGCCTGGTTATTGCACTTGGTTTTGAGTTTAAAGACTTGGGCGCACTTGAGATCCAGTAAACATATATGATCGATGTTTTTACTGGTTTTCAAATGTTTTCGGCTATGACCCGAATGACTTGGTTCTTATGGATTTAGGGCCGAGTGCCCGAACTTTGATTTTGATTTCTGGTGTTTCCGCAATTATTTTCATATCGTACATATGGTTGTTTTAAGATACGTGGTTATGCATGCAGGTTTTCAACGGAGGGTGAACCCTGGTTTATTTCGCAAATGGTTTTATAACTCTTATTTTTAGTCCACTCATGCTTTTAGTGTTTTTAACACCCTCCAGGTCGTGGTGCTAGCGCGGGGGCTAACATTGAGGCAGAGACGGAGGCATAGAGTTTTCCCGTTGCGCGTGTAGTCAGCTCTTGGTAGGCTTTTTGTCTTATCTTGTACTGTACTATGCTCTGTGCTACTGTTGACTCGTTGTATTATCACTTCTCCCTGGTCTGGAAATGTATATATTTCATGGGTTTTTGTGGTTATTTTGGTCTTTTGAGTTGGGTTGTCAGACTGGAGCAGGGTTCGTCCCGGTTATCAGGGTAATACTCTGGGTGGGTCCTGTCAATTGGTATCAAAGCATAGGTTTACGATTTGTGTCTGCTACGAGGTTGTGTCTAGGTCGTTATACTAACTTTATGCCTCTTTCAGAGTACGATCGACTATGCCTCCGAGACGTGAGCCCCCTCTACGACCTGCTGAAGACGTTGCGAGAGATGCAGAGAGTGCTACAATTGAGCGAGCCTAGCGTCTTGGGGCTACGACGTTTAGTGGTGGGGCAGACCCTGAGGAAGCCCACAGGTGGATTACTCGACTTGAGCGGATTTTTGGGGTGATGTGATGCCTCCCGGAGGATCGAGTATTGTTTGCTACCTTTTTACTGGACGGTGTGGCGTATGAGTGGTGTTATATCCTCGAGTTGTCAGGTTGGGATACTCACACAGTGACTTGGGAGACTTTTCGTGAGCGATTCCTTGATCAGTATTACCCTCGTTCGTTCAGCGATGCCAATGAGGCAGACTTTCTTCAGCTCCAACAGGGGAGTATGACTGTGGCCGAGTATGAACAAAAATTTCAGATGTTATCCCGCTTTGCCCCTGCTTTTGTTGCTACGGAAGCCGAGAAGTGCCGCAGGTTTGAGTTGGACCTGCGAGGTGAGATTCGAGCCATTGTGACGGCTGGATCATTTGCGACCCTCAGGGATTTGTTGGGTGCTGTAGTGAGGGTGGGTGCTGTAGTGAGGGTGGAGGCTAGTTTGCTGGCACGACCACAATTATTGGGTGGTGTACGACGCCGAGAGCATCCTTTTTCTGGAGCATCGAGCCAGAGGACCCCGAAAAGGGGCAGTTACAATGGAGCTTCCTATGCGGGCGATGATCGATTTGGTAGACCGGGTAGGTCCCAGAGTCCAGGGTTCCGTGGACACCGAGCACAACCGACTCCGTAAGCAAGTGCGACATCTGTTGCGTCCATAGGGAGACTAAGTGGAGGTCCTAGTCGGGATGTTTCGAATGTCATTTGTTTCTTCTGTGGTGAGCGAGGCCACTACCAAAGGGAATTTTCGTCCTTAACACCAGGTGGAGGCGCATGTTAAGGTACGGCGGAGCCAGGACGGAGTACGACGTCAGTTTCAAGGCAGCAGGCACTAGAGAAGGCGGTGGTGCCACTAGTGGTTTGAGGGGACGCGAACAATCTTCAGCACCCTAGGCCCGAGATTTTGGAATGACGCAGCAGGAGGCTCAATCAGCACCCGACGTATTGACAGGTACGCTTATCATCCTTGGTCTTGATGTACATGTTTTGTTTGATAAGAGTCTAGGATTTCCTCTGAGTCGTAACGATGGTGACATTTAGACAATTAGTCAGGATATGACATACTTAAGGATAACGTACCATGATTGGAATCTCGGAATTTGGAGGTGTTGTGGTTTGAACGATAAGACGATGTGTTGATTACGAGTGGGTGTAGGTGGCGAGTGTCAGGGAATGACGGTAAGTTGGATTAAGGTAGAATGACTTAGAATGCCAAGGATGAGGACCGCGGTGTGTTCCGTTGAAGGATAACGGAAGAAATGGAAAGAGTAACTGTAGCTGATCGAGATAAGGTTATTGAAGAGAACCCACAACCTAGGCGTGCCTTTAGATGTGTTGAGGACTTTATCGATTTGATTCAACGGGGTGGTCTGAACAATTGTAGGAGGTGAAGGCGAAGTAGTGAGGCGGTAGGTAGGATCTACTTAAGGGTGAGTAGATCAGGATTGGATTGCCCCTGGCTCAGGGTTTGAGTTGGATTTTGGACCTAGAACTGGTATTGGGTCTACGTTGAATTTGTGGTTGAGATATTATAGAAATTCTTATTGGTCAGGAGACCGGGAGACTGAGAAGAACTTTGAGTTGGATTTTCCCAGAAGACGTGTAGTTGGAAGTACGTGAGGATATACTCTACGAGCTATGTTTGAGGTATTCTAAAATACCTTTGTTTCTATTTTAAGTTCGTAGGGTTGTCCCTGCGTGTGCAATGTGGTTCTAGTTGGTGGTACTTGGTGAAGGTACGTGGAAGATACGTACTGGTTCTGCAGTGGTTGGAACCAGGCCGATGTAATTGGACGTGCAGTTCTGGTAGAAGTGTTGGTGATCGGCTTAGTGCCAGGGTATATTGTGGATAGACGGACGATTGATGTAGTTCCCATATGTTGGATGTTGATGGATGGAACATGTGGACTGGATCAGGGTGATCCCGAGCGACTGATTGGTTGGTAAGCTGCAGTGTTGATATGAGCTAGATGCTCCGAATTGAGTGGCTGGTGGGACCCTAACTTTGAGAGGTATGTTTTTGGTTAAACAGGAAGGTGTTAAAGTCTGGTGGCTAATAGCTAGTGTGGGACGTGGTTGGAGTACCCATAGGATGACTGTGTTGGTGATTAGTGGAACCATTGGTGAGGTGTTTGGTCAATTCAGAGTAGAAGCGATTTTGTTGTATTGCTGGTAGGGTCAGAACGGATCGTTGACAGAAGTTTGGGTACGAGGTACGCTCGATTCGAGAAGGTGTCAGATGTGTTGAAACTGGAATAGGGGTATTGTGGCGTACGTAGGGTTGATCTCAGGTGATTTGGTTCTTTTGAGTGAGTTGAGATGATAGGTTGGGAACTGTTAGGATAAGTTAGATTGGCAGGAGATGGACACCGGGTAGGAGACCCAGGTGTAAAAACCGTTGGATTTCTGCCTGCTAGTTACGGAGGCATGAAATGTGAAATTTCGAGGACAAATTTTTTTTAAGGAGGGTAGATTGTAACGACCCATCCCGGAAGTCGGGATTAGATTAGTGGTTATTGACGGATTAGTGAAGATAATTGGTGATTAGTTGAATACTTTTGGACGGACGGTGCAGAATGATGATTTTGCCCTTGGAATGGGCAAAATGTTGACTTTTAGTTCGGGTGGTCAAATGGACCTTGTCCGATGACCGTGACGTAGTTCGGGACGTCAGGAGTCAGTAGACAGGTGGCACGTCCGATTCTAATATCCGAGGAGGAAGTTGTGATGTTCGGAAGGTGGAGGGCATTGTCGTAAATTAGTTAAAAAGGGGGAAATTGTTGACTTTTTACATGGCAAACATTCTTCACGTAAGTTGAGGACCGTTAGGTAGGTCTCGATGTCCTGAGTACAACGACAAGCGGCACGCCGTCATCGGACGCCGGACGGTTAAGTTACGAGTCTGGAAAGGTGAAGGGTAAAATGGTAATTTGGACACTTAGAGGCAAATTAGTCTTTTAGCACCTTGGATTTGTGCAACCGGGTAAGGACACCTGGGCTGAGTTAGTTGGATATTTATGAAGGCTGGACTACATGTTGGAGGACACCTGGCCTAATTCCAGTGGCTTCTAGCCAATCCCACATGGTTATACGTTTTAATTTAAGGCTTTATCGATCAACTAAGAAAACGGAGAGACAGAGTGAGCATTTGATCGTCCATCTGTGTGTGAATCCTGTGAGTCTTTGTGTTCAAGTGTGAGTGATCAGAGATAAGCTGAGAGTTTGGTGAGTAAAGTGTGGTGTTGGGTTAAGTGAGAGGACTGTGAGAAGGTGAGGAAAACTCAGAAAACAGAGACGACCACCATGCACGGCTAAGAGTTCAATCGATCAAACCTATCAAGTCTGGTATGTGGTGGTGATCAGAGAACGGAGGAGTGACTTGGGGACGTATAGGGCTGTGGTGGAGATCAAGGCGGTGAGTAGAGAAACAAGTAAGGTCTCTGGGTCCCCTGTTTTTCCAGAAATGTTCAAATCAAAAGTCGTGAGTTTTAGGGGCTGGTTGAGTGTTGTTGTTGACTCTGACAGCTGTAGGAAGTCATTGCCAAGCCCAGGGACTCGAAACCGACTGGAAGGGCGACTGGTGGCCGGAATCCGAAGGTCGAAGTTCTGAGTTTTTGGTTCGAATTTGGGAGGTAAGGATTATGACTTCATTTCGTGTTTTTATTGGGTGAATCAATCACAAATTCAAGGACGAAGCTTAGGATAAACAAAGGATTGAAAATGGCCTGAAAAAGAGTGAAAACCGGCCTCGTCGGCTCGGTTGGACCGGACCAGTCTGGACCGGTCTGAACTGGGTTGGCTGGAGGTTCACAATGACACTGTAGCTGGCGCGTGGCTCCCACGGGCCGCCTTTTTGGGCAGCGCGTGAGGGCGCGTGGAGCCTATTTTGGGGAAGTGTTCAACACGGTTTTCACTCTAATCGATGTAACGAACATTTTAGGACAAGTTTCGCGTCGATCGGACACCGTATCGGGGTAGTTTTGAGTGTTCGAAGGTTTAGGGGTTCGTTTAATTACGTTTAAAAATCCCAAAAAATTGGGGAAATTAGGGTAAGCTTAAATGAAGTGTTTGTGACCCAGAATGATGACTTTTGACAGGTCGGGATATTCCTGAGACAGCCGAGGAGCGTACGGGACGCGATTGACGCGTTCGAACCTAATGAGTGGACTTTTTGTTTTCTAACTGAGCATGCATAACTGTTTTTACTTATTTATTTATGTTTCGAGATATGATTTTATGCTTTCGATATATGATTTTATGCCTATGATTTCTATATTCTTGTTTTACTTGATTGTACGATTTTCAATACGAGTTATCAGATTTGCACGTACTTCAAGAATATGATTTCTGTTATGTTTCTGAGGATGGTTTTGGATGGATGATTTATGTTTATAGGCATTCTGTTTTACTAATGATTTGTGGATATGATTGAGATTTGGAAGTGAAATTCGGGCGGAAGTCCCATTTCGATAAACGTGATTTCGGTTTTCGAAGATTTCCAGTTTGGTTTTGGTTTTCGGATTTCGATGCATTTTCTTATGCTTGAAAAATGGTGTTGGGTTTAAAGACCCGGAAATAGAGAAAAACTCACTGGATCTGGTTTTGAGTTTAAAGACTCGGATTGATTTTTTTTTTTTGGGGGAGGGGGGGGGGGGGGGGGGGGGAGGGAGGGCCCTGGATTGATGTGTTTTGAATTTAAAGACTCGGTATATGTTTTGAGTTTAAAGACTCGGTGATTGTGATACCCCCGAGGCCTGTGATTGTGTTTTGAGTTTAAAGACTCGTTGATATCCCGGGAAGGCCTGATTATTGCGCATGGTTTTGAGTTTAAAGACTCGGGCGCACTTAAGATCCAGTAAACTTGTATGATCGATGTTTTTCACTAGTTTTCAAATGTTTTGGGCTATGACCCGAATAACTTGGTTCTTATGGTGACAAGACCCGCCCCGATCCTCTCTGGGACCACATGGGGACGTGCCCTTCTCCCGTCTAACACCCAAAATAATGTTCCAATTTTATCCTTAAACATTCAAATGCATAAAAACCAAATTAAAGTTTTACATCAAATCCGAAATAAACAGCTGTCAGACAAGGGATGAAATCCAAACTACAAGTTGCGAGCACGGCTCTAACATAAACCTGCGGGTACACCACCCAACAGGGGTTCAGGTACGCAGAAGTGGATCTATGCCTCAGCCTCAGGTTCCTCCTCTACCTCAGTATCACGACCTGGAGAGGTTACCAAAACAATAAGGGTGAGTGGGCCGAAACTCAAGTTTATAAAATCGTTAGTAAGTAAAACATATAATTTACCCCTCCGTTTTCCAAACATGCATGCATCAGAATTTAAAACCATAAGTCATATAATATGTATCATAAGGCATATAATAAAACCATAAACATAATTTTAGCCACTGCACTATACACTCCAATCCCGACAACCCCGATGTCTGACGTCCCTGACGTCCAATAAGGTCACAATCACAAGGCTACGTGTGCCACTCGGGTCTTAATTCCGAGTTCAATCCCCGAACCCTGTTCGGTTACAGCATCCCCGATGCTTAGCGTCATAGACGCTGGACGTCCTAGACGTCCGTGACCTCTCCGGGGTACCTCATCCGGAGGAGACAATATAATATGGAAGGATCTATACAGTGCAGTACCAAATACATTTTATTGATATCCACATGCAAAACATATATGTATACATAGGTAAAATCTGAACCGATCGTTACGTTTCATCAAACGGGTCTCATGCCCAAATACCGTGAAACGTGCCATAACCGAAATTTCAATATCATCAAAACCATTTATTGATTCCAGCATGTGAACATATAAGTAAATAAGAAAACATTTAAGCATGCAAGGGTTTAATGAAATCGGGCCCACTCACTTTACGATCCCGCGGTGAAACTGTGCGTACGAACTTGTACCGGGATTATCGTACAATTCCTGTCAGTCCAAATCATACGTAAGGGTCACAACAAGTCTTAAACATTTATCCAAATAGCCCGAAACAGAAACCGGCTCGGGGAAACCGTCCAACACGTTTCCCGAGGCAACCGGCCCTAAACTGACCCATCAAAACTATCTCAGATCAACATGGTTAATTCACCAAAAATGTTCAGAATGATGAGAGGAACAAAAGTCATGTTGATCGTGATCGAAGATAAGGTCCAACGCGCCCTCACGCGCCGCCCAAAGTGGCTGCGCGTGAAAGTCACGCGCCTGACACTGTAGCTACAGTGTCACCACCTTCACCCATTTGTCTGCAATACGGGCCTGCTACCCGCGGCTTGACCCGGTTGAATACCCATCAATTCTTACTCGATTTTAATCCAATTTGATCCTAACATGTTCATTAACTATCCTATTTAGGTTCTGAGTCAACAATTAACCTCACTGGTCCCTTAAATGGACCCTCGACCCGTGATCAACCAAACGGGTCAATCACCAGAACTCCCTGGTTTCAAACCCATTGTCCAATTAACTTCACATGAAGCATAATAGGATCAAAACGAACCAAAATGAACAATCAATTGTGTCTGAAAGTACCTGAAGGTTGTCGTCCCAAGCTCTGCGATTTCCCTGAAAACAGCAGTCACCGTCCCAGCTCACCCGTGGCTGATGGCCTTCGATTTCGATGTGGTTGAGTTCCAAACACTCCCAGAAGACTAAACCAGACCTTGGTTTGGTCCAACGATCACCAGAAATCAAAAACCCGATTTCCCTCCAAAAATTCCCGAAATGGTTTCTCTCTGGTTCCACTCCTATTTTCAGTCCTTTCAACACCAGAGTGAAGCTCATTCACTATATAATCAGTTTTAAACAATTTCAAGCCGTCCCAGAGGCTCGTGGGAGTCCAATTTGTCCACTGAAAATTGTTCCCCGAAAAAGCTTCGAATTTCAATTAACAATTTGATCGTGTAGCTGGATGAATCAGACCACGTTTGATGCTTCAAAAAGGTTTAAACAATCAATACTCACCAGCATACACACACCAGTAATCAAATCGTACTCAGAGCCACCGCACATGGTGGTTCTGCCCGTGTCCCCCGCGGTTGCTACAGTAACCAGGGCAAAATGACCAAAATGCCCCTGGTTCAATAATTACCAAAATGCCCCTCACTTCCTAGACCTGTAACTCAGCCATACGAAGTCCGATTTCGGCGTGCCGCCTGTCTACGGACTCAGGACATCGAGACCTACCTAACGGTCCTTGAGTCATGTGAAAATTTGTTGCCAAAAGCAAAGTCAACATTTTCGCCCCGAAAGTCCAAATTACGGTAATGCCCCTGAACTTCCGATAGTCATAACTTTTTCCCTGATCGTCCAAATTGGACGTGCCACCTGTCTATAAACTTGTGACGTCCCGAACTACGTCACGGTCACTGGTCAAAGTCCATTTGACTCACCAATCAAAAAGTCAACAATTTGGCCATGCTATTCACAAGGGTAAAAACGTCAATTCAAATATTAAATTACAATATTAAAATCCTCGAATGTCCGGCGTGTTACATATGGATTTAGGGCCGAGTGCCCGAACTTTGAGATTGATTTCTGGTGTTTCCGCACTTATTTTCATATCGTACATATGGTTGTTTTAAGATACGTGGTTATGCATGCATGTTTTCAACGGAGGGTGAACCCTGGTTTATTTCGAAAATGGTTTTATAACTCTTATTTTTAGTCTACTCACGCTTTTAATGTTTTTAACACCCTCCAGGTCATGGTACTAGCGCCAGGGATAACGTTGAGGTAGAGGCGGAGGCATAGAGTTTTCCCGTTGTGCGTGTAGTCAGCTCTTAGTAGGCTTTTTGTCTTATCTTGTACTGTACTATGCTCTGTGCTACTGTTGACTCGTTGTATTATAACTTCTCCCTGGTCTGGCAGTGTATATATTTCGTGGGTTTTTGTGGTTATTTTGGTCTTTTGAGTTGGGTTGTCAGACGGGAGCAGGGTTCGTCCCGGTTATCGAGGTGATAATCGGGGTTGGTCCTATCAAGTCAAAGTTGAGTTTTTGTTTGGAATACTTTTGCGCATTTTTCGAGGACCTTTATGTAGGTCTTGAAGCCCTGATTCAATAGACAGATGGCACGATGAAAATTGTAGGTGGGACGAGTTCATTATGAGTCTAGGAAGGCCAGGGGCATTTTTGGTAATTTATGCCCTGTGAGGGGCAATTTAGTCTTTTTAACACTTTGATGAGTCACCATGTGTCTTGTTGATTGCTGACACCTGTCACGTTTTGGGCTGGGTTGGTAGCACTGTGTGTGTGTGTGTGTGTGTGTGTGTGTGTGTGTGTGTGTGTGTGTGTGTGTGTGTGTGTGTGTGTGTGTGTGTGTGTGTGTGTGTGTGTGTGTGTGTGTGTGTGTGTGTGTGTGTGTGTGTGTGTGTGTGTGTGTGTGTGTGTGTGTGTGTGTATGTGTGTTGGTCGTGTTTGTTCAAGTTGGAACCGAAAACAAAAACAAACTAAGTGGGTTTGATCCTCCTAACGATTTGAGAGAAACACAGAGAAGTAGAGATAAAAAAAAAAAGAGAAAGAAAAGAGAAAGAAAAGAAGAAAGAATAAGAAAGAAAGAAAGAAAAAAGAAAACCGGGAGAGGATTGAAAACCGAAACCCACAAACCTTGAAAGATTGGGAGTTCGAATTTCAAAATTTGGACCTTGATTGCTGAAACCAAGTTTAAAAACAGCATCATGGAGCTTAAGCGAGTTGAACCATCACGTTTTTTAGGGAATTGACAAAGATTGAACCCAGAACCGTGCTTGTGACTATTTCGAATTTTTGAATTGGAATTCCACTAGTTTGTTTTAAGAAAATGATGAATTGAACTTGAATTCATATTTTTGGGTAGCCTAGAATGGTTTTGGATGGATTGGAATCGAGAAATTACTTGAAATTGGTTGAATTTGAGATTCGGGTTGAAACCGGGTTGGGCGACCTGTTTGTAGTGAATCGGGTAAGGAAGATAGTGAATAGTGTCTGGTGCGTGGGCTTCATGCGCAGCCTCTCCAGGTGGTGCATGGGGGCGCATTCCAGTGAATATCAAGGTGCAGCCAACATGTCTTTTACTCATTTCGATGTTACAGGCATTTTGACATAGGTTTCAAGTCAATCGGACATCGTTTCAGGGGTAGTTTTGGGTGTCAGAAGCGCGTAGTTAACGTTTAAAAATTATTAGGAGATTGGAGTACGAGGCTATGTAATAGCTTAGTGACCCTCAAATGTTGTATTTGACAGGCCAGATTATTCCTGAGACCTTTGAGGAGCGTACAACTCGAGATTGAGCAATTTGAACAATGTGTGAGTGGACATTTGTTTTATAACTGTGATGCATACATAAATGTTTTTAAATGCCTTATCGTATGTTTCAATTGAAATGATTCGAGTAATGATTTGATATGATTGATTTGAAGAATTTTGAATTTATGAAATGATTTCTAACCACTGTTTTACGATGATTTTGAGGAAGCTGTTTTGTGGAAACCATGTTTGAGAACATGCCCTATTGAAATGTTTTGACTCAATTTGGGACATAAATGTTTATGGAAATGAGTTTATTAGATTTGATGACTTTTTTCCACATCCTCTATTATGTTGTTGTTTCCCTCTTGAGGTCTGGTGATCCCAAAGAGGTCACGATTACACTGCCTGGAGACAAGTAGCTCCACAGGAGACTCGTAGCTCCACGGGAGACTCAGTCTCAGGAGTATCAGATTATGACATCGCCCAGACTTCGTTGATCCCGAGGATGTACTCAGATGTGAGGATCCCGAATTTCTACGTGTAGCACTGATATCGTGACTGATGTTTGGATACTGAGGATTTGATACTAAGGACTGGTTATATACGTGATTTATCGATATTTGTGTCCATATATTTATCTCATGATTTGATTAATGAATATGGATTTCGGAAAAAAACGTAGGCCATAAGAATTTTGAAACATGATATAATTTTATTAGTTCACTGTATATGATTTGATTTGATTTCGCACGATTATTCATGTGTTATGATATGCATGCATGTTTGCGAAATTGGGGGGTAAGATTGATTTTTCCTCAAATGCATTTCTAAATGTTTTTTTTTTTGTTCACTCATACATTTGATGTTTTATTGACCCTCCAAGCCGTTGCATAGATACCGGGGCTAAGCATAAACCTATCGTTGCACACTCAAATACTTTTATATAGTCAGATTTTGGTACCTTTACTGTACAGTCGCATATGCTCTGTAATATCGTTGACTGATTGAAACTTTTATCGTAACGATTTTGTATAGCTGGTTATCTCTGGTCTGACAATGTTTACCGTTTTATACTACCATGTTGAAGGTTATTTTTGGTATTTTAGGTTTGATTGTCAGATGGGAGCAGGAAATTTCAGGATTATCAAAGTGTTTCGGGATGGATCCTGTCATCAAGGAACACTTATATTTATACTACATTCAGATATTTAGATATTCTAAATCCAATTGTCATAAACAAGATGATGTGGAGATCTTTTAATTAATAAATGATGTGACATTACACCATAAAAAATAAATATAAAGACTAATTAAGAAACAAATTGTAACAGAGGAAATAAATGAATTCTTACCTTAATTGCTTTTTTTTATTAAGTATTATATGAAAAAAATACTAATAATTGTTTTTTGGTCAACATGCATATCACGGTGAGTTTGACTAGAAAATTAAGAACATCCTTGAACTTAATAACAGATCATAGTAATTAAGAAAATAATTAAAAACTAATAACATCTCGAAGAATCATTATTGTATCATGGTTTACTAACAATTACAAAGTAACATCATAAAGAATCATTAGTACGGCCTCATATACTATTTTTTTCCAGATGTATATATACTTCATGTGCTACCCAAACCCAACTAACCTTGCACCTTATTAATACATTTTTAAAAAAGCTTTATTTTTTTTTTCACGAGATTGCTGATTGTGAGTTGCTAAAATTAGGAATTCAAAACTTTTTTTGGCTTAAGTTAATTTTTTTTCACGAGGCTATTAGTTTAGGATGTGAATACGAGGTTTTCATAATGGATTTCTGTACATTCTTACAATTTCTATTGGAAGTGTCAACATTCATTGTCAATTACTTGCTCTTAGAAAAAATGATTATGTTAATTTGCAATTACTAGTAATCCATGAGAAAATAATTATTCTTCAAGATGTTATTAATTTTGACAGATTTTCTTACTCTAAATGTCCAAATGTAGTATAAATATAAATATAAGTGTTTTTTGATTCGAACTCATATATTTATTAATATCAATTTAGTTTTATATACGTGACAATCTTTTATGGGTTATTATAACGGATTTTCCCTAGCCTAGTAAAGCCCAAACCATTTTTATACTAAAGAAAAACTGACACCTTATGTTGGGTTTCAATAAAAAAACGACACCTTAAATCTCCATTTAAATTTTCCAGTCGGGTCATACCGTTAGGTCGAAAAATTCGAATGACAAACCCGCGAGAGGAAGGAGAAACTGTTAAGAGTGTTAGTTGATATACTTTATATATTATACTGTTGTTGTATTTTCAATTAAATTGAGCTAGTTGAGTTGGTTGGACACTTATGCTATATCGATATCAATATTTAGGACGATATATTTATAAATTTGATTAGCGATATATGATTCGATATCGATATTTTCAAACTCTCTAACCCCCTCCAATTTTTCAACAGTTTATACAGACACCTAAACCCTCCCAGCCTGATTCAGTCGACAACAGAATTCACCAAGACACGAAGGACAAATAGAGAGATCTAAACCATGTCAAATCGCCAAGATGATTTGGGTCTTCTTCTCTCTCTTCAAGATAGGGTTTTGGAAACCCCTCCTGGTTCTCCTCCTCATTCACCAGTTATATCCAACTACCCGTTGATTGTTTTGGACCTTTTTATCAAATTTTAGTAATATTTATTTAATTGGATTGCTCCATTTTGCTATGAATCATGAAAATTGGTTATTGGTATCTCTCCATTCTTCAAGAAGTTTATTGGGTCTCTTTAATATCCGTCAAAAGTTCAATCGTTATCGCTCATTCCCTGAAAAGTTTAATGGGTTTCTATCATTTCCTTGAAAAGTATAAGGGGTATCTATAAAAACCTTAATTTTTATTTTGCAGGGTACCTATCGGACGATGAGTTTCCGCGACATAGAGGCCCAGCGGACATGTCTGTGTTCAGGGATGCAGTTGTAGACTGCCTTGATTACGAGCCCAAACCTGTTCAGAAGACAGGCAAACCGAACCTGCCCTGTGTCTCCTCTGATCCAGAAGTTGAGAAATTTTCGGGTTTGCGAATTAGGTAGCTTATGAATCAAAATACTTGATGCCGAGTGTGAGAATTAATCTGGGGAACCTTGTAAGTTGTATTTGATTTGTTCATCCTTTTCTTTTGATACAGGAAGCAATTGATAGCTTCTTTAGAGCTTAATGATTACTTTTCAGACGTCCGTTTCATCCGGTTATCTGCCATAAAGTAATCTTCTCGCTTTTCATATCCTTCATTATTTAGGCATTGTTTCGTTAGAAATTTGGAAGTGAAAATCCTGCTTAATAGAAACAAAATGAATTTGATTTTGCGCTTGTTAGCGAGGGACTTGCTCCCAAAGTTGTAATCAAGTGATGGTTGAAGTGGGTTGTGATATTCTGTATGGGGTCTTCTAGGAATTTGCTGCGTGGGGATACTATTTCAGGATGTTGGGCAACTGTTGGAGTGTTGACTGAGAAGGGGTGTCCAAGAACTTGTACCACAAGGAAGAGTTACTGTATAAGTGTATATGGAAATTCGGGTGTTTGGATGAAGACACTGTTTCTGTTTTCTTGTTTGGTGATGCTTATGAGAGTTACAGCAAAGGGCAGGCTGGAATGGTGTTTGCGCTGTTGAATTGCACCATACGCAAGGATGCCGTGGTAGAATAAATTCTTCATGCAATGTCTTTGTTTTATCTACCTTGTCTTATTAAACCATCAGAGTGACTGTTTTTATCTGTTTATGCAGGGTGGTGGATTTTCTTTGAGTGTCTATTCATCCAATCAAATGCTGAAAATGGGCACTTCTGTAGATTATGGAGTGTGCAAAGGAAGAAGGAAGGATGGAAAGGCTTGTACTGTAGTCATAAACTAGTGTGTAACATGCTGCTCTTTTGTATCATTATGTACATCTATATTTGCAGTAGATTCTGCAGCATCTGTTTCTTAATATTTTTAACATTAATTCCTTTTATCTCAGACGTCGTGGAGTATATTGTAAATTTCACAAATCGGTAAGCATGTCGACTGATGCCTTAGTCTCTTTCCTTGATCTGATCTGTCTTCTGGGTAAACTTATTAGTATTTCCTGTATCTCTAATTCTTCTGAAAGAATCACAGAAATATTCCACACTGCGTACTGAACTCAATGGAGGGTAAGTAATGCATGCTTTACATTATCTTGTTATCTTTAATCTAAACTTCATTTTTGTGTAATGAAAGGAACCCTTTTGTATAGTGATTTGGTTTCTTCAAATCTTGGTTCTACAATTCTGGTTTGAGTATATATGTTTAATGCTACCAGGAACTTGAGAACAGCGTTTCGGACTCCTCTCAGGTCGGAAGGAATTTATTTGGTTGATCCTCTATCTGACAAGAAAAACTTGCGCAAGCCTAAGCAGCCATTGCAGCTACGGTCCGTGGAAGGGCTTAAGAAGGCATTAAGGTATGCCATAGACGGCATAGGATTTAAACGTATGTTTAAGCATCAAACAATTATGAAGCAGTTCACCAATGCTCTTTTGTAGCCACTGATACAATGCTTTCTCATCTTATAAATTTTCTATATATATATCAGCCATTCTCTAGCAACCATCTGTGCTGTACATTTTATACAGACAAGCAACACATGCTATTTTTCTGATGGCAAGTTTGTAGAATTGTGTCAAATGGTTTGATTAGTTACTTTTTGTTAAACAGCAATGCAGCTAAAGTGACTACAAACACATACTCCCAAGGAATAAGGTTTCTAACTGAGATCACAGTTAAGTTTATGATCCATCTATGCTCTTTCTGGCATGTCAAATCTTGTGTGCAATTCTCTCATTAGAGACCTTTGCAATGCAGGAAAGACAGATCCGAAAGATGTGATTATACCTTCAAAAATGCAAAGCAAACCAGCCTCCAGTGTAGAGAAGAGGTGATTGATGTACAAGTTTATTTTACAGTTCTCTTATTTGTATATGTAATTTGTTCTTTATCCTTGTCTTTGAATATCTGTCTTATTGTTCATCAGGAAACTATCTGCTACAGGCATGGCTCCATCTGCAGGCATACGAAACCAGCAAGTGGATGCAAAAAGAATGAAAACAGGAAAGGAGAATATTTTGGCAGACAAAACCAAGCAGGGCAAGGAAAAAATGATTGAATTGGAGTATATAAGCTCGGATGAAGGATTCTGAACCTTGTATGGACTAATTCTGAACATCTTAGCTAAATAACATTGGATTATGATTCGGGTTTCATAGTTGAGTAACTATAGCTCCTACCTGACAATGCACTTGCAGGGAAATAAGGTACATGGGTGGTCCTGCTCTTAGCTAAAAGTTCTAAAAGGCTCAAAAGATCCAGTATGAAAGAATTGAGCAAAGCAGATTCCTAGAGCTGTTTGGCCTGCTCAATGAGACAAAATTTTGTAAGATTCTTTGCCTATACATGTTGCACCTGTTCAATCTTTTAATTGCTTTAAATTTGTAGAGAATATGGCAAGCTGACATGCCCATTAGTTTATTAGTGTAACATTAAGGAGAGAATTTCTATTTATTTATTTAGTTAGTTTACCAATCAGGACTAATTTGTCTTATTAGCTGCAGATAGAATTGTCAATGAACTAGCTGTTTCAAATTTTCTTCCTCTTCTCATGTCGTGCACCATGTAATTTCCTTAAAAGCTTTGAGAACGGAATGATAAAATGTATGCTCCTTCATCACTGTTATTTTTCTTACTAGCGTTACTGTGCATCAGACAAGCTTGCAACGGGGTTTTTCAATTTTTGCAGCAACATCTACCTCTGTCTGATCTTTATGTAATAAATCCATCGCTTTCTGAGAGTTGGCCTTTTTGCTATCTTTAATTAGAGCAGCATTTTGTGTCACGGGTGTGGGCTTGATTTGTGCATATTGCTGAGATTGGTCGAATACAAAATCTCATGCGAAGGAATAAATGTTTATTAGCTTATTAGGCTAAATGTACTAGGAACAGGAAAAATAATCTCAAAATGCCTCAGGAATAGAAATTTGTCTCAAGTTGCTGCAAGAACAGGTACATCGTTAAGATCATTGCACCATCCGTTAGTTAAAGTTATTAACGTCGTTAATTTTGATGACGTGTCAATAATATTTTCTATTTAAACTCTTTATAAAAAAATTAAAACAAATTTTAAAATCTCTCTTCTCTCCCCCACACCCATCTTCACTTTTCCCTTCTCCGCAACTTCCTTCCCATGACTGCCAATAATAAGATACTTATTATTCCATCTTGGTTCCATGGCTTTTATGCTGCGTCGAGTCGCGCAATCTCTAATTCTCAAACCCATAAATCAAATAACCCAGAGCATCCACATAGACACGATGTCGCCGAAAGCGTTGGCCAGAGCCATCCGCGACTCATTCAGAAGCAGCTGGAATTGGGACGCCTTGACCGCAAAATTTGAATCTGTTGAATTAGACGGCGTGCTCGTTGAGAGCGTGTTGTGGGAGTTGAAGGAACCCATCGATGCAAAACGAGCTTTGGGTTTCTTCCATTGGGCAGCTCACAGGAAGAACTTTGAATATGGGATTTGGTCCTACTCCATAACAATTCACATTTTAGCCTGAGCTAAGCTGCTCATGGACGCCAGAGCTTTGCTTGAATCAGTTTGGAAGAAAAATGCGGAAAACTGTTTGAAGTTTTCAGTGGTCGATTCATTGCTAAGTAGCTATGAGGTGATTGGATCGAACCCATTTGTGTTTGATTTGCTGGTGCAAGCCTACACTAAATTGAGAATGTTGGGGACGAGTTTTGATGTTTGTTGCTATTTGGGGGAAAAGGAGATGCCTTTAAGTCTGATAAGTTACAACATACTGCTTCATTTGGTTCAAAAATATGACGAGGTGGCTCTAGTTTGGAAGAATTATGAGCATATGATTGAAAAGAGGAGGTACCCAAATGAAGAGACGATAAATAAATTTAAGGGTTTTACTTCGCTGTTGAATTATCAGGCCCTACCAACTGCTCCAACACCTATGTTCTTGGCGCTTTCCAGTTATGGGAAGGAAGTTGCAAAGAAGGGGACATTGAAGATGGGTGTGGGGAGAGAGAAGGGAGATTTTAAATGTTTTTTAAATTTTTTTTATAAAGAGTTTAAATAGAAAATATAATAAAATAAAGTAAATATCTAAATTACCCTTATTAATTTTGTAATATTACTGCCACATTATCAAAATTAACAACGTTAATAACTTTAACTGACGGATGGTGCAACGGTCTTGACGATATACCTGTTTCTGCAACAACCGGAGGCAAATTTCTATTCTTGAGATATTTTGAGATTGTTTTTCTTGTTTCTAGTACATTTAACCTAATAAGCTATGTTTATTATCACTTGAACTTATAAATTTATGCATGTGGTTAAACTATCATAAGCTCACAATTCCAAGCACATGGGTTGACTATCAATCTTTATAGTTTATAGGTATGACCTTGCTCTAGGTCATCACATGCTAGCAAACGGATATATTAATTATGTCTTGATTTGTTTGGATAAAACCACACAATTTTGTTATTTGAAAAATTGATTAGGGTCTTAATTATGGGTAGGGGAACAATTAGGTATCTTGACAAAGAGCCAGATGTAAAGATGTAGATTTGTGAGGAATAGGAGGGATCGTTTGGTGATTCATTCACATGCTACTCGTGGGATGGGTATAAATCTCTCCATGTGCTGCTCCAAATTTTGAATTAAATTTTCACATGAACATAGGCAAAAATAAGGTATGGGAGTTTTCCAAAGTTTTTTTTTTTTTTTTTTAAAAAGTACGTTTAGTAAAGAATCTTCTTCTTTCTCCAAAATATTATCAATAAAGAAAACATCTTCTATCATTTGAATAAAATTTGATATGCCATTAAGTTTAATATTATTTCTCTTTGTTTCATAAGTAGAAAGTTTAAGATTTCACTGATAAAATGATTTATATTTAGGCCAAATGATTTAATTCGCCCATTGTAATTATAACATTTGTACTTATACTTCAACATTATTCTTTAAACTTTATCCAAATGTTTTTGTTGTCCTGCCTTCTATTTCCAAACGATTATTGTTTTTAAAAAAAGTGAATATATTAATCCACAATGAATGACATTATCGTTCTTGAATTATATAGTAATTTTATCATTCTTCCTCAAAGAGTATTATGTCTAGCTTTTTTTTTTTTTTTTTTGGTTCAAATATTATGTCCAATTTGAGCTATCTTTCAAAGAAAAAGTAGATTCAAGACAATATGTCTACTTTGCTCTTAAAAATGTAGTCCATGTGAGAGTCATATGATTTTTTTAAACCGATATATTTACAAATTGACCATTGTAGCACATTTGGATAAAGTTCAGGAATGAACTTTAAGATTGAAGTGTAAAGATGGTTGATAAAATTTGAGTAAAGATTAGGGATGTAGGTAATCATTTAGTCTTGTGGATAGATAAAATTTTGCTTTTCTAAAATCCAAATTGACATATTTACCTTTATCTTTAACATAAATCAATTGGAAAATAAACAGAGGGAATAACAATTGAGTAGAATTTAGAGATGACATATACTAATATCAAAATATAAAGACAGTTGTTAAAATTATAATAAAATTTAAAAACGGTTTAAACTATTTAGCCTTATATTTATAATAAGTTCGATATCTAATTAGTACTTATAATTGACGTCCTGTATGATTTAGCTCAAATTCAATTTCTTTTCTTATTGTGATATAAAATAGAAATAATGGGTACTAAACCTAAGGATTTGGGTTTGGTTACCCGAACCATACGGTCGTCTAGTAGTTAGTGTTGTAACTTGTAAGTTTACAACCCATCATTGTGTCTTATTAGGCAAAGGGTTCCTTACTAGTCAAGATAGATAAGGATATATATTTAAAAAAAAAAAATTTGAACTTATATTTCATTGACAACTTTTGAATTAAAAAATAAAAAGGAAAAAAAAACACGAATACAGTACACCCCAAAACAACAAATAAAAAAACATAGGAAAATAAAACGCAAAAACAGAAGAGACAGAATGACCTAACTAGAAGACAAAAACTTTGAAAGAAAGCAAATTAGTCATTGTGGAGGCAGGTAATCAATCCTCCTTCCAAGTTCAAAATTCAAATCTTTAAAATGGTCCACTGCGAGAATGTGTTTAAAGTACTCAGGAAGAAAAAAAAAGAAAAAAAGAATGCTCATTTATGACTTAGTATTATTATCCAATGTTATTTCTCGTCACATGTTACGAGTGAAATTTCAGTTTTAATTTTTGTTAATGATGGTATTGATACCTATGTTTATTCTGTAATATTAATTCTGAATAAGGATATTAATACCTATGTTTATATTGCATTGGAATAAGCACGATAAGGTGGGTGGTGCGGCCATTAACGGTTCAACAACCAACATTATAGATTGAAGGGATTGCGTGGTTGCAGAGTGAGTGAGCACTGAGCATGATGGGTCAGGTCAATAAACTGAAAGCAAAGCCAAGCCAAGGACCATACTACTTACTAACCTAAGCCAACTAGTTAAAGTCCCCTTTTGGTTGGGTCACCTTGAAAGCCAAGGAAGGATCCATCATCCCATGACCCTATCTATCCATCTAATCCCCCACCGAATTGGGATTTTCTATTGTTTTCCTTCATTTCAAAGCATGACTAGCTGCAAATTCAACCATAAAATTTGTCAAACATCTTTATCATCAAGCTCAAAGCTTTTATTCCAAACTCAAAATATATTAAAATAAAAATTGAATAATTCAAAATCAAATTTAATAGTCTTGTTGAAAATTTGAAAGAAGATCGAAATATCAATCAAATGACTCTAAATTGAAGTCAAATTTATAATGAAAGATCAAAACGAAGTTGAGTCCATCTATGATGCTTAATCTGAATGGCCGTTACCTTGTTTTTCATTTTGTTTGCGCACATCATTGAAAGTGCAATTCCAACACATGCAAAATATGCATTCACAACTCAAGCTCCATCTAATTTACCTTCTTAAATATGTAACAAGTCTCGATGGCTCGTCACATCTTATATTTGTAATGTACACTTTTGTGTGCTCGTTTGGTGAGCATAATTATGTCGGATAACTTATAAAATTTAAGATATTTGAAAATAGCGAAAAATAGTTATTCAATTTTAAAATACCGAGAGAATTAAAAATCACTTACTAGTCACTTCCACTTTCAAAATACTTATACAATTAAATCTCATTATGCCACCATAACAAATAAATTATTAATTTTAAAATAATCTTTTGCTACTTGTGTGTTTGGTGGGATTGCATGCTCGCCAAAATGGTGAATCAAATTATGATTTATTTAGGTATCAGGTTAACTACCAAGTTGAAGTTTGAAATTACAGGCATTAAGCACTCGATTAGTAAGTTGTTTATTTTGCTAAGCGTTGGATGACCCTGATTAATAAACTACAAACCTAAAGGGGGTCTCTGCCGGAGGAAATGGGCGACTGCAAATTGTTATGTTGGATGAGTGCTATAAATTTCGGTGGCTCCTAAAAATACGATGGTAATTAAGTTTACTCAGTCTCAAAATATTTAAACGGTTAAATTTCAATTCTTGACAAAACATGTAGGTAATTGATGCTAACAAAATCCTTGCTATTTTTTAATTCATAAACGTGATCCACTGTAAATTCCTTACATAAAAATAAATGAATTTGAGAATCATACAATTAATAATTGATTGTGAAGAGGTTAAACCAAAAAAAAATAAAAAATCTCCGGAAATATGATTCACATTAGAGTATTAGACAACATAAATAAGTTTCCAGATACACATTTGAGGATCATACAGTTAAAAATGTAATTTTTCCTAATAAGTCAATGACAGTAAAAAAATAAATAAATGAAAATAAAACGAAAGGGAAATGCTTGTGATTCTGTTTGGATCTCTTGAAATAAGAGATACCCCCAAGAGGGCAAAGAGGTTTTGGTTGGTGGAGTTTTACTGTTAGAAAAAAGGTTGAAAGAATTTGAAATGGGGCCTGGAATTGAGTCATTGAAGTACTACACAGTACCTCATTAATATGATACTATTAATTTAGCTGGCAAGAGCTGGCTCTTTTAGGCCCAGCCAGCCCTCTTCATCTTTCCCCTCCCTTCCCATCCCTCTCTCTTTATTTCTCTTCGAACTTTCTCTCTTTGAGTCTCAACTTCTCTCTTGGTTTGTGGGGGTTAAGACCCCTCTGGTTTAATCTGAATTAGGATTTTGTGGAAGCAAACGTTGAAGGAGGAGGTGGAGTTGGGTGAAAATGAGTGCCTCTAGGTTCATAAAGTGTGTCACCGTGGGGGATGGAGCGGTGGGTAAGACTTGTATGCTCATCTCTTACACCAGCAACACGTTCCCTACGGTAAGAGGCTCTTCTTTACTTTTTATTTTGTTTGGTTGCTGAGAAAACAGAGGAAAAGAAAATCAAAGGGGGAAAGATTTGAAAGTTTTGAGTCTTCGAAGTTTGTCTTTATTTGGGTTTTCTTAGCTGAGCCCGGAAGGGATGAATGTGGGTTTACTGCAGAGTTATTGTCTACACTTTACTAGCTTTTGTTTGGGTTTCAAGAAAATGTGGAGAAAGGGCAAATTTGTTGTTGTCTTTTAAAAAAAAAAATATTATGATTCATTACTTGGGTTTCCAGAAGCAAAATCAGGAAATGAACTGAAACTTGACTCCCGTACGTTTTTTAAAAGATGAGGTCTTCTTTGCCATGAATTAGAATTTCAATTTTTAATAAAAGCAATTTAAATTTGCCCTGTTTTTGGTGTGAAATGTAGGATGAAGAAATCTTACATTTTGATCAAATCTGAACCTTTACTGAATTGTGATGTGGTGCAGAATTTATAACAGGGGTTTCTTTCTCTTTCTTCAGTTAACTTTAAGCCTATATATGATTTGTCATTCCTGAACCTATGTTGAATAGTATTTCTGAATTAAGCGAAGTGACTAAGTTGCAAATTAAGGCTCAGATTTCTCCTCTTTCTTGTTTCATTTATTTTATTTTATAGAGGAATCTGCACGACGGCTTACAGAACTCCTTGATGGATCAAAACGCTTAATAAAAATCTTCTTGTTATTACTGTTTTGTAGACAATAAGATTGTTCTGTGTAACGTGTTGTGATTTCGACAAGAATAGAAAGTCTATAACTTAGAGAGTTGTCTCACCTAGCTTTTGCATTGAGGTGACTAAAAATTTGTTTCATGTGTTTTTATTCTTTCTGTGTGAGATTGACTTTTCTAGATATGATTATGATGTGCTATCTAGATGTGATTATGATGTGCTGTCTTTCATTGCAATTGTTGGGAAGCAGGATTATGTGCCAACTGTATTTGACAATTTCAGCGCAAACGTGGTTGTGGATGGGAGCACTGTCAATTTGGGTTTGTGGGATACTGCTGGTAAGCTTCAGAACTCCAAAAATGTTCCTTCCACATGGTTGTGTCCTATTTCAAAGCTTGGGCCTTAGGTTTTAGATTTATGTAACAGGGCAAGAAGATTACAATAGATTAAGGCCATTGAGCTATCGTGGGGCAGACGTGTTCCTACTTGCATTCTCTCTCATAAGCAAGGCCAGCTATGAAAATGTTGCCAAGAAAGTAAGACTCCCAACTATCCACAGAGTTAACGTTTTCCTTCCTCCCTCTCTCCCTTCTGCCTTGGATGTCCAAGTTTGCTGATGAAGCTTCTGTTTTCCTTTTTCCATGATTAGTGGGTTCCTGAATTGAGGCATTATGCACTTGGTGTTCCAATTATTCTTGTTGGAACTAAGCTTGGTTAGATCTCTAGTCCTTTGATATTTTTTTTTTGTTCATTTAGTTGATCATTTTTATCAGTTAATTGCCATATTTCCCTATGAAATTCTTTCCTACGGTTTTATCTTACCTAAGCATTCTTGGTTGGATCTCATTAAGTATTATTGCATGTATCAAGATAGAAATGAATGGTCAATTTCCATATACATGCGTTGCTTTCTCATGTAATCTAAATGCACCTATTAGCTCCTATAGAAATGAATGGTCAAATGGAAAGTGCCATATGCTGTTACAGGTATTCTTTTTTATTGGTATTTAGAAATAAAGAGATCCCTCAGATATAGAAATTAACTTAAACATGATCATTAATCAGTCTTGTTTGACCGAACCCTATCTGATTGTTATGTTGGTGTACTGATCATATGTAGCCCTAGTTGACATCACGTTGTGCTGCAGTAGCCACTGGATGTAATCTTATATTGGCATCACTTGTTCCATAATACTCGTGTAAATTTGATCTTGTAGATCTTCGGGATGATAAGCAGTTCTTTGTAGATCACCCTGGTGCAGTTCCAATTACCACAGCGCAGGTATTTTCTAGAGCAACCTGAATTTATAATGACAGTTTTGAGTCTTTTGACCATCTATCTTGCCATCTGTCTTTTTGCATAAACTCAGCCCAACTAATAGGATAAATACCTGATTTTCGATTTCATTTCTGTTGTTTGTGTTCTTTTTGAAGGGAGAGGAACTAAAGCAACTGATTGGGGCTCCGGTTTACATCGAATGTAGTTCAAAAACACAGCAGGTTTGTAACTTGAAGGGAAATCAATTTAGAGCTGCAGGAAAATTATGCCATGGGCTCACTGACGATCTTTGTGGATGCAGAATGTGAAAGCTGTCTTTGATGCGGCCATTAAAGTGGTTCTCCAGCCGCCAAAGCAGAAGAAGAAAAAGAAGAGAACCTGTTTGATATTGTGATTCCAGAAAAAGATGGTCTTGGGAAGAAAATGTGACCAATTAATCATTTATCCTTTAATCTCTCAGAGTCCCGGTTATCTTCTTCTGTCTGGAGGAAGCCGCAGGCAGGCAGGCTGGGCATTGTAGTTTGGACTGACAGATGTAGGAGCTCTCTCTACCTTGTTTTCGCATCAACTTCTTTGTTTGTGCTGTCTGGGCATTAGTCTCATTTGTTTGTATATCAGTGCTTTGTTTGGTAACATGCACAACTCTGTTCTCTTTTAGTTTTGGGTTTGATTTCCCTCTCTCTCTCTCACACACACACACCTATATTACTGAAAGTCTACTCGAAGGAATGATAATATCCATGTCTTGTAACTGATTACAGTATTTGCTGTTATTAGATTGATAGTTTCATGTCCTATTTCCAGGGTGGTTGCTCATCCTATTTACCGGGGCCTTGATTTGATTCTCGTGTAATACTACGTTAAGGTAAAAAGTAAAAAGTACGTATTTATGACAATGAAAATTCAAATTATATCCAATCCAGACGACATGATCATCATAAAGGAAAAATGACAACTGTCTACAAAAGAGCCTCAATTGTGTAACATAAATCTGTATCCTCACCAGTACCTCGAAAGTAAATGAAAACATAATGTGCACCCTACTGATGAGTCATATGAGTCATGCATATATTGTGTATCTAGGTTTTGTTCATATATGTTGACCAAAAAAAAAAAAAGGTTTTGTTCATATACAACGACTATGCGAAGGATTAGGTGCAACTACTAGTACCATGTATTTAATAAGTTCTGGGACAAGATTCACACTATTTAATTAGTATAGAATCTATGTAGGTGAATAATCAGGTGAAGGACTAGTTTGCGGTTAATACTAACAAAATTTATTGGGCTAGCTGGCAAGAGCTAGGCACCTAAGAAATGTGTGGTAGAATGGGGTTTCAGAATTTGGCTGATTTCAGCATAGCCATACTAGCAAAGTAGAGTTGGGCCGTTGGGCCTAATCCATCACCCGGAGTCGTTCGAGGTTACATAGATGCAGACTCCCTACTTTCCAAACTGCTTGCTCTTCGAAGCAAGGAAATGGGGCAGGCTTTCTTGGGCATGGACCAACCTTTGAGGGTACGTCAAAGTATAATTCGAATATACTCGCAAAAGTCTCCTTGATTCTTACAAACAACAAATAATAAACTATCGTTTACCTCGATCGTAGCCCCATGAAGTTGTTCGACTAAGAACTCTGATACTTAAGTCAATTTTGAAAAAGAAATTACAAGAATTTAAGAAGCGATGAATCAAATTAATTTGAAAGTGAAATGTACTTCACTATTTATAGAATAATCTTGTGATCCTCGGAGGATTTTGATTGATTAATAGAATTTGCAATTAATAATTAGTTCTTTTTTTAATAAAATATATTATTTAATTATTTAATTGATATTAATTGTTTATTATTAAATGGATAATAATAGTTCACTATTATGAATAATGATATTAACTGTTCATTATTAAGAATAATGATGAGAATTAATTATTAAATAAAATATTAATATTATTGAGCTTTTAATCCGATTAAATGATATATTCAGCTGGTGAATACATTATTTAATGTGTGAGTGTATGTGAGCCGTTAATGTCATTACCATGTAAAATTTGGATATTATATCATTTATGGGCCATGTGGAAATTCCACAATTTTTCGGTGATTTATGGTTCCACAAATGCACCCACATCACTTAGGAATTCAAGGGATGTAACTTTTTGGTGACCCGATAAATCATATTTGGAGTAGGACTCCATTTTCTCTTGTGTCATAATAGATTATGTTGGGTACAGAATATTACTTCAAGTTGAAAAAAATCCGTTGAGGTTAGAATGTAACATCAAAATGATTCATGTATGCATTGATCTTGAGCTCGTGTGATTGGATTTAGATGAATGGGTTTAGCTCTCGCATGTAACTTATCCTCTCATCAATGAGGCTTAATTTTAATTATTATGAAATTAATTTCCTTATAAATGACTGGAGGTTTTTATTTCAAAATTTATTTCGTCACTGATGATTAATTTATTTTGAAATTTAATCTCTTATTGATAACCAGAGATTTAATTTCCTTTATAAAGAAAGAGTTGTCAGCCACCATCTTCAACAATCCTCAAAATAAGTTTGTTTTTTGTTGTTGGGGAGAAATTCTTTCTGCTATGATCTTGTCTTGTTTTTAAGGTAAGAAAAAATGATTTCCTTTTCCTTATTGTCAAATTGATTCAGGTTCCAAGTTTGATAAAGAAATAATTAGTTTATCTTTCTTCCTTTCTGTCTTTACTCTCTCTTTGCAGATGAAAGCATGGAGACAAGTATATTATTGGCAACAGAATGGCGCAAGGCTGATGTCAGGCATGCGACACGCAACAAAAGGCGCTCGTGGTGTTGTGAAGGGAGCCTTCTCATGCTTGGCAGCTGATCATTATGCTAGTAATGATTAATTTGATGAAAGTCGTTGATGCTGGGTGAAGGTCTTACTTAGAAACAATATCATGGTATTTGATTTCTTCTATCTTTATTATCCCGTGAACTTAACATTGTTAGCTTATCATCACAATCATATTAATTGATGGATGAATGCAATCATCTCAATGAAACCACATCGAAGAGAGGCACACAAGCCTGAAGAGCTTGACACTTCAAGACTAATTTTAAGAAAATAATAATTAATTTCTATATGCAGTTTTTCTCTTTTAACAACTCTGGGAATTGTGGAAGTTTGATTGCAGTTATTCAAGCGATGTTGAACTCTATTTTCAAAGACGAACATTTCAAGATGTGGGAAGACATACTTTCAGTAAAATTTCGAAGAACTCATTTTGTGTGAGTTACTAGTTGGTAGATGCAGAGGCTGGCGTCAGTCTGATTCCTTGTCAAGCGCGGTGGTTGGTTAGTGCAGAGAACATTCTGCGAGTGACTTCAGTTTTGTGAGGGAGCTGATGTTAGCGTGGTTTCCACTATGCTTCCATGTTTGGGTGGACTTATGGAGGCTATCGGCGCATATGGATTCTAACTATCACCTGTTATCTGCTTACTAGTCATGTAGTTTGGTAGCTCGTGGATACAAGCAATGGACTTATGGAGGCTTTTAGCATAGATGAGCTCTAACTGTCTGTCATTGTCTACTTGTCAATCATGCGCTTTAGCAACTAGTGGCTTTCGACTTTACTATGTTCCTTCCCATGTGCGTGCAAATTGGCTTGCATGGAGGATTTGTGACAGTACCCATTCCAATCCCCCTGCATTATCATGGGATGTCCTGCTCCCGTCTGACACCACGTGTCAGACCAGGGATAAGACCATAACCCACTCAGGGTTTCTAGAGTACGCAGCATTGTGTGATGTCTCGGTCTCTACTACAGCCCGCATCCACGATCAACATGAAAGGTATCAAAAACATTAAAACTATGAGTGAACAAAAATAAACAGTTGGAAAACAGTTTCCGAAATAACATTTATACCCTTCAATTAAAAACATGCATGCATCAGAAATCTAATCGTAGCTCAAATACTTTCTTAAAACTAAATCATATTACTTTTCAAATCAATAAACAGTGAAAACATTCATCAAATCAAATGAAGTATCTCACGTAGGGTCTCAGCCCAAAACCAAATCACGCAGGGTCTTCGCCCAAATCCAAATCACGTCGGGACTTAACCCAAATCAAATCTCATAAATAATCTCAATAGGGCCTTTGCCCAAAACATAGCTTTTAAGTACATAAGGACTCACACTCGGAGTCATATGAAAACATGAGCAACCCATCCTCATTATCAACATCCATACAATAGTCACGATATCAATACAACGCATGTGATTCGAGATTTCTATGTCTGAGTATACACCCAGGATCTAGGACGTCTGAGTGATAGCATTCCCAGGATCTACGACGTCTGGGTAATGTCCATATATGACACTCCTGAGCTTGAGCCTCCTCTCGGAGCTACTCACCTCCAGACAGTGTAATCGTGACCTCTCCAAGATCTACGATGTCTGAAGGATACCACTCCGAGATCTACGATGTCCGAAGGGAACAATCACATCATAGAGGATGGTCGTGTGGAAAAAAATTCACAAGGACTCACAATTTGAGTCAAAATCATTTCCAACGGGGTCACAAACCTGAAATATCATTTCTTAAATCCACAACAGGGTCACAAACCCGATATATCATTTCCAAATTTGAAAACCATTCCACTATTTAAAACATTGTTCAATTTCAGGTTTGGCTATGCTCTAAGTCAAACCATAAACCAACTGGGACACAAGCCCGAAATGCCAATTCACGCATCTCCGTGAAAACATTCAAAATCGATAAAAAAAACATTATTCAAATCATATGCAATCAATGCATCTCAAACCATGTTCGTAAAACATATAAAACATTTATGCATGCATCATTTTATCAAGAAAATGTCCACTCACAGACTGTCCAAGCTGCGCTCACAATCCGCGTCGTAAGCCAATCCGAGGCTAATCCAAAGTCTCTGGAACGTCCGGACCTGTCCAAATCATACTCAAGGGTTACCAACTATCTATATAAGTCCATAACAGAAACCCCTAATTATCCTGGAACCAAGAAAGCATCCCGAGGCTAAAAACCTCCAAATGACCTATAAAACAACCTCTGATCGACCTGAAATCACCACCATTGGATTTAGATTGTCGAAACTAGATATATTTGACCTCAAAATTCGTGCCCATGCACCCACACGTGCAGGTCAAACCTCACACGTATCTGGTCAATGCTCACATCATGCTGACATCATCCGCTAACGTCAGCGTCATCTGTTGATGTCAGCCCTAGCTGCCATCACTACTGATGTCATCTGCTGATGTTAGCCTGACATTTAATAGCTCTGATAGATCTAACAACCTGTGGTGCCACGTGCCACACTCTGATACTGCCATGTCACATGATGACGTCACTTGTTGACGTCATCACTACCACATGTCCTACCACGTGTCAATAACACCTCTGAAAAGTCTCTAATATACTGCCACATGGCACCACCTCACTAGTCCACGTGGTCTGACAAGTCTGACGTGGATTGACATCTGTTGACAACTAGCCATGTGGCACCAACTAGCCACGACCAGCATGATGATATGGATCGCCAAGTCATCACCATCAACCTTTGGTTGGGTCGACCCGTTTAACTGTAACGGGTCATTCGACCCGCGTCGTTGACCTAGCCGTAACTCGGCCATCCGACCACCAAAACTCGCGATTCTTCTTCCTTTCGACTCATCTTTAACCCAGAAATCGATCTATGGATTCAAAAGTGGGAAAACTCACTTGAACATGGTTGTCCAACCTCGAACCTTTAGGGCCAACGTTCGAACTACCACCAGAGCCACTCCAATCATCCATTTTGTTCTTCTTTCATCCCTAGTCGATCGTACAAACTCAAAGAACAAGGATATGGCTTTATTTTCTATCCAAAACGTCTAAAAACCAATGACCCAAAATTCAACCGAAAGGGTTCTCGAGTTTACCTCTTTCCCACGGCTTTCTGGCAGCCACCACGGCTCCTTCATCCCTCCGCCGTCTCTGTCTCTCTCTCAGCCTCACTCTCAGTCCTTCTTAGGCAGCACAGCTGCTAAAGCAAGGAGGAAATGGGAGGGGGAAGGGTTTCAGGTGTTTGAATTAAAAGAGAAAGGAGGATGGTGCATGTATGTGGGATAACCATCATTGGATGAGTGACACTTATGGTCCCTTCAAAGATATTTTGGGTCCAAATTTCAAAACACCAAAGTCAACCACCTCGTATTTTGTGCAACTAAAATAGTATGTACAACCGTTCTTGACCCCGTAATTTTTCTATACGATGTCCGATCTTGACGTGTCGTCTATCTATGTACTCGTAACATCTCGATCTATATAATGGACCTTGGTCCATGTGTCAATGACCTAGGAGGTCAAAAGTCAACATTTTATTCGTTTAGGGGCAAAATCGTCATTTTGCCGCGATCGTCCGATAATCCTTGATTAATTCCTGATTAATCTCGATAATCCTCAATTAATTCTCGATAATCCCATAAATTTGGGACGGGTCGTTACAATTCGTATATTAGAGAGTCAGGTGGGTGAGCTAGAGACAAGTCATACAAAGAAGATTTTTCTTGAAAGAAATTAGAAGTAGGCAAGGACTATTTGGTTTGTCTATTCTTGTCATTTTTAGAAGAACTAAGAAGTTGGTAAGGACTGCCTGACTTGTAGATTCATGTTTTGGAGAAGAATGGCTCTCGGTTGACCTCAACCTAGCAACAGGTGATGTCAGTGTGACTCTTGTGTTTTAGACATGCATTAGACTTACCATTGTGTAAGGTTCCACTTGTGATAATGCAAAGTTAGAGTACTTCCACCTTGGGGTGGAAATTTTTCCTGTGTTGGATGAGAGGTGAGACTCGACGATCTAGGATTGCATATGTCCCATGTGACGCTGACAAACCTAGTGAAAGCATCCACGCCATATTCGCTGCGAGAAATAAGGAGTTGGTCTTTGATCTCAAGACGAGTGGCATACTGACACAGAATGCTAAAGATGCAGCAACTATTCAGGATGATGTCAAAAGTGTTTTTGTGAAATTAAAGCTTTTAAACTTCACATCGATTTGAAGACTAGGTGGTTCAACAAGTGTAGAAACTTGAGGACTTCGTGGGAGACTTGAGGCGGAAGTTGTTTTGTGGAAAAATTTCACTAAGTCAGGAAATGACATCTCCTGCATTGAAATCTTGTGGCCAACTAGTTCCTTCGAACTTAGTAATCATTAAAAAAATTTATAAGTGTTGAAACTTCGTTTTTTCCCATTTTTCTTATTGCAGAAAATGACTTCTTGGTTGTAGTGCTATAAGCATCCACTGAGCGCTACAATTGCTTTTTGAAGAAAAACTTCACTTTGCCTTCCGGAGAAGGGCTTTGTATTGACTTCAAGGAAAAGCTTTCAGAAAAAGACTTAGAGCGTTTCCTGGAGGGAGACTTGGAGTGCTTCTAGTTTTAACAAGGCTCAAGTGCTTACAAGAGGAAATCTTTGAGTGATTCTTAGAAGAAGGCTTGGAGTGCTTATGGGAGGAAAGCTTGGACTGCTTATGAGAGGAAGGCTTAGAGTGCTTCATAGGGTGAAGGATTTAAGATACTACGCGGGGTGATGGTTTGGACACTTCGTAGCTAGAAGGTTTGGATACTTCGCAGGGCGAAGGCTAGGATACCTCACGAGTGAAGGTTTGGATGCTTCGCGGGGCACATGCTTCGACGCTTTATGAGGGCGAAGGCTTGGACGCTTCGTGGGGTGAAGGCTTAGACGCTTTGCGGAGCAAAGACTTTGATGCTTCGTGGGGCGAAGGTTTGGATGGCTTCACAGGGCGAAGGCTTCGATGCTTTACGAGGGCGAAGGCTTCGATGCTTTACGAGGGCGAAGGCTTAGATACTTCATGAAGGCGATAGCTTGGACGCTTTACGTGGGCAAATACTTAGACACTTCGCGAGGGGGAAGGCTTGGACGCTTCTCGCGAGGGCAAAGGCTAGGACGCTTCACGAGGGCAAAGGCTTGGACACTTTGCGGGGGTGAAGACTAAGCTTTGCAAGGGCGAAGGCTTGGAGGCTTCGCGAGGGAGAAGGCTTGGAAGCCTTGCGAGGGCAAAGGCTTGGATGCTTCACAAAGGCATCCAAAAGTTAAAATTGATTACTTTGCTGCAGATGCTCTAAGATTTTTTTTTTGGTTGAGAGGTTTTCTAGACAGATTTTTGTATATGGGGTCTTTTTTTGGTCAAAATGTGTCATAATTGGGGATGGAGTGGTGGGGAAGAATTGGATTGGCGGGGAAGATTGTTATGCTCATCTTCTACGCCAATCACACCTTCCATACGGTAATAGGCTCTCCCTTTAAAAAAAAAAATTGTTTGGTTTATGAGAAAACTGCAGAAAAGAAAATGAAAAAGAAAGGGATTTGAAAGTTTTAAGTCTTTGATGTTTGTCTTTATTTAGGTTTACTTGACGTCTTGATTGAGCCTAGAAGGGCTCAATGTGCTCAATGTGGTTTTACTGCAGAATTATTGTGCATAGTACGTTTACTCCCTTTTGTTTGCTTTTCAAGAAAATGTGGCAGAAAAAGTTAAATCTTTTATTTTTTGATAAAATATTATGATTCTTCATTTGGCGTTTCAGAAGTAAAATTAAGAAATGTTGGAACTAAGACTCAAATTAAGACTGCCCAAAAAGTAATTAAGATTCCACTATCCCTAAAAGTAACTATTTCCTCCCTCGCTCCCTCGTTCCTTTGATTTGTAAGTTCGCTGATGAAGCTTATTTTTTTTTTCTTTCCTTTTTTTACATGTATTGTGGCTCCTGAATTAAGGCATTATGCATTTGTTGTTCCAATTATTCTTGTTGGAACTAAGCTTGGTTAGATCTCTACACCCTATTTTTTTCTTTCCCCGTTATGCTTGTTTGTGATTTTTATCAGTTAATAGCCATGTTTCCTTATGGAATTCTTTCCTAGGGTTTTATCTTACCTATCCATTCTTGGTTGGATCTCATTAAGTATGATTGCATATGTCAAGATAGAAATGAATGGTCAATTGCCATATATTGCATGTCATTGCTTTCTCATGTAATCTATATCTACCTATATATTAGTTCTCATAGATAGAAATAGAATCTCATGATTTTTAAGCTAAAAGCTTGGAAACTATTACAAGTTTTCTCTTTTATGGGCAATTTCAAATAAAGATATCCTTCTTATATAGATATTAGCATATGGATAATCATTAACCAATATTGTGTGGCCGAACCATAAGTGATTGTTGTGTGATATGCTTGAAATACGCATTCAAGTATATACATATTTTAAACCCTTTTTGAGTCGTTTTAGTATTGGTGAATAGGAATCCTTTTTAACCGGGGAAATTAGGGAATATTAATAATGGTTAGTGAAAAAGAATAAAAGAATAAGATGGGGGAGTTTTGAGTGAAGTGTAATTATAAAAATAAAAGTAAAAACAAGTATAAAACTAATTCTACTTATACTTTAACCTATGTATAAGTGACTTTCTTCAAACACACATCCTACCAACACTCTAATAAATATAAATATTAAAACAATCACGAAATTTTACTTTAATCATCTCAATTATCTTCATACATTTTTTCAATATTATAAATGCACTGACAGCGGCTGACACTTACAATATGATTTACCTTTCGTTTTTGATTGAATGCGCCGAAAGCGATCAATATTAAGTCTCTTCAATTCTACTCAAAGTGCACTGACAGCGGATAAAACACATAACATCAAATTGAAGTACGAAGTACTAAAATGTATAAAATAACTAAGATTCATAAAGTAAGACACATAGAGATTATATTTAACACTTACAAGTATTAGTAAGAAAAATACCACACATATGTTGAACTATAAATAAAACCAATAACAAAAATAAGAGTTTAAGTAAATGGAGAGCAATTGTTACACTTTTAAGGTGGATGAAACCAATGAATTGTTATTCACACGGTTCTCCGACAGCGGACAGAATCTTGTGAAGATGGTAGAAATAAAACATGGGAAATGCGGACTTAAACTCTAAACTTTGTATTGAATTTTTTTTACCATAGTTTCTCTTAAGGAAGGTTCAAATGTGTGCTTCAAAGAAGAAGTGTCTAAACAAAGAAAATGAACTGCTATTTACAGGGAGAAAAAGATAAAAAAAACTCTAAATAAAATAAAATAAAATAAAAATGAAAATAAAAAATTAAAAGGAGAAATGATGACTTAAGGACTGATTTGGGTGGAAATCATGGTGAAAACTTGCCCAAAAAGGGCAGGTTTGATGTAGAAAAATCAGGGCTTGAGAAGTCCCCAATCCGGTAGAGGTCTGCTGAAAGACAGAAGGGGAAATCGGCAGCAGCAGGCGGGTCAGGGAGCGGGTTGATCGGCGGCTGACACGCATGCTGAGCTGGACTTCGGGACGCGCACGCCGAACGAGGAAAGCGGGCTACGATGGTTTGCTTCTGGCGCGCGTCGCATGCTTAGGTTTGTGTCGCGTGGGCTTCTGTGCCTGAGCTTCGGGCCGGGCTGAAATTTCGGACCAGCGATTGGGCTAGAGAGCTTGTTTCTGGGCCGCGGGTTCTAGGCTCACACAATGGACTGCTGGGCTGAGTAAATCTTGGACTGGGCTTGAATAATGGATTTGGGCTTGCAAATGAATTTCTCATTTAAAAATTAATTAAAATAATTTTACCGAATTTCGTCCATAATTTCTTCGTTATAATTCAGATCGTGACGATTCTTTCGCCAAAATGCTCCAAATTTCAAGCCTTATTTATTTCCACAAAAATTCCGCAAAATATATTATTTTCCCCAATTATTTATCATTTTAATATTAAAATTCAAGTATAAAAGGTATAAAATAATACTTAATTAACGATTAATTAACAACCTATCACTGTGCTGGTGGATTGATCACTTGTAGCCCTAGTTCACATCACGGTATACTGCAGTAGCTACTTGATGTAACCTTATCTTGGCCATCACTTGTCCCTAATTTTCATGTATATTTCGTCTTGTAGATCTGTGAGATGATAAGCAGTTTTCTGTAGATCACCCTAGGGCTCCGGTTTACATCAAATGTAGTTCACAAGCACAACAGGTTTGTAACTTCAAACCAAATCAATTTAAAGCCGCTAGGAAATTATGCCATGGTCTGACTGTTCAAAATGGCGGCCGTTTAATCCGCTTAGGCGCTTCGAAGGCGAGGAACCGCCCCTCATAATGGCTACGCATCTAAGTGGATTTGCGTGTACATCCTTATATATATTTAGTTATATAAATTCTCATATATATATATATATAGTTATATAAGTTATTTTGTTTATTAAATAGTTGATTAATAATATAAGAATTAATATATATAGTTATATAAGTTATTTTGTTTATTAAATAGTTGATTAATAATATAAGAATTAATTAAAACAAAGGAATAAATTAAAAAATATAGAATGTTGTATAATAAAATTAATAAAGGTTACATTTTCAACATTTATGATTCCCAATTCAATTAATTTATCTAGATATAATTAATTTTTGTTATGAAATTATTTGCTAATATTCATTATATTATTAATTTGTTGAATTTTTTCTTTTTAAAAAACCGTTTAAGCCCCCGCCTAACCATCTAGGCGTTAGGCTCCTATCGACTGCCCTAGGAGCGCCTAGTGCCGTTTTGAACCTTGCATAGTCTCACTAACAATCTTTGTGGATGCAGAATTTGAAAGCTAGCCGGCCGTCTTTGATGCAGAGCCATTAGTAGTTAGTTATCCAACGTCCAAAGGAGAAGAAAAAAAGAGAGAAAGGCATAGAAGGCCTACTCGATATTGTAACTACAGAAATAGTCTTGGGAAGAAAATGTAACCAATTAATCATTTATTCATTAATCTCTTTGAGTTCCGGTTATCTAGCTTATTCTGTCTAGAGGAGCTTTCTTACGGTGTTTTCAACTGACAGATGTAGGAACACTCTCTATGGTCTTCGTGATGTCTGGCTAGCCCTCACCATTTAGCTCAAAAGCTCATGGGCTTATGGGGGCCCGATAGGCCCAGCGGACAAAAGCCCAGCCCGACCTGCTTTGGGTCGTAAGCTAGCCTAGCTCGAGAGTTAACGGGCTGGACTTGGGCTTAGGGTGTTCAAACCTGATAGGCCCGAGCCCGATAAGTCCAACCCGGCCCGCCCATAGAAGTCTGACCCGTAAGCCCGAATATATAACCCAATAACCTAAAGGCACTAAACCCACCCAAGCCCCTTTTTTTTATAATAGCCCAAATAACCTAAAGGAGCTAAACTCACCTAAGACCAATACAACTCAAAGCCCAACCCCAACCCCAAGCCAATATAACCCTTTCAGCCCAAAGATGGTAGAAATCCTAACCTACCTCTACAAATTATACAATACAACCATATGTCTCTCACAAACACAAACTATCCCTCCATGCAACTTTCTTAATTAAGAATCCTAATTATTGTCATTATATTAATAGGCATTAATGACAATATGTATCAAGTTGTTATATATACCAGGAAGGTGCTGGTAAATAGTACATATATATTCTTCAATGCATTGACTATTTACCCAGCTATCTTATATTTCAAATCCTACATTCCCATTTCTTAATCAAACATGGTTCTTATGGCCTAATATTAGTCACTTTCTATTTTTTATACGTTTTTGAAGGACAATGAATCAACTGATTATATTGTGAACTACGACAGACGGCAAAACAATAACAAATCTCCTGGTTTTCATCTAAAACCCATGGAAAAGTATTCTTGGGTTTGAAGTTTGAATATATATAATTGGTCTTTGTATGTGAGACATTAGATTAGGCTAATTAAACAATAAGAATATATACCCACAATTAAAATAAATAAATGGATATGGCTCGTCCAAAATTTCAGTATGAAGATAAATGAAATCACATGCATATATTTTTTTGCAACTTTAAAATTTGAAAAATAGCTTATTTTTAAAAGCCCACTTGAGCCCGGCCCGAGTGGGCTTAGTAGGCCCAACCCAAAAAGTCCGATAAAAGTTCGACCTGATAAAAAGCTTGGGCTCTTATATATGTAAGTAAGCCTGCCCGGTCCAGCCTGTAACTTTAAAAATTATTTAATAAGCCTGACCCGGTCAGGCCTAAACCCAAAAAATTTAGGCCAAGTTTGCCCAGCCCGGCCCAATAACGAGGGCTTCTGGTCATTAGTCTCATTTGATTTGTTTATAGTGCTTTGTTTGGTAACATGCAGAACCCTATTCACTTTTAGTTTTGGGTTTGATTTCCATAATGTATTCTCCCTCCCCCTCTCTCTCTCTCTCTCTCTCTCTCTCTCTCTCTCTCTCTCTCTCTATATATATATATATATATATATATAACTGAAATTCTACTTTAATTTAGCAAAGATAATAATATTCAATTAAAATTTAGGGCTTAATAGCAGTGCTTCTGTTATAGTCAAGAAAAGTATTTTAGCCTCGAGTGTTTTGCATGTCATTTTAGATGATTTTCCCTTTCTTTTTATGCACCAATCAACTTCCTAAAACTTCCCAAATTCTGAAGTGGACTATTCAAGCTAAGCACGAATTTCTTTTTTTTTTTTTCGGGGGTAGCAAAGATCCAGGCCGTTTTCGTTTTCGTTTTCATTTTCATTTTCAATGGCATATAATTGAGCTAAATGATCTTTATCTTTTCTGAAATCTTTTATCTTTTAGTGAAACTAAAGCAAGCACTCATAATTAGAATCTATCACTTACAATGCTACTTGTTTATGGCCTCTCTGCATTAAAAAGTGATCACATGTGCAACAACAAACTAATGACTAGAGATTTGCCACCTTCATTTTGAAGTTATGGTTCACAGCTGTTTTGTACGAAATCAAAATTTTCAATAATTTAGTTTAATTTTTCAAATACTTGAATTAAAAAATCAAAATTCAGTCCTTAAAAAATTATGGAAGTTAAGCAGCTCACTGGAAGCTGACTTGGCAATGGACAACTGTCAACTCGTGAGGAAGAAGTTAGCAAGATACGTGTGAGTGAGTACTGTGTGTGTGCAATTCGGTTAGAAGGTTGAGTGACGTATAAAGTGACCTGTGAAATATGGAATCACATTGAGAGTGTGAGTTGAGGGAGCAATGAATGTATATGTAATCTGTTACTTAATTGAATCAATGAGAAGCATAGAGAAAAACAGATAGAGAGAGCTTGAGTAAGAAGAATACTCAGCCCTCAGAGAGAATTAAAAATCCGAAGTCACTATAGCATTTTGTCAAACACCTAGAGTGCATCAGCCTATTCTATGAATCAATCCAATCTTTCCTAATAATCCGATCCTAGAATTTGAGTAGAAGAAGATCTAATCTATTCATAAACCATACGAGCTAGTCTCGTCATTTCCAGCTAAAGAGATCAAGTTTGAAAGAGTACATGAGGCAATAGAATAGTGCCAAGCAGTGTGGCGGAAAAGCTGAGATCTCGATCATCCTTCAAACTGTTCTGATTTCCAATATAGTATCAGAGCTGTGAAGATCTGATTCATCTGGGGCGTCTAACTGTGAGAGAAGATCTGTATTTGAAGGTGTGAGTGTTTGCTAGACGGTTGCTTCAACTCCACGACATCGGTAGTTGGCTCTGTAGGAGATTCGAAGATACCTATATTCACAAGAGTGAATTATGAATTATGGAGTATTAAGATGAAAACAGCATTAAATGCTAGTGATCTATGGTCTGCAGTGCTTCAAGGACTACCAGACACTGAGTATGATAGTGAAGATGAAAAGATTGAGTCTGATGTAAATCCTGTTGATTTGATCAAGAATGCCAAGGAATTGAACCTGATCCAGAATGCAGTCTCAGAAGAGATCATTCCCAGGATCTCAAATGAGGAGGTTGCTAAGCAAGCGTGGGAGATTCTGAAGAGAGAACTCAGAGGGGATCCTAAGGTGAGATCTGTTAAATTACAATCTCTACGTAGGGACTTTGAATACACTCGAATGAAACAGGATGAAACCTTTTCTGCCTACATATCTAGGTTATTAGGAATTGTGAATCAGATGAAGTCCTATGGATAGGAGTTCTCAGAAAATCCTAATCAGTCTAACCAAGGACTATGATTCCATGATTTCAATTCTTGATGAAACAGGAGATCTAGACCAGATCAATGTTGAGAGTATAACAGCTTCAATCCGGGCATTTGACCAAAGATTGGAAATGCGTACTGAAAATGAGGTTGAGAAGGCTTTCTCAAGCTTGAGTATGGGAAACAAGACACAAGGACAGACTAGTTCTACTTCCTAGAAGCCTAAGAGATCACAGAACAAACCAGGGTACAAACCATGGAGAAAGGATAGGTGCAAGGGTAAAGAAAATGTCAGGCATGACAAGTTCTCTGAAACTCAGAGAAGAGAAGTCACCAAGGTGTTCTGCAAAGCCTGCAACAAGTACCACTGGGGTGATTGATGACTCAATGGAGGGAAGGTAAAATTTTTTAAGTTCTCAATGCTTGGACACATGGTAAGAGACTGTCCAGGAAAGTAACATGCCGATTTTTTTTTTTTGCACAGAAGGTAGAAGGAGCAGAGAGGAGCATGTTCTATGCTTGTCATTCAGCCTCAATTGAGAAAGATAAGACTATCTGGTGCTTAGATAGTGGGTGCAGTAATCATATGACTGGACATGAGTCTTTGTTGACTCACATTGACAGAAATGTGAATGTGAAGGTCAAGATGGGCACAGGTGACCTAGTTCAAGTTGTAGGAAAAGGTTCTTTGCTGGTGCAGATAGACCAGGGTATCAAGTATATTAGAGAAGTAATGATTGTGCCTGGTTTGGATGAAAATCTACTTAGTGTAGGATATATGGTGGAACATGGACATAGCTTCGTGTTTGGAAACAGGTCTACAGAAATCTATGAGGATGACACCTTGAAGAAAAGGATTGTAAAGGTTCCTATGACAGGGAGTAGGTGCTTCAAACTCTCCCTGGACTATGTAAATCATGTGACCAGAAAATCAGAAGATGCTGAGGCCAAGAAAGCTGAGACTAAGGAGGCTTCAGACCTATGACATAGAAGGTTTGGACACTTAAACTATTCTAGTCTTAAGATTCTCAAACAGAAGGAGATGGTGATAGGACTGCCAAGTTTACAAGGTGACAAGGAACTCTGTGAAGGATGCATTGCAAGGAAGCATCATGTGATTTCATTTGACACAGAAGGAGCCTGGAGAGCATCCTCACCATTGGAGCTCATACACACTGATGTGTGTGGCCCAATGCAGACAAAAATAATGGGAGAAAATCTGTACTTCCTCACATTCATTGATGATTACTCTAGGCTGAGCTGGGTGCACTTACTAAGGCATAAGTCAGGTGTGCTAAACGTGTTCAAGAAGTTCAAAGACATGATTGAACTACAAAGTGGTTTTCAGATAAAGAGACTAAGAAGTGATAGAGGAGGTGGATACCTATCAGTAGAATTTTAGAAAGTTCTTGATGAAAGTGGAATTGAAAGGAAATTAACCATTTCCTATTCCCCTTAGCATAATGGAGTAGCTGAGAGGAAGAACAGGACCATTATTGAAATGGCCAAATCAATGCTTCATAGCAAGCATATGTTCTATGAGTTATGGGAAGAAACAGTGAACACTGTTGTGTATCACCTAAACAGGTGTCCTACCAAGGCTGTACAAGACAAGACCCCATATGAAAAGTTTACAGGAAGGAGGCCAGGGGTATCTGACAGGACCCGTCCCAAATCCCTCAGGATTAGCGTGGGACGTGCCTGCTCCCGTCTGACACGAAGTGTCAGACCAGGGATAATTCCATCCTTTGCCCAACCGGGGCTATCAGAGTGCACCAGGATCCAGATGAGGAATGTAATGTCTCGTCTCTGCTACAGCCGCATCCGCGATCAACTTGAAGGGTATTCAAAATACAAAAGCTGTGAGTGGACAAACCAAATATTTTATAAAAACATTTCATAAAGACCTTTATGCCCTTCATTAAAAACATATGCATGCATTCAAAAATCATTTCTAAGGTTCACGCCCGGTCCCCATAAACCGTCATGAACCACCAAACCATTTGGGCCTTGGCCCGAAATCAGTCAACAATACATGGGACCTCCGCCCAAACCAAAACACATGGGAACTCGTCCCAAAATCATCTCATAAGGGTCTTAGCACAGAACCAATACGCGTGGGTCTTAGCCTGACGCCATCTCAGTGAACTCGTACACATATACGTATATACATATATAACCCATCCTAGGCACTTCTAGAGAAGATGCCAATCTCGGGGCACACAGCCCCTAGGGAACACATCCCCGATATAGTCATGATGTCTCTATATATATAAGTATGCATACTACTCGGGGTCTCACTCCGAGTCTTCTCCCAGGATTTCTCCATCTGGGAGGCTCATCTTTGGACCTAGTCCGATCATCTCTCCGGAATCTGGTCCGAGACCACATCATAACGCCAACTCTTGGAACGGGATCCCTATGGGGATACACACTCTGGTCTGTGGATCGTGACTCTCCAGGTCGACGTCTGGAGGAGACCAATCAATAAGCTCATAAGGAGGGTATATACATACTAGTATAGCAAAAACCATAATACGGGACTCACACCCGATAACACAAAGCAACTGGGCTTCCAGCCCGAACATAGGACTCAACAGGGCCTCTAGCCCGATTTCACAATGAACTGGCATCGAGCCCGAACTCGTAAATCAACGGGGCATCGATCCCGATATCTCAGGGTCAGTCACGATCCCGATCACGATCCCGATCATAGCGATGCATGCAACCATCAATCCAGGACCGCTCTCAATCCTGGTATGTCGCCGTGAACACAACACTGTCGCGACCATCTCGAGACCATGGTGCACCCATCGCCGATCAATCCTCTAAACCGTCAGCACTCCGAAGTCGAGCCTCCAGTTGCTACTCAACAACGGGACGTGCATCGTGACCTCTTCGGAAGGAACGCATCCCAATCCGGAGGCGAGCATCACGTCGTCCGTCGCCGTGCACATAGCACCAGTCGCGACAACGACTCAGACCCGTAGGTCATCAATAGGGCCTCATGCCTGAGTTAAAACCAAATCTAAATGGGTCTCATGCCTGATTTTACCTTTTCAAAATCATTTCATGAAAATCGAAAGTGTAAGCGCGTATAAGCATGTATAAAACCCAAAAAACCTTGAAGTATGTGCCCATACGTAAAAACACACCAAAATACACTCAAGGCATCACAAAACATACATTAAAACATATATAAAACATTTATGCATGCATCGATTTAAGAAAAAAAGTCCACTTACAGACCATCCGCGCTGCCGTCTCGATACTCGTGCAATACGGCTCTCCCGGGTCAATCGCCGTCATCGGGACTTCCAAACCTGTCCAAAATACTTTAGAGGGTTACTAACTACTTAATTAACCCCTCACTAAAGTCCCATAATTTTTCGGGATTTTTAACTATTTTTAAACGCGCACTGAAATCTTAGGACAACCCGAACTATATCGAGAAGATATCCGATCGACTCGAAACCAGTCCCAAAATGTTCGTTACATCGAATAGATGATTTGACATGTTGGAACCTTCCACAGATTCCTTACCACGCGCCCTGTGATTGGCCTGTGCGTGGGCCTCACGCGCCGGCTACAGTACTTCATTTTCTTCCTTCAGCCGACCGGTCCAACTGGGCCGGTTCGGTTTTCCCTGCAACTTGGACCGGCGTGACCGATCCAGGCCTAGTTCTTCCTTGTTTTTCGTCCATTCTTCTCCTAATCAATCCTAATCTTCTTGTTTTGATCTTAGGAACTTAAAACTATAAATCAAATCCCCTAAAACCTTCAAAACCTGACTAGTCTAACTTTTCTTCACGGTTCAATTTTTCCAAAACCTTCCCCAGGGTTCCTCAACCTCCAATCTCCCTCAAAATCATCTTAACACACTCATACTAACCCATTTAACTCAAAACAATCAATTAAAAACGTCCATAACGATTAGAATTGAAAAATGGGAAATTCGGTTAAAACCGATACCTTGGTTGGGTTCCTCCTTTGCCGTCCACAGCGGTGCTGTTCCTGGGCGGCCACCACCTTGCTCAGTCCTCCTCTCTCTCTCTTGGGTCTCACCAAAGATAAAAGGGTTGAATGGTTTGGATTTGGGGTGGAAGGGAGATCGGGTTGGTTGGGAAAATAGGAAAATGATCGATGATGAAGGAATGGGATATGCATGAGTTGGTTTGGATGGGCAATGGATGGGTGACACTTGTCACTCATCCATTGGGCCTGTCCTATAATATCTGGGCCCGACTTGCTGCCAAATAGTCCCCGTCTCGTAAAACGTGTAATAGTGCGTTCGAACTTCCGTGAACCGTAACTTCTCCGTCGAACATCCGAATTCTACGTGCCACCTGTCTACAGATTCGTATCATCCTGATATACTTAACGATCCTCAGCCCTCGGCCATCTGACATCCCGGGTCAAAAGTCAACAGTTGTCCCCTAATCAACCAAATTACCAAAATGCCCCCGATCTTCCGATCGTCACAACTTCTTCATCGGATGTCGAAATCGAACGTGTCACGTGTCTATGAACTTGTGACATCCTGAACTATGTCACAGTCATAGACCAAAGTCCATTTGGCCGTTCGAACGAAAAGTCAACGATTCGCCCATTCTAAGGGCAAAATCGTCATTTCGCCCTGAACGTCCGTTAATCCTCGCCTAATCCCCGATTAGTCTTGCTAATCCATCATTAATCCTTAATTAATCCCGCTAATTCGGGACTGGTCGTTATAGTATCTCATCTGAAAGTGTTTGGATCTCTATGTTATACCCACATTCCAAAACAGACAAGACAGAAACTAGGTGATTCTAGCAGCAAAAGAGTGTTTGTTAGCTATGGAAGTTGTGAGAAGGGGTACATGGTGTTCAATTTGAAGGCCAAGAAAGTTGTAGTCTCAAGAAGTGTGGTTTTTGATGAAGGATGACACTGAGATTGGGAGAATCAGAAGGAAATCTCAAGTTTTGCCCCTATAAGCTTCAGTTCAGGCAGTCTCTACACTGAACCAGAAGTTATACCTCAGGGACTTGAAACTTCAAGATCTACCCAGAGGCAGGAACAATTAGCATCACAAGTCTCAGCCCCTCACTGAGCAGTGACTCAAGTGATTCTTCAGGTCAGAATACACCTGTAAATCTGATGAATCTCAGTGAAATCTATGCTAGATGCCACGTGAGCATAATAGAACCTGAAAGCTTCAGAGAAGTTATCAAGGAACAAGACTGGAAAGAAGTTATGGAGGCAAAGATGCAAATGATAGTAAAGAATGGGACTTCGGAGCTTGTGGAGAGACCTACAACTAAACCTGTGATAGGGGTTAAGTGGGTGTACAAAACTAAGCTGAACCTAGATGGGTCTGTACAGAAATACAAGGCCAGATTGATTGCTAAAGGGTACTCTCAGAAATCAAGAGTGGACTTCAATGAGACCTTTGCACCAGTTGCAAGACTTGACACAATTAGGATCCTTGTGGCCTTAGAACTCAGAAGGTATGGGAATTGTATCAACTAGATGTGAAATCAGCATTCCTGAATGGAATTCTAGAAAAAGAAGTCTATGTTGATCAACCTGAGGATTTTGAAGTTCAAGAAAGTGTTGGTTGTGTCTACAAGTTGAAGAAGACACTCTATGGGTTAAGGCAAGCACCAAGGGCTTGGTATGAAGAGATAGATACCTATTTGTTGAGTCGTGGGTTTGAAAAGTGCACAAGTTGATAAAGCTCAAACTACGCATTAAATTAAACACGTAATTTGAGTATTATGCAATTTAAACCCTTTTTGTGTAGATGTAGTATTGGTAAATAGGGATCGTTCTTAACCGGAGAAATTAGGGAACATTAATAATGTGTTAGTGAGAAAAAAAGAATGAATAAAATAATAATGAATTAAATAATAAATGAATTAAAGAATAAATGAATTAAAGAATTAAAGAATTAAAGAATTAAAGAATAAATAATTAAAGAATTAAAGAATTAAAGAGTTAAAGAATAAATGAATTAAAGAATAAATGAATTAAAGAATTAAAGAATAAAGAATGAAATGAGGGGTTTTGAACACAGTGTAATCTAAACTACATTTTAACCAAACTAAGAATTAAAATGCAAATGTTCATGCTAATTAGAACTTACAAACCATAGAGTAGTTTCATAGACAAAACTGACACTTTTACGTAAGTAATTTCAAATTAATAATCACATTATTTAAACTACTCCTAAAATAGACTTCATTCAAATACAAATTTTACCAACATTCTAACATTTTGCTCATAACGAAATTCTACCTTCATCATCTCAAATACTTGCATATATCTTTCAATATTATAAATGCATCAACCATTAATGTGCGTCAAATATCAATATTCTTCAAACATTTACAATATTATTCACCTTAAGTTTATAATTAAATGCGCCGACAACGATCAACATTTAATCTCTTCAATCCTAATCTAAATGCATCGAACAGTGGATAAAACATATATCATCAAATTGAACTTTAAGCACTAAGATATATGAAGAAAAAAAAATTCAGAAAGTAAAACGCAAGGAGATTGCATTCATACTTACAAAAGTTTAGGAAAAAAATACTATCAAATGTATTGAATTATAAGTAAACCGAAACAAGAATAAGAATTTAGGTAAAGGGAATAAAGTTACACTTTCGGAACCCAAGAACAGCTTGTGATTCCGAAAGTGGATAAAAACAATAGAATGTTATTCATAAAATTCTCTGAACAGCAGAAGGAACCTTATAAAGATGGAGGATAAAACATAAGAATTCGGACTTAAATTCTAGAATTATTTCGGAAATACTCGACCTAGATTTTTGTTAAGGAAAGCATAAATTCATATATAAAAGAGAAGTCAAAGAAGTTAAAAAGAAAAGTTTACAAAGAAAATCTAAGAACTAAAAGTAAGAGGAAATGAAACTTAAGAAATGAATCTAAAAACATAAATTAAAAGATAAGGTTTAAAGGAAAACTAATTAAGAAGAAAAATTGTAAGAAGTTAAAATGGTCCCAAAAAATGTCTCTCAAAAGAGAGAAAAAAAAACTAAACTAAATGAACTAAGAAAATAGAAGAAAGGGGAAAAATGGGGACCATCAACAAATGAAATGGCCTCTCTATTTATAGAGGGAAAGCCAAAATTCAAATAATAAAATACAAAATTAAAATAAAAAAATGAAATGATGATAAATGATGATAATTATGGTTGATTTGGTGTTGGAAAGCTGCACAATTGGAGCAGGTTGCTGTAGAAAGGTGCAGGTTGGAGCAGCTTGATTTTCGGCAGAGAACAACTGAGTTGGGAGCAGGTGGAATCGGCAGATTGCAGCTGGGATTGGACTGGTTCTTCGGCGTGGGCTGGCTGACAGGATGAAGGGAATTCAGTGCCTGACGCGCTGACAGGGGCGTGGTGATCGGCAGGTGTGCGCTGAGCTGGAGACACGGGCTTCGCGCGAAACACGTTGATTGGAGTAGGAAAAAAATCGGCGCGCGCGCTCCAAATCAAAAGAAACGGGTTCTGCAATCTCCTGTCGACGACCTGAGTGGGCTGGACGCGCAATAATTGGGCTGCGTGAACTAGTTTTCTAGGTTGGAATTTGGGTCGAGCTGGCCATGGGCTTGGACGAAATGGATCTGGGTTCCAGACTTGGATTGGGTTTCTGTAAAATAATTGTTAATTTTAAAATGGGTTTATAAAAATCCACCAAATTTCATCCATAATTTCGTCATTCGAACTCCGATCGGGACGATTCTTTCTCCAAAACGCTCCAAATTTCAAGCTTTATTTAATTCTACAAAAATCACACAACATATATTATTTTCTCCAATTATTTATTATTTTAATATTAAAAGTCAAGTATAAATGGTATAAAATAATATAAAATAATACTTATTTGAGGACCTATCACAAGCGAGGCCACTCTATACCTAAAGGTCAAGAAGGATGAAGGGACCTTAATATTGGCCATCTATGTGGATGATATTGTGTATACAGGTGACATCACAAGTTTGATGGAAGAATTCAAGCAAGATATGATGGGGAAGTATGAGATAACTGATCTAGGGTTGTTACACCATTTCCTAGGTATGAGAGTGATACAATCCAAAGAAGGGATCTTCATCCACCAGAGAAAATATGCACTAACTTTGCTGGACAAGTTTGGTCTAAAAGATTATAAACATGTGAGCATCCCTCTTGCTACAAGTGAGAAACTACATAGAGATGATGGGAGTGACGCTGCAGATGAGCAGCAATACAGGCAGATTGTAGGAAGCCTACTTTACCTGACTGCCACTAGACCAGATTTGATGTATGCTCCAAGCCTTTTGTCAAGGTTAATTGTAACGCCCCGGACGTTCTGGAAATGTAATATTATAAAATATTGATAAAATGACGTTTTTACCCTTGTGATTCGTATGGTCAATTTACTGACCTTTTGATTGGGAGGTCGAACGGATGTTGAGCGATGACCGTGACATAGTTCGGGACGTCACGAGTTCATAGACAGGTGGCACGTTCGATTCGGACGAACAGGGTGAAAGTTATGATGTTCGGAAGTTCAGGGGCATTATCGTAATTTGGACGTTATATGGGAAAAAGTTGACTTTTTGTTTGACAATTGATATGCAATTGACTCGAAGACCGTTATGTTCGTCTCGACGCCTCGAGTACAACGATAGGCGGCACGCTTGAAACGGACGTCGGATGACCGAGTTATGGGTCACGGAAGCTGGAGGGCAATTTGGTAATTTTTGCCCTGAGGGCATTTTGGTCTTTTCACACGGGGTACTGTTCACCACCGTGGAAAAACAGAGTGTGCGGCCGTGGGTTGAGCGTGCAATTGTTTAAGGTTTGGTGGAGGGATCATACACTTTGTTTATGGAAATTGAGGCATTGGAAGCACCCCATCGTGGCTGTGCAGAGCTTCAGTGCACGGGGAGTTTTAAAAATGGCCGTGGGCTCTGTGTGCGGGAAACAGTTTCCAGAGAGGTTCAGTGGATTCCCACGGGCTGTCTTCCATTCTGAGGGGTTTAGCTGAGTGTCATTGAGTCGGGGAACTCATTTCGATCATTTGGGCAGTCTGAGAGAGAGTTTGAGCGAGGTTCTGAGACGGGGAAGAGAAAAACGCAGAAATGGAGGGAAATTCAAAGGTTGGGTTTTGAGGCGAGTTGAACCAAACTGAGGGTGGAATTAGTCTTCTGGGATCCTTGCTAACGCAACCGTGCAAGAATTGAGGAGGATTGATCAAGGCTTGCTCAGAGACTCAAGTTCCAGTTTCTGGAAAAACACAGTGTTGAGGACGACGACTTCCAGGTTAGTTTGGGGTTAATTGGTTGGATGTTTTGGTTCGTTTGGGTTCCCTTAAGCTGCTGGTGAAGCTAATTTGATTGTGGCATTGGGTTGGGTGAGTTCTGAGTGACGACCCGTTCGTCTGTTCGAGTCTGGATTGCATCGATTTAGGGACAGTCGAGGTTAATCATCAACACAGACCTAAAATTTATAGATTAGAGAAGATAATAGGATCAAAAACGAGAGGAATTGATTGAGAATTGGGCTTGAACTGGTCGGGTCGAGTCGCGGGTAATAGACCCGTTTATCAGTCTATCCGGGTAGGAACGATGACACTGTAGCATGGCGCGTGGCCTTCACGCGCAGCCACTTTGGGCGGCGCGTGACGGCGCGTGCGATGTCATCTCCAATCACGGTCAACATGGAAATTGTTCCTTTCAGTCCAATTAACATTTTACCTTTAGGATTCGAGTTGTTCGGGAGTCATTCGGGATAATTTCAGGAGTCCCGAAGATTAAGTCTTTAAGTTTATTTTCGCCGAAAAATCCGGGAAATTAGGGAAAAATCTTACGAGCTATTTGAGGATGTTTGTAACCCTTCTTGTACATTTTTACAGGCCCGGACACTTCCGAAGCTACGGAGGAGCACGCGGGACGCGATTGACGCGTCCTAAAACCGTGAGTGGACTTTTTGATTTCCTAAATTGGGCATGCATGACTATTTTGCTTATTTATCTCATGGTTTTACATATGATTTTATGATGGTGATATGTTATATCGGTTTTACGTGTTTTTCACGTTTTCGAGATATTTACCGTATTTCACGCATTTCGAGGTTACGGTTTTCGCTTATGCATGCGTGATGATTTTGATAAAGTACCTGGATATGAATATGCATGTTCTCGGATTTATAATGTTTGATCATTTGTGAACTAATTTTCGGAAATTGCATGTGTTGGAAATTGCATGGGAATTCGGACATAAGTCCTATTATGAAGTGATATGTTTTCGGAATAATGTTGGAAAACGGTTTGTGATGAATCCTGGTTATTTGTGTTTAAAAACGGTTTTGGGTTTAAAGACCCGGTTAATGGTTGGATCTGGTTTTGGGTTTAAAGACCCGGTATGTTGATGACGGGGGCGGGCCCGAAAATTGGGTTTAAAGACCCGAATTGAGTTTAAAGACTCGTGAGTTTAAAGACTCGATTATTATGATACCCCCCGAGGCCTATTAATCATGTTTTGAGTTTAAAGACTCGTTGATATCCCGGGAAGGCCTAATGTTGAGTTTAAAGACTCGGATGGATCCAACGGCATAATTGTGATTATTGATTTACGTTTTACTTGATTTGTGCAATTAATGTTTCAAAATGACGGTTTCTGAAACCTGGCATTATTAAATGGTTTTTACATGAATTATGGCGATCCTTTGTAACGTTTTTCATGTGTTTCGGAAAAAGAGTTTTCAAAAGTTATTATGCAAATTTTGAATATTTGGTTATGCATGCGTGTTACAAAACTGGAGGGCGAACCCGATTTCGGAAAAACTGTTTTCCTGTAAAACTTATGTTTCGGTCCACTCACACTTTGTTGTTTTAAATTCCCTCCAGGTCGTGGTACAAGTGCGGGGGCAAGCGCCGAGGCAGAGGCGGAGGCATAAAGTTTTCCGTTGCGGAGTAGTTAGTTCACAGAGTAGGACTTGTCTCTTTAACTTGTTTTGTAATATCGCTCTGTGAAACTGTGGACTTGACGTCCAGTCGGATGTATTTGTTTAATCTCCCTAGTCTGACAATGGGTGTGTTGTAATATAAATTAGTTTTCCGGTATTTTGGATTCGATTGTCAGACGGGAGCAGGATGCTTCTCGATTATCGAGGCGATAATCGGGGTGGGTCCTGTCATTAATCATACCAAGATTCACTATAGGACAACAAAGAGGGTTCTCAGGTATGTTCAGGGAACACTTAACTATAGGATAAGCTACAAAAGAGGGAATACTACCACTCTTGTGGGATATTGTGATAGTGATTGGGGAGGCTCACTAGATGACATGAATAGTACATTTGGATATGCTTTTAAATTTGGCAGTGGGATTTTCTCATGGGCCTCAGTAAAACAGGACAGTGTTGTCCTCTTTACTGCAGAAGCTGAGTATGTGAGTGCCTTGAGACAACAACACAAGTAGTATGGCTAAGGTTTGTGCTTGGTGATCTAGGGGAAGGCCAAGCAGAGGATAAACCTTTTCTACGTGATAACATGTCAGCCATTGCCATAGCCAAGAATCTTGTCTTCCATCAGAAGACAAAACACTTCAATAGAAGATGGCACTACATTAGGGATGCAATCCAGAATGGAGAGATATCCATTCAGTATAGCAGGACTAAAGAATAGGTAGCTGACATCTTCACTAAACCTCTACCTAAAGACATGTTCTGTTTCCTAAGAAGACTCCTACGTGTGGTTCCAGTGAATAGTTTAGGAGGGACTGTTGGAAGTTAAGCAGCTCACTGGACGCTGACTTGGCAGTGGATAGCTGTCAACTCGTGAGGAAAAAGTTAGCAAGATACGTTTGAGTGAGTGCTATGTGTGTGCAATTCAGTTTGAAGGTTGAGTGACGTGTAAAGTGAACTGTTAAAGATGAAATCACAGTGAGCGTGAGAGTTGAGTGAGCAATGAATGTATATGTAATCTCTCACTTAATTGAATCAATGAGAATCAGAGAGAAAAACAGATAGAGAGAGCTTGAGTAAGAAGAATACTTAGCCTTCAGAGAGAATTACAAATCCGAAGTCACTATAGCATTTTGTCAAACACCTAGAGTGCATTAGCCTATTATATGAATCAATCCAATCTTTCCTAATAATCTGATCCTAGAATTTGAGTAGAAGAAGATCTAATTTATTCCTAAACCATACAAGCTAGTCTCGTAATTTCCAACTAAGGAGATCAAGTTTGAAAGTGTACCTGAGGCAATGGAACAGTGCCAAGCAGTACGGCGGGAAAGTTGAGATCTTGATCATCCTTCAAACTGTTCTGATTGCCAATAAAAAATTCGGTGCAACTGTTATACCGCACAAAATTCTTCTTTGAATATCTTTTTTAATTTCTTACTCTCTTTGATTCTTTGCTTGCTTTCGACTTTCTTCTAGAATTGATTATGTTTCCACTTTATTCAATCCACAAGAATTCATGAACCTATCCAATCTCCATCATTTGCGCTTCATTATATACACCAACATAACCCACCATTCTGCAGGGTGTCAACAAATTGTATTCATTATGCAAATCAGTCCTCCTATTGAGGTTTTTTTTTTCAAAACTCTCAATCAAACAAGGTTCATTTTGAAACTGCTTGAATTGAATGGCTTCAAAGAGAATTGTGAAGGAGCTCAAGGACTTGCAGAGAGATCCACCAACTTCATGCAGTGCAGGTTTCAAGCCGAAGAAGACATCATTAGAATTGGGCTTTTGGCAAAATTTGATTTCTTATGGTGCTTTTTTTTTCCTTAAATTTTCCAGGTCCTGTGGCTGAGAGCATGTTCCATTAGCAAGCAACAATCATTGGTCCAAATGATAGCCCTTATTCTGGGGGTGTGTTCATTGTGACCATTCATTTTCCACTTGATTATCCTTTTGTCAGATTGTCTACAATATATATTAATAAGACATTTAATCGTTTAAATGTAGCAAACTATATAAATAAAACGTTTAATCGTTTATATGTTAAAAATTATGCTGCCAGACTATAAATTTGAACCGCCAAATATTGTGATTATTTGCAGGTGGCCTTCAAGACCAAAGTATTCCATCCAAATATAAACAGCAATGGTAATATCTTCTTGGACATTCTCAAGGAGCAATGGAGTCCAGCACTCACCATATCCAAGGTGATCTATATTAAAGCTTCACAGTAAATTGAAAGTGGAAACCATCATATATATATATATATATTATAATCTCGACGTAAATGATGTGACAATATTTTATTTTTTGATATTTCAACTTTCTTCTGGTCTTATTTATTTACAACGAATATGAAACTTGGATGACATACAGGTTTTGCTGTCCATATGTTCGCTGTTGACGGACCCAAACCTTGATGACCCGCTTGTGCCGGAGATTGCTCATATGTGCAAGGCTGACAGATTCAACTATGAGTCAACAGCTCGGAGCTAGACCTAGAAGTATGCCATGGGCTAAGAACCCTAGTATTGTATAAGTAATACCACAACATCCTTCTATAATTCTAGTATCAATATATTATGCATATATATATATATATATATATATATATATCTCTCTCTGTTTTCTTGAGGCCCCTCACTTGTAATTTGAGCTCCTTTGCTTGAAATGAATGAATATGGCTGCCAACTTTTTCAAGTTACAGTTTTCAAGTTACAGTTTTCAAGTTACAATTTTCAAGCATAGAGTTGCTTAATTTCTTGCTTAAGCTTGGAAGAAGTATAAAGTTGCCCATATAATATATATATATATATATATATATAATACACACATGAGTATATATAAATATAAAAAATAAATAAAATGAGCCATATATCTTATATAATACCTTTGTCTCTATACATATTGAGTATGAAAGTTTGGCGCGAAGGAAAGTATTTTGGCACGAAGGAAAGTTTGGCACCTTAACTTTGCCCGATGGGTCATTAACGCTTGCCCGACGAATCCTTCGTTGGGCAAAGTCTGGGCATATTAAATATCAACCCACAACTGCACTTCTTTTTCTTCCCCCTCTTAACTCTTCCATACCTTTCATTGCTCTCTTTCACTCACTCCCACCTACCATAACTTAATTTCATCATCATTTTATCATCACTTCATATAAGGTTTGATGAATTTATTTATAATTTTTTGTAGTAATTTTGAGATTTTGATTATTTATTGGAAGCTAATCAATTTTTGTGTTTTAGGAAATTTGTAGTTTATTTGAAGGAATACTTATAAAAAGGTATGAGTGTTTACCTCTAATTTTAATTTTTCTAAGAAGTTTGGATTTAATTATGCTAGGAAATTGTAATTTATTGTGGAAAATTTGTAGAAAATGTTTAGAATTTTGGATATAATTATGCTAGGGAAATGTGATTTATCCGTTCATGCAAAGTTAATCTGGTTGATTAACTTTGTATAATGAAATTGAATGGAAAACTTAAGACTCGTTTGAGAGTTAGTGAATCATATAGATTTACTGGCTCTTAAATTGTGACATGACCCATTCCTAATTCACCTCAAAGCAAAAAAAGAGGCCATAAGCGACGGGTCAGAACAGTAGCATCAAATACATATAGCGTCGTAAAAGATTTTTTATGGCGGTTTTGCAATGGTCACGAAATTGTCGCAACAAAGTGGGGACGCAAAAAGTTTGGCACTTTAGCGACAGATTCAACCATCGCAAACTTTATTTACTACGGTATTGGGATGGGTGAATTCCATCGCCACAACATGAGAGTCTAATTTAAGATGACTATTTACAACTCCATGGACATCGCAAAAAAGGGTATTTTAGGCCGAAATATTAGGGATGGAAATGTAATAAAGAACTAAAATAATTAATTTATTTTCAACAGAAGTAGCCTTTGCAGTATGCGCTTTTGCAACTATGCTCATATATTGTTAAAAACATGCTTTTAAGAATACATTATGGAGGCGCCAAGACAATATATAATCATTCCTGTATTAAAGAAAAAAGCAATCTAATAAAGGATTAACTTCATAACCCTTCGTATCTCAATAAGTCACATAAGCATGTTTGGTTTTCAATTTCCAAACAAATAAAATTGTACTAAAAGAGTTCAAGCTTCAAGATTTCAAGCATTCGACTTCAAAATAAATCAGTAATTGTTTCTAACCTGAAAATTCAAAAGTACATAACAATTAATGATTTAGTGAAAAACCTTCAATTTGAATTTCTAGCTAGTAATGTTGGTTACACACCGGTGATAAAATAATTGCGTTTGTACTTCTTGGTTTAAATATGGTCCAACTGATTACTCACATTACGTCCTCGTTGGTCCACGCTTGAGACATTTCAAATCTATTGAAAGCAAAAAAATGTATGCATAGTAGATTATTATAGGATGCAATATAAATATACTTCCTATCAAGCAAGAAGTAAGGAAGAATAAAATCATACAGGATTAGGTAAGGAAATGAATTTCAAAAATAAATTTTTTCAATGAATCCACATAATTTCACACAAGGAAAGAAAGTACTGAATGCCATTAAAAATCATATCAAGAATTTCACACAAGGAATTTATGGTATGTTAAGTTTTGGGTTGTTGAAGCAGAAATCGAACCCGCCGTGAAAAATTCTCACAATTCCTGCAAACAGCAAAAAATTAGCTATCATTGCCTTGATCGATTACCCGGGGGTTGTTCGACCAAGAACACTCCGATGCCTAAGTTAGCTTTGAGAGAGGAAAAGGATATACTTCGAAGCGAAGAATCGACTTACCTTTATTGGGAAATGTGTACCTCTTATATAGGGGTGAGTGAGATGTTCAATTTCCATAGTTTCGATGTGGGACAAATGCTCCTCAATTTGCTTGCTAACATGTGTTATACAGATCGAGGGTGGAGGGGTTTCCATATGTCATCCTGGTTTGGACCCAATGTTGGGCTATGTAAGCGTTGTGGGCTTGGGCCATGTCCGGTACTTGGGCTTCAAGTATTATTGTCAGGGGCAATTTGGTCATTCCAAGAATTATGGGCTAAGTGGCAGCTCTACATTCTTCCGGTGACTTTGGGTTCCACAAATGCCCCCACATCGCTTAGGAATTCAGAGAATCTTAAGGGATTTAATTTGTATTGTGGTCCCAATAAATTATATATGGGAGTAAGACTCCACTTGATCTTCAATTTCATTGTACCGTTGTTCTTGTGTATGATAAATTTTGTTGAGTTCGAAATGTCACATCAAAATGACATAAATATGCTTTAGGTCTTGGGGTCCGATATGTATTTGTGTTGTAACCTCCTTAATTCACCACATGTTAGGCACAAATTAGCTTGAGGGGATATCGGTTGACTGCTTCAGAAGGTGTCGTGCGTCGGGCTTTAGTTTGAGAGTCAGTAGTGGGCCAACACTGGTTGAATTTTGCCTAATCACCGAGGAAACATCTCCACATGTTCGCTGCTGGGTGGTACATCAGGCAGGCAGGGCCCGCATTTGACGACGCCCATGTTAGTGCCAATAGAGATGTGCCATACGTTGAGCTCGGATTGGAGGCTGAAGTTGGCAGTTCGGGTTGGTCATATGTCATGTTGCGCTTGACCCTTGCCATGAGGTATTTTGCTCGCGTGCGGAGTGGAGCACGTGAATGGCAGCAGTTACCAAATATTGTGTCAATTGTAGATGCAATATATAAAATTTTATATACAATCAGTCCTACTTTTTTGGTATACTCATGATAGCTCTAGGCATCCGCTGGCAATGATTCAAGCGACGACTTATTTATTTTTCCAAGGCGATCATTTTAAGATGCGGCAAGGTGTATGACAGGACCCATTCTAATCCCCCCGGAATTAGTGTGGGATGACCCTGCTCCTGTCTGACACGGAGTGTCAGACAAGGGATATTTTTGACCTTTGCCCTCCCGGGCTATCAGAGTACGCCAGGATCCGGAGGAGGCATGTGATATCTCGGTCTCTACTACAGTCCACATCCGCTGTCAACCTGAAGGGCAGTCAAAACATTAAAAGCTGTGAGTGGACAAAACAAGAGTTTATAAAACAGTTGATAAGAGAAGCCATTTTTACCCTTCACTAAAAAGCATGCATGCATTCGAAAACTATTTATCCAGAAAAACCATAATGAAAATGACCATACGGGCCACTGCCCAAAACCTGTGTAAACATACATCATATATCATATCGTATATCTCATAAAGCATACATCATATATACATATAATTCACACAACCAATCCTGTCACGGTTTCCAAAGCTACGCGCGTGCTACCCAGGTCTCAATCCGAGTCTTCTCAAAGTCAAGATCAATGTCCGCAGACCACTGACCCTACCCGAGGTAATAGTAATCATAGCCTTCCTGAGAGTAAGGAACCCAACTGGGGGGTGACTCCACTCAGTCGGTGCTCCGTGACTACTCCGGGGTCCACCCAGGCCAACGACCCTCCCCGGAGGAGATAATAGAAGTAAAGGAAGGTATATGAATACATATATATACATAACATAAACATTCATGCCCGGTTCCCTTGAACCGTCATGATCCATAACATCCATAACAAGGGTTCATGCCGGTTTCCATAAACCGTCATGAACCAGAATGACCTGACAAAGGTTCATGCCGGTTCCCATAAACCGTCATGAACCACAATGACCTTTCCAGAGTTCATGCTGGTTCCCATAAACCGTCATGAACTTGGAAATCCATCTAGGGTCCCTGACCCGAAATCATCAGTGTAAAACAACTGGGTCTCGTGCCCGAACATATGACTCAACTGGGCACCGTGCCCGATATCTAAGGGTCAGTCACGACTCCGATCATAGTGATGCGTGCAACCATCCATCCAGGACCGCTCTCAATCCTGGTATGTCGCCGTGAACGAATCAACCGACGCGACCACCACAAGATCACGGTGCACCTATCACCGATCGCTATCCTGAACCGTCAGCACTTCGAAGTCGAGCCTCCCCAGGCTGCCCGACCACGAATCGTGCATCGTGACCTCTCCGGAAGGAACACATCCCAATCCGGAGGCGAGCGTCATATCGTCGATCGTCGTGCACATAGCACCCGTCGCGACCACGATTTAGACCTGAAGGTCGTAAATAGTGTCATATGCCCGAGACCAAACTAAAGGGGTCTTATACCCGAGTTTATTCTTTTAGAAATCCAAAACCTTTTCATTTAGACCAATAAAGAAATACAGACCCGTATAAGGTCGAAACCTCGAAATACGTGCTTATACGTAACCACATACAAATGCACCCATGGCATCATCAAACATGTAATAAAACATATAATAAACATTTATGCATGCACCAATTTAGAAAACAAGGTCCACTCATAGACCGTCTGAAGCCGCGCCTCGATACGCGTGCCATACGGCTCCCCGAGCCGATCACCGTCACCGGGACTCCCAAACCTGTCCAAATTTTAATATAAGGTTACTAACTACTTAATTAACCTCATACCAAAGCCCTGTAATTTTTCCGATTTTCTAACTATTTTTAAAACCAAACCTAAACCTTCGGACAACCCGAAACCTATCGAAACGATGTCCGATTGACACGAAACCAGTCCCAAAATGTTCGTTACATCGAATAGATGATTTCATATGTTGGAACCTTCCCCAAAATATCCCCCACGTACCCACACGCGCCGCCTGAAGTGGCTGCGCGTGGGCCTCACGCGCCGCTACAGTACCCGTCTTCAACCTCCGCGACTGGTGCGAACCGGTCCGGTTACTGTGCTGAACAGGCGTAACCGGTTCAGTGTCCCTACTCCCTCATTTTCGATCCGATTGCTTCCATTCCAATTTCTAAATTCCTATTTTCAAGTTTCCTATCTAACCCAATCAATTAAACAACCTAAAACCACATAGAACCCGTGAACCCATTTTGAACCATACGGTTCAAACTTCCCCGATCAACCTCCACGGCGTCCCAGCCGTCAACCACCACCAAAACCCTCTTAAAACCCTCCTAGCATCCTAATAATCATTCCCCAATCATTCAAAACCAGCCATAATGCTCAAATCGAAAAATAAGGAAAAATGGGCCTAACTGTGCACTTCGCGGGTTCAAGGCCGCCGTCCACGGCGGCGTGGCTTCTAGCTGCCACCACGCTTCACAGGTACTCCTCTCCCTCTCTGGTCTCTCACGGATGGGTTATAGGGTCAAGGGTTTGGATTGGACTCAGAAATGGTGATCGGGTTTGGTGGGAGGGATGGAAGAAAATGATCGATGTGGATGAACGGGAGATGCATGAATGGGAAAATGGTAGCCAGTGGATGGGTGACAAGTGTCACTCATCCATTGGGCCTCCATTAAATATCTGGGCCCACTAGAGACAAACTGCACTTTTTGTCTCGTAAAACGTGTTACCGTAAATAGTATCTTAGAACTTCCGTGAACTGTAACTTCGCCGTCGAACGTCCGAATTCGACGTGCCGCCTGTCTACGGATTCGTATCGTCCCCATCTACGTAACGGTCTTTGGCCCTCGGCCATCGGACCTCCTTGTCAAAAAGTCAACATTTGACCTCCTATTCACTCAAATTACCAAAATGCCCTTAAACTTCCAAACGTCATAACTTCCTCCACAAACGTCGGAATTGAACGTGCCACCTGCCTATGAACTCGTGACGTCACGAACTGCGTCACGGTCATCGGTCAAAGTCCATTTGACCGCCCGATTGAAAAGTCAACGTTTTGCCACCACCAGGGGCAAAACGGTCATTTCACATCGTTCGTCCGATTTCGCTCTACTAATCACGAATTAGCCTCACTAATCGTGATTAGTCACTAATCTAATCATGGAATTTGGGACGGGTCGTTACAGTGTATACTTGGAGAAATTCAGGAAACTTCGCTCTGTGGGAGCGCGGTGGTTCGCGTAGCCAGAGTCCATTTCGAGGGGAGGATATTCAATTTGAGGGAAAAAAAATCCAGCTAGTGGACAATACAAAGACTTCCTCCTTTGGTCATCAATTGAGGTGGAAACTTTTATTCTCAAAAAGCTTAGACGGTGGAAGACCTTCCAAAAGCTTGGTCAAGGAGTAGCTGAGCGCTCAAGTGTATTTGACAATTGTCACCATCTTGAAGAAGAACATCAAAACAGAAGCTTGACTTTCCTTCAGAGAATAAGTCAAGTCCTGAATTGCCTTCCAAGTCTGCTCGAGGCCATTTCCTGGTTGTTATGGCTTATCAAGGTCATCCAGCAGATGCAGACTTTCCATTAGTCTTTCCGAGCACTTGGTGAAGTTTTTGTAAGTGGAAAACTCAACAAGGGCGGAAATGTAACAACCCGTACCTTCGGGAAGGGTACAAATGTAGTTTTGTAAAATATTTGTATAAAAAGGACGATTTTGCCCTTGTGAATAGTGTGCCAAAAGTTGAATTTTTGATTTGTAGGTTGAACGAGCTTTTACCATTGACCGTGATGTAGTTTAGGACATCACGAGCCCGTAGACAGGTGGCACGTCCGATTTGGACAATCGGAGGAAACTTTATGGTGTTCGGAAGGTTAAGGGCGTTACCGTAATTTTGGTTAAATAGGGGGAAAATGTTGACTTTTGGCTGGACTATTAGTTTTCACGTAGATCGAGGACCGTTAGATAGGTCTCGACGTTCTGAGTACAACGACAGGCGGCACACTGTCATCGGACGTCAGACGGATAAGTTATGGGCCTAGGAAGTTGAAGGGCAAAATGGTAATTTTGGACCTAGGGTGTAACGACCCGTCCCGAATTCCGGGATTAGATTAGTCACTAATCTTGATTAGCGAGGTTGAACGGTGGTTAGTAGGGCGGAATCAGACAAAATGTGCAAAATGACCGTTTTGCCCCTGGTCGTGGGCAAAATGTTGACTTTTTGATCGGGCGGTCAAACGGACTTTGACCGATGACCGTGACGTAGTTCGGGACGTCACGAGTTCATAGACAGGTGGCACGTTCGATTCCGACATTCGTAGAGAAAGTTATGGTGTTCAGAAGTTGAGGGGCATTTTGGTAATTTGGCATATTAGGGGCCAAATGTTGACTTTCTGACCGGGAGGTCCGATGGGCAAGGGCCAAGGACCGTTACGTAGGTATCGTCGATACGAATCCAACGACAGGCGGCATGCCGAAATCGGAGATCCGACGACGACGTTATGGTCAAGGAAACGAACTAACGAACCGAGGCCGGGATTAAAATAATAATATAATAATGAATAGTGACCGTTGACCCTACACGCCTGGATGAGTGACAAAGTGTCACTCATCCCTTGAAATCAGAATCCATGTTTTTGGGGGAGACCTCATCATGATGTTTAATTAATTTTTAATTAATTAATTAATCTTTTAATTTCCATTATCCCTCCCTAATTTGCTTAACCGTGTACAACCAACCCAGCTTCTACCCAACCTAAAATCCTCTGCCATTGCTGAACCTGAGAGTGTGATTTTGTGAGCGTTTTGAGTGTGATTTCAACTGGGTAAACACGAGAGAGTGGCAGTGAGGAGGAACTGAGAATTCGAAAGATTGAGTTTTGGGAGGGAAAATCAAATTGGACGAATTGGGCTGTGATGATCGAATTGAAGCTTGGAAACATCTTACTGAGGTTGTGACGAGTCGATCCACGTCAAAAACGAGAAGGATTGATGCCGTTTTGGCTCTGATCGAGCTTGGTGACAGAGGAAGAAATCGAGGCTGAGTCGTGGAGTTTGGGGCTGTGATTGACTCAATTGTTGTGGGGAAATGACTCCTCATGATCCCACGATGCTTCTGGGTTCATCAATTGAAGGAAACCGATCGAGATCGATGGACCTCCATTGATGAACAGTGTCGGTGCTCGAGTTTGAGTCGTGACGTTTGAGCACCGGTTTGATGCAATTGATGTGGGGGAATTGTTCCTCATGGTCCATTGATGCTTCTGGAATCATCAATTGGATGAAACCTGCATCAATTGAGGGACTTCCATGATTGAACAGTGACCGGGTGTTCTTCGTGGATCATCATCGAATCGTGGGAATCTGGGTAAGGATTTGTGTAATTGAGTTTACAGACTTATAATTGGACTTAAAACGAAGCTAATGGATTGATCAATTGAAGGAATTAGGATCAAATTGACAGGATTGGAACCGGGTTGTGTCGCGGGTGAATTGGACCCGTTTACCAGACAAACGGGTTGGGCTGGTGACACTGTAGCAGGCGCGTGAGTTTCACGCGCAGCCACTCACGGCGGCGCGTGACGGCGCGTGGGCACGAATCTCGAGGTGAGGTCAACATGACTTCTGTCCTATTTAATGTAACGGACATTTTGGAATTGGTTTCGTGTCGATCGGACACCGTCTCGATATTGTTCGGGATGTCCGAAGGTTTTAAATTAAGTTTCAAAATAAGTAAAAATTCGGGAAAATTACGGGACTTTGATAGGATGTTAATGTTGAGGTTAGTAACCCTCTAATGTGATTTGGACAGGATTGGGAGTCCCGGTGATAGTGGTGTGGCCCGGGAGGGCCGGTGGCACGCGTATCGAGGTACACGGTTAAAACGGTCTGTGAGTGGACTTTGGTTTTATAAATCCTATGCATGCTTAAATGTGTTATATGGTTTATATACATGATTTCTATGATGGTATTTGTGAGCATTGATTTTGGATATGTTGCACGTATTTCGAGGTGTTTTCCGTATTTCACGTATATTGGGATTAACGGTTTATTTGTGGTTTTGTGTGCTTGTGGTTAAATAAATAATATGATGAAATGGTTTTGAAATTGGAAATATGAACTCGGGCTTGAGGCCCACTTGTTTTGGAAATTTCGGACTTGGAGTCCATTTGAGACTCGGGCCGGGGGCCCAGTTGGTTTACAAATCGGGCCATGGGCCCAGTGGTTCATAAAATCGGGCATGAGGCCCAGTTGGATAATAAATGTGATTTTGGGTCAGGGACCCTATGTTTTATAATGGTGATTTTGGGTCAAGGACCCTAAATGGAATTATGTGGTTTTATGGAAATTTCGGGCAGGGCCCAATGAGAATAATGTGATAAAAGGATTTAATAAAACTGTTTTCCATATACCATCTGGATACAAGGATATATGATGGTCTCCTCCAGATGTCTGGGACACTGGGGAAGTCACGGTGCATTGCCTGCGAGGGGTCATTATTCGGAGCAGCCGGACCGTATGATGACTCAGGAGCAGGATTGCTATGATTGACGTCAGGGACGTCAGACATCAGGGATGTCAGATATATGGACCCGGAGAGACCCCGGGCAGCACGCGTAGCTTGTGAAACCGTGAGACATGACGTCAGGGACGTCTAGCATCAGGGATGCTGGTGATGGTAATGGTAAAATACGAATTAATGAAATGGCTTTCCGGGTGGATTTATGATTGTGTGATTTTAATGAATTAATGTTCATTTATGGTAGTGGGTGGTGACCCACATGGTCGTATATGTATGGCGGTGGTATTCCACGGTTTTGGGCTGAGTTCCCACACTTGGTTTTTGGTTAACGGTTTTTGGGCTAAGGCCCTAATGGCTCGGTTGAGCAAACGTTTTGGTTACCGGTTTTCGTGGCATGCATATGTTTTTATTGGAGGGCATAAATGTCTTATAAATGTATTTGGTAAACTTATTGGTTTTTGTCCACTCACAGCTTTTGGTTTTAATGCCCTTCAGGTTGATCACGGATGCGATTGCAGCAGAGACTGGGACATTGCACACCTCCTCCATCGATCCTTGCGCACTCTGGATGCCCCGTTTGGGCAGTGGCTCTTGGTCATCCCTTGTCTGACACCCCTGGTTGGACGGGAGCAGGGCACATTCCATGGGAATCCCGGGGGGGATTGGGATGGGTCCTGTCATAGGGGCATTTTGGTCTTTTCACACTTGGGCCAATCAGATAAGACCATCTGGGATTGTGTGATTGGATATTTATTTTCTGTCCAGGGAGAGTGGGACACGTGGGGTAAGCCTAGAGGATTCTAGGAAGGTTTTAGTGTGCACGGGTATAACTTGCACGATTTTGAACCGTGCATTTGGTTCGAAGAACAGAAACAGAGAGTGAGACGGTGAGGCTTTGTTGATCGATTCTGAGAGTGTGGGAAACTTTGTGACTTGGTGAGAGTGACAGAGAGAAGAGAGAAGCTAGTGAGTGAGTGAGAGTGAGAACCGTGCAAGAAATCAAGGTGGGTGAAAGGTTTGAGTCTGAGGAAAACAGAGAGGGTCGAGGTTGTGGTGCAATCACAGACGACCATTTTGATCCAATCAAGGTCGAGGGGAAGCTAAGACGGTTGAGGGCAACACTGTGGACTCAGTGGACCACAGCGGAGTGTGCTGCGGAGGAGAGAAAGACGGTAAGCCCTATTTCCCCTCTTTTTCCCGTTTTATTCAAATCAATAGTTGTGGCTTTTGGGGCTGAGTCGAGGGATTCCGTGAGTGCTGTGAGACTCGGTAGGTTCCTAGGAGTCGTTTTAGGTTGAAGCCGTGATGGGGGATTACCTGGTTGGCCGGGAACCGAAACAGAGGTTTTGGGTAGTTTTCATTCGAGCTTGGGGGCGATAGGTTAGAGGTAGGATTGGCGTGTTTGGTTGAGGGGAATGGATGGTTGGGTTGAGGAAGATGCTACTGGTGAAAAAAGGAAGGAAAATGGTGGACGAACGGCGGAGAACCGGCCACGCCGGTCCAGAACAGTCACAGGCTCGAGGTAGAAGATGAACAGTGTTTGTGTGCAAGCGCGTGAGGCCCACGCGCAGTCACTTTGGGCGGCGCGTGGGGGCGGGTGGGGCGTTTTTCGAGGAAGTTTCCAACTAGGTTTTTGGTCTAAATGTTATAACGAATCTATTGGGACAGGTTTCGAGTTAATCAGACGTCATTTCGGGTTAGTTCGAGGATCCGAACAGTTTAGGGTTTTCGTGTATTTCGCGTTTAAAATCCCGAGAAATTGGGGAAATTAGGATAAGCGTATTTGAAGTAATTGTGACCCAATTTTGTGACTTTTGACAGGACGGGACACTCCTGAGATGGTTTAGGAGCGTACGGAGCTCGATTGACGCTTACGGATTTGTGAGTGGACTCCTTCTCTTTTAACGAGCATGCCTAACTGTTTTATCTACATGTTTTATGTTTTTAAGCATGTTTTTATGATCATTGCTTATATTATATCTGTTTTACCTGTTTGCACGTTTATCAAGGCGATTACGGGTTTTAGCACGTTTTCCGAGAAATGTTATATATATGATTCTCATGCCATGCTTTTTGTTACCGAGTTTATATGATGATAGTGGATTTTGAAACATGATTTGACAAACAAGGTTTTCGATTTTAGAATCGGATTTCGGAAACACGAAATTTGGTTTTTAAGTTGAAAAGTGGATTTCTGGATTTGGGTTCGGAATGACGGTTCTGAACGCCGGAAAGGCTTCAGACTAGTGATTTCGGATTCGGGTTAGGATATGGACTTAGAAATGGTTTTCAAATGATTTAGATTGGATTTTCTGGATCTGGTTATTGGGTTTAAAGACCCGGATTATATATGATGGGGGCAGGCCCGGATTGAGTTTAAAGACTCGGATATTACGCTATTACCCCCGTAGGCCTGTTGAGTTTAAAGACTCGGGAGTTTAAAGACTCGGATTACATTTGAGGCCTGGATTGAGTTTAAAGACTCGGATAGACCCAGAAGGTTTGATCAGGACATTACTATTGGTACATCTTATTTTTGTGATACGTTTTTGGAATGCTTAATTACTGTTTATATCACTGTTTTCTAGTACTTAGTTAGGCATGCATGTTTTCTTTAAAATGGAGGGAAAATCCTATTTTTGTTTCATAAATTGTTTTCATACGTTTGTTTTCTTTTTAGTCCACTCACGTTTTTCTAGTTTTCAATTACCTTCCAGGTCGTGGTGAAAAGCGTCGGGGTGATCGTTGAGGCAGGGACAGAGGCATAGAGTTTTGCGGCGTTTTCCGTTGCGTGAATAGCCTAGTAGGACTTTTTTGTGCCTGTTTTGTATAACACTATGCTCTGTGTTACTGTTGTATTATATTTTCTCCCTAGTCTGATAGTTATACTTATGTTTTCTTGAGGTTATTTTGGTAGTTTAAGTGTGATTGTCAGACGGGAGCAGGGTTCATCCCGGTTATCGAGGTGATAATCGGGGTGGGTCTTGTCAGGAAATCCAGCTATTTGAGGCTTGAATGGTTTTTACTATCATATGCCCCCACAACTTTGCTCCGAAAAGAAAATAAGGAGCTAAAGTTGGGTATGATGAGTTGCAACGGAGTCCCTTCCAAAGAGCTGGAGCTGGAGTAAGAGCAAGAGTTTGAGGTCAGGAATGATGGATGGCTTTCCCCCTACTTTCGGCTGAAGAATGGACCGAGTCTCAAAGGATGATAGACATTAGTGCCTTGCACCCAGAATTCTCATAGAGTAGTTGCTTCTTATCCATGATTGTATTTTCATTTCAACATTGAATGCTTGGTGTGAGTAATCGACATGTGATTTGCTAACCATTTTCCAATTTGAATTTTGAATTCGTGTGTGAAGTTTCCTCTAAAAACTTTTATTTGTTTGAATTAGCTTCTGCACTTGTAGGTCTGTCAAATGCCCCCAATGTAGCTATCAGCATCCATTGAGAGCTTTTCTACTCCAATTGGTCTAGAGTGGCTCCCAGAAAGAGTCTTGCGTTGTTTCTGGGGTGAAGACTTGGATTGTTTCTTGGAGGAAGGCTTCAAGTGCTTCCAGGTGGAAGGTCTTGATGTGCTCCTGAGAGCAAGGCTTCGCAGGCTTTCTCGAGAAAGGTTTTGATTACTTCCTGAAGGAAAGGCCTGAGATGTTTCCTGGAGGAAGACCTTGATGCTTCGCAAGGCAAATTTTGGATGCTTCGAAGAACGAAGGCATGGGTGCTTCACATTAGGAAGGCTTGGGTGCTTCGCAAGGCGAAGGCTTGGATGCTTCGCAGGGTGAAGGCTTGGGTGCTTCGCTAGGCAAAGACTTGAATGCTTCACATGGCGTAGGCATTGATGTTTCACATGGTGAAGGCTCTAGTGCTTCCTATGGCAAAGGCTTTTATGCTTGGCATGGCGAAGGCTTTGGTTCTTCGTATCAGCAAAAGCTTGGGTGCTTCGCGGGGCGAAGGCTTTGCGTGCTTCGAGGGGTGAAGGCTTTGCGTGCTTCGCGGGGCGAAGGCTTTGCGTGCTTCGCGGGGCGAAGGCTTTGCGTGCTTCGCGGGGCGAAGACGTTGGTACTTCGCGGGAGCGAAGGCTTCAGATGCTTCGCTATGACGAAGGCTTCAGATGCTTCGCGGGAGCGAAGGCTTTGGTACTTCGCAGGAGCGAAGGCTTTGGTACTTCGCAGGAACGAAAGCTTCAAATGCTTCGCTAGGGCGAATACTTTGGTACTTCGCGGGGCGAAAGCTTTGGTGCTTCGCAGGGCAAAGGCTTTGGTGCTTCGCGGGGCGAAGGCTTTGGATACTTCGTAGGAGCGAAGACTTTGGATGCTTCGCAGGAGCGAAGGCTTTGGATGCTTCGCAGGAGCGAAGGCTTTGGATGCTTCGCATGAGCGAAGGCTTTGGATGCTTCGCACGAGCGAAGGCTTTGGATGCTTCACTGGGGTGAAGGCATTGGATGCTTCGCATGAGCGAAGACTTTGGATGCTTCACTGGAGCGAAGGCATTAGTGCTTCGCAGGAGCGAAGGCTTTGGTGCTTCGCGGGGCGAAGGCTTGGGTGCTTCGCGGGGCGAAGGCTTTGGTGCTTCGCAGGGCGAAGGCTTTGGTGCTTCGTAGGGCGAAGACTTTGATGCTCTTCTAAAGACACAATGCATTCTCTGCTTCTTTTTCGAGCTGCAAAGGCTAAAACGCTACCTTCAAATGATCGAATGAATCGTCGCGCCCTAACCACGTTGAATCACGAGGATTGACGGAAAGTTCCAACGAACGATGAACAAAGTTCAAGAACTTCGAACATAGTCGAGAGCGACGAACGAAGTACAATGAACGATGAACATGATTGATGAACAAAGTTCAAGGATTTCTAAACATAGTCGATAAACGACAAATGAAGTACGCTGAATGCGACTGATGAACAACGTTCAAGGACTTCCAAACATAGTTAATAAACGACGAATGAAGTACGATGAACGATGAACATAGCTGAAGAACGATGAACAACATTCAAGAACTTCGAACATTGTCGATGAACGACGAACAAAGTATGATGAACGATGAACGATCGTGAAAGCTCCCCTTGAGTACTTCTCAATCGGCTCTCAATGAAAGCACCAATTGTTGAAGCAGAAATCGAACCCGCCGCGAAAAGTTCTCACAATTCCTGCAAACAGCAAACAATTAGCTATCGTTGTGTTGATCGATTACCCGGGGGGTTGTTCGACCAAGAACACTTCGATGCCTAAGTTAGCTTTGAGAGAGGAAAATGATATACTTCGAAGAGAAGAATCGACTTACCTTTATTAGGAAATGTGTACCTCTTATATAGGGGTGAGTGACATATTCAATTTCCATAGTTTCGATGTGGGACAAATGCTCCTCAATTTGCATGCTAACATGTGTTATACAGATCGAGGATGGAGGGGTTTCCACATGTCATCCTGGTTTGGACCCAATGTTGGGCTATGTAAGCGTTGTGGGCTTGGGCCATGTCCGATGCTTGGGCTTCAAGTATTATTGCCAGGAGCAATTTGGTCATTCCGAGAATTATGGACCATGTGACAGCTCTACATTCTTCCGGTAACTTTGGGTTCCACATGGGTAATTACCCATCATCTCCAGATGCTTTGGAAACAATGCTGCTTTTGCAAAGAAACCCCATTCATCTCTAAATGCTTTGAAAGCAAGGCAGCCTTTGCAAAGAAACACCAAAAGATTGAATGTATAGGAAGATTAAAAAAAGATTGAATAATGTAGGTTAGAACCCCATTAGCTAAATTCATGAACCTTCCTATGCCATTAACCTTCCTATACATTCAATGCTAATTTAGAGCAGTCACCAAAAGTAGTGAGAACCCCATGAACTTTCACAATGATGGTTACATCGATGCCCTTTAGTAACATGCAATATGCACAAAGAATTCACTAATATTATATACAAAGAATGATAAAAAATTATCCAAACCTCAATATATATATATATATATAGAATTTACTACTATATCATTGGAAGTGAGTGGCCGATTATGCTCACGTCATTTTTCTCATAATTTCAAATTTAATACTTGAAAAAAGCAAGAAATCAATAAGTAAGACAGAAGGTATGCTGATAACATAATCGAACTTTAGATCATCAATGTGCGTAGACACCTTGTGTAATGATGCCATCCCAGGATAAACCTTGACAAAACTCAAATAATTTTTGGTCCTCGAAAAACCAAGATTTAATTACTAGCCCATTGACCACAAAAAGAAAAAGGAAAATAAAGATTTAATTAGAAGGTAAGTGAACCTAACAAAAAAAAAAATGAGAAGATTTAATTAGGTGGTAACCTCTTGGCGCAAAAAGTCTGACAATTAATCAAAATCCTCTAAAACCTAATCTAATAAAACACATATCATACACTTGGAAACATGAAAGGTTAACTTAGTCCTTACAATCCAACAACTGAGGGGCTCAAAATCTTATCTGAAGCAAGAACATAGATAACAAGGCAAGAGACAAAAATGTCAAACAATTTTTAGAGCATTATAAAAAAAAGGATTGATTGGTTACAATCGAGTGTGTTTAGTTAGTGGATACAATCAGGGATTTTGATGAGGTGGCATACGTGCAAACAAAAGCAAAATTCACCCCACCGTTTGATTTTGTCCAATCGAGTGTGTTTACACCTGCTATCATTCATAATCATCTGGTCGGTATTTCATCATGCATTATTATAGATATAAATTACGTCTTTTGCAGTTTAACAAGTAATTTCCAGTATACCGGCATAAGAATCAATGATTCAACTCAAACATTATCTGTTCAGGAAAAAAAAAACTCAAACATTATCTGTGGCATATCTAATAGAAAGACCAAAAAAAAAAAAAAAAGAAACCCAAAGGGCAGTTTATCTAAGTTCATAGCTTCGTTCCTTCACAAAATAGAAAAAAAAAGTTCATAGCTTCATATAAAGAATCAAACCTAATCCAAAACATCATCATAATGCAGCGTAATAATACCATGAGTTAGTAAAAAGGTAGGAAATAGAAAAAACTAAAACCTAGGAGAAAACCCCAACTAAAAAGCCTCTAAAAAACCCTAAATACTCAAATTAAAGCCCGAAAACCCCATACTTTCAGAAAAATATTAGCATAAAGAACAACACTAATCAGCCGAGTTTGAGCACACAATCAAATAAATAGAGACAAAATTCTAGAGCAATCTCGAGAAATGATTTGCATTGCATAAAACAGAAAATCCAAAAAAAAAAAACACCAAACGGCGCAATTTATCAAAGTTCACCGCTTTATACAAAAGAATCAAACGAAATCCAAAAAAGTGTTCGCTGGAAGCATCGTGCCTCGTCCCTGGAGGGTTATCAAATCACACGTAATTCTTTACCCTCTGTATTACGAAATCAATTTGATATTATTTGGAATATCTTCTATATTCCCTAGCTTTTCTATTTTTATTTCTTACTCTAGATAGGAGTTTGACTTTAGATAGAAGATCTTAGATACACTTGTATCAATCATGTAAACATTCCTAATTCGAATTTCAATTGAATCACAATATTCAAATTTAATATGGTATCAGAGCGTCCCTGGATTATTCCTAGTTTTTCTCCAATTTTTTTTTCTTGAACGTTCTTGTTCTTCCTTGAACGTTGCTATTTTTTTTTTTTTCAAACGTTGCTGTTCTAAACTGAAGTTCTCATCATGGGCGCAAAACCAATGAGTCTTCCTCTTCCGACTCCGCCACTGAAACTGATGCGTCGAGTCCCTATTGCATTCATCACTCTGATCATCCTAGTTTATTGTTGTTTTCTAAACCATTGGACGGGGAAAATTATACCACATGGAGTCGTTCCATGCGCATTGCACTCATTGCCAAAAACAGACTTGGTTCATCGATGGCACCGTCAAAGCTCCTTCACAAGCGGCACAACCAACCGAGTATGCCCTATGGAATCGTTGTAGCAAAATGATTTTCTCATGGCTTTTGAATTCAGTGGAGCCTGATCTTGCCAATGGTGTCATATATGCTGAAAGTGCGAAGGAAGTGTGGGATGACTTCCATGACCGTTTCTCTCAAGGCAATACACCACGCATATTTCAAATTCAAAAATCCATTGCGTCTCATACTCAAGGGATGATGTCTGTATCTTCATATTACACAAAATTGAAAGCATTCTGGGATGAACTCTCATCCTATCGTGCCATGCCTACTTGCTCGTGCGGCGCTCTCAAAACCTATAAGGAAGAACATGACCAAGATCATATGCAGTTTCTCATTGGCCTCAATGACTCTTACAATGCTGTGAGAGGAAAAATCCTTCTCATGTCACCCCTTCCTAGTGTTCGTCGGTCCTATGCCCTGATTATCCATGAAGAAAAGCAAAGAGAATTGGGATCCTCCGAACCCTTTTCTCTTGCCGCTGCGACTCGCGGGAATAATCAAGGCACACGACCACCTCTCCATTGCACACATTGCAACAATGTTCACCACACCGTTGACACATGCTATCAATTACATGGATATCCCCAAGCCACCGATTATACAAAGGAGATGGAAATAAAGAAGCTCGTGCTTCGTCTCACTCCCATGGAAACAGCGTGCACAATGCCTAGCCACAAGGAGGCTCACGCTCTCGGCTTGGCTCCAAAATCAACTACAATAATAGCAAGAGCACTGACACAAGCCATGTAGCCCACCAAGTCAATTTCACCATATCTCCCAATCTGCCAGACCAACAATTGGACCAATAGCAACTTTCGGCCCACCAACACTGACACGACTCACTCCCAATTCCCCGGAATTAAGGGTTAAGTCATGTTCTCGTCTAACTTATACGTGACACGATGGCTAAACCGACGTTCAACCTCCATATGACACGTAAGTTAAACAAGGGATTTCCAAACCACCCGTTTCAAACTTCCGGACTTCCCAGAGCGCGCAGACTCTACTGTGGATCGCGTGTGTGATGTCTCTGTCTCTCTCGACCAACAGCTCGCACCGCGACAACCTGGAGGGTATCGAAAACACAAAAGACTGTGAGTGGACAAAAATAAATAATACGTTTTGAAAACAGGTTATAAGAAAAGTACATTTATACTCTCCATTTAAAAACCAATGCATGCATATCAAAACCCATGTCATAAAACCATTTCCTATTCAATTACGAAAATCGAACTTATTTCCTTTTCTCAAATCCCGGGCCTTAGCCCAAAACCATCAAAATCCGTATCATCCGGGTCATAGCCCAAAACAGCGGAAAAACCATTATTGAAAACCATCAATATCATCGAAATCCAAAACACATTTGAATTCCATTTCAACCAATCGAACCTGCTGGATCTATCCGAGTCTTTAAACTCCCGAGTCTTTAAACTCAATTCAGGCCTCAATATAATCTGAGTCTTTAAACTCCCGAGTCTTTAAACTCAATCTGGGTCTTTAAACCCAATCCGGGCCCGCCCCCGTCATAATCATATCCGGGTCTTTAAACCCAATAACCAGATCCAGCAAATCCAATCCGAAACCATTTTAAAATCATTTCCAAATCCATGTCCAAATCCGAATTCGAAATCACCATTTCGAATTCCAAGCCGAATCCGAAATCAGCATTCCGAATCCAAATCTAAAATCATATCCATCATCCATTTCCAAATCCGAATCTGAAACCATCATTTCGTAAGCCGGCATCCGGAATAACCATTCCGAACCCAAATCCGGAAATTCACTTTCAAGTTCCAAAACCGAATCCAGAATCGTCATCTTGAAATCCGTTTCCAAAATCCGAATTCACGTTTATCGAAACCATCATCAAACCATAGCAGAAATCGTATCTCGTAAAACGTGCAAATACGTAAATCATCAAGATCATAATCATAAACATAGAAATCACGTATATAAAACATATAAAAACATATATGCATGCATCATAAGTTCGAAAGTAAAGTCCACTCACAGACCATTAGCGTCGCTGCCTCGATACGCATGCACTTATGCTTTCCCGACTAATCCACTATCACTGGCTTTCCCGAACCTATCCAAATCCTATAACAAGGTCACTGACTACTTCATTAAGTTTTTATTAAAGCCCCGTAATTTTTCCGAATTTTTAGCTATTTTTAACCGAGCTCTAAACCTTCGGACATCCCGAAACATATCGAGACGATGTCCGATCGACTCGAAACTAGTGTCAAAATGTTCGTTACATCTAATAAATTAAAAGTAGTGTTGGAACTTTCCTAAAAAGACACGCCATACGCCCCCACATGCCTCCCAAAGGGGTTGCGTGTGGGCCTCACGCGCCAGCAGAGGTTGTCTTTAACCATGGCCAAACCGGGTTCGAACCGGTCCAGGCCGACCCGGTCCAGTCTTGAACCAGATTGGGCAGTTTTCTATCTAATTCCTTCATTTTTCGACTGTTCTTCCTTCTTTTTAATCCTATCTCTTCGTACCTTCCTTTCTAGATGTTTTTATGCAGGAAAAACACGACTTGGACGCCTAATTCTTACCTCCCGATTTGAAGAAGAATTGCAGAAATTCACCTCTCTGTTTCCAGCCACCATGAGCTACTCTAACCACGGGTTCAGTTCCTAAACGCCCATAGCAACCTCCAAATAAGGTCTTCATCAGTACTATCGATCAGTAAGTACTAAAACCCATAATTCCGATCTGAATTTGAAAAGTGTTTTTCGCGGGAAGTTACCTCCCACGCCGCCGTGGGCTCCGCCATGACCTCCAGCACCACCCAAACCACTTCTTCTTCATCTTTCCTTCATGGAACATGGGCCAAGGATGAGAGTTGAAAGCTTGTCGGGTCTGATCAGTATCCCCTGTTTGGTCTTTCGGGTCGAGGCCACCGTCCATGGCAGCCACCGTGGCAGCCCCACCACCGTGACCACCTCATCCTTCACACACATCCACTCATCACAGGTCAATGTTTGAGGGAAAGGGATTCACGATCACTTACTCACCACCTCCCAAATCTTCTCTGTTTTTCTCAGTTTAAGCCCAAAGCTGTGCAACATAAAACAGTCCTATTAATTAAAATGTCCTAAGTTGGTTGGCCAAACTTCTACAGGCCTCTAGAGAAGGGTCAAGTGTCCTAATTCTACTGGTCACAATCCCCAAGGCAGCCACATGCCCAATTATCATAGGGCATAGCAAAATTACCATTTTTCCCGTGGCCTTTTTAGACCAAAATCCAAGCCGTTCGAGATCCAATGACAACGTGCCGCCTATCGTTGTACTCAGGGAATCAAGACCTACCGAATGGTCCTCAAATTAAGTGAAAATTCCATGTCGTTTGAAAAGTCAACAAATTGCTCCTTTTAACTAAATTACCAAATTACCCTTGAACTTCCGAACATCATAACTTCCTCCTCGGATGTCGGAATCGGACGTGCCACCTGTCTATGAACTCGTGACGTCCCGAACTATGTCATCGCCATCGATCAAAGTCCATTTGACCACCTGAACGAAAATTCAACCTTTTTGCCTATTCTAGGGCAAAATTGTCATTTTGCATCGTCCGTCCGAAATCGTCCAACTAATTACTGGTTAACCTCACTAATCCGTCATTAGTCACTAATCTAATCCTGGTTTACGGAACGGGTCGTTACAAATAGCAGCAGACTTCTCAGCCCAATTCCACTTTCTCCTCATCGCCGCAAGCGACCTAACCGCATTCCATGCAAGGCTTCCTTGTGGGCCTATCCCCAGAGCAGATTGCCCAATTCCAAGCAGCCATCAACAATTTACCCACCACCACATCTGGTAATCTTGACTCCTTTGTTAATACAGCAGGTCGGGATCCTAATTCTTTTCTTTCTCATCCGTGGATCCTTGATAGTGGGGCCTCGAACCACATTACATTTGACTCATCTCATTTTATTCATTCTCATAAATCTTCCATGTCTTCGGTTCATTTACCCACTAGTTCTGTTGCTCCCATTACATCTATTGGCACCTTATCTTTTAATAAAGACATTACCCTTACCAATGATTTCTTCTAGTAAACGTACAAGTTCCTTGAATTGTTGTATCACTTTCTTTCCCGATTTTTGTATCTTGTAGGATTTGGTAACGAGGCGGATGATTGGCTTGGGTAAGCAGCATGGCGGTCTTTACTACATGATGCCCTTGCCCAACATCCCCCTTTCCTTCCATGTCTCTCGCCCTGTAGACTTGTGGCACTTGCATTTAGGACATTCTTCTCATGCCCGCCTCAGATTCCTTTCCAAGTTTCTCTCTTTCCATGTTTTTTCTTTTCCTAATACTTGTGATATTTTTCATTAAGTCATATTTCTTCTTATACACCTTTTGAATTATTGCATTGTGAAATTTGGGGACCTCACAAAGTTCCATCTAATTCTGGTGCTCGTAATTTTCTTACCATTGTGGATGATTATACTCGTTGCACATGGATTTTTTTGATGAATCACAAATCTGACAATCAATCACTCTTAAAATCTTTTGTTGTTTTTGTGCGCACTCAATTTAATACCATGGTCAAAACCATCCAGGTAGATAATGGGGGTGAATTTTACTCTATGCGGGATGTTTTTTTCTTCCCATGGCATTGAATATCAGCGTACTTGTGTCTACACCCCTCAAAAAAATGGGGTTGTTGAACGCAGACATCCTCATATCCTTATTGTGGCTCGTGCTTTACGGTTTCAACCCCAATTACCTGTATCCTTTTGGGGGGAAGTGTGTTTTAACTGTTGTCCATCTCATCAATCGTTTACCCACTCCCTTGTTAGCTAATAAATCCCTTTTTGAACTACTTTATAAATGTCCACCCACCTATCATCATCTTCGTGTGTTTGGTTGTCTTTGTTAAGCCACCATTGTTTGTCCCCTCTAAAAATTTGATTCTCTTGCTTGTCGCTGTATTTTTATTGGTTATCCCATTGGCAAAAAAGGTTACAAATTATTTGACCATCTCCTGTAACGACCCGTCCCAGAATCCGGGGTTAGATTAGTAACTAGTCATGATTAGCGGGGTTAATCAGTGATTAGTTGGGCGAAATCGGACGAACGATGCAAAATGACCGTTTTGCCCTTAGTCGTGGGTAAAACGTTGACTTTTAATTCAGATAGTCAAATGGACTTTGACCAATGACTGTGCCGTAGTTTGGGACGTCATGAGTTCATAGACAGGTGGCACGATCGATTTTGACGTTCGAGGTGAAAGTTATGACGTTCGGAAGTCCAAGGGCATTTTCGTAATTTGGACGAAAAGGGGGAAAATGTTGACTTTTTGACCGGGAGTCCCAATGGTCTAGGGCCAAGGACCGTTAGGATGGTCTCGATGCCCTGAGTCTGTAGACAGGCGGCACGCGTCAATCGGAGTTCGAATGACCAAGTTACGAGTCTAGATGAGTGAGGGGCATTTTCGTAATTTTGTGCACAAGGGCAAATTTGTAAATTCGCACAGGGGCATTGTTTTGAAACCGGGAAGTAGGGGGCTGAACCACCGTGTTTGGGTGGTCTGTCCAAGGGATTATTTTTTTCTGGTTAGTGGCTTTGGGGTGTGAGTGAGTGTGCTGTGTGTGTTGTGAAGGACAGAGCACATGTGGAGTTTTATATTGTTTGGTGTTGTGTAAACTGGGAAAAACAGAGACTGATTTCCCATGCTTGATTGACTTCCCAAGAGCATTTTGAGAGGAACTGAGTGAGGGGACAGAGGCAGAGACAAAGCACAGGTTGTTCAGTTGTGAGTGAGGTGGAATTGGGACTCGAAACTGGGTGTTGGTGTGAATTGAAAAACAAACAGAGCACGATTTACATGGGATTAATTGAGTGAAGTGGCTTTGAAACACTCTAAGAGGGAAGGAGAGAAACGGAGAGAGGAAACTGGAGAGAAAAAGTGGGGGACTGAGTGGAAATGCCCCCAGAAACCAGAAACCGTGTTTGAACAAATTCAAAATCCCAATTTCAAATGTAGGCCAGCCCAAGCCAATTTGAGGCTCGAAACACTCTTTTGGGACCTCACTTAGTCGATCCAGATCAAGAGTTTGAAGCTGGAAGGCCTTGGGAGCCATGGATGGGGACGACAAAATTTCAGAAAAATCAAGCTTGGAGTCGTGGTCATGGAGGTAAGTTCTTGCGAAATTGATTGCAAAATCATCTTTAAAGTGAGTCTAAGATGCTTCCTAACTAATCAATTGAAGGAATCAGTGACTGTGTGATGGACTGAGACGATGAACTTTGATTACGACTTGAGTTCAATTGAGTTGGTTTTAGGCCGTGTCGATTTGATTGATTAATACAGATCTCTAATTAAGTGTATTGCGAGTCTACTTGATGGATCAATTGAGGAAATTAGGTTGTTTTTGGCAGGAATTGGAACGGGTCAAGACGGTCGCAGACCCGTTTACCAGGGCAATCGGGTGAGGAAGATGAACAGTACCTGGTACTGTAGCAGGCGCGTGAGTTTCACGTGCAGCCACTCTCGGCGACGCGTGACGGCGTGTGGGCACGAATTCCAAGGTGAGGTCAACATGATTTTTGTCCTATACAATGTAACGAGCATTTTAGCATTGATTTTGAATTAATCGGACACCGTTTCGATGTTGTTTCGAGGGTCCGAAGGTTTATGTTACGTTTTTAACTAACGTTTAATCCCCGGAAAATTATGGGAAACTAGTATGTTGTTATTTAAGTCCTTAGTAACATTAAAGAGTGATTTCGGACAGGATTCGAGATACCTGGAAAATGGCGGAAATTACGGAAACGCATGCAACGCGAAACCGAGCATTAAGGACGGCGTGTGAGTGGACGTTGCTTTCAAAATTTAATGCATGCATAAATGTTTCTATGAATTTAATGATTATTATTATGACTTGTGATAATTTCGATTCCGTATTTATACGTATTTTTTATATGCATACGAAATTGCACGTATTTCAAGACTATGGTTTCTCTTATGCCTTGGTGATGTTTTGATGAACAATTTTACATGATTTGTGCGTATGATGTTTTAATGAAGTTTCGATTATGATTGTGAGTATGATTTACGGTTTTGACACGTATTTCGAGAATGACACGGATGTACACGTTTTACGAGATTTTGAGTATGTTGTGGTTTGACCGTGATTTTGGTGATTTGATTGTGGTTTTGATGCTTTGACCTTGGGATTTAAAATATGATGTGATTTCAAGAATTTAAAAGGGATTTTGAAAAAGGTGATTTCGGGCTTGGTGCCCAGGGCATAAAAGTAATTTTGATTAACGAGATTTCAGTTTCAGAAGTTGAAAATGGATTTTTGGTTTAGGTTCGAGATGATGTTTCCAGATGCCGGCTTACGGAATCATTATTGCAAATTCGAATTCGGGAATGGATGATGGTTTGATAAAGTGATTTCAATATGATTACGTGCCCCGTTTTAGTGATGATGTGATTACGTTTGGTGAAGTAAGATTTTGAAGATTTGAATATGGAAATTCGGACATGAGTCCTGTTATAACAAAATGTGATTTCGGATTGACTTTGGAATTGGATCACGATGGATCCTGGATTGTTGTGAATTACAAATGGTTTTGGGTTTAAAGACCCGGTGCTATTGCTGGAGCACGTTTTGAGTTTAAAGACTCGTTTAATTGATGACGGGGGAGGGCCCTTAATGAGTTTAAAGACTCAGTTACTGTTTTGAGTTTAAAGACTCGGTATGATACCCCCCGAGGCCTATTGATTGTGTTCTGAATTTAAAGACTCGTTGATATCCCGGGAAGGCCTGATTATGCGCATGATTTTGAGTTTAAAGACTCGGGCGCACTTGATATCCAGCAAACCGATTGACTTGTGATTTATTGTTAATTTCTGATGTTTCGGATGTGTTGGGCAGTGGCCCGGTTTATATGGTTGATGGATTTGGATATGTTGTGTGCTTGGATTTGATTCATGGTTTTGGGCTGAGACCCTGTGTTTCTATCTACGGGCTAAGACCTGAAGGTTAAGAAAGGAAAATGACTTTGATTTTCATACACGGTTTTCTTATGTTAGAAACGAAATGGATTGCGAAATAATTTTTGAATGCATGCATTGGTTTTACGTGGAGGTAGAAACATTTTCTGTGATTGTCTTATAAACTGATTTAGTTTTGTCCACTCACACCTTTTGTTTTTTTATTGACCCTCCAGGTCGTGGCGCGTTGATCGAGGCTGATCGAGAGGCGGAAGCATGAGTAAGTACGCGTGTGGCTATCCCTGGTTTGGCAAGCACTGAGGGTAAGTTGGGAATTTCAGTCGACTTTCCAGACTGGAGTAGGACCGGGCAAGGTTATCAATGTCCCTTCGGGGGCGGTCCTGTCATCTCCAGTTACCAAATTTTTGTAAGTCGAGACGTTAATTTTCATGAAAACATTTTCCCTTTCTCCACTGTGTCTCAGCCTCCTGCACCCCTTCCTTGTCTCCCAACCCTACTAGCTGATTTCCCCATTCCACTCGCTGAAATCCCAGCTCATTCCACTCCTTCTCCTTCTAGCCTACTCACGGCCCAATTCCCTTCCCCAAGCCCCATATCTCCAACCCTCCATAACTCACCCTCCACCAACCCAAATTCCTCCACGCCACATTTGTCTTCTATCCCACGTCATTTGTCACCCAATTCTTCCTCCCCCGGGAGCCCTTCACTTGCTTCCACTCTGCTTCCCACGTGTCGTTCTTCTCGTCCCTTGCAGCCACCTTTATGGCATTATGATTTTCACATGACCAATGTAATTCTTCCCCCGACTCGATCATCCACCTCGACGCCACTTCCTCTCAAAGTTACAAAATGCTCCTTATCTAATTTTCTTTCTTACCTTCGTTTCTCTCCTTCCCATTGTTGTTTTTTAGCTAACATTTCAGGTCATACCGAACCTTCTTCTTATTCTCAAGCCATTAGAGATCCTTATTGGCAACACACCATGACTATTGAATTGGATGCTCTTGCTCACAACCATACATGGACCCTTGTCCGTCTTCCTGCTGGCCATAAACCCAATGGTTGTAAATGGGTTTACCGGATCAAATACAACTCAGATGGGTCCATTGAAAGGTACAAGGCATGTTTGGCTGCCAAAGGCTATACCCAAGTTTAGGGCATTGATTACCTTGAGAATTTTTCCCCAACAACCAAGCTCACCACCCTTCGTTGTTTACTCGCCGTTGCTATTACTCGTGGTTGGTTTATCCACCAGCTTGATGTTCAGAATGCTTTTTTGCACGGGGATCTACATGAGGAGGTCTACATGGAACCTCCTCTCGGTCTTTGTCGACAGGGGGAGCATCTTGTATGTCGGCTCAAAAAATCATTATATGGTCTCAAACAGGCTTCCCGTAATTGGTTTTCCAAATTTTCTCATGCCATCCAGCAAGCAGGATTTCATCAATCTAAAGCCGATTATTCACTTTTTACCAAAGTCAACGGAGATTCTTTTACTGTTGTTCTTATTTATGTGGACGATATTCTCCAAATTGAGAATGATTTGGATGCGATGCAATCTTTCAAAGTTTTACTTCTCAAGCACTTCCGCATTAAGGACCTTGGCAACCGAATTTTTTTTTTTGGGGATCGAATTGTCTTGTTCCCGCAAAGGTATCTTTATGTCACCGAGGAAATATGCTTTGGATATTCTACATGATGCAGAACTCCTCGATGCACGTTCTGAGACCTTCCCTATGGAACAACACCTTAAGTTGACTCATACAGTTGGTGTTTTATTGAAGGATCCGACTCGGTACAAGAGATTAGTGGGTTAGTCTTATGGTCACCCGACCTGACATTGTGTACTCAGTTCAGATATTGAGTCAATTTATGCATGAGCCTAGAAAACCTCATTTGGAAGTTGCCTTACGAGTGTTGAGATTTACGAAAGGGACTCCAGGTCAAGGTTTTTTATTTCCTCCCTCTAACAACCTTACTTTTAGAGCCTATTTTGACTCTGATCATGCTGGGTGCCCTACCACGAGAAATTCGATCATAGGGTATTGTGATTTCTTGGTTAATTCCCTGATTTCTTGGAAATCCAAGAAACAATCCCTTGTGGAAAAGTCTATAACCGAAGCTGAATATCGTGCCATGGAAACTACATGTTTAGAAATTGTTTGATTACGTTATATTTTGCAAGACTTGCAAGTTATACAAAATAAGCCCGCATCACTCTGTTGTGACAACCAAGCTGCTTTACACATTGCAAAGAATCCAGTTTTTCATGAGCGAACCAAACATATTGAGATTGATTGTCAGATAATCCGTGATTAGTAGCAAGCTGGTATCATTGCTCCCTCCTACGTTCGGTCACAAACGCAGCTGGCAGACATCTTTACAAAAGCTTTGGGTAAAGATGACTTCAAGTCTCTAAGTGGCAAGTTGGGACTTTCGAGATCTTCACTCTACAACTTGAGGGAAAGTATTAAGGAATAAATTTGATATTATTTGGAATATCTTCTATATTCCCTTCCTTTTCTATTTTTATATCTTACTCTAGATAGAAGTTTGACTTTAGATAGGAAATCGTAGATACACTTGTATAAATCATGTAAGCAGTCCTAATTCGAATTTCAATTGAATCACAATATTCAAATTTAATACTCTGTTTTAGAAAACTATGCATGCATATGAAAACTGTCAAATCTATGTTAAAATAGGATATTAATCACGAGTTGTGAAACATGAGAAAATATTAGCAACTCAACTAGTATCCGTAAATCAGCGCATCTATGAAAACATCAAAGTACAGTAACAATCATATAGGACCAACCCATCCTCGATACCTGAATGTTAATCATCATATCATATAGGCTTTTTACTTCAAATGCACTCTATTCTCATATGAAAGTGATACTTTGCGCCCTATTCTCATTATAGGTGTTAAGTTCACCCGATTCTCATTGATTTGTTGCAACTCGGGTGGTTTCTGTTATTGCAGTTAACTGGACATCCAAAAATAGACGTGGCACCTATTTAATTTATGCAATGCTGAAAAAGAAAGGGCACAATTGTAACTTCATGCTCAAACTTCTTCTCCTTCGTCATATCCATATGGGAAAGAAAATCAAACACAAACGAAGAAAAATAGAGCACGAAAAGGAAGTTTTCCAATGAGAACTTCAGTAGTATTAACTAGAAATGGAATCAGTCCATCTAGAAAGGAAATTCGTCGTGGTCTGCGAATAGAAAGATTGCGAGAGCCCAAAACTGAACCCCCAATTCTCACTCCCAAAGGCGGGTCCATTGAGAGCCCAATCGAATGCGATGGCGACGACGAAAATTGTAATGGTGACAGGGCAAAAAGGCATACGGCGGAGGGAACTAAAATTATTGAATTATCTAGAGGAGCAGCATGCCTGATAAGGTAGTCATCATTATAAGGATAACTTTCAGCTCTCATATATTTTTGTTTTCCACTTGATTTTCTTGCTCTAGCTATCCATCAAGATACTGAGCTCGAAATCGAACCTTTGAATGGGTTTTCCAAAAAAATGGTGCTCCTTAGCATAAATATTTTGCTCCCCACAGCTTCTCTAGCATATTTACTATATTTGCCATCTAAAGCCTCCCATATGATTAAGAAGGAAAAAAAAGATGTCATTATGTTATTGAGTTTTCACATTACTTAGATTACACCTTTTTTCTCCACAGATCATCTACAAAGAAGCTATGAAATTCATCGGTGTTGAGGTTGTTGATTCTATCGCTTTTGGTGATTCTCTTCACCATGACATTAAGGGTGCGAACGTCATTGCAATCCACTCAGTTTTCACCACAAGTGGGATCCATGCGAATGAACTTGGACTCACTGGATTTGGAGATGTTGCAGAGTTATCTTCTGTGCATGCGCTTGCTTCCAAATATGAAGCTTCCAAATATGAGAGCTGAAAGTTCTTCTGTGTAAGCGCTTGCAGAGTTAACTGCAATAACAAAAATCACCCGAGTTGTAACAACTCGATGAGAATAAAGTAAAATTAACACCTATAATGAGAATATGGTGCATAGTGTCACTTTCATATGAGAATAGGGTACATTTGATGTAAAAAAACATATAACATAACCACCCAGGAATATAGCATCTGAGTGTCTGCTGAGGGATACAACATCTGAGCGCCGACTACATAGTCAAATTGCACTACCGGTAGGCAAACCACTCGGAAAACAAAGCCCAACTCGACATTCAAGTGAAAACTGACTCAAGAAACAGAGCCCAGCTTGACATCTAAGTTAACATCATAAAACTAGCCTCAGGAAACAGAGTCATGCTCGACGTCTGAGACTAACCAACAAACTAACATCTCGAGGTGTGTTGTCCTAACACAATAGTTTACTATATCGAGAAAATATACATTTATAATATGTATCAATTTCTTCAACTAAAACCATGTTTCAAAATCCAGGCTGAAGCCCAAAACACAATATATGCCAAACCTTCTAAAACGTGCATTTTCAATGTTTTCTGTAAAATCACCAAAATAATTTGAAAATCATAATAAAATCCAACATCTCATAAATTACATAATAAAGCATTTAAAATACTTAAATATGCATGTATAATAATCTAAAGGAAGGAAAAATCGACTCACACGCTGTCCACGCAGTCGAGGCCCAACTTGCACGCTTTTCCATAACTTTTGAGAGCTTTACTGCATTTCATAAACCACTTATAAGGTCACTAACATCCCAAATAAACTTAAATTTTAAACTCTTAATTTTTTGGGATTTTACACGAATTTAAAACAACGCATAAACCTTCTCGGTCCAAAACGTCTTCACGAGTTCTAGGTGTTCCCATGTGTCAAACCTTCTCCTTTTCGACGTTTTAGACACCTGGGAACTTACGGAAGATATTGAAATCTTTTTTTTTTTTGAAGTTGAACACCTTGAATGGCAGAGATGGTAACGAATTGAAATTTCATTTTTTTCAGCCTTCAATTTTCTTCCCTTTCCTTCTTCCTCCCTTAGTCTTTCTTCACTCTTTCTGCTTCCTTCCTTCCTTCCTTCTTCTTCTTATTCTCTTACCTCTTTTTTTCTCCCTAACTGGTTTTCTCTCTCTCTCTCCCTCTCCCTCTCTCTCTCTCTCTCGCTCTCTCTCTCTCTTGGGTTCCAATATTTCATAGTTTTCTTTCTTTTCGCCTCCCCTCCACCGAAACTAACACACACCATTACACACACACATATATAATAAAAGTATGTAGGTGGAAGAGGGAGGAAGGGAAAACAGAGGACAGAGGCTGGATGTAAATGTTGGATAGATATTCTGATTAGTATTTGGATGGGATCGACGACTTCATCGCCTTTACACGTAGTAACTGTAGTGATCAAAGGTGCATCTTGTATCTGGACCGTACATGTAACAACTATTGTTGGATGTCACTGAATGATGTCCATATGCATCTAGCATGGAATGAGATCCATATGCATCTAGCATGGAATGAGATCATACACAATTACAGTAATTGCATCTATCACGATGAACAGAATTTTACCGCATTGACATCTTAGTTTATAAGGCTCGTCAGGATGTAAGTGATTTTAATAATCAATGAGATAATGATCAATTTGTTGTGATATTAACCGATATTTTTGCTTCTACATCTGATGATATGGATGATGATGCCTCTAAGTCTCAACTCGAAGAGTCAGATTTCCATTATAAGATGTTGTTGAAAAAAGCTTAGCGCGAATTATAACCCGGTTGTTAATCATTTTTTTGTTCTAGGGGTAGTTGTGGAATTGATGCACATGAAAATTGATTATAATCAAACAAACAAGAATTTTGATCACATGATGGAAAATCACCCTAAAGATCATTATAACTCAAAGAAACTCTTGAAGGATCTCGGTTTAGGGTACGTGAAAATTCATGCAAGCAAGAACAACTATGCATTGTCTTACATTGAATTCGAGCAACTTGACAAATGTCCTATGTGCAATGCGCTAGGTTTCAAAAGAATTAGATTCTAAACAAGATGTTGTGCTATTTTCCATTGAATCTAAGGTTACAAAGATTTTTCATGTCGTCTCACACAGCCCATGATATGAGGTGGCGTAAGGATGAAAGTATTGATGACGATTCACTGAGGCATCCTATTGATGGAAAAACTTGGAAGAAATTTGATAAGATGTATCTCAGATGGAGCTGATGTCAATGTGGTTTGCACTTTCTTACCACGGACGCTAGCATGTGTGTTTCCTTGTCAAGAGCGACGAGTGCAGAGAACATTATGCGACTGAAATCAATATTGCAAGGGAGCTGATTTCAGTGTGGTTTGCACTCTCTTTCCATGTGCAGGTGGACTTATAGAGGCTATCGGTGCATGTGGATTCTAGTTGTCATACACTATCTGCTTGGCAGTCTTGTGGTTTGTTAGCTAGCGGATACAAGTAATGGACTTGTGGAGGCTTTCATCGTAGATGAACTCTAGCTGTCATTCACTGTCTGCTTGTAGTCCCGCGGTTTTCCAGCTAATGGATACAAGCAATGTACTTATGGAGGATTTCAGCGTAGATGAGCTCTAGCTGCTATTCGATGTCTGCTTATCAGTCATGCAGTTTGGCAATTAGTGGATATGAGCAACAGTGACATGACCCATCCCAATTCCCCCGGGATTGCTAACCGAGGTCTCAAACCCAAGTCTCTCCAGGGTCCACCCAGGTCAATGTCCGTAGACCAATGACCCTCCCTGGAGGTAACGAACCATGCCCATCCTGAGAGTAAGGAACCCAACTGGGGGGCGACGCCACTCAGTCAGTGCTCCGTGACTACTCCGGGGTCCACCCAGGCCAACGACCCTCCCCAGAGGAGACAATCATATATAAAGGATGGAATATGAAAAACCTATTGAAATCATTCTTTAAACCTTTCCAGGATTCATGCCCGGTCCCCATAAGCCATCATGAACCATAAAATCCTTTCCAAGGGTTCATGCCGGTTCCCATAAACCGTCATGACCCGTAAATCCATTTCAAGGGTTCATGCCGGTTCCCATAAACCGTCATGACCCGTAAAACCATTTCTAGGGTCCCTGACCCGAAATCACCATCATAACACATAACTGGGCCCTAGGCCCGAATCCACATACAAACTGGACCTCCGGTCCGAATCATACCCAACTAGGCCTCCGGCCCGATTCCGTAAATCAAATGGGTCTCATGCCCAATTCCATATTTCCCAAACCCGAAATCAATTTAAGAACCAATTAGGCCTCCAACCCGTGAACGTCATTAAAAGGACTTCGAGTCTGAGGGTTTCCAAACAAGTGGGTCTCAAACTCGAGTTTACTTTTTCAAATCCAAAACCATTTCATTAAACTATTTCCAAAACCATAAGAATGGAAAATCAGAGTAAAACCAGAAAACCTAGATTTACGTACAAGCACGTAAATCGCCTCGTAATGCGTGAAACCATATAATTCACAATCATCCAAATCAACATCATCAAATCACATTCATAATCCATATAAAAAATTTATGCATGCATCACAGTTTAGAAATCAAAGTCCACTCACAGACCGTCCGAAGCCGTGCCTCGATACGCGTGCCATAAGCGTCTCTCGGGTCAATCACCATCACTGGGATTCCCAAACCTGTCCAAATTCATTTAGAGGGTTACTAATAGTCTCATTAACCTCTCATTGAAGTCCCATAATTTTCCCGAATTGCTAACTATTTTTAAAACCAAACCTAAACCTTCGGACAGCCCGAAACCTATTGAAACGATATCCGATTGACACGAGATCAGTCCCAAAATGTTCGTTACATCGAATAGAAGATTTCATATGCTGAACACTTCCCCAAATTACTGTTCACGTGCCCTCACGCACCCCAAGAAGGCTCAGTGCACTATTCATCATCTTCCCCACACAGCCGACCGGTTCACCTGGTTTGGCCGGTCCAGTTGGACCGACGTGACCGGTTCACGGCTCTAGACTCCCCATTTTTCATCCTACTTCTTCCTTTTTGATTCCTTTCTTCCTATTTTGATGTTTCCCATTCATTCCAATCCCTAAAACTAATCAAAAATCCCTAAAACTCATGGTTCCATTTTGAACCTCACGGTTCAAACTTCCCAAAACCGTCCATGGTGTCCTACAACCTCTAACCATCCTCAAAATCATCCTAGAAACCTCCTAGCAACCTAAATAACCCATTAAAACCGATACAAACGGCCCATAATCACATAAATGGAAAATGGATCAAAATGTGCTTAACTGGGTACCTGTTCGGGTTCAAGGCCGCCGTCCACGACGGCGTGGCTTCCAGCTGGCCACCACCATCCCTCCTTCATTCTCTCAGCCTCTGGGCTTCTGTCATGGTCATGGGTGAAGGTTTGGATTGGTTTAAAGGGGTGGGGTGAGATCGGGTTTAGTTTGTTTAGGGAGAAAGGAAATGATCGATGCACCGGAAAAAGGGAGATGCATGAATATGTGTGGGCTGTGCAATGGATGGGTGACACTTGTCACTCATCCATTGGGTACTTGTAAAATATCTGGCCCACATAAGGAAAAAACCTAAGACATTTCGTAAAACGTGCAATAGTTCCCTAGAACTTCCTTGAACCGTAATTTCCCCGTCGAACGTCCAAATTCGACGTGCCGCCTGTCTATGGATTCGTATCGTCCCGATCTACGTAATGGTCCTTGGCCCTCGGCCATTGGACCTCTCAGTCAAAAAGTCAACATTTGGCCCTTTTAACTAAAATTACCAAAATGCCCCTAAACTTCTGAACGTCATAACTTCTTCCACGAACGTCGGAATTGAACGTGCAACCTGTCTATGAACTCGTGACGTCACGAACTACGTCACGGTCATTGGTCAAAGTCCATTTGACTGCCTGAATGAAAAGTCAACGTTTTTCCCACGCTCAGGGGTGAAACGGTCATTTTTCATCGTTCGTCCGATTCCGCCCTACTAATCACCGATTAGCCTCACTAATCGTGATTAGTCACTAATCTAATCTAGGAATTTGGGATGGGTCGTTACAAACAGACTTGTGTAGGCTTTCAACGTAGATGAACTATAGTTGTCATCTATTATCTGCTTGTCAGTCCTGTGGTTTGGTAACTAGTGGCTTCCAACTTGGCTTAACAATTTTGTTCATTCCCATGTACTTGCGACTTAGATTGCTTAGAGGACTCGTACATTAGAGAGTAAGGTGGGTGTGCTAGAGATGAGCCATGTAGAGGAGAGAATGTTTCTCGGAAGAGCTAAAAAAAAAGGAATGTAAGGCTTGTTGATTCTTATCCTTAGAACTGGTGACGTTAGTGACACGACCCATCCCAATCTCTCCAGGATTAACGCGGGATATACCATCCTCCTGTCTGACACGAATAGGGATAATTCATACCTCGGCCCATACAGGGCTCCCAGAGCGCGCCAAGATCGGTGGAGGAGTGCGATGTCTCGGTCTCTGCTACAGCCCGCATCCACGATCAACTTGAAGGGCATTAAAACCATTGAAAACTATGAGTGGATAAAAATAAATAAGTTCATAAAACACATTTCATAAAGATACATTTATGCCCTTCACTAAAAGTATTCATGCATCGAAAACTAATAATCAAAATCATTTACTTAAATAAGCCATTAGGGCCTTAGCTGTAACAACCCGTACCTACGGGAAGGGTAAAAATGAAATTTTTGTGAAGTTTTGTAAAAAGGACGATTTTGCCCTTGTGAATAGTAAACGAAAAGTTGACTTTTTGTAATATTGATTGGATGAGTGTTAGCCCTTGACCGTGACGTAGGTTAGGACGTCACGAGTCCGTAGACAGGCGGCAGGTTCGATTCGGACAATCGGAGGAGAAGTTATGACGTACGGAAGGTTGGGGGCGTTACCGTAATTTTGAGCTAACAGGGAAAATGTTGACTTTTTGGAGGATGTGTGATTTTCACGTAGACCGAGGACCGTTGGATAGGTCTCGACGTCCTGAGTTCAACGACAGGCGGCACGCTGTCATCGGACGTCGGACGGAAAAGATACGGGTCTGGAAAGTCGGAGGGCAAAATGGTAATTTTGTGCAGGAGGGGCATTTTGGTCATTTTTCCTCAGCCCAATCAGATAAGGGCAAGTGGCAGATATTTTTGGGCTGGCCAATAGATGATAGACACGTGGGGGACCCTAGATGGTTCTAGGAGAAACTTAAGTGTGCACGGCCACACTTGGTCATTTTTGAACCGTGCACAAATTCGAAGGAAGCAGAAAAACAGAGAGAGGATTGGGTGAGGCGGTGATCGATTTGGAGGCTAGGGAGAGTGAAGAGTGACTGGTGAGAGTGACAGAGAGACGTGGGTGAGGTGCTGATCGTGTTTTGGGACTGGAATCGTGCACGGCGGCACGGTGGTGGTGCGGCGAACATTTGAGGAAAACAGAGGAGACCGTGGACGGTGGAGGCTGTTGTGCCGTGTGGTGAGGCAAACCAAGACGGTAGGAGACTCAGGAGGTTGAGGGGAGTCCCACGAGCACCGTGGTGGGTGACGGTTCTCACGGCGGCGCCGGAATCGAAAGGTAATTTCGTTTACCCTGTTTTTCGTGGATTTTTCAAATGCAAAGTCGTGACGTTGGGCTTAGAGTCGAGGGATTAGGAAGTCAGGGTGTTGTTCAGTGAGGTCTTAGGCGTCGTTTGTAGTGGTTGCCGTGACGGGAGGTTCACGGTGGGTGGTGGTTCGACGGCGGGTCCTCTGTACCCTGTTTTAGCCGTGAGTTTCAAACTTGAAGTCGTGGACTTCGGGGATGAATCGACGGATTCTGTGAGTTGGGTAGGACTAAGTAGGGTCCTAGGATGGTGCTGGTATCACCACCGTGAAGGGGGAAGCAGTGGACGGCCGGGAAGGAAAACAGGGCTCACGGGCAAGGTTTTTCGAGGTTGAAGACGAGGGGTATTAGGCCGTGATTTCTGGATTTTAGGATTGGATTTAGTTGTAGGGGACTGGACGAAGCTAACAGTATTGAATTGGAGAAGAATGGTGGGTGAACGGCGGAGAACCGGTCACGCCGGTTCAACACAGTTGAACCGGGTGACTCGAGGTTGAAGATGGACTGTAGCAGGCGCGTGAGGCCCACGCGCAGCCACTTTGGGCGGCGCGTGGGGTCGCGTGGGGAAGAATCCGGTTAAGCGTCCAACATGAGTTTAGCCCTAAATGTCCTAAGGAATCCAATGGTATAGTTTTCGGGTGAATCGGACGGTGTTACGGAATGGTTCGGGAATCCGTACGGTTTAGGGATTTGGATTAAAATATTATTAAATTCCCGAAAAATTGGGGAAAATAGGGAAGGTATCCTTGATGTTATTGTGACCCTATTTGGTATCTATTGACAGGACGGGATACACCAGAGACGGTTGAAGAGCGCACGGAGCGCGAGTGACGTGTTGTAAACTGTGAGTGGACTCTTTCTTATTTCCGAGCATGCCAAACTATTTTAATTACTGTTTTATGATTTCTATGGGTGTTTTTATGTTTTAAATGATGGTTATACGTGATTGAGATGTTTGCACGTTTTTCGAGATATTTTCGGGATTTTGCACGTTTTTCGAAGAAAAGCGGGTTTTCAGAGTTTGATGTTATAATTCAGAAATTTAACCTAAAAATGTTTCCTGATGATGGTAAATAGGTTGTGGAATATGATTTTGGGCTTTTCCTATGGTTTTACTATGAACATGGATCTTTTTCCGGATTTGGGTTCGGAATGTCGGTTCTGAACGCCGGAAGGGCTTCGAACCGGGGATTTCGAATTCGAATTTGGCGATGGATTTTGAATTGGTTTTACACTGGATATGGATTGGATTTGCTGGATCTGGATATGGGTTTAAAGACTCGGATATTATGATATTACCCCCATAGGCCTATTGAGTTTAAAGACTCGGGAGTTTAAAGACTCGGATTATGTGAGGCCTGGTTGAGTTTAAAGACTCGGATAGGTCCAGCAGGTTTGATCGGGTTATACTCTGGTTTCTTATGGTGTTTATAGTGTTTCTGTTTCTTATGATGTTTTTCATATTATGGTTTTTCTAATACTTCATGGGCATGCCTAGTTTTAAACCGGAGGGAACACATGATTTTATTTCCTTACGTTGATTTGCTGGTAAACGGTTTTAAAACTTTCATTCTTTTTGGTCCACTCACACCTTTTGTTTTTAATTTTCCCTCCAGGTCGTGGTGATAGCGCCGGGGTGAACGTTGAGGCAGATATCGAGGCATAGGGCTTCCGACGTTCTTCCGTTGCGGACTTAGACTTGTAGGACTTTTGGTGCCCATTTTGTAGAACTATGCTCTGGCTTACTATTGTATATATTTACTCCTTCGTCTGATGGTTATGCTTATAGTCGTATTAAGTTTATTTTTTTGGCATTGTAAGTGTGATTGTCAGACGGGAGCAGGGTTCATCCCGAGTATCGAGGTGATATTTGGGACGGGTCCTGACAATTGGTATCAGAGCATAGGTTGTGTCAATTTGTGTTGGGTCTAGGTTGTTATACTAACTCTATGCCTCTTTCAGCGTACGATTGATCATGCCTCCGAGACGTGAACCCCCTCCACGACCTGAAGATGAAGCGGCGAGAGGGACTGAGAGCGCTTCGATCGAGAGAGCCCAGAGGCTTGGGGCTACTACGTTCAGCGGTGGGGCTGATCCCGAGGAAGCTCACCGATGGATCACCCGACTAGAACGTATTTTTGGGGTGATGCACTGTCCTCCCGAGGATCGGGTATTGTTAGCCACTTTTCTGTTGGATGGAGCTGCCTACGAGTGGTGGTATACGCTGGAACTGTCCGGCTGGGATGCACATACCGTGACCTGGGAGACCTTCCGGGAGCGGTTTCTAGATCAGTACTATCCCCGTTCTTTCAGGGATGCGAAGGAAGCGGAATTCCTTCACTTGAAGCAAGGAAACTTGACAGTTGCTGAGTATGAGCAGAGGTTCCAGATGCTATCTCGTTTTGCTCCGGCATTTGTGGCGACTGAGGCGGAGAAGTGCCGCCGGTTTGAGTTGGGTCTCCGGGGAGAGATCAGGGCCATAGTGACAGCCGGCTCTTTTGCTACTTTCCGAGAGTTGTCTGATGCTGCTGTCAGGGTGGAGGCCAGTTTACCTGCTCGACCACAGTATTCGGGCAGTGTTCGACGCCGGGAGCAGTCATTCCCAGGAGCATCGAGTCAGAGGCCCCCGAAACGGGGTAATTTTGGTGGATCACTATCGGCTGGTGGAGCCCGGTATGGCAGACTAGGCAGTTTCCAGGGCTCAGGATTTCGAGGAGCTAGGTCACAGCCGACTCCTCAGGCGAGTGCAACTTCAGTGGCTTCTACAGGGAGGCATACCGGTGGACCCGGTAGGGACACTTGCTTCTATTGTGGGGAGCGAGGACATTTCCGTCGGGAGTGCCCATTGTTAGCTCCGGAGGGTGGAGCAGGCAGAGGTGCAGCAGAACCCGGGCGGAGTACTGCATCAGTATCAGGGGCGGCAGGCCCTAGGGGTGGCGGTGGTGCCACGAGCAGTTCCAGAGGGCGCGGTAGGTCATCGGGACCACAGGCGCGAGTTTTTGGGATGACTCAGCAGGAGGCTAGGTCAGCACCGGGAGTGGTGACAGGTACACTTACCATACTTGGTCACACTGTTTTTGCTTTGATAGATCCCGGGGCTACCCATTCATTTATAGCTCGGAGTTGTAGTCTGGTTAAGGAGAGGGAGGTGTCTACTTTGGATTGTGCGTTAGGAGTGAGTACACCTACTGGGGAGGTGTTGGTAGTGACTCAGGTTTTGAGAGAGTGTCCGGTGATGGTAGGCCAGGTGGAGTTACTGGCAGATTTGTTACTCTTGGATTTACGGGACTTTGATGTGATCTTGGGTATGGACTGGTTGACGAGACATCATGCTTCTATCGAATGTTTCGATAGGAGAGTGACTTTTCGGAGTCCCGGATTATCAGAGACTACATTTCAGGGGGATCAGCGTGCACTTCCTACGGGAGTTATTTCGGCACTCGAGGCTAGTAAACTGTTACGGAAGGGGTGTCAGGGTTACTTAGCTCATGTGGTGGATACGCGTACTACGCCAGAGAGGGCGGAGGATATACCAGTGGTACGGGAGTTTCCCGATGTTTTTCCCGAGGAGTTGCCAGGACTACCCCCACACCGAGATCTTGAGTTTACGATTGAGCTTCTACCAGGTACACAGCCTATTTCTCAGACTCCTTACCGTATGGCACCTGCCGAATTGAGGGAACTTAAGGCCCAGTTGCAAGAGTTGGTCGATATAGGATTCATTCGACCGAGTATGTCACCTTGGGGAGCACCTGTTCTGTTTGTCAAGAAAAAGGATGGAGGATTGAGATTGTGTGTGGATTACAGGCAACTGAATAAGGTAACTATTCGGAATAAGTACCCCCTACCCCGGATTGATGATTTGTTTGACCAGCTCATGGGAGCACAGTATTTCTCGAAGATTGATCTTCGCTCCGGCTATCACCAGTTAAGGGTTAAAGAGGAGGATATACCGAAGACAGCTTTCCGGACCAGGTACGGTCACTATGAGTTTGTGGTGATGCCTTTTGGTTTGACTAATGCCCCAGCAGCTTTTATGGACCTTATGAACCGAGTGTTCCGGCCCTACTTGGATCGTTTTGTGATTGTTTTCATTGATGATATTTTGGTGTATTCGAAGAGTGCGAAGGCGCATGAGAAACATCTGAAGATCGTGCTTAAAACGTTGAGGGAGCATCAGTTGTATGCGAAGCTCAGTAAGTGTCAGTTCTGGTTGACCAGTGTTGGATTTCTTGGCCATGTGATTTCGGCCGAGGGCATTCGTGTGGATCCTCAGAAAGTTGAGGCGGTAGCCAACTGGGAACAGCCTAAGACGGTGACGGAAATTCGGAGTTTTCTGGGTTTGGCAGGGTATTACCGGCGTTTTATTGAGGGTTTTTCTATTCTTGCAGCACCGTTGACGAGGTTGACACGGAAGGGAGTTCGGTTTGAGTGGGATGAGAACTGTGAACAGAGTTTCCAGGAGCTTAAAAGGCGGTTAACATCTGCTCCTGTGTTAGCCCTTCCAGATGATAGTGGGGAGTTCGAGGTGTACAGTGACGCTTCTCTACAAGGTTTGGGATGTGTCTTGATGCAGCACGGGAAAGTGATTGCTTATGCTTCCCGGCAATTGAAACCCCATGAGGTGAACTACCCTACACATGACTTGGAACTGGCTGCGGTGGTTCATGCATTGAAGATTTGGCGACATTACTTGTACGGTGAGAAGTGCAGGATCTTTACGGACCACAAGAGTTTGAAGTATTTGTTCACCCAAAAGGAATTGAACCTCAGACAGCGCCGTTGGTTGGAGTTACTTAAGGACTACGACTGTACTATTGAGTATCATCCAGGGAAGGCTAATGTGGTAGCCGATGCTTTGAGCAGAAAGTCAGCTGGTTCTTTGTCGCATCTGAGGACAGTACGGTTACCTTTGCTGGTTGAGCTCCGTAAGTTGGGAGTAGAGTTGACTGTGGATGATCAGGGAGCACTCCTAGCGAGTTTCCATGTGCGACCCGTTTTGATTGATCAAGTGATTGATGCTCAGTTTGAGGACCCTATTCTGGGCATCATTCGGATTGAGGTCGAGGCTGGAGAACGACAGGATTTTGAGATCCGTGAGGATGGAGCCTTGGTTAAGAATGGACGGTTGTGTGTACCTGAGGATGAAGTCTTGAAGAAGGTGATATTGGATGAGGCTCACTGTTCAGCTTATGCGATGCATCCTGGTGGGACCAAGATGTATCGTACACTTCGAGAGCATTACTGGTGGTCAGGGATGAAACGTGAAATTGCAGAGTATGTCAGTAGATGCTTGATTTGTCAACAGGTAAAAGCCGAGCGGCAGAGACCTTATGGAGCAATGCAACCTTTGCCGATTCCCGAGTGGAAATGGGATCACCTGACTATGGATTTTGTGTTCAAGCTTCCGAGAACACCGAAGGGACACGATGGTGTGTGGGTTGTTGTGGATCGACTTACGAAGTCTGCTCATTTCTTGCCAGTACGGGAGAACTTCAGGCTGGAACAGTTTGCACAGTTGTTTATTAATGAGATTATTCGATTACATGGGACTCCGGAGTCGATAGTATCTGATAGAGATCCGAGATTCACTTCTCGATTTTGGCAGAGCTTACAGGAAGCTTTTGGGACTAAATTACACTTCAGTACTGCTTTTCATCCTCAGACTGATGGGCAGTCTGAGCGGACTATTCTGATCCTCGAGGATATGATGCGAGCTTGTGTGCTTCAGTTTCAGGGTACTTGGGAATCACATCTGCCTTTGATGGAGTTCGCTTATAATAATAGTTTTCAGGAGAGCATTGGGATGGCTCCTTACGAGGCTTTGTATGGACGGCAGTGTCGAACTCCATTGTGTTGGACTGAGGTTGGTGAGAGGAGGTTGACTACTTCTGAGCTGGTGGAGCTTACTCAGGAAAAAGTGGCGTTGATCAGGGACCGATTGAAGGCAGCGCAGGACCGCCAAAAGAGCTACGCTGACCGTAGGATCAGGGATTTGGAGTTTGCTGTTGGAGACTGGGTTTTCCTGAAGCTATCTCCTTGGAAAGGAATTGTACGATTTGGCAGACGAGGGAAGTTGAGTCCTCGTTACATTGGACCGTATGAGATTTTGGAGCGGATTGGTCCTGTAGCTTATCGGTTGGCCTTACCAGCAGATTTGGAAAAGGTACACAATGTCTTTCATGTTTCTATGCTTCAGAAATATATTCGAGATGATTCGCATGTGTTAGAAGCACAACCAGTGGAACTGAGGGAAGACTTGAGTTTTGAAGAGCAACCTGTTGCAATCTTGGATCGGAAGGATAAAGTGTTGCGAAGGAAGACGGTTCCCTTAGTGAAGGTATTGTGGCGAAATCATCAGGTCGAAGAAGCTGCTTGGGAACCCGAGGCCTTGATGCGAGAACAGTACCCTTATTTATTTCACTGAATTTCGGGGACGAAATTCTTTTTAGGGGGGTAGATTGTAACAACCCGTACCTACGGGAAGGGTAAAAATGAAATTTTTGTGAAGTTTTGTAAAAAGGACGATTTTGCCCTTGTGAATAGTAAACGAAAAGTTGACTTTTTGTAATATTGATTGGATGAGTGTTAGCCCTTGACCGTGACGTAGGTTAGGACGTCACGAGTCCGTAGACAGGCGGCAGGTTCGATTCGGACAATCGGAGGAGAAGTTATGACGTACGGAAGGTTGGGGGCGTTACCGTAATTTTGAGCTAATAGGGAAAATGTTGACTTTTTGGAGGATGTGTGATTTTCACGTAGACCGAGGACCGTTGGATAGGTCTCGACGTCCTGAGTTCAACGACAGGCGGCACGCTGTCATCGGACGTCGGACAGAAAAGATACGGGTCTGGAAAGTCGGAGGGCAAAATGGTAATTTTGTGCAGGAGGGGCATTTTGGTCATTTTTCCTCAGCCCAATCAGATAAGGGCAAGTGGTAGATATTTTTGGGCTGGCCAATAGATGATAGACACGTGGGGGACCCTAGATGGTTCTAGGAGAAACTTAAGTGTGCACGGCCACACTTGGTCATTTTTGAACCGTGCACAAATTCGAAGGAAGCAGAAAAACAGAGAGAGGATTGGGTGAGGCGGTGATCGATTTGGAGGCTAGGGAGAGTGAAGAGTGACTGGTGAGAGTGACAGAGAGACGTGGGTGAGGTGCTGATCGTGTTTTGGGACTGGAATCGTGCACGGCGACACGGTGGTGGTGCGGCGAACATTTGAGGAAAACAGAGGAGACCGTGGACGGTGGAGGCTGTTGTGCCGTGTGGTGAGGCAAACCAAGACGGTAGGAGACTCAGGAGGTTGAGGGGAGTCCCACGAGCACCGTGGTGGGTGACGGTTCTCACGGCGGCGCCGGAATCGAAAGGTAATTTCGTTTACCCTGTTTTTCGTGGATTTTTCAAATGCAAAGTCGTGACGTTGGGCTTAGAGTCGAGGGATTAGGAAGTCAGGGTGTTGTTCAGTGAGGTCTTAGGCGTCGTTTGTAGTGGTTGCCGTGACGGGAGGTTCACGGTGGGTGGTGGTTCGACGGCGGGTCCTCTGTACCCTGTTTTAGCCGTGAGTTTCAAACTTGAAGTCGTGGACTTCGGGGATGAATCGACGGATTCTGTGAGTTGGGTAGGACTAAGTAGGGTCCTAGGATGGTGCTGGTATCACCACCGTGAAGGGGGAAGCAGTGGACGGCCGGGAAGGAAAACAGGGCTCAGGGGCAAGGTTTTTCGAGGTTGAAGACGAGGGGTATTAGGCCATGATTTCTGGATTTTAGGATTGGATTTAGTTGTAGGGGACTGGACGAAGCTAACAGTATTGAATTGGAGAAGAATGGTGGGTGAACGGCGGAGAACCGGTCACGCCGGTTCAACACAGTTGAACCGGGTGACTCGAGGTTGAAGATGGACTGTAGCAGGCGCGTGAGGCCCACGCGCAGCCACTTTGGGCGGCGCGTGGGGGCGCGTGGGGAAGAATCCGGTTAATCGTCCAACATGAGTTTAGCCCTAAATGTCCTAAGGAATCCAATGGTATAGTTTTCGGGTGAATCGGACGGTGTTACGGAATGGTTCGGGAATCCGTACGGTTTAGGGATTTGGATTAAAATATTATTAAATTCCCGAAAAATTGGGGAAAATAGGGAAGGTATCCTTGATGTTATTGTGACCCTATTTGGTATCTATTGACAGGACGGGATACACCAGAGACGGTTGAAGAGCGCACGGAGCGCGAGTGACGTGTTGTAAACTGTGAGTGGACTCTTTCTTATTTCCGAGCATGCCAAACTATTTTAATTACTGTTTTATGATTTCTATGGGTGTTTTTATGTTTTAAATGATGGTTATACGTGATTGAGATGTTTGCACGTTTTTCGAGATATTTTCGGGATTTTGCACGTTTTTCGAAGAAAAGCGGGTTTTCAGAGTTTGATGTTATAATTCAGAAATTTAACCTAAAAATGTTTCCTGATGATGGTAAATAGGTTGTGGAATATGATTTTGGGCTTTTCCTATGGTTTTACTATGAACATGGATCTTTTTCCGGATTTGGGTTCGGAATGTCGGTTCTGAACGCCGGAAGGGCTTCGAACCGGGGATTTCGAATTCGAATTTGGCGATGGATTTTGAATTGGTTTTACACTGGATATGGATTGGATTTGCTGGATCTGGATATGGGTTTAAAGACTCGGATATTATGATATTACCCCCATAGGCCTATTGAGTTTAAAGACTCGGGAGTTTAAAGACTCGGATTATGTGAGGCCTGGTTGAGTTTAAAGACTCGGATAGGTCCAGCAGGTTTGATCGGGTTATACTCTGGTTTCTTATGGTGTTTATAGTGTTTCTGTTTCTTATGATGTTTTTCATATTATGGTTTTTCTAATACTTCATGGGCATGCCTAGTTTTAAACCGGAGGGAACACATGATTTTATTTCCTTACGTTGATTTGCTGGTAAACGGTTTTAAAACTTTCATTCTTTTTGGTCCACTCACACCTTTTGTTTTTAATTTTCCCTCCAGGTCGTGGTGATAGCGCCGGGGTGAACGTTGAGGCAGATATCGAGGCATAGGGCTTCCGACGTTCTTCCGTTGCGGACTTAGACTTGTAGGACTTTTGGTGCCCATTTTGTAGAACTATGCTCTGGCTTACTGTTGTATATATTTACTCCTTCGTCTGATGGTTATGCTTATAGTCGTATTAAGTTTATTTTTTTGGCATTGTAAGTGTGATTGTCAGACGGGAGCAGGGTTCATCCCGAGTATCGAGGTGATATTTGGGACGGGTCCTGACATTAGCCCAAAAACCGTAAAACCAAACATATGTGGGAACTCAGCCCAAAACCGTAGAATACCAAAATCCGTAAATTCAAAATCAAGTGGGCCATTGCCCAAATCAATAAACACAAATCCATAAACACTGAAATACCATTTCATAAATCCAATAATCCATATTTACCACATAACTATCCTCGGCATCCCAGATGCCTAGCGTCCCAGCCGCTTGATGTCCAAGACGTCATATCTCACCGTAAAAGCAACGCGTGCTACCCGGGGTCTCTCCGGGTCCATATCTCTGATATCCCATATGTCTGACGTCCCAGAAGTCTAATCATAGCAATCTTGCTCCTAAGTCACTATACGGTCGGGTCACTCCGTATAATGACCCCTCGCAGATAATGCACCGTGACTTCCCTAATATCCCAGACACCGGTAGCAGACCATCCACAGATCCTCGTATCAAGATGGTATATGGAAAAAAGTTTTATAAAGTCATTTCAAACATCTCAAAGGTCCCTTCCCGAAATTTCCATAAACCATCACAAATCCATAATTCCAAAACCATTTAGGGTCCCCGACCTGAAATCACGTTATGAAACATAGGGTCACAGACCCGAAATCACATTTATAAAACACAATTAGGCCTCATGCTCGATTTCGTAAACCAACTGGGTCTCTAGCCCGATCATGCAAACCAATTGGGCCCCTGACCCGATACAGTACTCAAATGGACTCCAAGTCCGAGAGTTTCCAAAACAAATGGGTCTCAAGCCCGATTCCATATTTCCAATCCAAAACCATACCATTGAACCATTATTAAAACCACAATCACGTATAACCACAATATAAAATCGTAACATGGAAATATGTGCAAATACGGGATTACCTCGAAATACGTGCAAATATGCGATTACCTCGAAATCGTGCAACCATGTAAATCACCAATGCCACAATCATCATCATATAAATCACATATATAAAACATATAAAACAGTTATTCATGCATCACAATTTAGAAAACATTGTCCATTTACAAACCGTCCTACGCTGCCACCTCGATACGCGTGTCATACGCCCTTCCGAGCCACACCATTATAACCGGGACTTCCAAACCATTCGAATGGGTGTTTGAACTGGCCAACGTCCCCTCATCGGTTCCCTAGCCGCCAACCACCATTTGCCACCATTCCAGGTTCATTAGCCTTCTTTCATGGTTTCTCCGGCCACCGTCCACGACGGCTCAAACTGTGGCCACCACAACCTCGTCTCACATCCCTCTCACTTTCATTCACATACCAAACCCAGAAAATGAGGATTGAAAGTTGGTATAGGATGAGTTGCACGGTCACGGGTTTGGGAGAAAAATGAAGGAATGATCGTTCGAGAAGAAAGAGAAATATCCCACCATGTGGGGGAATGGGCCAATCAGATAACCAAGAGGTGTCACTTACTGATTGGGCCACCCAGATTTCCAATCCAATCCAAACCTGCTACATGTCCCCTTTTCTCAATTTTTGTGTAATAGTACCGTAAAACGTTCTGGACTCGTAACTTCTCCGTCAAACCTTCGATTTCGACGTGCCACCTGTCTACATACTCGTGACGTCCCGATCTACGTCACGGTCATCGGTCCTCGTACGTTTGACTCCTCGAGTCAAAAATCAACATTTGCCCAACTCCAAGGGCAAAACGGTCATTTTGCATTATCCGTCTGAATTCACTCAACTAATCCCCAATTAGTCATTCTAAATCCACATTTAATTAATACTTAATCCTGATATTCGGGACGGGTCGTTACAACCTTCTCCCTTAACAAATTTTGTCCTCCAAATTCCAACTTTTCTGATTCCACATCGACCTCGTGGAAAGCAAACTCGACCTCACATCATGTGTACACTTGTACACCCACTAACTAGAACAATACCTGTCTGCACCTAGACGTTCCAACAATACTCACGTCGCATCGACTACATCCTACCACGTCGAGTGACATCGATCACACATTCCGAGTTAATACCACCCGACAATTCTACCATTTCGCTGACACATTTAGATGACATAATCAACTTGACGGTTTTTCTCAATCACCAATACACCCTGACATCTGCTCCCACTGGGAGTTATCAAAACTTGCTCATCATTCCACACTGACACACCCAGTCAAACTTTCACCACTAGCCAGTCGCAAATCAATCCGACATCTCTTCCACACCGAGAATTATCAAATCTCACACGTTCTCCGTATTCCCTGAATTTTACCACGTCAACAGCACTCAGGGCTCCATGGTCACAATTCGAATCACTAACACCCCTTGACTCACTCTAGAGTAGTACCAAGGTACCTCGTACCAATATTTCCTCATAAATCCATACTGCCATTAGTGAGAGTCACAACGCAGCCGCTTCACGCAAAACAACATGTGGTTACACTAACCGAAAACTCATTCAACCTGAGTATACGTATACTAAAATCTCACTCCACTTGTGTGTAACTGGGCCCCATCGAATACCTGCCCAGTAGTGATAACATATCTCAACTCTAGGGTTCCACTAGCCATCCACGGCTCTGAGCACCTGCTCATATAATCACTGAACCCATCAAAATCACTCTGGCCCAGCGCACAATATTCAATGTCTAGTTCACGTCCTCAACTAATCCAATGATATTGAAACTAAGCCGACTACCAATAGGCTCAACCACACACCACTGGTACATCCTATATACCGTCACCAGGCACCACTCATGCATGTCTAGTATCGATCCTCGCACAACGTACCCAGTATGTACATTCATCCACTAACCAACCTACTACACAGCTCGTAATCAATCACGCTTCTATTCTAGAGTTCATTTATCCACTCTAGCATTAGACAGATCAAATACTCCAACTCAACATCCAACACGATCCCATGGTCACCCGACCAGCATCACAATGTTTACTCCCAACCACATAATCCAAAAATTACCAAACAAACTCACACCCACCAAGGCGTACCTATTCATGCCAAATGGGCATCCAATCTCACCCACATCTACCGAGAGGCACCAACTCCAAACCTATCGGTTACCTGCTCAATTGATTACCATACCATATTCGATTAACTTCGAAAGGAAGCCAATCCCATCATTCATATATCCAAGATTGACCAATCCGACCCTATCGGATACCCACTCGTTCTATTAATACATCATACAGGATTAACCTCGACAGGAAGTCGACCTAACATCCTCATATCCAACCTCTATCCTGTCATCTCACTAACTATTCCAAAAGATTTTTCAACTGTCTCACAAAACGATTCTCCTCTGCTCCTAGCTTAGCATAAAAAACAAGGCGAAGTCTGCTAGCACGGGCACGACATCATGATCCACGCCATCCCACCTAGGGAAAATCAAAGATGCTCCAAGACGATGACATCAAAATTCATCCTACGTGAGTGCAAACACAATCTCACTGCACTCACCACACCACGTAACCCAACATCGTCTGCCACCAAGTAGAAAAGGAGAAATCACATCACCTAACTTCGAAGTACCCAACTCCTCCTGATGACCGAAAACAAATCACGAGTCCACCAACCCATACGCGATCACTGTACCGGTGACACCCAACATCATCGGTTACAGGGCAGAAAAATGACAAGTTCACCTTCACCAACCAATGATATATGTTGACAACTTCTCGACATCAATCCCCAATTCAGAATCAAATACCCTTTTCATCATCTCAATCACAACTCCTCTTGATTCCGAAGTTCCAATTATGTTGTAAATATATATATGCTTCCAACTAGATGTCAAGTCCAACCACTGGACTTCCAAAATTCTCAACTCACTCAGACAACCACGTGTCCGCAACCAATCTATCACCCAGACCGCCTGTCCGTTTATAACTGTTTATGCACATCCAAAAGGATGTAATTCGTTACTATCTTGTTCTCACATCTTAACCTTTACATGCTCGACTCTCGGGTTTCCATGTTATTCACAATCACATAATCTCACATCAACATTACCATTGATTCTCTTCGGCTTCTTCCAATTTCAATAAATTCTTAGCACTTCCTCGTGAGATTAGATACACACAACCATTCAAGTTTCGGAGTTGACGAAAACTCCCTGAATCCACTAATTTCCATGATGTCCCCTGCGTCATCCAAAACTCCTCGTGTCCCAATCATACCCTTTCATCCATTCATCGCTTAGTCATCTCATAGATGTTGGGACTTAACCCAACACATCGCAATCCCTGCTGGATCCCATCCAGTCCATCACTCACCCACTGCCAAATCTCAGATACCGAGCGTATGCCCATCACGACGGAGTCACATCCCAACTCGTGGCCCATCGTCATCACAATCACTAGCACGCAGTGTGCGAATCAGACGACCCTGAGTCGTTACTCATACCGAGAAACAACCCCGTACCTCCACTCAGGTTAAAGGAACTATGCCTCTCTCGTACCTCACAACTATGGGTACCACCACTCTGACATACCACAGAAAGATAATGAACGTTCCCTGAACGTCCCCCAATTTTTTTTTCAACAACCACAACTACATCAATAACCCTCGATAGCCAGCCATCTCCACACGGTTGTCAACCAACAGTCATCGTTATCGAGATCCGCATCTACACATCACACTATTATTCAGTCCAACTCGGGATTCCATATATTATCCCATTACCATACTCCTAGATCGAATCCCATCATATCACTTCGTGTCAGGCCAACCAATCTCCATAGTTTCGACTAGACTCCCTAGAGTCGTCCACTTGGTCATCCATGACCTCAGTCGCTCTCTGCAGTACAATTTCCAATCCATAAGTCACAATCTGCGGTTCGACCCGACAGACTACCTCGACTTCGAAAAGTCATCCAATCCACAACAATTACGAACTCACAATTCTAATTCATCAATCACAACTAAGGTTCGTCTTTCTTGACCATCCATCATAATTTAGGGTTCCACAATCACACCCTAGGGTTCCTCTGAACCCAACTGCCCTCTGCAGTATAATCCACAATTTGACCAACCCCGCGGTCTTGACATCGTATGGACGTCAATCCGATCCTACCATCAACTCAACTGGGGTTCCCCGAACCCAGCTGCTCCCAACAGTAAAACAATCTAACATCACATGACCGAACTGTTGGACAATCATCGCACTACCAATCTGTCAAAAGTAACCCTATTCGGGGTCAAATCACACTAACGCATGGCGTATCGGGCCAATCACACTCTATCCACTATTCATTCCCAATAACCATCAAGCCGACATCCTAACTATCAAGTTGATAACGGGATGACCACATAGAGACATCACATCCTCGACCTGCGCGTACCATAAGAACTACACTGTTTGCTCGAATAGCGACAACCTCGCTCTGATACCACTTGACACGACCCATCCCAATCCCCCCAGGATTAACATGGGATGTACCATGCTCCCGTCTAACACGAAGTGTCAGATAAGCGATAATTCATACCTCGACCCATAAGGAGCTCCCAGAGCGCGCCAGGATTGGTGGAGGAGTGCGATGTCTCGGTCTCTGCTACAGCCCGCATCCGTGATAACCTTAAGGGCATTAAAACCATTAAAAACTGTGAGTGGATGAAAATCAATAAGTTCATAAAACAAATTTCATAAAGATACATTTATGACCTTCACTAAAAGTATGCATGCATCGAAAACCAGTAATCAAATCATTTACTTAAATAAGCCATTAGAGCCTTAGCCCAAAAACCGTAAAACCAAACATACGTGGGAACTCAGCCCAAAACTGTAGAATACAAAAATCCGTAAATCCAAAACCAAGTGGGCAACTTCCCAAATCCATAAACACCAAAATACCATTTCATAAATCCAATAATCCATATTTACCACATAACCATCCTCTGCATCCCAGATGCCTAGCGTCCCAGACGCTTGACATCCCAGACGTTATATCTCACGGTAAAAGCAACGCGTGCTGCCTGGGGTCTCTTCGGGTCCATATCTCTGACATCCCAGATGTCTGACGTCCCAGACGTCTAATCAAAGCAATCCTGCTCCTGAGTCACTATATGGTCTGGTCGCTCCGTATAATGACCCCTCGCAAGCAATGCACCGTGACTTCCTTAATGTCCCAGACACCTGTAAGAGACCATCCATAGATCCTCGTATCAATATGGTATATGAAAAACAGTTTTATAAAGTCATTTCAAACATCTCAAAGGGCCCATCCCGAAATTTCCATAAACCATCACAAATCCATAATTTCAAAACCATTTAGGGTCCCCGACCCGAAATCACGTTATGAAACATAGGGTCCTAGACCCGAAATCACATTTATAAAACACAATTAGGCCTCATTCCCGATTTCGTAAACCAACTGGGCCTCTAGCCCAATCATGCAAACCAACTGGGCCCCAGCCTGATATAGTACTCAAATAGACTCCAAGTCCGAGGGTTTCCAAAAAAAATGGGTCTCAAGCCCGATTCCATATTTCCAATCCAAAACCATACCATTGAACCATTATTAAAACCAAAATCACGTATAACCACAGTATAAAATCGTAACATCGAAATACGTGCAAATACGGGATTACCTCGAAATACATGCAACCATGTAAATCACCAATACCATGATCATCATCATAGAAATCACATATGTAAAACATATAAAACAGTTATGCATGCATCACAATTTAGAAAACATTTTCCACTCACATATCGTCCTACACTGCCGCCTCGATACGCGTTCCATACGCCCTTCCGAGCCACACCACTATCACCGGGAATCCAAACCATCCAAATGGGTGTTTGAACCGGCCAATTTCCCCTCGTCGGTTCCCTAGCCTCCGGCCACCATTAGCCACTGTTCCATATTCATTAGCCTCCTTTGATGGTTTCTCCCCCCCACCGTCTACGACGGCTCAAACCGTGGCCACCACTAGCCTCGTCTCACATCCCTCTCTCACTTTCATTCTCATACCAAGCCCAGAAAATAAGGATCGAAGGTTGGTATGGGATGGGTTGCACGGTCACGGGTTTGGGAGAAAAATGAAGGAATGATCGATCGAGACGAAAGAGAAATATCCCACCGTGTGGGGGAATGAGCCAATCAAATAAGGGACAGGTGTCACTTACTGATTGCTCCACCCAGATTTCCAATCCAATCCAAACCTGCCACATGTCCCGTTCTCTCAGTTTTCGTGCAGTAGTATCGTAAAATGTTCTAGACCCGTAAATTCTCTGTCGAACCTTCGTTTTCGACGTGCTGCCTGTCTACATACTCGTGACGTCCCGATCTACGTCACGATCATCGATCCTCGTACATTTGACTCCCCGAGTCAAAAATCAACATTTGCCTAATTATAGGGCCAAAACGATCGTTTCGCACCGTCCGTCCGAATTCACTCAACTAATCCTCGATTAGTCATTCTAAATCCACATTTAATTAATATTTAACCCCAATATTCGGGACGCGTCGTTACATTAGTGTGACTCTTGTTCTTCAAACATGCATTGGACTTGCCACTATGCGAGGTTCCACTTGTGATAATGCAGAGTTAGAATTCTTCTAGCTTGGGGTGAAAATTCCTCCTGTGTTGGATGAGACCTGATCTTGAAGACCTTATTAAGCCTGAAGCAGAATGGCACCAAGGATCGACAATCGGGGATTGGACATGTCCCATGTAGAGCTTGTGATGTTGCTCTTTATTTTCCTAGCCAGCTTGAAGAAAAAAAAAACTTGGATGTTCTATTTGTGAAGTTGATGACATAGTTAGTTAAGATGTCCACGCCATTTCCACTGCGAGAAATAATGGAATTGATCTTTGATCTCAAGAAAAGAGGCATGTTGATAAAAGGTTCTAAAGATGCAGTTGTTGTTCAAGATGAGATCAAAGCTGCCCCCATTGTTCATGAGAGAAGAACTTGAAAATCTGAAATTCAAGCCATACTCTCTATTGCATGCCCTTAAATTTCACATCAAATTCAAAACCATGCTCCTTGAACAAGTGCACAAACTTGACGACTCTATGAGAGGTTTGAGGCTGAAGTTGCTTGTAGAAGAATTGCAGTGATTCAGAAAGTGACATCTTCCTATTGAAATCTTTTGGCCAATTTGTACCCTTCAACATATAATCCTTGAGGTTTTTTGGTTTTCAGAAGAAGACTTGGAGCCCTTCTTAGGGGAAGGCCTAGAATGATTCTCGGAAGAAGACTTAGAGTGCTTCTTAGAAGAAGGCTTTGAGTTGATCCATGAAGGAAGACTTTCAGTTGCTCCCTAGAAGAAGGTTTGACTTGCTTCTCAGATGAAGGCTTGAAGTGCTTCTCGGAACAAGGCTTCGATTTCTTCCTAGAGGAAGGCTTAGAATGATTCTAGGAGGAAGACTTTAAGTGCTTCTCGGAAGAAGGCTTGGAGTGCTTCCAGAAGGAAAGCTTGAAATACTTCCAAGATGAAGACTTGAAATGCTTCCAGGAGGAAGGCTTGAAGTGCTTCCAGGAGGTAAGCTTGAAGTGCTTCCAGGAAGTAAGCTTCAAGTGTTTCCAGGAGAAAGGTCTGAAGTGCTTCTTGGAAAAAGGCATGTAGTGCTTCCAAGAGGAAGGCTTGGAATGCTTCTAGGAGGAAGGCTAGGAAAAAGACTTGGAGTGCTTTTAGGAAGAAGGTTTGAAATGCTCCCAAGTGGAATGCTTGGATGCTTCACGAGGGCAAAGTCTTGGATGCTTCGTAGGGGCAAAGGCTTTGATGCTTTGTGGGGCACATGCTTCGATGTTTCCCGAGGGTGAAGGCTTGGATTCCTCGCGGGGACGAAGGCTTTGATGATTTGAAGCTTAAAGGCTTGGATACTTCGCGAGAGCGAAGCCTTGGATGTTTTGCGAGGGTGAAGTGTAACGCCCCGAAAAATCCAAAAATTGAAAAATATTAAAATAATGTGAAAATGACGTTTTACCCCTGGAGGGACATGGCTAAAAGTTGACTTTTTGTTTGGTATACTTTTTGTACATTTTTCTTGTGCCATTGTGTAGGTCTCGGAACGCTGAATCCGTAGACAGGTGGCACGTTGGAAACGGAGTTCGGATGAAAAAGTTATGGGGTTGTGAAGTTCAGGGGCAAAATGGTCATTTATGACCACAAGGGTAAAATGGTAATTTTGGGTGGGTTATACTTGGACGGTGGAAGGATAATTATAACTTCACTTGGCTTGCTGATTCATGCCATTAAATGACTCATGTAATGCATCAAGTGACAAATGTCACTTCTTAGGGATGATTAGTGGCACTAGTCAAATTAATTAGTTAATTGAAGATTGATTAACTGATGAACAGTAACCGTACACGACCAAACCTTCAAACACCAAAACAGAGAACATCCTATATTCACCTTGATCGATTGCAGTGGAGTCAAGTGTAATTGAGTAAGAGATTAGAGAAAATTTGGAGAGAAAAACCGAGAAGAAACCGAACAAAACTCAGAGGAAACCCATACTGGAATACCAGAAAACCACCCAAAAACCTTGATCTCGATTTTAATTTTTGAGACAGTTTGGTATGAAATTGAGGTGAGATTTAGCTTTCTGGGAGCTAAACGACTCGAACCCAATCAACTGGAACAAAAATTGGAGGTGAAATCGTGACGATCAGACGCTGCAACTGTTTGGAAAAATCGAGCTTGAGTCGAGTTACTTAGAGGTAAAATTTCATGAAATTGATTTCGAATTCGTGTTCATTATAGTCCTATGATGCTTCTGGTGTGAACAATTGAAGGAAACAGGTCGATTTGAGGTCAAACCCGAATTAGGATCCGATAAGTGTTCTTCGTGAGTCGAGACGTTTTATGGTTTAATTGATTCAATTGAAAGTACAGAACTATCAGTTAGGTTGGATAGATATTAATGAGTGAAAGAACGAGATGAATTGAGTGTAAATAGATAGAAAACGAGTCGGGTCTGATCGCGGGTCACAGACCCGAATACCAGAGAAACGGGCGAGAGAGAGACACTGTAGCAGCCACTGTTCACGGCGCGTGGCTGTCACGTGCAGCCGCTTGCGGCGGCGCGTAAGGGCGCGTGACCGGGAATCTGAAGGAGGGTCCAACATACGTTTTAATGTTCTCGATGATACGGACCTATTGGCGTTAGTTTCGGGTCAATTAGAGATAAATTGAGGATAGTTTTACGTATCCGAAGCGTATAGGTTACGTTTAAATAATATTATTTTATTTCGACGATTCGGAAATTCATACCTAAGATTATATGATACTCTAGTAACCCTATATTACATGTTTGACAGGCCGAAATATTCTCGGGACATCGGACGAGAACGAACAGCTCGAATCCGAGCAATCTGGACGGTGTGTGAGTGGACTTTTGTTTTCTACCCTAAATGCATGCATATATGTTTTAACTGCTTTTAAATGCTTATAATATGATTTAAATTGATTTGCCATGATTAATGATGTGATATGATGATTTCCGGATTTTGGGAATATTATATTATTATTATATTGCTTTTGGACACGAATTTCGAGAAAATCATAAAATTGTGATTTTGAGCGATGGCCTGAGATTTGAGTGGAGTTTGACTCTGAAATTAAGTTACATGATTTAATTGATGAAATTTATTTGCAAATTATCTGTTAGACATTGTGTTATATATGAAGTTGTGAAACTTACTTGTGCTTTATAAAAGCTCTATTTCGGGCAGAGACCCTATTGAACTATTGATTTGATTTTGAGATTTAAATAGTTTTGAAATGAGATTCTTGATTTGTGATATCATCCTCGGTGATTTAATGGTCTCCTGCAGACGTCGTAGATCCTGGAGTAGTCACGATCCACTGCTTGGAGATGAGTAGCTCCGAGGGGAGGCTCAATCTCAGAAGTGTGAGTTTATATTAATATCCTCCAGACGTCGTTGATCCTGGAGATGATATCACCCCAAACGTCGTTGATCCTGGGGAGGTACTCGGACTTGAGACACCCGAGTTGCACGTGTTGCATTGATATCGTGACGGGTTATTGAATATTAAGATTGGATGTTGAGGATGATGGTATCATGATTAATTTTGAATTATATTAACTGTTTTCTTTTACTTTGATTTATATAACCCATGTTTTATATGATATGCATGCATGTTTGTGAAAACTGGAGGGTAAGACTATTTTAATAAATGTATTTCTAAACCTTTATTTTTGTCCACTCACACCTTTACTGTTTTTGTACCCTCCAGGCCCGTGCACAGGTACTGAAGCTCGTATTGAGGCAGAAGAATAAACAGACCGTTGCGTACTCGAGTTCTGACCGTGTAGGACTTTAATCCTTGTTTGTAAATATTTCTTATGCTCTGTAAACCGGTTGACGACTGAGGTAGTCAACGGTCCTAAAGACGTTCCTATCCCTGGTCTGACTATGTGTGTTGTTGGTTATGTTATATTATGTATTTATATATATATATATTATGCGAACTACTTTTGGTATTTTAAAATCATAGTCAGACGGGAGCAGGATCATTCACGATTATCGAGGAATAATCGGATGGGTCCTGTCAAACTGGTATCAGAGCATAGGTTGCGGTCTGAGTTCGGCACATGGTGTGCATGGGTTGTTATACTAATCTGTTTCTGTTTACAGCTACCTCAATATACCTCCGCCACGCGAGCCTCGTGCACAGCCTGGCGAAGAGATAGAGGGTTCAGATGTCGAAAGAGCTCAACGTTTAGGGGCCACTAGCTTTACAGGCCAGACCAACCCAGACGAAGCCTATGATTGGATTACTCAGTTGGAGAGGATTTTTTAGATCATGCGATGTCTACCCGGAGACATGGTTCCCTTAGCCACGTTTATGCTGAGTAGTCAGGCGTATAGATGGTGGCGCGGCTTACAGTTGACTGGATTGGATGCCAGCACCCTGACTTGGGAGGACTTCAGGCATCGTTTTCTAGATCAATTCTATCCTCGTTCCTTTCGTAATGCCAAGGAAGTGGAGTTCCTTCAGCTGCAACAAGGAAATATGTCTGTGGGTGATTTTGAACAGAAGTTCTTGAACCTAGCTAATTTCGCTCCTCTGTATGTGGCCAATGAAGAAGATAAGTGCAGAAGGTTTGAGCAGGGGTTACGGAATGAGATCCGTGGTGCTGTAACAGTGGGATCGTTTGCTACTCTGAGAGAGTTATCTGATGTTGCCGCTAGAGTTGAGGCAACATTACTAGTACGACAGCAGTTTTCGGGTTTCGGCCGGCGCCGAGAGCGATCATATCAGGGAGCCCCGAACCAAAGATGGCCAAAAAGGGGTGGTTTTAGTTCTGGATCTTCTAGTGGTACTCAACCGAGTTATAGCAGTGGAGGAGGTACGCAGCGATTTGGTGTTCGACCTCAGGCAACAACTCAGTCCAGTGGAACATCTGTGGGATCTACTGCGAGACAGAGTGAGAGATCTAGTCAGCCGAGTTCAGTGACTTGTTTTTCTTGTGGAGAGCCTGGACACATTATAAGGAACTGCCTATACCGGTCAGGTAACAGTGGTACAGGTCGGGGGACAGCAGAGCAGAATTTGAATACAGCCTCGACTTCTGATGCAACTAGAGGAAATGAAGTTGGTCGCGGACGTGGTGGATCACGGGGACGTGGTCAGACTTCAGGACCACAGGCTCGAGTGTTTGCAGTAACCCAACAGGAGGCCCGAGCAACTCCAGGAGTGGTGACAGGTATGCTTCCTAATTTTTGTCATGATGCACGTACCTTAATAGACCCGGGAGCTACGCATTCTTTTGTTTCTTGCACTTATGCAACCTTAGCTGATAGAGAGATTTCTGCACTCGGTTGTGATATGGGAGTCGGTACGCCGACTGGTGATGTTTATGTAGTCAACCAAGTGATACGAGATTATCCTGTATTGATAGGGGGTGTGCATCTAGTAGCTGACTTAATTTTGTTAGATTTATGTGATTTTGACGTTATCCTTGGGATGGATTGGCTGACAACCCATCATGCCTCGATTGAATGTTTCGAGAAGAAGGTACAACTCCGGAGCCCAGGGTTACCAGAGGTAGTATTTCAAGGAGATCGGAGAGCGTTACCCGCCAAAATCATATCCGCCCTCACGGCAGAGAAATTGTTGAGGAAAGGTTGTCAGGGCTATTTAGCACAAGTGATTGATGTACGGGATTCACCAGTTAAGGCCGAAGATATCCCCATAGTATGTGAGTTCCCGGATGTGTTTCCTGCGGATTTTCCAGGGTTACCACCACATAGGGAGGTGGAGTTCACTATTGATTTGATCCCTGGTACACGACCCATTTCATTGACTCCTTATCGTATGGCCCCAGCTGAATTGAAGGAACTGAAGGTGCTGCAAGATCTGATTGACATGGGGTTCATTCGACCGAGCGTATCACCGTGGGGAGCCCCCGTGCTATTTGTAAAGAAGAAAGAAGGCAGTTTGAGATTGTGCATGGATTATAGACAGCTCAACAAGGTCACAATCAAGAATAAGTATCCTTTGCCCCGGATTGATGATTTGTTTGATCAATTAAGGGGGGCCAAGTATTTCTCGAAGATTGATCTCCGTTCTGGTTATCATCAGTTGAGGATTCAGGAAGAAGATATTCCAAAAACAGCATTCCGAACTCGGTATGGTCATTATGAGTTTCTAGTAATGCCGTTTGGGCTAACCAATGCACCAGCGGCATTTATGGATCTAATGAACCGAGTATTCCAGAAATATCTGGATCAGTTTGTCATTGTATTTATTGATGATATTTTGGTGTATTCCAAGAGTAAAAAGCTGCATGAGAAACATCTGAGACTTGTGCTTGAGACACTGAGGGAAAACAAGTTGTATACGAAGTTGAGTAAGTGCCAATTTTGGCTAACCAGTGTGGGATTTCTGGGGCATGTGATTTCTGCAGAAGGCATTTGTGTTGATCCCCAGAAGATTGAGGCAGTCGCAAAATGGGAACAACCGAAGACAGTAATTGAAGTGAGAAGCTTTTTGGGATTGGCCGGTTACTACAGACGTTTTGTCGAAGGATTTGCTACTATTGCCGCTCCACTGACCCAATTGACCAGAAAGGGAGTTAAGTTCATTTGGAATGAAGCTTGTGAGCGGAGTTTTCAAGAATTGAAGAAACGATTGACATCCGCTCCGGTGTTGGTTCTTCCGGACGTTAATGGTGAATTTGACGTGTATACGGATGCATCCTTGCATGGATTGGGGTGCGTGTTGATGCAACATGGTAAGGTAATTGCTTATGCCTCTCGACACTTAAAACCACATGAACACAATTACCCTACCCACGATCTAGAGCTGGCTGCGGTGGTGCATGCACTTAAGATCTGGCGACACTATTTATATGGTGCCACTTGTAGACTTTTTACGGATCACAAAAGTTTGAAGTACTTTTTCACACAAAAAGAATTAAATGTGCGGCAAAGAAGATGGCTGGAATTGCTTAAAGATTATGACTGCACGATCGAATATCATCCAGAGAAAGCAAACATTGTGGCGGATGCGTTGAGTAGGAAGTCAGCACATTCTATGGCCCATTTGCAGATGGTACATTTACCCATATTGATTGAACTTCGTCAGACTGGCGCTAGGTTGAAACTAGATAACCAAGGTGGTTTGGTAGCGAGTTTCCAGGTTCGACCAATCCTACTTGATCAGATAATTGAAGCCCAGTTCCAAGACCCTATCTTATGTATTCTCCGCATTGAAGTGGAAGCCGGGGAACGACAGGATTATGCAGTGAGTGAGGATGGAGCCTTGACAAAAGAAGGCAGATTATGTGTTCCTGCTGATGCTGTGTTAAAGAAGGAAATTCTGGATGAAGCTCATAGTTCAGCATACGCTATGCACCCAGGAGGGACTAAGATGTACCGTACACTCCGAGAACATTACTGGTGGCCGGGAATGAAACGAGAAATTGCTGAATATGTGAGCAAATGTTTGATATGCCAACAAGTAAAAGCCGAAAGACAAAGACCTTATGGAGCATTGCAACCGCTTCCTATCCCAGAATGGAAATGGGACCATATAACCATGGACTTTGTATTTAAACTTCCGAGGACGCCCAGAGGCCACGATGGAGTTTGGGTAATCGTAGACAGACTTACCAAATCAGCGCATTTCTTACCTGTAAAGGAAGATTTTCAGATGTCCCAGTATGCTAATTTATTCATTAATGAGATCATCCGGTTACATGGTACACCTGCCTCTATTATTTCAGATCGAGATCCACGATTTACCTCTAGATTTTGGCAAAGTTTACAGGAAGCTTTTGGGACGAGATTGCATTTCAGTACGGCGTTCCACCCTCAGACAGACGGACAGTCAGAACGAACTATCCAGATCCTGGAAGATATGATGAGGGCATGTGTTCTGCAATTTCAGGGAACTTGGGAGTCACATTTACCATTGATGGAATTCGCCTACAACAATAGCTACCAGGCGAGCATTGGGATGGCACCTTATGAAGCTTTATATGGATGACAATGCAGAACTCCTTTGTGATGGACAGAAGTGGGCAAAAGAAAATTGTCTAAGTCTGAATTGATTGATCTGACGACGGAGAAGGTCAAGCTTATCCGGGAGAGACTCAAGGCGGCCCAGGACAGGCAAAAGAGCTACATGGATTGACGGACGAGAGATCTTGAATTTTCCGTTGGAGATTGGGTTTTCCTGAAGTTATCACCTTGGAAAGGCATAGTACGATTTGGCAGACGCGGGAAATTAAGCCCCCTTTTCATCGGACCTTATGAGATTATCGAGCGGATCGGCCGAGTGGCTTACAGACTAGCATTACCCTCAGCGCTTTCCAGAGTTCATAATGTTTTTCATGTGTCAATGTTGCGAAAGTATGTGTATGACGAGTCCCATGTACTAGAAGAGCAACCTATTGAGCTCAGGGAAGATCTAAGCTTTGAGGAACAACCTGTGCAGATCTTGGATCGAAAAGATAAGGTACTCCGCCGAAAGACAATTCCCCTAGTGAAAGTGCTTTGGAGAAATCAGAATGTAGAAGAAGCTACTTGGGAACCCGAAGCTCAGATGCGAGAACAGTATCCGTACTTGTTTCCATGAAATTTCGGGGACGAAATTTCCCAAGGGGGGAAGGTTGTAACGCCCCGAAAAATCCAAAAATTGTAAAATATTAAAATAATGTGAAAATGACGTTTTTACCCGTGGAGGGACATGGCTAAAAGTTGACTTTTTGTTTGGTATACTTTTTGTACATTTTTCTTGTGCCATTGTGTAGGTCTCGGAACGCTGAATCCGTAGACAGGTGGCACGTTGGAAACGGAGTTCGAATGAAAAAGTTATGGGGTTGTGAAGTTCAGGGGCAAAATGGTCATTTGTGACCACAAGGGTAAAATGGTAATTTTGGGTGGGTTATACTTGGACGGTGAAAGGATAATTATAACTTCACTTGGCTTGCTGATTCATGCCATTAAATGACTCATGTAATGCATCAAGTGACAAATGTCACTTCTTATGGATGGTTAGTGGCACTAGTCAAATTAATTAGTTAATTGAAGATTGATTAACTGATGAACAGTAACCGTACACGACCAAACCTTCAAACACCAAAACAGAGAACATCCTATATTCACCTTGATCGATTGCATTGGAGTCAAGTGTAATTGAGTAAGAGATTAGAGACAATTTGGAGAGAAAAACCGAGAAGAAACCGAACAAAACTCAGAGGAAACCCATACTGGAATACCCGAAAACCACCCAAAAACCTTGATCTCGATTTTAATTTTTGAGACAGTTTGGTATGAAATTGAGGTGAGATTTAGCTTCCTGAACGACTCGAACCCAATCAACTGGAACAAAAATTGGAGGTGAAATCGTGACGATCAGACGCTGCAACTGTTTGGAAAAATCGAGCTTGAGTCGAGTTACTTAGAGGTAAAATTTCACGAAATTGATTTCGAATTCATGTTCATTATAGTCCTATGATGCTTCTGGTGTGAACAATTGAAGGAAACAGGTCAATTTGAGGTCAAACCCGAATTAGGATCCGATAAGTGTTCTTCGTGAGTCGAGACGTTTTATGGTTTAATTGATTCAATTGAAAGTACAGAACTATCAGTTAGGTTGGATAGAGAATGAGTGAAAGAATGAGATGAATTGAGTGTAAATCGATAGAAAACGAGTCGGGTCTGATCGCGGGTCACAGACCCGAATACCAGAGAAACGGGCGAGAGAGAGAGACTGTAGCAGCCACTGTTCACGGCGCGTGGCTGTCACGCGCAGCCGCTTGCGGCGGCGCGTGAGGGCGCGTGACCGGAAATCTGAAGGAGGGTCCAACATACTTTTTAATGTTCTCGATGATACGGACCTATTGGCGTTAGTTTCGGGTCAATCGGAGATAAATTGAGGATAGTTTTACGTATCCGAAGCGTATAGGTTACGTTTAAATAATATTATTTTATTTCGACGATTCGGAAATTCATACCTAAGATTATATGATACTCTAGTAACCCTATATTACATGTTCGACAGGCCGAAATATTCTCGGGACATCGGACGAGAACGAATAGCTCGAATCCGAGCAATCTGGACGGTGTGTGAGTGGACTTTTGTTTTCTACCCTAAATCCATGCATATATGCTTTAACTGCTTTTAAATGCTTATAATATGATTTAAATTGATTTTCCATGATTAATGATGTGATATGAATTATATTATTATTATATTGTTTTTGGACACGAATTTCGAGAAAATCATAAAATTGTGATTTTGAGCGATGGCCTGAGATTTTAGTGGAGTTTGACTCTGAAATTAAGTTACATGATTTAATTGATGAAATTTATTTGTAAATTATCTGTTAGACATTGTGTTATATATGAAGTTGTGAAACTTACTTGTGCTTTATAAAAGCTCTATTTCGGGCAGAGACCCTATTGAACTATTGATTTGATTTTGAGATTTAAATAGTTTTGAAATGAGATTCTTGATTTGTGATATCATCCTCGGTGATTTAATGGTCTCCTCCAGACGTCGTAGATCTTGGAGTAGTCACGATCCACTGCCTGGAGATGAGTAGCTCTGAGGGGAGGCTCAATCTCAGAAGTGTGAGTTTATATTGATATCCTTCAGACGTCGTTGATCCTGGAGATGATATCACCCCAGACGTCGTTGATCCTGGGGAGGTACTCGGACTTGAGACACCCGAGTTGCATGCGTTGCATTGATATCGTGACGGGTTATTGAATATTAAGATTGGATGTTGAGGATGGTGGTATCATGATTAATTTTGAATTATATTAACTGTTTTCTTTTACTTTGATTTATATAACTCATGTTTTATATGATATGCATGCATGTTTCTGAAAACTGGAGGGTAAGACTATTTTAATAAATGTATTTCTAAACCTTTATTTTTGTCCACTCACACCTTTACTGTTTTTGTACCCTCCAGGCCCGTGCACAGGTACTGAAGCTCGTATTGAGGCAGAAGAATAAACAGACCGTTGCGTACTCGAGTTCTGACCGCGTAGGACTTTAATCCTTGTTTGTAAATATTTCTTATGCGCTGTAAACCGGTTGACGACTGAGGTAGTCAACGGTCCTAAAGACGTACCTATCCCTGGTCTGACTATGTGTGTTGTTGGTTATGTTATATTATGTATTTATATATATATATATATATTATGCGGACTACTTTTGGTATTTTAAAATCATAGTCAGACGGGAGCAGGATCATTCACGATTATCGAGGAATAATCGGGATGGGTCCTGTCATGAAGGCTTGGATGCGTCGTGGAGGCGAAGGCTTTAATGCTTCATGGAACGAAAGCTTTGATGCTTCGCTGGATGAAGGCTTTGATACTTCACGGGGTGAAGGCTTGCACTCTTTGTAAGCGTAAAGGCTTGGACACTCCGTGAGGGCGAAGGCTTGGATGCTTTGTATGGGCAAAGGTTTTAGTGCTTCGTGGGACGAAGGCTTTGGTGCTTCACTGGGTGAAGACTTCAGTGCTTTACTAGGGCAAAGGCTTGGATGCTTCGCGAGGTGATGACTTAGACTATTCGCATGAGTGAAGGCTTAGGTGCTTCGCGGGGCGAAGTCTTCGGTGCTTCTCAAAGGTGAAGGTTTGGATGCTTCACGAAGGAAAAGGCTTAAATGCTTCACGGGGGCAAAGGCTTTGATACTTCGTGGGGCGAAGAAAATAATATACCCTTTATACTTGACTTTTAATATTAAAATAATAAAAAATTGAAGAAAATAATATATTTTGCGCGATTTTTGTAGAAATAAATAAATCTTAGAATTTGGAGCGTTTTGGCGAAAGAATCGTCCCAATCGGAATTATGATGAAGAAATTATCGACAAAACAAGGAAGACCACTAAATTATTTAGAGGAATTCGGTAGGAGGCTACTGAAATCAGCAGCCCAGCTTCGAGCAATGCAGCCCAATCCGATCAGGCCTAGAAACCCATACGCGGCCCAGTCACCCAGCCCACGCGTGGAAACCAGCCCAATTCCTTCACTAGCCCAATCGTATTATAAGTGTTTATGATCGATGTTCGGTGCATTTATAGTATTGAAAAATGTATGCATGTAATTGAGATGATGAAGGTAGAATTTTGGGATTGGTTCAATATGAGCAAAATGTTAGAATGTTGGTAAAAATATATGTTTGAAGAAAGTCCAATTGTACAATGGTTAAAGTAGAAGTAGAATTAAGTTTTTAATTGTTTTTACATGTTTTCTTTATTTTATGATTACAATCTTTTCAAAATCCCAATTTAATTCTTTATTTTTTATTTTTTTATCTTTTTTATTTTTTTTATTTTTTTATTCTTTAATTCTTTATTCTTTATTCTTTATTCTTTATTCTTTATTCTTTATTCTTTATTCTTTATTCTTTAATTCTTTAATTCTTTATTCTTTAATTCTTTAATTCATTTATTCTTTGATTCATTTATTTTTTATTTTTTATTCATTAATTCATTTATTATTTTATTCTTTGATTATTTATTATTTTTTCTCACTAACACATTATTAATGTTTCCTAATTTCCCTAGTTAAGAACGATCTTTATTTACCAATACTACATCTACAAAAAAAATAGTTTAAATTGCATAATACTCGAATTACTTGTTTAATTTAATGAATAGTTTGAGCGTTATCAATTTTTGGCACCGTTGCCGGAGAAATTGAAAATAATTTTTAATTTGTTAAGTGTATGTATATAAATTGTGCATATTATACTTGTTTATAATTTTTATTTTTGTCCTTAATTTTCTTACTATACTTGTTTATTTTTATTTTTATACATGTACATATTATACTTGTTCATAATGTTTATCTTTATACATATTCATATTATACTTGTATTTTATTTTTATTTTTTTTTATACTTGTTCATTTATTTTTTATACTTGTTCATAACTTTTATTATTATGCTTGTTCATAATTTTGATTCTTATAATTGTTCTTATTATATTTGTTTATAATGTTCATACTTTACTTGTTCATAATTTCTAATTTATACTTGTTCATAAATGTTCATAATTTTGTATATACTTGTTCATATTAAAATTGTTTATGTAAATTTAAATTCTTATTATACTTGATCATTTTATACTTGTGTATGATTGTACATACTTGTTCATTTTACATTTTTTCATATTTTAATTATTTATAATTGTTGATATTTGTTATACTTGTTCATAATATTCATACTATACTTGTCCATAAATTGTATATTATACTTGTTCACTTTTTCTTATTTTTATTTTTATTTATTTTCAATTTTTTTTTGTAAATAAAAAAATTCGTAAAAAAAATATCTTTTTAAATTAAGTTTTTTTTTTCTGTATTTTATTTATAAAAATAAAAAACATAAAAAAAAAATTCGAAAAAAATTGTTTTAAAATAAAGAAAACGTTTTTATCGCCTTTTTAATTATAAAAAAAATCGAAAAATAATAATAATTAAAAAAAATTCACAATTTTCTAGTCTTAACTTTATGTTAGTGTAAATATATACTTGTGAATATGTTAGTGTGAATATCCTTACTTTGTGTATAAAACCATACTTGTGAATAAATTGTTCATGCTTGTATAAATTGTTCATATGTAAATTTTCATGTTATACTTGTAAATTGTACATAAAAACATACTTGTAAATAATTCTTGCATTCATGCATTAGTCTCGATTATATGTAGATCACTCGTACTTCGAAGTTTAGATTTTGATCTTTAATGGAATAGGTGAAGTCTCGTTTGTTAACTCTCAGCTACGGTGATTATTAACACTTGAGTTATCTTAATTCCTCTAGAGTAAGAAATTTTCGAGGGTGATGTATAGGACAAGAGACGGTACTCATAACGAATTTTGGTCTAAGAAAGGGATATCAATGGAATTTAAGCCTCGGAATGTTTTGAAATTAGCCTTTCCTCTTATATTTATTCTTTCTAACCTGGTCACCGTTGAACTTGCCCAAACAGTTGAATTAAACTAAGATATTTATTTGGGCCGCAAGGACGTATAACTCTTCATCTAAACTTTGAAGTTATGTGAACCATATATATCTTCGACTTCCCCCGACATCTAAATATTGTTGATATCTTTTTACATTTGTTTATATCTTAACTTACATTACCTATCATGACAACTTTAACTTGTTTCTTTCATTCTAACTTGCATTGCATCTTTAATTGAAACTTACATTTTTAACTTAACTTGCATTTTTAATTTAACTTGTATTGCATCTTTAGTCTAACTTGCATCTTTAACTCAAATTGCATCCCTAACTTAAATTTGCATCTCTAACTTGCATTATTGACAAACGTACATCTCTGAATAACTAACTTGCATTTTTGTCTGGGCTGGATGGACATTAAACTTTAAGTGCTTGTTGGGAGGCAACCCAATGTGTTTCAGGGATGTGAAGGAGTCATCAACGCAGATTTGCTATCTTTCAACCCTTCACTCTTTTTTATTTTGTTTATTTATTGTTTATCTTGCTTTATTTTTCGTAAATCTTCTTCCTTACTTTGATTCTATGTTTATTTACTTCATATTTGTCTACATTGAGGACAATGTAGAATTTAAGTGTGGGGGAATGGTTTACAATTTTAATTGTGCAATAATTTTTTTTTATAAAAAAAACCAAAAAAAAAAATTTGTTTATTGCTTTCTTGAGTCTTTTCGTTTTAACTTAGTGTTTTTTTACGAGTTTTAAGTTGCCCTTTAACTTGTCAATGATATAAACGAACGAAAATGAATATGTTATGGCTATAAGATGATCACTACAACTGGAATTCGTTTGTTAATATTTTGTGATTATGTCAGGACCCACCCCGGTTTCACCCCGAAAACCGAGGTAAACCCTGCTCCCGTCTGACACCCCGACACAACACCAACGTAAACTACTAAAGTAACACAGTCAGACGCAGGAGAAACTATATAAAACATCCCGAAGTTAAAGATTTACAGAGCATAGTACTAAATATAAAAGAAAAAAAAACGATAACCAGTACACGCACACGGAAACTTTAAAACACTCCGGGATCGCTCTCGTAAATTCTATGCCTCTGACGCTGCCTCGACGCCGAAACCTCGGGCGAGCCCCACGACTTGGAGGGCAAGTAAAAAAACAGAAGGTGTGAGTGGACCATAAATAATAAAAGAATTTCTGAAAACCATTTCATAATAAAACCAGGGTTTTAGCCCTCCGTTTTGAAAACACACATGCATAACCCATTAGATGAAAACAGTTATAAATCACGTAATCATCACCATTAAAACAATTACAGAATCATTGTAAAAACAGTTATGGAAATCATATCACAAGCATCCGATCAAACCTACTGGACCTATCCGAGTCTTTAAACTCCCGAGTCTTTAAACTCAATCCAGGCCTCAATAATATCCGAGTCTTTAAACTCTCGAGTCTTTAAACTCAATAGGCCTACGGGGGAAATATCAATATATCCGAGTCTTTAAACTCCCGAGTCTTTAAACTCAATCCGGGCCCGTCCCCCGTCAAATCAATATCCAGGTCTTTAAACCCAATAACCAGATCCAGCAAATCCAATCAAAACCATTTGAAAACTATTTCGAAATCCATATCCAAACCCGAATTCGAAATCACTGGTCTGATGCCCTTTCGACATCCAAACCGTCATTCCGAACCAAAATCCAGAAATCCACTTTCCAACTTTAAAATCAAACCTCGCTTTTCGAAATCTTATTTTAAAACCGAAAATGTAACAACCCGTACCTTCGGGAAGAGTATAAATGTAATTTTTGTAAAGATTTGTATAAAAGGACGATTTTACCCTTGTGAATAGTGCATCAAAAGTTGAATTTTTGATTTACAGGTTGGATGAGTGTTGACTGTTGACCGTGACGTAGTTTAGGACGTCACGAGTCCGTAGACAGGTGGCATGTCCGATTTGGACAATCGGAGAAAAAGTTATGATGTGCGGAAGATTGAGGGCGTTATCGTAATTTTGACTAATCGAGGAAAATGTTGACTTTTTAGTGGACTTGTGATTTTCACGTAGACCGAGGACTGTTAGATAGGGCTCGACGTCCTGAGTACAACAACAGGCGGCATGCTGTCATCGGACATCGAACGAAATAGTTACGGGTCTAGAAAGTTTGAGGGTAAAACGGTACATTTTAACACATAGGGGCATTTTAGTCTTTTTCCCCTTAAGCCCAATCAGATAAGGCCATTTGTCTTGAGTGGATTGGGATATTTTGTGTTGGTCCATAGGAAGTGGACATGTGGGAGAGAACCAGAGGGTTCTGGGTGTGTCTATTATACACACGGCTACAAATCGTCCAAATTGATCCCGTGTATGTGGTTTTGAACACAGAAAACAGAGAGGAAGAATTTGAGAGTGGGTGATCGATCCTGAAGGTGTGAGAGTTCTGTGAATTGTGAGAGTAACAGAGAGAAGAGAGGAGAGACTGGTGATCGTGTTCTGGGAGTGGAAATCGTGCACCGAGACACGGCGGTGGACGGTTCGAATTTCAGAGAAAACAGAGAGACGGTGGCACTGTGGTGGTGGTTCTGCCGTGTTGTGGTGCAAACCAAGGAAATAGGAGGCTCAGGTGATTGCAAGGGACTCAACGAGCACCGTGGCACGCGGCGGTGCAGACGGCGGAGGAGGAATCGAAGGTATACCCCGAATCCCCTTTTTTCCCGTTTGTATTGTTTTCAAAAGTCGTGGACTTTAGGCTAGAGTCGAGGGAAGTGGTGAGTAAAGTGAGGTTCAGGGAGGTCCTAGGAGTCGTCTAGGATGGTCGCCGTGATGGGGGAGGACCTGGGTGGCCGGCGACCAAAACAGGGCTCACGGGCCGTCTGTTTCAAGGGTGAAGTCGAGGGGTTTTAGGCCGTGATTCTTCGATTTTAGGACGGGGTTTGATTGCTAGGTACTGGACGAGGCTATTGGGATTGAAAGGGACTGAAATGGTGGAGGAATTACAGAGAACCGGTCACGCCGGTTCAAGGTGACTCGAGGAAGAAGAAGCACTGTAGCAGGCGCGTGAGGCCCACGCGCAGCCACTTTGGGAGGCGCGTGGGGGCGCGTGGGGAGGATTCCGGCCAAACTTCCAACATGGTTTTGGTTCTAAATGTTCTAAGGAATCCATTGGTGTAATTTTCGGGTTAATCGGACGAGGTTACGGGATAGTTCGGGAATCCGGACGGTTTAGGGTTTAAGTTTAAATTACGAATAAATTCCCGAAAAATTGGGGAAATTAGGGTTAGTATATTTAATGTAATTGTGACCCTATTTGGTGCCTATTGACAGGACGGGAGACGCCTGAGACGGTCGAGGAGCGCACGGAGCGCGATTGACATTTTACGATTCGTGAGTGGACTCTTTCTTTCCTTACGAGCATGCCTAACTGTTTTATTTATGTTTTATGATATTAAATATGGTTTTTATGCTTTTTATGGTGATTATATGTGGTTGATATTTTTGCACGTTTTTCGAGACATTTTTCGGATTTTGCACGTTTTCGAAAAAAGGCTTGATTTTGATTTTGATGTTAAGTTTCATGTTTTCACTCTCGAATTGTTTTATGATGGTTATAAGTGGATTATGAAGTATGATTTTGGAAATCAAGGTTTTGGTTTTGAAATCGGATTTCAAGAAACGAAATTTGGTTTTAAAGTCGGAAAAGGTGGATTTCCGGATTTGGGTTCGGAATGACGGTTCTGAACGCCGGAAGAGCTTCGAACCGGGGATTTCGGATTCGAGTTTGGATGTGGATTTAGAATTGATTGTTAAATTGGTTTTGGATTGGATTTGCTGGATCTGGGTATTGGGTTTAAAGTCTCGGATTCTGATTGACGGGGGACGGGCCCGGATTGAGTTTAAAGACTCGGATATTTACGATATTACCCCCGTAGGTCTATTGAGTTTAAAGACTCGAGAGTTTAAAGACTCGGATTACAATTGAGGCCTGGTTGAGTTTAAAGACTCGGATAGACCCAGCAGGTTTGATCAGACTTGGATATTTGTGGATTTGGTTTTATGATATAATCTTGTTATATTGTTTTATGTTGTGGTTTTCTGATACTTAATTGGGCATGCATATTTTAAAACAGAGGGTAAAATCTTATTGTTTTCTTTAAACAGTTTTACTTCTAAATCGTGTTTGAAACTCTTATTTTCCTTCAGTCCACTCACACTTTTGGTTTTAACTTACCTTCCAGGTCGTGGTGATATCGCTGGGGTGAACGTTGAGGCAGGAATCGAGGCATAGAGCTTTTGACGTTCTTCCGTTGCGAGACTAGCATAGTAGAATTTTGTGCCCATTTTGTAGAACTATGCTCTGACTTACAGTTGTATTATATTTACTCTTTCGTCTGATAATTATGCTTATAGTGGTGTCGAGGTTATTTTGGTACTTTGAGTGTGATTGTCAGACGGGAGCAAGGTTCGTCCCGGGTATTGAGGCGATATTTGGGACGGGTCCTGACATAAAACCTTTACTCAAATCTATTTATAATCATTGGAAACCAGTTATCATTTGAAATCCCACAACCTTGGCATCAAAATCAGGAATCAAGCCTTTCCTCGTAAAACATGCCAAATACATACTTTCTTGAAAAACGTGCAATTATGTAAAACCAACAAGCATATTCGATCAACATAGAATCATGATTAAAACCATAAAACAAGTAATTAAAAGCATTTATGCATGCTCGAGTTAAGAGAAAGGGGTCCACTCACAGTAACAAGCCTTCAATCGCGTCCCGAACGTCCCGTACGTTCTTCAGCTTCCTCGGGAAATCCCGATCCTGTCAACAAGCACCCAAGAACGTTACTAACACGTCTACAAAGGTCCACCTAATTTTCCCCAAAAATCCCTGGGTCCTAAACGTAACGAACCGAAACCATACACCTTCAACCTCGCGGAACTACTTCGATTCGACATCCGAACAACCCAAAACCAATTCCAATAGACTCGTCACAACACCTAGACCAAAAACCATGTTGACCGTTTTCCCAACCGCCGCCGCACGCGCCCCCACGCGCCGCCCAAAGTGGCTGCGCATGGGCCTCACGCGCCTGCACACAGGGTAATATTCACCGTCGTCTACCTTGGGCGAACCGGTCTGAACCAGCGCACCCGGTTCTCGGCCGTCCGTCCACCAATTTGACTCCTTTCCTCACCATCTTCATCGTCCAGTCCTCAGCAATCCAGTCCCCTCACTCAAACACCTCGACACAGCCCCTAAGTCGTCGACTCAAGCTCGAACAAAAACCCGAACCAGTCCCCTGTTTTCCCTTCCGGCCAACCAGGTCTTCCCCCGTCTCGTTGTCGACCTTAAACCAATCCTAGGACCTTCCTAAGTCTCACCCAACTCACCAAAACCATCGACTCACACCTAAAACCCACGACTAATGGTTTGAAGCAAAACGGAAAAACAGAGTATTTGAACAGGAACGAGGAATTACCTGTCCTTCGGTCGCCGCCGTGAGCTCCGATGGGGCTAGTCGACTCTTCTCAATCCTCACAACACCAGAACGGGTCCAATTTGATGATGGGAGTACCACATAGCAGCACCGCCACCCAACACCTTCTCTGTTTCCCGGAAACTCAACCCCTCACACTCACAAGATTCCTCACACGAGTTGCTCTCACCACTCACTCACTGTCTCTCACTCGATCTCCAGTCTCTCATCCACTCACCAGAACACAAAAACACTCCCTTCACTTGAGCGATTTTCTCTCCAACTCACCCTCTGTTTCTCTTGTTCGAACACACACACACGGGCACAAATTAAACACACACCGTGCACGGCCTAGAACCTACTACACACACTGCACGTGTCACCAATCCCATGGTACCTTTCCAAAAATATCCCCATCTCACTGTACACTTGTCCTGATCTGGTTGCACAATGCCCAAACAACCAAAAGACCAAAATGCCCTTCTTTGAACCCAAAATTACCATTTGACCCTTACCGTTTTAGACCCGTAACTTGTCTGTCCTATGTCCGATGAACACGTGCCGCCTGTCGTTAAACTCAGGACAACGAGATCTACCTAACGGTCCTAGGTCAACGTGTTAAAATCCAATCGTCCAAAAAGTCAACTTTTTCCCCCTAATTTAACCAAATTACGGCAATGCCCTCAACCTTCCGAACATCATAACTTCCTCCTCGGATGTCGGAATCGGGCATGCCACCTGTCTACGGATTCGTGACGTCTCGACCTACGTCTCGGTCATCGGTCAATACCCAATTGACTGCCCAAACTAAAAGTCAACTGTTTGCCCGAATTAGGGGCAAAATCGTCATTCTAGGCTAACGACCCTATCGGGACCAACTAACCACTGATTAAACTTACTAATCTCATCTGAAGAACGATCTTATCCCTAATTCCCAGGACGGGTTGTTACAGATTAAGTATTATAACTCGTAGATAATGCATGTAAATTAGTATATAAACGAGCATGTTATGATAAGTATGAATCATATGAACCTTATGTGAGCTTTAGAACTTTATATACATCTTTGATGAATGATTCATAAGTTATTTGTTTAAATTGATATACATATGCCTCATAACTACTTACCATAATTTTTAATGAACTCTAGAGTACTAGAACTTATTCTATGTGATTTTCAAAGCTTTTAAGTTAATAAACTCTCTGATTTTGGACATGATTAAGGCATTAGGGTTAACACCACAAAATCAAACATTCATGTTCCCTATTTTGTGCGCACAAGTTGCGACTCCCTTAGTTTTAACCCTTTTGAGCCCACATTAAGCCTTTCTTTCATCACCATGATTATCTAAACACTTGAGTTTAGTATAGACATCTTTCACCCTTGTTCTAAGGACTCGGTTGAAGACATGAAATTGGTGTTGATGATGTTGTGAATACTTTTATGTGTATTATATGGATTTACTTACTCAAACTTTGTTGTATTATTGACACATGTTATTACCTTGATATATGAAAAGAAAAGAAAAAGTAAAAAGAAAAAAAAGAGTTTTGAGTCTCTCTCAAGGTAATAAGATTTGATTATGTAATTTTTGAGTTAAGTCTTTTACATATATAAATGCGACACAAAGAATGATTATGAGGCCCAACATGATGAAATTAGGCTTATGTTCGAAAGGATGGATTATTGACATCATTGCAATAAGGTTGGAAAGTTATGATACGTTTTGGAAATCTATTGAGTCTTGGAACGAATTTGAGCACCACTTATCCTATATTTTCCTTGTCTCTAAACTTAACTCCATTACAACCTTCGTAAAGGCCTTATGATCCTTAAGATGGTAAATTTTGATTAGTTGAGTCAATCACTTGAGTAAGCTTATGATTTTTGGTTCATTTGTGTAAGTATGTTTTATTTTTATCTTGAGGTGTTTGTTTGAGATTTTTGCAAAAGTACGTTAATTCTATTATGTTAGCATCTTTTTCTTACATACTTTGAGTGCAAACACAAACCCTTACAAATTGAGTGAATTTATGAGTGCATATCCTTGTGAGTTGATTCATACTTATTTTATTCATGTTGAGACCATTTCACCATATTTACTCATTATCTTACTTTTTAAACTATTTTGTTACCATGTATTAACTCTTGAATTCCATATACTTAAATGTGTTAAGTGAAAATCTTTTATGCCATGATAATAATGAAATTTTGAGACAAATGGTTAAGGGTTTACTTGTTTTGAATTCGTAGTTTAAATTTAGTATTTGCTAGGGACTAGCAATGTTTAAGTGTGGGGGTATTTGATAGGTCGTTAATTAAGCATTATTTTATATTATTTTATACCCTTTATACTTGAATTTTAATATTAAAATAATAAACAATTGAAGAAAATATTATATTTTGTGCCATTTTTGTAGAAATAAATAAATCTTAGAATTTGGAGCGTTTTGGCGTAAGAATCGTCCCAATCGGAATTATAATGAAAAAATTATCGACAAAACAAGGAAGGCTACTAAATTATTTAAAAGAATTCGGTAGGAGGCTACCAAACTCAGCAGCCTAGCTTCCAGCACTGCAGCCCAATCCGATCAGGCCCAAAACCCCATAAGCGGCCCAGTCACCCAGCCCACGCGTGGAAACCAGCACAATTCCTTCGCTAGCCCAGTCAGAGCCGTCGACAAGTGCCTGTCGAAATCCCTTATATCAATTCGATGCGCGCATACCGACGTCCCCCATTCCAGCTCAGCGCACGCCTACTGAATCCTCTAACTTCATGTCAGCAGTAGCTCACCAACTCACCCACTTCCTGTCAGCCAACTGTCACCGAAATGATTGTCTGATTTTCAGCCACTCCTTGCTGATTTTCAGAAGCCTATTTCCTGCACAAACTACTCCAACTGATCCACTATTCCAGCCATCGTTTCCCCTAAAATCAGCCCAAAACCATAATTATTCATCATTTCATTATTTTATTTTATTTTTGTATTTTTTTCATTTGAATTTTGGCACTCCCTCTATAAATAGAGAGGCCATTTCATGAAAAAAGGCTCCCTTTTTGGTGTAATTTTTCTCTCTTTTTCTCTCTTCTTTTAATTTATCTTCTTTCTATTTTGTTTTTTATTTTTGGGACCATTTGTAACTTCTTGTAGATTTTCTTATTAATTAGATTTCTTTTAATTCTTATTTTAAATTTATGTCTTTACATTTTGTTTCTAAATTTCATTTCTTCTTAACTTTGTTCTTGTGACTTTTCTGTGAGAGCTCTTAAACACATTTTTATGATTTCTTTAAGAAATACTTAGGCCGAATATTTCCGAAATAATTGTATAGTTTAAGTCCTCATTTTTATGTTTATTCCTCCATCTTCATAAGGTTCCTTCTGCTGTCTAGAGAATTTTATGGATAACATTTCATTGTTTCCATCCACTTTCGAAATCACAAGTTGTTCTTGGGTTCCGAAAGTGTAACCTTTCTCCCTTTACTTAAATGTACTCTAGTTATTTTTTTCGGTTTTATTTATATTTCAATATATGTGTTGATATTTTCTTTCTAACATTTGTAAATGTGAATACAATCTCCATGTGTTTTACTTTTTGAATTTCATTTACTTCATATGTTTTACCGCTTAACCTTCAATTTAACACAAAGTTGTTATGACCGCTGTTCGGTGCACTTAGAATAGGGTTGAAGAGATTTAAATGTTTGACGCACATTGGAATCAATAACATAAGGTGAATCGTATTATAAGTGTTTATGACTGCTGTTCGGTGCATTTATAGTATTGAAAAATGTATGCATGTAATTGAGATAATGAAGGTAGAATTTCGGGATTGGTTTAATATGAGCAAAATGTTAGAGTGCTGGTAAAAATATGTGTTTTAAGAAAGTTCATTTGTACAAAGGTTAAAGTAAAAGTAGAATTAAGTTATTAATTGTTTTTACTTGTCTTCTTTATTTTATGATTACAATCTTTTCAAACCCCACATTTAAATCTTTATTCTTTTATTTTTTTATTTTTTTATTCTTTATTCGTTTATTCGTTTATTCTTTATTCGTTTATTCTTTATTCATTTATTCTTTAATTCATTAATTTTTAAATTCATTTATTCTTTGATTCATTTATTCTTTATTATTTTATTCATTTATTATTTTGTTCTTTGATTATTTATTATTCTTTCTCACTAACACATTATTAATGTTCTCTAATTTTCCCGGTTAAGAACGATCTCTATTTACCAATACTACATCTACACAAAAAGAGTTTAAATTGCATAATACTCGAATTACGTGTTTAATTTAATGCGTAGTTTGAGCATTATCAATGATAACGATTGGCAACGATGGCATTGGAAGTACCTCATTTGTGCCTTTTGCTAGTTGTTTTTTTTAAATTATATTTTATTCTAGTTTGGTTTAATCAAAAAATTCTATCAGCCATTTTCTTAGGTGGTTGGCTATGTTAGTTAAATCTCCCCTCTTGTGGGATGTCAGGGTTGAGTTGTTTGGACAGTTATGACATTGAGGATGTATAGGGAATTCAAGCTATATGGTTTTCTATGATTCTCTTCAGTTATTTTTTCAACAAATGTCGAATCTGGTCACTAAAAATATTTATTTATGTTCGTAGTCAAATTATTATCTAACTTATTTTTATTTTGTATTATTTATTTATTAATGAAATTTTGTATCTTCTCATTAAATTGGAATTAAAATAAAAGATTGGTAAATATGTGAAATGGAGGTCATATTGAAAATCAAAACGAAATGAGGACATTGGATCATATATAAATATCCCAAATGGAGGTAGCTAGAGTTTGTATGTGAGGAGACGTGCATGCTTATCATTTGTGTGCGGTTCATTAATGTCGATCGATCTCTTAATTGGTCTCTTTATTATTATCATAGAAATTAAAGAAGGTGAGTACGTAGGGCATACTTTTAGTTATCTTAATTGATCTGATCCTTCACCTGCCACATGTATTCTCCCAGTGCCTAGCTTAACAAACAATTTGCATGCATGCCTCTCCCAAAAATGGTCACCATCTGAGTCCATCCAATTGCATGCCAATTATTGCCAAGAGCAGTTACCTCCCTTTTGCGAGTCTAATTTGCATTTGTAATAAGTCTTTGCTTAATTTGGATCTAGTACTTATTATTTGGTTTTTCAATTAAAAAATATGTGCTACATTCGACGATTATTATAAACTATAATACTAATTGTGTAAATTTATAATAAGAATTTAAGAAAATTTATTTTTTTAATTATTTTTTTTCCATAACTCATGATTAAGTGATCGCTCAAAGTTAAATATTTTAAAGTTGGGTTGATATTTGGTTCCTTTTCACATCCACGGAGTTTAATTTTTTTTTTTTAAGTAAATAAAGATTCTAAAAAATATGGTCAACTTTAATATATTATTTCACCATCAACATATTGGGATATAAGAATATTAGGGAAATAAATTATACTATATTAATGACTGATTTTAATTTTTGTGATGGTTAAATTAAAACGAAGAAAAACAATGCACTATAATGTTAACAACCAACTGACCTTTCGATAAGGCGAATGTTTTTCAACCGAAAAAAAAAATTAATAAAAAAGATACGGAGAATGTTAAAATGAAACCGATCCAAACGAAAATCTGATTTAAATTCCGTTGTAATTGTGAAGGACAATCAAAGAGTTCTTTTATCGGTAGCCTCCATCGTGAAAACACGTGGATGTAACATATATCAGACCAATGGAAGCGGCACATAAGGTATCCACATCAAAAGCATTGACATTTTACTTTTTAAATTTAATTTTTGAATAAATTTGACTTCAATTTTATTTAAAGAAAAAATATTTTTATAGTTTCTAAATTTATTTTAATATTAATTCTAATCACTGAATTTCATTATTAGTAATAGACATCCTTAAATAATGTTCAAATATGCAGTAATTATCTATATGTTAAAATTTTTAATTTTTCTTATTAAAATTAAAAGTAAGATGATCTTTTCAAATATATTTATACAATTCCCTCTATTCAATCTAAATACAAAGTCATATTGTTAACTTCCCAATCCGTGGATATTTTGAAATTTTCGAGGCAATCTATTTAATAATTGATTAAAATTAAAACAAAAAAAATTGGAATTTCTAAAGGAAAAAAATTGGAAAACTTTTAGTTACAAAAAATTCATATACATTCAAACTTTTTTCAAATTTATTTTTTGTTCTTTCTTTTAACCAATTATTATATTAGTTAGTCGCCTTAGAAATTTCAAATATATATGGATTGATGTAATTTCAAGTATCCATGGATTGAGGTTTGTGGGAAAATAGAAGTTTTGGGTTACATTTAGGTTGCATGGAAGGAACTGCATAAATATACTTGAAATTATTATATTACCCTTATTTTTTTACAGAAAATGTTAGTAATTTTAACAAAATGACGATTACTGCACATTTAGGCATACTTCATGAACGTTTGCTACTAATAATGACAGTGCTAGGGCACACAACAGCGTTGAAGGAGGAGGGAGTGGGTGTGCTGTGTTTGGAGTGAATTTGGGCAATGAAAGTGGGATGGAAGGAGTCCGAGCCATTGGTGATGGTAGGGACCCATGGGTTCATGGCTATGACCTATTACATCTCACCCCAATAATTGCTAACTTGAACCCTATGTTGTTGTTTAAGCTGCAAAGGTAAAAGGTGTAAAACTCCAGTCTCTAAGACGTGATTTCGAATATGCAAGAATGAAGGATGATGAAAACCTATCTGTGTATATGTCTAGATTGTATGAGATTGTTAATCAAATGATGACCTATGGTGAAAACATAACAGAGAAAATATTAGTTCATAAAATCCTAATAAACTTGACAAAACCATATAATCCTATTGTGTCTATCATAGAAGAGACCAGGGATATGGATACAATCAATGTTGAGAGTTTCATAGCTTCAATTAGGGTCTTTGATCAAGGAATTGAAATGCACAGTGAAGGGAATGTAGACAAAGCATTTGCTAGCTGGTCTATAAATCCTAAGGTACAATAGGGCGGTTCACATGAGAAGTTTAAGAAGAACTTTAAGGGCAAGGGCTGGAATCAGAGGTCCAACAAGGGTGAGAGATCAGGACATCGTCGGAATCCTAAGAGAACTGAAAACACAATTCCTAAGTGCAAGAACTATGGCAGGAAGCACTCAGAGACTTGTAGGTTTAAGACTAAGGCTAAGTGCTACAATTGCAACAAACCTGGCCATGTTGCCAAGGATTGTATGAGTTCCAAGTCTGTGAACATGGCAAAAGAAGTGATTGAAGCTCCTACACCTGGTAATCTGTTCTATGCTTGCAATTCAGCTTCAGTGGAGGCTGAAAATGTTTGGTATGTAGATAGTGCATGTAGAAATCACACGACCGCTCATAAATCCTTATTGATTGATGTTGATAGAAGCATCAAGGCCAAAGTGAAAATGGGAAATGGTGAGCTGGTGCAGGCAGTGGGAAAGAGGACACTATTTATCCAGACTAAACAAGGAGAAAGACATATAAAGGATGTTATGTTACTACCAGGTATAGAGGAAATCTGCTCAGTGTTGGGCAGATGATTGAACATGGGTACTTTCTTATGTTTGGTGACTAGTATGTGGATATATTTGAAGATAATGAGCTAGTTCACAGGGTTGCTAAGATTCCTATGACCAGAAATATGTGTTTCCCAATGACTTTTGACTGTGTAAAGCCTGTAGCCATAAGGGCAACTATCTCAGAAGATTCTGAACTTTGGCATAGAAGATATGGCTACCTAAACTACACAAGTCTCAAGAAGCTACAACAGAAGGGCATGGTGATTGGGATGCCTAAGCTACAAGATGGAACTCATGTGTGTGCAAGCTATGTTGCTAGAAAACAGGATGTGAAATAGTTTGATGCAAAACCTACTCTAAGGGCAACTCAACCCTTAGAACTCATCCACTCAGATGTCTGTGGTCCTATGCAAGTAGAGACCATTGGAGGGTAACAAGTACTTCCTGACTTTCATTGATGATTATACAAGGATGTGTTGGTTATATTTCTTATCACACAAGTCAGGGGGTTCATAATGTTTTCAAGAAGTTTAAAATTATGGTTGAATTACAAAGTGGCTTCAAGATTAAAATTCTTAAAAGTGACAGGGGTGGAGAGTATCTCTCAAAAGAGTTTGAGAACTTCTGTGAAGAAACAGGGATTGTGAGGCAACTAATTGATGCCTATTCCCCTCAGCAAAATAGGGTTGCTGAGAGGAAAAACAGGACTGTGGTGGAAATGGCTAGGGCTATGATGTGTGGGAAGAATGTTCCTCATAGATTCTGGGGAGAAGCAGTGAGCACTGCAGTATATCTACTAAACAGAATCTTTGGTTCTGTATGCTATTCCCACATTCCTGATCAGCTGAGACAGAAACTAGATGAGAAGAGTGTGAAGTGCATCTTCATGGAGTATGGAAGTTGTGAGAAAGGGTACAGGCTGTTCAATCTACAAACCAATAAGATTTTGGTTTCTATAAGTTTGGTTTTTTATGGAAAGAGTGTCTATGATTGGGAAACTACCAAGACTGATGCCGGAAGGTTTCTCAACATCAATTATGGTTCTAATAGGACTCAGGAACTAGATGAAAGCTCAGCTCAGAGTTCACAAGAACCTGTGGATGACACTGAGTCAGAAGGTGAAAACCAGGATGAAAGAGATGAAGAAGACTCATCCACAGGTACTCCTGTAAGTCTCAGAAGTCTTCAAGACATTTATGCAAGGTGTCATATATGCATAATTGAACCTGAATCCTATGAAGAAGCAGCTAAGGATCTAGCATGAAGGAAAGCTATGGAGGCTGAGATGGATATGATCCAAAGTAATAAGACTTGGTGCTTGGTAGATAGGCCTATGGACAAACCTGTCATTGGTGTTAAATGGATCTACAAAACTAAGCTAAAACTGGATGGTTCTATTGAAAAACACAAGGCAAGACTGGTAGCAAAGGGCTATGCACAGAAACCTGGGGTGGACTTCAATGAAACCTTTGCACCAGTAGCAAGGTTAGACACAATCAGGTCTCTTATTGCTCTTGCAACTCAAAAGAGTTGGAAAATCTATCAATTGGATATTAAGTCTGCATTCTTGAGTGTACTATTAGAAGAGGAAGTATACATTGATCAATCAGAGTGTTTTGAAGTTGGGAAGGTCTACATGTAATGACCCGAACTTTCATAAATAATATTTTATTACAAAATGACCATTTTGCCTCTGAGGGGGAAAAAGTTAACTTTTGACCCGGGAAATATTTAGGACTTTGACCCATGACCATGACGTAGATTGGGATGTCACGAGTCTGCAGACAGGCGGCACGTCAAAAACGGACGTTTGACGGAAAAGTTTTGGTCATAGGAGCGAAATCGATTAAATTTATGAACCGAGAACGAAATTAAAATAATATTAAAATATTAAAATATTATTTAACCCTTGATTTGATATGGACCCTCAGATGAGTGACAAGTGTCACTCATCCCAAGGTTACTTTTTCCCTAAAACATGGATCTTGTTTCATTGGTGGGATTTTTAAAATGCTTTATTTCTCTCAACTCACTCCAGTCGTCCATCTTCTTTCCATCCATCAATATGCACCCTTCATTCCATCTTCTTTTTTCCTTTTAATTTAGATCACTCATCTCCCTCTCACTCTCACATTTCTCTCAGCCGTGAAGAACACCCAGCCCTTCATTTCGAACAAACACCACCGACCACCTTCCTCATTTGTTTGCTCCATCTCTAGCCACCAGATCGACCTCACCTCCTTCACTAGACATCATATTCATCATCATCGTCATCACCATTGTCATCGTCTCTATCTGCAACCCCGAACACCACCCAAGACCCGCAACGGACAAACGGATCCGGAGACCCAAACCGCTCAACCCACGCATTTACACCTCGAACCAACCCCAGGATAGGACCACTAGGAGGTTTGGACGACTGACGATCAAACAGGGAAGACCCGCGACGGCGACACGACAGAGGTAGGCTAGAAAACCCGAAAGTCCCTCTGTTTTTCTCATTTTTTGAACGTTTGGTTTTGACATGTATGAAGCATTCCTTTTTGTTGGGAAGTGTTCTAGGGACGGTGACGAGTTAGAGGGAGCCAATTTCGAGGCCAGAAAAAGACTGAGGCGACAGAGAAGACGATCGGAACTGGGCTGCAGGTTTCATTGAGTTACAGGTATTGATCTCGATCGTTTTCTGGTTTTTGAGTCCAGAGACCCGTAGAACGAACTCAGACGAATCCATAGGAACAAACCCCATCAAAAATGGTGGCCGAAAATGAGTGTTCTGATCAGGTCAAGTCGCGGGTCATCGGTGACCCGATTGCAGGATTCAGTAGGACCGAGTCGATTATCAGGGATGATGACGTCATCATGTCAGTCATCAGACATGTCATACCAGTGACCAACCAGGGAATGACATGTGTCATATGACACCTGTCAGGGATGACGCCATGCTGACGTCAGCAGCAATGTCATGCTGACGTCATGAGGTACTATAACAGAGTTGACCAGTTCGTTGACCAGGTGCGTGGGGACGGGTGTGAATAGTATTTTTGGTGGGGCTAGTACCATTTTCAAGGTTTCGACGATACAAATCCAATGGCGGTAGTTGCGTGTCGATCAGAGATCGCTAGGTTGGCCAAATTAGGGTTTAATGCCTCGGGAAGCGTGTTCAAACCGCTTTCCTGGGCCGGTTCTGTTCTAGGGTTTTAGAAATGAACTTGTGGGGTCCCTTAGTGACTTTTGGATGTAATTGTACAGGTTTAGGCGGTCAGTTGAGTAGTAAGGACCGTGTGTGAGTGGACTATTTAATTTCTAAAGGATTGCATGCATAACTGTTTTTACTATTCTGCTTTATGATTGAGATGGGACTATTATGGGTATTATATTATGATTCTTATTACATATTATGGTGTTTTGGGCATGAGACCCGTCTGGATTATATACGGAATGTTTTCAGGGATTATCAGGGGATGCAGGGTAACTATACTACTATTGTGCTGTAATTTTCGACCTAACTGTTATTGTCTCCTCCAGGGAGGGTTGTTGGCTTGGGTAAACCTTGGAGTAGTCACGGGGCACTAACTGAGAGGAGTTAGCTCCCGTGGGGTTACTCCGTCTCAGGAAGGCATTATGATTATACCTCGGGCAGTGATTCGGGATATCGGACATTGGTGGACCTAGAGGATTACTCGGGATTTGAGACCCTAGGTGGCACGCGTAGCCTTAGGACCGTGACATTATTAGGCATCGGGGATGCCGGGTTTTGTTTTACAGTGCACTATTACGATGGTTTTCCCTATTCAGTTATTATATGATTCTATGATTTATGTTACGGTATGATTACTTATATTTTATGTCAGGACCCGTCCCAAATATCACCTCGATACTCGGGATGAACCCTGCTCCCGTCTGACAATCATACTTACAATACCAAAAAGAAACTTAATACAACTATAAGCATAACCATCAGACGAAGGAGTAAATATATACAACAGTAAGTCAGAGCATAGTTCTTCAAAATGGGCACCAAAAGTCCTACAAGTCTAAGTCCGCAACGGAAGAACGTCGGAAGCCCTATGCCTCGATCTCTGCCTCAACGTTCACCCCGGCGCTATCACCACGACCTGGAGGGAAAATTAAAAACAAAAGGTGTGAGTGGACCAAAAAGAATGAAAGTTTTAAAACCGTTTACCAACAAATCAACATAAGGAAATAAAATCGTTTGTTCCCTCCGGTTCAAAACCAGGCATGCCAATGGAGTAATAGAAAAATCATAGTATGAAAAACATCATAAGAAACAGAGACACTATAAATACCATAAGAAACAGATACACTATAAAACATCATAAGAAACAGAGTATAACCCGATCAAACCTGCTGGACCTATCCGAGTCTTTAAACTCAACCAGGCCTCACATATAAATCCGAGTCTTTAAACTCCCGAGTCTTTAAACTCAATAGGCCTATGGGGGTAATATCATAATATCCGAGTCTTTAAACTCCCGAGTCTTTAAACTCAATCCGGGCCCGTCCCCCATCAATATCAATCCGGGTCTTTAAACCCATATCCAGATCCAGCAAATCCAATCCATATCCAGTGTAAAACCAATTCAAAATCCATCGCCAAATCCGAATTCGAAATCCCCGGTTCGAAGCCCTTCCGGCGTTCAGAACCGACATTCCGAACCCAAATCCGGAAAATCCATTTCCATACTAGAAACCATAGGAAATCCCTAACCATGTTTCATAACCCATTTACCATCATCAGAAAACAGTTATAGGGTGAATTTCTCAAATATGGCATCAAAATCTGAAAACCGGTTTTTTCTCGAAAAACGTGCAAACATCTCAATCACGAATAACCATCATTTAAAGCATAAAAACACACATAGAACCATAAAACAGTAATTAAAACAGTTTGGCATGCTCGGAAATAAGAAAGAGTCCACTCACAGTTTACGACACGTCACTCGCGCTCCGTGCGCTCCTCAACCGTCTCTGGTGTCTCCCGTCCTGTCAATAGATACCAAATAGGGTCACAATAACATCAAGAATACCTTCCCTATTTTTCCCAATTTTTCGGGAATTTAATAATATTTTAATCATAAACCCTAAACCGTACGGATTCCCGAACCATTCCGTAACACCGTCCGATTAACCCGAAAACTATACCATTGGACTCCTTAGGACATTTAGGACTAAACTCATGTTGGACGCTTAACTGGATTCCTTCCCACGCGCCCCCACGCGCCGCCCAAAGTGGCTGCGCGTGGGCCTCACGCGCCTGCTACAGTCACCTTCAACCTCGAGTCACCCGGTTCAACACAGTTGAACCGGCGTGACCGGTTCTCCGCCGTTCACCCACCGTTCTTCTCCATTTCAATCCCACTAGCTTCGTCCAGTTCCCTGCAATCAATCCCAGTCCTAAATCCCAGCAATCACGGCCTAGAACCCTTCGTCCTCAACCTCAAAAAAACTTGCCCGTAGCTCTGTTTTCCTTCCCGGCCGTCCACCGCTTCCCCCTTCACGGTGGTGATACCAGCACCACCCTAGGACCTTACTGAGTCCTACCCAATTCACAGAATCCGTCGATTCATCCCCGAAGTCCACGACTTCACGTTTAAAATCACGGCCAAAACAGAGTATTGGATACTCGCCGTCGAACCACCAGCCACCGTGAACCTCCCGTCACGGCAACCACCACAGACGACGCCTAAGACCTCCCTGAACAACACCCTGACCTCCTAATCCCTCGACTCTAAGCCCATCATCACGACTTTGCAATTGAAAAAGCCACGAAAAACAGAGTAAACGGGCTTACCTTTCGATTCCGGCGCCGCCGTGAGAACCGTCACCCACCACCGTGCTCGTGGGACTCCCCTCAACCTCCTGAGTTTCCTACCGCCTCGGTTTGCCTCACCACACGGCACAACAGCCTCCACCGTCCACGATCTTCTCTGTTTTCCTCACACGTTCGCCGCACCACCACCGTGCCGCCGTGCACGATTCCAATCCCAAAACACGATCAGCACCTCACCCACGTCTCTCTGTCACTCTCACCAGTCACTCCTCACTCTCCCTGGCCTCTAGATCGATCACCGCCTCACCCAATCTCCTCTCTGTTTTCAGTTGCCTTCGAATTGGTGCACGGTTCAAAAATGTCCAAGTGTGGCCGTGCACACTTAAGTTCCTCCTGGAACCATCTAGGGTCCCCCACGTGTCCATCAGCAATTGGCCATCCCAAAATATCTGCCACTTGCCCTTATCTGATTGGGCTGAGGCAAAATGACCAAAATGCCCCTCCTGCACAAAATTACCATTTTGCCCTCAGACTTTCCAGACCCGTATCTTTTCCGTCCGACGTCCGATGACAGCGTGCCGCCTGTCGTTGAACTCAGGACGTCGAGACCTATCCAACGGTCCTCGGTCTACGTGAAAATCACACATCCTCCAAAAAGTCAACATTTTCCCTATTGGCTCAAAATTACGGTAACGCCCCCAACCTTCCGTACATCATAACTTTTCCTCCGGTTGTCCTAATCGAACCTGCCACCTGTCTTCGGACTCGTGACGTCCCAACCTACGTCACGGTCAAGGGCTAACACTCATCCAATCAATATTACAAAAGTCAACTTTTCGTTTACTATTCACAGGGGCAAAATCGTCCTTTTTTACAAAACTTCACAGAAATTACATTTTTACCCTTCCCGTAGGTACGGGTTGTTACATTTTATCCAATGCATGCAAGTTTTGAAAACGGAGGGGTAAAACCTTATAATTATTTTATTATTAAATTGGTTTTGGAAAATTGTTTATTTTTGGCCCACTCACTCTATATTGTTTTAATTGACCCCTTCAGGCCGTGCTACTGAGGTAGAAGAGGAGGATCCGGAGTACAAGGCTTAGATTATCTCGTTGTGCACTTGTACACCCAGTTGGGTAGGTTAAGCACTGTTTTTTTGTAACCTGAAATTTTTGCTCGTATTTTGTATTCGTACTATCCCTGGTCTAATGTCATTAAACTCTGAATTTGTATGTTTTAACTTTATTTATTTAATTCGAAAGACTTGAGTTTGATTATGGGTATTTTTGGTATGTTTAGAGTCGTTGTCAGACGGGAGAGGAACACATCCCCGGGTGGTCCCAGTGGGATTGGGATGGGTCCTGTCACTACAAGTTGAAGAAAGCCATATATGGACTTAAGCAGGCCCCTAGAGCATGGTATGGTGAGATTGACTTTTATTTCCTAAGTTGTGATTCAAGAGAAGCACAAGTGAGGCAACTTTATACATCAAGTTTGATAAAGATGGAAGGGTTCTAATTGTCTCAATCTATGTAGATGATATAATCTACACTGGTAGTTCACATGGACTGATCTAAGAGTTCAAACATGAGATGAAGAGCAAGTATGAGATGACTGATTTGGGGCTGCTACATCATTTCCTAGGGATGGGATAATACAGACAAAGAGCAGCATTTTCATCCACCAAAGAAAGTATGCTGGCACACTTCTTGAGAAGTTTGGGCTCAGCGATTGCAAACCAGTGAGTACCCCACTGGTGCCTGCAGAAAAACTCAGGACAGAGGATGAAAGTGAGGCTACAGATGAGCAATTATACAGGAAATGGGGGGAAGTCTTCTCTATTTGACTGCCACTAGACCTGACATCATGTATGCTGCAAGTTTACTTTCCAGATTCATGCATAGACCTATAAGCAAACACCTAGGAACTACTAAGAGGGTACTAAGGTACATTCAAGGGACTTTGTCTTATGAGATTGAGTATAAGAAGGGAAAAGCTTCTTCACTAATTGGCTTTTGTGATAGTGATTGGGGTGGTTCTGAGGATGATATGAAGAGTATTTCAGGCTATGCATTCACTCTAGGTAGTGGAGTGTTTTCCTAGGCATCTGTGAAACAGAGTACAGTGGCTTTGTCCACAGCAGAAGTTGTAATGACCCATCCCAGAAATCATGATTAGATTAGTGGTTAATAACTGATTAGTGAAGTTAATCGGTGATTAGTTGAGTAATCTTGGACGGATGGTGCGAAATGACGATTTTGCCCTTGGAATTGGGCGAACGGTTGACTTTTAGTTCGACTGTCAAATGGATGTTGACCGATGAGTGTGACGTAGTTCGAGACGTCACGAGTTCATAGATAGGTGGCATGTCCGATTCTGACATTCGAGGAAAAAGTTATGAGGTTCGGAAGTTCAAGGGTATTTTGGTAATTTCGTGAAAAAAGGCAAATTGTTGACTTTTTGTATAACATGCCTTTCTCACGTATTCCAAGGACCATTAGGTAGGTCTCGATCCTCTGAGTACAACGACAGGTGGCACGCTGTCATCGGATTATGGATGGCTCGGGTTTTGGCCAAAGGAAGTTAAGGGCAAAATGGTAATTTTCCATAAAAGGGCATTTTGGTCATCTGCTGCCTTGGGATTATGGATGGCTTGGGCATTTTGTTCATCTGTGATTTAAAGTTATAGATAGATAGATAAGGATGGGATGAAACTTACGGTTGAAGAAAAATCAAAATCAAGTTGGAATGACTGAAAACCAAGAGAGCTGGTTCAGCTGGACTAGGCCGGTCTGAACCAGTCTGGCTGGAGGTTGACGATGATTAATAGTGCCGGCGCGTGAGGCCCACTCGCAGCCCCTTTGGGCGGCCCGTGTGGTCACATGGCACGGATTTTGAAGAAGGTTCCAACACGACTTTTAAAGTATTCGATGTAACGAACATTTTGGAATTCGTTTCGAGTCGATCAGACAACGTCTCGATGTGTTTCGCGATGTCCGAATGTTTTAAGGCTCGTTTAAAAATAGTTAAAAAGTCGAAAAAATTACGGGGCTTTAGTGTAACCCTTATGAAGAAGTTAGTGACCTTATTATGGGATTTGGCGAGGTTCAGGAAATTCGGTGATAGTGGATTAGCCGGGAAACCGTAATTACGCGCGTATCGGGGCGACGACGCTAATGGTCTGTGAGTGGACTTTGCTTTCTAACTTATGATGCATGCATAAATGCTTTTATATGTTTTCTACATGTGATTTCTATGTTGTGATATGATATTGATGATTTACGATTTTACACGTATTTCGAGAAAATTACGTAATTGAACGTTTTACGAACTTACGATTTATGTTGTGATTTGACCAAGGTTTCGATGATTTTATTTTGAGATTTGGAATATGATTTGATTTCAATGATTTCTAATGGATTTCGGAAAAGTGATTTCGGGCTTGAAGCCCTGCTCATAAAAAGTGATTTCGATAAACGTGATTTTGGTTTTGGAATCGGATTTTGGAATCGGGATTTGGTTTTGAAGCTTGAAAGTGGATTTCCGGATTTGGGTTCGAAATGATTATTCCGGATGCCAGCTTACGGAATGATGGTTTCGGATTCGGATTTGGAAATAGATTATGGATATGATTTCCAGATTCTAGATTTGGATTCGGGATGATGATTTCGGATTCAACTTGGGATTCGAAATGGTGATTTCTAATTCGGATTTGGACATGGATTTGGAAATTGTTTAAAAGTGGTTTTTGGATTGGATTTGCTGGATCTGGTTATTGGGTTTAAAGACCCGGATATAATATGTGACGGGGGCGAGCCCGAATTGGGTTTAAAGACCAGGATTGAGTTTAAAGACTCGGATATTATGATTTCCCCCGTAGGCCTATTGAGTTTAATGACTCGGGAGTTTAAAGACTCGGATTATATTGAGGCCTAGATTGAGTTTAAAGACTCGGATAAATCCAGCAGGTTTGATTGGTTGTAATGGATTTCAAATGTGGTTTGGATTTCGATGATAACTTGATAATGATGGTTTTCAGATAATGGTTTTCAATGTTTTGGGCTATGCCCCGGATGAAATGGCTTTCGATGGTTTTGGGCTGAGGCCCAGGATTTGAGAAGATGAAATGACTTCTAGCTTTTGGTTTGATGAATGGTTATAATAAATGGTTTTATGACATGAGTTTTATATGCATGCATTGGTTTTTAAATGGAGGCTATTAATGTCTTTCTGATAAACTGTTTTCTAAACTTATTTTTTATTTTTGTCCACTCACAGACTTTTATGTTTTTCGATACCCTCCAGGTTGGTGCGGTGCGGGCTGTTGTTAGAGAGACTGAGACATCACACACGCGATCCACAGTAGATTCTGTGCGCTTTGGGAAATCCAAGAGTTTTTGGACGGTTCATTTGCGAATCCCTTATCCAGCTTACGTGTTACATGGAGGTTGGACGTCGGTTTAACCTTCATGTCGTATATAAGTTAGACGGGAGCATAACTTAGCCCTTAATCCCGGGGGATCGGGGGTAGGTCGTGTCAAATTGGTATCAGAGTAGGATTTGTACGCTCTGTGCGAGGTAATGGCTTCCAGAGCCAGTAGTTGACGACTTGTGTGCTGTGATGCTACTGTGGATGTGATGTCTCGACGCGGAACAGCCCGTCATCAACCTGGACTCGCGAGTGAAAGCGAGTGATAGTACGATAGCTAGTGGCTTAGTTCCTGGTGAGAGTACGAGCGACTGGGTGATCTGTTGCCCGATACACGGTGTGTGGTGAGATGGATGTCAGCTTTGGGCAGGAGTAGTTAGCGTGTTTGGCGCTGGATATGCTCGAGGGTTGGACCATAGGGTCGGATGTATGCTAGCGTAGTTAACCTAGATGGTAGCCAGTGAGCTACGATTACGAGTAGGCTGGTCGGCCTGTGGGGCCCGAGAGTAGCCTGTTGAGCTGGATGGTACGCATGGGCCGATTGGGGCAAGTTAACGGTGGACTGTTGGGCCGGGTGGCAATTGGATGACGATAGTCTGGAGTGTTGACCCTTTGGTCAATTTGGTTGAGATTGGATTTGTGCGGCTACGAGTAGTCGGATGCCTCGAGTGGCGGGGGTTTAGGAAACTACCTTGAGGATCTGAGGGATTCCCCCTAGCGTTGGTTACTGGTTGGCATTGGTGTGTTGACTAAGGGATGGTCTTAGCCGGGTATGAAGGCCCGAGTGAAGGTTGTTGTGAGCTAGTGGATGTTGTCGGTTTCGATAACCCGTATGACGAGGATGATTTGGGGAACCCCGTGGGATGACTGGATTGGACTGTAAGTACCTGAGTAAGAAACCCCAGAGTAAGTGCTTAGTCTGGAAACCTGAGTTGGTGATTTTGGCTTGGGGCCGATTTACTGCCAGACTGGAAATGGTGCTGCTGAACGCAGCCGAGGTTTTGGATAGTTGGGTGGATGACTCTGGATGAGTCCAGTTCGATTGTGGCAATTGGTTGAGCAGTGAGTTGCTCAGAATTGTGGATTACAAGGGATGTCAGTTCCCTCGAACCGAGCATAGATTGAGGGTTTCAGCTCGGTATAAGCGGAGGTTTGAGACTGGTGTGCTGTGCGAATGAGATGGGGGATGATGTGTCACGAGCTGGGCTACTTGTGAGCTGTAAGATAGGCACATCGAGAGTTGAGGTTGTGGCCAGTTGTGGGGTGCTAGTGTTTGGTAGGAGGAACCGCTAACTGAGTTGGATATGTGATGACCATTGGTAGGCCATGTCTCGGTACGAACGGTTAGGATGTCCTTAGGTGGATTAGAGTAGCGCAGCGGAAGCGCGGTGGACCTCTGCTTCCTATTGGATCGGGCTAGATTGGTATGGTCGGGATGGCCATGAGTGAGTTGGTTTTCATGGATACTACAAGATGCAATATGTAAGGAATCGTCTCGGAAATTAGGGTTAAGACAGTGATTAAGATGGAGTAGTGAGCTTAATCGGTGGTGAGTTGGTTACGATAGGTCTGTCAGCGTCGAATGACGATTTTGCCCCTAGGTTAGGCAAATAGTTGACTTTTAGTTCGGGCGGTCAATTGGGTATTGACCAGTGACCGTGACGTAGTTCTGGACGTCACGAATCCGTAGACAGGTGGCACGCCCGATTCCGACATCCGAGGAGGAAGTTATGATGTTCGGAAGGTTGAGGGCATTACCGTAATTTGGCTAAATAAGGGGAAAAAGTAGACTTTTTGTACGATCGGGTTTTGACACGTTGACCTATGACCGTTAGGTAGTTCTCGTCGTCCTGAATTCAACGACAGGCGGCACGTGTTCATCGGACCTAGGGTGAGTAAAATACGGGTCTAAAACGGTAAGGGTATAATTGTAATTTTGACTCAAAAGAGGGGCATTTTGGTCTTTTGCACATTTGGAATTGTGCAAGCGGATTGGGACAAGTGTATAGGAGAGAATTGGGATATTTGTGAGAGGGCTGAGGGGATTGTGACATGTGGCAAGTGTGTAGTGGTTTCTACGGTGCACGGTGTGCGTGTTCAAATCTTGCAGGTGTGTGTGTGTGTGTGTGTGTGTGTGTGTGTGTGTGTGTGTGTGTGTGTGTGTGTGTGTGTGTGTGTGTGTGTGTGTGTGTGTGTGTGTGTGTGTGTGTGTGTGTGTGTGTGTGTGTGTGTGTGTGTGTGTGTGTGTGTGTGTGTGTGTGTGTGTGTGTGTGTGTGTGTGTGTGTGTGTGTGTGTGTGTGTGTGTGTGTGTGTGTGTGTGTGTGCAACCGTGTTCAAACAAGAGAGAAACAGAGAGTGGGATTGAGAAGAATTGAGTGTGGGTTGTGTGTGTTGGTGTATCCTAGTGACTGGGGAAGTAAATAGAGATAGAGAGAGAGACAGTGAGTGAGTTGTGAGGGCCACTCGTGTGAGGAAACCTTGAGAGTGTGAAAGGTTGAGTTTCAGGAAAATAAAGAGGGTGTTGGGTGGTGGTGCTGCCGTGTTCGACCAATCGAGGCTGGTGGTGGTGTCCAGAGGACGGAGGTGGACTGGAGGAGTCGTGTACTCACGGCTGAGTTCATGGCGGTGGCCTGAGCACAGGTAATTTCTCGTACCCTTTCAATTGCTCTGTTTTGCCGTTTAGGTTCAAATCAATAGTCGTGGGTTTTGAGTACGAGTCGAGGTTTTTGGTGAGTTGTGTGAGACTCAGTGAGGTCCTAGGAGTTGTTTAGTGTAGCCACCGTGACGGGGGAGGACTTGGGTGGCCGGATTGTGAAACAGGGTATGAACGGGTTACGGTTTCGAGTTAGGGACGATGGGTTAGAAGCTGTGTCGAAGTGTTTGGAGTAAGGGAATATGTTTCTTAGGACTGGACGAAGAGATTGGTGAAGAGAGGAGTCGAAACGGTGAAGGAACGGCGGAGAACCGCTCTCGTCGGTTCAGACCGGTCGAGCTGAGGAAGACGATGAACAGTGTACTAGTGTGCAGGCGCGTGAGGCCCACGCGCAGCCACTTTGGGCGGCGCGTGGGGGCCCGTGCGGCGGCTTTTGGGGAAACTTCCAACTAGGTTTTTGGTCTAGATGTTGTAACGAGTCTATTGGAATAAGTTTCGGGTTAATCGGATGTCGAGTTGAGTTAGTTCGGCGAGGTAGAACATTTAGGGTTCCGGTTCATTACGTTTAGGACCAGGGGATTTTTTGGGAAAATTAGGAGAGTCTTGGTAGACGTGTTAGTGACGTTCTTTGGTGACTATTGACAGGATCGGGACTTCCCGAGGAAGCTGAGGAATGTACGGGACGTACGGGATGCGAGTGACGTGCCCTGTATCTGTGAGTGGACCCCTTCCCTAAACTCAAGCATGCATAACTGTTTTTCTATAATTATTTTATGGTTTTACATGTGATTTCATGATTTTTGAATATGTGATGATGGTTTTACATAATTGCACGTTTTTCGAGAAAGTACGTATTTGGCACGTTTTACGAGGAAATGTTGCATTTCTGATTTTGATGCCATGATTTGGGGTTTTCAAACGATAAGTGATTTTCAATGATTATAAAGGGATTTTGGAACGTGATTGCAATGATCAGAGTTTTCAGTTTTAGAATCGAATTTCGGAAAGCAGAATTTGGTTTTAAAGTTGAAAAGTGGATTTCCAGATTTGGGTTCGAAATGACGGTTCTGGACGCCGGAAGGGTTTCGGACCAGTGATTTCAGATTCGGGTTTGGATACGGATTCAGAAATGGTTTTCAAATTGGATTTGCTGGATCTGGTTATCGGGTTTAAAGACCCGGATATTGTGTTTGACGAAGGACGGGCCCGGATTGGGTTTAAAGACCCGTATTGGGTTTAAAGACTCGGGAGTTTAAAGACTCGGATATACTGATATTTTCCCCCGTAGGTCTGTTGAGCTTAAAGACTCGGGAGTTTATAGACTCGGATATTATTGAGGCCTGGATTGAGTTTAAAGACTCGGAAGTTTAAAGACTCGGATAGGTCCAGCAGGTTTGATCGGATAATGATTTGCTTGGTATTTATGATGGTTTTATGATGTTTATGACGTGATTTCTGTAACTGCTTTCAATTCTGTTTTATGACGATCTTTATGTGTTTTATAACTGGTCTCAGTAAAAGGGTTATGCATGTATGATTTCAAAACGGAGGGCCAACTCCCTGGTTTTCTTATAAAATGGTTTTGGAAACTCTTCTTTTATTTATGGTCCACTCACACTTTCTGTTTTTAAATTGCCCTCCAGGTCGTGGAGCTAGCGCGGGGTTTCGACATCGAGGCAGTGTCGGAGGCATAGAGTACCCGAGAGTTTTCCCGAAGTGGTTTAATTTTCTGTTGTGCGTGTACCTTCTATATCAGTTTTCTTTTCCTTTGTTTGGTACTATGCTCTGTATAGTTTTGACTCTGGATTGTATTAAAAATTTATCCTGCGTCTGGCATGTAATTTGGTGGTTTATCGTGAGGTTACTTTGGTCTTTGTGTCGGGGTGTCAGACGGGAGCAGGATTTATCTCGGATTTCGGGGTGGAACCGAGGTGGGTCCTGACACAATAAGTGAGCCTGCAGGTGTTGGCATTTGGTTTTGACGAGGTCGGTAATTGGTGATTCCTCGAGACTAGGGATTGACGAATTCGAGGGTGTTGATTGAGGATCCCGAGGGCTGGTGACTCGTACTTTCGGGGTGCTTAGGAGTTGAACTTCGGAAAGGTTGATGTGCGATCATCAGAAGGAGTGATGATTGACATCCTTTTGGATAAGAATAAATGGGGATAACTGACAGACGAGTGGTCGGTGAGTTGATTTGGCTACAGACACGTGGTTGTGATCCGTAGGAGTTATGGATTTCCTCAGTGTAGTAGAGAAGGTGACGTTTGGACAATTAGTCCGAAGATGGTATACTTGAGGATGAAGTACGGTGATTGGAATCTCAAAATCAGGAGATGTTGTGGTTTAGACGTTGAGCTTATGTGTTGATTCTGAGTTGGTGTTACATGTTGAGTGATGGATACTCTGAAGACGATTTGGGAGACTTATTGAAGGAACTTGAGGAATTGTGAACCCCTCCTTCATTGTGGACACATGTAGTTGTGTTCAGGAGTAGAGAGAGGGCTTAGTGACGCCATGTTTGGCATGTGTGGCGAGTGTCATGGGTTCGTGTTAAGTTGGCTTAAGATAGGATGACTTGCGATGTCATAGTGGTGGATTATTGTGAGTTCCGTTGTAGGATGACGGAAGGAAGCTGAGAAGGAATGACTATAACTGATCGATATGAGTTTATTGAAGAATCCACACAATCTAGACATGTTACTAGACGTGTGGTATTTGTGATCGATTGGAGTCGATGTGGTGGTCTGATACACAGTAAGCAGGATCCACTTACGAGTGAGTGGATCGGGACTAGATCGTTTCTGGCTCAGGATTGAGTTGTTGTGGATCAGGAGGATCGTATGTGAGACATAGGCTGGATATCAAGACCATCTTAGAGGGTTGCAGGACATGTGTAGTCTGTCTTGCACACTTATGGGTTTTGGTTTTGGATCTAGTGTTGCGTCTGCCCTGTGTATGTAATTGAGATGTGATTGGAGTTCATATTAGTAGGGATACCCAGGAAGCCGGGAGACTCGGAAGGGACATAAGTTGGACTTCCCCGGAAGACTTGTAGTTCAGCCTAGTGGTAGGATTGGACCGACGGACTGAAAAAGTGAAACGTGCTTGGCTTGTAAGCTTGTGTGCCCTGGAGATACACTGTGGGGGTGACAGGTACACTATGGATGGATTTTGGGTGTAATTGAGTTCGGCCGATACCAATATGGTTGATCGGTGGACTTACCGTAGGATGTCGTTGGAAGTACTTGAGGATGTACTCTACGAGTTGTGTTTTAGGTATTCTAAAATATCTTTGTTTTATTCAAGTTCGTAGGGTTGTTGTTGAGTGTGTTGGTACATGTACTTGGAAGGTGTGCATACTGATTATTCAAGGATTGGGATCATTCTAATGCGATTGGACGTGCATCGTGATGTTCTGGGAGGTGTTGGTGATCGGCTTAGTGCCATGGTATGTTATGGTTGTCTTGATGAATCGGAGTAAGTTCGAGATGCTTGTTGGACTGAGTATGTGAACTGGATCAAAGTGATCTGACTGGTTGGTAGGAGTCGGTACTATTATGAACTGGTTGCTAGGAGCCATGAATGGCTGGTGGTACCCTGACATTAAGATGTATAATCATGGTGCAACAGGTATGTGGAAGGGTCCAGTGACAAAGAGATAGTGTGGGATGTGGATAGTGTTTCCACAGGATTGACTGTGTTGGTGGTTAGGGGAACCACCAGTGAGATGGTTTGTTGTGTAGTGGTTGAGAGAGGGACGTTGTGACTCTGGTAGGGTCGGTGCGGGTCGCTGTTGGAAGTTGGAACCTTGAATGAATATCAATGGATACGAGTATCGAGGATATTGGGTGCATTTGTGGTAAGACTCGTGCATGCTGACGGCAGTTGTATTCAGAAGTTGGTACGAGGTATGCATGACTCGAGACTGAGTCGAGGATGATGTAACTAGAAGTCGTGCGTCACGACCGAGTGTTAGTTGAACCGTGAGTGTCGGCTGGTGAAAATAAATGGGTTACGAGATGGACTGGAAGTTGGTTGAGTTGACCCGCTACACAGAGATGTGACAGTTTGGGAACTTTCAGTATAAGCTGAATTGGCAGGTAATGGACACTGGGTAGGAGACCTAGGTGTGAAATCAATTGGATTTCCCCCAGTAAGTTGTAGACGTACAAGATTAGAAATTTCAGGAATGAAATTCTTTTAAAGGGGGAGATTGTAACCACCTGTCCCAGAAATTGGGATTAGATTAGAGGTTAATGACAGATTAGTGAAGTTAATCGGTGATTAGTTGAGTAATCTCAGACAGACGGTGCGAAATGACGATTTTGCCTTTGGAATTAGGTGAACGGTTAACATTTAGTTCGGGCTGTCAAATGGATATTGACCGATGACTGTGATGTAGTTCGAGACGTCACGAGTTCATAGACAGGTGGCACGTTTGATTCCGACATTCGAGGAAAAAGTTATGAGATTCGGAAGTTCAGGGGTATTTTGGTAATTTGGTGAAAAAGAGGCAAATTATCGAATTTTTGTATAACATGCCTTTCTCACGTATTTCTAGGACCATTAGGTAGGTTTCGATCCCCTGAGTACAACAACAGGCGGCACGCTGTCATCGGATTATGGATGGCTCGGGTTTTGGCCAAAGGAAGTTAAGGGCAAAATGGTAATTTGCAATAAAAGGGCATTTTTGTCATCTGCCGCCTTGGGATTTGGGCCTAGTGACACTTGGCTGTCTTGGGAGGGTTGTCTCATCAGATGTGGACACTTGGCTGAGCTCTAGAGGCTTGGGGAAACTTGCTAAGCCGCCTCTGTCCAAATTTAAAGAGAAGGATGATGATATTTGGTTGCACGGGCTGGGAACACAACGTAAAAAACAGAGAGGAATAGAGTGTAGTGAGTGTGTGACCGTGAAGCCCATGCCTATTAGATCTCCCTACGTGTTAGTAGAAAATGATAAGGGAAGGAGAGGAACGTGGTGGAGCTGCCACGAGAACCGTCGTGGACGGTGGTTTTCGAACCATGAGAAACAGAGAGGGACGTGTGGCCTTGAATCCAATCTCCTCAAATCTTCCTATGTGCTATGAACAAAAAATGGAAAAGATGATGAGACGAACTCATTGGACTCGAATTCAAGGCCTAATATGGACGGTAAATGAAAAACCCGTAGTAGTCTCTTTTAAGTTCAAAAATGGCAATGTTGGTTGTGATCGTTATTGATCGAAATGGTTATTTGGGTGATGTCTTGGACATCAAAGGAAAGCTTTTAGAAGTGGAATTAGAGGCAGAGATGGCTGGAGAAGCAAGAACACAGAGAAGGAAAGTTCGGTGTGGAGTCGACGATCGGGAAGGTATGATTCAGACCTTGGTTCTGTGATTTAAAGTTATAGATAGATAGATAAGGATGGGATGAAGCTCAGGGTTGAAAAAAAAAATCAAAATCAAGTTGGAAATGACTGAAAACCGAGAGTACTGGTTCAGCTGGACTGGGCTGGTCTGGACCAGTTTGAACCGGTCTGGCTGGATGTTGACGATGATGAATAGTGCCAGCGCGTGAGGCCTACTAGCAGCCCCTTTGGGCGGCGCGTGTGGGCGCGTGGCACGGATTTTGAGGAAGGTTCCAACAATACTTTTAAAGTATTCGATGTAACGAACATTTTGGCACTGGTTTCGAGTCGATCGGACATCGTCTCGATGTGTTTCGGGATGTACGAAGGTTTTAAGGCTCGTTTAAAAATAGTTAAAAAGTCGGGAAAATTACGGGGGTTTAGTATAACCCTTATGAAGAAGTTAGTGACCTTATTATGGGATTTTTCCAGGTTCGGGAAATTCGATGATAGTGGATTAGCCGGGAAAGCGTAATTGCGCGCGTATCGAGGCGACGCTGCTAATGGTCTGTGAGTGGACTTTGCTTTCTAACTTATGATGCATGCATAAATGCTTTTATATGTTTTATACATGTGATTTCTATGTTGTGATATGATATTGATGATTTACGAACTTACGATTTATGTTGTGATTTGACCATGGTTTCAATGATTTGATTTTAGGATTTGGAATATGATTTGATTTCAATAATTTCTAATGGATTTCGGAAAAGTGATTTCAGGCTTGAAGCCCTGTTCATAAAAAGTGATTTCAATAAACGTGATTTTGGTTTTGGAATCGAATTTTGGAATCGGGATTTGGTTTTGAAGCTTGAAAGTGGATTTCCGGAATTTGGTTCAGAATGATTATTCCAGATGCTGACTTACGAAATGATGGTTTTGGATTCGGATTTGGAAATGGATTATGGATATGATTTCCAGATTCTAGATTTGGATTCGGGATGATGATTTCGGATTTGGCTTGGGATTTGAAATGGTGATTTCGAATTCGGATTTGGACATGGATTTGGAAATGGTTTAAAAGTGGTTTTTGGATTGGATTTGCTGGATCTGGTTATTGGGTTTAAAGACCCGGATATAATATGTGACGGGGGCGGGCCCGGATTGGGTTTAAAGACCCGGATTAAGTTTAAAGACTCGGGAGTTTAAAGACTCGGATATTATGATTTCCCCCGTAGGCCTATTGAGTTTAAAGACTCGAGAGTTTAAAGACTCGGATTATATTGAGGCCTGGATTGAGTTTAAAGACTCGGATAGATCCAGCAGGTTCGATTGGTTGAAATGGATTTCAAATGTGTTTTGGATTTCGATGATAACTTGATAATGATGGTTTTCAAATAATGGTTTTCCAATGTTTTGGGATATGCCCCGGATGATATGGATTTCGATGGTTTTGGGCTGAGGCCCGGGATTTGAGAAGATGAAATGACTTCTGGCTTTTGGTTTTATGAATGGTTATAATAAATGGTTTTATGACATGAGTTTTATATGCATGCATTGGTTTTTAAATGGAGGGTATTAATGTCTTTCTGATAAACTATTTTCTGAACTTATCCTTTATTTTTGTCCACTCACAGTCTTTTATGTTTTCGATACCCTCCAGGTTGGTGAGGCGCGGGCTGTTATTAGAGAGACTGAGACATCACACACGTCATCCACAATAGATTCTGCGCGCTCTGGGAAGTTCAGGAGTTTTGTCGGTTTAGCCTTCATGTCGCATGTAAGTTAGACGGGAGCATGACTTAACCCTTAATCCTGGGGGATCGGGGGTAGGTCGTGTCAGAAGTTGAATATGTGAGTGTTGCACAAGCAACCTCACAAGCTATCTGAGTTTGATTTGTGCTCAAAGACTTTGGAGAGGAATAGGGAGAACCAACTCCATTGTTTTGTGACAATATGTCGGCCATAGCAATGGCCAAGAACCTAGTTTTCCATCAAAAAACCAAGCACATCAACAGGAAGTTCCATTTCATCCGTGATGCCTTGCAGGAAAAAGGATTGGTCTGATCTTCTGCAAATCAGAAGACCAACTGGCTGATATTTTCACAAAAGCACTACCTAAGGAAAGACTAAGCTATCTAAGATGTTTGATAGGGGTTAAACCTGCTGCTAGCTTAAGAGGGAGTGTCGTTATTTAAGTTGCACATCATATTTAAGTTTTAGATTCTACGGCTAGTTTGTGATGTAGGGTGTGTGTAAGTATGTGAGAGGTTGTAAGTGTGTTAGATGATGAGCTGGAAAGGTAGTGTAATAGAATTGTAAAAGGGTGGAATAATTGAAAGGAGTTCGCAAGGGCCTCACACTTTAGAAGAAAAAGAGTGGCGGAAATGCTCAGGTTCATATTAATAGGTTCAAAACACAGCTATGAGAATGCTATAAAGCAATTTTTTTTATATGGCAGTGTGTGTGCTCTCTTGAGACGAACATTAAATAAGTAGTGTGTGTTAATAAAGTGTACTAGAAGTTGTAGTTCCGGGTCCAATGGCTTAATGAAGGGAATAAAAACTCAAAAATTTCCCACTATAAGACTGTTACGTGATAGAGACATAATGTAACAACCCAGATATTCGAGGAAAATAAAATTTGACAATTAAATAGAAATGACGATTTTGCTTTAGAAGGTCAAATTTTGACCTCTAGACTTGGGTATTTGTTGGCCGTTCTGTAAGTAGCGTTCTGAAGGTCTCGGACTCCTGAGTCTGTAGATAGGTAGTATGTTGAAATTGAAGGTTAAATGGGTCTGGTATAGGTTAAAGTTGACTAAGGGTAATATGGTAATTTTGGCACAAGGGAAAATTGGTAATTTTTAACATGAGACATTTTGATGGTGATATTGATCCTAGAAAAATCTATTATTTTCTTCTCCTCACCCTTACACCGACATGGCGCTTTTGTGTTTGTGTGTGTGTGTGTGTGTGTGTGTTGCTTGGTTGATAAGAAGTTTCAGTAAGAGAGTCCGAATAAAGAAAAAAAGAGAAAAAGGCATGAAACTAGAAGAAATAGCCGAGAAGATGAATAGAGTGAGGGAGATAGAGAGAGTAAAAGAAATGAGGAATGAAGATGGGAAGGTCTGGGGTGAACTAGGACCCAGAACCCGAGAAGCTCACCCATGGTTGTGAAGGTTCGACCATGGCTGTGAAGGTTCAAGTTTTGGTTTAAGGGGTTGCAACTCGAAATAAGGGTCCTAACAACTTATGTGATCCCCTACAGTCTTACTAATCCCCAAAACAGAGAACTTGAGACGCGGGAAGGCTGAGGAACAGCAGGGGAAAAACTGGCCGAAGTTCATGGATTCAAGCTTGGTCATCGAGGTGAGTTTTTGTTGTGTCCTTGTTATAGATATTTTTCTGGCATCTAGTAGAGTAACTTGACCGTTTGAAACTCAAGGAAAGGATTAGAAATGAAGATTTTCGACCCGAGTCAAGGTCGCTGGGTCGAGCGACCCAGTTGCAGAGAAACCAGTCTGCTCAAGGAAGAAGGTGAATAGTATCGCGCATGAAAGTTTAGGGGATATTTTAAATCTGTTTAAAACCCCAGAAAATTGCGGGATTAAAATATGAGTTACTTGAAATAATTAGTAACTCTTAGAAGTGGTTTATGACATGCTTCCAAGATTTCAAAAAATCACGGGAATGTGTGAAGCTAGTATCGGACTGCGTGGACCGAGTTTGAGTGGACTTTCTTTTTCTTAAACTCCTATGCATGCATATTTACATGATTTTGCATAATTTATTATGTGATTTTCTTGACGGTAATTTGAGTATGATTTTATACGGTTTTATATGATTTTTTGGTGATTTCACAAAAGATATTTAGTGCATGTTTTACGAGGAATTTGCATATTTTGCATTCTGTCCTTATACTGGATTTTGGATTTAATTTTAGAATTGATATGAATTCCCTACATGATTTTGGTGATATTGATTGGTTGGGACTTGTATATGAGTTGACGTTTTGAGAGATTATTTTAATGGCACATTTTACAAGGTTTGGTATGACTTGTGGTTTGGGCTTTAGCCTAGATTTTGAGGTTTGGGTTTGGATTATGATACGAATATGAGTCATAAATATGTCTTCTCGATATATGAGTTATGATTCTGGATATTTGTGTGGATTGTGGACAACCCTCCCCGGGATGCGGTGGGATTGATGCTTAGACGTCCAGAGTCGAGTTATGTTTTCCTGAGCGATTGTTAAGCCTCGGACGTCCAAAGCAGGACTCTGTTTTCCTGAGACGGGTTATTTGGGCTAGGACCTAAACATCCAGAGCTAGGCTCTGTTTTCCTAGGTCGGTCTACAGTTGGACGTCCAGAGATGACTCTGTTTTCTCGAGTGGCACTCGAATGTCCAGAGCTGGGCTATGTTTTCCCGAGTGTTATGGCCAATTGGTAGTGCAGATATGATATTATGATTGAGATTTTGGCATTAAGGATGGGTTGGTTCAGTGTGATCGTGGTTACAGGGCTTTAGATGACTTTATGTTGACTTATTTTCTGATATGGCTAGATTTCTAATATGTGCGCGTATTTTGAGTTTACTTGTTTTCTATTTGTAATATCAGGATTTTGAGGATTTTATTACATGCATGCATATTTTTTTTATAAAATTGTGTAAATTCTTTGCGTTTTCGAACTATGTTTTAAAATATTTATTTTTGTCCACTCACACGTTTTCTTGATTTTAAACCTTCCTGGGTCGGTGCATGGGAATCAAGGCTGCTCAAGCGGCAAAGGCATGAACTGATGATAGTGAGAGCATCCCTTATCTGACGGATATTAGAGGAAATTTTGGTACTTCGGGTTATTCGTCAGACGGGAGTAGGGCTCAGGTGTGACTATTAAGGTGTTTTTAGGATCGGATCCTGTCAACTTAGTATCAGAGTCAGGTTTGAGTTGTGCTCGTAATTGACATGCCTCCGAGACGTGAGCCTTCTGCATGGCCTGGGAGTGAGACGAGTAGCAAAGCCCAAGATAGGTGCATGGCTAGAAGTGGATTTCGATTATCAGTTGAATAGTAAGAAAGTTAGGTGAGTCCAAATAGTAGGTCATTAGTTAAAATCAGTGTATTTTTCGGTATGTTGGACCCGAATGAGATAAATGAATAAGCTACACCAACCTCTAATTTTACCATCTTCCAAGCTCCAACGCCTCCGGCCACCGCTACTCCAACCTCCAACTTCGCCATCTTCCAAGCTCAAACTTCGCCCTTTTTGATTCAATCTCTAAGTTTGAACATGAAATCTCTTTTCTCTTATTTTAACATTAAATATTATCTCTAAGTTTTTTCAGCTGAGTTATTCCAATTTTTTTTAAATGTCACTCCCAGGAATGTTTCGGTTCGTTACTAATAAAACTGTGTGTGACTGTTACTTACTTTATGTTGATGTCAAAAATGGCACCAACGAGACCGAGGAGACTACGCATAAATATTAAGACACAAGCACGTACATGGTTCACCCGAATAGAGTTACTTCCATGGGAAAAACTTTCCAAGATGGTTATTATTGATAATAATAATGTTTACATATTTATGGCCTTGAGCCATTGAGGTAAATGTGGAGAGGATGTCTCCACATGTGTTGTGGATTTGGATGAGATTATGTACAAATGAGGGGGATGTCCTCCTCAAATAGGCAAAAACTAGGGTTTCTTTTAGAATATGGGCTTCGAATTGGACTTAGACCCGACTCAAGTACGAGTGAAATCCCGCACGAACAGTAGTCCTCCCAAGTCCTCAGTGCAGATAGTGTCTTCGCTGGGGACTTGAACAATAGACCGAATATGGGCCGAACTAAGTAATTGCCAATCTGTCTTGAAACCCAACATGAAGCGACATTCAGCATGAAGTAATACTCAGCTAGAGACTGTACTCATCGCGAGGCTACTCGGTAAGGGAAGACACTCATCGAAGGCTGCTCGGCTTGAGGTGATCTGTAACACCCCGGAAATTCGTAGATTGTAATATTTTAAAATATTGAATGAAATGACATTTTTACCCCTAGGAATGGTAGAGTCAAATTGTTGACTTTTTTATTGGTGGGTCAAACGGACTTTGACCGATGACCGTGACGTAGTTCAGGATGTCACGAGTCCATAGACAGGTGGCACGTCCAATTCGGACGAACGAGGAAGAAGTTGTGATGTTCGGAAGTCCAGGGGCATTTTCGTAATTTGGATAAAATAAGGGAAAAGGTGGACTTTTTGAAATACAATGAATTTTCACACAACCCCGAAGGCCGTTGGATAGGTCTCGATGCCCTCCGTCTGTAGACAGGCGACACGCTGAAAACGGACATCGGACAACCAAGTTACGGGTCACGGAAGTTGGAGGGCATTTTGGTAATTATTGCACTGGGGGGCATTTTGATCTTTTTGCACAGAGTTACTGTAGCACACCGTGGGGGACATCAGTGCACCACCGTGCGTGGTGTTTCTGAACGATGCAATTGTTAATTGAGTAGTGGGCTGCCTCAGTGGGGATTAAACTATGCATTTTGAGACAGTGGAGCATGGAACTGAGCTATGGACAGGCACGGGAAGCATTTTTCAATTTCTTGGTTTCTCTGTTGCGGGAAACATTTCCGCAGTGGCTTCAGAACGGCCTTCCCATGAGTTGCCTCCCATTTCAATCCATTATCTGAGTGTGTTTTGTGTGATGAGTCATTTGGTATCAGTTGAGATTGAGATAGACTGAGAGAAGTCGTGAAACACATTTCGGGTTTTGGGGGGGAAAACCCAAAATTTAATTTCTACGGTTTGTTGGACCAATCTAAACATAGAGTGAGCCTTCTGGGAGTGTTTAGAACACGTCCATATCGAAATCGAGGGCAACCAGCCACGTGTGAGCTAGGACGGTGACTGCCGTGTTCAGAGAGATTTCAGAGGTTTGGACGGCTACTTCCAGGTAATGATTTGTTCCATTGGTTGTGTTATATTGTTAGTTTAGGCCTCCTTATGCTGATGTATAAGTTAATTGGATAATGGAACCGTATTGGGTGAGTTCCAGAGGTTGACCCGTTCGACTGTTCGGGTCTGGATAGAATGATTTAGTGCATGTCGAAGTAAATAAATGACTTAGAACTTTAATTGGATGTTTAGGGAAGATACTAGAATTAAAAATGAAGGAAATTGATTAGGAATTGAAGGGTAATTATCCGGGTGATGTTGCGGGTTGAAGGTCCGAATAGCAGGGAAGACGGGTAAGGAAGACGACACTGTAGCAGGCGCGTGACTTTCACGCGCATCCACTTTGGGTGGCGCTTGAGGGCGCGTTGAGCATTATCTCAGTTCACGATCAATATGACTTTTAATCCTCTCATCATTTTGAACATTTTCTGTGAAATAACCATGTTGATCTGAGATAGTTAGGAAGGTCAGTTTAGGGTCGGATGTCTCGGGAAACGTGTTGGACGGCTTCCCCGAGCCGGTTTCTGTTTCGGACTTTTTGAGAGTATATTAAGGACCTATAATGACACTTGCATGTGATTTGAAATGACACGAAACTTACGATAATCCCAGAAACAAGTTCGTACGCGCAATATTCGCAGCGGGAACGTACTGTGAGTGGGCCCGTTTTTATTAACACTTGTATGCATAATTGTTTTCATTTCCGTATATCTATACGTTTGTGTGAATCAAATAATGGATTTTGATTACCTCGGTTTACGATTATGACACGTTTTACGATGTTGGGCTTGAGACCCGTTTTGTGGAAATTGAACATTGTTTTGGATTATATATCTATATGCATGTGGATGTCGATGATTATCTTAAGTACTGCATTGTATATATCCATCATGTGATACTGTCTCCTCCGGATGTGGTACCCCGGAGCAGTCACGGCGCATTGCCTGCGAGGGGTCATTCTACGGAGGTGCCGGACCGTAGGATGACTCAGGAGCAGGATTACTATGATTGGACATCTGGGACGTCGAGCGTCTGGGACTCTAGGCATCTGGGATGCCGTACCCGAACTGGGTTCGGAGGTTGGACTCGGGATTTGAGACCCCGGGTGGCACGCGTAGCCTTGGGACTGTGACCATTATTGGACGTCAGGGACGTCGGACATCTAGGATGTCGAGATCGGAGTGTATAGTGCAGTAGATGTGATTATATTACATTTATGGCTTAATATAATGTTTGTGGTATATTATATGTATTTATGGTTTTAAATACTGATGCATGCATGTTTGGAAAACGGAGGGGTAAATTATATATTTTACTTATTAAACTGCTTTATAAACCTGAGTTTCGGCCCACTCACCTTTATGTTTTGGTAACCCCTCCAGGGCGTGCTGCTGAGGTTGGTGAGGACCCCGAGGCTGAGGCATAGATTTGTACTGCGCACCTGAACCCCTATTGGGTCGGATTACCCTCAGGATTTTCTAGAGTCGTGCTCGGATTTTATATTTTGGACTGTATCCCTTGTCTGACATCTGTTAAATTGGGTTTATGTATAACTTTATTTTTCGGACATTTATGCATTTAAGTTTTTAATGTTAAAATTGGAATTTTGGTTCGGGTGTCATACGGGAGCAAGGCACGTCCCCTTGTGGTCCCCGGGGGATCGGGGCGGGTCGCTGTCATGATCGCTCAGTACGAGGCTACTCGATGCAAGGGATGCTCGGCGAGAGGCGACCGTTATGTGCGAGGATGCTCGGCTAGAAGGTGGTTGATCCGTACGAGGAGACTCTGCTAGAGGCAATCCACTTATGGAGGTGGCTCAACTAGAGATATCGGCAATTGCAAAGTAGTTTGACTAGAGGTACTGCTCATCGTGAAGTGGGCATTCAGTGTGAATTATTGAGGGGCACATGAGTGCAGGCATTACTATGGGTAAATTAGACTAATCGCTCGTGCTGATTGGTATTCAAATAATCTGATCGTTCCTAATAACATGACATAATTTTATCGATTAATAAATCGAAATAATATAATAAGCTCAAATAATATGTATTTGATTTATGAGTATATGGTAGATTTTGAAATTATTAAGTATTTAAAATATAAGAAAGATATCCAATGATAAAAATAATATGAAAATGTGAAATGTGACGATGGATGTTAAAGTGAGGCGTTGAGGGGTGTGCTACAATAGTGAGGGATTTGCTAATATAATAACATATCAAGGTAAATTAATCAATGCTGCAATGCATTGTGCATCGTACGGCAGTGCATTGTGCACCGTGAGGTGGTGTTCTTGGTCCAATAATTATTTCAAAAATAATAATGTAAAATGATAATATGTGGTGATTTTAGTAGCACCAAAATGCATCCCTAAAGATGCGCACAAAGTCATGCAAAATGGCACATTAATTAATAAAAAATGTAAGTGTAGTGTTTTGGATGGAGTGCAGGGGAACAAAACTAATATGCCGAGTGCACCTCCTTTGATGATAAAGAATTATAATTAATGAGATATAATGATATGACAAATAACACATTTAATAATATAATATTAAATAACAAATTAATAAGAAAAGGGTCGTGACTTATCTTTCTCATGTCTCATTAGAGACTCATTGCAGAGATAGCAACGGTCGTGGGGAGTTGCAGCGGTGCATGACCATTGCCGCGTGACCAACGAAGTAAATGGTCGGAGGACATGGAGGTTGCCAGATTCGAGTCCTCTAATTCCATTGATGATGGAGATGTCGACGGGAAATGTCGAGAAGGGTTGACCCTTACACGCAGCAGCGACGACGCCAGCCACCTCCGATTACGTTGAACAGCCCAGGTTGCGCGGTTTACAGGTCGAACCACCACGAGCTGCACTGTGCAAGAGACACCGGTGGACAACGACCGGTCGCCATCGATCTAGAGCAGGGGTGAGCCCGACGTCGACGCTGCAGTCGTACGTCCCACGGTGGTTGTACGGTGGTTGTACGGTGGTCCTGCAGGGGTGTCAAAGATCTGGGCGACGATACGATGGCGCTGTTGGGTGGCAGAGGAACTTGGCCCTGTAGTTCTTCCTCTCTCCCTCTCTCATGGGTGGTGGCCTTGCAACAAAAGTTGAATACAAACAACCAGGATGAAGAAAATAGCCAGAAAATGTTACACGGCTGGAAGTGATGAAGAAAAGGAAGAAAAATCTTCTTTTCATCCAACCAATCCGTGTGTGTCCTAGAAAGAAGGTAGAAAAGTCAAGGAAAAGTTTGTCTTTGGAGAAAAAAAAGGGAGAATAAAGGTAGGCTTGCTTTCCATTAATTATTTAGTGTGTATTGATCAGAGAGAAGGCATGGATAGCTAGGTCACTTTGACAGTAAGATAATCAGGATTTTTGTGTTTGGTGTTCTTGAATATTCCTGGTGTTTTAGCAGATAAGTGAAGAGAAAAAGGAATCCGACATGAATTTTTGTCGCGATTTCTACAAGCGTCGCTAAACTGTTGATACCAAAAATGATACCAATGAGACTGAGAAGACTACGCATAAATATTAAGACATAAGCACGTATGTAGTTCACCCGAATAGGGTTACGTCCACGGGACAAACTTTCCGAGATGGTTATTATTGATAATAATAATGTTTACATATTTATGGCCTTGAGCCATTGAGGAAAATGTGGAGAGGATGTCTCCACATGTGTTGTGGAGTTGGATGAGATTATGTACAAATGAGGGGGATGTCCTCCTTAAATAGGTAAAGATTAGAGTTTCTTTTACAATATGGGCTTCGTATTGAATTTATACCCGACCCAAGTGCGAGGTGAAATCCCTCACAAACACTTTATAAATCACTTTCACTGTTGTTTTGATTTTTGTTTGGGAGTGGTGGTAATTTCTTAAAATCATATTAATGAAGATTTTACCAAAACTACATTTCCAGTAGAGGTCTACGATTAAATTTCTGAGTGGATTAGATTACTGCTATAATCCCTTGCATCATGCATTGAATTAAGTTCATATTGTTTTTGAGTTTAATTAATTGCTACTTGCTCATTCCTTGGTCCTTGGCAAGAAATTGGTAACCAATTTCATAGGAGAAAGATAAAGAATTAAAGGTTACTTGTTTTGGGTTTAATATGATTGTAATTAATACATTTGATGATAGGACCCATCTCAATCCCCCTGGATTATCACGGGATGTGTCATGCTTCCGTCTAACATCACGTGCTAGATCAGGGATAAAATCGTAATAGGCTCGGGGTTACCAAAGTGAGCAGTGATTTCCAGAGTACGCGATGGTATGTGATGTCTCGGTCTCTAATACAGCCTGCATCCGCGATCAACCTCAAAGGTGCCAAAAACAACGAAAAGTGTGAGTGGATAAAAATAAACATTTATTAAAATAATTTCCCAAAATATTGATTTCACCCTCCGTTTTACAAAGCATGCATATCAATTTGAAAACCATTTCTTTCCTATAAAACAGTATATACGAAAACTGATTCAATCATTGTAAAACCAACACCTGTTAAAATATCTAGACACAAATCAATGATTTAAAACCTCGAACTCATTCTCATATCCAACCTCTGTCACATCTCATATCATCATTAGTCATGTCATCCATGCAACGCGTGTAAATAAGCTCCAGGACTGCTCAAATCCGAGCACATCCCCGTGAACATATCACCGGCCGACGTTCCAAATCATCGAGAATGCCTCACTGATCGATCTCCATATAATACCAGCACTCCTGAGTTGAGCCTCCCTTAGATGCACGACAATAGGCAGTGCTCTGTGACTTCTCCGGGCGAACACATCTCATCCCAGAGGCGAGCTTTATCTCAAATATATTCACAACCGGAATCCCTCTCATACTCATCATCATAGAGAATGGTCATAGTAAAAACGATGGAAACATATTTTCATTGTTCAAATCAAATAAGTTGTATTACACATGGTCTCGATCCAAAACATGGTTTCTGCAAAAACTCATAAAATCAGTTTCCAGTTCTCATTTCGCAATCTCAAATCATTTCACAATCAAATCATGTGCTTCACGTTGGATCTCTGCCCAAAACTGAATCTCAACAGGGTCACAAGCCCGAAATTTCATCACAATGGGATCACAAGCCCGACACATCATTTTAAAAAGGTCACAAGCCCGAAACATAGTTTCATAAAACATTTGACTATAATCTCAGTCAAAACCATAATTCGACTGGGTCTCATGCCCAAAAGCCCATTTCACGAAATCCATAAAAAACTGTTCAAAACCAATAATCAACTAGTATACAAAACATTTATGCATTTCAACAATCCAACCATATGCAAACATTTCATTTCATACCGTATTTATAAAACATAAAACATATATGCATGCATCATTTATAAACCAAAGTCCACTCACAGTCGGTCCACGATGCGCGCTAAAAAACTGCGCCATAAGCCAATCCGAAGCTAATCCACAGTCTTCTGGACGTCCGAACCTGTCCAAATCATACTAAAGGGTCATATCCATCAATACAAGTCCTAATCGTAAACCCACAAAACTTCCGGAACAGTCAACGTGTCCTGAACACGCTCCTCGAGGCTAAAAACCACCAAATGACCTATCAAACGACCTTCGATCGACCCAAAACCACCACCATTGAATTCAGATCTTCAAAACCTAATGGTCATGACAGATTTCACCTCAAAATTTCTTGCTCACGTGCCCTCACGCGTCGATCAATTTTTGGTCAACGGCGATCAACGCTGATGTCATATGTTGATGTCATCCTGACTGGTCTGACAACCTACAATGTGGCACTCCCTAACTTGTGCCACATGTCACCCTCTGACACTACCACGTCACGCGATGACGGCACTTGTTAACTTCATCCCTGCCATGTGTCACTAACACGTCAGTTCTAACAACCTGACACACTGTCATGTGGCACCACTTCGTTGGTCCACATGGTCTGAAAATGCTGATATGAACCTGCCACGTCATCTGACACACTCTGACAGCTCACCATATGGCACCATCGCATTGGTCCACGTGGACGGTCAATGCTGACGTGGACTACCATGTCGACGTTGACTGGTCCTGACATTTGTGCCATGTGTCATTACCCAATTGGCCATGTGGCCTGACGGATGATGATGTGGACTACCACGTCATCATCTTCTTCCTTCATATGGGTTGACCTGATTTCCTACGACGGGTCGTTCGACCCAGTTTCCAAACTCGACTCGTTCTTAGTCGTTGCTCAGCCAAAATTCCTCTTTCTTTCAGCAATCTCTTCATCTCTCACCCAAAAATCTACCCCTAACCACAAAACACAAAAACAAGGCTGGAAACATACCTAGCCACGATTGATCTTCACGATCAACCTTGGAGTTTGAACCTAGGGCCATCTAGGGGTCCTCAGCCACTCAAATCTATCCCTAACGGCTCGTCCAAACTCAAAGAAGAAAAATCAAGCTTTAGAAAAGGTTTTAGACATCCAAAAACTCAAAATCACAACTCACACACACACGAGTTTCGGGTTTACCTATGTTTTCTAAGTTTTCCGGCCACCGCCCATGTAACGACCCGTCCCGAATATCGGGATTTAATAATATTTAATTGTGATTTACTAATCTGAGATTAGTTGGGCGATTTCGGACGAATGGTGCAAAATGACCGTTTTGCCCCTGGGTGTGGGCAAAACGTTGACTTTTATTTCGGATGGTCAAATGGACTTTGACCGATGACCGTGACGTAGTTCGGGACGTCACGAGTTCATAGACAGGTGGCACGTTCGATTCCGACGTTCGTGGTGAAAGTTATGTTGTACGGAAGTCCAGGGGCATTTTCGTAATTTGGACGAAAGAAGGGGAAATGTTGACTTTTTGACCGGGATGTCCGATGGCCGAGGGCCAAGGACCGTTACGTAGGTTTCGTCGATGCGAATCCAACGACAGGCGGCGCGCCGAAATCGGAGATTCGACGACGAAGTTATGGGTCACGGAAGTTTGGTTTCGTTATGCACGCATTACGAGGCGTGGACACGTGACGTTCTCTGATTGGTCTGAATTTCTGAGTGGGACACGTGGACCACTAATCTTTAATTATTGGGATCAGATCTGGATTGGTCAGATTGATTAAATTATTGGATTTTAATAATATAAAGAATTTTCCCACTTATTTTTCATCTTTTGATCTGGGCCCTTCATCTATATTACTGTTGCACATCCCCACCGTCCATTTCCTTATTCATCTGATACCTCCCTTCCTCATTGTTCATTCTTCCTCTGCCCGTGAAGAAATCGAACACACACTCACACCAGCCCATCTCCTTTGTGCGTGGGAGTGAGACCAGCTGCTGGTATGGACGGAAGGACGACGGTGGTGAGCTGGGAGACGGCGGGAGCCGGCGGAGATGACGGCGGAAGGAAAAACAGGGGATCCGAAACTCAGAGTTTTGGATGTCGATGGAGACTGGTGTTTTGACCGTGCTGGAGGGGTGGACGGAGTTCTGGGATCGAACTGGGCATTTCGGTGGCCACGGTGGTGACCACGGCGGCGAAGGGAGCCTAAACCCGTGAGTTCGATTCTCGGGTCAAAAATGGCAGGATGAGTTTTACTGTCTTTCGTTCGATCTAGTAAACGGGAGGATGACTCAGAGGATGAGACGAGTCTAGTGGGACCGTTTTCATCGAGAATGGTGGTCGGAGCTGAGTGCAGTCGACGGTGGGTTGGCCGTGAGCTTCTCGATCGGAGAGGTAAGGATCTTGACGTTGTTCCTTGTTTTTGATTCCACAGAACTGTTGGTTGAACTCAGACGGTCATGTAGGTGAAAACCCCGTCCAAAATGATCCAGTATCGACGGAGAACCGATCGGGTTGGCCCGCGGGTCACGGTGACCCGTTTACCAGTCGTTCGGGTTGAACGACGGTGAACAGTACCCGGCGCGTGGGTTTCACGCGCAGGGAGTTCAACCGGCGCGTGGGGGCGCGTGTGAGGTAATTCTGGGAAACTTCCAACATGACTTTTATCCTATACATTGTAACGAACATTTTGGGATTGGTTTCGTGTCGATCGGACACCGTCTCGATATTGTTCGGGATGTCCGAAGGTTTTAAATCCAGTTTAAAAATACTTAAAAATTCGGGAAAATTACGGGACTTGAATAGGATGTTAATGATGAGGTTAGTGATCCTCTAAATTGATTTGAACAGGATTAGGAGTCCCGGTGATAGTGTGGTGGCCCGGGAAGGCCTATGGCACGCGTATCGAGGCGCTCGGTTAAACGGTCTGTGAGTGGACATTGGTTTCATAAATTCGATGCATGTATAACTGTTTTATGATTGTTATAATTATGATTAAATGATTTACTTTGGATATCGGTGAATTTAAAATGATTTCACGCATTTCGAGGTGATTTACGTATTTGCACGTAAACCGAGATTTTCTGGATTTTCACCGATTTCCATAAATGGGGTTGGATATGATTTCATGAAACGGTTACGAACTTGAATAATGTAAAATCGGGCCAGGGGCCCAGTTGAACTATGAAATCGGGCCAGGGGCCCAGTTAACATGTGGATCGGGCCAGGGGCCCAGTTAACTTGTGAAATCGGGCCAGGGGCCCAGTTGATTTCTACATGTGATTGCGGGTCGGGGACCCTAAAATGGAATTGAATAAATGTTTCCTGGTTTACATTTTATATATGTTCACATGCTGGAATCTATAAATGGTTTTGATGATATTTCGGTTATGGCACGTTTCACGGTATTTGGGCATGAGACCCGTTTGATGAAACGTAACGATTGGTTCGGATTTTATCTATGTATACCTATATGTTTTGCATGTGGATATCGATAAAATGTATTTAGTACTGCACTGTATAGATCCTTCCATATTATATTGTCTCCTCGGCGAGGTACCCCGGAGAGGTCACGGACGTCTAGTACGTCCAGCGTCTATGACGCTAAGCATCGGGGATGCTGTACCCGAACGGGGTTCGGGGAATGAACTCGGAAATTGAGACCCGAGTGGCACGCGTAGCCTTGTGATTGTGACCTTATTGACGTCAGGGACGTCAGACATCAGGGATGTCGGATTGGAGTGTATAGTGCAGTGGCTAAAATAATGGTTATGGTTTATATGCCTTATGGTTCATATTACTGGATTTATGAAATAACTCTTGGATTTACTTTTGGAAATTGAAACTATGCTTTGGTTTCCGGGCTAAGGCCCTAATGGTTATTTCTAAATAATTATGGAATTATTTGTTTTGGTGCATGCATATGATTTTACTGAGGGGCATAAATGTCTTATAAATGTTTTAAACAGACTTGTTTATTTTCGTCCACTCACAGCTTTTGTTTTCAATGCCCTTCAGGTTGATTCCGGATACGACTGCAGCAGAGACTTGAGCATCGCACACCTCCTCCATCGATCCTTACGCACTCTGGAAGCCCTTTTGGGCATTGGCAATCGGTTATCCCTCTGGCGCCTCTTGTCAGACGGGAGCACGTCACATTCCATGGTAATCCCGGGGGGATTGGGATGGGTCGTGTCAAGTGGTATCAGAGCAGGTTTTGCTCTTTTGTGCGCGAAGGACGAGGGTGTGATGTTTCTTTGGGCTGCTGTTCCGTTGTCAACCTGATAGATAGTTTTGGTAGATTGGGTGTGTTTGGCCCGATACGCCGTGCATTGATGCGATTCAACCCAGGTGGGGTTGTATACGATTAACTGGTAATGTGGGATCGTCGGTTCGGTCATGTGATGATGGATTGTTGTGCCACTGGGCACAGCTAGGTTCAGGGAACCCCAATTGAATAATGGTTTGGGAATGCGAAACTCAGTTGAGTATTGGTCTAAGTTTGGACCCTGGTAGTGTTGGCCAGTGTACGGGGTGTTGGTGCATCGGAGTTAGCCGATGACCTTCGTGGTGGACCCACGTTGAATTGATGATTGGATTGGATTGGACGTCTATACGATGTCAGGACCGCGGGGTCGGTCAGGTTGTGGATTTTACTGCAGAAGGCAGTTGGGTTCGGTGGAACCCTAGGGTGTGACCTTGGAACCCTAATTTATAATTGATGGACCGAAAGGTGAACCTTAAGTGAGAACTTGTGCTGCGACGAGCGGCTGAGGTCATGGATGACCATGTGGATGACTCTAGTGAGTCTTATGGGTTTCGATCTACGGATACGGTTATGAGGAAATATGGAATCCTGTTTTGGATCGAATGTTAGTATGATGTGTGGATACGGATCTTGACAACGATGACTGTTGGTCGACAGTTGTGTCGAGATATTTGGTTATCGAGGGTATTTAGTGTGGCTTTCACACTTGGGGATCAGGGGATGTTCAGGGAACGTCCATTATCCTGATGTGCCAGTGGGCAAATTGGAGGTACCCATAGTCGTGGGGTACGAGTGCTGTTACGGGATCGTCGTTCGTATTGAACGGAGATCCAGGGTAACAACTTTACACACAGTGGCTAGCATGGGTGTTCGTGTGCTATGTATGGATGTTGGTATGGTGAGACCTATATGCCAATACTAGTATGGGTGCCTGTGTGCTGATACTGGTATTGATGATGGTGCGTTGGTGCTGGTGACAGTAATTGTGATGACGATGAGCCACCAGTTGGGGTGTGACTCTGTCATGATGAACAGATGATTGGTATCTGCGACTCAGTGGTGGTTGAGTCTTGGACTGGATGGGATCCAGTGGAGGTTGTGTCGTGTTGGGATAAGTCCTAACAGATATATGATGACAAGTGATGAACGGATAAAATGGTATGATTGAAACTTGGGGAATCTAGGGACGATGTTCCCTATGTCATGCGGGTTGGTGGATTTGGGGAGTTGTGGTCAACTCCGAGATTGGTAAGTTTGTGTACTGCTTATATCCCCTGAGAGTACAAGGAAATTATTGGAATTGGAAAAGTCGGGGAAACCATTCGTGGTATTTTGTGATTGTGAATCACTTGGAACCGGAGGATTGAACCTGTTAGGGTTGAGATGTGAGACGAAAGCAGTATGGTATGCACATTCAGGAAAAATTGTGGACATTTCCGTTCGGAATCGGGGTGTGTGCGTACGTGAGTATTGGCGGACGTGAGGTCCAAGTAATGAATTGATTTTGGACACGTGGTGGTCCAAGTGAGGTATGGACGTGGGCAGTCCAGTGGTTGGACTTGACATCTCATTGGGAGCATGTCTGTTTCCAACGTGGTTGGAACTCCCGTTTCGGGGAGAGTTGTGATTGGGAGACGAGAGGAGTGCTCGTTTCCGCATCAGTGATTGGTATTCCGAAGTCATTAGGGTGACTTCATATTTTCTGCCATGGCAGATGATGATTGTTGCTACCAGTACGTTGAGCGTGTATTGGTGGGTGGACCCATGTTGGCTTGGGTTCATTGGACACAAGAAGTTTTGTATAATTTTGGATTCGGTGGTGATATGCGTGGTCATCTTTCCACCAAGGGAAATTTGGCAAAGGATTCAATTGAGGGTGTAAGACCCTACGATCAGCTTCCAGATGGATTGTTAGCTATGTGAGCATGTGTGGATCCCAGGTGGATCTGATTTGTGATGTTGTCGACTTTGGTCGATGTGACGATCTAGGATCGTGATGTTACTTGTCGGGTGACGTAACGATGGATATGGTTTGTGATCTTGATGATCCAGATTAGATGAGAGTTATCACTCTTACCTTGATATGCGAGTCGTAAATGACGGGACAGAACTTCTTTTCGGAGTGAAATCCACATGGTTTGTGACTGGGTTGAGTAGGTTTCCGATGTGGTCGGATTTTGTCAACCTTTGACGTGTGAATATTGGGATTGGCTTCCCTATGAAGTCAATCGAGTGTTTCGGACAGGCAACCGATAGGTTCGGTTTTTGTTACGTCTTGGTGGACGTAAACGAGATTTTGGGTTTTGGAATCGAATTTCTGGGTGACGATTCAGGATTCGATTGCGAAGCTCGAAAATGGATTACTGGATTTGGGTGCGGAATGGTTATTCCAATGCTAGCTTACGGAATAATGATTTCGGATTCGGATTTGGAAATGGATTAAAATGTGATGTTTGGGTTTGGATTCGGAATTTCTTACGAAATTGCGGATTCGGATTCGGAATTGGAACTAGATGACGGGTGGAGTTCGTTTTGTCTCATGTTAGTTTGGGCAAATGTACTCCATTACTAGAACGTGTTTGGCTATGACCTGGGTGGCTATAGTCAGATTGATGGAATGAGGTACGTACAGGGTACGTTGTACGAGGATTGATAGGCTGAGTGGTGCCTAATGGCGGTACAGGGGATGTACCAGTGGTGTGTAGCTAACGTGTTGGTAATCGGATTGGTTCTGATATCATTTGTTTGGCTGTATTGCGGACTGGACATTGGATACTGTGCGCTGTGCAGAGTGATTTTGTCGGGTTCAGTGACTGTGTGAGCAGGTGCTCTTAGCCATGGTTGGCTAGTGGAACCCCGGTATTGATATGTGTGTTCACTGCTGGGCTGGTATTCAATGTGTTCCAGTTACACCACTTGATGGAGTAAGTTGACGGTATACGTACACTCAGGATGAGTAAATTGGTGGTCTGAGTAACCACGAGTAGCCTTGTGTGACTTGATCACACCGTGATTTCCCAGCGTTTTGGTTCGCTGAGGGAGTCGGCGATTATGGACATTGAGATTATTTTGTGTCGCAGGAATGGGCTTGCCCTGCGAATTGAGATCATGTGGTTGATCTTACGCTACATCAAGGGCGATGCAGTACATGGTGTTGTCATTGATTAACCGATCGGTTGGGCTTTACAGGGTGGTGAAGCTTGGTGATGACAGTTTGACTGAGGGCGTCAGCGTGGACTGACAAATGAGATTTGGTGACTCCCAGTGGGAGCAAATGTAAGGATATATTGGCAATGGAAGGGAACCATCTAGCTGAAGGAGTCAGCTTAATGGTTGAGCGATCTTATCGCGGATCTGGTGATTATGTCCACTCGAGGTGGTCGAGTGTTGTTGATTGTGACGTATGACTGTGATGGGATGTCTGGGTACAAACGAGGCCGGTGTTGTCCCAGTATGTGGGTGTGCAAGTGTACACAGATGTGTGGTCGAATTGTTTTCCACAAGGTGGTTGTGGAGTAAGGTTATTGGTAATTTCGAGGACGAAATTCTTTAAGGAGGGAAGGTTGTAACGACCCGTCCCGAATATCGGGATTTAATAATATTTAATTGTGATTTACTAATCTGGGATTAGTTGGGCGATTTCGGACGAATGGTGCAAAATGACCGTTTTGCCCCTGGGTGTGGGCAAAACGTTGACTTTTATTTCGGATGGTCAAATGGACTTTGACCGATGACCGTGACGTAGTTCGGGACGTCACGAGTTCATAGACAGGTGGCACGTTCGATTCCGACGTTCGTGGTGAAAGTTATGTTGTACGGAAGTCCAGGGGCATTTTCGTAATTTGGACGAAAGAAGGGGAAATGTTGACTTTTTGACCGGGATGTCCGATGGCCGAGGGCCAAGGACCGTTACGTAGGTTTCGTCGATGCGAATCCAACGACAGGCGGCACGCCGAAATCGGAGATTCGACGACGAAGTTATGGGTCACGGAAGTTTGGTTTCGTTATGCACGCATTACGAGGCGTGGACACGTGGCGTTCTCTGATTGGTCTGAATTTCTGAGTGGGACACGTGGACCACTAATCTTTAATTATTGGGATCAGATCTGGATTGGTCAGATTGATTAAATTATTGGATTTTAATAATATAAAGAATTTTCCCACTTATTTTTCATCTTTTGATCTGGGCCCTTCATCTATATTACTGTTGCACATCCCCACCGTCCATTTCCTTATTCATCTGATACCTCCCTTCCTCATTGTTCATTCTTCCTCTGCCCGTGAAGAAATCGAACACACACTCACACCAGCCCATCTCCTTTGTGCGTGGGAGTGAGACCAGCTGCTGGTATGGACGGAAGGACGACGGTGGTGAGCTGGGAGACGGCGGGAGCCGGCGGAGATGACGGCGGAAGGAAAAACAGGGGATCCGAAACTCAGAGTTTTGGATGTCGATGGAGACTGGTGTTTTGACCGTGCTGGAGGGGTGGACGGAGTTCTGGGATCGAACTGGGCATTTCGGTGGCCACGGTGGTGACCACGGCGGCGAAGGGAGCCTAAACCCGTGAGTTCGATTCTCGGGTCAAAAATGGCAGGATGAGTTTTACTGTCTTTCGTTCGATCTAGTAAACGGGAGGATGACTCAGAGGATGAGACGAGTCTAGTGGGACCGTTTTCATCGAGAATGGTGGTCGGAGCTGAGTGCAGTGGACGGTGGGTTGGCCGTGAGCTTCTCGATCGGAGAGGTAAGGATCTTGACGTTGTTCCTTGTTTTTGATTCCACAAAACTGTTGGTTGAACTCAGACGGTCATGTAGGTGAAAACCCCGTCCAAAATGATCCAGTATCGACGGAGAACCGATCGGGTTGGCCCGCGGGTCACGGTGACCCGTTTACCAGTCGTTCGGGTTGAACGACGGTGAACAGTACCCGGCGCGTGGGTTTCACGCGCAGGGAGTTCAACCGGCGCGTGGGGGCGCGTGTGAGGTAATTCTGGGAAACTTCCAACATGACTTTTATCCTATACATTGTAACGAACATTTTGGGATTGGTTTGGTGTCGATCGGACACCGTCTCGATATTGTTCGGGATGTCCGAAGGTTTTAAATCCAGTTTAAAAATACTTAAAAATTCGGGAAAATTACGGGACTTGAATAGGATGTTAATGATGAGGTTAGTGATCCTCTAAATTGATTTGAACAGGATTAGGAGTCCCGGTGATAGTGTGGTGGCCCGGGAAGGCCTATGGCACGCGTATCGAGGCGCTCGGTTAAACGGTCTGTGAGTGGACATTGGTTTCATAAATTCGATGCATGCATAACTGTTTTATGATTGTTATAATTATGATTAAATGATTTACTTTGGATATCGGTGAATTTAAAATGATTTCACGCATTTCGAGGTGATTTACGTATTTGCACGTAAACCGAGATTTTCTGGATTTTCACCGATTTCCATAAATGTGGTTGGATATGATTTCATGAAACGGTTACGAACTTGAATAATGTAAAATCGGGCCAGGGGCCCAGTTGAACTATGAAATCGGGCCAGGGGCCCAGTTAACATGTGGATCGGGCCAGGGGCCCAGTTAACTTGTGAAATCGGGCCAGGGGCCCAGTTGATTTCTACATGTGATTGCGGGTCGGGGACCCTAAAATGGAATTGAATAAATGTTTCCTCGTTTACATTTTATATATGTTCACATGCTGGAATCTATAAATGGTTTTGATGATATTTCGGTTATGGCACGTTTCACGGTATTTGGGCATGAGACCCGTTTGATGAAACGTAACGATTGGTTCGGATTTTATCTATGTATACCTATATGTTTTGCATGTGGATATCGATAAAATGTATTTAGTACTGCACTGTATAGATCCTTCCATATTATATTGTCTCCTCCGGCGAGGTACCCCGGAGAGGTCACGGACGTCTAGTACGTCCAGCGTCTATGACGCTAAGCATCGGGGATGCTGTACCCGAACGGGGTTCGGGGAATGAACTCGGAAATTGAGACCCGAGTGGCACGCGTAGCCTTGTGATTGTGACCTTATTGACGTCAGGGACGTCAGACATCAGGGATGTCGGATTGGAGTGTATAGTGCAGTGGCTAAAATAATGGTTATGGTTTATATGCCTTATGGTTCATATTACTGGATTTATGAAATAACTCTTGGATTTACTTTTGGAAATTGAAACTATGCTTTGGTTTCCGGGCTAAGGCCCTAATGGTTATTTCTAAATAATTATGGAATTATTGGTTTTGGTGCATGCATATGATTTTACTGAGGGGCATAAATGTCTTATAAATGTTTTAAACAGACTTGTTTATTTTCGTCCACTCACAGCTTTTGTTTTCAATGCCCTTCAGGTTGATTCCGGATACGACTGCAGCAGAGACTTGAGCATCGCACACCTCCTCCATCGATCCTTACGCACTCTGGAAGCCCTTTTGGGCATTGGCAATCGGTTATCCCTTGTCTGGCGCCTCTTGTCAGACGGGAGCACGTCACATTCCATGGTAATCCCGGGGGGATTGGGATGGGTCGTGTCAGCCCAGGGCTTCACCGCGTCCCTCGCCGTCTCCTAGTCTCACCCTCAATCTCTATCTCAGTCTCTCTGTGGTCCTCAAACCAGATCGAAAGTAAAAGGGCAAGGGGAGGGGTTTCGAGTAGGATGAATGAAATGGTAAGGGAGGATAGATGCATGTATGAAAGATGAGGAGCAATGGATGAGTGACATTTGTCACTCATCCATTAGGCCTAAACAAAAATATCAGGCACACCAGAAACAAAAGTCCACTTTCCTCGTAATTCGTGTAATCGTACCCCGATTAGTTCCAAACCCGTGAATTTCCCGTACAATGTCCAATTTTAGCGTGTTGTCTGTCTACGGAATCGTATTGTATCAATATATGCAATGAACATCGGTCCACGTGCATTTGACTTCCCGAGTTAAAAGTCAACATTTTCACCCGTTCCAAAGAAATTCGTAATTTCTCTCCAAATGTTTGACAATCCTCGACTAATTCCCGATTAGTCTCGCTAAACCCCAGTTAATTCTCGATACTCTCGCAAATTCGGGACGGGTCATTACAGTCCACCCTCATTAAAGAAATTTCGTCCTCGAAATTCACATTACTCCAAATCCACACTAAACTACGGAAATCCAATCATGCCTCCGACCCGAGGCTCTTACGTGTATACGTACACGTCCAACATCCATCTATAGTATGTATACCGAATCAAACGTCCTCGACGTCTATCCATAATCCGACAGTATCCTTTGTGACCATATCCAACAAGCACATGACCAACTGTCACTGGACTCTCCACTGCTCAATTCTCGAACCTCGCATTCCCAAGTCTCGACTGAGACATCGACCCTCGTCGATCTCACCTGTCACTCACATAGGTGTACTCCTAATCTAATCTGACAATACCAAGTTGTCATTCTATTCGTAATTCTACTGAGTCTGGCTCAGTCCTACTCACGACCCTGCTCATGTTGACAGTCCTGTTATACCAAACTGACATCTAATCTCTGCTCAGTATCTTATCTGAAAATTCTACTCCTAATCTCTGCTCAGCTAGGGCACCACAAGTCGCCTCTCACTCGGCAGTCTCTAACCATGTGTCATACTCACGACGGTGGGGTGTGTCAAGCTAGTAACTCATCGAATCCACTACGCTTCTGTTGCGCAACTCTAATTTTGACTCACTCTAGAGTCCTATCTGGACACCTCGTATCATACCTCATGTCACTCAGCAACCAACGCTGTGATCCTGACTCCTCTCAAGTCTCAATTCGTCATCTCACTCATCCTTTCGATACACACATTTCACTCATTCTGAGTGTATCTGGACCCTCATCTAATACTTGCTCTAGCAGGGATCATCACCTACACACATACTAGGGTTCCTCGTGTCCATCTCGGACTCAATTTGATGATCGTACCACATCAATCAGATTGGTCAACACTCAAGAATCACATCAGTCCTACTCATAGGCTGGCTCAAGGGCTGCACTCATGCAGCATCCGATCACGTACCAATATCCACACAAATCCACACACCAAAATAGTCTCGGATCTATTCCGTCTACTACATAGCTACTATACCACTCACGGTCCAACACCGGGACCTATCTGACTTATCTCCGCTCTTGACAGATTGTACACTATACTCAACGCCTTCTTTGAGTTCTCGTGGTCACCTGACCAACTCCAGAGACAATCCAACAGTTCACTAACCAATCCCATTTCTTGGTTAACTCCAAAGTTCAACAAACTTACACCTCCCAAACCTTCATGTATAGCATCAGTACACAATATGTGCCCGCGTATCGATACATCAATGTCCTGTCCAAACCCCTCACTATCGTCCAAGATACTCAAACTAGAGCAGTAACTAATCTTCTGCTAACTCAATGATCATCTCACACTAGATTAACTCCCTTCCGCGTCAATCCCGTCAATAGGCTACAATCACGGGGAATTCTAAGACTAAACTCTGTAGTACTCTACCAATCTAAGAGTCTCCAATCTCAGTCACTGTGGTTGGTTGACGATAACCACAAAATTACCCCGGTCCTCCAAGTCGTGTGGATACTCGCAACAAGCATCATGACTAGGACACCAACACTGGTCCACGGTTCTCAAAATCCATGTAGCATGAGTACAAAATCCACTAAATCCGATATATAGATTTCATAATCCGGATCCCATCCCACCATAGTAGGATCCACAACTCCCATAGGGATTCACACATCCAAGGTCCGCGTTCCCGAAACCATTTTCATCTCAACCAGTATGATATGGTTTCGTGGCCAACCATCACCATGCACTATTCGTAAGCCATCTCGAGAATTTCACTTCTGAAGTCAATTCGAGAATCACACATCCGAACATACAATACAAGCCGAAGGAATGTCTTTCAACCAACTCTTTGACTTCGGGTCAAGTCAAACCAATATCAACAGGGTATCTATCACCAATCCAGGCCTACCACATGCCTCGAGTAAATCAACCAACTAAGAGGATCTAAAACCTCACTAGGCTTATCGGGATCCTCTCTGTCCTTGCTCAACGATCACTAACATTGTAACTCGCATGTCTACCACTCAAGGCTCGGATTACCTCTAGCTCCTTAGCATCTGCAACCTCTAGATGTTCTCGGTGTCATCTGGAACCATCTGATCACTGCTGAAACTCCGTACAAATCATCTCTATGAGATATCACATCATCACTCGAGTCTTCCTTCTAAGACCTGACACAACCAGACGAAACCTTACTACCTCAATCGTCGTCGTACATAGTGCGAACCGAGCTAAACCCTCAAATCTCTGCTCATACCGAGCAACAATCATATACCTCAGCACCAATTTCAGGAATCTCACCTATCGACACTCGATACTACTGACGAATCTTCATCGTCTCAGTCGTCAATGGAACATGAGCATAGCAATATCTGCCACGAACCTCGTGCAGATTGGTCTGCACCATCTCACGTTATCATCACTATCTGTACCCAACACTCAGGACTCACAAAACCGTGTCCTCAGGAGCGCAACTCAGCATATGTACCATCCGCTCGAGGCGTATAATCCATTGATTGGGGATGGACCGATCCACAAGTACCAATCTCTTGGTAACTTGTCCAACTAATCTGAACTCGGGTCATCCACGACCTCGGCTGCTCCTTGCATCACATCCATCCTGACCGTCCAACGGTCTCGACTCTGACAAGTCGTCATACTGGGACCTAGTCCACGAGTAACACTACGGCTCCCGGCTGTTGGGCACACATAAAACTCAGCTCTCCTCAGGTTTACTCGGTCCTACTTAGGGTCCATCTAGCCCTAATCAGGGTCTAACACTGCTCAACCACGACATCCTATGCCAAACAAAACCTATCTAGGGTCTATTCCCACTTAACCTTCATATTCATTTCCTCACTACCAGGTTGATGACGGGCTATTGTTATCATAAAGACATCACATCCGGCATATGCACGACACTACAAGTACAACCTAGTACTCTAATACCAAACTGACAGGACCCACCCCAATCCTCTTGGATTATCACGGGATGTGCCATGTTCCAGTCTGACACCACGTGCTAGACCAAGGATAAAACCGTAACCCGCTTGTGGTTACCAAAGTGCGCAGTGATTTCCAGAGTACACGGCAACATGTAACGTCTCGGTCTCTGCTACAGCCCACATCCGCGATCAACCTGAAGGGTGCCAAAAAAAAAGCCAAAAGTGTGAGTGGACAAAAATAAAGATTTATTAAAATCATTTCCCAAAATATTGATTTCACCCTCCGTTTTACAAAGAATGCATGCATATCAATTTAAAAACCATTTCTTTCCTATAAAACAGTATATAGGAAAACCGATACAATCATTGTAAAACCAACACCTGTTAAAATCTTTGGACACAAATCAATGGTTTAAAACCTCGGGACTCATTCTCATATCCAACCTCTAGCATATCTCATATCATTATCTCATATCATCATCAGTCACGTCATCCATGCAATGCGTACAAATAAGCTCGAGGACCGCTCAGATCTGAGGACTTCGTCGTGAACACATCACCGGTCGATGTTCCAGATCGTCGTGAACGCATCACTGAATGATCTCCATATAATACCAGCACTCCTGAGTCGAGCCTCCCTCGGCTGCACAACAACATGCAGTGTTTCGTGACCTATCTGGGCGAACACATCCTATCCCAAAGGCGAGCGTTAATTCCAAGGTTCTCTCCAGGGAAACATATTCACAACCGGAAGCCCACTCATAGTCGATCCACACTGTGAACTCTAAAACTGCACCGTAAGCAAATTCAAAGCTAATCCACAGTCTCTGGGACGTCCGGGCCTATCCAAATCATACTCAAGGGTCACTATCCATCGATAGAAGTTCTAATTATAAACCCTAAAAACTCCTGGAATAGTCAACGTGTCTCAAACAAGCTTTTCGAGACTAAAACCCTCCAAATGACCTATCAAACGACTTCTGATCGACCTAAAATCACCACCATTGGATTCAGATCGTCAAAACTTTTGAACATGATCAATTTCACCTAGAAATACGTACCAACGCGCCCTCACGCGCCGATCAAAGTTCAGTCAACACGGACGTCATCTACTGACGTCAGCCTGACAGGTCTGACAACCTGCCACGTGGCACTCCCTGATTGGTTCCACGTGTTACCCTCTGACACTGCCACATCACATGATGATGTCATCCCTGCCTTGTGTCACTAACACGTCAGTTCTGACAACCTGACACACTACCACGGGGCACCACCTCGTTGGTCCACGTGGTCTGACAATGCTGACATGGACTTGCCACGTCAGTTGCCATGTCATCTGACATACTCTAACAGCTCACCATGTGGCACCATTTCATTGGTCCACATGGAAGGTCAACGTTGACGTGGACTGGACTTGACACTTGTGCCACGTGTCACTACCCGATTGGCCACGTGACTTGACAAATGATGACATGGATTGCCACGTCATCATCGTCTTCCTTCAGACGAGTTGACCCGTTTTCGTACGACGGGTCGTTCGACCCGGTTTCCAAACCCGACTCGTTCTTAGCCGTTTCTCAGCGAAAATCCCTTGTTCTTTCAGCAATCTCTTTGTCTCTCACCCAAAAATCTACCCCTAACCTCAAAACACAAAAAACAGGGCTGAAAACTCACCTGGCCACGATTGATCTTCACAATCAACCTTCGAGTTCGAACCCAAGGCCATCCAGGGGTTCTCAACCACTCAAATATATCCCTAACGGCTCGTCCAAACTCAAAGAAGACAAACCGGGCTTCATAAAAGGTTTTAGACGTCCAAAAACTCAAAAGCACAACTCTCACACACACGGGTTTCGGGTTTACCCGGGTTTTCTGGGTTTTCAGACCACTGTCTAGGGCTTCACCGCGGCCCTCGCCGTCTTCCAGTCTCACCCTCAATCTCTTTCTCAGTCTCTCTGTGGTCCTCAAACTAGATCGAAAGAAAAAGGGCAAAGGGAGGGTTTTCGGGTAGGATGAATGAAATAGGAAGGGAGGATAGTTGCATGTATAAAAGATGAGGAGTATTTGTCACTTATCCATTGGACCTGAACACAAATATCTAGCCTACTAGAAACAAAAGTCCACTTGTCTCGTAATTCGTGTAATCGTACTCCGATATGTTCTAGACTCATAACTTTCCCGTACGATATCCAATTTTGGCGGGCCGCCTATCTACGTACTCGTATCGTTTCAATCTACGTAATGGATCTCGATCCACGTGCATTTGACTTCTCGGTTCAAAATTCAACATTTTCACCCGTTCTAAGGGCAAATTTGTAATTTCTCCCCGAACGTTCACAATCCTCAACTAATTCCCGATTATTCTCGCTAATCTCCACTTAATTCTCGATAATCTCGTAAATTCGGGACGTGTCGTTACATTCGACCTTGATAAAGATATGAATATGGAGGTGAAGGAGATGATTGATCGATTTGCTAAGGATTGTTTTTCAAAGACTAATGCCTATTGTCAAAATATAATTTCAGAAACATGCTCGAAAGTTGAAACTGCTGAGCATTATAAAACTAATTTTACAATATATACAGGTCAACATCTTTTGTAAATCAATATAATTGCGAACCTAGGAAAAATTGGTGATAATTTCAAATTTGAAGAAAAACCACAGGTGTTAAAGATTTTCTTAGTAATGCTTGTTCCATGAAATATCTTCCAATCTGTAAAAGAGAAAACAACTCTACATTTTCTTTTCTACCTGACATGCTTAAACAAGGTGACTTTCCTGTTAATTCATTTCAAATGTGCTGCATTCCATCCAGAGACTCAGATGGGTTTCCATGGTTAAAATAAATATTGTCTCTATGGTCAAGATAAGTACATGGAATATAAGGTTTCTTAAAACTTAGGATAGGTATTATTAATTTTACCGAGAAAGGAGATGGGTAATTGGGCAGAGATCATATTAATAGAAATACATAGATGAATTAGTGAGAGAATGATATATTGATAGAGATTAATAGAGACCTAATATCCACGAATACCTTAAATTCATCTTCCATAGATCTCTTAATATACTTATGGAAGTCAAATTTTCTATTTGGAGCAAAATGTTCATGCATGTATATCTATACATTTCTCAATCTAGTATATACTGTATATGTACTGCCAAGAGATTCAATTACAATTTAGGGTATAAATATTAATAATTGATATATGTGGACGTTATAATTTAGGGTTAATTACTTTGTATTTTATCTGAAATTTTAAGACTTGATTGAGTTGAGTTGAATATATGGAGATTTAGATAAATATTGCTGAATGAATTTTCCACAGGACACCAAATATAGCAGGTTTTCCTGTCATACATGCAAACACTTATGGTTTAAGCTTGGATGGAAGGTCACTTGGTTCCTTCCGTTTATTAATTTACCATATGAGTAAAAACCTTTTGTACTAAGTTACAATATTTTATTGATGAGATATGTTGATTTGGTTCAAAGAGGCAATGGGCTTTTTGTAGCTGTGTTTTCTTTTGAATATATGTTTGTTTGTTTAAATATATCTTCATGAGAGGATGGACAAATATCAGATACAAAGTTACTGTTTTTTGCTATTATTTTCTTAATTAAGAAATCTCATTTAAATCTTCAATTTTGTAGATGGTTTAGCACTTGCACTTAAGTTGCAAGATCTCATTAAGAATATCAGCAAATTAGAAATTAATATCAATAATTCTCAATTTGTTGAATGCTCCAATATCATTCCTAATTATAGATAGCCTTTAGGTACTAAAAATTACATTCTAGCATGTCTTTTTTTTTTATTATTAATTTTGAGGATGGATTCTAATGTTTTCTTCGTTTTATTGTAGGTGTTGATTAGTTGATGCGTTTGTGTGCAATTCATGAAGATCCAATCAATTTTAACACTTTATTTTTTTTGTTGAATTTTTTCCCTTAAAGTTTGATAATTAGTCATTTATTTTTATTTGGTACTATGTACTAAATTAGCAAATGTGATGCTTACTTTTTTTTGGAACTTAATATCACATTATGATGTTGCATTGCTAGTCATGGCCACTAAATTATTGTATGAACTTATGAATTATGAAGTTTGTTAATAGTTGATATGATGTTTTAGTGAAAAATCTTTAAATATTATATCATTTATATAGTTAAATAGGTTACTCAATACGACTCGTTTAATAAACGAGTTAAACGGGTGGGTTCGAGTTACTTGTTTAATAAACAAGTTGGATTCATGTTTACATAGTTTGATACGATTAATAAACGAGTCGAGTTCGGGTTGGGTTTAATAAACGAGTCGGGTTCAGGTTCGAGTCAGATACATAGTTTGATGTTTTCACTTAGTTTTTTTCTCAAGTACCATCTATGGTGCACCTTATTTCCTCGTTTTCCTTCTTATTAATGAAACTCTCTTTGAATAAAAAAACAATAAAAATGTTGTGTATAATTAAAGGAAAAAATATTGTCATTGATTATTGACTAATCACTGATAACATGCTAAAACGTGTGACGATAAAAGCATTTACATCAAAGTTTAAGAAAGTGATAAACCTATTCACTGAAATTTGCAATTATTTTCTTTTGGGAAAACCTAACTCACCATTGCATTTGCAATTGCACCAATAGTTGCTGGCTGAAAAGTGAAAAGTGAAAAGGGCAAAGAAAACAAATATTGGCTCATTATCAAATAATTATCATTGTTGAAAATAATTTCAAACTCAAATACTCGATGTCCATATTATTAACAAAAATAAAGATTAAAAATACAAATATTTTGAAAATAAAGATTAAAAATACAAATATTTTGAAAATAAAGATTAAAATACAAAAGCAGCAAAGAAAAATGATATTTAAATCACATATTTATGATTTTCATTTTTCTGGTCCATGCGCAAAACTACAAACTACTTTCAATTTGCAATTTATGGAGCTCATTTTTACAAAGTCTTAATCCAAAATAGACCGCTGAATTAGCCCTCATCATTTGACCCAAAAGTCCATGGGCTTATGGGGCCCGATAAGCCCGATGGACAAAAGCCCGGCCCAACCAGCTATGTGTCGTGGGCTAGCCCGGCCCGAAAGTTAGTGGGCTGGGCTTGGGCTTATGATGTTCAAACCCAATAGGTCCGAGCCCGATAAAACCCGGTAAATTCAGCCCGACCTGTCCGTAATAAACTCAGCCCATAAGCCCGAAAATATAAAATACTTATTATTTAAAAATTAATACTCAACTCATTCTTAATACTAATATTTCAACCCAAACCCAAATCTCAGCCCAAGCTCACCTAATTTATTTTTAAAAACCAAATACCCAATACCCAATATAAACCCTAACCACTCCTCCACCTACTTAATAAGCCCAACGTTTTTGCACCATTGAGTATTTTATTTTAACGAGGCCACGTTTTTACATCATTGAGTATTTTTTTTCATGCATATATTTTTTTGTAATTTTAAAATTTGAGACATAATTTATTGCAAAAATCTACGTAAATCCGATTCAAGTGGGCTTAATAGGCCCTATAAAAGCTTATGATTCTTTTTTATGTCATTAAGCCCGTCCGGTCCACCTCACAAATTTAAAAATTATTTAATAAATCCAATCCAATCCAATCCAAATTCAAAAAATTTGAATCGAATTTGTCCGACCCAGCCCAATGCCGAGGACTACGCTGAATAATGAAATCTCAACAACACTGTACCAATTCAACTCCTACACGGTTTGAAAAAAAAAAAAAAAATCAACTCCTAGACTGACATGACAAAAGCTGCATTAATTAGTATTTGTTTGGATTCTAGGGACCAACACTAATTATTTTCCTCTAAATAATTGATGTGACTGACTGCCATATGTAACAGTTTTGGCTACATTTCCCCAGGAAAGAAAAGATTGGCTTACATTTGGAAATATCCGGTATAAAAATTGAATAAAATAATATAATATAAAATTAATATTTAATATTATTTATATTTATTAATAATTAAATAAATTAATATAGTTGAATATATTTATAAGATTTTTACTTATTAAAATAATAATTTTAAAATTATTTTTATTTAATAATTTTAAAAAATACTAATAATCAAAATAATAATAATAATTAATTAAACTTAATAATAAAATAATAAATAGTAATAATAATAACATCAAAAATTAATTAAAATAAATAATATACATATTTAATATTTTTGATATATAAATATTTTTTATCAACTATTTTAATAGGATCCGACTTATATAATATAATTAGTATTTGTAGTTGGTAAAATCTCAAATGCCTGATTATATAGTTATTTAAAAAAATGGACAATAATCTATCTAACTGAAATAATCAGTATAATATACATATTAAATCAGATCAAATCCATTTTTGTTTCTACAAACTAATTATTTCATCTTCTTTTTTTTTTTTTTGTGAAAACTACTTATTTCTTCTAATGAATTGAATATTGGTTAGTTTTTTTTAATTTAAATTGAACTAAGGTAACAATCCATTGTAAGTAATAAATGAATATTTATTATGGAGTGTGTTTAATTCAGTTAGTTTTAATATTCACTTGTAGATAATTTGTTTCAAATTCAAACTCGATATTATATTGTATAAATAATTTTTAAAAATTTATCTCTCTCGGTAATACTAAAAAGGGAATATTTATTTATTTATTTATTCATATTTGCAAGTTAATTGGAATAAGTTGAATGTAAATAAGCGGTGCGGCCGCGGCCGTCCACAGCCTCGTCCTGTTGTTCGTCAATCCGAAGAAGCTGGTGGAAGTCCTCTTTTGTCGCATTTCTGGGATTTCCCGCGAAAACTGCTGGTTTTTTAACGGCCTGAAATCAGCAACTCTCACTTTAAACAAGAAACCAAAAACATAAACAAAAACAAAAACAAAAAACTCAAAATTAAATAAAGAGGGCTTTGTCCACTTTTGGCGGGAATTCACTCTCTTGCCGACTCATTCCCAAAACCCACCATCTCTTTTTCCTATTCGATTTTCTCTCTGCAGACTTTAAATTTTTTTTTTTTCAATCACCCGTTTGCTTATCGAAGCTTTTTTTTGTCAGATCAACACTCATTTTTGTTAATTTCTTTTTGTTTATTTAATTAATTAATTTTGTGTTTGAAACGTCTGGGTGTTGAATTTAGCTGCAGTAGGTAAGTTTGCTGATGCTGACTTCGCGGCATTGGCCTTTAAATGGCATGTTGGGATTGAGCTACCACCAGAGGGTGCGAGATTTATTATTAGGTAACATTTTACATTTACAAATGTTGTTGTTTTGTCTCTTCACATTTATCTTCTTCTTGATTCCGCTTGTTTTTCCTGATTTTCCTCCTTTTTTTTATTATCCAAAGGGTTTGAATTTCAAATGGGATTTGTTTGAATTTTATAAAGTTTCAATCTTTAATGGGAATATCTTTATATTTATGGCCACCATCAAGTCGTGGCGCCTGAAATATTAGGCTGTAATCAGACGTTGAATTTTTTGATACGTTTTGCCTGAGTGACCATGGTGGCTTTTATTTAAAATTTCTATAGCAGGGGTCGAAATGTTAAATTCAAGAAGAGGAAAGGCTGAAACCCAGAAAAGATTAATAGAAATTTTGAGATTGTGATATTTGAGAGATAAAGAGGCATAAACATTGGGAGAATGATACTTGAGGAGGTGTTGAAGGATTTGATAAAGAAAAAGAAGAAAAAGAATGTTGTGTTGGTTGGGATTCCGATTGATAGCCAAAGCAGAGAGCTGCTCGGATGGGCTCTCGTTAATGTTGCCGAACCCGGAGATTGCGTAATTGCAGCTCATGTTTGTCAAAGTTCTGGTAATGCCTTCAGATATAAGTTACATTTGCATATGTGCTTTAGCTGATTATTTTTTTTATTTATTTTTTTTTCCCATTGTGCGGTTCAAATTGATAGTTTGACAACATAACTTACTAGAGCATTTTCGTTATGTTATATGTACAGAATATGCCTCCAAAGCCAAGGTGATATTGGATGGATACCTAGAGACTTATGTTGGGCTATGTGACATGAAAAAGGTTTTGCATTTCTTCTTAATCTTCACTCGTTTTATATTACCTGCTTACTACCTGCTTCAAAATTTGAGGTTGATTATGGATATTCCATGCTTAAAATTTCAGGTGGACTTGATTTCTCAAGTCTTGACTGGAAAATCTATCCGAAAAGTTCTAGTTAAAGAGGCAAAGAACCATTCCACTGTGGCTATAGTTGTAGGCACAATCAAGCCAACCACTATAGGGTAAGGGAGTGAGAGTTTGCAATGAACTCAGGACAAAAGAATGTATTAGTTTTTAGTGTATTTGATTCTTTTCTGATTACTCTAAGCAGATTTCATTTGCAGAGGTTGGGATTCCACAGCGAAATTCTGTGCTACGAAATTGCCACCAATTACTGATGTTGTGGCCATCCACAATGGGAAAATTGTGTTCAGAAGGTTTACCAGCAATCAACTACCAGGTTGGTGTTTTGAGTCCCAGCGAAAACCCCACCAATTAGATGTTCTCATGAGTACTAAATTTGGTTTCAGATGAGGCAGGTCTCCCAAGTGACCCAAGAACAAGTCTTTCTCAGATTGAAAATCTCACTCCTAAAGGAAGTTCATCTGGTTTTGGTGACTTTGAGGCTGATACTGAAACAGTGAAGTCATTTTCAGATATGGGGCAGAGCTCTCAAGATGGTTCAAAGCATAAGAGAGTCCCTGGGAGATCAGCTTCACTTGGTGCAGGAGAGCATGTGGATAAGAGCCTCGGCTGGCCCCTACTTCAAAGAGCAACTTCTGCGAATCCACAATTCCCAGCCACAAGGGACATGTCTGTGGTGCAGTGGGTGATGAGCTTACCCGACCGTTCTCCACAGGTTTCTCCTCAATGCTCTCCTATCGAAGAAAATCCTTTCGAACGAAGTGTTAGTGACATTGTTGATGAAAGTATCATGGATAGTTTTTCTGATTTGGATGATCTTCAGAAAAGGCTTAAAAGTCTCTTGGAAACAAAGTCATCTGGTTTCAGATTGTTCAGTCATGAAGTTCTGAAAGCTTCAACTTGTCAATTCTCCTCAGGTATATGTCTGCTCTTCCTTCTCTCGGTTTGGACTCTTTGGGCTTGTTTTGTGGCCAAGATTGGATTGGATTTGAAAGCTTATAAAATTCAAGATATTTTGAAAAGAAAATAAAAGGTTTTCATTTTCTGTTGAAGTGGGTTCTTTTTGTGGCAACTTTCATCATTTTCTTTCTTATACTACCGGATTCAAGTTTGCTTACTTGTTGATGTACTTAACCGGCTTGATTTGCAGAAGAAGTTAACTTAGGCTTTCTCTAGTTAGGGGATTAAAGTGGAATAGACATGAAGGAAACTTACCGGTAATCCTACCATTTGGAGGTGAGTGGATTGGATAAGCTTTCATCAGGTCTAATCCCCTCTAATCCCCCAAGAATGAAAATGTACTATTCATTATTACTTCAACATAGCTTGAATTTTATGAGTTTTTCAATCCAATCCAATCTTGCCCACCAAACAAGCCCTTCAAGTATTTCTCTATCAATAACCACCTCTTCTTGCAACAGAAAATCTTATTGGGAAAGGAGGAAGCAACCTTGTGTACAAGGGAATTCTTCCAGATGGCAAGCCAGTGGCAGTAAAGCTTATGAAGTCGTCCAAAGAAGCATGGAAGGATTTTGCTCATGAAGTTGATATCATTTCCACGTTGAAGCACGAACACATATTGCCACTGCTTGGTTTCTGCATTGAAGGCAATGTTACAATCTCTGTGTATGATTTCTTGCCTAAAGGAACCTTAGAGGGACATTTACATGGTACGTGTTAAGAAGAACTTCATCCCCTGTTTTATTGTCTTGGTAAAAATTGCCTAAAACCATGTTGATTTCAACATGATATGTTTATGCAGCCAAGAACAAAGAAAAATCTGCATTGTCCTGGGAAGTGAGATTCAATGTTGCTGTCGGGATTGGTGAAGCCCTAGATTACCTACACAACGAATGCTTTCAACCAGTTATTCATAGAGATGTCAAGTCTTCAAACATTCTTCTAACCCAACAGTTTGAACCACAGGTAATTCATCAGAGTAAAAAAAAAAGGTGCTCGAAACAAGTGACAACAACCTTATGATATTGACTAATTTGGTCGCATCTGTGATAGTTATCTGATTTTGGCCTTGCAATCTGGGGACCAACAGCTACATCTTTTCTGAATGAATGCGAAGTAGTGGGAACATTTGGTTATCTTGCTCCCGAGTATTTCATGTATGGAAAAATCAGTGACAAGATTGATGTCTACGCGTTTGGTGTGGTCCTGCTTGAACTGTTATCAGGAAGAAAACCAATTGGCTCTGAGACTCCAGAAGAACAAGAAAGCTTGGTCATGTGGGTAAGAGCCACCTCCAAACTTTGATTGAATTTAGTTTTTTCACTTATTTGAGATATTTTAGATAGATGACATTGCATTGCATTTTAGGCAAAACCTAAAATAGAGAGTGGTGATGTAAAAGACATTTTGGATCCGAATTTGGATGGAAAGTTTGATGAAATTCAGGTGATGAGATTGGTTCATGCAGCAAAACTCTGCCTCACACGCTCATCCCGCCTTCGTCCTAAAATGAGTGAGGTATGAATTTGTAGTCGAGGTCTCCCAATATTCAGTGTGGAAAAAAAAAAAACAAAATTATTCCTAGTTACATGCTCTTTTTTCCTCCTCAGATTCTGCAGCTCCTAAAAGGGGATTCAGATGCCGAAAATCAAGTGATCTGTCAGTCTTTTTTTCTAGAGGATTCAGAAAACCGGGATGATGACGATGAAGTGCATCCAAATTCCAGTGCAGATTTGCATTTAAGTCTAGCATTGCTTGATGTCGATGATGATACAACGTCATCAAGCAGTGCTGAGCGGAGCAACACCGTTTCTTGGGAAGCATATCTGAAAGGAAGATGGAGCAGATCATCGAGCTTTGATTAGCTTCTTTAGCACTCCATTTTTTTTTCTCTTGTTTTAAACATTTGACACATACTTGTGGAGTGATGTAATTACCGTCTGTACAGTATAGGGAATTGAAAAAACACCACCCAATATTGGTGGATTGTAGATGATGTAAATGTAAAAAAATAAAATGTGGATGTTATACTGTGAAAGGATGAGATCTGTAGCTTGTTTAGCTTGTCAGAACCTCAGCTTTTTCAACATAATCACAGGACGAGGTCAAGTTCTTAGCTTTTTCCTTTTGGGAACCTCAACTCACAGCCTATTTATTAAGACACCTAAAATAGTATTGTATATGGATGGCAGAAGAAATCATCGGTGGCATTAGTTTTTTGATTCATTGCGTGGTTTCTCAGCGGAGTTTTATGATTGAGCCATTGTTGATCATTAAATTCGGTTTCTGTAGTATCGAGGGGAAGAGGAAGAGGCGGAGGCACCCAATTCAAAACTAACTTCGTAAATTCAGCATTCTCATCAGAAATGGCATTGGCATTTCCATTAGGGGTATTGAGCACAGAGGAACAAGGTTTCGGAGTTTTGTTGTGATTTTCTTGCTCAGCAAGGTGTTTGCCTCTGGGAACAAAACACACTGGATTCCTAGGTAGAACTTGATCGAGGCGCATTTTGAGTTGAAATAGACATGGCCATAGAAGATTAAGGTCTGCATGAAGAGAACAAACCCAACAAGCACATATTTCATTTTGGTTCTGCCTTTTCTGCATCATCTCTACACTGTCTCTTCTTTTCCTCTTCTCTTTCCTCCTGCTCCTCATCTTTTGCTTCTTTCTTTCTTCTTCAGCCTTCTCATTTCTTATATTCACCTTCAAAAAACAAAAGAAATTCCAGTTCATTTGTAAATTATAGTTCATGCATTGCTTCATATACAAGGTCAGATGTAGGGTTCACCAGTTAACTGCTCTTAATTACTTAAGTTACGAGCTTCTTGCTGCTCGTGTGCACATTGTTGTTAAACAAAAGGCGATAAAATTATGAGGGGTGGTGCAGCATTGATAAATTGCTTATAAAATCAAACCTTGATGAGCTGTATGAGGGATTGGCCACCCTTACCCTTCCACAAGCAACCTGGTGGAGGAAACTGCATGCACCGAGACATAGTTTTTTCAAGTCAAACTCAGTCAACAATCTTTTTTTTTTTGTGTGTTGTTTGTTCAATTCAAAGTCTATAAAAAAGTGAAATTCAAGAAAAATCAAGAGCCAAACTTGTGACTGGATCATACTGAATGTTAACTCTGAACTCACAATTCATATGAAAGATGAAACTAATTCATTTCATGCCATATTAATGAGCTCTTTCCCAGCATTCAATGAGAAGATGAGTTGATTTACCATAAAAAAAAAAGTCGAATTATTATTTTTTTTTGTAAGTCTTCGAACATGAAATAGACCGTTGTTCCTTTCGATTTCAAATGTGAACTCATTAAAATTTTGTTAAGAATTTTAATCCGATTTAATAAAAAAGAGTGTCCAGCACAAAATTAATCACAAATTCAAATTCAAAGAATTCCACCACAACACTAATTAAACTAACCCAAAATAAAAAATCGACTTGAAATCGAACACATCACTGAAACAATCGACATCAAACTAAAGTCAAACAAGCTCCACCCTCTCTAAAATAGTGTCTAGTGCACTTGAGTTCGGCATGGAGAGAACCATATTTTCCGTTCAATATCAAACAAACGATTAATTAATGAAACATAATTGGATGACTAAGAAAAACAAAGACATTATATGTTTCTTGGGCCTCGCTGGGCTGGTTCAAGCCACCGAGCATGCTCTCCTCATTGAGCAGTACATAGAGGACTCCAAAGTAAGTGGGGCCTATCAGTGCATTATATCACAAGGCAAGCAACCAAACCTCCTGGTTGACTCCAACCGATGATTCATTTGAAATCCACAATAAAACTTAGGAATATTGGATCAATTACCAAAAACTCTTTAAACTTTATTATAGTCTTTTATATTAGTGTATGGTTTTCAGATCATGTGACCTATCAAATCTTCAAATAAACGGTACGTGATTAAGGCGGCAAATTGGAATAGACGGTACGTGCTTAAGGCGGCAAATTGGAGCTTAGTGCTTAGAGGCCTATGTGACTTTTTTATTAATAAAGAAAATAAATAAACAATATAAAATAATACAATCTATTTACTAATCTACAATTCAAAGTTCCTAACATATATGATACAAAAAAAAAAATGAAAATTTAGCAACTAATTCATCATTTAACCAATCACACATTCACAATTTCAATTTTAGATCTTAAAAAATTAAAATCATACTTTCTAACTTTAGAAACAAAAACGAAATTCAAAATCCGCCTAGTCCACCTAACCCGTCCAAAAACGACCTAGGTGGCCACCTAATCATCAATCGAATACCTTTTTCATTTTGGCCTTAATCCGAAAAGTGTGTTGAATGCCTAGTGCTTAAGCGGCGCCTAAATCATTTTTTTGAACAATGAGTCTACCTAGTATAGAGCCCATCGTTAAGTATCTATTTATAAATAATGTGTATAATTTTTAAGGACAATTTTGAAGAAATCACATTTGTAAATCATAGATTTAATACCAGTAGAACTCGCCAACACAAATAGGGCTCACATATATTAATATGTAATTTACAAATGCAATCTACAAGTATGGTCTAATTCATATTTTTCAATACTTAAACACCCATTAAGATCATAAAAATCTTATTGACCCTTCCAAAAGGTCAATTGTACTCTTTTATATACAAATTTTTGTCATTATTACCAAGTAGATATTAAAAAATTAAAGTGAGGCCCAATATTATAAATTTTTTAAAGATATTGGATGTTTATTTGAGATGTTTAAAAAAGTTAGAACTTAGAAACAGCTAATAAAAATCAGACAATTTTACGCATTTGATCTTAAAATTTATAGGGCAATTAGCTAAGATAAGCCACTTAGACAAGCACAATATTCTTAAATGCACATGTATTAGTACTCAAAGATCCACAAGTGTGACTAATTGTAACAAAATTTAACAGTAAGAATCGAACTTAGAATGAATTGAGAGTAAATTGGGTCTGAGAACACCAACAACTGTACCAACATGTTGCGATTCATTGTCTTTTTTTTTCCCCTAAACGTTTAGAAAATTATTAAAACGGAATTAAAAGCAAATTGAGGAATTCATAAATAGGAAAGTGGAATTTGAAAAATTTTCTTTATGAAATCACAATTGCAATCACAATTCACAAGGTCCAAATGTACACCACACGATCGAGATTCATCGGATGAACGCTATCTTGTGATGGGTCCCAGAGTTTCACACTCACCCCTAGTACTTCACGCAGCAGTTAATTAAGCCCCTGCACTAAAATATTGCATGTATAAATATTGATTATTGAGAAGCAAAAGACATTCGGAAGCTCGAGTCTGTCATCAGACCTTTGAAAGAGATAAATATTTAGTGGAATCTCAGAATCACTGGCCACATGCGGCGGTACGTTCATCTTTTTTCATTATCACACCTGGAAATGATGCCATGTTCGCTACTCTATGGTCTGCATCTCTATCTTTTGTAGCTAGCCGCTTCTGTGTTCCCTAGGGTTCTATTATCAAGTCATTGTAATTTTTACGCTTCTCTGGTACTTTTTTATCTGCCACATAACTTTAATAGCATGGAATAAGTCTTTAATTCTTACTTTTAGCTTTTGAATGATCCGTGCTGGTTATTCGTTCTAGCTGAAAGTCTATGATTTTCAGCTAATTTAACTGCTTATTGGACTTTGGGTAGATGAAGTCGTATCAGGGTTCTGACTGATTTCGTTGATTGAACCGCAATTTTGCAGTTGGGTTTCTGTGATTTTCATCAATAAGAGAATAGGGATCGAAATCTCATCTGGGTTGAGGCCAAAATTTGAAATCTTGCCTCTGTTCTGAATCGGAATTTACTCCTCTTAGTTCTCCGTGCTCTTTGGGTTAATGGAGGACGGAGAACTTGATTTCTCGAACCAAGAGGTGTTTCCTGGTACGAACATGGGCGGTGAGGTTCCGAGTAGTTGCTCAATGGACAGCTTCTTTGAGGACCTTCTGAAGGATACTCATGCTTGCACTCACACCCATACTTGCAACCCACCTGGCCCTGATTACACTCATACGCACACTTGCTTTCATGTCCACACTAAAATTGTCTCTTCAGCAACAGCAAGTGAAGACAAGGCCGGAACTGATGACACTGCCGAGTCTGGGGAAAAAAAATCGAAGAAACGGCCTTTAGGCAATAGGGAAGCAGTTCGTAAGTACCGCGAGAAGAAGAAGGCGCGGGCTGCATCGCTGGAGGATGAAGTTGTGAGATTGAGAACTCTGAATCAGCAGCTATTGAAGAGGTTGCAAGGTCAGGCAGCATTGGAGGCTGAGATTGCTAGGCTCAAGTGTTTGCTTGTGGACATCCGAGGAAGGATTGAAGGAGAAATTGGATCTTTTCCATATCATAAATCCGTGAATCCTAACTTTTCCAACCCCAACGTTCCCAGTTCGTATGTGATGAATCCATGTAATATGCAGTGTGATGATCAGCTTTACTGCCTCCATCCAGGGACTGATGGAAAATGTGGTGATGGTGCAGTGATGAATGGCCAAGATTTTAGCGGTTGTGATTTTGAGAGTCTTCAGTGTTTGGCAAATCAGGATGGAGGGCCCAAGGAGCTTACTGCTTGTGGACACGGAAATGTATTGCCAAATGCGAATTCTTCTGGAACAAGTAAGAGGAAAGGTGAGAGATAAGATTTCTTATCGTCAGAAGCTATATGGATTTATGTTTATTGCTACTTTTCATTTAGTGGGTTAATTGGAGAATGTGCAGGTTTTATTCATTAATGTTCTTTGATATTTGTTATTTACTTTATTGTTTTAGTTGAATTTTTAACTAGTAGTGACTCAAAACTTTTGATCGACCATAACTTGTCTCGTAGGTTAATTGTTTCATCCGTCTATGACATAGATGGTTTTCTGGGGAACCACATCTATTTCTAATGCACTGTTTCAATGAACCTGATAAATTTTGCTTCATTAGTAGTTCTACTTGTGCTGTAATTTATGATATCTTTCTTTAGGTGTCCTCCCTATGTTTGTATCCTTGGGATACAAATAATTATACCTGTTTCAGTTACCATAATTCTTTCAACTCCTTGGTGTTTGCATTGTTACATGTGTGAAATAGGAATAATGTTAGAAGCTGTCACTAAAATGTCCTTTTTTGTTGTATCTAAGTGTATATAATCCCTTTGTATTAATTTTTCTCCGAAATCATCCATTGTTGCTGTAGAGTGAAAGCCTAGGCTTTCTCCTGGAAGAGAACTGACTGTAAGAGTTGGAAGATGTCATGTTCTGCTTATTCTGTGGACGATAGTGGTTCATGTGATAAAGTGGAGGCTCTTTTCTTAATGAGAAAAAGTCTTTTAAAATGGAAAATAACAAACCAAAAAAATAAAGTTTGGTAGGAAGTGCTAAAGAGCAAATAAAGGATTTCAATTTCATTCTACCAGATAAGGATTTGCAATTCTGTAGGGCTATATGGTCAGAGATTCTCTAGTAATGTGGTACTGGCCAAATTGGGCTTGATAGAAGCCCTATATGGCCTAATTTAATTATGAGCCAAACATGTAGTTATCCTCCTCCTAGGTTGGTGCTTGAAGATCCTTTTTTTGTTAACCATGTAATTAAAGAAGCTGATTCTATATTTGGAAGTCTGCATTTTTTTCCACTAATTGGTAAGGTGTCTGTCTTATTAGGAGGGGCTCGAGCCGCAGCGGCAAACTGATGGGCTGACGAAGGAAGCATTGTCATTCTCAAGAGTACATATTGGCTTAAAATAAGTAGTTTGTCAAACTGCAGCATCAGCTTTCCTTCAGGTCGTTTTGTGTTACTGGTTGATTATTTTATTTTTCTATATCTTGAACCATTTGTTGGGTTCTCTGCGCAGATATAGTTTCATTTAGGTCAAGCTGCAGTTTTACTGGATTTGCTTCTATAATTTATGTTTACTTGTCCTGTAGTCAAACTTAGTTGTTGTGTAGATCATGAAACTCATTTCCGAAGCAACTTTATGGTTTTCTATGAAGCTCATATATTTTTTACTCAGCCTTTTTTTTTTTTTACCACAGCAGGGTTATGAAAATCCCTTTAACTCTTCTTTGCTACATATAATTTACCTTTTGTTTGTGTTGCATTCCAATTTTATTTTTATCCATTATAAGTACTCCTTTTGTGCTTTTACCAATTCTTTCTCTTTCTGAACCACATGAATTCTTGATTGCTGAATTACAGAACATAGAGACGATGGCATGTGATTTCTATCATGTTTCGGTACTATGAGCTGTCAACAGGTGAGTCATATAACTCACTTTGTGAGATCCAAACTTGTGATTTGTGTGAAAGCTTGCTTAGTTTCCAGCTTTTGTTGATTTAGTGTTTCTCTGCATTCAAATAGCTTAAGAGCTTAAGCATTTTGGTAAGAAGGAATAAAAAGAAAACATTTATGTCACCAAGGGAAAGCTTTTTTTTTTTTAACGTAAGCTTTTATCAACTGATTCATGTCATCTACAAGCGATGACTGACTAGTGGATAAATTCCAGAGTAAATCGCCCTTGAGTGATGCATCTGGCCATTGAATGTCAATGGAAATGCTATTTCCGCCTTTGGGGTGAAAAATGAAATGACGATGGCAAGGAGGCTCCCTGTAGGTTCATTGTCTTTGGATGGTCGGTCAGTTCTTTGAGAAGAATGTGCTTCGGCTAGCCAACTTACCGTAATTGGTGAATTTCTTGTAGTTCTCTTTCATCTATATTAAGTTAACTGGCATTAGAGGAGAGAGATGGAAAGAGGTGGTGCATATTGATGTCCTAGTAAACCTGATTTTCATCAGGCATATGATTGTAAGGTGTTTTTCTCTTCTCTATCTGAGTATTTGAGATTTCGTAAATGAGGGAAGAGTATTTAAAGTGATGCCATGATAACCCAAGTTTTCCTTTTTTACAAAATGCCCACCTTCAAAGTTGATAATTTGAACGTATTTGCTAGAACAAAATTTTCGAGCATATATCGTCTTGTTCTTATAATGGAAAGATGCCAAACATTTTTCCAGACGGGGACGGGAACGGCCTTCCGGGTTACCTATGATGGCTCGGTAACCCAATTTACAGGTATCGTGGTAGAAATCTGATCTCCCCTGGAGGATAAAGGTGTTGTTTATCTTCACGTCTCTCTAACATTGGGGACCAGGCCCTTCGTTTTCCGAAGGGACCTTAATTAATGTAAAATGGAATCCAGAATTAAACCTCCCTATGGCCGGGTGAGAATAGTGCTTCATATTTCTGTGGATCGAGGATTTGAAGAACTTCGTTACTTGCAATTTTATGTCTATTTGTACTGTGATTGATCAAACGACGAACCAACCTACATGATCAAATTAAGTCCATTACCAAGGTTCACTGTCAAGCTCATCAAAAGTCCATTATTGAGTTCCACCATTAAGATATAATCTTGCTTATTTAGGAGTATTATCACTCTCATCTTGGGGGCCTCCTCTCTCACTGGAGATCCACTCTGTAAAAAGACTCCCCATGTATATTGTATCATGTACGTAGCTAAGTTATCATGACACACTATCAATGAGAATCGTCTGATTTCATGTACATAGCTCAACTTAGGTAAATTACGTATATGCTTGTGTATGTTTGTGTTTTGAGTGAATGTATTTTCTTAATTTTAAGTTGGTATATTTTATGTATCAACAATTTACATGGAGTGAGTTGAATAATAGACGTCTAATGGCATTCTAATCTTCCTTCTCTTTTTGAGCATATCCAAAAGAGAATGCACTACATCTTGATCGCGAGTATTTGAATACTACCAAGTTGAAAAGGTTTAACATCAAATACTAGCATAATAGACATAACAAAGTTTCTCAACCCAGCAATATAGTAATAAGTTTTCCAGTATCAGTCATCTCTAGACACGGGTAGGTTGCCCTACTTTGACATCATAGTCGCGGCCACATATGCTATCAGCAATCTGCCAAACATGAAGGGTATTGTCTTGAGCTACACTTGAAATCAACCATGGCTCATGTTTGTTCCAAGAGAAATCAGATATCTTTGCTTTGTGACCAACGTGCGAGAAGAGGAGCTCTGGCGGACCATCATCGCCATCTCCTTCTGCCTGCTCATCCCCAATCCTGAACACATCACCACCATATGATTAGGAGTTAGGAAACTGGAGTTACCCTAGGTCAGTTGACCACCGGTGGCTCCAACTTATCGATGCGCCAGGATCTCACAATGCAACAATGACACGCAGTCACTCGTACAACTGATACTAAACTTAGTTGAGCATACGAATTTTGCTTCCAGATAAAAGAATCATAAGTTGAAGAGTCATAAGATATAATCCCAATATTTGTCTTGCAATCAATCCAGCATGAATGGAAAAGGAAAAGGAAAATGAAAAGGTTAGATGGCCTAGAAAATAAACAAAAGCAAAACCATCTGAAGCAAGAGGCAATTAGTGTAAGCAAATACCTGTTGAGGTCCCAAACGATCAGCCTTTGATCATCTCCGTAAGATGCCAACACAGTCTCGTGATTGGGATCCCATTCTACCTGGAATACCTCCTCTCTGCGAGGAAAAAACAGAAGGATAAGAATCTCAGTTCAGAACTTCAGGCTGGTCTGCCAATATTTATCTATAAAGAAATGATGACAGGGCGATAATATGTTTTTTAACATGAGAAAATGATGTCAAAAACCTGCGCAGGCAGCAGCCATGAATTCATAATCTCAAAATTATTTAACTTCTTGGACGAAGGTTTAGGCCAGTGGGGACAATGAATTTAAGACGCGGATGCACCAAACCCTAGTCTGCCACATAAAGCCCAAGATATCGTTTTATATAATTGAAACCTAAAAGTTGCAAGAACTTGCAAATCGTATCTAAAGAGAAACTTGCAAATCGTATCTAAAGAATATGCATCATTAAGTCAGGAAGATGGAACAATTATATTAGAGTAGAGTATCCTTGTAACAAAAAAAGGGGAAGAAAATTTGGATTTGATGATGAACGGGCTTAACAACCTAGAACCAGGTGTGTAAAATGACATTCAAAACTTAGAGAAGACATGAAAGAACAGAGATGAAACTAGTATGACTGATGTTATGAAGAGGGGGGGAGCGAGGCATAAGAAGCATACCCATGATTACTCAGAGCATGCAATGGTACGGTCAGCTTTCGCATATCAAACAGACCAACAGTAGTGTCTGAAGATGCTGTCGCTAAAAACCATTCATTATACGGATTGAAAGAGAGGTAGTTTATCTGAGATCATCAAACAAATGAGAATGAAAAACTACAAACCAAGCATGACTTAAGTAGATTGCAGTTTAGTAGCATAAACGGGAATAAATTCGACCTTAAAATATAGAGGTTCAAAATGCAGGGAAACTAATTGTGTGGGTTCTCAGGCACGTGTGGTTCAAAAGGTATGTGATTTGTGAGTGCAAAATCCTACAAAAAGAGTGAAAAGCCAGTATGTGAATAAGATTGATCAAGTTAGTGTCACCTCTTTCTCATGAGCTTTGACACAATGCTGGGTCTGGTTTGTGCGCAAGTCCCAAATCATCAATTGACAGTCATCCCCAACGGACCCAAACAGATTCTCGCTCTTGGAATGCCAAGACACATCCCCAACCGCTCTTTCATGACGCTGAAAAGTGGCATTCACATATTCAAAGCACACAAAACATAGTACCCAAAACACAGATACACTATATCAAGAACTATAGGTTTTTACTCCCAAAATTACCTCATACACATGGAGTGGATCAAGCACTTTCTGTTCAGCCAGAGCAGACACATCCCACAAACAGATTTTACAATCATATGAACCACTCAAAAGGTAACCCTCCTTAAAAGGGCTCCAAGACAAACCATACCCTTCTTTGTCATGACCCCTTAACCTCACATCTGGATCACAGCCATCCTCTTGAGGTTTTAACCCTTTTCGCGCAGAATCAAACACATACACCTCGGCACCGCTGGTCTTCGCAGCCACAAGAGTCGGTTTCTGCGGCATCCACCGTGCCCTGTTCACTTCCCCATCAACATGAATCTTTTGAGTGATTTCCACCTACAGCCACAACAAGCATAAAATAAAGCATTTTCAGCTAGGAATTTTAACAAACACTCCATACCCACTAAATAATACTACAAAATACCGGTTGCCCACAAAGTTCGTTTGAAATAACTGGAATCCACATTAAATTTCTCAAAAAAGATAATGAAATACTAGGTGCCCATAAAAAAAAATTCATCAAAAACGAGAGAAATCGCCCATTTTTTAATACCTTGGGCATCATTTGGTCTTTTTGAGAAATGGCGTCGAAGTTGGGTTGAGATGTAGGGAGAAAGGCATCGGCGACCATAAGAAAGTTGGGGTAGCCATCGGAGGTGTGAGTGCCGAGGACGAGCTTGTGGGCGGCGAAATATTGGTCGGCCTGGGGCTGGGGCGCCGATGGCGCCCAGTGGACGGTGAGAGACGGCCATTCGAGAGGCTGAGAAATGATGAGGTCGTAAAGGACAGGAGAGTTTTTCCTCCATACGACGTACTCTTCCTCTATTTGAGCCATGTCTTGGTCCTGGTCTTCCGCCATTGCTGCGGCTGTCTCTTTGAGATCTTTTGCTTTTTCTGCTTCTTTCTAAGTTCCCGCCAAATGTAGTGAGTAGGTGAGTTGACAAACTGTGAAACTCTGAAGGGAGGGTTTTGTAGTGGGGAAACAAATTGTGTCAGGCAAATGAGTTTTTGGGTGGGCTTGGAGTTTGAAATGAATCCCAGACTGGAAGCCCATTTTGATGAACTTATATATTTCAAGCCCATACCCAATTGTTTTGGACACCAAAATAACTTTTCCCTGGCCTGTATTTGAACCTGACAACCCAGCAAGTGTCTCAATTTTCATTTCAATTTCTTTAATTTAATAAACAAAAGTTAGAAGCCTTGTCCCGATGGTTTCTTCTCCCGACCACACCTCTTTTTTTTTTTTTTTTTTAATAAAAAACATGGGGTATTCATTCAAATGATAAAGCGCTGGAATAATTACAATCTCAAAAAAGGAAAAACATAGGAAAATAAACTATAAAGTGATTCAGAATAAAGACGCATGACATATCATAAAAATGTCCATTATTAGGCCTGAAAAGAAAAAACTTAGCAAGGGGGCAAGGGGGCAAGGGAGTCCATCATTGTTTAAAACAAACAATAAGAAGGATGGAGGGCGGTTGATCCAGACTTCTCTGCACATTCTTCGTCGGGCTTGAGTAACTATGGTATCAGTTACTTTGTTAGAACTCTGAGGGATCCAATGGAAGCGGATTCGCTCAAAATAAGGATGATGAGCTCAAAGTTGAGAGAGAATGGGGAAAATTTCCAAGTTACCACGAGCAATGCTACCAGAAGTACATTTGATCAGAGCAAGAGAAATTAACTAGTATAGGCAGAGAGTCGAATATTCTTGAGGGCAGAGAGTCGTATTATTCCAATTTGATACGTCGGCCCTAAAAATATTCCAATAATACGCCGGCCCTCAAAAAATATTAGCCATAGTAAAGTTTGTTCATGTTTTTTTAGTCATCTAGTTCAGTATCCTAGTTGATTGATTGGTAAAAAGTTATAATAATAAAAAAAAACTTTGGTTGAGTAAGTGTAGATGTATGTCAATGGGAATGATTTGCGGAATCTAGACTGCATTAGCATGCTAGTAAAGAACTTCCTATGTGCTAGTATTAAGAATCTAGATTGCATCAGTATACTTAGTAAGTAAAAAACTTCCTATATACTAATAAATAACTTGGATAAGTATATTATCATTAGGTTGTATTAACAGTGGATTGTATTTCTTTTATTTGATAATATCAAGGATTATATTAATAAAAACAATTCAGCAAATCGTAAAATTTCTTTTTCGTGTCTTTCATATTTTTTTTAGCTCCATAATTTGATTAATAAGTCATTTTGAAAGCCCAATTGAGCCTGGCCCAAATGGGTTTATTAGACCCAGTCCATAAAGCCCGATAAAAATCCGGCCCAAACTCGGCCCAAAAAATGGTATGGACTTTCATATTTGTGACCAAACCTGCCCCGCCCTGCCCGAAACTTTTTAAATTATTAGATAGGCCCACTAGTTCCAAGCCCAAAAAATTTGGGTCGAGCTTGACCAACCCAACCCAATGATGAGGCCTAATCCATTTTGTACATTTTTCGAATATTTAAATAATAACCCACCATATTTGAAGTTTAAAATGTTAAAGATTTTAATTTGTTGGTGTGTATGAATGAAATATTCCTGTGAATGAATGACATCTTAATATGAATAAAATAAATGTTGAGGAGAATGGTGGAAGTTGGTAAAAACTAAGTTATCGCAATCTCTTTTTGAACAAATTACACGTGTAGGAAGGGGACAATGAATGTGCTGTGAGGGGGAAGGCAGAAGGTTATGAAAGAAATAGGAAAGACCAAATTAGCCAAACCAGTCTCTCCTAGACGAGCTCGAAGTGGCATGGTAGACAAGTCTGACACATATGGATGCCCACAATAGGACATAAATACATAGGAGCCGTAAGGCTTTAGCTAGTAATCCCTTCACACATCCCCCCTCTTGTGTTAAGCATACAGCTTGTGACACGCATTTCTCGATCTACTAGATTCCCGCCTTGATGTACTGAATGAAGCCTATCAACCACTTCATCTCTATCTTTACACCTAAATTTTCCAAATCGAATCAAACCAAACTTTTAAAACGGTTGGATTTGACCAATTTCACTTAAAATCTAAGTTGTATCGAACTGTTAAAATTTTAATAATTTGGATTTGGGTGATATATGTATCATTCCAAACCTTGCCCACTCCTAGTAGTGATGGTGCTTTGGTTGCCAACCCTATAGCACATGTGCATTTTTTTAGGATAGTGAATAGTATACATTATAAATGTGCTACGTTAAGTTTTTTTTTATTTTGGTTGTTGTTTTGAAGGATGTGTAGTGTGTTTTACTGAAATATGATCATGTAAGTGTGAGGTGCCCTCCAACTATTGTTTAGCTTCTAGTCAATTTCAGTTTATGCCTCCTTACGTAAGGACAAAAACAAAGCTGATTTTGACATTATACAAATTATATGGTGCACTCTAATTTTTTTTTGCTTTTCATGTTTTGTTTTTTAATAAATCAAACTTCCAAACTTAGCATCTTTCTTTTGAATTTAATATAGAGTATTTTATTTCTTTTGTTTGTGTAAAACATTTGAACATTTTTTTTTCTAGATGTATTGTGCTCTCCCACTTTATATCTCTCGCATTCCATTTTCACAATTATGAGTATTATGCTTCGGCAATTAAAGTATAATGGAAACTCTCGACTGCTTATATTATATAGACACTTCATATGAACGTAATTAAAAAATCCGCTTCAATATTATTGATGCAGAAATCGTCCAAACTTGTAGAATTCCTTATCGATCACTATGCACATTAAAAAGAGACAAACGAGATGAAGATTGAATCCTTGCGGGGGAAGTTGAATCAAAAACCCTCTGATGCCGGTTTTAATAGAGAGAATAAATTGACAATATTTTTTTATGAGTTGTGAATTACCTTTAGAAGTAAGATGATGCCCACTTATTCGTAGTAAAGTCTTGAGAGTCACCGAATTATCTGATTAGTTGAAGTAGATAGTGTTTAATAGGTAATTTTACATGAATAAATTACTTTTGATTAACTATATAAATAACAATAAATAACACACGAGAAGATTAATTATCATTCCTTGATATGATTAATAAATACATTTAGCTATTAAATATATTAAATTAATGCAGAAGCTGGATATGCTGTCATCGTCTATACTAGAGATAATATCGATATTATGAGATTACGGGCCACGTGATAATCCACACCTTTCAGTAAATTTATGGTTCTACAAATATATTAAAAAGACGCACATGTTGCACTAAAAAAATGCTTGAAAAAAAATGCTTGGTGACAATTTATAGTTAGACTATTAAATTATTAGGATTTTTAAAGTTTTATAAAATAAAGTAAATCAAGCGGTAAATGATAAGTTTGGAAACTTAATTCATAAAAAAATAAGAAAACATTAAAATAAAAGTAAAGTGCAGGTCCCAAAGAAAAAAACTTTAGCCTCTGTTTTCTCTCATTTCTATCCTAAAGAAATAGAAAAATAAGCGGGCGGGAGGGAAGAAAGCCCTCCCCTCAATTTTTTGTGGTGACTGTGTGGTCTATGCTCATATTGGAGTTTTCTATCATGTTATTTTGTTACTTTTTCTGTCAGTACCTGACCCTCCTCGGTCAGGACCCGACTTATCTAGCACGATATTATCCGCTTTGGGCCTTCTTGCCCTTGCGGTCACGGTTTTGTTTTCAGAAGCTCACGGTGCAACTTCCCAGGGGGTCACCCATCATGGAATTTCACCAGCCTCAATTCGCTTAACTTTGGAATTCCAACTGAACTCAAAGTCACTGAGCTCCCAAAAGGCAAAAGGTCTCGTGCTATATAGGTGTGTGCCTACACCTTTAAGGCACACCACCATTCCCCTCCCAGACCATTCCCCATCGCAGGAATGTGAGATCGTTCACCGTTCCCTTCAAGACACGGGTCTTACAATCCACCCCCCTTAGGACCCAGCGTCCTCGCTGGCACACTTCCCGGTCGGGCTCTATGTAACGACCGGTCCCTAATTTTAAGGATTAATTAAGACTAATTACAGATTAGTGAGGCTAATCGGGGATTCACCGAGGATTAACAGATGTTTAGGGTGAAATTATGATTTTGCCTCTAAACGAGGGCAAAAATTGACTTTTGACCCTGGAGGTCCGATGGCCGAGGGCCGAGGACCGTTACGTAGACCGAGTTGATACGAGTCCGTAGACAGGCGGCACGTCGAATTCAGACGTTCGACGGAAAAGTTACGGTTCAAGAAAGTTCCGAGGTACTATTTATAGTGGTACGTTTTACGAGGCAAAAGTAGACTTTTTTCCTTAAGTGGGCCCATATCTTTTTTCCAGGCCTAATGGATGAGTGACAAGTGTCACCCATCCATTGCTTCCTTTACACAGGCACATGCAACCACCCCCTCTGTGTTCATTCGATCGACCAAACCCAAACCCAGTTAACCCCAAATCCAAATCCTTCCCATCTGATCTATCTGAGGCCAGGAGAGAGTTGAGGATGAGTGCTGGACCAAGGGAGGTGGTGGCAGACGGTCAACCACCGTGGACGGCGGTGGATTGCACGACAAAGGTAAAACTCGACCCTCTTATATTTCAAAATTTCAATTTCGAGTTTTGGACGTTAGGGAGCTTAGATGTTGATTAGGATGAGTTTAGGAGGTTGGTATGAAGCTTAGGAGAAGGTTTTGGAGACTGAGGACGGTTGAGAAAGCCAGGAACGGCAGCTGGAGATTTTTCGGTGGCTACCCACCGAATTCCAATTCCCACCAAGTTAGCTAAAATCGATCCCCCCCCCCCCCCCCCCCCCACCCCCCACCCCCCACAATCTCTTTCTAGTGATCCTAGGAACCTTTTAGAACCATTAGGTTGAAGTTTGGAACCCTAGAAGTGCCCTGAACCAAGGTTGAAAGTTTGGGTTCAAATGATTTTTAGAACCAATAGGTTTTAGGCTTGGTTTCTAGGGTTTGAGGACATGGTTAGGTTGGAAATGTTGTAAGGAAGCCATAGGAGTTGGAATGGATGAAAAAGGACGAAAAATGAAGAAGATACAAGGTTGGACCGGTCACGTCGGTCCAGGAGAACCAGGTTGCAGGCGAACCGAACCGGCTGGTTCAGACCGGTCTGGCCAAAGGAAGAAGAAAACTGTGCAGGGCGTGTGGCTCCCACGCGCAGCCACTTCAGGCGGTGCGTGCAGGCTAGTGGCCCACTTTTGGGGGAAGGTTTCAACATGTAATTTCATCTATTTTATGTAACGAACATTTTGGGACTAGTTTCGAGTTGATCAAACATCGTCTCGATATAGTTCGGGATACCCGAAGGTTTAGGATCAGATTTAAAAATAGTTAAAAATTTCAGAAAATTACGGGGCTTTAATGTGAGGTTAATGAGGTAGTTAGTAACCCTCTATTATAATTTGGACAGGTTCGGGAGTCCCGGTGAAGATGATTGGCCTGGGAGAGGCGTATGACACGCATATCGAGGCGCGGCTTCAGATGGTCTGTGAGTGGACTTTGGTTTTCTAAATTGATGCATATATAACTGTTTTATACGTTTTATGAACATGTTTTGTGATGTCTTGAGTGCATATGTTTTTGGTTTACCGTATTTGCACTTATTTCGAGATTTACGATTTTATGTCGTGCTTATACGTGCTGTGTTTTCTGTGGTGGTTTGATGGAAAGGTTTTGGAATTGAAAACATGGAATCGGGCATGAGACCCATTTGATTGGAAACCATCGGACTTAGAGTCCATTTGATTTAATGACAAATCGGGCTAGAGGCCCATTGGAGTTATACGATCAGGCTGAGGGCCTCGTTGGTTTACGAATTCGAACTTGAGGCCCAGTTGGTTATGAAATCAGGCATGAGGCCCAGTTCTGTTTTATACATGTGATTTCGGGTCGGGGACCCAATTGTGGATTTACGATGGTTTTATGGAAAACTCGGGCGTGGCCCTTTGAATGGTTTGAAAATGAAATATGAAAATGGTTTTTCGTATACCATCCTCACGAACGGATGCCCTCTAGACGTCTCGTAGTGTCATGGAGTGGCGGGTTGTCTCCTCCAGACGTCTTGTAGTATCTTGGAGTAGTCATAGGGCAATTGCCTGCGAGGGGTCATTGCACGGAGCGACCGGTCCGTATAGTGACTCAGGAGCAGGGATTGCCAGAGGTTAAAACCTCCCCCCCAGGGAGGGTCATTGACCTGCGAGTCATTGACATGGGTGGACCTTGGGGAGACTTGGGATTTGAGACCCCGGGTAGCACGCGTAGCTTGGAACCGTGACAGGTGTGATTGTGACATCTCGGATGTCAAGCATCAGGGATGCCGAGGATTGGTTTTTGGACTGAGACCCGTTGGTATCGGTTTTTGGGCTGAGACCCATTAGTTATGGATTTAGGCATTGGCACATATGATTGGTTGATTTACATTTTGGGCTAAGTGTCAGGACCCACCCCGGTTTCACCCCGAAACCCGAGGTAAATCCCGCTCCCGTCTGACTCCCCGACACAACACCTAAGGAACACTCACTCGACCCCAGTCAAACGCAGGAGTAATTATAAAATATCCCAAAATCCTTATCGTTTACAGAGCATAGCACTACATCACAAGGAAAATAAACACCGATAGAATACACGCACACAGAAGCCTTTAAACTCTTCTAGGATCCCTCACGTCACTTCTATGCCTCGGACTCTGCCTCGACGTCAAGACCCCGCGCTAGCTCCACAACCTGGAGGGCAATTTAAAACAGAAAATGTGAGTGGACCAAAAGTACAAAAGTTCAAAAACCATTTTATAAGAAAACCGAGTTAAACCCTCCGTTTTGAAACCACATGCATAACCAACAGTTATAAACACATTTATAAAGAATCATTCTTAACATCATAAGAAACAGAAACACTATAAAATATCATAAGAAACCATAATATGAGTATCAGAAACCGTATCAAAAACCATAACCACCAAATCCTCATTTTCCGATCAAACCTGCTGGATCTATCCGAGTCTTTAAACTCCCGAGTCTTTAAACTCAATTCAGGCCTTAATTATATCCGAGTCTTTAAACTCCCGAGTCTTTAAACTCAAGGCCTACGGGGGAAAATCAATATATATCCGAGTCTTTAAACTCCCGAGTCTTTAAACTCAATCCGGGTCTTTAAACCCAATATCCAGATCCAGCAAATCCAATCCCCAAAACCATTTAAAAACCATTTACCAATCCACATCCAAACCCGAATCCGAAATCACTGGTCCGATGCTCTTCCGGCATCTAGAACCGTCATTCCGAACCCAAATCCGGAGTCCATTTTCCAATCTTAAAACCAAATTCCGATTAGTGAAATCCGATTCTAAAATCGAAAACTTTGATCATCGAAATCATGTTCCCAAAATCCACTTATAACCATTGAGAACCACTTATCATTTGAAATCCCAAAACCATAGCATATATTCCAGAAACCAACCATTTCTCGAAAAACGTGCTGAAACCATCTTTTCTCGAAAAGCGTGTAATAATGCAAAACCAACCAAACACATTCGATAAACATAAAATCATGATTAAAACCATAAGACAATCATAGAAAACAGTTATGCATGTTCGAGTTTAGAGAAAAGGTCCACTCACAGTACTGAGCCCTACTCGCGTCCCGAACGTCCAGCCCGTTCCTCGGCTTCCTCGGGAAATCCCGATCCTGTCAAACACCGTCAAATTACGTCACTAATACATCTACGAACACTCTCCTAAATTCCCTCAAAATATCCCCGGACCAAAGACTTAAAACCCCGGAACCCTACACATTCACCCTCACGGAACTATACTCAAATGACTTCCGATTGACCCGAAACCAACTCCATTGAACTCACCACAACTCCTAGACCAAAAACTATGTTGACTGTTTCTCCCAGAACCGCCGCACGCGCCTCCACGCGCCGCCCAAAGTGGCTGCGCGTGGCCCCACGCGCCAGCTACAGTGCACCTTCAACCTCACGTCGACCCGGTTCAACACAGTAGGCTACAGCTGAACCGGCGTCAACGGTTCTCCGCCGTGCCTGCACGATTTCCTTCCCTCTCTTCACCTAAAGCTTCGTCCAACCTTACTCTAAGCATCCCCATCCTCCAATCACCTCGACACAGCCTTCTACCCGTCGTCTCAAGCTCGAAATCAAACCTCCCCAAACTCTGTTTCATGATCCGACCACCCAGCTCACCGTCCTTCACGGTGGCTTCACCAAACGCTTCCCTGAACCTCACTGAACCTAAACCACCTCTCCTAGACCTTCGACACAACCCCAATCGTCACGACTTACCGTTCGAAGTCCACTGCCGAAACAGGGTAAAAGAAACCCCTCTTCGACTGAGCTCCGCCGCGTACGGCCCCGTCACGGCGACCACCCTAATCGACACCTAGGACCTCCCTGATCACTACCCTAACCTCCAATCCTCTCGTCTCTCAGCCCAGAGTCACGACTTACCAAATGAAATTCCACGGAAAAACAGAGCAGGAAGACTTACCCTTCGATTGCAGCTCCGCCGTGCACACTGCCGCCTACCACGGTGGTCGTTGGACTCCCTGCAGTCTCCTCAGCCTCCCCTGGCCTCGATTTGCCTCGCCTCACGGCGTAGCCACCACCTCAACCTCACAGCTCCCTGTTTCTCCCCAAAATTCCTCCACACCTCCGCCGTGCCGCCGTGCACAATTGCACCTCCAATTCACGGCCACCAGCTCCGCCTTGCCTCACTAACACACTCACAACTCCCTAATCACTCACCCTTGCACCCAGATCGATCAATTCCTCTCACTTCTCACACTCTGTTTCCCTGTGTTGTCGAAGAACAACCCACACAATCACACACGGGCTCACCTAAGTAGTTGGAGCCGTGAACACACACGATCGCACCAGAAGCCTCTACACACCTGCCATGTGTCACCATCCCTTCAACCTTTATCCTATCTATTTAAACCTCAGCCGTCCATTCTTTTATCTGTGCACAAATCCCAATGTGCCACAATGACCAAAATACCCTCATGTTTTACTCATTTTTACGGTTTTACCGAAACTTCCTAAACCCGTAACTCTCACCTCGTAAGTCCGATGAATACGTGCCGCCTGTCATCGAACTCAGGACGACAAGAACTATCTAACCATCCTAGGTCAACCTACCAAAACTCGATTATACGAAAAGTCAACTATTCCCCCTCCTTTACCCAAATTACGGTTAAGCCCTCAACCTTCCGAACATCACAACTTCCTCCACGGATGTCGGAATCAGGCGTGCCACCTGCCTAAGGATTCGTGACGTCCTCAACTACGTCCTGGTCACTGGTCAACTCCCATTTGACCACCCGAAATAAAAGTCAACATTTCTGCCCGACCCAGGGGCAAAATCATCATTCTAAGTTCCCGGACCCCTCGGGACCACCTAACCCTTGATTAACCTTACTAATCACACCTTAATCACTCTACTAATCCCAATTCTCGGGACGGGTTGTTACAATCTACCCACCTAAAAAGAATTTCGTCCCCGAAATTCCATGGCTAGTTCCCAGCACCTAGGGTCTCCTACCCGGTGAAGAACAACCTCTCCTAGGTTTCCTGTCTATCATCTCCACCTTGGGTATTTCACTCCGTCCCCAGCTACTGTTACCACAGCCAACTCTAGCTATGTAACAACTTCATGGTGTACGCAAGGGAAACTCTATGAACAGAAAACAAAGGTATTATAAAATACCTCATATCACAGTACCCGACAGAAGTCATAGAGTACAACCTCGTATACCACCACCCATCTCCGGCCACGGTCGGACTAACTTCACAAAGTCCTAAAGGCAAACTCTAGCTTGTGGGTTCTCTCCTTCCACAGTCTCCAATCGATCAGTTATAGTCACTCCTTTCCTATACTTCCCATCAACCCGCTACGGAACTTACGGTACACTCTAAGTCCTCTAGGAAAACTCCTAGACTCTACCCCAAAATCCAACAACCAAACCAACAGGACAACCAAAAGTGAAACAAGTACCTGTCTCCGTATCTGGTGTCGACTGATCCTCCTGCTGAGTCATCGAGAACACCCGGCCTGAGATCCTGACGCTCTACCACGTCCCCTCGAACTACTCGTGGCTGTGCCACCACCTCCTCTAGTGCCCGCTGTCCCTGATGCTGTACTCTGTCCGGACTCCGCTACTCCTCTGCCTACACCACCTTCCTGTGGCAACAGTGGACACTCACGTCGAAAATGACCTCGCTCCCCACAGTAGAAACACACATTCCAGCCTGGTCCACTGCTCGGTCTCCCCGTGGACGCTACCGACGTCGCACTCGCTTGCGGAATCGGCGGTACTCGATATCCCCAAAATCCTGAACTCTGGGCACTGCCAGGCCTACCAAAACGATCATCGCCCGACGAGGACGATCCACCGAAGTTACCTCTTTTCGGTGTCCGCTGGCTCGAAGCTCCAGGAATAGATAGTTCCCGGCGTCGCACCGGCAAACTAGCCTCAACTCGCACCGCAGCATCCGACAAATCTCGGAGGGTAGCAAAAGAGCCAGCCGTCACTACGGCTCGAATCTCACCTCGCAAACCCAACTCAAACCTACGGCACTTCTCGGCTTCAGTGGCCACAAAAGCAGGAGCAAACCGAGACAACATCTGGAACTTCCGTTCGTACTCTGCCACTGTCAAATTCCCCTGCTGGAGGTGCAAAAACTCTGCCTCCTTGGCATCCCAGAAAGAACGAGGATAATACTGCTCCAGAAACCGTTCCCTAAACGTCTCCCAGGTCACACTGTGGACATCCCAACCGGACAACTCGAGGGTATACCACCACTCGTACGCCGCACCATCTAGTAAAAAGGTAGCCAACAATACTCGCTCCTCCGGCGGACAATGCATCACCGCAAAAATCCGTTCCAGTCTGGTAATCCACCTCTGGGCTTCCTCAGGATCAGCCCCACCACTAAAAGTAGTAGCCCCGAGCCGCTGGGCTCGCTCAATCGTGGCACTTTCCGTCTCTCTGACTACTTCTTCCGGTTGTGGAGAGGGTCTACGTCTCGGAGGCATCGTCAACCGCACACTAAAAGAGGCATAGAAGTAGTCAAACAACTGAAACACAACCTCACAAACCGACAGACCCAACAAACTCGACAAACCTATGCTCTGATACCAATTGTCAGGACCCACCCCGGTTTCACCCCGAAACCCGAGGTAAATCCCGCTCCCGTCTGACTCCCCGACACAACACCTAAGGAACACTCACTCGACCCCAGTCAAACGCAGGAGTAATTATAAAATATCCCAAAATCCTTATCGTTTACAGAGCATAGCACTACATCACAAGGAAAATAAACACCGATAGAATACACGCACACAGAAGCCTTTAAACTCTTCTAGGATCCCTCACGTCACTTCTATGCCTCGGACTCTGCCTCGACGTCAAGACCCCGCGCTAGCTCCACAACTTGGAGGGCAATTTAAAACAGAAAATGTGAGTGGACCAAAAGTACAAAAGTTCAAAAACCATTTTATAAGAAAACCGAGTTAAACCCTCCGTTTTGAAACCACATGCATAACCAACAGTTATAAACACATTTATAAAGAATCATTCTTAACATCATAAGAAACAGAAACACTATAAAATATCATAAGAAACCATAATATGAGTATCAGAAACCGTATCAAAAACCATAACCACCAAATCCTCATTTTCCGATCAAACCTGCTGGATCTATCCGAGTCTTTAAACTCCCGAGTCTTTAAACTCAATTCAGGCCTTAATTATATCTGAGTCTTTAAACTCCCGAGTCTTTAAACTCAAGGCCTACGGGGGAAAATCAATATATATCCGAGTCTTTAAACTCCCGAGTCTTTAAACTCAATCCGGGTCTTTAAACCCAATATCCAGATCCAGCAAATCCAATCCCCAAAACCATTTAAAAACCATTTACCAATCCACATCCAAACCCGAATCCGAAATCACTGGTCCGATGCTCTTCCGGCATCTAGAACCGTCATTCCGAACCCAAATCCGGAGTCCACTTTCCAATCTTAAAACCAAATTCCGATTAGTGAAATCCGATTCTAAAATCGAAAACTTTGATCATCGAAATCATGTTCCCAAAATCCACTTATAACCATTGAGAACCACTTATCATTTGAAATCCCAAAACCATAGCATATATTCCAGAAACCAACCATTTCTCGAAAAACGTGCTGAAACCATCTTTTCTCGAAAAGCGTGTAATAATGCAAAACCAACCAAACACATTCGATAAACATAAAATCATGATTAAAACCATAAGACAATCATAGAAAACAGTTATGCATGTTCGAGTTTGGAGAAAAGGTCCACTCACAGTACTGAGCCCTACTCGCGTCCCGAACGTCCAGCCCGTTCCTCGGCTTCCTCGGGAAATCCCGATCCTGTCAAACACCGTCAAATTACGTCACTAATACATCTACGAACACTCTCCTAAATTCCCTCAAAATATCCCCGGACCAAAGACTTAAAACCCCGGAACCCTACACATTCACCCTCACGGAACTATACTCAAATGACTTCCGATTGACCCGAAACCAACTCCATTGAACTCACCACAACTCCTAGACCAAAAACTATGTTGACTGTTTCTCCCAGAACCGCCGCACGCGCCTCCACGCGCCGCCCAAAGTGGCTGCGCGTGGCCCCACGCGCCAGCTACAGTGCACCTTCAACCTCACGTCGACCCGGTTCAACACAGTAGGCTACAGCTGAACCGGCGTCAACGGTTCTCCGCCGTGCCTGCACGATTTCCTTCCCTCTCTTCACCTAAAGCTTCGTCCAACCTTACTCTAAGCATCCCCATCCTCCAATCACCTCGACACAGCCTTCTACCCGTCGTCTCAAGCTCGAAATCAAACCTCCCCAAACTCTGTTTCATGATCCGACCACCCAGCTCACCGTCCTTCACGGTGGCTTCACCAAACGCTTCCCTGAACCTCACTGAACCTAAACCACCTCTCCTAGACCTTCGACACAACCCCAATCGTCACGACTTACCGTTCGAAGTCCACTGCCGAAACAGGGTAAAAGAAACCCCTCTTCGACTGAGCTCCGCCGCGTACGGCCCCGTCACGGCGACCACCCTAATCGACACCTAGGACCTCCCTGATCACTACCCTAACCTCCAATCCTCTCGACTCTCAGCCCAGAGTCACGACTTACCAAATGAAATTCCACGGAAAAACAGAGCAGGAAGACTTACCCTTCGATTGCAGCTCCGCCGTGCACACTGCCGCCTACCACGGTGGTCGTTGGACTCCCTGCAGTCTCCTCAGCCTCCCCTGGCCTCGATTTGCCTCGCCTCACGGCGTAGCCACCACCTCAACCTCACAGCTCCCTGTTTCTCCCCAAAATTCCTCCACACCTCCGCCGTGCCGCCGTGCACAATTGCACCTCCAATTCACGGCCACCAGCTCCGCCTTGCCTCACTAACACACTCACAACTCCCTAATCACTCACCCTTGCACCCAGATCGATCAATTCCTCTCACTTCTCACACTCTGTTTCCCTGTGTTGTCGAAGAACAACCCACACAATCACACACGGGCTCACCTAAGTAGTTGGAGCCGTGAACACACACGATCGCACCAGAAGCCTCTACACACCTGCCATGTGTCACCATCCCTTCAACCTTTATCCTATCTATTTAAACCTCAGCCGTCCATTCTTTTATCTGTGCACAAATCCCAATGTGCCACAATGACCAAAATACCCTCATGTTTTACTCATTTTTACGGTTTTACCGAAACTTCCTAGACCCGTAACTCTCACCTCGTAAGTCCGATGAATACGTGCCGCCTGTCATCGAACTCAGGACGACAAGAACTATCTAACCATCCTAGGTCAACCTACCAAAACTCGATTATACGAAAAGTCAACTATTCCCCCTCCTTTACCCAAATTACGGTTAAGCCCTCAACCTTCCGAACATCACAACTTCCTCCACGGATGTCGGAATCAGGCATGCCACCTGCCTAAGGATTCGTGACGTCCTCAACTACGTCCTGGTCACTGGTCAACTCCCATTTGACCACCCGAAATAAAAGTCAACATTTCTGCCCGACCCAGGGGCAAAATCATCATTCTAAGTTCCCGGACCCCTCGGGACCACCTAACCCTTGATTAACCTTACTAATCACACCTTAATCACTCTACTAATCCCAATTCTCGGGACGGGTTGTTACACTAAGGCCCTGACAGTTTCATTTTGATAACTGGTTTTCGAATGCATGCATACTTTTTAGTGAAGGGCATAAGTATTTTCTTTTCGTGAAAACGATTTTTATAAACTATTGTTTTGTCCACTCACAGTTTTTCGTGTTTTTAATGCCCTTCAGGTTGATCGCGGATGCGGGCTGTAGCGGGTGACCGAGACATCACATTTCTCCTCCGGATCCTGGCGTACTCTGGAAGCCCAGTGGGGCTAAAGTTGGAACTATCCCTTGTTTAACACTTCGTGTCAGACGAGATCAGGCGCGTCCCGCGTTAATCCCTGGGGGATTTAGGACGGGTCCTGACACTCTGGCTCTGATATCATTTTGTTAGGATCCGACCCTCCTCGGTCAGGACCCAACTCATCCAGCACGATATTGTCTGCTTTGGGCCTCCTTACCCTTGCCCTCACAATTTTGTTTTCAGGAGCTCACGGTGCAACTTCCCAGAGGGTCACCCATCATGGAATTGCACCAGCCTCAACTCGCTTAACTTTGGAATTCCAACCAAACCCAAAGTCACTGAGCTCCCAAAAGGCCTCGTGCTAGATAGGTGTGTGCCTATACCTTTAAGGCACACCACCATTCCCCTCCCATACCATTCCCCCATCGCAGGAATGTGTGATCGTTCACCGTTCCCTCCAAGACACGGGTCTTACATTTTCAATCCAAGCTCTTACTCAAAATCTTCCTTTAAAATTTATTCTCTTTCCCCAAATCTTATTCTACCTTACTATTGGAGGAGTTTTCCGCAATATCTCTCATTGATTTTGATCACAGTAGTTAGATTAGGTCTTTTAGTCCTCTATTTGCTTTTATTCACAATTAAATTGCTGGAGATCAAGTATTTCTTAGATTTGCCATACTCTACATGTTCTTCAAGATTAAATATGACGAGTTTGACGACGGTGATTGTTTCTTTTAATGGAAGTAGTTTGTTTAGAGTTATAGGCACTATAGAGTTTTGGTTGTTTTAAGATTTGTGGGTTTAATTTATAATTTTACTAATTTCAGTGATGTGGATTTATTAGTTTTTACTACGGCTTTATTCGTGTTAGTATTGTCTAATTGATTTGTGGGTCTTATTGTCATAACATGATTTTGATGGTATACTTGTACTCGTTCTTTATAATATACAATAATATCTTTTTTTATCCCAAAAAAAATTAAAGTGCATCAAGTAATTTGTGGAATGCTGAAATCCGCTCCCAAATAAATAAAGATGAGTTAGGAAATCCAACGGTTGAGTCTCGCCACCAGAATAGTCATACATAAATGTTATTTTTATACAGTTATTATTATTTTTAATTGTGGAATAACTTTTACAATATAGAACTTGAATTTGAATTTAAATTTGAACCTAAATACATAAAATAGAGTACATCTGGTCATCACATGAGTGAACACGCCGACATGCTTGCTTGGGGGCACCAAAACTTGAAGCGAAATCAGGGTGTGTGGACGGAGGCGGAGTCTTTATCTAATCTTGTTGTGACGATGCTTAAACATGGAGAAGGGGTTGCGCACTCACCCGAAAAGATTGTGATTATGTAGTGTTCTGCAATCTTTATGATGATTTACACACTACATTCCACCACTTGAATGCTAAGTGTCAACTAGACAACTACCATGTACGCTCAAGTTCACTCACTCTCGTACAAAAATTGCTAGGCCTCCTTTAATATTCTTAATAAAGTATTTACAAGGAGTAAATATGTGATCTCTTTTATTAAATAGGTATCAATTCAGAATTTGAAAAACAAGACCTACTAAATTTAAGTATTAAATATTATCAAACCTCACCCTAAAAATGCATATTCATATATGTACAATCTCTAACAAACAATAATAAATATGCAACAAATACCATACAAAACTATTTAAATTCTACCATAAGAGTCTTCAAGATATTATGTTCGTTAATTATCGAATTTATATAAATACAATCAATAAATTCCTTTTTTATTTGGATCATATATCATACAATAACAAAGGAACTCATCTCACCTCATATTAAGTATAAAAAAATAAAAAAAAAAATAGACGGGTGGGTTATATAAGCTAACATTATATCAACTTTTTATTTTTTTTAATCATCCATTTCACAACTATTAGGATCTAACAATCATTGTCCATTTTATTAAAAAATTTGCATGTATTAATCTAATAATAGAGAAATTTGTGTGTCAACCTAAATTCAAAATTTCCATTGATTTTTCAGATGACTTAGCTTAAGCGTAGTTGGCTTGGGGGGCACATAAGCTTGAGGCTCAAGATAAGAGGGTTGAAAGTAGGCAATTTGGATGGACTCTTGTGTATTTATAAAAATGCTTGACTTTGGAGAAAGAGGTTGCGTCCAAATTTCGTCAAGCCTATTATTTAGGTAATGTCTATGAAGCAAAAGTCGTTACCAATTAACATAGTTGTTGAGTGTTTCACAATAATGTCCTTGTTCTCTCATTATATTCTAATTAGACTGAATTTTTCAATGACTATTTAGAATATTTTTTTCACAATTAGAATAAAAGTAAAGATTATATTTAATTAAATACCAACCTTATTTTTTATAAAACCGAATTTGATATTCACCTAAATTTCACCATTTGAAAGCAACGTGTGATGTAGCATAAAGTTTAGTGGACCACAACACACTTTAGCTACCTCATTTCAACAAGTAATGATGGCAACAAGTGCATTATAGGGCTGGGCACATGGAACCAAAATACCGAAACTGTACCGTTTCAGATCAAACCATACCGAAAAAAAACCGAATAGTAAAACCGTTGTATGATTGGTACGGTACCGAAACCGTACCGATGTAATTCGGTACGGTTTCGGTATCGATATTTTAAAAAACCGTCCCGTACCGATACCGTACCGAATTAGAATATTTTTTTTAATAATTAAATTTATTTCTTATTGGTTTATTAGGCCTTCTTCAAGAGTTGATATGACCATACATGTCTTAATTTAGCTTCTAAGAGTTGATATCTTCAACTTAGTGCAACTTTTTCAATACATATTTGAAAACTTAAGTCCTTCATAAATGTAGTTTTACTTTTTCTTTAGTCTTTTCCTTGCTTTATAATCACAAACAAAATTTTGGCTCAAAACCGAAACCATACCGAAACCGTACCGAACTTAATTGGTACGGTACGATCTGGTTTCACTTTCAAAATATTGAATACCGAACCGTACCATACCGATTAAAATTAAATGGTATGATTCTGGTATCGATCAATTTTGTACCATACCAAACCGTGCCCACCCGTAGCATTATGTGATTCTTTAGGTAAATACAAACAAATTTGATAACTCTCAGCCATCACAATAATTCTAGATGATATCAATATTGTTAATAATAGGACAAACTATATAAAAGTACATAAATTATATGATCGATTTTAAAAAATACTTGAACTAAAAATAATTTCAATTGTGTACCAAAACTATCAAAATATAACATCTAAATATCTACCGTTAGTAGTATGTTAAAAAAATCTGTTAAGTGTCCAAGTGACATTTTATGGAACATTTTTTTATGCTGAGTTGGACTCTATGTGGATAAAAAAATAATTAAAAATTATATTATATTAACAAATAATAATTGAATTATGTTAAAAATAAATAAATTAAAATAATAAAATAAAAACAAAATCAAATCCCTCCCCTTCCTACGTCTTCTCTATCCTGTCCAAAATCCAGATACAAAACCAGCTCCAAAACCCCGAAGCAAAATGCATAAAATTGATTTTTTGTTAAACCCAGAAATTCTCCACAACAACATTCAAGATTGTTGTCTCCACAAGTCAAGAAAACCCAGATGAGATCATGAAGTAGATGAACGAAACCCAGGCGTGCAAACCCAAACAAGAAAACCCATATCTTCTTCTCACCTTAGTACAAAACCCAAAAATAAATTTCTAGAGAAAAAAGGCGAACTCGAAACCACACTACTGGAAAACGAAACCGGGCCCTGAAACACATAAATGTGGCTCTGGTCTCGGTTCAACGAAGCCCCATTGAACTTGCTAGGCGAATACCGAAACGAGCTACTTAACTCCTTCAACTCTTCGCCTCTGTCGTTCATAACGAGCCTAGTACCTCTTTTCCACCAGAAAAGCTCGACGAGGACGACACATGCTTCATCGTCGGCGATGAGAGCACGCACGAGAGCCCACCAGTCACCGGATTTTAGAACGTGGAAGCTGTGGAATCTCCTGAGGACGAAGATCAAGAGATCATTTTGAAATCATGTGCAGCATGCACGTTGATCTAGCAAGGGTGGGTCGTCGAGCACACACTACTCGGCCGGCTCGCATAGAGAACTATTGTTGGGACCGTCATGGCTCTGATTTTGCGAGGATTTTGGACCTCGGATCATAACCCCCAGAATGGCACACATCACAGATCGAAAAATAACCAGAAAAGGGCTTTTCACTGAAATTGAATTCGGTCTCAAAAACCCATTAATTTTCTTCATGAAAGCAACTCACTTTCCTAGAAACCAAACAGGTTCAACCACCTAATTAGCCAATAAATCAATCTTTGAGGTACCCAATTGGGCAAAGTTTTATTCAATGATTTTGGAAATGATGGGTTCTCGTCAATGCAGGTCAATCCAGTGTCATTTGTTTTGAGATTCTGCAGCCGACGGAGGTTGCAGATCGACGACAGTAAACCGAAGAGATTGTAAAAAGAAAGGAGTGCGAGGTTGAGCTGCTGGAAATAAATTGGAAAGAGAGAGGAGCGAGAGGTCGTTTGGGGTGAGAGAGTGGAATTAATTAAGAGAAGGATTGGGTTTAAATTTTCAATCTTGCAAGGGTGAAAAGATCTAGGGATTAAATTTTCAATCTTGTTGGGGTTAAATTTCTGATCTTCTATGGAGAATTTCTAAATTTAAAAAAATCAATTTCTGCATTTTGCTTGGGGTTTTGGAACTGGTTTTTCATCTGGATTTTGGAGAGGATGGAGAAGACGGAGGAAGGGGAGGGATTTAATTTTGATTTTTTTAAAATTTATTTATTTTTAATATATATATATATATATATTATCCACATGAAGTCCAACTCAGCATAAAAAAATGTCCCACAAATGCGACTTGGACACTTAGAAGATTTTTTTAACATACTACTAACAGTGGATATTTAGTTGTTATATTTTGATAGTATGGGCATGCAATTGAAACTTTTTTTAGTTCGGATACCTTTTGAAATCGAACTTATAATTTGGGTACTTTTATGTAGTCATCTCACTCTTTGAAATTGAAATCGTTACATCTATCTATAATATTGTTCCTGCTCAAAATATTTTTCTTGTTTTAGGAGACGAATGTTCCGAGGAAATCATTATAAGACCCGCGCAGGACCTTGCCTACGAAGCGAGGGAGGCGGACCACTTGTGGGAATCTCTTTTGCTGTGAATGGTGAAATGTAGAGATGCTAGATTGGGCTATGTGTGATGGGTCTTAGCAGATAGGCCTTTCAATTCTGGTGCATGCGTGTCACTAGTAGAAGCTGCTACTAGCCAGTATAGGTGAGTTATGTTTTTGGCCCAAAAACCTTTCTTCTGAGCACAGCAATTTTAAGGCAGGGGGACAAGAAATCTCCTGCACTGTTATTTTCTATGTTTTTTTTTTCAAAGATTTAAAATATTTTCTTTCCAGCGAAGCCCAAGTTAGAAGTTTATTTCGCCATGATATTCATGTTGGCAACAATATTTCAGTAGTTAAATGGACAATCGTTCTAGGTTCTCTCAAGTCGATATTGAAGTATTCTAACCAACACACAAAGATGTTATCCCGACTTGGCAAGTCGTGAACCACTTTTGGATGGTGTATCCCGATGTACCAATTACTACTTAAGAAAATCTAATTTGTATTGAAATGTAAATGGAAGTACGAGTATATGAATGTAGAAGTACTGGAATTGAATAACAACTGAAATTACAAGTACGAAAAAGTAAATTATTTCCTTCGCATTTCAAGCCCGTAATAAGCAAGAAATTTCGGAAGTCATCAACTGAAATGAATATCAGCAGGAAATCATGTCATGAGATGGCAGAACACTGAAATGTGACGACAAGACGCCGAAAAGGAGGTCTGAGTCCCTTAGTGACCAGCCATGAGTTGGCAGTCGGGATGGCCTTCTGTGTAATTGGTAGTTGGGATGGCTTTCCGTGAAACGATGACAAAAGACTTGTAACGACCCGGATTTTATTATTATTTAATTAAATAGAAATTATATGTAAAATGACCATTTTACCCTTGGTCAAGGTAAAACGTTGAATTTTGACCCGAAGCGTCGAACGACTTTGAACCTTTGACCATTTCGTAGATCGGGTCGCCCTGAATTCGTAGACAGGCGGCACGCCGAATTTGGAGACCCGGAGCAAAAGTTATGGGTCACGGATATTGCGGGGTACTATTACATTTTTCGAGAATCGGGACAAGTGAATTGAATTGATTGGTCAAAGTTGGAATCTTGATCCAATCAGATGAGTGACAAATGTCACTCATCTAACTAGCCCAAAAACCCAAATAATTGGGTGCAAGAATCTCCTTGTCTCTCATTTGCCGTGAAACCTATTTGCATACAAACCATATCTATCTTCCCTTCTCGTCGATCTCTCTCAAACCCAATCGATCTCTCAGCATCAGTAAACATCATTTCATCATCCCTATCCTCACTGCCGTCGAACCCCAGCCACCAGCAACCATCCCGACCACCCAAGCCGCGACGGGCAAACCAAACTCAAGGACTTCGACCGTGCAACCCGTATCACTGACCTTCATTTTGGAGTTGGACTGGGAACATAGAGATACCAGGACGTCAGACTAAGGCCCTGCGAACCAGTTCGAGAAGGAAGGACCATGGGACACGGCGGAGGAAGAAGCTGAAATCTAGGCAGAGTTCTTCGACTCAGAGGTAACAAATCCGACTCCCTCTCTCGATTTTAAGGTTACAGACTTGTAGTTTAGATTGAGACGAGTCCATAAGAACCAACCGTGAGGAAAATGGTGACCAGAAGAGAGATTTCTGAGCGGGCCAAGGCTGTGGGTCACGGCGGCTCCACCTCTGGTTTTTCGGTAGGATCCAACCGAGCCGCGCCACAGGTCTTCGGTACAGGTCAACCGAACAGCGGCCTGGGTCTTCGGTAGGAGTCCACCGAATGACAGAGATGACGACGTCATCATTCTGACACTATTCTAACAGCATGATGACCTCATCTCGTCAGAGATGTCAGAGCAGGGACCAATCAGGGACTGACACGTGTCGTCTGACACATGTCAAAAGATGACGTTATGCTGACGTCAGCGTTATTGTAGCAGCGTTGACCAGGCGCGTGGGGGCACGTGTGAACAGTACTTTTTGTGGGGCTGGTACCATTTTCAAGGTTTCAACGATACGAATCCAATGGCGGGGGTTTCGTGTCGATCGGAGATCGTTAGGTTTGTCAAATTGAGGAAATTAGCCTCAGGAAGCGTGTTCGGAGCTCATTCTCGGGCCGATTTCGTACTAAGTTTGGATGCTAGACCTAGTAGGGTCAATTAGTGACCCTTAAGTATGTTTGGGCAGGTTCAGACGTTGTTATTAGCTTCAGGACAGGTGTAAATAGTTCGTTAGCGCATCAAGGACTAGCTGTGAGTGGACCGTTGATTTTATAATTGAATACATGCATAATTGTTTTACTTGTTTTCTAAATTTTTTTATGCTAAACGTTTTAAGATGTTGGGATTTGAGAATTGGATCACGGATTTCAAGAAATGCACAGATTTACGTGAAAATGGTCGTATCGGGCCTGAAACCCATTTGACGAGCGTTGACTCGGATTTGAGAGAGAGTCAACGGTATTTTGAAATGAGTTGTGAACTAATGAAAGTATTGATGATTTGAGACTTTTAACCTAAATTTTTGGTTTATAAAGAATTTTGGGTAAAGGTTTGACATGATTTGAAAAGATGGTTTTGCAAAGGTTTTCATACGTATATGTGTATACCCTTTCAGCTTGCGGATTGGTCTCCCCCAGACGTCGACCTTAAGGGTCACGATCCACTGACCAGAATGGGTATCCCCATAGGGATCCCGTTCCAGGAGTGGGAGTTTATGTTGTGGTCCCAGACCAGATTCCGGAGAGATACTTGAACTAGATTCGGGAGAGAGCTCAGACTAGGTTCAGAGATAGAGCCTCCCAGACAGAGAATTCCTGGGAGTAGACTCGAAGTGAGACCCCGAGTGGTGTGCATGCCTTTTAGATATGAATCGTGACCATTTTCTGGGATTTGTTCCCTAGGGGATGTGTGCACCGAGTTGGCGTCGAACTTGCTCTCGATGCTAAGGAAATTTTTGTGGATACATGTTACATTTGAATTGATATAAGAAATGCCCTGATATATTTTTGTACAGATACGTATATATATATATATATATATATAGAAAGGTTACCTGTTTTTATATTGGATCGTATTTCTATGTTTTCTACTAAATGCATGTATGTTTACAGAAACGAAGGGTCATATTATATATATGTTCTAAATGAATTTATAACTGTCTTATTTTGGTCCACTCACACTTTGAATGTTTTCTTGACCTTTCAGGAGAGGAAACCGAGGAGGGCATCGACTCCGGGGCCGAGGCATAAATATCACCGTTGCGTTTGGACCACCCTGAGGGGTAGGTGTTATCTTTATTTTGTATTACTACGAACATAATGATCATTTCCCTTGTCTGACGTGTTGTAATATGAAACGCACCGGTGTGTATCTAGAACCCCCAGTAGAGGTATTTGTGTAATAAAATCCTCGGAAGGGTATTTGTGGTATTTTGGATTACTTGTCAGATAGGAGCAGGCCTTCCCAAGTAGTCCCCAGGGGGAAAACGAGGTGGATACAACATACTATCCATAAGCCAGTAGTCAAAATGACTTTCTGTGAGTCGGTGATCGATAATAACAAACCTTATGACACTGAATGGTCATAAAGAAGGTTAATATTCCGTAAACCTCATCCGAAAGTCCATGAACTGGTCAGTTGGAAAGAGGGCAACCTTTATGACACTTGATTGGTCAGAAAAAAAAGGTTTGTGCAGGGAAATGAAGGTAGCCATTATGACATTGCTGCTGGAGAGGTCAGAAAGACGGTTAGACAATTGCATAAATGTCTCGAAGGGGTGAGAAGAGAAGCTTCATCTTGATTTCCTAGGTCGAAAGAGGCAATTTTTGCCACAAGGGCCAACTGTTTTAAAACTTGAAACCTTAGTTAAAGGTGTTCATAGGTTCAGAATTTGATGGAGATCAATTTTCTGAGTTTGATTGGTTGATTGTCAGTCCCTTTAAAAACTTGGTTGTTCTTTATTTATACATGGTGAAGGAGCTCTCAACTTACCAAATTGGGTCATGCACAAGTCCTGCTTTGCCATTTTTCCCGTTGGGATACCCTCTCCCTCTCTCTCCCCCACACCCCCCCCCCCCCATGCCTCAATTTTCTTTGCGTTCTATCAGCACCGCCACGCTTTTTTCCTCTCCACGCTCAAAGTTGGTTGGGCTAGACTTGTGTCGGTCTTGGGCTTTTATGTTCTATAAGCCTTTTTCTTGAGCCCAAAAGGGATTTTTCTAGGTGTAAACATTGCCCCATGAATTTTAAATGCTTTAGTTATAAAACTTTTTTTAATTACACGATTCACACGATCATGACCTTCGCCCCATCTCTTCGCTCCAACTGTAGCTTTTAGAGGTTCCATCCAAAGTCGCTCATAGCTTTGTCTTTCTTACCGTGAATTCATCGCCTTTTCTCAGTTCTAGAAAAATCATGACTCTTAAGCTTACTCCTCAGCATAAAAATACGGATGATTCTTCTAACTCCCCCATCTTGTTACCCACCGTCACGACTCCCTTGATATGTGGTTTGGGATTTGAACCCCATTCAAGAACTTCTTCTGATATTTTGGAGTTCCTTGAAGACAATGGTGAAGTTATCCATGGTCCCTGTCTCTTGACTGATTCAGATTGTCGTTTGGCTCTTGGTCCCTGCTAGAAGGGTTCTCCTCGGACAGAGCGATAACTCTCAACCTTCACTTAAGAAACATCCAAGCTCTTCCCATATATCAATGAAAGTCATTTCCATGGAAGAACTTGGACCCTGCATGGAAGCATCTCTTCCCTTCCCTGGGTTATATTGACAGGACCCGTCCCAACTGGACTTTGATAACCGTGCTCGGTCCTGCTCCCTTCTGACAAGTCAACTGAAGTCCCAAAACTACCCCTCAGCACCTGTCAGATAAGGGATAACTGCACTGATTTCCGCTCATGCCTCCGCCTCTCGATCAGCCCCAAACGTCGTGCCACGACCTGGAGGGTCATCAAAAACATAAAAGGTGTGAGTGGACAAAAATAATAGCATTTGAAAATACATTTCAAAATACCATTTTCCCTTCCGGTTTATCAAACCATGCATGCATAGGGTAAAGCATATAAATAACCATCACCGGCTTTGCAGCCAAATCACACGAAAACACTAACCTGGCCACAAAGACCAAAACTCGTACTCAATACCAGTACGCAAAGAATCACAATCAAATCAACATCAAACAGCACTACTCACAAGTGCATTATCAATCACACAATCACATCCGCACTACGTGTAGGAAACCATCAAGCCACATTCTCGGGATCAGCCATAACTGGGCTCAACCCTCGGGATCAGTCACATCTGGGCGAATACCACATCCTTGGGATCAGACGCATCCGAGTGGTACATCCAGGCTCAGTCGCTTCCGAGAAGCTGGCTTGCCGTAAAAACAACTCACAATCATATCCCCGAGCTCCGGTCGTCTAGGTAATCCCCTAGCTTCAACCATCTGGGCACTCACAATCACAATGAAACCATTCCGGGATTACATCCCAAAACATTTTAATCAAATCCTTGACTTCAAACCAAGTCAAAATTATTCCCGAAAGGGTCTCAAGCCCAAATGCCATTTATACATAAATCCGTAAAATCTCATTTGAAAACATTAAAATAATCCCGAAATCATCCTTGACTCACCAACTAAGTCAAAATATCCTTTTTGAAACCTTTTTTACTCCGGGCCTAGCCCAAAACATCATTTGCACATTCCTGGTAAAACGTGCCTGAAAGACCGATTAAAATAATCCTTAATCACAATTACTCATGCCAAATTACCTTGACATCATTGCAAACCAAATCATGCAATCAATCATGTAAAACATTTAACTATGCATGCATAATAGTTTATAAAACAAACGTCCACTCACACACCGTCCATATCGCTCGTTTTTCGAGCTGCACGCCTTTTTGTAATTTCCAGCACTTTCCAAGAATCCCAAGTCTTGTCCAAAATCATCATTAAGGGTCACTAATGACTCAATTAATATCATCTTAATTTCTCATAATTTTCCAGGAATTAATTACGAATTAAAAACGTAACATAAGCCTTTAGACCCTCAACACAATATCGAAACGGTGTCCGATCGACTCGAAACTAACTCCAAAATGTTCGTTACATTGCATAGAATAAAAGTCATGTTGACCTCACCTTGAGAATCGTGCCCACGCGCCCTCATGCGCCGCCGGAAGCGGCTGCGCGTAGGAGCCACGCGCCTGCACAGTGCTTGCTACAGTGCATTGTCCTCACTCGATTTCCCTGCAATTGGGCTCTTCGACCTGCGACACAACCCGGTTAATTCTCCTTCAATTCGACCTTGTTTCTTTCAATTCTTTCATTGGATCTCATCTAATACATCTTAATTGAAGGTCTGTATCATTTATTTCACATGTTTCAAATTAAAACCTCTAAATCCCGAATCCCTCGTTGTCGAGTTCAATTTATGAATACACCAAATAAGGCCTTGATTATTGATTCTAATCAACCAGGAAGTCACAGAGGGGCCCTATAAACACAATTTTGAACTCAATTACATCGATTCTTACCTCGAATTAATCCAACCAAACCTCATATTTTCAGAAACGTCGTAAGGCTCATTCTCAGTAAAATCTCGATCAATTTTCCTCCCTTTTGATTTGGTTTAAGTCGTTTAGCTCCCGGAAGGTTTAATCTCGGCTTACTTCCACGTCAATTTGTCCAACACTTGAAATTAAGATTCAAGTGCCCAAAATCTGGTTTCGGGTTTTTTGGGTATTTTCAATTTCCTCTTCTCTTCTCTCTCCTTTCTTTTCTCTCACGATTTCACCCTCTCAATCCGCTCAGGCTCTCATGTTTTCATCCTGAGGAATTTGGTTGTTGTCCTGAGATCAATTACCTATTGCTCTGTTTTTGTTTGAGGGAGGGAAGCACACACACACATGGGTTTAGTTCAACTCCAGCATATATATGAATTGTCCTATCCAAATATCAGATGGCATCAATGCCACTAATTGTCATCTGCATAATGACATGTGTCACTTAAGTACCTAACTGACTCACCCACACGGCTGAATCAACCATTCACCTGCCCAAAAGACCATTTTGCCCCTGCAACACATAATTACCAAAATGCCGCTCATAATTCTAGACCCGTAACTTCCACGTACGAACTCTGATTGACGCATCCCGTCTGTCTACGGACTCAGCGCCTCGAGACCTATTTAACTATATTTACGGAAAGTCCAAAAAGTGTCATGAGCAAAAATTCAACTTTTGCCCCCATAACCAAGGGCAAAATCGTCATTTCCTTCCAATTTTTAAACTTTTCCTTTTTCAAATTTTCGCGTCGTCACAACCTTCCCCCTTTAAGAAATTTCGTCCCTGAAATTCTAATGTATCCTCTCAACAACAAAACATAAATAGCAGCTTACAACACAACTGTATAACATAGAATATTTACTAAGTATCACGAAATCATGTAACATCACAATTACTCTGAACCACCCTTTGGTCCTTTGTACGCTTCATGTTGGGCATATGGAAATTACTCGAGCTTGTGGACCCGAAGCCAAACCACTTCATTGCGGTCCGCCTCCAACCCTGGTGACTCTACTAGTAGGAGTTTGGTTTCTTCCTGCACTAGGAGTCGATGGTGCCCTGCGATCCTGATTTACCTCATCAACATTCATCGTACTACTTCCAAGTCGATATGGACAGTTTCTTCGCAAATGCCCAGGCTCCCTACAAAAATGACAGAGGGCACTGCTGAGTCGATTTGCTTCACAACGCCGCGTACCAGTCGAATGGATTGAAGCTCCACTTGACTAAACCAATGACTAGGGTCGCGATACAAGGGAGTGAGGACTAACTCTTTTTAATGTTTCCTGACTTATCAATTCAGTATCCTAAAGCTCTCGGTGTCGTCCAAAGCTTAAAGATTGTTCTCGTAGAGATAAACTAGCCTCTACTCGGATAACAGCATATGATAGCTTTCGGAGGATGGAATATGATCCCACAGTTACAGTGGACCGTATCCCATTCTTCAGCCCATACTCAAATCTGCGACACTTATCCTTTTCATTTGCCACATGCAATGGAGAAAAACTAGATAAGTTCATAAATTTCTGGTCATATTCACCCACTGACATGTTCCCCTACTGCAGTTCCAGGAACTCAACCTCTTTCGCATGACAAAATGAGCGAGGGAAACCCATGCCAATGTACAGGCAACCCATCCAGTCAACTGTAAACCATGCCACCACCTGTATGCATAGCCATCCAAAAAAAGTGGCTAATAACACCATGTCATTCGGGGGACATCTCACGACTTCAAAAATCCTTTCCAAACGAGTGATCCAATCATCGGCATCGTTCGGGCCCGACTCACCACGAAACACAGTGGCTCCTAACCGCTGAGCACTTTCTGTATCCGGGCCTTCTCTAACCCTGTCTTCGTCCCTCTCATCGTCAGGCCTTGCACGGGGCGCACGTCTCGGAGGCATGATGTAACAACATAAATCAGTAACCAAATGCTATGATACCAATTTGACAGGATCCGTCCCAACTGGACTTTGATAACCGTGCCCAGTCCTGCTCCCGTCTGACAAGTCAACTGAAGTCCCAAAACTAACCCTCAGCACCTGTCAGATAAGGGATAACTGCACTGATTTCCGCTCATGCCTCTGCCTCTCGATCAGCCCCGAATGTCATGTCACGGCCTGGAGGGTCATCAAAAACATAAAAGGTGTGAGTGGACAAAAATAATAGCATTTGAAAATACATTTCAAATAGACTATTTTCCCCTCCAGTTTATCAAGCCATGCATACATAGGGTAAAACATATGAATAACCATCACAGGCATTTCAGCCAAATCACAGTAAAACATTAACTTGGCCACAAAGACCAAAACTCGTACCCAATACGAGTACGCAAAGAATCAAAATCAAATTAACATCAAACAACACTACTCCCAAGTGCACAATCAATCACACAATCACATCCGCATTACGCGTAGGTAACCATCCAGCCACATTCTCGGGATCAGACACATCTGGGCTCAACCCTCGGGATCAGTCACATCTGGGCGAATACCACATCCCCAGGATCAGAAGCATCAGAGTGGTACATCCAGGCTCAGTCGCATCCGAGAAGCTGGCTTACCGTAAAAACAACTCACAATCATATCCCCCAAGCTCCGGTCGTCTAGGTATTCCCCTAGCTTCAATCGTCTGGTCACTCACAATCACAATGAAACCATTCCGGGATTACATCCCAAAACATTTTAATCAAATCCTTGACTTCAAACCAAGTCAAAATTATTCCTGACAGGGTCTCAAGCCCAAATGCCATTTATACATAAATCCGTAAAATCTCATTTGAAAACATTAAAATAATCCCGAAATCATCCTTGACTCACCAACTAAGTCAACGTATCCTTTTTGAAACTTTTTTTACTCCGGGCCTAGCCCAAAACATCATTTGTATATTCCTAGTAAAACGTGCCCGAAAGACCTATTAAAATAATAATTAATCACAATTACTCATCCCAAATTACCATGACATCATCGCAAACCAAATCATGCAATCAATCATGTAAAACATTTAACTATGCATGCATAACAGTTTATAAAACAAACGTCCACTCAAACACCGTCCATATCGCTCATTTTTTGAGCTGCACGCCTTTCCGTAATTTCCAGCACTTTCCAGGAATCCCAAGTCCTATCCAAAATAATCATTAAGGGTCACTAATGACTCAATTAATATCATCTTAATTTCCCATAATTTTTTGAGAATTAATTACGAATTAAAAACGTAACATAAGCCTTTGGACCCTCGAAATAATATCGAAACGGTGTCTGATCGACTCGAAACCAACACCACAATGTTCGTTACATTGCATAGAATAAAAGTCATGTTGACCTCAACTCGAGAATCATGCCCACGCATCCTCACGCGCCGCTAGAAGCGGCTGCGCATGGGAGCCACGCGCCTGCACAGTGCTTGCTACAGTGCATCGTCCTCACTCGATTTCCCTGCAATTGGGCTCTTCTACCCGCGACACATCCCGGTTAATTCTCCTTCAATTCGACCTTGTTTCTTTCAATTCTTTCATTGGATCTCATCTAATACATCTTAATTGAAGGTCTGTATCATTTATTTCACACGTTTCAAAATAAAACCTCTAAATCCCGAATCCCATGTTGTCGAGTTCAATTTATGAATTCACCAAATTAGTCCTTGATTATTGTTTCTAATCAACCAGGAAGTCACAGAGGGGTCCTATAAACACAATTCTGAACTCAATTACATTGATTCTTACCTCGAATTAATCCAACCAAACCTCAAATTTTCAGAAACGTCGCAAGGCTCGTTCTCAGTCAAATCTCGATCAATTTCCCTCCCTTTTGATTTGGTTTGAGTCGTTTAGCTCCCAGAAGGCTTAATCTCAGCTTACTTCCACGTCAATTTGTCCAACACTTGAAATCAAGATTCAAGTGCCCAAAATCTGGTTTTGGGTTTTCTGGGTATTTTCAGTTTCCTCTTCTTTTCTCCCTCCTTTCTTTTCTCTCACGATTTCACCCTCTCAATCCGCTCAAGTTCTCATGTTTTTAGCCTGAGGAATTTGGTTGTTGTCCTGAGATCAATTACCTATTGGTCTATTTTTGTTTGAGGGAGGGAAGCACACACACGGGTTTAGTTCAACTCCAGCATATATATGAATTGTCCTATCCAAATATCAGATGGCATCAATGCCACTAATTGTCATCTGCATAGTGACATGTGTCACTTAAGTACCTAACTGACTCACCCACACGGCTGATCAGCCATTCACCTGCCCAAAAGACCATTTTCCCCTGTAACACATAATTACCAAAATGCCCCTCATAATTCTAGACCCGTAACTTCCACGTCCGAACTCCGATTGACGCATTGTGACGACCCATCTCGAATTAACAGGATTAATTAAAAATTAATGATGGATTAGTGAGGCTAATCGGGGGTTAGACGAGGATTAACGAACGAGCAGGGTGAAATGACGATTTTGCCCCTAGAATGTACGAATTGTTAACTTTTCTTTCAGACTGTCAAATGGACTTTGGCCGATGATTGTGACGTAGATCGGGACGTCACGAGTTCATAGACAGGTGGTACGCTCGATTCCGACGTTCGTGGAAGAAGTTATGACGATCGGAAGTTCAAGGGCATTTTGGTAATTTGGTTGAATAAGAGCAAATAGTTAACTTTTGACCGGGGAGGTCCGATGGATGAGGGCCAAGGACCGTTACGTATATCCGGACGATACGAATCCATAGACAGGCGGCACATCGAATTCGGATGTTCGACAAAAAAGTTACGATTCACGGAAGTACGAGCGCACTATTGCACGAATTACGTAACAGATACTTTTTGGAATTAGGTGGGCCCAGATATTTGTCCCAAGACCCAATGGATGAGTGACAAGTGTCACCCATCCACTGGACACTATTTTCCCTTCATGCATATCCCTTCCTTCATCGATCATTTTTCTTCATTTCTAAACCCAAACCCGATCTCCCTTCCACCCCAAACCCAAACCAATCTCCCTTGTGACCATGACTGAGACCCTGAGAGTGAGAGAAGTGCTGGATGTTGATGGTGGCAGGCAAGAAGCAACGCCGCCATGGACGGCGGCCACAAACCCAAGAAGGTAACTCGGTTTATCCATTTTTCCATTTTAAATTCGATTTGCACGTTATGGTTGATTTTGGATGATTGGGAAATGATTAGTAGGCTTATAGGAAGGTTCTAAGGTGGTTTTAGATGGTGGTTTTGGGCTGAGCAGCCCTTGGTGCAATCGGGCAAACTGAACCGTTAGGACCAAAAATTAAACCATGGGATTTTAGTTGTTTTCCTTAGGTTTCTTGATAGGAATAGATAGGAAATGAAAAATTAGGAAGATTAGAATAAAAAAGGAGAAGATTGGACGAAAAATGAGGATTGGAAGGCCTAGGCCGGTCACGCCGATCCAGTTGCAGGCCCTGAACCGAACCGGCCAGTCTGGACCGGTTCAGTCTCTGAGGAAGACAACTGTAGCCAACGCGTGAGGCCCACGCGCAGGCCACTCCTTGGGAACGTGATGGCGTGTGGGAAGGTTTTTGGGGAAGTGTCCAACATGTCAAATCATCTATTCGATGTAACGAACATTTTGAGACTGGTTTTGTGTCAATCGGACATCGTTTCGCTATAGTTCTGGTTGTCCGAAGGTTAAGGTTCGCGTTTAAAAATAGTTAGAAATTCCGGAAAATTACGGGGCTTTAGTGAGGGGTTATACAAGTAATTAGTAACCCTATAAATTAATTAGGACAGGTTCGGGAATCCCGGAGGCGACGATTGGCCTGGGAGGACGTTTTGGCATGCGTATCGAGGCGTGGCTTCGGGCGGTCTGTTAGTGGACCCTTCTTTCGAAATTGATGCATGCATAAATGTTTTATAAGTGTTTTAATATATGTTTTGTGATGCCATGAGTGCATTTGTTTGTGGTAGCTTAGGATCGACATATTTGCACGTTTTTCGAGGTTTTCGGCTTTATGTCGTACCATTGCGTACTGCGTTTTCAATGATGGTTTGATGAATGGATTTTGGATTTGGAAATATGAAATCGGGCACGAGTCCCATTTGATTTATGAATTCTCGGACTTGGAGTCCATTTGAGTTATACGGTCGGACCGAGGGTCCCGTTGAGTTATGATCCGGGCTTGAGGCCTATTTGGTTGTAATATCGGGCTTGAGGCCCCTTTGACTGTAGTATTGGGCTTGAGGCCCCGTTGGTTGTGAAATTGGGCTGAAGCCCCGTTGATTTCTAGTTTCGGGCTTAGGGCCCAGTTATTCGTGATATCCAGGCTTGAGGCCCTGTTCTTGTAACATCGGGCTTGAGTCCCAGTTCAGTTTGTAAAATGAGAATTCGGGCATGAGACTCTATTGAACTGTGGATTTAGGCCGAGGCCTGTGAAATGGATTTAAATTGGATTCGAGGAATCCTGTTGAGATGAATCGGGTATGAGACCTAGTTGAAATACGTTTTGAGAAAGAAAGAGTTCTGAAATGTATATAAACCCTCCATATGATTTATATGGTCTCCTCCAGACGTCGACCTGGAGAGTCACGATCCACAGACCAGAATGGGTTTCCCCATAGGGATCTAGTTCCAGGAGTGGGGGTTACTATTTATGATGTGGTCCCGGACCAGATTTCTGGAGAGATGATCGGACTAAGTCCGAAGATAGAGCCTCCCAGATGGAGAATTCCTAGGAGAAGACTCGGAGTGAGACCCCGAGTAGTATGCACACTAGTATAGATATGATTAATCGTGACTTATATCGGGGATGTGTTCCCTAGGGGCTGTGTGCCCCGAGTTGGCATCTTCTCGGAAGTGCCTCGGATGGGTTATGCGTATATTGATACGTATGTGGTTTGGAAAGTGATTTGGGGGTGGAGACCCCGTGTTCCGTATTTTAAGTTTTAGAAAGTGGTTTGGGGCAGAGACCCCGTATTCTGTGGTTTGGTATTTCACTGAAAATGGTTTTGGGCTGAGACCCACGTGACGTGATTTGGGCTGAGTCCCTATTGATTTGATTTCTGTATTCCATGTTTTAAGATTGTGATTTCGGGTCGGGGATCCAAGTGTATTTATGGTTCATGACGGTTTATGGGAACCGGCATGAACCCTTGAAAGGTTTTTATGGGTCATGACGATTTATGCGAACCGGACATGAACCCTGGAAAGGTTTTGAATATGGTTGAAAAATGGTTTTATGAACGTTTTGATAAATGGTTTTCGAATGCATGCATATGCTTTTAATGAAGGGCGTAAATGTCTTTATGGGAAAATGTTTTTAATGAAATGTTTATTTTGTCCACTCAAGACTTTTAATGTTTAATGCTCTTCAGGTTGATCGCGGATGCGGGCTGTAGCAGAGATGAGACATCACACTCCTCCTTCTACGATCCTGGCGTACTCTGAAAGCCCCAGTGAGGGCTAGAGACGGAATTTTCCCTAGTCTAACACCTCGTGTCAGACGGGATCAGGCGCGTCCTACGTTAATTCCGGTGGATTTGGGATGGGTCCTGACACGCATGCCGCCTATCTACGGACTCAGCGTCTCGAGACATATCTAACGGTATTTACGGAAAGTCCAAAAAGTGTCCTGATCAAAAAGTTAACTTTTGCCCGCATAACCAAGGGTAAAATCGTCATTTCCTTCCAATTTTCCAATTTTTCCTTTTTTAAATTTTCGGGTTGTCACATATATGAACCTTGCACGACCTTGGAAACAGTAGGTTCAAAAGATGCAACATATGTATCTGGAGGAGATATGGAGCAATGACATATATCATTTGGTGAGTATAAAATTAGAAGTAAAACTGTTTCGATCCAAAACGTTACTAACAATTTGGTTTAAAACTGTTCAGGAATAAATAAAAACATCAAAGATACTAAAAAAAAACAGCGAGGATACAAAAAAAGAATAATCAATATTAAAAAAATTTATGTATTACACTTGCAAAAAATTGAATTACAAATATTACCATTATATTAAGACTTATCAAATAAACGTTACTATTTAATAATATTTTGTTACTCTTATTTGCTTATACATGTAGTTATATGAGTATATCTAGATATCTTTTTATTTTTATTACTTTGTATCAAAAATAAATTTAAAAATTAAAACCAATATATTTCTCAACGATTTAATTTGGATTTAACGGATTTTCACAAATTCAAACTGTTATTAACGGAGCAGTTTGGATTCCCAAACTGTTTTAATTTTTAACCGATCAAAATCTAAAACATTAAATAAATAACGATTTGAAACAGATCGATTAATAATTTTAACAGATTCGTACACATCTCTATATCTCTTTAAAACCCCAAATTGAATATACTAAGGATTAAAAATAAACTCAGATCCACCGTTGAAGGAACCAGGCTTATAGTTAAAATATCAAGCTTTGTGAACAATTAATTTTTAACAAATCCAAAATACCAAAAAGACCAATGCACAACTCAAATATCCAAAATATTTCACTACATTTAAGCACTTCATTTACAATGACTGAATGACCAAACAAGCCAAACAGGGGGTGAAGAAAATCTTTCCCCAATATCGGTGATTTTGCGATATATCTATAGAAATCGGTGAAATTGGCCGATAAGTAACTGAAATTTCGACGGAAAACATTGAGTTTCTTAGTTTTGCATTTAATTTACTCTTTCAAGCGAGCATTGTAGGTGGACAAAGGTATGGAAAACTTCGCCTTACCCATACGAAGCGATTGGAGGTTCTCTTGTAGCATGGGTCGTCCAGGAACATCGTCGGTGACGATGGTGGCTGCTGGGTTTCAGTCTCTTTTCCATCTTCTCCAACAAAGTTGACGGGGAAGGAGGATATAGGTATTTCGTTTAGGGGATGATTCTAAGTGGAATGGTGAAGCTGGTCTTGGCTGAGATTGGCAAATGATGGACTGATTGTTGATGGTGACTGAAACATGAGGAAGAAGATGAAGCACAGGGAAGAAGATGAAGTTAATGGGGAGAGATGAAAATAAAAACAAAAGGCAATTATTTGACATTAAAATAATATATAAAAAAAGGTGATGTTGGACTCAATTATTTGGGAATAAATAACTCAATTTCTCCAACATATGCTATTTAAAATATTGTTTTAGGGAAAGATATTTATGAATAAATAATTCAATTATTTTGCGTTAAAATCATAAATTATTGATTTGTTGTGAAGATATTTTATGAATTAAATAAACAATTAATTATAACAAAAGAAAGAAAGAAATGAATAGATATTAAGAAGGACTAGTACTAAATGCCATATTATTATTATTGTTATTAAAAAACATTTTTTTTTAACTAAATGGGATGTTAAGAAAATGTCTAATTTATAAATAAATATTATAAAATAAAAAAATTCTAATTTAGAAAGACTTCAAATATACTATGAAATACTTTAAATATAATTTTATTAATCTTAAATGTATTGTTAATTTATTATTAATTAATATGCACTCAAATCTAGTAAACATCTACTTGTTTTTTGGTAAAATTGAACAAGTAAAGTATGATTAAGATCGAAATTTCGGAAAATCTAACTAGCGACATCTAAAAGGGGTGAAGGAAATTGACCAAAATTTTCACCACTCTTTCTTGTTTTAAGCCCATAACTCTCTTTATAAAATCAAAACGATCGAAATAGGGTATTAATCAATGAAATTTGGACGTAAAAATATCAATTTTGAGCAAGGTCATACTGTCGTAAAAATATCTAATTTGATGCAAAATATAAAATTATGTTGAACTGAAGTAAATTATATTGAATAAAAAACTTATGTTGAATGATTAATTTGAAAATTAATTGATTTAAAAAAAATATGAGATGAACATACCATTAACAAGAATTTGTTTTCTCAAATTTTCACTATTTAATATCTAATTTTTTAAATCATTATATAAATATAAACTTCCTAATTTTTTAAATTATTATATAAATATAAACATCACTATTATATAAATATAAACATCACTATTATATTTTTTTTATATATTTTTAATTATATTAACATTCAATTATAATAATTCACTTTAATTTATATTTCTGTTCAAAATTTTATGTTAATAATTATCTACAAAATTCTATTATATCGTACTATTATATCGTACTATTCATTAACTAACAATAAATTTAACGATATAAATATTTCAATTATTGTGTGCAACACAACACAGATTGACAACGACATTGACAAGCCAAAATTTAATTAACAAAAAGAAAAAATTAAAATCAATTTCATAGATGTCATGTCACTTTCAAAAAAGTGACAGCTCACATGACAGCGCAAGCAGCTGGGTTTTCATCACTGAATGCCGTGGTGTACCGCACTTCAGTGGAGCTCGCACGTGCCAGGCTCCGGAGCTGCGGGTCCTCCACGTTCCGCACGTACCCGGACGGAGCCTTCTTGTCGTACACTCCAGCGGCGTAGGGATGCGCCACGACGTCGTATGGGACGTAAGGCCAGAACTCCACCTTCTTGCCCGTCCGATGTGCGACACGTGCCAACACCTTTCCAGGGTCGACGTATCCGACGACTGTCAGCTTGTGAGCCTTCCGCTCCACGACCACTTGCGTCACGCCTTTCATCCCCTCCACCGATCTCTTCACCTTCCTCTCGCACCCTTCGCAGTCCATCTTCACCTTGATCTCCACCGTCTGATAAAAAAACAAAACAGTTTGAGAGTCGAGACTTAAGTTAGATTACATTCGTCGCATTGTACACGTGGCGGAAACCCATTAGCTTTTACTGGGTTTTGTTTTGAGAGCTTTGTTCATCATACAGACACAGACAATGGGATACAGCTCAAAAGAGTAAATTCCATGGATTTTATCAAAAGAAGTCCAAAATTTTCTCCTTTTCAAGATAATTTGATCCATACTTGGAAGCAGAAGATTCAAATAAAAATTTCACCAAAAAAATACTCAATTAGCAAAACTAATGAGCTAAATAAAGCAAAAGGCAAAGGCAAAAGCAGGGCAAGTCCTAAAAAGCAGGTCAAAATTACGAACTTATGAACCGTTGCGTTGAATTTTAATACTTTAATCTATACAAAATAACTGACGCATCCCAAATTTTCACCAACATGGATCTTAAGCAATCCAGAAATAAATTAAATTTTCAGGATTTAGATTCTTGTGAAGAAAAATACCTGGAATTGCTTGCGTTTCCTGTGCGAACTCGCACCTGAGCAATCAAACAGATTAGAAAAATGATCTAAAGCACCCATTAGTAAGCCTTCTGATTTCGAACAGATTTGAAACAAATATCAGACCAATTTGAAAAAATTAGAAGGACCAAGAAAATATCTGAAGAGTTTGGATATTTTTAACAGAGAAAATATTTGTACTACAGAGGTAGGGGTTCCCTCATTTTTATACGCAGACGAGGCTCTTGGGATCTTTTTTATTCTAAAATAATCTGCGTCGTCGATATATAGAAGTCCACCAAAAGATCTGGGTCGTCAGTTGATGTCAGCAGTCTCGTAGTAGGGCTAATCGTTCTGGTTTTCCGACACGTGTCCTGTTGGCTTCTATGTCGATGATCGGGTGGGGGCGGGCGCATCCATAACGGACGAGGCTACTCTTGCACCGACTGTGTGGGCCCGTGGATTTTGGCGCGACACTTAGATGTGCGGCACGCTTACGACGTGACTCTCTATAGGTGCATTTGAAAGGTGGGAATGGGTCCGGCCTTTTTGGGCCCACTTTAAATATTGGGGACGGGTACATGACCCCATAGCGTGGCTTATAGCGTATTTAAACCTGTGGCAGAGCGGGCACTGGAAAGTTTCACCCGTTACAGTTTCAAATCCCAACGTAGTGGTCCAACCGTCCAACAATCTCTTTTAGTATATCTGATTACTTTTTGATAATATTATTTTTTAAATTTTAAAATTCCTAATAATCATAATAATTTCTTAAATACTTTTTAAAACTTTTAAATAAAAATTATTTTCATTTTATGAAAATATTCCACTCACTTATAAGAAAATCATTCTTCATTTTTTTTATTTTAATGAGCAATGTAAAAATAAATTGATTTAAAAAAAATAAGTAAACGTAAGAATTTTTCAAAAACACTTTTAAATTTTAAATTTGAATTTTTTTTATCATCTAATATTAAAAAATTAGGATAAACACTTATGGTTTAAGATTTAGAATTTAGATTTTATATCCGAAGTTTAAGAATTAAACTCTAAATCCTAAGTGATAAGCTTTTTCACCACTACCCTACCTAAACACTCCCCACTAAGGATGGATATAAATCTGTTAAAATTATTAATTGATTCACATCAAACTGTAATTTATCCAACTATTTAGCTTTGATCGGATAAAAGTCAAACGATTTGATAATCCAAACTGCTTCGTTAATAACTATTTGATTTGTATTTTTATTTTGGAAATTAGTTAAAATCAAACCGGACTGCTAATGAATATATTATTTTTTATATATTTTTAAATCTATTATTAATATAAAGTGAAAATAATAAAAATAAAAGAATACCTAGATAAATACATGTATACTCAGATAAGAGTACAATAAAAGATTAGTAAGTGATGATATTTGTTTGATAAATTTTAATATAATGGCAATATTTGCAATCCATTCATTTGCAAACTTAATATAAAAAATTTTAAGTATTGACTATTCAGCTGTTTTTGGTATTCTTATTGTTTTTTTTTAATATCTTTACTATTTTTTATGCATAAATAGTTTCAAACCGTTTCGATCCAAACTAAATTGTTAGTAATCGTTTGGATCGAAACAGTTTCATTGTTAGTGTTAGAAAATTCAAATTATATTGAACCGTTAAGATTTTCACAATTTGAATTTAGATATTGTCAATATTCCTATTGAACCGCATCGTGCCCACTGTAACGCCCTGTAAATTCGAGAAATGAAATTCATGACGTTTGAATGTAAATTGGCAATTTAATCCCCTTTTTATGAGGCCAAAATTGAATTTTTTATCTGAATAATTTTTGGACCGTTCGTGAGGACCATTACTGACACGACCTACCCCAAATCCCCCGGGATTAAGGGATAAGCCATGCTCCCGTCTAAACTTACATGCGACGTGAAGATTAAGCCGACGTCCAACCTCCATGTAACACGTAAGCCGAACAAGAGATTCCCAAGCTAACCATCTAAAAACTTCCGGACTTCCCAGAGTGCGCAGAACTTACTGTGGATCGCGTGTGTGATGTCCCTGTCTCTCTAACAATAGCCAGCACCGCATCAAACCTGCAGGGTATCGAAAACATAAAAAGACTGTGAGTGGACAAAACAAATAATAAGTTTATAAAATAGTTAATAAGAAATCATATTTATACCCTCCATTTGAAAACCAATGCATGCATATAAAACACATTTCATAAAACCATTTCACATTCAAGTTAATATAACCATTCATGAAACCAAAGCCAGAAATCATTGCATTTTCTCAAATTCCGGGCCTTAGCCCAAAATCATCAAAATCCATATCATCCGGGTCATAGCCCAAAACATCTGAAAACCATTATTGAAAACCATCAAGTTATCATCGAAATCCAAAACACGTTTGAAACCACTTTTGAAACCCATTTCAATCAATCGAACCTGCATGATCTACCCGAGTCTTTAAACTCAATAGCAATCCGAGTCTTTAAACTGAATCCAGGCCTCAATATAATCCGAGTCTTTAAACTCCGTAGTCTTTAAACTCAATAGGCCTATGGAGGAAATCACAATATCCGAGTCTTTAAACTCAATCTGGGTTTTTAAACCCGATCCGGGCCCGCCCCCGTCACATATCATATCCGGGTCTTTAAACCCAATAACTAGATCCAGCAAATCCAATCCAAAACCATTTTAAAACCATTTCCAAATCTGAATCCGAAATCACCATTCTGAAGCCAAGTTTGCATCTAGAATCATCATTCCGAATCCAAATCCAGAAATCCCTTTTCAAGCTCCAAAACCGAATCCCGATTCCGAAATTCGATTCCAAAACATGAAATCACATTTATCAAAATCACTTTTATGAACAGGGCCTCAAACCCGAAATCACTTTTCTAAAATCCATTAGAAATCATTAAAATCAAATCATATTTCAAATCTCAAATCATAGTCTCATAACCATTATCAAATCAAGCATAAAACCATAATCTAGTAAAATGTGCAATTACGTCATTATCTCGAAATACGTGCAAAACAGAAATCATAAAGATCATAATCATAAACATAGGAATCACGTATAGAAAACATATAAAAACATTTATGCATGCATCATAAGTTAGAAAGCAAAGTCCACTCACAAACCGTTTACGTTGTTGCCTTGATACGCGTGCAATCACGCCTTCCTGGCCAAACCGCAAACACCAGCTTCCCGAACCTGTCCAAATCCCATAATAAGGTCACTAACTACTTCATAAAGCTTCTACTAAAGCCCCGTAATTTTCCTGAATTTTTAACTATTTTTAAACGAGCCCTAAAACCTTCGGACATTCCGAAAACTATCGAAACGATGTCCGATCGACGCGAAACCAGTGCCAAAATGTTCATTACATCGATTACATTATTTCACATGTTGAACACTTCCCCGTCAGAGGCACCACGCGCCTTCACCCGCCGCCCAAAGGGGCTGTGCGTGGGGCTTACGCACCAGCACTATTCATCTTCAACCTCTGTTAAACTCGGTCCAGACCGGTCTAACTCGAACCAACATGGGCGGTTTTTCCTTCGTTTTCAGTACATTTTCAACCTCGTTTATCCTATTAGCTTCGTCTCGGTGTTATCTATCCATCTATGGCTTTAAATCACAGAACCAAGGTCTGAATCATACCTTCCCGATTGTTGATTCCACACCAAACCTTCCTTCTCGGTTCTAGTCACCACAGGCCACCTATGGTCTTGTTTTCGATTCCTATCAACTCCCTTGACCTCCAGACCACACCTCCAAACATTAAAATGCATTACTAACCACAAATTCATGTTTTACCATTTGTACATCAAAACAAACATTCACCGAAAACTTACCCACCGTCGCCGTCGTTGCACCACCGTGGCTTCCACTCTCATCGTCCTAACTTCTCCTTTCTTTTCTATTCAGAAGCCATGAGCAGAAGATGTCATTTGAGAGGTTTGGATGGGTTGGGTTTCACGATCACACCCGGTCTCTGTTTTTTACGGGCTTAAGGCCATCGTCCACCGCAGCTCACGGTGATCATGGCACGGGGATCGTCTCAACTCTCTCTCCATTTCTGGTTCATAATTCATGGGTCAAGAGATCACTTTGAGGAAGGTTTGGGTTCAATATCACTAATTTTCATCTCTGTTTTCACTCTCACCCGTGCAACCAATTATCATTCCCTTTTAAATTTCATTGTGAGGTGGCTACAAACGTTCCACAGCCTTCCAGAGAGGGACAAGTGTCCCAAATCTGATGGGAAACCATCCCAAGGCAGCCACCTGTCCAACTTTAACTGGGCATAGCAAAAAGACCAAATTGCCCTTGCCTTACAAAATTACCATTTTGCCCTTGGCCTTTTTCAACCAAAATCCTAGCTGTCCCAAATCCAATGACAACGTGCCGCCTATCGTTGTACTCAGGGGATCGAGACCTATCTAACGGTCCTTAAATTACATGAGAAGTCCATGTCGTATGAAAAGTCAACAGTTGCCCATTTTCAACCAAAGTACCGAAATACCCTCGAAATTTCGAACATCATAACTTCTTCCTCGAATGTCGAAATTGGACGTGCCACCTATCTATGAACTCGTGACATCCCAACCTACGTCACAGTCATCGGTCAAAGTCCATTTGACCGCCCAAACAAAAAGTCAATGTTTTGCCTATTCCAAGGGTAAAACTGTCATTTTGCACCGTCCGTTCGAAATCACCCAATTAATTTCTGAGTAACTTCACTAATTTGTCATTAATTACTAATTAAATCCCGATTTCCAGGACGGATCGTTACAATTACGTAGGTCTGGGATTACTGAGTCTGTAGATAGGCGACATGCTAAAATTGGAGGTTGGACAAATTAGTTACGGGTCTAAAATCCCTAAGGGTATTTTTGTAATTTTGACACTAGGGGTATTTTTCCTCCTTGTGTTAAAAGGGTGAGTCAATAGTGTTCAATTAGAATGATGACAAGTGTCACCATATTGTAAAACTTTGTTGTGCCTTTCGCGTGTGTGTACAAGTTTAAGTGTAAGAATTTTAAAATGGTTTGTAAAACCGAATGAAAAACTTGAGCTTTTGATCTCAACTAGAAACAAGAGAGAATCAGATAAAGAATAACCAAAAAAGAATAGAGAAGAAGAAGAAGAAAATATAGGGGGAGGAAGAACAACCCGAGACTCAAAAACAACCAATTAGAGCATCCAATTTAGATTCTTCAAAATTGGACTTGGAAGCATCTTATTTGGACTTGGACGACCATGATAGCCTAAAGATTTATAGGAATGATGACATGACCCACCCCCAATCCCCCTGGATTAAGGGTTAAGCCATGTGACATGAAGGCTAAACCGTCGTCCAACCTCCATGTAACACGTAAGCCGGACAAGAGATGTAACAACCCGTCCTGAATTCCAGGATTAGATTAAGACTAATTACTGATTAGTGGGGCTAATCGGGGATTAGTCAAGGATTAACGGACGTTCAGGGCGAAACTACGATTATGCCCCTAAACGAGGGTAAAAAGTTAACTTTTGACCCGGGAGGTCCGATGGCTGAGAGCCAAGGACCGTTACGTAGATCGGATCGATACGAGTCAGTAGACAGGTGGTACGTTGAAATCGGACGTTCGACGAAAAAGTTACGGTTCAAGGAAGTTTCGAGGTACTATTCACAGCGGTACATTTTACGAGGAAAAAGTGGACTTATGTCCTAAAGTGGGCCCAAATATTTTGAAGTGGCCCAATGGATGAGTGACAATTGTCACCCATCCAATGCCCCATTCCCTTCCTTCATGCATCTGTTTCCCCCTTTCTTGTTCCATTTCCCACCAAACCCAACAACCTATCGAACACGACCCCAAATCCCTTCCCCCACCTGGTTTCGACATGAGATAGGAATAGGGAGTGACTGAAGGCCGTGAGGACGTGATGGTGGCTGGGTGAAGACAGGACCGCCGTGGACGGCGGCGTTGGCCCAGGGAAAGGTAAAAACTGTGACCCCTTTATATTTCAAAATTTCAATTTCAGGTTTTGGATGTTGAGGAGGGTATCTGTTGGTTAGGATATGTTTAGGGGATTGGTATGAAGCTTAGGAGAAGGTTTTGGAGGCTGAGGACGGCTGAGAAAGCCCGGAACGGCGGCTAGAAAGTTTTCGGTAGCTACCCACCGAATTCAAATTCCGGCCAAGTTAACCCAATCCGATCCTCCCAATCTGTTTTTAGGGATCCCAGAAACCTATTAGAACCCTTAGGTTAAAGGTTGGACCCCTAGAAGTACCCTGAACATCCAATGGAAGTTTTGTTTCAAAATGGGTTTTAGAACCAATGGGTTTTAGGCTTGGTTTCTAGGTTTTGAGGACATGGTTAGGTTGGAAATGTTGTTAGGAAGCCATAGGGGTTGGAATGGAGGAAAAAGGATAAAAAAAAATGAAGAAGATATGGCCTTGGACCGTTCACGCCGGTCTAGGCGAACCGGACCGGCCTGGCCGAAGGACAAGGATGAGACCCATTTGGCCTTATACGGTGCTTATACGTATTATGCTTTCTACCATGGTTTAAATGAAATGTTGTTGGATTTAAAAAGGATAAACTCGGTTATGAGACCCATTTGGTTTTGTTTCGGGCATGTGGCTCTATGAATGACCTACGAGTCTGAGTCGTGGTCGCAGCGAGTGTTTTGTGCACGGCGACGGGCGATACGGCGCTCGCCACCAGACTGGGATGTGTTCCTTGCGGAGAGGTCACGATGCATGTCCCATTGTCTAGCAGCCACTAGAGGCTTGACTTCGGAGTGCTGACGGTTCAGGATATCGATCGGTGATGGGTCCACCATGATCTAGAGGTGGTCGAGTCGGTTGATACGTTCACGGCGACATACCAGGATTGAGGGTGGTCCTGGACGGATGGTTGCACGGATCATTATGATTGGAATCATGACTGACCCTGAGATATTGGGCTCGATGCCCAATTGAGTCATGAGTTCGGGCTCGAAGCCGAGTTGGTTTACGTTGTGATTTCGGGTCGGGGACCGTAAATGGATTTCTGGTTTCATGACGGTTTATGGGGACCGAGCATGAATCCTTTGAAAGGTTTCAAGAATGTTTTCGATATGGTTATTCATATACCATCCTTATGGATAGTCTCCTCCGAGGAGGGTCGTTGGCTTGGGTGGACCCCGGAGTAGTCATGGAGCACTAACTGAGTAGAGTCGCCCCCGTTGGGTACCTTTCTCTCAAGAACGCTTATGGATTATAACCCCCAAGGAGGGTCATTGATCTGTGGACATTGACCTAGGTAGACCTTGGGGAGACTTGGGATTTGAGACCCCGGGTAGCACGCACGTAGCTTTAGAAACCGTGACAGGATTGGTTATGTGATTTATATTTATATGTTATATAATTGGATTTCTGGTTTTGGGCTGAATCCCACATGGATTTAGGCAGTGGCCCGTACGATTGGTTTAATTTACGATTTTGGGCCAAGGCCCTAGCGGTTTAGTAAATGGTTTTCGAATGCATGCATGCTTTTTAGTGAAGGATATAAATGCCTTTTGTGAAAATGTTTTAATAAAGTATTTGTTTTGTCCACTCACATCTTTTAAATGTTTTGACTACCCTTCAAGTTGATCGCGGATGCGAGCTGTAGTAGAGATCGAGACATCACACTCCTCCTCCGGATCATGGCGTACTCTGAAGGCCCGAGCGGGCTAAAGTCAGAAATTCCCTTGTCTGACACTCCGTGTCAGATGGGATTAGACGTGTCCCGCGTTAATCCGGGGGAGATTGGGACGGGTCCTGACAAGGGATACCAGGTCAATGTACCAAAAACACCTTCCGTTGTCCCAGAATGCGCAGAACTTATTGTGGATCGCGTGTGTGATGTCTCCGTCTCTCTCTCACAACAGCCCGCACCTCATCAAACCTAGAGGGTATCGAAAAACAAAAGACTGTGAGTGGATAAAAATAAATAATAGGTTTAGAAAACAGCTTATAAGAAAATACATTTATACCTTATACGAAAAACCAATGCATGCATATGAACCATTTCATTTCCAAGATATGAAAACCATTTCCGAAAACCATAAATCAGAATCAAGTACCACTCAACCCAAAATCCATCAAATCCAAATCTTCTGGGCCACAGCCCAAAACATCTGAAAACCAGTGAAAAACTAACCAAAAATCACAAATCAATCAATTTGCTGGATCTCACATATATCAGGCCTTCCCGGAATATCAATGAGTCTTTAAACTCAAAACACAATCAACATACCTCGGAGGATATCACAATAACCGAGTCTTTAAACTCAAAATATATACCGAGTCTTTAAACTCAAAACATATCAATCCAGGGCCATCCCCCGTCATCAATCAATCGAGACTTTAAACTCAAAACCAGATACAACCATATACCGGTCTTTAAACCCAAAACCAAGTATCAACTGGTCTTTAAACCCAAAATCAAGTGAAAATCGTACAAAATTCAGAAATCCATCAATGTCCAATTTCCAAAACCAAATCCGAAATCAACAATTGAAATCCCAATTTCAAATCCAGAAATCACTTTAAAACTGAAATCACGTTTATCGAAACCACTTTTATGAACTGGGCCTCAAGCCCGAAATCACTTTCCAAAATTCATTTATCAATCCTTGAAATCAAACCATAATTCAAATCTCAAAATCAAATCATCGAAATCACATCAAACCGGAGCATAAGATCATATCTCGTAAAACGTGCAGAAACGTAAATATATCGAAATAAGTGCAAAATAGAAATCATAAAGATCATAATCATAAACATAGAAATCACGTATAGAAAACATGATAAACATTTATGCATGCATCATGAGTTAGAAAGCAAAATCCACTCACAGACCGTTTGCGTCGCCGCCTCGATATGGGTGCACTTACGTCTTTCCAAGCCAATTCCCTATCACCGGACTTTCCAAACCTATCCAAAGCCCATTATAAGGTCACTAACTACTTCACAATGTTTATATGAAAGCCCCGTAATTTTTCTGAATTTTTAACTATTTTTAAACGAGCCCTAAAACCTTCAGACATCCCGAAACATATCGAAACGATGTCCGATCGACTCGAAACCAGTCCTAAAATATTCGTTACTTCAAATACTTTGAAAACATGTGTTGAAAACTTCCTCAAAATCCGTGCCATGCGCCCCCTCGCTCCCCACAAAGGCGCTGCGCGTGAGGTCCACGCGCCGGCTACAGTCGTCTTCAACCTCCGGTCCGGTTTAGACCGGTCCAACCCGAACCGCCGTTCACGGTTTTGTGCCCATTTCCAGTCAGTTTTCAGTCCTTTTTATACCATGAGCTTCGTCCAACCCTTCCCTAGCCATCTATGACCTTAAAACATGGATACTAACTTAGTTCACACCTTCCAATTCGACAATCAAAACGTCCAAGTTCCCGTCGCCCATGTCTCGGGTTTCCGGTTATCTCTGTCCCTAATTCCATGTCCATTAGCTTTCGTTTGACGTCCAAAACCTCACCCAAATAACCATTTCGATCTTCAATCATCACAACCAAAGTGGCCATTTTCGAATCAAAATAGCGCTTCACGGGAATTTCACTTGCCATCCATCTTAGGTCTCGAAACCAGGCTTATTCAACTCCCTAGACCTCTAGAAACACCTTCCCATCAACTGAATCGGTAAAAACCCATGAGAATACGATTTTTCATTTTCAATTGAAAAGCAGAATTTCATGGGTTTCACAGGATCCTTACCTCAACCCGCCGTCGTGGACCACCGTGCCACCACCATCATCCTCGTCTAACCTTCCTCTCTCATTTCACTTCAGACATCATAGGCAATAGATCACCTATGGGAGAGGTTTGGGTTCTCTCTCACACACACACACACACACACACACACACACACACACACACACACACACACACACACACACACACACACACACACACACACACACACACACACACACACACACACACACACACACACACACACACACACACACACACTCACTGTTCTCTGTTTTTCCAAACTGTGCAAACCATTTTCACTATTTAAAAACAAACGTATAAGGCGATGAGGAAACCTTCGACAGCCATCCAGAGAGGTCCAGGTGTCCCAATCTGGTTTGGCATTAATCCTAAGACAGCCTTCCAATTATCACTGGGCACAAATCCCAATGCAAACGATGACCAAAATGCCCTTGAGGCTAAATTATCAAAATGTCCCTCGCACGTTTAGACCAAAATTCTAGCCGTTAGAAGTTCGATGATAATGTGCCACCTATCGTTGTATTCAGGGAATCAAAATCTACCTAACGGTCCTCGAAATACATGGAAAATAGTTGTCGTATAAAAAGTCAACAATTTGTCCCTTTCAACAAAATTACCAAAATACCCCCGAACTTCCGAACCACATAACTTTTTTCTAGAATGTCTGAATCGGATGTGCCACCTATCTACGGACTCGTGACGTCCCGAACTACGTCACAGTCATTAGTTAAAGTCCGTTTGATAGCCCGAACTAAAGGTCAACGTTTCGCCCATTCCAAGGGCAAAATTGTCATTTCGCACCGTCCGTCCGGAAGCATCTAACTAATCACCGATTAACTTCACTAATCCATAATTAATCACTAATCTAATCCTGAACTCCAGGACGGGTCGTTACAAATTAGGTGCAGGAACGCCTGGAGTGAAAGATTGGGAAATCGGCCGAAAATCATTGAATGGACGTTGGAGTTAGCTGACTCCTGAAATTTCTAAAGAGATTACAGTACATAATTGAGCCGCTTGGAGAATTTGTGACTGGATATTTACTTTTATAAATATGATGCATGTAACGACCAGGAAATTCGTAAAAGGAAAAATTGGAAAATTTGAAGGAAATGACGATTTTGCCCCTAGTTATAAGGGCGAAAGTTGACTTTTTGATCGGGGACCTTGTTTGGACTTTCCAGGAGGACCGTTGGATAGGTCTCGGGACGCTTAATCCGTAGACAGGCGGCACGCGTCAATCGGAGTCCGAATGGAAAAGTTATAGGCCTCCAACGGCGAGGGGCACTTTGGTAATTAACCAAGGAAGGGCAAAATGGTAATTTAGGGCAGTAGGATAAGTTGGGCGGCTAATTGGCTGATTCAGCCACTTTGGATGAGTCCTAAGGTTGCTATGCAGCATCGGTCATTCAGCAGAAAAGTATTAGTGGCAGTTGCCGCTTAAATTAACTTAAATCATTTACATGAACAATTACACCATATATACATATCCCTTGCTGATCATGGTTGATCAAATTAACTCCAGATGCTAAGAGACTTAACAGAGATAATAACAAGGGATTTATAGAGTGAAAAACGAGGAAAAAGAAGAGAGAAGACAGAAAGAAAACGTCCAAACCCGAAGACTTAACCCGTGAAGCTCATACCTTTAAAAAATTCAAATTTGAATTTAGAGCTCGAGATGATTCAAATTGAGATTAAATTAAGCCTTCTGGGATCAATTCGATTAGGATCAGTTCAAATTCGATGCAAATTGGAGTTGTTTCGGACTAGAACAGAGAAGGGGAAGACTTCGAATTTTCGAGCTTGAGTCGAGGAATTTGAGACATGGAACGTTGAAATTGATCTTGGAAATATAGTTAGTAGGATCCCACGATGCTCCCTGATGCATCAATTGAAAGAAAACAACGAGAAATTGTGGAGATTGGACGATGAATAGTGATTCGGTGTTCTTCGAATAGTCGAGCTTGATTCGACTGGATTGAGGTAAGTATTCATGTAATTGAATTCACAAAACCTAAATTGGGTTTATAACAATGCTGTAGGATGAATTAATTGTGGAAATTGAACACGAATTGGGCAGGATTGAACCAGGTTGCACCGCAGGACCCGTTTGCAGGGGAAACGGGTAGAGGTGACGATGAACAGTAGCCTGGTTACTATAGCTGGCGCGTGGGGGGCGCGTGAGCAAGATTTTCGAGGATTCGAGATTGCTGGAAAATGTTGAAAATTACAGAAACACGTGCATCTCGAAAATCGAGCGGTTTGGACGGTGTGTGAGTGGACGTTTGTTTTATAAACTGATATGCATGCATAGTTAAATTTTTTACATGATTTATGGAATGATTTGAATTGCAATGTTTTGATTTGATTATTTCTGGATTTAATGATTATTTTAATCGGTAATTCGGGCATGTTTTATGAGAAATGTGCGAATGATGTTTTGGGCTAGGCCCGGAGTCAAAAGGTTTTGAAAAGGATATTTTGACTTAATTGGTGAGTCATTGATGATTTATGGATTATTTTATTGTTTTAAAATGAGATTTTACGGATTTACGTATAATCGGCATTTGGGCTTTAGACCCTGTTGGGAATGCTTTTGACTTGGTTTGAAGTCATGGATATGATTGTGTTTGCGATTGTGGGTACTAGATCATGTTCTGGATGGTGCGAGTGCAGTTCCTAAACGTGACTCAGATGTTGCGTGAGTGCAGTTCCCGAGTATGTGGTACGTCTAGATGGTGCGTGTGCAGTTCTCAGACATGACTGATATGACTCAGATGGTGCATGAGTGCAGTTCCCGAGGTTGGCCTGTGCGGATGTGACAGTGTGATTGTTTGAACACTTGTGAATAGTGCGGATTGATTGATTGTGAACTTGTGAATAGTGCTGTTTGATGTTGATTGTGATTACGTATTGGTATTGAGTACGAGTTTTTGGTCTGTGTGGCCAGGTAATTATGTTTTCACATGTTTGGCTTGAGAGCCGGGATTTGATAGGTTTCATGTGATTTGACTGGAAAGCAGGTGATTGTGATTCATATGTTTTACCCTATGCATGCATGGTTTGATAAACTGGAGGGTAAATGATGTATTTTGAAATGTGTTTCAAATGATATTATTTTTGTCCACTCACACCTTTGTTTTTTATGACCCTCCAGGCCGTGGCACGATGTTCGGGGCTGATCGAGAGGCGGAGGCATGAGCGGAAATCGGTGCAGTTATCCCTGGTATGACAGGTGCTGAAGGGGGCATGACCGGGCACGGTTATCAACGTCCAGTTGGGACGGGTCCTGTCAATGCATGTATGGTTAAATATTTTATTATGTGATTTGAGTCACAATGATTTATATAATGAACTGAGATGATTTTTCAGGATTTATGGATTTATTTCTAAACATGGGTTTATGTTAGTGTTGGTGGAAACTGTGTTTTGGGTTTAGGCTCAGCTTGGAAATGGTTTCGATTTGGATTTGGATTCATGGAATTGTTTTGAAACTTGGATTCATATTCAGTATACCTAGGATATGTAATCCCTAGTGTTCCTCAGATGTGTAATCCTCGGAATTCCTCGGATGTGTAATCCTGGGATAACTCAGATGTATAATCCCCAAGTTGACCTCGAATGTGTAATTCCTGAGTTGGCCTCGGAAGTGTAATTCTTGAGTTGTCCTCAAATGGGTAATCCCTGAGATTTGACTATTTGGTAGTGTTGGTTTTTTATATTGTGTCCAGGTGTTTTCACATGATTTGATTAACATGGATTTCGAGAAATTTGGGCCATGAACTTTTGATGATGTGTGGGTCCCACGATTTATTGTTTGACTTGAATGGAAATTCAATTGCTCATGTTTTACTGTATACATGCATGTTTTATAGTTGGAGGGTAAAGTTTGGTGTAAAAATGTATTTTCAAATACTTATTTTTGTCCACTCGCACTTTCAATGGTTTTGTAGACCCTTTAGGCCGTTGCACAAAGATTGGGGTTAACCTAGAAGCGGAAGCATGACCAAGATGTTAGTGCATTGATTCCTTATCTGACAAGTGTTAAGGGCATTTCTGGAACTTTGGTTGATCTAGCAGAGAGGTGTTAAGGGCAGTTATCAAAGTGTTTTTGGGAGGAGTCCTGTCACCTAGCCCTACGTGTAATGACCCGTCCCGAATATCAGGATTGAATATTAATTAATTATGGTTTAAAATGACTAATCGGGGATTAGTTGAGTGAAATCGGACGAATTGTGCAAAATGACCGTTTTGCCCCTAGCGTGGGCAAAATGTTGACTTTTAGTTCGAGCGGTCAAACGGACTTTGATCGATGACTGTGACATAGTTCGGGACGTCACGAGTTCATAGACAGGTGGCACGTTCGATTCCGACATTCGAGGAAAAAGTTATGACGTTCGGAAGTTCGAGGGCATTTTCGTAATTTGGCTAAAAAGGGGTCAAATGTTGACTTTTGACCCGGGAAGTCCAATGGACGAGGGCCAAGAATCGTTACGTAGGTCGAGTCGATACGAATTCATAGACAGGCGGCACGCCGAAATCGGAGATTCGACGATGAAGTTGTGGTCACGGGAGCGAAATCGATTAACCGAACGAACCGGGATTTCGATTAAAATATTATTAAATAGTGAATAGTGATCAAAGTTTGTGAACACTTGGATGAGTGACAAGTGTCACCCATCCCTTGTTTTGAGGCCCTAAATTGTGGAACATGTTTCCCATTAATCCATATTTTTTAATCATTCCTTATCATGCATTCTTCATCATCCGTCATCTTCATTTCTTCATTTATTTTCTTCAAAACCATATACCTCAATCCTACACAAACACCTCTCAATCATCATCCATTGCTTATGACCCGTGAACGAAAGTTGGAGAGGATGTTGAGACGAACCCAATGGTGGCCACGGTAAGGACCGTTGTGCACGGTGGCCGGAATTTTGGAAGGTAAAACCGTAGGATTCAAATTTTGGGTTTTTGATTTTGATGGTGTTGATCGATTCTAAGCTTAGGATGATGTTCTTTGAGCTCTCACGAGCTTGTAGGTGCAATTTGGGACGAATTTGGACGTTGGAGGTGAACGGAATGATGATTGGAAATCTGGCCGAAACTTTGATTGGCCATAACCTAAAATCCAGGTACTTTCTGAATTTTCTGGGTTAATATTTGGAATCCTTGGCTCGAGTAGATGGATTTACATAGGTAGAACGTCGAATTTGGTTGAGAAACGAGTGAGATATCGAAGTTTGAAGTTTGGGGCATCAATGGAGTTTTCCGGCGAGAAATTCCGGCGAGTTGCCGTCGAGTTGACTCGGTCTCCGGCGAGTTGACTCGTTGACCAGCGAGTTGACTCGTTGACTCTGACCCGTTGACGTTTGACCGTTGACTTACTGTTCATGATGATGTCAGCGTTGACTTTGATGACATCATCGTTGACTTTTTGGTCACCATTTGACTAAAACTTTGACTCGCGCGTGTGGGCGCGTGGGAGCGTGTTTTTAGGTGGGACCAGGACTATTTTAAGGGTTTCGACGATCTGGATCCAATGGCGGTGGTTTCGGGTCGATCGGAGATCGTTAAGTTGGTCAAATCAAGGGTTTTCACCTCGGGAAACGTGTACGAGACACGTTGACCTTTCCGGAAAAATTTAGGGTTCTTAATATGGACTTGTATAGGTTAGTAGTAACCTTTGGATATGATTTGGACAGGTCAAGATGACCCAAAGAGGTCGGATTAGCCCGAGGAGGCTTATGGCACGCATATCGAGGCGGCAGCTAGGACGGACTGTGAGTGGACTTTTGGTTTTTTAACCGTGATGCATGCATATATGATTTAAAATGCTTTATTATATGATTTGATATGCTTTGGCATGATTGGTATTTCAATTCGGTGATTTCTCGATTTTGTGATTATTATATTCTGGCACGATTTTCGAGAGATTATGAAATTGGTTAAAAATGATATTGTGGGCGTGAGAACCCAAGTAAATAATGATTTTGACTCGGATTTGGAGTTACATGTGAATTTGATGATTTTTGGTATTCTCGTGATTTTTGTGATTATTTTAATCAGTCTTTCGGGCACGTTTTACGAGGAACGTGCAAATGATGTTTTGGGCTAGACCCGGATTGAATATGATATTTGGACTCGGATTATGAGTCAATGATTGATTTTATGGATTTACGTGATCGTGGCAACTCGGGTTTACGGTTGCACGGATTTACGTGAAATTGATATTTTGGGGTTGGGACCCAATGGAATTGTGTTTCTGATTGGATTTGTATTTCCATGTGATTATATGATGTTATTGATGATTTCGGATTTATAAAGTAAATCGGGACTTTGGTTAATTTGGGGCTGAGACCCTGTGTCGGTATATGATTTGATTTTCTATGCAACTGTTTTTCACTGGTTTTTGTGATGGTGATATGTTGCAGATATTTAGGGCTTTCGGGAGAAAATATGTTTTTCCCCAGAGTGCACCTTGGAGATAACGCTCGCCTTCGGGATAGAAGTGTTTACCCCGAAGAGGTCACGTAGCACGATCTTTGTCTTGCAGCCCAGGGGAGGCTTGACTCAGATCAGATGTGATGGATTACATGGATCGGTAAGTGATGTGTTCACGAGATCCGGATCGTCGGCTGGTGAGGTTTTTCCCAGCGACGGATTGCTGACTGATGATGTGTTCACAGCAGCGGATGCTCGGATTTTGAGCGGTCCTTGAGCCTATTGATATGCACGCGTTGCAGGGATAAACGTGACTCAAAGCAACAGGATATGGAAATAAGTCCCGTGGATTATGGAAAATGATTTTGAGGAAACCGTGGTTTAGCGGTTAAAATGATTTAAAGAAACTGTGAACTTTTTGAGATGTTAAACTGATTTGGTGAACATGAGTTTTTGTGGACCATGGGAAAATATGTTTTGATTTTATCGGTCCACTGTTCATACTTGAATGATTTCATACTATTACTCATGTTTTACGATATGCATGCAAGTTTGTGAAAACTGGAGGGTAAAAATGTGTTTTGGTAAATGTATTTATCAAACTTTATTTTGTCCACTCACACCTTTTCTGTTTTGTTAACCCTTCAGGTCGTGGCGCGTTGATCGAGGCTATTCCAGAGGTGGAGGTATGTGCGGGCACAGGCGCAAAAATTCCCTTGTCTGGCAGGTACTGAAGGGTAGTTTCGGACTTTCAGTTGACTTGTCAGACGGGAGCAGGACCGGGTACGGTTTTTGACGTCCAGTTGGGACGGGTCTTGTCACTACGACCCCCACCACCCTACCATCGTTGGATGGTGAATCAATTAGATGGCTGCACATACGGAGTAATTTACGGTATGACAATTTACGGTTTAGCGTGAAGGTTCTAAATTTTGATTTGCATAGTAGAATGTAGGTCAAAATCTTACGATTTAGAACTAATGTTACAAATTTTTCAGTTTGTGATTTTGGGTTCAGACACAACCCTAACATGCCAATGCTAATATTTTTGGCTCGTTAAATTTGTGTGATGAAGTTTATTACTACTTATTTTAAATCGAGTTTAATCGAGCCTAATAAATCATCATGCTCTCATATTATGTTAAAATTTCAAAGTTCGTCTCTACCTAAATACGTGTTAGGTTTTGTCTCAAAAAGACTCTATACGATTAATATACTTTTTTTTTTTAATTTTAATGAGATTTCGATCTCAAAATAAAAGGTCCCACTGAAAGCATGCATGTTCATTTGGAAGGGCTGCCACAATTTTTTAGCAGTGAATAATAATCTAGCGAGACGACGAGTGGTGATGGAAAATGTGTGCTCTCTGTGTGTGGAGAAGCATATTGATAGAAGCTTTATCAACCAAGAAGTTATGAATGATAAAATCCTAATGTAATACTTTGTAAGTGCACAAAATTGTATCACGGGTATAGTAGGTTTACAAAGGCCGATCCCTCGACGACTTGTTCAACGTGAATCCACTTAGTTTCGAATTAAGTAACTTGATTAAGAGCACAAAAACGTTGGGGGTTTTTAGTGATGATGAAAATGAAATTCAATGATGAAAACAAAGGGCAAAATGATGAAAACTTGAATTGAAAGTTGTTTGGATGATTAGGATGAATTAGGATGAATTAGGACATGTTATCCACCTTTACCAATTATTGTTCTCTTTAGATTTCGTTGATTAGATTAATATGCATGTATCCAAATTAAGTGCCCGTGTAGGGTCCGGCTAAGGCTCACCCCACACATATTATCTTCTCTTAGATTGTATGCTTAAGCGTGATGTGCCCGCCTTTAAACAACTATTACCGATGGTGAGTGATAATGCATGAAACATGAAGAAGATTTAATGACACTACACTATCCCTAGAAAAGTGATGTGCAATCCTAGGGAGTCATGAGTTTAGATGACGAATAAGAGTCCCCATCCCCCCCCCCCCCCCCCTAAACGTTATGGTACAAATTGTAGGGTGATACACAAACATCGAGGTGATCCATCAAGCAATTACATTGGCAATTATACACAAATAAGGTGATCAAACATATAAGCATAAATTGAGTTCATAAAGCGTATAGTAATCCAAAAAATTCAGGGATACATAACAACCATAATCTGTAACGACCCGTCCCGGAGTTCGGGATTAGATTAGTGATTAATGGCGGATTAGTGAAGTTAATCCGTGATTAGGTCGGTGATTTCGGACGGACGGTGCAAAATGACGGTTTTACCCCTAGAATGGGTGAAACATTGACTTTTAGTTCGGACGGTCGAACGGATGTTGGCTGATGACTGTGATGTAGTTCGGAACGTCACGAGTCCGTAGACAGGTGGCACGTCCGATTCTGACATTCGTGGAAGAAGTTATGATGTTTGGAAGTTCGAGGGTATTTTGGTAATTTGGTTGAAAAGGGGCAAATTGTTGGCTTTTTATAGGACATGTATTTTTCACATAATTCGAGGACTATTAGGTAGGTCTTGATTCCCTAAGTACAACAATAAGCGGCACACTATCATCGGACGCCGGCTGGTTCGGGTTTTGGTCTAAAAGTATTAAGAGCAAAATGGTAATTTTTGAAGGCCAGGGCATTTTGGTCCTTTTGTTGCCTGGGGATTTATGCCAGTGAGCAGATGACACTTGCCTATCTTGGGATGGTTGCCTAATCAGATTGGGACAGTTGTCCCTCTCTGGAAGGCAGTGGAAGCTTGTCAGTGCCTCTTCCCATGATTTGAACCGGTTTGCACGACTATGGTTAACAGAAAACAGAGTGAAGGCCCCTGTGTGTGAGAAAACCTGTGGGAAACAACCCCCACAACCCCTTGATCTTCACTAACCTGTGAATGGAGTTGAAAGAGGCTGATAAGGTGGTAGTGTTGGTGCTGCCACGAGAACCGTCGTGGACAGTAACCCTGATCCGTGAGACAACCGTGAGGAAACAGAGGAAATAGTGTTCTACAAGCCATACGACCCTCAAACGTCAATGATTGAAGGTGATGTGTGAGGGAAAGATAAAGGGAGTAAGACGACTACCCAGGCGGTGCCACCGTGGAAGGTAGCCGTGGATGGTGGCCGACGAAGCCATGAACGGTAAGGTGATGATTTAAATTTGGAACTTAGGTTTTAGCGGTTGTTGAACATTTTTGTTAATGGCAATGTGTCTTGGACATTTCAAGGAACTCATAGGGGCTGAAACTAAGGCTTGTGGTGGCCGGGAACGTGGAAACTGGAGGATGGGAAATTGTTCGATCGTATGTTAATTTGGAAGGTAATAAACAGGCCCTAATTTCACGTTTTAATTAGCTAGATCAATCATAAATGTTGGGACGAAACTAAAGGTGAAAAAAGGATCGAAATCGGGTTGTAAATGGCGGAAAACCGTGAATGCCGGTTTGGGTTTGGACCGGGTCGGTTTGGACCGGTTTAAATTGGTTTACCAAGGTTGAAGACGATGAACAGTAACCGCGTGTGAAGCCCACGCAAAACCCCTTTGGGCGGCGCGTGAGGGCGCGTGGGACCCCTTTTGGGGAAGTGTGCAACACAACTTTTAAAGTATTCGATGTAACGAACATTTTGGGACTGATTTCGAGTTGATCGGACATCGTTTCGTTATGTGTCAGGATGTCCGAAGGCTTTAGGACAAGTTTAATAATAGTTAAAAGTTTGGGAAAATTAATGAACTTTAGTAGAAGCATTATGAAGTAGTTAGTGACCTTAGTATGTGATATGGATAGGTTCGGAAAGTCCGTTGATAGTGGATTAGCCGGGAAAGCGTAATTGCACGCGTATCGAGGCGACAGCGGGAATGGTCTGTGAGTGGACTTTGCTTTCTAACTTATGATGCATGCATAAATGTTTGATATATTTTATATACGTGGTTTCTATGATTATGATTATGATATCTGTGATTTACGATTTTGCACGTATTTTGAGATATTTATGTAATTGCATGTTTTACGATATATGAATTTATGCTGTGATTTGATAATGGTTTCGATGCCTTGATTTTGGAATTTAGATTATGATTTTATTTCAAGGATTTGAAACGGATTCTGGAAAAGTAATGTCGGGCATGAGGTCCCGTTTCCAATGCTTTGAACTTTCGGTTTTCATGTACTTTCGGGATTTGAATCGAGATTTTCAATGATGATTTCGTATTTGGTTTTGGAATTTGGATTTAGATGGATTTCTGGATTTTCCTATGGTTTTCAATTGGTTTCGGGTTTAAAGACCCGTTGCTTTTGGTTTTGGGTTTAAAGACTCGTTGCTATTGGTTTTGGGTCTAAAGACCCGTTGTTAATAGTTTTGGGTTTAAAGACCCAGTTGTTATTGCTGGATCTGATTTTGGGTTTAAAGACCCGGTTGATTAATGACGGGGGAGGGCCCTTGATTGTTAATATCCCCTGAGGCCTGTTGATTGTGTTTTGAGTTTAAAGACTTGTTGATATCCCGGGAAGGCCTGATATGTTGTTTTGAGTTTAAAGACTCGTTGGAAGGCCTGATATGTGGTTTTGAGTTTAAAGACTCGTTGATATGCCGGGGAGGCCTGATTCACATGTGTTTTGAGTTTAAAGACTCGATATTTGAGATCCAGCAGATTGATTGACTTGATTTTCTATTGAGTTTCCCATGGTTTTCAGATGTTTTGGGCAGAGGCCCGAATGATTTAGATATGTGGATTTTTGGGTTGAGTTCCCGTACTTTGATGATGTTGATTTATTTTGGGCTGAGTTCCCGTACTTTGATGTTGAGTTATGATTTTGAGCTGAGGCCCTGGATTTGAGTAACGAGATTTGATTTAAGAAATGATTTCTAGTTTTCTGATCTCGAAAATAAAATGATTTTCTTATGCTGAAAATGAGCTGGTTTTCGAATGCATGCATTGGTTTTACGTGGAGGGTATAACTGTCTTTTCTTATAAATGTTTTATGAACTTAGTGTTTATTTTTGTCCACTAAAAGTCTTTTATGTTTTTGGATACCCTCTAGGTTGATGTCGAGTGGGCTATTGTGAGAGAGACGGAGACATCACACACGCGATTCACAGTGTTTCTGTGAACTCTGGTTAGCCGAGGTTGACTTTCGGATGACGTTGACCTAGGTATCCCTTGTCTGGCTTGCGTGTTCCACGGGGGTTGAACGGGTGTTTAACCTTCGTGTCGCACGTGAGTTAGACGGGAGCATGACTTATCCTTTAATTCAGGGGGATTGGAGTGGGTCGTGTCAAATTGGTATCAGAGCTGGATTTGCGCACTTTGCGCGAGGTTTTGGCTTCCAACGTAGTTAGTTCGTCAACTTGGGTGTTGTGATGCTACTGTGGAGGTGATGTCTCGATGCTGAACATCCTGTCATCAACTTGGACACTAAGGAGATAGTACGATAGTTAGTGGCTTAGTTAGTGGCGGGAGGACGCATGATTGGGTGATGCGTTGCCCGATACACAATGAGGTGTGATGCATGTCGGCTTAAGGCTGGAGTGGATGACGTGTTTGGTGCAAGCCATGATCAATAGTCGGTTGGCCCTTAGGGTTAGATGGAGTAGATCTGATAGATAGTCGGCTGTGTGCTAGGGCGCTTAAACCGGATCGTAACCAGTGTGATACGATCGATGGTTGGCTGGTCGACCTGTGGGGCCCGATGAAAGCCTGTTGTACCGGATTGTACGTGTGGGTCGATGGGGCTTGTTGACGGTGGCCTGTTGGGCCGGATGGTGATCGGATGACGATAGTATGGAATGGTGACCACTTGGTCAGATTGGTTAAGCTTGGACTTGTGCGGCTACGAGTAGCCGGATTCCTCGAGTTGCGGGGGTAAGGAATATGCTTTTAGGAGTTAAGGTATTCCCCTTCTAGCGATGGTTACTAGTTGACGTTTGTGTAGCTTTTATGTTAAAGGATGTTCTTAGCCGGGTTTGACAACCCGAGTGGTGAGGTTGCTATGAGTTAGTGGTTGTCGTGGGTTTTGTTAACCCGAGTGATGATGATGAGTTGAGGAACCCCGTTGGGATGAATGGTCTGGTAAATGTGAGTACCTTAGTGAGAAACCCTAATATAGGTGCTTAGTCTGGAAAACGTGAGTTGGGGTTTGTGGTTAGTTGTTGTGACTTGGGCCCACTTACGGCTGGATGAGAGATGGTGCTGCTGGGCGCATCCGAGGTATTGGATGGCTTGGTAGATGACTCTGGTTGAGTCTAATATGACCGTGGAGCGTTGCGTTGCTTAGAGTTGTGGACTATGAGGAAGGTCAGTTTCCCCGACCTGAGCGTAGATTGAGGGTTTTGGCTCGATATGAGTAGAAATTCGAGATTAGTGTGCTGTGAGCCCTAGATCAGAGATGATGTGCCACGAGTAGGGATACTTATGAATGGTAGGATGGGCACATCATGAGTGAAGGTTGTAACCAATCATAAGGTGCATGTGTCTAGTAGGAACCACTAACCGAGCTGGGATATGCGATGACCATTGGTAGGTCATGTTTCGGTACGAACGGTCAGGATGACGTTAATTTGATCAGAGTAGCACAGCACAAGCGCGTTGGACCTAGGCTTCAGTTTGAAGCGGGCTAGGTTGGTATGGTCGGGTTTGACCATGAGTGTGTTTGGATTTCGTGGATACCGCAGGATGCGACGAATGAGTCAGTAGATGTTGGTTGTGTCGGAGTGTGTTGGCATATGGTACTACCGGGAATACCCATGGGTGATGTCGAGGCTAGTACTTGGTGATTCCCTGAGATTGGTGATTGACGACTTCAAGGATAGTGCCTGAGGAGTCCGAGGTTAGTGATTGTTGATTGAAGATCCCGAGAGTTGATGACTCGTACTTTAGTGATGCTAGGAGTTGAACCTCAGAAAGGTTGAGACGCGATAATCATAAGGAGTGATGATTGACATCCTTTGGATGTACATAAATGGTGTTAACCGACAGGTGAGTTCGTCGGTACGTTGGATTTTTTACGGATGAGAAGGTTGTCCAGACGAGTTGTGATTTTCTTAAGTCCCGTAGGGGAGTTGACGTTTAGACGGTTAATCCAGAGGTGGTATACTTGTTGGGGATGAAGTCTCATGGTTGGAAAGAGAGATATACTTCCAACATGGTTGGAATCTCAGTATCAGGAGATGTTGTGGTGATGTTGAGTGATGGATACTCTGGAGTCGATTTGGGGACTCATTTAAGGAACTTCAGGAGTTGTGACCCCCCTTGGTCGTGGACACGTATGGATATGTTCAGGAGTAGAGAGAGTACTTGGTGACGCCATGTTTGGCATGTTTGGCGAGTGTCATGGGCTTGTGTTAAGTTGGATTAAGGTAGGATGACTTGTGATGTCATGGTTGTGAACCATTGTGATGTTATGTGGTATGATGACGAAAGAAAGATAAGGAGGGAGAATAATAAGGAGTGACTATAACTGATCGATATGAGGTAATTGACGAGAACCCACAATCTAGACGTGTCTCGAGACATGTGGTCTTCTTGATCGATTTGATCCAATGCGGCGGTCTGATCATTTGTGGGAATTGAAGACAAAGTAGTGAGACAGTAAGTGGGATCCACTTAGGAGTGAGTGGATTGGGATTGAATTGCTTCTGGCTCAGGATCGAGTCATTGTGGATCAGAAGAACCGTATGCAAGACAGAGCTTGGACAGGTTAGTAGGACGACAAGACAAATGTTGGATTTGTGCAGGACGAGTGTGGTCTGTCTTGTATACGTACGAGTAGATGGACTTGGATCTAGTGCTGGGTCTGCCCTGTGTACGTAAATGAGATGTGTTTGGATTTGATGTTGGTCGGGAGACCTAGGAGCCCAGGGAACTTAGGTGGACTTGAGTTGGTGTGCCTTGGATGATCTGTGAGGCTGAAGAGTTGGTCTTCCTCGGAAGACAAGTAGATCAATCTAGTGGTAGGATTGGACCGATGGACTTCAAAAGTGAAGCATGATTGGCTTGTAGCCAGGTGGTAATCAGTGTGGATATAAGGGACGTGTGTTTGATTACATACCGATGTGCTTGTACGTGCCTCATGTTATTAGCGTTAGTACTTGACAATTGTAGAGGTGTTGGTTATCGGCTTAATGTCACGATATGTTGTTGGTTGTCTTACTGAATCGGAGTAGTTCCGATGTGATTGACTCGTTGAGATGTGGACTGGATTAGTGTGATCTCGAGTGATCTGATTGGCTATGGCAGGATTCAGTAATGAGGTGAGCTGGATGCTCAGAGCCATGAGTGGCTGGTGGGACCCTGATGCTGAGTTGTGTGATCACCGTTTAACAGGTATATGATAGGGTCCAGTGGCAGATAGGTAGGGTGGGATGTGGATGGTATTCCCACAGGTTGATGATGTTGGTGGTTAGTGGAACCACCAGTTAGTTGATGTGTTGAGTTGTTGAGTTGATCAGTGTGAGCGGGTACGTTGTGACTCCGGTGAGGTCGACGCGGATCGCTGACAAAAACAGTACAGACCATTTAGTAGATATCGATGCATAGGAGTATCGAGGCCGGTAGATGCTGTCTGGAAAATTGGTTTGCAAGGTGAGATTTGTGCTTGTTGACGGCAGACTCCTACGAGGTACTGAGGCGTTGGTACGAGGTACGCATGACTCGAGTATGAGTCGAGGTTGATATGAATGGTAGCTATAGTGTTTCGATTAGTAATGACTGAGCCATGAGTGTCGACTAGCGCGCTGTTCGAGGTACCGCGGATACGAGTTAGAAATGTGTTGACCTCGGTAGGAATGTGATGATCGCCAGATGGACCGAAAGTCTGTATGAACTGGTTCGCTTGGTAGAGATGGGATGATAGTCTTGAGGAAAAGTGTGGTGATAATAGGGGTGACAGTTGGGCACTGTCAAGAGAAGAACAAGATTGGCAGATGATGGACACCGGGTAAGAGACCCAGGTGTGAGATCAGTTGGATTCCCCCAGTAAGTTACGGATGTACGAGATTCAGAATTTCGGGGACGAAATTCTTTTAAGGGGGAGATTGTAAAGACCCGTCCTAGAGTTCGAGATTAGATAAGTGATTAATGACGGATTAGTGAAGTTAATCGGTGATTAGGTCAGTGATTTTGGATGGACGGTGCGAAATGATGGTTTTGCCCCTATAATGGGTGAAATGTTGACTTTTAGTTCAGACGGTCGAACGGATGTTGGCCGATGCCTGTGACGTAGTTCGGGACGTCACTAGTCCGTAGAGAGGTTGAACGTCCGATTCCGACATTCTAGGAAGAAGTTATGATATTTGGAAGTTCGAAGGTATTTTGGTAATTTGGTTGAAAAGGGGAAAATTGTCGGCTTTTTATAGGTTGTGTACCTGGTGCTCCCCAAGGTGACATACTCGGTCGAATGAATCCTATATCGACCAATTCTTGCAACTGGGCCTTAAGTTCCCTCAATTCGGCAGGTGCCATACGATAAGGAGTCTGAGAAATAGGCTGTGTACCTGGTAGAAGCTCAATCGTAAACTCAAGATCTCGGTGTGGGGGTAGTCCTGGCAACTCCTCGGGAAAAACATCGGGAAACTCCCGTACCACTGGTATATCCTCCGCCCTCTCTGGCGTAGCACGCGTATCCACCACATGAGCTAAGTAACCCTGGCACCCCTTCCATAACAGTTTACTAGCCTCGAGTGCCGAAATAACTCCCGTAGGAAGTGCATGCTGATCCCCCTGAAATGTAGTCTCTGATAATCCGGGACTCCGAAAAGTCACTCTCCTATCGAAACATTCGATAGAAGCATGATGTCTCGTCAACCAGTCCATACCCAAGATCACATCAAAGTCCCGTAAATCTAAGAGTAACAAATCTGCCAGTAACTCCACCTGGCCTACCAGTACCGGACACTTTCTCAAAACCTGAGTCACTACCAACACCTCCCCAGTAGGTGTACTCACTCCTAACGCACAATCCAAAGTAGACACCTCCCTCTCCTTAACCAGACTACAATTCCGAGCTATAAATGAATGGGTAGCCCCGGGATCTATCAAAGTAAAAACAGTGTGACCAAGTATGGTGAGTGTACCTGTCACCACTCCCGGTGCTGACCTAGCCTCCTGCTGGGTCATAGCAAAAACTCGCGCCTGAGGTCCCGACGACCTACCGCGCCCTCTGGAACTGCTCGTGGCACCTCCGCCACCCCTAGGGCCTGCCGCCCCTGATACTGATGCAGTACTCCGCCCGGGTTCTGCTGCACCCCTGCCTGCTCCACCCTCCGGAGCTAACAATGGGCACTCCCGACGGAAATGTCCTCGCTCCCCACAGTAGAAGCAAGTGTCTCTACCGGGTCCACCGGTATGCCTCCCTGTCGAAGCCACTGAAGTCGCACTCGCCTGAGGAGTCGGCTGTGACCTAGCTCCTCGAAATCCTGAGCCCTGGAAACTGCCTGGTCTGCCATACCGGGCTCCACCAGCCGATAGTGATCCACCAAAATTACCCCGTTTCGGGGGCCTCTGACTCGATGCTCCTGGGAATGACTGCTCTCGGCGTCGAACACTGCCCGAATACTGTGGTCGAGCAGGTAAACTGGCCTCCACCCTGACAGCAGCATCAGACAACTCTCGAAAAGTAGCAAAAGAGCTAGCTGTCACTATGGCCCTGATCTCTCCCCGGAGACCCAACTCAAACCGGCGGCACTTCTCCGCCTCAGTCGCCACAAATGCCGGAGCAAAACGAGATAACATCTGGAACCTCTGCTCATACTCAGCAACTGTCAAGTTTCCTTGCTTCAAGTGAAGGAATTCCGCTTCCTTCGCATCCCTGAAAGAACGGGGATAGTACTGATCTAGAAACCGCTCCCGGAAAGTCTCCCAGGTCACGGTATGTGCATCCCAGCCGGACAGTTCCAGCGTATACCACCACTCGTAGGCAGCTCCATCCAACAGAAAAGTGGCTAACAATACCCGATCCTCGGGAGGACAGTGCATCACCCCAAAAATACGTTCTAGTCGGGTGATCCATCGGTGAGCTTCCTCGGGATCAGCCCCACCGCTGAACGTAGTAGCCCCAAGCCTCTGGGCTCTCTCGATCGAAGCACTCTCAGTCCCTCTCGCCGCTTCATCTTCAGGTCGTGGAGGGGGTTCACGTCTCGGAGGCATGATCAATTGTACGCTGAAAGAGGCATAGAGTTAGTATAACAACCTAGACCCAACACAAATTGACACAACCTATGCTCTGATACCAATTGTCAGGACCCGTCCCAAATATCACCTCGATACTCGGGATGAACCCTGCTCCCGTCTGACAATCACACTTACAATACCAAAAATAAACTTAATACAACTATAAGCATAACCATCAGACGAAGGAGTAAATATATACAACAGTAAGTCAGAGCATAGTTCTACAAAATGGGCACCAAGAGTCCTACAAGTCTAAGTCCGCAACGGAAGAACGTCGGAAGCCCTATGCCTCGATATCTGCCTCAACGTTCACCCCAGCGCTATCACCACGACCTGGAGGGAAAATTAAAAACAAAAGGTGTGAGTGGACCAAAAGGAATGAAAGTTTTAAAACCGTCTACCAGCAAATCAACGTAAGGAAATAAAATCATTTGTTCCCTCCGGTTTAAAACCAGGCATGCCAATGAAGTATTAGAAAAACCATAATATGAACATCATAAGAAACAGAAACACTAGAAATACCATAAGAAACAGATACACTATAAAACATCATAAGAAACCAGAGTATAACCCGATCAAACCTGCTGGACCTATCCGAGTCTTTAAACTCAACCAGGCCTCACATATCAATCCGAGTCTTTAAACTCCCGAGTCTTTAAACTCAATAGGCCTATGGGGGTAATATCATAATATCCGAGTCTTTAAACTCCCGAGTCTTTAAACTCAATCCGGGCCCGTCCCCCATCAATATCAATCCGGGTCTTTAAACCCATATCCAGATCCAGCAAATCCAATCCATATCCAGTGTAAAACCAATTCAAAATCCATCGCCAAATCCGAATTCGAAATCCCCGGTTCGAAGCCCTTCCGGCGTTCAGAACCGACATTCCGAACCCAAATCCGGAAAATCCATTTCCATACCAAAAACCATAAGAAATCCCTAACCATGTTTCATAACCCATTTACCATCATCAGAAAACAGTTATAGGGTGAATTTCTCAAATATGGCATCAAAATCTGAAAACCGGCTTTTCTCGAAAAACGTGCAAAACCCCGAAAATATCTCGAAAAACGTGCAAACATCTCAATCACGTATAACCATCATTTAAAGCATAAAAACACACATAGAATCATAAAACAGTAATTAAAACAGTTTGGCATGCTCGGAAATAAGAAAGAGTCCACTCACAGTTTACGACACGTCACTCGCGCTCCGTGCGCTCCTCAACCGTCTCTGGTGTCTCCCGTCCTGTCAATAAATACCAATTAGGGTCACAATAACATCAAGGATACCTTCCCTATTTTCCCCAATTTTTCGGGAATTTAATAATATTTTAATCAGAAACCCTAAACCGTACGGATTCCCGAACCATTCCGTAACACTGTCCGATTAACCCGGAAACTGTACCATTGGACTCCTTAGGACATTTAGAGTTAAACTAATGTTGGACGCTTAACCGGATTCCTCCCCACGCGCCCCCACGCGCCGCCCAAAGTGGCTGCGCGTGGGCCTCACGCGCCTGCTACAGTCCACCTTCAACCTCGAGTCACCCGGTTCAACACAGTTGAACCGGCGTGACCGGTTCTCCGCCGTTCACCCACCATTCTTCTCCAATTCAATACCTTTAGCTTCGTCCAGTCCCCTACAACCAAACCCAGTCCTAAAATCCAGAAATCACGGCCTAAAACCCTTCGTCTTCAACCTCGAAAAACCTTGCCCGTGAGCTCTGTTTTCCTTCCCGGCCGTCCACTGCTTCCCCCTTCACGGTGGTGATACCAGCACCACCCTAGGACCCTACTTAGTCCTACCCAACTCACAGAATCCGTCGATTCATCCCCGAAGTCCACGACTTCAAGTTTGAAACTCACGGCTAAAACAGGGTACAACGGACCAGCCGTCGAACCACCAGCCACCGTGAACCTCCCGTCACGGCAACCACCACAAACGACGCCTAAGACCTCCCTGAACAGCACCCTGACCTCCTAATCCCTCGAATCTAAGCCCAACTTCACGACTTTGCATTTGAAAAATCCACGAAAAACAGAGTAAACGAGCTTACCTTTCGATTCCGGCGCCGCCGTGAGAACCGTCACCCACCACGGTGCTCGTGGGACTCCCCTCAACCTCCTGAGTCTCCTACCGCCCTGGTTTGCCTCACCACACGGCACAACAGCCTCCACCGTCCACGATCTCCTCTATTTTCCTCAAATGTTCGCCGCACCACCACCGTGCCGCCGTGCACGATTCCAGTCCCAAAACACGATCAGCACCTCACCCACGTCTCTCTGTCACTCTCACCAGTCACTCCTCACTCTCCCTAGCCTCCAGATCGATCACCGCCTCACCCAAACTTCTCTCTGTTTTCAGTTTCCTTCGAATTGGTGCACGGTTCAAAAATGACCAAGTGTGGCCGTGCACACTTAAGTTCCTCCTAGAACCATCTAGGGTCCCCCACGTGTCCCTCAGCTATTGGCCATCCCAAAAATATCTGCCACTTGCCCTTATCTGATTGGGCTGAGGAAAAATGACCAAAATGCCCCTCCTGCACAAAATTACCATTTTGCCCTCAGACTTTCCAGACCCGTATCTTTTCCGTCCGACGTCCGATGACAGCGTGCCGCCAGTCGTTGAACTCAGGACGTCGAGACCTATCCAACGGTCCTCGGTCTACGTGAAAATCACACATCCTCCAAAACGTCAACATTTCCCCTTTTAACTCAAAATTACGGTAACGCCCCCAACCTTCCGTACATCATAACTTCTCCTCCGATTGTCCGAATCGAACCTGCCGCCTGTCTACGGACTCGTGACGTCCTAACCTACGTCACGGTCAAGGGCTAACACGCATCCAATCAATATTACAAAAAGTCAACTTTTCGTTTACTATTCACAAGGGCAAAATCGTCATTTTTACAAAACTTCACAAAAATTACATTTTTACCCTTCCCGTAGGTACGGGTTGTTACAATCTACCCCCCTAAAAAGAATTTCGTCCCCGAAATTCAGTGAAATAAATAAGGGTACTGTTCTCGCATCAAGGCCTCGGGTTCCCAAGTAGCTTCTTCGACCTGATGATTTCGCCACAATACCTTCACTAAGGGAACCGTCTTCCTTCGCAACACTTTATCCTTCCGATCCAAGATTGCAACAGGTTGCTCTTCAAAACTCAAGTCTTCCCTCAGTTCCACTGGTTGTGCTTCTAAAACATGCGAATCATCTCGAATATATTTCCGAAGCATAGAAACATGAAAGACATTATGTACCTTTGCCAAATCTGCTGGTAAGGCCAACCGATACGCTACAGGACCAATCCGCTCCAAAATCTCATACGGTCCAATGTAACGAGGACTCAACTTTCCTCGTCTGCCAAATCGTACAATTCCTTTCCAAGGAGATAGCTTCAGGAAAACCCAGTCTCCAACAGCAAACTCCAAATCCCTGATCCTACGGTCAGCGTAGCTCTTTTGGCGGTCCTGCGCTGCTTTCAATCGATCCCTAATCAGTGCCATTTTTTCCTGAGTGAGCTCCACCAGCTCAGAAGTGGTCAACCTCCTCTCACCAACCTCAGTCCAACACAGTGGAGTCCGACACTGCCGCCCATACAAAGCCTCGTAAGGAGCCATCCCAATGCTCTCCTGAAAACTATTATTGTAGGCGAACTCCATCAAAGGCAGATGTGATTCCCAAGTACCCTGAAACTGAAGCACACAAGCTCGCATCATATCCTCGAGAATCTGAATAGTCCGCTCAGACTGCCCATCAGTCTGAGGATGAAAAGCAGTACTGAAGTGTAATTTAGTCCCAAAAGCTTCCTGTAAGCTCTGCCAAAAACGAGAAGTGAATCTCGGATCTCTATCAGATACTATCGACTCCGGAGTCCCATGTAATCGAATAATCTCATTAATAAACAACTGTGCAAACTGTTCCAGCCTGAAGTTCTCCCGTACTGGCAAGAAATGAGCAGACTTCGTAAGTCGATCCACAACAACCCATACACCATCGTGTCCCTTCGGTGTCCTCGGAAGCTTGAACACAAAATCCATAGTCAGGTGATCCCATTTCCACTCGGGAATCGGCAAAGGTTGCATTGCTCCATAAGGCCTCTGCCGCTCGGCTTTTACCTGTTGACAAATCAAACATCTACTGACATACTCTGCAATTTCACGTTTCATCCCTGACCACCAGTAATGCTCTCGAAGTGTACGATACATCTTGGTCCCACCAGGGTGCATCGCATAAGCTGAACAGTGAGCCTCATCCAGTATCACCTTCTTCAAGACTTCATCCTCAGGAACACACAACCGTCCATTCTTAACCAAGGCTCCATCCTCACGGATCTCAAAATCCTGTCTTTCTCCAGCCTCGACCTCAATCCGAATGATGCCCAGAATAGGGTCCTCAAACTGAGCATCAATCACCTGATCAATCAAAACGGGTCGCACATGGAAACTCGCTAGGAGTGCTCCCTGATCATCCACAGTCAACTCTACTCCCAACTTACGGAGCTCAACCAGCAAAGGTAACCGTACTGTCCTCAAATGCGACAAAGATCCAGCTGACTTCCTGCTCAGAGCATCGGCTACCACATTAGCCTTCCCTGGATGATACTCAATAGTACAGTCGTAATCCTTAAGTAACTCCAACCAACGGCGCTGTCTGAGGTTCAATTCCCTTTGAGTGAACAAATACTTCAAACTCTTGTGGTCCGTAAAGATCCTGCACTTCTCACCGTACAAGTAATGTCGCCAAATCTTCAATGCATGAACCACCGCAGCCAGTTCCAAGTCATGTGTAGGGTAGTTCACCTCATGGGGTTTCAATTGCCGGGAAGCATAAGCAATCACTTTCCCGTGCTGCATCAAGACACAACCCAAACCTTGTAAAGAAGCGTCACTGTACACCTCGAACTCCCCACTATCATCTGGAAGGGCTAACACAGGAGCAGATGTCAACCGCCTTTTAAGCTCCTGGAAACTCTGTTCACAGTTCTCATCCCACTCAAACCGAACTCCCTTCCGTGTCAACCTCGTCAACGGTGCTGCAAGAATAGAAAAGCCCTCAATAAAACGCCGGTAATACCCTGCCAAACCCAGAAAACTCCGAATTTCCGTCACCGTCTTAGGCTGTTCCCAATTGGCTACCGCCTCAACTTTCTGAGGATCCACACGAATGCCCTCGGCCGAAATCACATGGCCAAGAAATCCAACACTGGTCAACCAGAACTGACACTTACTGAGCTTCGCATACAACTGATGCTCCCTCAACGTTTTAAGCACGATCCTCAGATGTTTCTCATGCGCCTTCGCACTCTTCGAAAACACCAAAATATCATCAATGAAAACAATCACAAAACGATCCAAGTAGGGCCGGAACACTCGGTTCATAAGGTCCATAAAAGCTGCTGGGGCATTAGTCAAACCAAAAGGCATCACCACAAACTCATAGTGACCATACCTGGTCCGGAAAGCTGTCTTCGGTATATCCTCCTCTTTAACCCTTAACTGGTGATAGCCGGAGCGAAGATCAATCTTCGAGAAATACTGTGCTCCCTTGAGCTGGTCAAACAAATCATCAATCCGGGGTAGGGGGTACTTATTCCGAATAGTTACCTTATTCAATTGCCTGTAATCCACACACAATCTCAATCCTCCATCCTTTTTCTTGACAAACAAAACAGGTGCTCCCCAAGGTGACATACTCGGTCGAATGAATCCTATATCGACCAATTCTTGCAACTGGGCCTTAAGTTCCCTCAATTCGGCAGGTGCCATACGATAAGGAGTCTGAGAAATAGGCTGTGTACCTGGTAGAAGCTCAATCGTAAACTCAAGATCTCGGTGTGGGGGTAGTCCTGGCAACTCCTCGGGAAAAACATCGGGAAACTCCCGTACCACTGGTATATCCTCCGCCCTCTCTGGCGTAGCACGCGTATCCACCACATGAGCTAAGTAACCCTGGCACCCCTTCCATAACAGTTTACTAGCCTCGAGTGCCGAAATAACTCCCGTAGGAAGTGCATGCTGATCCCCCTGAAATGTAGTCTCTGATAATCCGGGACTCCGAAAAGTCACTCTCCTATCGAAACATTCGATAGAAGCATGATGTCTCGTCAACCAGTCCATACCCAAGATCACATCAAAGTCCCGTAAATCTAAGAGTAACAAATCTGCCAGTAACTCCACCTGGCCTACCAGTACCGGACACTTTCTCAAAACCTGAGTCACTACCAACACCTCCCCAGTAGGTGTACTCACTCCTAACGCACAATCCAAAGTAGACACCTCCCTCTCCTTAACCAGACTACAATTCCGAGCTATAAATGAATGGGTAGCCCCGGGATCTATCAAAGTAAAAACAGTGTGACCAAGTATGGTGAGTGTACCTGTCACCACTCCCGGTGCTGACCTAGCCTCCTGCTGGGTCATAGCAAAAACTCGCGCCTGAGGTCCCGACGACCTACCGCGCCCTCTGGAACTGCTCGTGGCACCTCCGCCACCCCTAGGGCCTGCCGCCCCTGATACTGATGCAGTACTCCGCCCGGGTTCTGCTGCACCCCTGCCTGCTCCACCCTCCGGAGCTAACAATGGGCACTCCCGACGGAAATGTCCTCGCTCCCCACAGTAGAAGCAAGTGTCTCTACCGGGTCCACCGGTATGCCTCCCTGTCGAAGCCACTGAAGTCGCACTCGCCTGAGGAGTCGGCTGTGACCTAGCTCCTCGAAATCCTGAGCCCTGGAAACTGCCTGGTCTGCCATACCGGGCTCCACCAGCCGATAGTGATCCACCAAAATTACCCCGTTTCGGGGGCCTCTGACTCGATGCTCCTGGGAATGACTGCTCTCGGCGTCGAACACTGCCCGAATACTGTGGTCGAGCAGGTAAACTGGCCTCCACCCTGACAGCAGCATCAGACAACTCTCGAAAAGTAGCAAAAGAGCTAGCTGTCACTATGGCCCTGATCTCTCCCCGGAGACCCAACTCAAACCGGCGGCACTTCTCCGCCTCAGTCGCCACAAATGCCGGAGCAAAACGAGATAACATCTGGAACCTCTGCTCATACTCAGCAACTGTCAAGTTTCCTTGCTTCAAGTGAAGGAATTCCGCTTCCTTCGCATCCCTGAAAGAACGGGGATAGTACTGATCTAGAAACCGCTCCCGGAAAGTCTCCCAGGTCACGGTATGTGCATCCCAGCCGGACAGTTCCAGCGTATACCACCACTCGTAGGCAGCTCCATCCAACAGAAAAGTGGCTAACAATACCCGATCCTCGGGAGGACAGTGCATCACCCCAAAAATACGTTCTAGTCGGGTGATCCATCGGTGAGCTTCCTCGGGATCAGCCCCACCGCTGAACGTAGTAGCCCCAAGCCTCTGGGCTCTCTCGATCGAAGCACTCTCAGTCCCTCTCGCCGCTTCATCTTCAGGTCGTGGAGGGGGTTCACGTCTCGGAGGCATGATCAATTGTACGCTGAAAGAGGCATAGAGTTAGTATAACAACCTAGACCCAACACAAATTGACACAACCTATGCTCTGATACCAATTGTCAGGACCCGTCCCAAATATCACCTCGATACTCGGGATGAACCCTGCTCCCGTCTGACAATCACACTTACAATACCAAAAATAAACTTAATACAACTATAAGCATAACCATCAGACGAAGGAGTAAATATATACAACAGTAAGTCAGAGCATAGTTCTACAAAATGGGCACCAAGAGTCCTACAAGTCTAAGTCCGCAACGGAAGAACGTCGGAAGCCCTATGCCTCGATATCTGCCTCAACGTTCACCCCAGCGCTATCACCACGACCTGGAGGGAAAATTAAAAACAAAAGGTGTGAGTGGACCAAAAGGAATGAAAGTTTTAAAACCGTCTACCAGCAAATCAACGTAAGGAAATAAAATCATTTGTTCCCTCCGGTTTAAAACCAGGCATGCCAATGAAGTATTAGAAAAACCATAATATGAACATCATAAGAAACAGAAACACTAGAAATACCATAAGAAACAGATACACTATAAAACATCATAAGAAACCAGAGTATAACCCGATCAAACCTGCTGGACCTATCCGAGTCTTTAAACTCAACCAGGCCTCACATATCAATCCGAGTCTTTAAACTCCCGAGTCTTTAAACTCAATAGGCCTATGGGGGTAATATCATAATATCCGAGTCTTTAAACTCCCGAGTCTTTAAACTCAATCCGGGCCCGTCCCCCATCAATATCAATCCGGGTCTTTAAACCCATATCCAGATCCAGCAAATCCAATCCATATCCAGTGTAAAACCAATTCAAAATCCATCGCCAAATCCGAATTCGAAATCCCCGGTTCGAAGCCCTTCCGGCGTTCAGAACCGACATTCCGAACCCAAATCCGGAAAATCCATTTCCATACCAAAAACCATAAGAAATCCCTAACCATGTTTCATAACCCATTTACCATCATCAGAAAACAGTTATAGGGTGAATTTCTCAAATATGGCATCAAAATCTGAAAACCGGCTTTTCTCGAAAAACGTGCAAAACCCCGAAAATATCTCGAAAAACGTGCAAACATCTCAATCACGTATAACCATCATTTAAAGCATAAAAACACACATAGAATCATAAAACAGTAATTAAAACAGTTTGGCATGCTCGGAAATAAGAAAGAGTCCACTCACAGTTTACGACACGTCACTCGCGCTCCGTGCGCTCCTCAACCGTCTCTGGTGTCTCCCGTCCTGTCAATAAATACCAATTAGGGTCACAATAACATCAAGGATACCTTCCCTATTTTCCCCAATTTTTCGGGAATTTAATAATATTTTAATCAGAAACCCTAAACCGTACGGATTCCCGAACCATTCCGTAACACTGTCCGATTAACCTGGAAACTGTACCATTGGACTCCTTAGGACATTTAGAGTTAAACTCATGTTGGACGCTTAACCGGATTCCTCCCCACGCGCCCCCACGCACCGCCCAAAGTGGCTGCGCGTGGGCCTCACGCGCCTGCTACAGTCCACCTTCAACCTCGAGTCACCCGGTTCAACACAGTTGAACCGGCGTGACCGGTTCTCCGCCGTTCACCCACCATTCTTCTCCAATTCAATACCTTTAGCTTCGTCCAGTCCCCTACAACCAAACCCAGTCCTAAAATCCAGAAATCACGGCCTAAAACCCTTCGTCTTCAACCTCGAAAAACCTTGCCCGTGAGCTCTGTTTTCCTTCCCGGCCGTCCACTGCTTCCCCCTTCACGGTGGTGATACCAGCACCACCCTAGGACCCTACTTAGTCCTACCCAACTCACAGAATCCGTCGATTCATCCCCGAAGTCCACGACTTCAAGTTTGAAACTCACGGCTAAAACAGGGTACAACGGACCAGCCGTCGAACCACCAGCCACCGTGAACCTCCCGTCACGGCAACCACCACAAACGACGCCTAAGACCTCCCTGAACAGCACCCTGACCTCCTAATCCCTCGACTCTAAGCCCAACTTCACGACTTTGCATTTGAAAAATCCACGAAAAACAGAGTAAATGAGCTTACCTTTCGATTCCGGCGCCGCCGTGAGAACCGTCACCCACCACGGTGCTCGTGGGACTCCCCTCAACCTCCTGAGTCTCCTACCGCCCTGGTTTGCCTCACCACACGGCACAACAGCCTCCACCGTCCACGATCTCCTCTGTTTTCCTCAAATGTTCGCCACACCACCACCGTGCCGCCGTGCACGATTCCAGTCCCAAAACACGATCAGCACCTCACCCACGTCTCTTTGTCACTCTCACCAGTCACTCCTCACTCTCCCTAGCCTCCAGATCGATCACCGCCTCACCCAAACTTCTCTCTGTTTTCAGTTTCCTTCGAATTGGTGCACGGTTCAAAAATGACCAAGTGTGGCCGTGCACACTTAAGTTCCTCCTAGAACCATCTAGGGTCCCCCACGTGTCCCTCAGCTATTGGCCATCCCAAAAATATCTGCCACTTGCCCTTATCTGATTGGGCTGAGGAAAAATGACCAAAATGCCCCTCCTGCACAAAATTACCATTTTGCCCTCAGACTTTCCAGACCCGTATCTTTTCCGTCCGACGTCCGATGACAGCGTGCCGCCTGTCGTTGAACTCAGGACGTCGAGACCTATCCAACGGTCCTCGGTCTACGTGAAAATCACACATCCTCCAAAACGTCAACATTTCCCCTTTTAACTCAAAATTACGGTAACGCCCCCAACCTTCCGTACATCATAACTTCTCCTCCGATTGTCCGAATCGAACCTGCCGCCTGTCTACGGACTCGTGACGTCCTAACCTACGTCACGGTCAAGGGCTAACACGCATCCAATCAATATTACAAAAAGTCAACTTTTCGTTTACTATTCACAAGGGCAAAATCGTCCTTTTTACAAAACTTCACAAAAATTACATTTTTACCCTTCCCGTAGGTACGGGTTGTTACAATTTGTACCAGTGAGGAGATGACACTTGGCTGCCTTGGGATAGTTGCCTAATCAAATTGGGAAACTTGTCCTTCTCTGGAATGCAATGGAAGCTTGTCACCGCTTCTTCCAATTATTTCAACCGGTTTGCGCGACTATGGTTAACAGAAAACAGAGTGAAGGCCCCTGTGTGTGAGAAAACCTGTGGGAAACAACCCCCACTATCCCTTGATCTTCACTAACCTGTGAAGGGAGTTGAGAGAGGATGATGAGGTGGTAGTGTTGGTGCTGCCACGAGAACCGTCGTGGACAGTAACCCTGATCCGTGAGACAACCGTGAGGAAACAAAGGAAATAGTGTTCTACAAGCCATATGGCCCTCAAACTTCAACGATTGAAGGTGATGTGTGAAGGAAAGATGAAGGGAGTAAGACAACTACCCTGGTGGTGCCACCGTGGAAGGTAGCCGTGGACGGTGGCCGACGATGCCATGAACGGTAAGGTGATGATTTAAATTTGGAACTTAGGTTTTAGCAGTTGTTGAACATTTTTGTTAATGGGAATGTGTCTTGGACGTTTCAAGGAACTCATAGAGGCTGAAACTAAGGTTTGTGGTGGCCGGGAACGTGGAAACTGGAGCATGGGAAATTGTTCGATCGTATCTTGATTTGGAAGGTAATAAACAGGCCCTAATTTCACATTTTAATTAGCTAGATCGATCATATATGTTGGGATGAAACTAATGGTGAAAAAAGGATCAAAATCGGGTTGGAAATGGCTGAAAACCATGAACACCGGTTCGAGTTTGGGCCGGGTTGGTTTGGACTGGTTTGAACTGGTTTACCATGGTTGAAGACGTTGAACAGTAACCGCGCGTGAAGCCCACGCGCAGTCCATTTGGGCGGCGCTTGAGGGCGCGTAGGACCCCTTTTGGGGAAGTATTCAACACGACTTTTAAAGTATTCGATGTAACGAACATTTTGGGACTGGTTTCGAGTCGATCAGACATAGTTTTGTTATGTTTCGGGATGGTCGAAAGTTTTAGGACAAGTTTAAAACTAGTTAAAAATTCGAGAAAATTACAGGGCTTTAGTAGAAGCATTATGAAGTAGTTAGTGACCTTAGTATGTGATATGGATAGGTTCGGGGAAGTCCATTGATAGTGGATTAGCTGGGAAAGTGTAATTGCACGCGTATAGAGGCGGCAGCGGGAATGGTCTGTGAGTGGACTTTGCTTTCTTACTTATGATGCATGCATAAATGTTTTATATGTTTTCTATATGTGGTTTCTATGATTATGATTATGATATCTGTGATTTACGATTTTGCACGTATTTCGAGATATTTACGTAATTGCACATTTTACGAGTTATGGATTTATGTTGTGATTAGATAATGGTTTCGATGCTTTGATTTTGGAATTTGGATTATGATTTGATTTCAAGGATTTGAAATGGATTCTGGAAAAGTAATGTCGGGCATGAGGCCCCGTTTCTAATGCTTTGGGCTTTCGGTTTTCATGTACTTTCGGGATTTGAATCGAGATTTCAAATGATGATTTCGTATTTGGTTTTGGAATTTGGATTTCGATGGATTTCTGGATTTTCCTATGATTTTCAATTCTTTTTGGGTTTAAAGACCCGTTGCTATTGGTTTTGGGTTTAAAGATCTGTTGCTATTAGTTTTGGGTTTAAAGACCCATTGTTATTAGTTTTGGGTTTAAAGACCCGGTTGTTATTGTTGGATCTGGTTTTGGGTTTAAAGACCCGGTTGATTGATGACAGGGGAGGGCCCTTGATTGATAATATCCCCCGAGGCCTGTTGATTGTGTTTTGATTTTAAAGACTCGTTGATATCCAGGGAAGGCCTGATATGCGGTTTTGAGTTTAAAGACTCGTTGATATCCCAGGGAGGCCTGATGCACATGTGTTTTGAGTTTAAAGACTCGGTGCTTGAGATCCAGCAGATTGATTGACTTGATTCTCTATTGATTTTCTCATGGTTTTCAGATGTTTTGGGCAGTGGCCCGAATGATTTGGATATGTGGATTTTTGGGCTGAGTTCCCGTACTTTGATGTTGATTTATGATTTTGGACTGAGTTCCCGTACTTTGATGTTGAGTTATGATTTTGGGATGAGGCCCTGGATTTAAGTAACGAGATTTAATTCAAGAAATGATTTCTGGTTTTCGTAAACGGTTTTCTGATCTCGAAAATGCAATGATTTTCTTATCTTGAAAATGAATTGGTTTTCAAGTGCATGCATTAGTTTTACGTGGAGGGTATAACTGTCTTTTCTTATAATTGTTTTCAGAACTTAGTATTTATTTTTGTCCACTCACAGTCTTTTATGTTTTTTGATACCCTCCAGGTTGATGCGATGCGGGCTGTTGTGAGAGAAACAGAGATATCACACACGCGATCTACAGTGTTGCTGTGAACTCTGGTTAATCGAGGTTGATTTTCGGATGATGTTGATCTGGGTATCCCTTGTCTAGCTTGCGTGTTCCACGGTGGTTGAACGGGTGTTTAGCCTTCGTGTCGCACGTGAGTTAGACGAGAGCATGACTTATCCCTTAATCCTGGGGGATTGGGGGTGGGTGGTGTCATAATCAACAACCAGAAATCTAATTATGAACTAACATGGCTAAGGCTTCAAACAACCCTAATCCTTAAGGAAACTACTCACATATATCTAAGTTAATAAACATCATAATTGAAGACATAAACTTAAAGAGATTAAGGGATTAAGAAACACAAAAACTATGATTCAAGAGGCGTGAGAGAAGTGGCACGAACACTTCTCCTTCTCCCAAGCTTCACGTCACAAGGAAGATGCAAGAATCAAATCTGAAAGCTTCAACAAAAGGTAAATTGCGACTACTTTGTGTATAAACTTTAAGCCAAAATTTTGACAGAGTTTCGGGAGGATATGAGGTAAATTGGACGTCCATAAACAATGAGAAAACAACTATTCATATCCATTAACACCTGCCCCAGCATCTCCTTAAAATAAAAGGGAAAACAAAGTCCTAAACTAGGAGGAAATCAAATGTAGCCGTGAAAAGGGCTTTGTCGCAATTTTTGGTCCTCTTTGAACAAGGAGTTTTCCTTTCCTTATTTAATCCACTTCTTGGCTTCATCTTTGACTAGGAATTGAATTAGTATCTTTCCAAATCAGATCACAAAGCCCTAAAATATAGGAAGGAGGATACAAATTGAGGCTAGGGGTAAATTAACCCTTGCCGTGAGTTATGCTTGTTTCTTGATTTCCAAGAAACTTCTTTTCCCTCGTTTCTTACCTCTTTAACTTCAAGATCTGATTAGGGCATCTTTGAGCTTCCTTATTCAAGTCAATCCACGTCATTCCTTACTGAGCAGTGAAGGAAAATTCGTCCAAAGGTTACTTGATGCACAAGTAATCACACTAACTTCCCTTAGCCGCAATTTATGGACTTCTAGGGGCTAGGCTGTGACTTTTAAGGTCTTGGTGGATCTTGGCCGTGTAAATGGGAGATGATGTGTTCTTTTTGAGTTCTTGAAGATTTAGCTTTGGAAAGACCACATTTCATCGCAGAAACATTATTTAAAGCTCAACTAAACAATTTGCACAAACTTCACAAAAGAGATCATTTTTTCCTATTGTTTGAATGATCATAATTAAAATATAAGTAAAAGGGATTAGAAATATCATTGAAATCATGCTCAATTTGTGACTTACAAATTCCCCCAAACCTATCTTTTGCTAGTCCCTTAGAAAAACAGAAAACAAAAGACTCAATCTAGTTAAGATAAACATTTAAGCCTCTAGGTTCACCTAGTAGGAGGAGTTTTGTCTCCTGAGGGTTATATCAGCACGATACCCACAAAAATTTTACGTAATGCAAGGAATGCTAGAAGTCATGCATCAACAAGTTAATCGGAACCAAGAACAGAAAACAAACTCATACAAACCAAGGAACATGCCAGAACCGTGAACTCAGGTGTCAAGTGTTTATACCAACATCTCAAATGATCAAGCTAGAAGACGTCATCTAAACACCCTAGAAATAGTTTGCATGTGTAGAGGATGAATATAAGATGGTGATTTTTTAAATTGATTCATCAACTTTGATGTATAAAAGAATGGTTGAGCTTTGACGCGAGCATTGAAGGCATTGTTCATGATGTCTTTAAGCTCCAAAAGGCTTTTGAAGTTGCAAGGTTGTAGTTTGTCCCCAATAAATTCAGCACCGAGCTCATGAAGTGGTGAAACGTATTATGTTTTTACAACGTTGCAACGGTGAGAATTTTTCGAACCTCCCTAGTTATTTAACATTCTAACTTCGGAGGTAAACTTATCTATTCCTCTTCAATATATTGATGAATTTTTGGCAAAAAAAAAAAAAGGATTACGTGTTGAAGGAAACTTTTTTCTGTCAACCCTTCAATTTTGAGGGGATTTTATTAGATAAACTTTTTTCTATGTCTAATCCATTATGAGTTCCTCACAATATAAAGCATATTCACTCATACCTTCAAAATAATTTAGGATAAATTACATAAAAGTACTCAAATTATAGGATTGATTTAAAAAGGTACTCTAACTATAATTTTTTTTTTGCATCCAAACTATATTATTGATTTCAAAATAGCACTTACTCCACAAATTCCGTCCAAAATTCAGTTAAATGTCTACATGAAAAATAGTAAACACTACTCAGCATCTGATGTGGCAAATTTTGAATGAGCATTTTGGGAATAATAAAAAGAACCAGCCTGAGCTCCTCCTTCGTCATTGTACTTCCTTCAAAAATTCCAAAATCGATAAATGAAAGCCTAATTTTCCTAATCGAGAGTAGGCCATGCGAACGAAGACAAAGGCGACCTCTAGAGGTGACGACATCCAATGTCTATGCATAAGTGGCTTCGACTTCTTCCTCTAATGGCGACGGCATAGGCGGCTTCGTTTGCTTCCTCCAACAACGATGACATAAGCGGATTCGTTTTCTTCACGGAATGGCGAAGGCATAAGTGACTGAGATCATCTTCCTCCTTCCATGGCGAAGGCATAAGCAGCTGAACTCTTCTTCCTCCAACGGCAACGTCGTAGGCGACAGAAATCTTCATCTTCGACCTCTTCTATGCACAAATTTGAAGTTGAAAGTCTGAGATGGAAAAAAGTAAGATAGATGTGGAAGCCCTCATTTGTCACTGTAGGAAATAATCGAATTTGATAACAAGTCTGATAGATAAGAATACAAGGAGAAGATTTTGGGGTTATGATTTTCAATTTTAATTAGTAATTAGGTTTAAATTTGTAAAAATTTTTGATGTAATTTTGTATTGAAATTGAACCTCAGAGGAATCGTAGAAGAGGAGGAGTTGGTGGCTAGAATTTATTTCAATGGTGCGATCCAAAGTTGAAAGGGAAGTCTCCCGGTCCAATTTCAGGTCTCTCAAAGAAACTGAAGATGAAAGATGATGAAATTGCGGAAGAAAGAGATTAAATGTAACGACCCTTCCCGAATTCAAGGATTAGATTAGTGACTAATCACGATTAGTGACTAATCATGATTAGCGAGGCTAATCCGTGATTAGTTGGGCGAACTAGGAAGAACGATGCAAAATGACCGTTTTGCCCCTAAGCGTGGGCAAAATGTTGACTTTTCATTCTAGCGGTCAAATGGACTTTGACCGATGACCGTGACGTAGTTCGTGACGTCACGAGTTCATAGACAGGTGACACGTTCAATGTAACGACCCGTCCCGAGAGCCGAGATTATCAAAGTGATTAGTAACGAATTAGTGAGTCTAATCGGTGTTTAGTTGGTTACGTTTGGCCCGTTAGTGTAGGATGACGATTTTGCCCCTAGTTTGGGCAACATGTTGACTTTTAGTTCGGGTGGTCAATTGGACATTGACCGATGACCGTGACGTAGTTTAGGACATCACGAGTCCGTAGACAGGTGGCACGCCCGATTCCGACATCCGAGGAGGAAGTTATGATGTTCGGAAGGTTGGGGGCACTTTCGTAATTTAGATAAACAAAAGGGGAAAAGTTGACTTTTTGTACGATAGGGTTTTTACTCGTAGACCAAGGACCGTTAGGTAGATCTCATCGTCCTGAGTACAACGACAGGCGGCATGCTTTAATCGGACGTCGGACGAGCGAGATACGGGTCTAGAACGTGAGGGGTAAAACCGTAAAATTTAACAAGAGAGGCATTTTGGTCTTTTTGGTACATTGGGAATTGGGCCAATCAGATAGGGCCAAGTGTATAGGGCTTATTGGATATTTTGAGTTTGGGACCACAGGGCTGTGACACGTGGGGGTAGGCTAGAGGTTTCTACAAGGTTGCACGGTGTAAAATTTAAAGGGTTTTGTGTTTGTGTTTGAGTCGTGTTCGAAGAAGAAAACAGAGAGTGAGATTGGGAGAGGGATTGATCGATTGAAGAGGGTGTTGTGAGTTCTGGTGATCAAGAGAGTGACAGAGAGAAGGGAGGAAACTGGTGAGTGGCTTGTGAGTGAGGACTGTGAGAGAAACCAGGGTAGTGTGAGGTTTGGGTTCTCAGGAAAACAGAGAGAGTCGAGGTGGTGGTGCAGCCACAAACGATCGTATTGATCCAATCAAGGTCGAAATGAGGCTTGGACGGCTGAGGATGACTCTGTGAACGCAGAGGAGCACGGTAGTGAGAACGGCGGAGGTAAGATCGACGGTAAGCCCTGTTTCCCGTGTTGTTCCCGTTTTGTTCATTTCGAAAGTCGTGGCTTTTGGGGCTGAGTCGTGGCTTTCAGTACAGTCGAACCGGCTGACCAGAGGTTGAAGACAACCTTGTAGCAGGCGCGTGAGGCCACGCGCAACCACTTTGGGCGGCTAGTGGGGGGCGCGTGGGGAGGATTTCGGCAAACTTTCCAACATGGTTTTTGGTCTAATTGTTGTAACGAATCTTTTGAGATAGGTTTTGGGTTAAACGGACGTTGTTTCGGGTTAATTCCGAGAAGTCGAAGGTTTAGGGTCTCGGTTCGTTACGTTTAGAACCCGGGGAATTTTGTGGGAAATTAGGAGAACCTTTGTTAACGTGTTAGTGACTTGTTTTGGTGACTTGTGATAGGATCGGGAATCCCCGAAGCGGACGAAGAACTTACGGGACGCGAGTGACGTACCCGGGAACTGTGAGTGGACTGTTTGTTTTCTAACCGAGCATGCATAACTGTTTTACTTCTTTAATTATTTTTCGATCATGCTTTTGTGCTTTCGATATATGATTTCATGAATTATGTTTCTATATCCTGCTTTACGTAATTATGCTTTATATCACTGATCGAATTTGCACATACTTCGAGAATAATGTTTTCTATGATGCTTTTGAGTATGGTTTCGGATGAATGAGTATATTTATACGCATTCTGTTTTATTACGATTTGTGGATTTGATTGAGGTTGGAAGTGAAAGTCGGGAGGAAGTTCCCTTTTTAAGTAAATGTGATGTCGATTTTCGAAGAATTCTGGTTTGGCTTTGGTTTTCGGTTTTGATGGATTTCCTTATACATGAAAAATGGTTTTGAGTTTAAAGACTCGGAAAACCCACTGGATCTGGTTTTGAGTTTAAAGACTCGGATTGATTTACGGGGGGGAGGGCCCTGGACTGATGGTTTGAGTTTAAAGACTCGGTATGGTTTTGAGTTTAAAGACTCGGTGATAATGATACCCCCGAGGCCTGTGATTGTGTTTTGAGTTTAAAGACTCGTTGATATCCCGGGAAGGCCTAGCTATTGCGCATTGTGTTTTGAGTTTAAAGACTCGGGCGCACTTGAGATCCTGTAACTGTATATGATTGATGTTTTTCACTGGTTTTCGATCATTTTGGGCTGTGACCCGAATAACTTGGCTCTATGGCTTAAAGGCCGAGTGCCTGAACTTTGGTTTTGATTTCTGGTGATTTTTGCATGTTGTTTCATTTCGTACTACTATGGTTTTAAGTCTGTTTTCAAAACGGAGGGTGTAACCCTGGTTTATTTTGTAAACGGATTTATAACTCTTTATTTTTAGTCCACTCACATTTTTAATGTTTTTGACACCCTCCAGGTCGTGGTGCGAGCGTTGGGGCTACCGTTGAGGCAGAAGTCGAGGCATAAGGTCATCCGTTGCGCGCTTAGCTTACAGTAGGGCTTGTTTTGATTTGTACTATGCTCTGTATAACGGTTGACTCTTGGATTTTTTATTTCTCCTTCGTCTGGCAGTGTAATTTGTTGTTTTTGTGAGGTTATTTTTGTCTTTTGTGCTGGGTTGTTAGACGAGAGCAGGGTTCACCTCGGTTATTGGGGTGATAATTGGGGTGGGTCCTGAAAATTGGTATCAGAGCATAGGTTTGTGGTTTGTGTATGTTGCAAGGTTGTGTTTAGGTCGTTTTACTAACTTTATGCCTCTTTCAGCGTACGATTGACCATGCCTCCGAGACGTGAGCCCCCTCTACGACTTGAAGACGAAGCGGCGAGAGGGACAGAGAGTGCTACGATCGAGCGAGCCCAGCGGCTCGGGACTTGAACGGATTTTTGCAGTAATGTGATGCCCACTGGAGGATCGAGTGTTACTGGCTACCTTTCTACTAGACGGTGCGGCGTATGAGTGGTGGTATACCCTCAAGTTGTCAGGCTGGGACGCCCACACTGTGACCTGGGAGACGTTTAGGGAGCGATTTCTGGATCAGTATTACCCCCGCTTATTCCGTGATGCCAAGGAGGCTGAGTTTCTGCAACTCCAGCAGGGGAGTATGAGTGTGGCTGAGTACGAGCAGAAGTTTCAGATGTTGTCTCATTTTGCTCCTGCGTTTGTGGCCACTGAAGCCGAGAAGTTCCGTAGGTTTGAGTTGGGCCTGCGAGGTGAGATTTGAGCCATAGTGACGGCTGGATCGTTTGCCACCCTACGAGAGTTGTCGGATGCTGCAGTGAGGGTAGAAGCTAGCTTTTCGGTACGACACCGAGAGCCACCTTTTTCTGGAGCTTCGAGTTAGAGGACACCGAAGAGGGGCAACTTCAGTGGAGCATCGTCGGCGGGCGATGATTGTTTTGGTAGACCTGGTAGTTTCCAGAGTTTAGGGTTTCGTGGGTATCGAGCACAGCCGACTCCGTAAACCAGTGCGACATCTGTTGCGTCCACAGGGAGACTGAGTGGAGGACCCATTCGGGATGTTTCTAGTGTCATCTGTTTCTACTGTGGAGAGCGAGGCCACTACCGGAGGGAGTTTCCGTCCTACCTACTGGGAGGAGGCGCATATCGACGTACAGTGGAGCCAGGACAGAGCACGACCTCAGTATCGGGGACAGCCGGCACCAGAGGAAGCGGTGGTGCCACTAGTGGTTCGAGCGAACATGGTAGATCTTCAGGACCCTAGGCCCGAGTGTTCGCGATGACGCAGCAGGAGGATCAGTCAGCACCTGGTGCAGTAACAGGTACTTTTACTATTCTTGGGTGAGTTGTACACAGTGTTGTTTAGTTTCGGGATAGAGTCTAGGACTTTCCCTAGGTGACTTGGAGTGACGAAATTCAGGACTACGGTGAGTTTCCGTTGAAGGATGACGAAAGGAATTGAAAGTAGTGACTATAACTGATCGATATGAGGTTATTGAAGAGAACCCACAATCTAGAAGTGCCTGTAGGACTTTGTTGGTTTATTTCGACAAGGTGGTCGGAGTCGTTGAGTAGTGAGCTGGTAGGTAGGATTCCTTTTTGGACTAGATTGTTTCTGGGCTAGGATTTGAGTTGGATTTCCAGAAGGTGTAGGTGGTTGTACGTGAGGATGTACTCTATGAACTCTGTATGGGTACTCTACAATGAGGTATTCTAAAATACCTTTGTTTTCTGTTCGTAGAGTTTCCCTTGCGTATACCACAAAGTTCTAGTCGTTCTGAGAGAGGGTCAGAAGTGCTGAACTGGTGGTAGGCGTGTTCTGAAATACCCAAGGTGGAGATGATAGGTTAGGAACTTCCCAGAGTAGTTGGCTTGGCGAGAGTTGACCACCGGATAGGAGACCCCAGGTGTCGGGAACGAGCTGTGGAATTTCGGGACGAAATTATTTTAAGGAGGGTAGATTGTAACGACCCGTCCCGAGAGCCGGGATTAGTAAAATGATTAGTAACGGATTAGTGAGTCTAATTGGTGTTTAGTTGGTTACGTTTGGCCCGTTAGTGTAGAATGACGATTTAGCCCCTAGTTTGGGCAACATGTTGACTTTTAGTTCAGGTGGTCAATTGGACATTGACCGATGATCGTGACGTAGTTTGGGACGTCACGAGTCCGTAGACAGGTGGCACGCCCGATTCCGACATCCAAGTAGGAAGTTATGATGTTCGGAAGGTTGGGGCACTTTTGTAATTTAGATAAACAAAGGGGGAAAAGTTGACTTTTCGTACGATAGGTTTTTACACGTAGACCACGGACCGTTAGGTACATCTCGTCGTCCTGAGTACAATGACAGGCGGCATGCTTTAAACAGACGTCGGACGAGCGAGATACGGGTCTAGAATGTGAGGGGTAAAACCGTAAAATTTAACAAGAGGGGCATTTTGGTCTTTTTGGCACATTGGGAATTGGGCCAATCAGATAGGGCCAAGTGTACAAGGCTTATTGGATATTTTGAGTTTGGGACCACAGGGCTGTGACACGTGGGGGTAGGCTAGAGGTTTCTACAAGGTTGAACGGTGTAAAATTTAAAGGGTTTTGTGTTTGTGTTTGAGTCGTGTTCGAAGAAGAAAACAGAGAGTGAGATTGGGAGAGGGATTAATCAATTGAAGAGGGTGTTGTGAGTTCTGGTGATCAAGAGAGTGACAAAGAGATAGGAGGAAACTGGTGAGTGGCTTGTGAGTGAGGACTGTGAGAGAAACAAGGGTAGTGTGAGGTTTGGGTTCTCAGGAAAACAGGGAGAGTCGAGGTGGTGGTGCAGCCACAGATGATCGTATTGATGCAATCAAGGTCGAAATGAGGCTTGGACGACTGAGGATGACTCTGTGAACGCAGAGGAGCACGGCGGCGAGAACGGCGGAGGTGAGATCGACGGTAAGCCCTGTTTCCCCTGTTGTTCCCGTTTTGTTCATTTCGAAAGTCGTGGCTTTTGGGGCTGAGTCGAGGGTTTCTGTGAGTTGTGTGAGACTCAGTAGGTCCCTAGGATTGGTTTAAACTCGCAGCCTTGACAGGGTAGTTCGTGGTTGGCCTGGAACCAAAACAAAGTTTTGGGTGGTTTCTGGTTCGAGCTGGGGAAGACGGGTTAGAGGCTTTGATGTCTAGTTTTTGCGTTTGGAATCACTTGCTTAAGCCAGGACGAACCTAATGGGATTGAAAGGAAGGGATTTGAGTAGAAAATGAGGGAGAACCGGTCACGCCGGTTCAGTACAGTCGAACCGGCTGACCAGAGGTTGAAGACATCCCTGTAGCAGGCGCGTGAGGCCCGCACGCAGCCACTTTGGGCGGCGCGTGGGGGCGCGTGGGGAGGATTCCGGCGAACCTTCCAACATAGTTTTTGGCCTAATTGTTGTAACGAATCTTTTGAGATAGGTTTCGGGTTAAACAGACGTTGTTTCGGGTTAATTCCGCGAGGTCGAAGGTTTAAGGTCTCGGTTCGTTGCATTTAGAACTCGGGGAATTTTTTGAGAAATTAGGAGAACCTTTGTTAACGTGTTAGTAACTTGTTTTGGTGACTTGTGACAGGATCGGGAATCCCCGAAGCGGACGAAAAACGTATGGGACGCGAGTGACGTACCCGGGAACAATGAGTGGACTGTTTGTTTTCTAACTGAGCATGCATAACTGTTTTACTTCTTTAATTATGTTTCTATCATGCTTTTGTGCTTTCGATATATGATTTCATGAATTATGTTTCTATATCCTGCTTTACGTAATTATGCTTTATATCACTGATCGGATTTGCACGTACTTTGAGAATAATGTTTTCTATGATGCTTTTGAGTATGGTTTCGGATGAATGAGTATATTTAAACGCATTTTGTTTTATTACGATTTGTGGATTTGATTGAGGTTGGAAGTGAAAGTCGGGAGGAAGTTCCCTTTTTAAGTAAATGTGATGTCGGTTTTCGAAGAATTCTGGTTTGGCTTTGGTTTTTGGTTTTGATGGATTTCCTTATACATGAAAAATGGTTTTGAGTTTAAGGACTCGGAAAACCCACTGGATCTGGTTTTGAGTTTAAATACTCGGATTGATTTACGGGGGGGAGGACCCTGGACTGATGGTTTGAGTTTAAAGACTCGGTATGGTTTTGAGTTTAAAGACTCGATGATAATGATACCCCCTGAGGCCTGTGATTGTGTTTTGAGTTTAAAGACTCGTTGATATCCCGAGAAGGCCTGGCTATTGCGCATTGTGTTTTGAGTTGAAAGACTCGGGCGCACTTGAGATCCAGTAACTGTATATGTTTGATGTTTTTCACTGGTTTTCGAACATTTTGGGCTGTGACCCGAATAACTTGGCTCTATGGCTTAAAGGCCGAGTGCCTGAACTTTGGTTTTGATTTCTGGTGATTTCTGCATGTTTTTTCATTTCGTACTACTATGGTTTTAAGTTACTTGGTTATGCATGCATGTTTTCAAAACGGAGGGTGATAGGACCCGCCCCGATCCCACAGGGACCACAAAGGGGAAGTGCCCTGCTCCCGTCTGACACCAAAAATTCATACCAATTTTAACCTCAAACATCAAATGCATAAATAACCAAATTAAAGTTATACATCAAATCCGAATTAAACAGATGTCAAACAAGGGATGAAATCCAAAATTACAAGTTGCGAGCACGACTCTAAAATAAACCTGCGGGTAAACCACCCAACAGGGGTTCAGGTACGCAGAAGTAGATCTATGCCTCAGCCTCAGGTTCTTCCTCTACCTCAGTAGCACGACCTGGAGGGGTTACCAAAACATTAAAGGTGAGTGGGCCGAAACTCAAGTTTATAAAATCGTTTAATCAGTAAATCATATAATTTACCCCTCCGTTTTCCAAACATGCATGCATTAGAATTTAAAACCATAAATCATATAGTATGAACCATAAGGTACGTAATAAAATCATAAGATAAATTTTAGCCACTGTACTATACACTCCGATCCAGACATCCCCGATGTCTGACGTCCCTGACGTCCGATAAGGTCACAGTCTCAAGGCTACGCGTGCCACTCGGGGCCTCAATCCCGAATCCAATCCCCGAACCCTGTCCGGTTACGGCATCTCAAATGCCTAGCGTCCTAGACGCTCGACGTCCCTGACGTCAAATAAGCAATCCTGCTCCTGAGTCATTTTACGGTCCGGTTCCTCCGTAGAATGACCCCTCGCAGGCAATGCGCCGTGACCACTCCGGGGTACCACATCCGGAGGAGACAGTATCACAAGAATGGATCTATACAGTGCAGTACCAAATACATTTCATTGATATCCACATGCAAAACATATATACATAGATAAAATCCAAACCAATCTTCAAGTTTCACCAAAACGGGTCTCAAACCCAAATACCGTGAAACGTGCCATAATCATAATTTCAATATCATCAAAACCATTTCTTGATTCCAGCATGTGAACATATAAGTAAATCGGAAAACATTTAAGCATGCAAGGGTTTAATGAAAGCGGGCCCACTCACAGTACGATCCCGCGGTGAACCTGTGCGTACGAACTTGTACCGGGATTATCGTAAAATTCCTGTCAGTCCAAATCACATGTAAGGGTCACTACAAGTCTTAAACATTTATCCAAAAAGTCCGAAACAGAAACCGGCTCGGGGAAGCCGTCCAACACGTTTCCCGAGACAACCGGCCCTAAACTGACCCTCCCAAACTATCTCAGATCAACATGGTTAATTCATAAAAAATGTTCAGAATGATGAGAGGAACAAAAGTCATGTTGATCGTGATCCAAGATAAGGTCTAACACGCCCTCATGCGCCGCCCAAAGTGGCTGCACGTGAAAGTCACGCGTCTGACACTGTAGCTATAGTGTCACCCCCTTCACCCGTTTGTCTGTAATACGGGCCTGCCACCCGCGGCTTGACCCGGTTGATTACCCATCAATTCCTACTCGATTTCAATCCAATTTGATCCTAACATGTTTATAATTCTTCCAATTTAAGTTCTGTGACATTAATTTGCCTCGACAAGTCCTTTAACTGGCCATTCGACCCGCGATCAACCAAACGGGTTGATCATCCCAACTCACTGGTTTCCAAACCATAAACAAATTAACCTTCCAGGAAGCATCAAAGGACTAAGACGAACTAAAATAAACGATCAATTGTGCCTGAAAGTACCTGAAGGTTGTAGTCCCAAGCTCTGTAATTTCTCTGAAAACGGCAGCCTCCGTCCCAGCTCAACCGTGGCTGGTTGCCCTCGATTTCGATATGGAGGTGTTCTAAACACTCCCAGAAAGCTCACTCAGTGCGTAGGTTGGTCCAACAGTCACCAGAAATCAAAACCCGATTTTCCCTCCAATTTCCCCCGAAATGGTTTCTCTGGTTTTTCTCTCCAATTCTCAGTTTCTTCAACAGCAGAATGAAGCTTACCCAATTTCCACTCAGTTTAAACTATCAGTGCCACCTAACAGCTCGTCGAAACCCAGCCTGGCCACTGAGAAAGTTTCCTGCAAAGCTTCGAATCTTTGAAATTAAAAATAGTGGCTTTGCTGGATGTATCCAGCCATGTGCTGATGTCCAAAGGGCTTAAACAAATCCCAGCTTTCCAACTCACACACTGAATAATCAATTGGGACACAGAACCACCGCACATGGTGGTGCCGCCCATGTTCCCCGCGGTTTGCTACAGTAACCAGGGGTAAAATGACCAAAATGCCCCTGGTTCAAATAATTACCAAAATGCTCCTCACTTCCTAGACCCGTAACTCAGCCATACGAAGTCCGATTTCGGCGTGCCGCCTGTCTACGGATTCAGGGCATCGAGACCTACCTAACGGTCCTTGAGTCATGTGAAAATTAGTTGTCAAACGAAAAGTCAACATTTTCGCCCCTATCATCCAAATTACGGTAACGCCCCTGAACTTCCGATAGTCATAACTTTTACCCTGATCGTCCGAATTGGACGTGCCACTTGTCTATGGACTCGTGACGTCCCAAACTACGTCACGGTCATTGGTCAAAGTCCATTTGACCCTCAAATCAAAAAGTTAACAATTTGGCCATACCAATCACAAGGGTAAAAACGTCAATTCATACATTAAATTACATTATTATAATCCTCGAATTTCCGGGGTGTTACAGAGGGTGTAACCCTGGTTTATTTTGTAAAAGGTTTTATAAGTCTTTATTTTTAGTCCACTCATATTTTTAATGTTTTTGACACCCTCCAGGTCGTGGTGCGAGCGTTGGGGCTACCGTTGAGGCAGAAGTCGAGGCATAAGGTCATCCGTAGCGCGCTTAGCTTACAGTAGGGCTTGTTTTTATTTGTACTATGCTCTATATAATGGTTGAGTCTTGGATGTTTTATTTCTCCTTCGTCTGGCAGTGTAATTTGTAGTTTTTGTGAGGTTATTTCGGTCTTTTGTGTTGGGCTGTCAGACGGGAGCAGGGTTCACTTCGGTTATTGGGGTGATAATCGGGGTGGGTCCTGACATTCAATTCTGACTTTCGAGGAAGAAGTTATGACGTTCGGAAGTTTAAGGGCAATTTGGTAATTTTGGTTAAAAGGGGACAAATGTTGAATTTTTGACCGAAAGGTCCGATGGCCGAGGGCCAAGGACCGTTACGTAGATCGGAATGTTAAGAATCCATAGACAGGCGACACGCTGAAATCCAAACGGGAGAGTTATAGGTCACGGAAGTTTGATTTCACTATGCACGTACTTCGAGACGGTGATGATTTGGCATAATCTGATTGGCCAAGATATTTTCAGTGGGTCCCATGGATGAGTGACAAGTGTCGCTCATCCCATTAGCTAAAACCCCTAAAAAAGGGATCTCACTTAATTAAATATTATTATATCTATTATTATATAATTAATCTTTTCTTCATTAAATCCTATCCATCCATTTCAATTTAAACACTCAATCCTCACCACTCATCTCATCTAATCCTCTCCTCTCTCATCAGGAAACATCATCTTCTTTGTTCTTCTACAAACCCGAAACACCATCACCATTTTCTCCTCCATCCTCCATTTTCTTTAAAACACAAACACCACATGACAAGACCCATCCCGATTATCCCTCGATAATCCCACATTCTTGCGAGGGGGATGGTCTGGGAGAGGATGGTGGTGTGCCTTAAAGGTGTAGGCACACACCTATCTAGCACTAGGCCTTTTTGGAGCTCAAGTGGCTTTGGGGGGGGGGGGGGGGGGGGGGTGGTTGGAAGCCCAAAGTTAAGCGAGTTGAGGATGGTGCAATTCCATGGTGGGTGACCCCCTAGGAAGTTGCACGTGAGCTCCCGAAAACAAAACCGTGAGGGCTGGGCCCAAAGAGGACAATATTGTGTTAGGTGGGTCGGGGTCCTGACAAATATGGTGCTAGATGAGTAGGGTCCTGACCGAGAAGGGTCGGATCCTGACAATTTGGTATCAGAGCTAGACCCCGACCGGCAAGTGTGCTAGTGAGGACGCTGGGCCCTAAGGGGGGTGGATTGTAAGACCCGTGTCCTGGAAGGAACGGTGAACGATCCCACATTCCTGCTAGGGGGAATGGTCTGGGAGAGGTTGGTGGTGTGCCTTAAAGGTTCAGGCACACACCTATCTAGCACTAGGCCTTTTGGGAGCTCAGTGGCTTTGGGGGGGATTGGAACCCCAAAGTTAAGCGAGTTGAGGCTGGTGGAATTCCATGATGGGTGATCCCCTGGGAAGTTGCACCATGAGCTCTCGGAAACAAAACCATGAGGGCGAGGCCCAAAGCGGACAATATGGTGCTAGATGAGTCGGGTCCTGACCATGGAGGGTCGGATTCTGACACCACACCACCATCCATGAGAGTGTGACTGAGGGACTAGGAACAACAGCTGAGAACGGTGGCTCATGGTGGTGGCCACGGTGGAGAGAACCCGTAAGGTAAGGAAATATTCAAAATTTTAACCTACGGTTTTACTGAGTTTTTATCGAAACTAATACCTAGGTTAGGTTTTTGGGGACTCGAGGAGACTTGTAGGATTGGTTTCGAGGCATGGGACGGCCAGGAATGGCATGAACGGCGGAGGAAAATCAGACCGTCATTGATGATGGATAAAGGTACGGGTTTGGTAGTTTTTGTTCCATTTTAATAGTGATAATGATAGGGTTTGAGATTAGGAATGTTTAGGAATTAAAATGGGTTAAAATGGAGTAGAAATGGACGAGTTTAAGGGTTGAACCGGTCGAGCCGGTCCGGTCCGGTTCAAACCAGTCGAACTCGGTTCGACCATCAGAGAAGATGACACTATTCACCGCGCGTGATCTCACGCGCAGGAACCTTCCTAGGGCACATGGGGGCACGTGAGGCACTATTTGGGAAAGTGTTCAATATGTGAAACACTCTATTTGATGTAACGAATATTTTGGGACTGGTTTCGTGTCGATCGAACACTGTTTCGATAATGTTCGGGGCATCGGAAGGTTTCGGATCGGGATTAAAAATAGTTAAAACTACCGGAAAATTACGGGACTTTAGTAGGAGGTTAATTAAGTATTTAGTAACCTTATATTACAATTTGGATAGGTTCGGGAGTCCCGATGATGGTGATGGGCTCGGGAGAGTCGTATGACACGCAAATCGAGGCGGCAGCTCGGACGATCTATGAGTGGACCTTGGTTTTCTAAATTGGTGCATGCATACTTGTTTATTATATGTTTTATTACATGTTTGGTAATGCCATGAGTTCATTTGGATGTGTGGTTACGTATATGCACGCATTTCGAGGTTTCGACCCTATACGATGCCTATACGGGTCTGTATTTCTTTGATGGTCTAAATGAAAAGGTTTTGGATTTCCAAAAGGATAAACTCGGGTATGTGACCCATTTGGTTTGGTCTCGGGCATATGACGCTATTGATGACCTACGGGTCTGTATCGTGGTCGCGACGGGTGCTATGTGCACGACGATCGACGATACGACGCTCGCCTCAGGATTGGGATGTGTTCCTTTTGGAGAGGGCACGATGCATGATCTGTTGTCGGGTAGCTGATGGTGGCTCGACTTCGGAGTGCGGACGGTTTAGGATATCGATCGGTGATGAGTGCACCATGATCTTGTGGTGGTCGCGTCAGTTGATTGGTTCACGGCGACATACCAGGATTGAGGGTAAGAGAGACAAATTCAAATAGGGAGGGTAAGTAGGCAATTGTGGTAATTGTATAACCAAGCTTTCATTCCAATAGGGAGGGTAAGAGCGGCATAGGCCCTAGGCCCAAAGATGTTAGAGGGCCCAAAATTAATTTTTTTTTTATGTTTAAAAAAATGAATGATAATTTAGACGGGTGATACGATGGAGCGGGGAATGGAAGAAGAGTCTTTTTCAAAGTTCCAAGAAGAAAGCGCAGGGTTTCAATATTCTAATTCAATGTTCAAATTCAATGTTCTAAGGTTAAATATCAATCTCATTTAATCACAAATTCTCAATTATTCTAAATTTTCAATTTCTTGCAATATCATTTAAACTCTCAAACCCTAATCTCAAGTTCACAACAATTGGTTTTTCCAGTCGAAAACATCTAGACCTTTTCACCTCCCCTTTCTGAAAGCCTTAGACGAGATATTTCTAAATTACAGACTTCAAAAAGTGGTAATTTAATTTAATATAATTCGTATTATAGTTTTCCTGATTGTACACTTCCATTTGACAACTTTCCCTTATGGATGTTGTAGTTACTGACGACGGGAAGGCCCCTTCAGATAATTAAAGAACCAATGTTATGGGTCTAAGCTGCGAACCTAACATTACAGATGGCAGGTCAGTTCTTCCTCTTTGTTAGAAATTAAAAATTGTGCCTGTTTAGTTTTTTTTTGTGTGCCTTTAAATCCTTAATTACATCTTTTTTCGCATGCTACAAAATTTCTTATTTTAACAACCTTTACTTATATTCTTGTATTGAATATGAAAGTTTGTACAGAGTTGCAGATTGCTTGCTGGTTTCACCAAAGAAGTATAAGATTTGTTTAAAAGAAAAATAAATGTAATGTTTTGAACATGATGTAGTTTTTTTCCTTTGTTTAAGGTTTTGTCCCAATGGGTTTTTCCCTAACAAAGGTTTTAACAATGTCTCTTAATATAAATATAATATAATCAATTTATAAAATTTACATTTTCAATAATTAAGTATGCAGATTGAGGACCCATTTTTTTATTTTTCCTCTAGGCCTCTAAATATTTGGACAGGCCCGGCATTCCAATGCATAAAATTGCAGTCATACAAGTCCTTGAGCTTTTACAGTTTTCATCATTGAAGTTGACATAGCTCATAAACAAAACATCCATTATGTCTTATACGTATATAGTTTTCGATTAAACCATTACCACAATTACAATAGGACACCATCTAACTAGAAAATTCAAATAGAACAATATCTTGCAGTTGTACTCATCAATAAGCTAGCTAAATTACCACAAAAAACTGAGGTTCAACTATTCAACCATCATAATCATATACATGATAACCTCATTTTCAAAATACCAAAACTACAACATGACTCCATTATTCTATACTCTATATCTATTACACCATTGTATACCACTTCAAATCAACTTCGTATTATCATTTTACTTCTTCTCAATTCAGTCTCACTGCAACCAGCACTTGTTGAGCCCTGACTTGGGTCCTATATAGGGTGAAATTGGAAATATAAAATCATGGCAGCAACCTTGCTTTTGTAATAGATTTTTCAAATTTCAGATCATAACATGACAAAGCATATGTTCAATATATATCTGATTTGATGAATATTTGTTACGATGGTTGTTTTTCTTCGATGTCTTTCGACTAGATATGGTTTATCCTTAATTCTAAATTGAAACCAATGTAATTAGAACTATATATTAAATGTGTCAATAAATATTTAAGTGAAAATCTGACCGACACTTTATAGCAACATTTTCTGTATCATTCCTAGTTTTTTTTTGTGGTCTAGGTGGTAGTTTCTGTCTTGGAGGAAAGTGTCAATGGTAGGTTCTTACATTATGGGTTTGTGATGAAAAAACTCTGTAGCACATAGGAATCCCCCGCTTTCCTAATTTCTTCTTCTCACTTTGATATGTAGTTTCTTGTGGATCCTTTGCTCGAACTTTTCTAGGCAATCCTGGTTGCTTCTTATTTGCTAATGGCTTTATACACTACTGGCTTGTAGACTGCCAAAATTTTCGGCCATTTATAGCCTTAATTATATTGTTGTAACACTTTATGTATGTCTCTTTCAAATACATTGGATCTACATATTCCTCCCTCGATGAGCCTCATTTGTAATGTATAGTTGTTATCCAACGCACACATGGTATTCCCGTGAGGTCCCTATGAATAAGTATGGGCATCCAAATTTCCACCTCATGGTCTCTTCTACGGCCTCGTAGTTTTGTCTACTAGGCCATCTAACACTGCAATGGCTCAAATCTACTTTCAGATTCTGGACATGGTTGGTTTATCCCATCTCCATTGAATCCTTTACTCTAGGTACACCAAATCACGTTTATGCCTCCGCTCTTAAATGGTCCCCATCGTCGTACCACACCTTAAAGGGTAAGTAAAAACCACGGAAAATGTGAGTGGGTGATAACGCTCAAACTACGCATTAAATTAAACACGTAATTCGGGTGTTATGCAATTTAAACATTTTTTGTGTAGTTGTAGTATTGGTAAATAGGGATCGTTCTTAACCGGGGAAATTAGGGAACATTAATAATATGTTAGTTAAAAAGAATAATGAATAATCAAAGAATAAAGAATAAAGAATTAAAGAATTAAATAATTAAACAATTAAATAATAAAGAATTAAAGAATAAATGAATTAATGAATAAAAGAATTAAAGAAATAAAGAATAAAAGAATAAAAGAATAAAGAATTAAATGGGGGGTTTGAAGGATTGTAATTATAAAATAAAGTAAATAAGTAAAAACAATTAAGAACTTAATTCTACTTCTACTTTAACTTTTGTGCAAGTGAACTTTCTTCAAACACATATTTTTATCAACACTCTAACATCATGCTCATATTGAATCAATCACGAAATCCTACCTTAATCATCTCAAATACATGCATACATTTTTCAATATTACAAATGCACCGAACAGCGGTCATAAACACTTATAATACGATTCACCTTATGTTACTGATTTCAATGTGTGTCAAACATTTAAATCTCTTCAACCCTATTCTAAGTGCACCAAACAGTGGTCATAAACACTTAGCGTTAAATTGAAGGTTAAGCGCTAAAACATATGAAGTAAATGAAATTCAAAAAGTAAAACACATGGAGATTGTATTCACATTTACAAATGTTAGAAAGAAAATACCAACACATATATTGAATTATAAGTAAACCGAAATAATAACAAGAATTTAAGTAAATGGGAGAAAGTTACACTTTCGGAATCCAAGAACAGCTTGTGATTCCGAAAGTGGATGGAAACAATGGAATGTTATTCATAAGGAACACCGAACAGCGGCTAGAACATTATGAATATGGTGGATAAAACATAAGAATGCGGACTTAAATTCTAGAATTATTTCGGAAATACTTGGCCTAGGTATTTCTTAAGGAAAGCATAAAAATGTGTTTAAGAGATCTCAAAGAAAAATCACAAGAACAAAGTAAAGAAGAAATGAAATTAAGGATTAATATAAATTAAGAATAAGAATTAAAAGAAAGCTAATTAAATAAAAGAAACTACAAGAAGTTAAAATGGTCCCCAAAAAATAAAGAATAAAAAGAAAGAAGATGAACTAAAGGAGAGAAGAACTATAGAGAAACTACAAAAAGAGAACTAAAATGGGAGAAAATGGGGACCCCTTGTCACATGAATTGAACCTCTATTTATAGGGAGAAAAAGCTAACAAAAACAAAATAAAAATTACAATAAAAATAATTAAAAGTGAAATCATGAATAATGATGAAATTAGGTAAGGTTTGGAATTGATTTGTGGCTGAAAATTTAGAGAAAATAGTAGTTTTGGAGTGGGTTGAAGTTGTTAGGCTGATGCAGGAAAATCAGAACAACAGCAGTTGGGTTGTTGAAGGCAAGTGGGCTGCAGGCGTACAGGCTGGAGTGATGGACGGGCTGAAACAGGTGGAGCAGGTGGCTGTGCAGTGGACTGGGCTGATCGCACGGATGGATTGGACTGAACTGACAGGACCGCCCCGGAAGGGGCATCGAAAACCTCGCCCGGTCCTGCTCCCGTCTGGCAAGTCGACTGAAATACCCAAGTTTACCCTCAGTACGTGCCAGACCAGGGATAGCCACATGTGCTTACTCATGCCTCCGCCCCTCGTATAGCCTCGAACAACGCGCCACGACCTGGAGGGTCAATAAAAACCAAAAGGTGTGAGTGGACGAAAATAAATCAGTTTAGCAAAACAGTTACAACAAGCGCTTTTACCCTCCGCGTAAAAACGAATGCATGCATACAAAAAAAAAATCATTTCGCAATCGGTTAAGATTTTCCACATAAGAAAAACTGGGTATCAAATTTCAACATAAGGGAAAACTCGTATGAATCTCAACATCATTTTTCCTTTCTCAACCATCGGGTCTTAGCCCGCAATCGTAATCACCGGGCCGCAGCCCAAGACCACGAATCAAACCAAATGCACAACATGATCCAAAACCAACAACCATATACCGGGCCACTGCCCAACTCAACTGAAACATCAGAAATCATCAATAAATCAAAAGTCAATCATTTTGCTGGGTATCAAGTGTGCCCGAGTCTTTAAACTCAAAAACATGCGCATAAACAGGCCTTCCCGGGATATCAACGAGTCTTTAAACTCAAAACATAATCAATAGGCCTCGGGGGTATCACAGTAACCGAGTCTTTAAACTCACGAGTCTTTAAACTCATTAAGGGCCCTCCCCCGTCATCAATTAACCGAGTCTTTAAACTCAAAACGTGCTCCAGCAATAGCACCGGGTTTTTAAACCCAAAACAGTTTTCAAACACAACAACGGGTCTTTAAACCCAAAGCAGATTTCAACGGGTCTTTAAACTCAAAACGTGCTCCAGCAATAGCACCGGGTTTTTAAACCCAAAACAGTTTTCAAACACAACAACGGGTCTTTAAACCCAAAACAGATTTCAACGGGTCTTTAAACCCCAAAACAGTTTATCAATCACGACAACGTGGGATCCATCCCCAAAACAACAGGACCCATGGTCCGAATTTCCACATTCATTTTCCCCAAATCAGACTTTACCAACATAATCAAATTATCATGAAACACGGGGCATGCAAAATCAGACCAAATCACTTTATTAAATCCTTTTTCATCCCCGAATTCGAATTCGCAATAATGATTCCGTAAGCCGGCATCCGGAAGCATCATCCCGAACCCAAACCAAGAATCCACTTAAAATTTCCGAAACCCGTAATCTCGTTCGTTAAAATTACTTTTATGCCCCGAGCATCAAGCCCGAAATCGTATTTTCCAAAATCCATTTTAATGCCTTGAAATCACTTCATTTCTCAAATCTCAGTATCAAAACATCCGAACCACAATCATAATTACCAAAATCACGATCCAAGCAAAACATACTCAAAACCCTCATTTAAAAATCCTCAAAATCACAAGTCTCATTTAAATTCCCCAATTCAAACATCAACAGTGATCAAATCAACATAACTCAAAATCTCGTAAAACGTACAAATCCGGAACTTTCTCGAAAAATGTGTCAAAATCGTAAGTCACACTCGCACATCATAAACAACCTTTTTAAATCATTTTACACCTATTTCATATAACTTCTTCCATTAAACCATCATTAAGCATACGAGGGACCGTAGTCTCGAAATACGTGGAAATTCACATGTATAGTAAAAATATGTATAAATACGGGACCGAATACGTATAAATATGGAAATCAAAATCAATCACAACTTATAATCATAATCATAAAATTATAGAAATAATTTATGAATGCATTAAATTTAGAAAGCAACGTCCACTCACACACCATCCTTAAGGCTCGGTTTTGCGCCGCACGCATGCCCGTAATTTCCGATATTTCCAGAAATTCCAAATCCTGCCTGCAAACATACTTTAGTGTCACTAAGGGCTTAAATAACAACATACTAATTTCCCATAATTTTCCGGGAATTTAATCGTTAATTAAAAACGTAGCCTAAACCTTCGGACCCTCGAACCACATCGAAACGGCGTCCGATAAATTCAAAACCAACGCTAAAATGTTCGTTACATTGTATAGAACGAAAGTCGTGTTGAACTCACCTTGAAATTCGAGTCCACGCGCCGTCACGCGCCGCCGTGAGTGGCTGCGCGTGACACCCACGCGCCGGCTACAGTAACAGGCACTGTTCATCTCCTCCTTCACCCGTTTCTCTGATAAACGGGTCCGGTAACCCGCGAAGCGACCCGGCTGCGTCTCCCTTAATTCCGGCTTGTTTCCTAAAATTAAACCATCCATTAACCTCGCTTTGGACTTAATCAAGGTTCTGTGAGATCAAGCAAGTCCAACTCACCTCAGACCATCTAATTGTGCTCAATTTCCCCGATGAACGACCACACACTGATTTTCCCTGGAATCCATTGATCCTCATCATTCTTCTGCAATTGGTCGGACCAGCAGCATCGCAGGACTACCAGGAACCAACATTCGATCTCAATTGTGAGCTCGGATCCCCCGAACCATTCCAACCCAACTGGGATTCCAAAAGCTGAACTCACAAGCCGTCTGGGCTCACATCCTCACCAATTCCCTCGCTGCCGATCCCGTTCGACTCATTTGAACATCTAGAAACTCGAACTCAGCTCCAATTCCATCAATTGGCCGCCCAAGTCAAAATTTGAAAACGAGACTCGAAATTGTAGTTTTTCGGGTTTCAGATTGCCTTCCACCCCCTCACTTTCAACTCATTCTCTCCCCATCTCACTCACCACCCAGAGACTGATCCAAACCTTCCAATTAATCGATCAACACGACCCGTGCTCTGCTCAGTGTGAAAAGAAGTTCAAGTGCTCTGTTTTCTGTTTTTCAATTCAAACTCACCGCCCAGTTTACAGTCCCCACACCACCACCATCACAGCGTGTACTCTCTTCTGTCCCTCTGTCCGCACTCCCCTAAAGAATTTACCAACACTCACCTCTCCAATGGCCTTGGGAAATCGATCACGCGTGGGGGACAATCTCAGTTTCTTTCCTCCCTGTTTTCGGACACACCAGCAGCCTGCTCAACCCACATTTGCACCCGTGCACTAACCAACCCACTCAAAACATTAACAATTGCCAACACAAAGTCCAAGCAGGTGTCCCATAAACTAATTCACCCGTGCTCTGCCGCCTGGAAGGAACGCCACAGTGCCATACACGGCTGTCCCAAAACCCACAACCAAATTACCATTTTGCCCTCTCATGACAATTTACCAAAATGCCCCTCACGCGTCCTAGACCCGTAACTTGGTCATTCGAACTCCGATCGACGCGTGCCGCCTGTCGTTGTACTCGGGGCGTCGAGGCGAACATAACGGTCTTCGAGTCATATGGATATCAATTGTCAAGCAAAAAGTCAACTTTTTCCCTTATAACGTCCAATTTACGATAATGCCCCTGGACTTCCGCACGTCATAACTTTCACCCTGTTCGCCCGAATCGGACGTGCCACCTGTCTATGAACTCGTGACGTCCCAAACTACGTCACGGTCATCGGGCAAGGTCCATCTGACCGCCCGAATAAAAAGTCAACGTTTCACCCACGACTAGGGGCAAAACGGTCATTTTGCCACGTTCATCCAATTCCACCCAACTAATCACCGATTAACCCCCATTACTCATGGTTAGTTACCAACCTAATCCCGAATTCCAGGATGGGTCGTTACATGAACGACGTGGGCCTGGCGAATAGTTGGTAGGTGCAGGAATCGGAGCAGCAGCTGGGCTGTTCGTACGCGTGGGTAGGTGGGCTTCAGCGAGATGCAGGCCGAGCAGGTGGTAGGTGGGATGGCGCATCAGTTGGTTAGACGGGTCGCATCCTGGGCCGCGCGGGTCAGAAAAGCAGGCGGGTCAGGCGCTCCAGCAGCATGGATCTAGACTTCGCGACGCGGGCCTGGGCTGGAGGAGGGGTATGATGAGGGCTTGGGCCTTGCATGTGAGCTTGCTGGGCTGCTGCAATTAAATTGGGCTGCACAAAAGAAAAGAATGGGCTGGATTAATAAGAATGGGCCGGATTAAAATGATTTTGGGCTTTGCAAAAATAATAATAATTAATAATATAATTCAATCGAATTTCGTCAATAATTTCTTCGTTATAATTCCGATCGGGACGATTTTTTCGCCAAAACGCTCCAAATAACAAGTTTTATTTATTTAAACTGAAAATTCACAAAATAAATTATTTTCTCTAATTATTTACTATTTTAATATTAAAATTCAAGTATGAAGGGTATAAAATAATATAGAATAATGCTTATTTGAGGACCTATCAGTGGGCAAAAAATAACTTAGAAAACACATTTAAGAAAACATACGGTTTACCCACCGTTTTGGAAATCTGTGCATCCATATAAGTGATAAAACTCAATGGAACACAAGATAATCCCGACCTCAAAACATGTGAAAAAATCATAAAGTATTTAACTAGAAAATAACTACTAATCATCAGACCAACTCAAGCATGGAATACCTACACATCACAAACATAATAATCCATCACATCAATACTACATAACTGAACCATATCCATTACCACATAGATCCGTACATATCACACTTAACCAATCATACCGGCTAACCCATCCTCATTGCCATAACATCAATCACACAATCAACGACAATACCGATAGGCATACCACATACTCACTCGGGAACTGGAGCCTAGCTCGACGTCTGAGTCATCACAAAACATCCTAATCTCACCTTTTTCCAACCTTTTTCAGTTCTGTTTCGACCAAACATCCTAATCCAACTTAGGAGAAGATCTGTACAATTAAAACATGGAAACTCACCATAAAACCTGTACAACCAGTCGGAGAACTCACAGCCAAGTTGCACCCGTGCTGCTCGGGCAATCACAACGTCCAAATCCTCTCCTTTGTAGTCCCTTAGAGTCGTAGGGACTCCAAGAAAATGATTACAATCTCGTTTCCAAAGCTCCTAGTTGGAAACTGGTTTAACCAATCTTAAACCCAAAAATCCTTCTTGGTTTCGTTGTTTTTCACTAACTCTCAGCCCACAACTAGCCCTTCTTTCCTCTTTCTGATTTCCTTCTCTCTTATCTCACTTTCTCCTCTTCCCTCTCTTCTTCTCCTCTACTTTTTCTTCTTCGTTTTCTTTCTTCTTTTTTTCTCGGCCGATGAACACCACACACACACACATTTCTCATTTTTTAAAACAAACACACACTACAATTCCCAAGTCAGTGTCATAAGGCCATAACAGATAAGGGATACTTGTCCCTGTCTTAACCACCTAAAACATAAATCTCACAAGTCTAATCACCAAAAATACCCTTTCCTACCAAATTTCCATAATGCCCCTATACTAACTAGACCTAGATCGAAACCGTTCTAACTCTACTTCTGGCATGCCACCTGCCAACGTACTCGGGAGACCAAGACCTTTCTAAAAACGTTTTAAGAATCGCCAAACACCGTCCCAATCAAAAAGTCAACTCATTGACTTAGGGGAAAAATGGTCATTTCCAGCCCTACTAAACGTTCGGATCATTAAATGTATACACATCATCAGACCATTTCCCACTATGGAATATCTTTAACGTGAAGTAACCCGATTTACCTACAAGTTCGCAATAATCTAAAGTCACCACCAACAACTTTAACTCCATAAACAACCCTAGGCTTTAGTTTACTTTCATACCTACCAAATCAGACATATTTTTCTTCAACAAAGAAATATACAACTACAAAGAGCATAAAGCCACAAAACACATGTGGTCCACCAACTTGAATAAGAGTTTAGAAATAAAGCACAAATACAACCATTCCCCTATCATTTGTGTTCCCTACTAGGCATCAACCAATAAAAAAACCTAACGCATTTCTAAAAAATATCAAAGCATCCATTTTTCTATCTTAAAATACAACCTAACAAAGACAAATCAAAATTATTAATAAAGTGATAAGCACTGACCGTATCTTGGTTGTCTTCTTCCTCGCAACCTCACATGCAACTCCTTCATTTCACTTTCAATTTCAAAGTCGACAGGGAAAACCTCAACTGTGACCTCAATTTTTTTTCTTCCTCTGGGTTTCACAGTCATCTTCCACATGGTTTCATTACCTTCTTCCTCAGGGTTTTGTGGCCTGAAGATTTCGTGTCTTGAATGGTGTAATTTTTGTCCAACACTGATCCTTAACAGTCGAATCAAACCAAATAATTTGCTAGGTTGCACAAATGGCGCCCATTTCTCAAATTTGAAATTAGGGCTTCGTTGATTTAGGATTTTTCAGACAATGAAGGAGCTCAAGCTCGAGCTTTTTATTATTCCCAAAATGCCCATGTAAACACTTAACTGATTTTTGGACGAAATTTGTGACGGAAGTACTATTTTGAAATTGACAATATAGTTTGAGTATGAAAAATTCACTTTTTATAGTTGAGGTACCTTTTTGAAATTGACACTATAGTTTGTGTACTTTTATGTAGTGTATCCAATATTTTAATAATAAGTGATCTTATTTAATACAATTTCATTCACCAAATGTGGCTACAACAACTAGTAAGTGATAAGTTGATCTATCATAAAGCACTATGGTTTGATTTTTGTACACTCACACGATCTCACAGGAATTGGGGATTCCATTTCTAGTCTGGTTCTCGCTCTATTCATTAGCATACCTTTATAAGTTGAAACTTTATTTTTCTTGACTACCACATAATCACCACAAACACAAGGCGATACAAAGTAGTAAAGTGATACATTGTCCCTCAAGGATTAGGATTACAATTAAAATAGTTAGTTGACTAAATCTAATTCTAAAACCATGGAAAAAAGTGTCAACATGGGCTTGCAGGTGTGAATGAAACTGAAGTTGGGTTGCCAAGCTGTCATGAACATGTTCTCGTGGTTATGCAAGGAAAGTCGGTGTGAATCATAGACATCACTTGGCAGGATCTGAGCAGGCCAAGCGACATCTTTTAATTCAATATGGAGTGTAACATTCATTTATGAACTTTTTATCTCTTTGTTCTACCAAATTCCTGATTTGTTCCTCATTTGGAGATAGTGGCTTGGTCCTTGGCGCATTATATGACTAATCCTAGCTTGTCTCTTAGTGCGTCTTACACCTAACTTGGACGAATCTGGGACTTGATTTCAGGTTCTTCTTGTGCCAGCCTTGGGTAAGGTTCCATGTCCTCTAGGACTTGTTCTTCGAAAGTCCTTAGACATGTCAAGGACCTTCTTTTGGTGTATTAGGGACACGATCTATGATACTTGAGTTAAATCCTTAGCGAATCTCCTAGACACATCTTTACCCTTGTAAGGACTCAGTTCTAACATATTATGACTTGATATTTCTTTTAGGACAGCTCTTACAATGACCTATTCTGGAAAATTAAGGCATTTTCGTAAAAGAAATTAGGAAAGGACGGATTTTTATTAAAGGCCCAAAAGTCAATTCGATTTCAAGAAACTTTTCATAAGTTTCAATTGGAATATTGCGTGAGTTCTCAACTCACGAATTCATAGAAAGGTGACATAAAGAAACAGAGATCATATGGAAAAGGCATGAGTCAGAATGCCTAGGGGAAATTTAATTCGGGTAAACAAAGGCATTTTTGTAATTTTGGTCGAGCTATTTTGCCTGAGTCATCAGGCTGCAATTGTGGCTCACCTAATATGTAACAAGTGTCACTAGTGGAAAGGACACTGCCTTGTGCATGTACATGTGTTGGGTAAAAGGGAACTAAGGACAACAAGGAAAAAGACATGGGTTTTGGGAGAAAAACAGAGGATGAGGAAAGGATCATGACCTTTCTCCTAGTTTTGTTGGCCTCTGTAGGTTATTATGACTTGTGACTGTGAGAAAGTCTCATGCTGGACAATCTTAGTCTTTGAGAAGGCTAAAACGAGAAGGAAAGAATGTTACTCGGTTCAACGGAGGAGCACCAAAGAACCCAACATCATTTCATAACCATATTCAGACTGTTTAGGCTTAATTGAAGGACATGTGTGGCCTTCTGACATCCTCTTTGAGTCTATTGGTGGTTTATTGAAGTGGGAGGCTCATTGTGGACGATGGAGAAAAACAAGGATGAAAACCCAAGACTTCAATCTTGAATTTTGTCCAATCCTGGTGATGTTCTTTAACTCTAAGTTTACAATTGAGTTTCTGCTATCGGGGTAGATGAAATTTGATGTTTGGAACATTGAATTCTGTTAAGAAATAAAGGTTTTAGAACAAGGTTACATTACCTAGGCCGGGAACCAATTACAGGAAACCAGATTGACCCTTCGCAAGGTTGAAGGCGATTATGCTTGCGACTATAGCTACAATGCCTGTGGAGGAGACTCACCGGCCATCCACTAGCCATGGCAGCGTGTGTGGCGTCTCTTTGAAGTCTATCCAACACGTGGTTTTCCTTATTTCGATGTTAAGGACTCAATGGTATAAATTTCAGGTCAAATGGAGATTATTTTATAGGAACTCTCACGTGTCGAAAGTGACAGTATCTTTTCTTAATATACATTCAAATCTCCTGGGGTTTCAGGAATTTGGTGATGGATTCCTACTATGATGAGGATCCCAGGATATGAGTTAACTAGAGTCATAATATCAAATAGGATTCGGAAAGAGTCGAAATATCAGTTTAGGCCTCGAAAGGAGCCAGGATATTGAGTTCCAAGATTCGTCGGGGTTCAGTGGGCTCATGCAGAAGGTGACCCCAGGAGGATGAAATCTATTTGGTTTGGCTACCAAGACAATAAGTTAGACTTGGTTGGAAACATCCCTTATTTGATAGATTTTCCGTAGTGTGGTTGAAAGTCCTAAGGGTAATTCCAGAATTTTGTTGCATTGTCAGATAGAAGTAAGACCTCGCATGGTTATCAAAGTAGTTTCGGGAAGGGTCCTGTCAACTTCTCCATTTCAATTCCAAATTAATTGAGCCATTTTTTCCCCTTGTTCTTAAAATTAAGCTATTTTCTAAATCTGCACATGTCTCACAAAATGAATTATTTTCTACTATGGATGACATGAATTCATTTAAAATAGCCTAAAAAGGCATAAAAATGTGAGAAATATGACTTAATAGTGTGCCTATATGTATATGATTTTTCTATGGTTTTAAATTAAGGGATTTGTACTTTTATAAATTGTTTCATACTTAACGAATTTTTTTTGTCCACTATCCTTCAGTTTTGTGTCCCTTAGGACTTGGGAGCGTGACACAAGCTTCAAGGAGGATTCCACATCGGCTATTCTGATACTACTTTACCCTTAGGAAGATAGTTTGTTACATTTTGTTCATTTCTTTATGATCATATAGTTATTTTTAACTATGTATTGAACTTCCGTATTAACATTCACGTATATATAATGATAACTTTTCATAAACACGCGACTTCTTAAAACACACCGTTTCATTTTTTTTATTTCATCACTTATACCCAAAGTCTAAGTGTCAGCCACATATCTCGATTTTGATTCCATGTAAAAGATTATTCTAGTTAGAGTATTATATATATTCACAAGTCCAAAGCCCTAGCTAGTAATTCTCTTATACAACTGTTGATGCAGAAATCGCCCGGATCTGTGAAACTCCTTCTCGATCCCTACACACAATAACGAAAATCAAACGGGATTAAGGTTGAATCCCGGGGGGTGGTTCAACCGAAAACGCTCTGATGCTTAAGTCAGTTTTCTGTGAGAGAATAATCTGACAGAGTGTTTGCAGAAGTTTTTGATTACCTTTAGAAATGAGATGAGGTCTTCTATTTATAGTGAAGCCTTGAGGGTCACCGGAGCGTCTGATTGGTTGAAGGGGAAAATATTAAATAAGTGATTGTACCGAGTGTAATCACTTATTTATTAATGGATAAATAATTCGCTGGGAAATTATTTATTACCGACATTGATCTGATTAATTAATATATTTAGCTGGTAAATATATTAAATTAATGCGGAGACCGTTACATGTCGATGTCAATTTTACCGAGGGCAATATCGGCATTATGAGAATTGTTGGCCACGTGGCGGCTCCTGAATATTCCGGTAATTTTATGGCTCCACAAATGCCTCTACATCGTTTAGGAATTCGAGGAATCCTAAGGGATGCAGTCTCCTTGTGGTTCCAGTAAATTACGTCTTAATATTTCGTATAGGAGTATGACTCCTCTTTCTCAGATATAGCTGGAGATTAACTTTGATTTTGTCACAAAAAAGAATTTTCTGGGCTTGTAGTCCTGCCTTGAGTTGGTTTTGTGAGCCCAATTCACTATTAGGGTTTCTTTAATTTTCTTTATTTAAATGAGAGTATGAGACTCTTATTTGATAAAGAAAATTAAACCCTAATATTGTTTTAGTGGCTGTTGTGGTGAAGAAGTTGGGCTCCTCCATCGATTGGGTAAAATTCCTTCATCTGCAAGGAGAAAAAGCATGAAGCACATGCGGTGGAAAAATGTGGCTGGGACTGTGCAAGGGGAAAAGTGGTGCGGCAGGAGGAAAAGGCCGGGTGGAAATATTGGTGCAGCAGAAGTCAACGTGCTGCTTTTTTTTTTTCTGCAGTATATATTTTTTCCTTTCCGCCGCAAGCTGTCAACATATTTTTTTCTTTTCTTTTCCGTTGCTTGGCGTTGGTAGCATATGTAGCAAAACTTTTTTTTTTGGTTTCCTTTTGCCGTAGCCTACCAAGCTTTTATGTATAATATATATATGTATATATATATATATATTATTTTAATATATATTTTATATAGTATTTCTCTTTTGTTCAGCTTCGTTCTTTTGCAGATTTTGAGAGCTATGGATGTCCGATTGCAACGATTCAAGCGGTGGTGCGCTCTACTCATCGAGACGGTCATTTCAAGATGTATGAAGGCATACTTTTGGTGTAGTCTTGAAGGCCACATTTTGTGGAGTACCATCTGTTGGCATGTCCGGGACTTGTTGGAGCTTCCGACTTCAAGAGATGATGGACTTGACACCAATACAATCCTCCAGTTGACATGCTTATCATGCTTTGTGAAAAGAAGAGCTTAGCGTACTGACGGACGCGTCATCTTCAAGTGTGAGTGGAGCCAACATCAAGGCCTTCAACGGGGAGGTGGAGCAGAATGCAGTGCGAGGTGCAGCAGAGTGCAAGACGAGGTGCAGCAGAGTGCGATGCGAGTTGCAGCAGAGCGCGATGTGAGGTGCAACAGAGCGCAAGGCGCAAGGTGCAGCAGTGTGTGGTTCGAGGTGCAGCAGTGTGAGGTTCGAGGTGCAGTAGAGTGCGGTGCGAGGTGCAGCAGAGTGCAAGGCGCGAGGTGCAGCAGAGTGCTAGCAAGCTGCAGCGGAGTGCAAGGTGGGTGCGCTACAGCTGCGAGGCGAGACATGGTGCAACTACAAGGCGAGATATGCTGCGAGTGCGAGGCGAGGAATGCTGCAAGTGTGAGGTAATGCATGGTGCAACTACAAGGCGAGACATGCTGCAAGTGCGAGGCGATGTATGGTGCAACTACAAGGCAAGACGATGTGCAAGTGCGAGGCGAAGAGTCCCATCACTTGAAGTGTGACGTGTCACAACCCAGCATGAGGCTTGTTCCAGATGCAAGGCAATGTGTGTTGCAACTACGAGATGAGATGTGCTTCATCTTCGAAGCAAGGCTTCCCATGACGCGAGGTGAAGTGCATGTGGTGCCATGAAGTACTGAAGCTTTCCAAGGAGTTGCATTGGACGATGGATGACCTTTCAGAGATTTGATCTTCAAGACCTTGTTGAGCTCAGAATGGGGTGTAGTAGGATGGAGGATCGATCATGCCCCTTGTAAAGCTCGAGACGTCAGACATCATCGCCTAATTAAAGAAAGAGAGCTTGGAGATGCCATCAATGCCAAGTAGGCGATGTTGAGGAGGTTTCCCCCATTGTTTGAAGAATGTCATGGACGATGTGTCACTGGAAGTCCACGATGAGATGACTGAAGGCCTCCAAGGCTTGCTCATGGGTTGACGGAGAGACTTTGAAGTCGTGCCGTTCCTGGTGATGAGCTTCATGATCCTTCTTGGTCCGTGGCTTGATCTTAGCATTGAATACATGTTTGAGCATTCAACTTGTGAATTGCCAACTTCTTTAATTTTCATTAATAGAAGCCTTCCACTTTTTTTGAGTGTTTTGTGATTTTCGGCAGATTTGACCTTTGTGTAGTAAATTTGGTCTTCCGACTTTGTTTTAGCTTCGAATTGAGTGTCGTTGGTGGGGTTAGAAAGCTTAGTTCCATACCTTTCTACAGCCACAAAGCTTATTCCAAGACGATCCGAATTGATCCTTGTACGATTGGTCGAATCTTGTGCTCGTGCGCTGGTTCATGCAGTTGACCTTTATGTAAAAAAACGTTTGCTGGGAACTCGTCACAACTCGGAATTGAGTGAGGCCAACGGCGTTGGAAAGCTGACTTCCATAGCTTTCTAAATCCATTGGCCTCATGTCATGGTGATCAAAACGAAGTGGTCCATGACTGAATGAATCTCGTACTCGTGTGCTGGTACGTGCAGTTGACCTTCGTGTACAAAAACGTTCGCTGGGAACTTGTCACAACTCGGAATTGAGTGAGGTCAGCGATGTTGGAAAGCTGAATTCCGTATCTTTTTAGGGAAATCAAGCTCATGTCAGGGTGAGAAAAATTGAGCGAACTACGATCAAATGAATCTCGATCCCGTGCACTGAAATGCAGAATTGGACTTCGTATGTTAAAACATGTACCCACTGTTTTTCATGGCCTGGTGGTTGCCCATCTTTGTGGGGTTGGAAGCGTTTTTATTTGTAGCTTTTAGACTCCAACAAGTCAAGTTCTTGGATGGATTCATGTGCCTCGCTGAGACGAGTTTTGAGCGCTTCGCGTGGCGAAGTCGTGGCGTGGTCCAGGTGGTAAAGACTTGTTGTGCTTTGCGTGGCAAAGACTTTGAGTTCTTCTCATGGTGAAGGCTTCGAGTGATTCGTATGGTGAAGGCTTGGATTACTTTGCATGGCGAAGACTCAGGTGCTTTGCATGACAAAGGCTTGGAGTGATTCATGGGGCGAATACTTAGAGTGCTTCGCATGGCGAAGGCTTGGAGTGCTTCGCATGACGAAGGCTTGGAGTGCTTCGTATGGTGATGGCTTAGAGTGCTTCGCATGGTGAAGGCTTAGAGTGCTTCGCGGGGCGAAGGCTTAGAGTGTTTCACGTGGCGAAGGCTTAGAGTGCTTCACGTTGCGAAGGCTTGGAGTGTTTCGTACGGTGAAGACTCAGGTGCTTTGCATGAGAAAGGCTTGGAGTGCTTCGCATGACGAAGGCTTGGAGTGCTTTGCATGGCGAAGAATTAGAGTGCTTCGCGAGGTGAAGGTTTGGAGTGCTTCACGTGGCGAAGGCTTGTAGTGCTTCGCATGGCGAAGGCTTAGAGTGCTTCGCGTGGTGAAGGCTTGGAGTGCTTCGCACTTAGAGTGCTTCGAGTGGCGAAGGCTTGAAGTGCTTCACATGACGAAGACTCAGGTGCTTTGCATGACAAAGGCTTGGAGTGCTTCATGGGGCGAAGACTTAGAGTGCTTCGCATGGCGAAGGCTTGGAGTGCTTCGCATGACGAAGGCTTGGAGTGCTTCGCATGGTGATGGCTTAGAGTGCTTCGCATGGTGAAGGCTTAGAGTGCTTTCTAAACGAAAGCGTAGGCGGTAAGACAGTTTCATTAGACTTTGAAACAAAACATCTTGAATTTTATTGAAAGATGTTATGTGAGAAAAGTAGGCATTGAGCCGAATTTTAACCACAAAATTTGTGTCCTTGATGATAACTTGGTCACTGATTCAGTTTTCTGGTTGTTCCCTGAAACTCGGAATCGAAAATGATGGTGTCCACGCGGATCATCTTTTGTGCGGGTTCCTGGGGGTCTTTATTTCTGAGACGATCCGTTTCCTTTTTTCTGACGTACTCGGTGCAGTGTCCTTCCTTCAAGAGATCCCGGAGGTATCTTTCAAAACTCTGGAAAGAGCTTATGTCGTGCCCATAGCAATTGTGATAGGCACACCATCTTGTCTTGTCGGCTCTCTCCTGGTCGCCTTTAACCGGAGCTGGTCTTTCAAACCACGGTTTTTCCTTTATCTGATTATATATTTGGAGGAAAGGTACCGAAAACTGTGTGTTTGGCTTCGCACCCACGAACATGTTGGATGACGGGTTCCCTTTGCGCCTGTTGGCTTTCTCGACTGAGTTCCCGCGGTGGGCATCATCCTTTGGCTGCGCAAACTCCTTTGCAGGATGTCCATCTTCCTTGACGTGGTTGGCGGCATGTGTGGCGTTCTTCTCGTCCTCCCATCATGCATGTCGCTCCGCCAGGGACAACATCTTGGTGAGACTTCGGGCGTTGCTCATGACGATGTCTCCGTAGAGCTGGCTCTCCCGCGGTAGGCCTTGCTTAAATGTCATGGCTGTGGGGAGATTGTTGCAACCAACGATGCGAGACTTCTCTTCACAATACCTTCGAATGTATTGCCGTAAGGTTTCCTTAGACCTTTTTCGGTTGGTGAAGAGGTGGTCATCCTTGACTTCGACGGTGCGAAGCTACGAGTACTCCTTCACGAAAGCTAGGGCCAACTCTTCGAAGGAAGTGATTGATCTCTGGGGGAGATGGTTGAACCATGTCGTCACCTGACCTTGTAGTGAGGCTTGGAAAACTTTGCACATGAGCGAGTCGTTGTGCATGTGAGGTACCATGACCCCCCGATAGTAATTGATGTGCTTTACTGGATCGGAGGTTCCTCTGTACTGATTGAAGTTTGGTGTTGAAAATCGTTGCGGGAATGGCTCCTTCTCAATGTCCTTCACGAACGGCGAAGATGATGACGTCTGAATCTGGCTCCAAAGGTCATCCTCTAAGTCTCCGTCACGTTGAACTCCTTGGAGATTTCTATCTAGCATCTTTCGGACGTCTTCAGCATACAATGGTCCTTTGTGACAGGGATTTCCTCGTCGGGCCAAGTGGCGTCGACTCCCTCGAGTTGCAGCGGGAATGGCACTCGACCTTGTTGACGAGTAGGTCTCGTCCTCCTTGCTGCGATCGTCTGTGCTTCTTGAGTTACGACGGGTCTGTCTATCTGAGTGAGTCCGTGACTTACGGAAGACTGGTTACTGCTTTCGCCTGCGGGTACTCAATGCGTGAAAGTAGTCCTGGGCGTCCTCCGAGTCGCTCCCAAGCCGAATTCCTCGGTCGGCCTTGGCCTCCTGCTCTGGGGGTACAGCTTTCCTCCCCTGAGTCGTTTAGCAAATTGTCTTGGGACATTGTCCGGCAACGAACATGCTCCTTGCTGGTGCGTCTCGGGATGTCCCTTGGCGCCCCGCGAGGTTCACTGTACTTCTCAGAGGTTCTGGATGTCCCGATGTCTCCCAATAGTTGTTGTAGGAGCTCTGATTGGGTCCGAACTTGGTTGCTCAGTTGCTCAACCTGCTGCATCAGTCCAAGCCGCGGAGGGGAGCCCCTAGATGCTTGCTCGTGATGAGTAGCATGTCGGGGCGCAAGTCTCGCACCTTCAGATAGATGTGAAGATCCATGTCCCCCTAGTTCCTGGCTGTTGGCATGCGGTTTGCGTAGGGCGTCCAAGTGCCTCCTTAGGTCCAAGTCGGCATGGAGCTGATTTGGGAATCTCGGAGATGCTTCTCCTGCAGCAAACCGTCTGTTTGTTGAAAAAACGTTACGCCTGTCCCCGTTGCAGGTGAGGGGGTTCACGGTAGCTGTGGCCATGGGGAACGTTCCAAAACTGAACGTTGGTGTCCAATCTGGCATTCTGAATGGTATGTGAATTGATGCGTGGCGCGGGCCGTGCAGGAGACATGAAAATGGTTCCTTCGGAATCTCAGGCAGTGGTTCGCTCACGGCAGCGATCGCAGCGGCGGATGTTGCAGCTTCGGAGGCTCGTGCGGATCGGCTTGTTATGGCCATGTAAAGAACGGTAGGTGTCGAAAGTGTAATGATGGAGTTTTTTCAAGGAAAAACTAAAGAGCACTCTTTGAGTATTTCTCAAATCGGCTTTCAATGAAAGCACCAGTTGTTGATGCAAAAATCGTCCGGATCTGTGAAACTCCTTCTCGATCCCTACACACAATAACGAAAATCAAACGGGGTTAAGGTTGAATCCCGGGGGGTGGTTCAACCGAAAACGCTCCGATGCTTAAGTCAGTTTTCTGTGAGAGAATAATCTGACAGAGTGTTTGCAGAAATTTTTTATTACCTTTAGAAATGAGGTGAGGTCTTCTATTTATAGTGAAGTCTTGAAGGTCACCGTAGCGTCTGATTGGTTGAAGGGGAAAATATTAAATAAGTGATTGTACCGAGTGTAATCACTTATTTATTAATGAATAAATAATTCGCTGGGAAATTATTTATTATCGATATTGATCTGATTAATTAATATATTTAGCTGGTAAATATATTAAATTAATGCGGAGACCGTTACATGTCGATGTTAATTTTACCGAGGGCAATATCGGCATTATGAGAATTGTTGGCCACATGGCGGCTCCTGAATATTCCGGTAATTTTATGGCTCCACAACAACCTTAGCCCCACTCCAAGTATATATAATGATAACTTTTCATAAACACGCGACTTCTTGAAACACACCGTTTCATTTTTTTATTTTCATCACTTATACCCAAAGTCTAAGTGTCAGCCACATATCTCGATTTTGATTCCATGTAATAGACTATTCTAGTTAGAGTATTATATATATTCACAAGTGCAAAGCCCTAGCTAGTAATTCTCTTATACAACCTTAGCCCCACTCCAAGTATATGTGTTCGTGCAGATTTTGTAACTTTTGTATGTTTATGTGAAGGAAGTTTAGATTTCATTTGAGGGTTTGTTCTCTGGAGGTCTAGAGTTTAAATCCTGCTGGCAACAACACATTGACTACCTACCAGGACGTAGGCGAGTAGGTGGAAAGACGATATGAGATTATGCCTAATAAGCCTTTTGTCAAAATGTTGACAAAAGGACTTGGAAAACAGTAATTCTATTTAAACGCATTAAATTAACCACATTTAATAACACACTTGATGTGGCAAATAATAAACGATGTTATTTTAATAAATTAAATTTTTCATTATTTATCGATTGTCACATCAAGTGTGTCACTAAATGTGATCAATTTAATGTGTCTAGATAACATTACTCCTTAAAAAAATTCTTGTTTATAGTCAACAAGATTTGAAGTCGTTTAACTATTCATATATATCAAATAAATCAACGATTTTTCTAATATTTAATGAAAAACTGTCCATTTAGTCAATATATAAAAATGGCTAAATAATTTTTAATTGTATTGTTTTTTTAGTAAATAAATTTAAAATGATAATTTAGAAGTTAAATGTTTTTTATTATAATATATGATAATTATACTAAAATAAATCAAAATAATAAGAGTAAATCATTGTTACACCCTTAACAACTTCTACTTTTATTTAAAACTTTTAATGCTTGTATATTAAACAAAATAAGACCTTATCTCAAAAAAACTTTATTCAAAAGTCCCTAAACAGAATTTGTAAGTAATAAATTTCACATTTACCCTTTTATATCTCAATAAAAAAGATAAGTAAGCTATTGAGAATTTATTTAATCAATTAAAAATAATATTGTCCTTTTTGCCCCATGTGCCCCTTAGTGTTTGATTTCTTTGGACTCTTAGGCCCTTTATTATATTATGCATATAATAAATATTATATATAGTTACTATATATATTGTATATAGTTACAATTGATTTTTTTTTCTATAAAATAAAAAAATAAAGTCCGTATTTTCTGGGATTCAACGGTAGGGTATATAAATTTTTTTTGTTTTGGGGGTGAGGTTATGTTGAGATGGTGGTGGAAAAATCATACGATATAGGAGTAATGTTTTCATAATTCTCAATATAATCTTATAATAAAAAAAATTAAAATAAAAAGTAATGTTGAAATCATGATAGATTTTGGAAAGTACTTTTTAGATTGTTGTTGGACTAATTTACAATTATATGACATTAGTTGTAATTTATGTCAAAACTATGGTCTATTTTAAATTGTATAATCATTTGACTACTTAAAGGACCTATAAATTTAATTTTTCTATATACAAATTTTTGAATAAACTTATATGTTAATAAAAATTTATAAATTAATTACCAAATAATAGAATAAATAAAAATTTATAAATTAATTACCAAATAATAGAATAAGGAGGTACACTTACACTTATATATGATTTAAGTATTATCCTCAATGAATTTATTTGTTTATCAGACTTAGAAATCCGGAATACGACTTTATCGGATTGATGTGTGAAAACAAGAATCTAATGAATTATTATGAACTTATGCGATGATCATGACTTTTTTTTTAAATTCCGGCAGCAATAAATAATATATATATCAGCTCAAGATCGTTGCTGTCACCGTCTGAAACGGTGAATGCTAATATTTGGATGTATTTGTTGATGAATTAATAAAAGAATTAACGGACTCAGAACTCTGAAGCCGCCATCTGTCAGACAATTTGTCTCTATTAATACATTTACATATATTAGCTAGGGTTGGTTTGATTATGTATATCGCAGTATGATTTCTCTTTTATTTCTAATGAAATTAACTAATAATAAATATTATTTAATTTCTTTTCATTTTGTTCTTATCTCTATGTACTATTCTAATAATATCTCCTTGTATCACCTCTTCTCGTACTACTCTAGTGTTATCCACGTGCTCTATTAGTATATCTTCATACCACATAACCTTATAGTATATTCGCATACCACTCTAATAATATCATCTCATATCATCTTTTTAATTTATCAATAACCGTTATAAATAGATAATACTTGTATTTCAGCGTAATGGTACGTACCATTCTTTTTATTTATCTAATTGTGAATATGCATATATCATAATTAAAGTGCTCTGACTGCTAAATCATCATTTCAATATCAGTTGTAGGAAAAAAATCAACAAGATCCAAGATTTTTTATTCATTTATATGTATAAACCCATGAGAATCTTAATTATTAACAAAATCGTTAATTGATTTGAGATATATATATATATATATATTGTCAAATGGATTCTGTTTTTGTTAATTTTTTACGAAAAAAACTCCAATGTCATGCCGTTAAATTTTTACATAAATGAACTTGATTAAAATGAAGATTATGAAAGTCGAACGATTCCGATTATTGAATATATTGAACAATAAAATAAGTTCAATATCCATAATTTTCTTAATTAATAACTGCCCTAAAGTGCCTAGCATCATTTAAACATTGCAATTAAATGTAGGTTTATATTGTTTACATCAATATTTAATAGAAATTTTATTAATAATTAATGAACAAACAAAAATGTTAGGTTTTGAAGAATTTAATAATTAATCTGGTTTATGTAAATTATAATATACCCAGATGCATGTGGTTTCCATATGAAAATGCAACAGATTCCTGAGCCTCTGGATCTCTGCTTCATTAACTTAATATCTTGCATTTAAGAAAAGAAGAAGCAGCCATCCATCACCAATTACTTCCTTTGGTGAGATGAAGTGATAAACCAGGATCCAGGCTACTTTTGATGAGGCTCATATAACACTTAATTTTGTCAATGCATCTTTGTTGCAACGATTACATTAAGAAATACCGTACAAATTCAGAGATTGATTAGGTGTAGCACTCGGATTCAATGGTTTATTTAGAATTAATTTTATAATTATATTTACCAAAATAATTATACTAAGACGTTATTCACGCTAGGCGGTAACTATTCTATATTATGAGAGATATAACTCGTACTTACAAATGAGTATGCGAAGTTAATATGCAATTCTAAATTAAAACGAAAAAAATTATAAGGTTAATTTTTAGGCAAATTTTGTTTCGTTATAAATAGAAAACTCTTGTAGATTTTGACAAGTTGTCACATATTAGAAACGTCATTTTAGAATTGTAACCATTGCCTTGAATTCGCATAGAGAAAGAAAGAGACTTGCCAATTCGCGCAGAAGAAGAAACAGACCTACCAGCCGACCCAAGCTTTGGTGCCACCTCAGTTTCAATCTAAGAAGTGAGGTTGATCATATTCATATGTGCATTGTGTCAAAGCATCCTACTTCATAACTTTTTTAAGAGACATTTTAGACCCTCTTCAGAACTTTCTTTGATTTTTTGGTACTAGTAAAAAATTGGGGTCGGTATTCTAATTATGGGAATTAAATTCAAAAGGACTTGTGGTATTAGAAGTTCATATTCTTAATGCTTTTGATATATGTAACGTACTTCATTCAATTTTCAAGACAAACTGTGCGAAGGGTATTCATTTTTAAAATAAGGAAAGTGATTAATTGACACTCCAATTTTCTCACAAACAAGGTGTTAAAGCACACTTGGGACTTTGGAAGTTACTATTACGGGGCCACTCTAGAGTGAAGTAGATATGGGTGTTCTGGAAAATTGAAGAAGAATCAACCACATTGAAGATGAATTTTGTTCTTCATTTTCCTTTCTTTGATTATTGAGAACTCATTGAAAATTTTAATTATCAAAAAAGAACTAATTGAAAATTTTAATTATCAAAAAAGAACTAATTGAAAATTTTAATACAATTTAATTTACCAAAAGAAGAAATAATTGAATTTTTTTATAAAATTTTAATTAATCAAAAAATAACTAATTTTAATTTATAATACAATTTTAATTTACCAAAAAAATAGAACTATTCAAACATGGCACTCTAAAACATGGCACCGATCGACTCATGGCGCATATCAACTCTGTAGCTATGCCACGACATCACTATAGCATAACCCTGGCATAACTACGGCATAAGACGCCAAACACATCATATCCACGATTTATTTCCACTAACTCGCGTACTATTACCCTATCTTTCAGGTTGATGACGGCGAGTAGACAGCCCGAAGACATCACATCCAGCACATGCGCACATACTGATCTGGTTCCACACTGACAACCTCACTCTGATAGCAACCACCTGCTTTGATACCACTTTGACACGACCCATCCCAATTCCCCGGGATTAACACGGGATATACCATGCTCCCGTCTGTGGAACCCAAAATCATCCGAAAATTATGGAGCCGCCACGTGTCCCGTAATTCCCAAAAATGACCAAATTGCCCTTGGCAAATAACGCTTATCATTTGAAAAACAACCAGACATTAAATAATCTATTTACCAGTTAAATACGTTATTTGATCGGGTTAAAACCTCCGTAATATTGATATTCTCCCCGAGAGTTAATTATCTTTATTCTTAATAATGGATAATTAATATTAATATTAAAATACAACAAATATCATTACTATCATAATGAGCCATCATTACAATTATTAAATAATATATTTAATAATAATATATTATTTACTAATTAAATATTCAACCGACCAATCAGAACGCTCCAAGGCTCCCAAGATTTTCCTATAAATAGCAAGGCACATTTCATTTCCAAAGACGTTGATTCTTCGTTTCGAAGTATATCTCTTTCCTCTCTCGAAGCTAACTTAGGCATCGGAGTGTTCTTGGTCGAACAACCCCCCGGGTAAATCGATCGAGGCAACGATAGCTAATTGTTTGCTGTTTGCAGGAATTGTGAGGACTTTTCGCGACGGGTTCAATCTTTGATTCAACAATTGGTGCTTTCATTGAGAGTTATTGAGTTATACTCAGAATAAGCTCTCTCATTTGTTCATCGTTCATCTTTCTTCGTTCGTCGTTCATCGACATTGTTCGAAGATTTTGAACGTTGTTCATCACTCATCAAGAATTTGTTCATCGTTCATCTTTCTTCGTTCGTCGTTCATCGACATTGTTTGAAGATTTTGAACGTTGTTTCATCACTCATCAGGAATTCTTTCATCGTTCATCTTTCTTCGTTCGTCGTTCATCGACATTGTTCGAAGATTTTGAACGTTTGTTCATCGTTCATCTCCCTTCGTTCGTCGTTCATCGACATTGTTCGAAGATTCTGAACGTTGTTCAAATTATCCATCAAACAGCTTTCCAACTCAACATTCTTCGAATCGGCATGGCTAAAGTTCGTCGATCCGTTCAGTTAGCCGGGGAAGGTGTTTCTGCCTCAACGGCCCAGACGAGGAATGAAGCTCACATAGAAACTCCGAAGAAGCGCCCAGCTCGACTCGGGCGTGCGTCCATAGAAGCGCCCTTTGAGACACTTGAAGGGAGGCCAACCTTCAGTTTTGAAGCATTCCCCTCTCCAGCTAACCAAGTACCCGCGCTAGGGGATGGAACTTCGACTTTACAACAGGCAAACGAGAGTTTGATAGGAAATGCATTACGACATGATCAACTCACAACAAGCATGGTCCAAAGGGACTTTCTGGACGGGTGTCATGACATCTCAGGGAGAAGTCGTCACCAACCTCCCCAGGACAACTTGGCGCAGCAAGTTGAAGGGTTAACCAACAAGTTCAACTTCAGTCAGAGCTCTTGCAGCAACTCCTAGCAGAGAGACCAGTCCAAGAATAGGACAGACATTCCACATCACGTGGAAAACAGGAGCATGCTCAAAGGCGTCCTGGGAAAGAACCAGTCCACTGCCGAACAATGTCACGAGACACTTCGCTAAACAATTCCAGTGAAGAAAGTCATACTCACCGAGCAAAAAACCCTCAACGCCTAAGGTCATCAGTACATGAACGGCTAGGAAATAAGCCTGGGGCAACCTCACGGGCAGAGCGCTCACAACACTCCCATGGAGGCAGGGGGCAACTTCGAGCTCTACACAAAAACCCAAAACAATCTGCCCACGGCAGTAAAAGGGAAGACGAAGCCTACTCCCCTGCACGATCTCAGAAATCAAGGGGAGAAGCTCAAAGAGGTTCTCGACGATTAGCACAAAGGGACTCATCGCCTCGGCAAGGAGCATTGCAGGCTAATGATGTTCAAAAAATGTTGGACATGCACCTTCGTGCTCAAGAAGGTGGCGATCTAGAGGACGATCTACGTCGCCAGATACGGCTCTCTACGCCCTTTATAAGGGATATTGAGGAGGAGCCATTCCCCCAGAGGTTCACAACGCCAAACTTCACTCCATTCAAAGGAGCCTCCGACCCGTTAAAACACATTGATTATTATCGAGGAGTCATGATCCCCCACAGGTCTAACGATGCGCTCATGTGCAAAGTTTTTCAAGCTTCCCTTCAAGGCCAAGCCATGACTTGGTTCAATCATCTCCCCCCGAGGTCGATTAAGTCCTTCGAAGAGTTGGCTTTGACATTTGTGAAGGAATACGCACAACTTCGGACAATCGAGGTGAAAGACGACCATCTTTTCTCTGTCCGAAGGAGAGCAAAAGACACTCTGCGACAATACATACGAAGATTTTGTGAGGAGAAATCTCGCATTATCGGCTGTAATGACTTTGTTGCGGCAATGGCATTCAAGCAAGGACTCCCTCGAGACAGCCAGCTTTACGGGGACATCGTCATGAGCAATGCGCGAAGTCTTTCCAAAATACTTTCGCTAGCAGAGCGACATGCAAGTTGGGAGGACGAGAAGCGCGCCGCTCATACTCATGGCCATGCTGGGACTGGCGAAAAGGCCTCCAATGAGGATGAACCTCATGGAAAGTCTGCAACTGGAAAGCTCAACAAGCGAAAGGCAGGGTAACACTCCCAAACACCAGTTATGGGGAAGCCTAACTTGCAGCTATCTTTACCAGCCCATCAGATCCACAATGAAATTAAGAACAAGCCATGGTTTAAGAAGCCAGAGCCAGTCAAAGGCAATCAAGAGAATGCTGATAAAACCAAATGGTGCGCCTATCATGAACGTTATGGGCACAATATCAGCACATGTATATCTTTCGAAAGATATCTCCGAAATCTCCTGAGGGAGGGGCATTGTACAGACTACATCAAAAACAAGACTGTAAACCACATGGAGAACAAAGAGTCAAACGAGCCAGCGTCAAAGGTGATCCGCATCAACTAGACGCAAGTCAACATTAGAAAGACATAAAACTCTATGGAGTTTTTCAATTTTGCTTTTCAAGTTGCCTCCTGAATTCAAGTATCAATGAAATGAGATTAACAAATTGATTTGTTCACCATGTACAATTTTCAAAGCTTATTCTCTCTAGTGTAAAAAGCCTTCATGATCGAAGCATCCAAGCCTTCGTCATCGAAGCATCTGAGTTTTCGCCTTGCGAAGCATCTAAGCCTTCGCCATTCGAAGCATCCAAGCCTTTGTCATCGAAGCATTCAAGCCTTCGCCTTGCGAAGCATCTAAGCCTTCGCCATGCGAAGCACCTAAGCCTTCGTCATCGAAGCATCCAAGCCTTCGCCTTGCGAAGCATCCAAGCCTTCGCCTTGCGAAGCATCTAAGCCTTCGCCATGCGAAGCACCTAAGCCTTCGTCATCAAAGCATCCAAGCCTTCGCCCTGCGAAGCATTCAAGCCTTCGTCATTGAAGCATCAAAGCCTTCTGAGTCCTGCAAATTTCTGTGCAGCAGGGAGAGCTCATCTCGAGTGGTATCTCGCTCATTTTCTATCAGCATCCTCTCTGCACGGCTCATCTCCAACTCGCCCATTTTGTCTTCCGATGTGAAATTGAGACCTCAAGTTTTCTTAAGTTATCGCAATCTCACATCAACAACATAACTTTCCATTTCCGCCTGCCCTTCGCATCAAGATGGCACATTCGCAGGGCCAGAACGGAAAGGTTAGGAAAGAAGTTGTTCGGTATGCTTATGGGTTAGGAAAGAAGTTGCTCGGCATGGTTTTTTCTCCCAAGAACCAGTAAGCCCTTGTTTATTGTCCTTCTTCTGAACAACGGTCTCCTTCAAGCACAGTGGAACGCACAACCACTCCTTGATTGGGATGTCTGAAAGCTTCTCGCCATTCATGGAGAGAGTAGCCGGCTCATGTTCCGAAACTCTAGAAGAACATCTGTCGCCAAGCTCCACGAGAACGTCGCTTGAAAAGGAAATTTGATTGCGAACCTTCCACTCCATGAAGCCTTCGGGTTTCTCAGACTCCATATCTTCCCCTCGGAATGGACTTAGGCCACGAAAACCGCCACGCTCCCACAGGGCAAGTTTGCCGGGTCTCTCAGCACCTTGACGCATGGAAAGCATGTATGTGGTACTAGCAAGAGTCACAGTAAGTGTGATCCTGCCTACCGATGCTCACTAGTCACGTCCACAAGTGCACTCGGTCACCGCCAAGTCCCCGTCGACTGTTCAGCCAAACTCCGTCCACCACGTGGCACCGGTAGTACACCCGCTCCAACAAAGTTTCTAAACACCTTCGACGGACTCTTGATGCGTAGCAAGCATATTTGCAGTACTAGCAAGGGTCACGTTAAATGTGAGCCAGCCTACCAATGCTCGCACGCACCGTCCAAACCGCTCATTTTCCAGGACGGACGCACTTCCGTAATTTCCCACGCTTTCCGGGAATCGCGAATCCTGTCCAAAAAACAACATGAAAGGTCATTAATGACTCTAAAAACATCATATCAATTTTCCACAATTTTTCGGGAATTTAATAAAAATTTAAAACATAAACTAAACCTTCGGACCCCCGAAAGAGTATCAAAACAGTGCCCGATTAACTCGTACCCAACACTAAGTATGTTCGTTACATTAAGTATAGTAAAACACATGTTGAACACTTCCCCAGAAAAACATCCACGCGCCCTCACGCGCCACCTCAAGCGGCTGCGCGTGAAAGCCACACGCGTAGCACAGTAACTGCTACAGTGCGTCTTCTCTGCCCGTTTCTCTGATAAACGGGTCAAGAGCCCGCGATCAGACCCGAAAAAATCTCCATCAATTCGACCTTGATTTCTTCCGTTCTTTCAACTGATCCCCTCTAGTCCAACTAAAATCAAGTTCTGTAAGATCAATTACCCTAATGAACGTCTAAAACTTCACGACTCACGATCAAATTTTGACGGGTCTCCTATTCGGGTTTATCGATTTCGTCCCTGATTTTCAAATTAATTCATACGGTTAGAATCGTGAGAGTATAAGGAATGATTTTACAAGATCAATTTGATAATTCCTTACCTCCAGCTAGTAGAACTCAAGCTCGATTTTTCGAGGATTTTGAAGCTTCTGTTCTTGCTCGATACGGCCTCAATCCTCTCCGTTTTTTATTTGGATCGGTTTGAAATCGTCCTAAAAGACTTAATCCAGTCTCAATTTTGATCCTCAAGACTCACAACTCTGAATTCGAGTTTTCACCTCAATTTTCAAAATTTTCGAATTTTGCAAAATCGGTAACCCCTCTGTCCCTCGTGTTTGTTTTCTCCAAATCAGACTCTCCAATCTCTCATTCTCACAACCGAATTGCCCTGCTATTTAACAAAATCAAGGTTGGGACAAAATGATTGAATTTTCCCTAATTAAGGGTTTTAGGGTCCCTAAATCCATGATTTCCTCCATGTTGTCTGGACAAAGCAGCAAAAATCATTGGCAGGTAGCATGAGTCAGCGTCCACCGTTCGCTCGTCTCAAAAGGACCGTTTCGCCCTTCGCTTCGAAAATTACGAGAATGCCCCTCGCCTTCGTAGACCCATAACTTTCGCATCCGATCTCCGATTTCGGCATGCCGCCTGTCTATGGATTCGTATCAACCCGACCTACGTAACGGTCTCTGGTTCTCGTCCTTTGGACCCCCCGGTTCAAAAGTCAACATTTTGCCCATGCTTGGGGGCAAAATGGTCATTTTGCACATTATGTCCGGTTCACACCACTAAACCCAGAATAGTCATTCTAAAACTGAAAATGGACTTTTTACCCTTATAACCAAGGGCAAAATCGTCAAATAAACACTGACTCGATTCTTGAACCCAACAGTAACTGGTAACCCCGTAATATAAGACTCCAAACAATGTACATCCATCCGAATTCCCTGAATACCGAATCGATGTGGGGGCATTTGTGGAACCCAAAATCATCCGAAAATTATGGAGCCGCCACGTGTCCCGTAATTCCCAAAAATGACCAAATTGCCCTTGGCAAATAACGCTGATCATTTGAAAAACACCCACACATTAAATAATCTATTTACCAGTTAAATACGTTATTTGATCGGGTTAAAACCTCCGTAATATTGATATTCTCCCCGAGAGTTAATTATCGTTATTCTTAATAATGGATAATTAATATTAATATTAAAATACAACAAATATCATTACTATCATAATGAGCCATCATTACAATTATTAAATAATATATTTAATAATAATATATTATTTACTAATTAAATATTCAACCGACCAATCAGAACGCTCCAAGGCTCCCAAGATTTTCCTATAAATAGCAAGGCACATTTCATTTCCAAAGACGTTGATTCTTCGTTTCGAAGTATATCTCTTTCCTCTCTCGAAGCTAACTTAGGCATCGGAGTGTTCTTGGTCGAACAACCCCCTGGGTAAATCGATCGAGGCAACGATAGCTAATTGTTTGCTGTTTGCAGGAATTGTGAGGACTTTTCGCGACGGGTTCAATCTTTGATTCAACACCGTCTAACCCAAGTGTGACACGAAGGGCTAGACAAGGGATAACCCAACCCTTAACCCAGGATCAGTTGAGGATTGTGATGTCTTGGCCTTTACTACAGCCCGCATCCACGATCAATCTGAAGGGCATTAAAACTCATAACAGTTGTGAGTGGACGAAAATAATAATTTAGTAAAACTCATTTCACAAAAGACATTTATGCCCTTCACTTAAAACCATGCATGCATACGAAAACCAGTTAATTCAAATATAATAAAACCGTTTATAAAACCAAAGCCATTTTCTTCCTCAATTCATTAAGGCCTTAGCCCAAAACCTTAAAACCAATCGTGTGGGAACTCAGCCCTAAACCGTAAATCCAAATCCTAAATCCAGTAAATCCGTAAATACGTAAATCCAATAAAACATGTTTATACCAATCCTTGGCATCCCAGATGCCTGGCGTCCCAGACGCCTAATGCCCTAGACATAATGTCACGGTCTAGACTACACATGCCACTCGGGGTCTCTCCGAGCCTATCTATGACATCGCAAATTTCTGACGCTCTAGACGTCTAATAATAGCAATCATGTTCCTAAGTCACTATACGGTCTGGTTGCTCCGTGCAATGACCCCTCGCAAGCAATGCTCTATGACTACCCCAGCGTCCCAGACAGCTGGAGGAGACCATCCACATATTCACATAGCATGCTCGATATCATAATCAATTGGGCCTCCAGCTCAAAATTTCATACTAAATGGGCCTCAGCCCAATACCTTATTAAATTAAATGGACTTCAAGTCTGATTCCATCTTTCCAAATTCAAAATCAGTTCATCAAACCACCATTGAAATACCAGCACGTACAAACACAGTATAAAACCATAAATCTCGAAATGCGTGCATATACATAAATACGAAATACATAATCATAATCATCATAAATCACATATAGAAAAAATATAATACAGTTATGCATGCATTATATTTAGAAAACAAAAGTCCATTCACAGTCCCTAACTGTGTCTTGATACGTGTGCCATAAGCCTCCTCGGGGCTAAATAACCATCTCCAAAACTTCCGGACCTGTCCAAATCACACCAATGGTTACTAACGGACTCTATAAGGTCACATTTAAAACCTATGAACATTACTAGTGTAACGACCCGTTTCGAATTTCGGGATTAGATTAGTGACTAATCAAAGATTAGTGACTAATCAAGGATTAGTGAGATTAATCGGTAATTAGTTGAGTGAAATCGGACGAACGGTGTAAAATGACTGTTTTGCCCCTAATCGTGGGCAAAATGTTGACTTTTGACCCGGGAGGTCCGATGTCAGGACCCACCCCGGTTCCACCCCGAAAACCGAGGTAAATCCTGCTCCCGTCTGACACCCCGACACTAAAACGAAATAAACTCACGGAAAACCACCAAAATACACAGTCAGACGCAGGAGAAACTTTAAACATCCCGAAGTCAAATTTTACAGAGCATAGTACCAAATACAAAGGAAAGAAAACCGATAAACAAGATACACGTACAACGGAAAAGTTTAAGCACTCCGGGGTCACTCTCGAAAAATTCTATGCCTCCGACGTTGCCTCGACATCAACCCCTGCGCTAGCTCCACGACCTGGAGGGCAATTAAAAACAGAAGGTGTGAGTGGACCATAAATAAGAAAGAATTTCCGAAAACCATTTCATAATAAAACCAGGGTTTTAGCCCTCCGTTTTGAAAACATACATGCATAACTCATTAGATGAAAACAGTTATAAATCACGTAATCATCACCATTAAAACAGTTATAGAAACCACATCATAAGCATCATAAAACCGTATCATAAAACGTAAATACCAAGCAATCGTTATCCGATCAAACCTGCTGGATCTATCCGAGTCTTTAAACTCCCGAGTCTTTAAACTCAACAGGCCTACGGGGGAAATATCAATATATCCGAGTCTTTAAACTCCCGAGTCTTTAAACCCAATAACCAGATCCAGCAAATCAATCCAAAACCATTTAAAAACCTTTTCTAAATCCACATCCAAACCCGAATTCGAAATTACTGGTCGGATGCCCTTCCAGCATCCAAAACCGTCATTCCGAACCCAAATCCGGAATTCCACTTTTCAACTTTAAAACCAAATATCGTTTCTCGAAATCCGATTCTAAAACCAAAAACCTTGATTACCAAATCACGTCACAAAATCCATTTATAATCATTAAAACCAATTATAGTTTAAAATTCCGAAATCATAGCATCCAAATCAGAAATCACGCATTTCTCGTAAAACGTGCTGAAAACCGTATTTCCTCGAAAAACGTACAATAATGTAAAACCAACATCACATATTCAATAATCATGGAATCTCATGTAAAACCATAAAACAATGATAGAAAAACAGTTATGCATGCTCGAGTTTAGAGAAAGGGTCCACTCACAGTACCAAGCCCTCAGTCACGTCCCGAACGTCTCGTACGTTCCTCAGCTTCCTCGGGAAATCTCGATCCTGTCAACAACCACCCAAGAACGTTACTAACACAACTACTAAGGTCCACCTAATTTTTCCCAAAAATCCCGGGGTCCTAAACGTAACAAACCTGAACCCTAGACTTTCAACCTCGCGGGACTAACCTCAAACGACATCCGAACAACTCGAAACCAATTCCATTAGACTCATTACAACTCCTAGACCAAAACCTATGTTGACCGTTTTCCCAAGAACCGCCGCACGCGCCCCCATGCGCAGCCCAAAGTGGCTGCGCGTGGGCCTCACGCGCTGCTACAGTATCATCGTCTACCTCGGGTTGGCCGGTTCGACTGTACTGAACCGGCGTTCCCGGTTCTCCGCCGTCCGTCCACCAATTCGACTCCTCTCTTCACCATTCTCACCGTCTAGTCCTAAACAACCCATTCTCCTTACTCTAACACCTCGACACAGTCCCTAGATCATCGTCCCAAACTCGACACAAAAACCCGTATGTCCCCTGTTTCACGATCCGTCCACCCAAGTCCTCCCCCGTCACGGTGGTAACACTAGACGCTTCCTAGGACCTCCCTGAGTCTCACCCAACTCACCAAATCTCTCGACACTCACTCAAAACCCACGACAATCGGTTTGAAACTCGACGGCAAAACAGAGCAAAATCACAGGGAGAAGAAATTACCTGTCATCGACCGCCGCCGTGCTCACCGCCGCACTCCCTGGAGGTCACAGAGTCCTCCCCAGCTTCCTTTCGAGTTCAATTGAACCAACACACGACCACACCACCACCACGATCTCTCACTGCTTCTCTGTTTTTCTAGTTTTCCCCGTGAACTCCCACTTCGCACACACACAAGCACGGCACCTCCCAACTCACTCACTGCCTCTCTCTCAATCTCTGGTCACTCTCCACTCAACAGACACACCAACACTCACGACCACCATCCAATTTCCCAAATCTCTCAGTCTCTGTTTCTCTTTGGTTAGAACACACACACACGGCCCAAATAATTGGAACCGTGCTTCCTAGAACCAACCAGACTCGTAGCACGTGTCACCATCTCCTCAAGCCCCACATAAAAATCTCCTCTCTGCCCTGGACACTTGTCCAAATCCGGCTGCACCAATCCCAAAGTACAAAAGACCAAACTGCCATTCATTTTAAGTCAAAATTACCATTTTGCCACTACCTTTCTAGACCCGTAACGCATACATCCTAACTCCGATGAATACGTGCCGCCTGTCATCGAACTCAGGACGACGAGATATACCTAACGATCCTAGGTCAACATGTCAAAACCTGATCGAATGAAAAGTCAACTTTTTCCCCTATTTTAGCCAAATTACGGTAATGCCCCCAACCTTCCGAACATCATAACTTCCTCCTCGGATGTCGAAATCGGGCGTGCCACCTGTCTACGGATTCGTGACGTCCCGAACTACGTCACACTCATCGGTCAAAGTCCATTTGACCGCCGGAACTCAAAGTCAACATTTTACCCACCCTAGGGGCAAAATCGTCATTCTACTCTAACGGACCTATCGTAACCAACTAACCATCGATTAAGCTCAGTAATCCTTCACTAATCACCTTCTTAACCCTAATTTACGGGACGGGTTGTTACATCCGATGGCCGAGGGTCGAGGACCGTTACGTAGATCAGGTCCATATGAATCCGTAGACAGGTTGTCAGGACCCACCTCGGTTCCACCCCGAAAACCGAGGTAAATCCTGCTCCCGTCTGACACCCCAACACAAAGATCGAAAGTAATCTCACAAAAAACCACCAAATTACACAGTCAGACGCAAGAGAAATTTTAAACATCCCGAAGTCAAAGTTTTACAAAGCATAGTACCCAAAAAACAAAGGAAAGAAAACCAATAAATAAGGTACACGCACAACGGAAAATGTAAAGCACTCCGGGGTCACTCTCTAGTATTCTATGCCTCCGACGCTGCCTCAACGTCAACCCCCGCGCTAGCTCCACGACCTGGAGGGCAATTTAAAACGGAAGGTGTGAGTGGACCATAATTAACATAAGAATTCGAAAACCGTTTTATAATCAAACCAGGGTTTTAGCCCTCCATTTTAAAACACATATGTATAACCCATTTACTGAAATCAGTTATAAATCACATAAAGATCGTCATAAAAACAGCATTGAAAGCAGTTACAGAAATCACGTCATAAACATCATAAAACCATATCATAAAACATAAGTCTCAAACAATCATTATCCGATCAAACTTGCTGGACCTATCCGAGTCTTTAAACTCCCGAGTCTTTAAACTCAATCCAGGCCTCAAGAATATCCGAGTCTTTAAACTCCCGAGTCTTTAAATTCAATAGGCCTACGGGGGGAAATATCAATATATCCGAGTCTTTAAACTCCCGAGTCTTTAAACTCAATCCGGGTCTGTAAACCCAATCCGGGCCCGTCCCCCGTCAATCATAATATCCAGGTCTTTAAACCCAATAACCAGATCCAGCAAATCCAATCAAAACCATTTGAAAACCATTTCTCAATCCATATCCAAACCCGAATTCGAAATCACTGGTCTGATGCCCTTCCGGCATTCAAAACCGTCATTCCGAACCCAAATCCGGAAACCCACTTTTCAACTTTAAAACCAAATTTCGTTTCCGAAATCCGATTTCAAAACCGAAAGCCTTGATCATCAAAATCATGTTCTAAAACTCCTTTATAATCATTGAAAACCATTTATCGTTTGAAATCCCAAAACCATAGCATCGAAATCAGAATCCAAACTTTCCTCGTAAAACGTGTCAAATACGTACTTTCTCGAAAAACATGCAATTATATAAAACCAACATCACATATTCAACAATCATGAAATCACATGTAAAACCATAAAATGATGATAGAAAAACAGTTATGCATGCTCGAGTTTAGAAAAGGGGTCCACTTACAGTCACCGGCACATCACTCGCGCCCCGTACGTCCCGTACGTTCCTCAGCTTCCTCGGGAAGTCCTGATCCTGTCACAAGTCACCAAAGTACGTCACTAACACGTCTACTAAGACTTTCCTAATTTTCCCCAAAAAATCCCCGGGTCCTAAACGTAACGAACCAGAACCCTCAACCTTCAACCTCGCGGAACTAACCTCAAACGACGTCCGATCAACCCGAAACTTATTCCAATAGACTCGTTATAACTTCTAGACCAAAAACTCAGTTGACACTTTCCCCCGAAATCACCGCACGCGCCGCCCAAAGTGGCTGCGCGTGGGCCTCACGCGCCTGCACACAGTAACTGTTCATCGTCGTCTTCAACCTCGAAACAAAACAGCCTGATACCTCTGTTTCGGTTCCCGGCTAACCCGACACTCCCCCATCACGGCAACCACCCTAGACGACTCCTAGGAACCTCCTGAACCTAACAGGACTCACCAAACGTCTCGACTCAGCCCCTAAGTCCACGACTATTGGTTTAAGTAAATCGGGAAAAACAGGGAATTTGAGCTTACCGTCGATTCGTCCTCCGCCGTGCACCACAGTGCCCACTGGGTCTCCTTCAGCCGTCCTAGCTCCCTCTCAGCTTGGATTGGACCAACACACGGCACAACCATCACCAATCCCTGCGTCAACCCTCTGTTTCCCAGAGAAATTGAACCCTCCAACCACCGTGATTCGTGCAGAGTTGCACTCCCAATTCCAGTCACCAGCCTCCCTTCTTCTCTCTGTCACTCTCACTAGTCCACAAAACCCTCACACACTCACTAAATCGATCAAAATCCTCACCGCCTCACCTCTCTGTTTTCTCTCTTGTTCGAACACACACACGAACACACAGCCAAATAATTGGAGCCGTGCACCCTAGAACCCACTAGACACCTTGCATGTGTCACCATCCCCTTAGCCCTCTCACAAATATCCCAATCTCCACTGTACACCTAGCCTTATCTGGTGTTGCACAAATCCCAGTGCAGCCAAAAGACCAAAATACCCCTCTAAGTTAAAAAGTACCGTTTTGCCCTTACCGTTCTAGACCCGTATCTTACGCATCCTAGGTCCGATGAACACGTGCCGCCTGTAGTTGAACTCAAGACGACGAGATCTACTTAACTGACAGGACCCATCCCAATCCCCCCGGGATTACCATGGAATGTGCCCTGCTCCCGTCCAACAAGGGGTGTCAGACAAAGGATGACCAAGAGCCACTGCCCAAACAGGGCATCCAGAGTGCGCAAGGATCGATGGAGGAGGTGTGCAATGTCCCAGTCTCTGCTGCAATCGCATCCGTGATCAACCTGAAGGGCATTAAAACCAAAAGCTGTGAGTGGACAAAAACCATTAAGTTTACCAAATACATTTATAAGACATTTATGCCCTCCAATAAAAACGTATGCATGCCACGAAAACCAGTAACCAAAACGTTTGCTCAACCGAGCCATTAGGGCCTTAGCCCAAAAACCGTCAACCAAAAACCAAGTGTGGGAACTCAGCCCAAAACTGTGAAATGCCATAACTATACATAAACAACCATGTGGGTCACCACCCACGACCATAAATGAACATCAATTCATTAAAATCACACAATCATAAATCCACCCAGAAAGCCATTTCATTAATTCGTATTTTGCCATTACCATCACCAGCATCCCTGATGCTAGACGTCCCTGACGTCATGTCTCACGGTTTCATAAGCTACGCGAGCTGCCCGGGGTCTCTCCGGGTCCATATATCTGACATTCCTGATGTCTGACGTCCCTGACGTCAATCATAGCAATCCTGCTCCTGAGTCATCATACGGTCCGGCTGCTCCGTATAATGACCCCTCGCAGGCAATGCACCGTGACTTCCCCAGTGTCCCAGACATCTGGAGGAGACCATCATATATCCTTGTATCCAGATGGTATATGGAAAACAGTTTTTATTAATTTATTTCACAACATCACAATGGGCCCTGCCCGAATTTTCCATAAAACAACACATTTCCATTTAGGGTCCCTGACCCGAAACCACATTTATTAAATATAGGGCCCCTGACCCGAAATCATCATTTTAATCCAACTGGGCCCCATGCCCGATAACATAACTCAAATGGGTCTCAGCCCGATTTTATACCAACTGGGCCCCTGGCCCGATTTCATTAACCAACTGGGCCCCCGGCCCGATTCTCAAATGGACTCCAAGTTCGAAATTTCCAAAACAAGTGGGCCTCAAGCCCGAGTTCATCTTTCCAATATAAAAACCATTTTATCATATTATTTATTTAACCACAAGCACGCAAAACCACAAATAAACCGTTAATCCCGATATACGTGAAATACGGAAAATAACTCGAAATACGTGCAACATACCCAAAATCAATGCTCACAAATACCATCATAGAAATCATATATATAAACCATATAACAATTTAAGCATGCATAGGATTTATAAAACCAAAGTCCACTCACAGACCGTTTTAACCGTGTGCCTCGATATGTGTGCCACTGGCCCTCCCGGGCCACACCACTATCACCGGGACTCCCAATCCTGTCCAAATCACATTAGAGGGTCACTAACCTCATTATTAACATCCTATCAAAGTCCCGTAATTTTCCCGAATTTTTACTTATTTTTGAACTTAATTTAAAACCTTCGGACATCCCGAACACTATCGAGACGGTGTCCGATCGACACGAAACCAATTCCAAAATGTCCGTTACATCGAATGGATTAAAAGTCATGTTGACCTCACCTCGAGATTCGTGCCCACGCGCCGCCGTGAGTGGCTGCGCGTGAAACTCACGCGCCAGCTACAGTACCAGCACAGTCATCCCCTTCGCCCGTTTGTCTGGTAAACGGGTTGAAAAACCCGCGAACAGACCCGATTCAATCTCATTCAATTTAACCTCAATTCGATCCGTTCTTTCAACTGATCCCTTCCAATCCAACTCTAATTAGGTTCTGCAAGTTCAATTTCTCGAATCGTGGTCTAAATCCTCACGACACTCGATCGATCCTCGACGGGTCTCCGATTCGGGTTCATAGATTTCGACCCTGTTTTGAAAATTAATTAACACAGTGAGTATCGTGAGAGTGTAAGGATCATTTCTACAAGATTAATTTCGTACAATCTCACCTCTAACCTAATGAACTCAAGCTCGAACACAGTCACTGTTCAAGCATGGAGTTTCGTCAACCACGACCGTTTCCTTTCAATTGACGAACCCAGAAGCATCGTGGGATCATGATAGGCAGTTTCCCCACCTCAATTTCATCCAACGAAGCCTCCAATTCCACGACTCAGCTTCGAAATTCCTCCTCTGTCACCAAGCTCGTTCAGAGTCAAAACGGCACCAATTCCCTTCGTTCTTTCGACGTTTCTGATCGTGGCATTCCCAGAAGGCTGAATGTAACCTCCAATTCGATCCTCACGGCCTTAGGATTTGATTTCGAATTTTCCCTCCCATAATCTAATTTTCGAATTTTCTGTCTCACCACCCACACTCAGTCCTAGTGTTTCCCGAAATGAATCCAGTCTCCCTAGCCTCTCAATTCCCTCAATTCTGCCGTGAGAAGGCAGCCAAATCCTCCAGCCCTCACACTCTCTGTTTTGAAATCGTCCACGGGTAAGAAAAACAAAGAAGAAGGAAATGGGGGAAAAAGATGGAGAAGGAATGATGGTGTAGGAATGATTGTGTTTGGAGGGAAACAAGGATCAGAATTCAGGGGATGGGTGACACTTGTCACTCATCCGGATGTGCATAGTCAATGGTCACTATTCACTATTATATTATTATTTTAATCCCGGCCTCGGTTCGTTAGTTCGTTTCCTTGACCATAACGTCGTCGTCGGATCTCCGATTTCGGCATGCCGCCTGTCGTTGGATTCGTATCGACGATACCTACGTAACGGTCCTTGGCCCTCGCCCATCGGACCTCCCGGTCAAAAAGTCAACATTCGGCCCCAAACATGCCAAATTACCAAAATACCCCTCAACTTCCGAACACCATAACTTTCTCTACGAATGTCGGAATCGAACGTGCCACCTGTCTATGAACTCGTGACGTCCCGAACTACGTCACGGTCATCGGTCAAAGTCCATTTGACCGTCCGAACAAAAAGTCAACATTTTGCCCACGACGAGGGGCAAAATGGTCATTTTGCACATTTTGTCTGATTCCGCCCTACTAACCACCGTTCAACCTCACTAATCAAGATTAGTGACTAATCTAATCCCGGAATTCGGGACGGGTCGTTACATTAACGGTCCTAGGTCAACGTGTCAAAAGCCGATCGTACGAAAAGTCAACTCTCCCCCTTATTTTAACCAAATTACGGTTATGCCCTCTACCTTCCGAACATCATAACTTCCTCCTCGGATGTCGGAATCGGGCGTGCCACCTGTCTACGGATTCGTGACGTCCCAAAATACGTCACGGTCACCGGTCAATAGCCAATTGACCGCCCGAACTAAAAGTTAACTATTTGCCCAACCTAGGGGCAAAATCGTCATTCTACGCTAACAGACCTATCAGAACCAACTAACCGCCGATTAAGCTCACTAATCCCATCTTAATCACTATCTTAACCCTAATTTCTAGGACGGGTCCTTACACAGGCGGCACGCCGAAATCGAACGTCGAACGGGAAAGTTATGGTTCACGGAAGTTTGATTTCACTATGCGGCAGTCCACGTCATCTTGTCATAGGAGACGATGGCAGTTCACGTCATCATGTCAAGCCACGTGGCCAACCAGGTGGCGAAAAATGGTGAGGTGTCTTGTCCAGTCAACATCGATGTGGCAAGTCCACGTCAGCGCCGTCAGACCACGTCAGTGAGGTGGTGCCACCTGTATTGTGTCAGAGGTTGTCAGGTGACATGGCAGATGATGTGTCATGATGACGTCAGCATGGACACATGGCACGTGTTAGAGAGTCATACATGGCACCAGTTAGGGAGTGCCACGTGGCAATTGTCAGATGTTAGATGTCAGGTAGGCTGACGTTAGATGTCAAGTAGGCTGCCGTTAGAAGTGACGTCAGTAGTGACCGAAGTTGACCGGTGGGTGAGGGCGCGTGGGCACGATTTTTGAAGTCAACCTATCTTGTTCGAAATATTTCAACATTCTGAATCAATGGTGGTAATTTTAGGTCGATCGGAGATCATCTAGTATGTGTTTTGGAGGTTTTTCTCCTCGGGAAGCATGTTTGGGCCTCGTTTTCGGTTCAGGAGTTTTTGAGGGTTTATTATATGGACTTGGATTGTTAGTGACCCTTACGTGTGATTTGGACAGGCCTGGACTGTCCGAATGATTCAGATTGGCTAACGGCGCAGGTTTTACGTGCGCATCGTGGACTGTGTATGAGTGGAATTTGATTATAAATGATGCATGCATATATATATATTTTAATGGTTTTATGAGCATGGTTTGAATGCAAGGTTTGTCAGGACTCGGACCCTCCTCTGTCAAGACCCGACTCATCTACCACGATATTGTCCGCTTTGGGCCTCCTTGCCCTTGCCCTCACGGTTTTGTTTTCGGGAGCTCACGGTGCAACTTCCCAGGGGGTCACCCATCATGGAATTGCACCAGCCTCAACTCGCTTAACTTTGGGGTTCCAATCCCCTCCCCCCCCCCCCCCCCCCCCCCCCCAAGCCATTGAGCTCCCAAAAGGTCTCATGCTAGATAGGTGTGTGCTTACACCTTTAAGGAACACCACCATTCCCTTCCCAGACCATTCCTCCCTCGCAGGAATGTGGGATTGTTCACCGTTCCCTCCAGGATACGGGTCTTACAATCCACCGGTTCGGGGTCTGGCTCTGATACCATTCTGTCAGGACCCGACCCTCCTCTGTCAGGACCCGACTCATCTAGCACGATATTGTCCGCTTTGGGCCTCCTTGCCCTTACCCTCACGGTTTTGTTTTCGGGAGCTCACGGTGCAACTTCCCAGGGGGTCACCCATCATGGAATTGCACCAGCCTCAACTCGCTTAACTTTGGGGTTCCAATCCCCCCCAAAGCCACTGAGCTCCCAAAAGGCCTCATGCTAGATAGGTGTGTACCTACACCTTTAAGGCACATCACCATTCCCTTCCCAGACCATTCCTCCCTCGCAGGAATGTGGGATTGTTCACCGTTCCCTCCAGGATACGGGTCTTACAATCCACTCCCCTTAGGGCCCAGCGTCCTCGCTGGCACACTTCCCTGTCGGGGTCTGGCTCTGATACCATTCTGTCAGGACCCGACCCTCCTCTGTCAGGACCCGACTCATCTAGCACGATATTGTCCGCTTTGGGCCTCCTTACCCTTACCCTCATGGTTTTGTTTTCGGGTGCTCACGGTGCAACTTCCCAGGGGGTCACCCATCATGGAATTGCACCAGCCTCAACTCGCTTAACTCCCCCCCCCCCCCCCCCCCCCAACCCCCAAAGCCATTGAGCTCCCAAAAGGCCTCATGCTAGATAGGTGTATGCCTACACCTTTAAGGCACATCACCATTCCCTTCCCCCCTCGTAGGAATGCGGGATTGTTCACCGTTCCCTCCAGGATACGGGTCTTACAAGGCTTTGGAGGGGATTGGAACCCCAAAGTTAAGCGAGTTGAGGCTGGTGCAATTCCATGATAGGTGACCCCCTGGGAAGTTGCACTGTGAGCTTTCGAAAGGCCTCATGCTAGATAGGTGTGTGCCTACACCTTTAAGGCACATCACCATTCCCTTTCCAGACCATTCCCCCCTCGCAGGAATGTGGGATTGTTCACCGTTCCTCCAGGATACGGGCCTTACAATCCACCCCCCTTAGGGCCCAGTGTCCTCGCTGGCACACTTCCCGGTCGGGGTCTGGCTCTGATACCATTCTGTCAGGACCCGACCCTCCTCTGTCAGGACTCGACTCATCTACCACGATATTGTCCGCTTTAGGCCTCCTTGCCCTTGCCCTCACGGTTTTGTTTTCGAGAGCTCATGGTACAACTTCCCAGGGGTCACCCATCATGGAATTGCACCAGCCTCAACTCGCTTAACTATGGGGTTCCAATCCCCCCCCCCCTACCAAAGCCACTGAGCTCCCAAAAGGCCTCATGCTAGATAGGTTTGTTCCTACACCTTTAAGGCACTTCACCATTCCCCCCTCGCAGGAATGTGGGATTGTTCACCGTTCCCTCCAGGATACAGGTCTTACAAGGTTTGCATATTGTTTTGAATGATGCATTACATAAATATTTATATATTGGTTTGATCATGGTTTGGAAATAAAAGATTTTACGGATTTGCATGAGAATGGCATTTTGAGCTTGAGACCTAGTTGGAAATGATTTTGAGTATTGTGAAATGAGGACTAGATACTATTTTTATGATGTTTGTGGAATACATATTTTGGGCTGAGACCCTATACAAAACAACTGATTTGATTTGAAATACAACAGTTTATGAAATGTGTTTCCACTTTGACCATTCTCCGTGATTATTGATGTGACTTCGGTTGTGAATTTGTTTCCCCGGAGAGGGCCTCCGGTCATGAATGTGTTTCCTCATAGAGGACCCTATGATGTTGTTGCTCGCCTCCGAGATGCGATGTATCCCCCTCGGAGAGGTCACGATGCACTGCCTGTTGACGAGCAGCCGTGGGAGGCTCACGCTCAGGAGTGCTTATATATGTTTGATGTCGGCCGTAGATTTGTTCACGGTGACGTACTCGGACATGAGTTGTCCTGGACCTTATTGGCACACGTTGCATGGATATCGTGACCGATGATGTTATGGTTCGAGATTGAGGAAGGATACGAGAACGGGTCACGAATGTTTTGAACAATACTTTGTGTCCAGAGGTTTTCATATGATTTGGTTCCTTGATAAACATTATATGTACTGCTTTACTTGAAAGAAATGGTTTAATTGTTTATGTATGGCATGCTTTATAAAACGGAGGGTTAAATAATGATTTCAGAAATTGGTTTTTCAAACTGTTTATTTTATCCAGTCACACTTTTTATTGGTTTTGGCACCCTCAAGAGTCATCGCGGATGCGTGCTGTAGTAGAGACCGAGGCATCAACTATGAAGCTGCGTACTTTGGAAACCCTGAGTGGGTCACAGTAGTATCTCTAGTCTAACACGTGGTATCCAGAGCCGGTCCAAACATTTAGAGGCCTAGGGCAAAAATAAAAAATGGGCCCTCAATTCGCATACTTAATTATTGAAAATTTAAATTTTATAAATTGATTATATTATATTTTTATTAAGAAGTATCGGTAAAATTTTTGTTATGAGAAAATTCATAAATTAGGATAAAACCCCAAACAGAGAAAAAAGAGTACATCATATCCAAAAAATTACATTTAATTTTTTAAAAACAAATCTTATGTTTTTTTTGTAAAATCAGTAAGCAATTTGCAATTATATACAAACTTTTATATTCAAAAACAAGAATGTAATTAAATATTGTTAAACTAAGAACTTTTGTAGCAATGACCTTATTAATTTAGGTGAGTTCCTTGAAGTTTTCCTGGAATGCGAAAAATACGTAATTAAAGATTCAAAATGCACAAAAAAAAAACTAAAGAGGCATAATTTCTAATTTCTAACAAAGAGTAAGAACTGGCATGTCATTTGTAATGTTAGATTCGTGGTTTATACCCATAACATTGATCCTTTGATTATATGAGGGGGTCTTCCCGTCGTAAAAAACTACAACATCCATAAGGGAAAGTTGTCAAATGAAAGTGTTCAATTAGGGAAACTGTAATAGGAATTCTATTAAATTAAATTACTTATTTTTGATATTTGTAACTTAGGAATATCTCGAATAGGGCTTTCAGAAGGGGAGGCAAAAATGTCTAGATGTTTTCGACTGGAAAAGCAAATTGTTGAGAAATTGAGGTTAGAGTTTGAGAGTTTGAATGAGATTGCAAAAACATTAAAATTTAGAACAATTGAGAATTTGAGATTGAATGAGATTGATATTTAACCTTGGAACATTGAATTAGAATATTAAAACACTGCGTTTTCTTCTTGGAACTTTGAAAGAGACTTTCTTCCGTTTCTTGTTCACCAGTATCCCCCATTTAAATTATCATACATCTTAATATTTTTTTTTAATATAACAAAAAAAAACCTTAATTTTGGGCCCTTAAATATTTTTGGGCCCGGGGCCTAGGCCCCTTCTGCCCTCCCTATTGGCCGGCCCTGGTGGTATCAGACGAGAGCAGGACATCCCACGCTAATCCTGAAGGATTAGAGAAGTGACCTGTCATTTTTGTGTTATTTGGTTCAAGTTATTTTTGAGTTTGACATTTTCCTCATTTTTCAATAGGGAACTAGTAATGTTATCGAGATGGAGCAGAACTGTCACTCAGCTCTGAATCTCAGAAACGGTTTCTATGTCATTTTGCTCTAAAGCTATGGCAGTGCTGCTGCAGCTATGACTCCACACACGGCTCATATGAAAATTCCGACTGAGCCATTGGTACATTTCCAGCTACGCATTTTGCATTGATTTGTTTGAAGGTGCTTCCTTTTATATCTATTTTTCTTGTTAATTGAACTTGATGACTTAGGTACTTTTCGATTGTTATTCAGCTTGCATTTGATGATTTAATTGTCAATGGGAATGGATCATCCTGAAATAAAGTCATTAGTTATGAATCTGTTATCTGGTGATCATGTATTTGTGTATCAGTGTTGTTGGCATTCATAGGGCTGAAGATTTTGGAATTGGTTCATTGAAGACTCAGTGTATAATTGTTTGCAGGTAAGTTTGGACAATGTGTTTTGGTCTAAGTCGTGCTTGCTAGCTTTGGCCCGAACTCCCCATTGAGAATTAAGGAGCCACAATATGGGGGCTTTAAGCGTGCAATTCTTAGGCTCGGGATGTTTTATAGCAAGCAAATCATGCCTATTCGAGGGGCTAATGTGGTCTATAATAGAATTGTTTCACAAGTTGATAAACCTGCTACTTATGAAGGTCAATTTTCCTCTCTTATTTTTTCTTTATTTATATGAAGATTGAATTGCTATCTAGTATGTGTTATGAGAATTGCAAGTTGCATTTGATGCATTTTCAATGGCTCATTCAAAGAATTTTCATCCTTCTCTGATTTATGGAATTACCACTTGTTTACTTTTTTCAGCTAAGAAAGTGGGATTTTTGTTGGTGCAGATGATTCCAATGGGGCATCACCTGCTTTCTATGTTGCTTGTTTCTTGTATTGGTGAAGATGTCATCACCAAAGATCATATTACATATAGTAGTGCACTAAGTACTCACTATCCGATGGGGTTGTAATCTCATTCATTTTTTTCCCTCTTTCCTCTCTTTAACTAAAATATTAGATTTGATGTCTGATATTACAAATCCTACTAAGGAGTGGGCTTTGAAAGTCAGACAGCCGCACTTGTTGCTGAAGTTTATGTGCATTTTTTTACTCTTCTCAAACAGCCAATGATCATATTTCTGGTGTAATGCTCATTTGCTTCCATCTGTTATAGATAGTTAGAAAAAGAAGGAATAAATCTATGGAAAGAACTACTTCCAACCCTGGTTTCCTTGTCTTACAAGGGTCTTATACAACTAAACATTATTATCTGTACTTCAAAGTGTATTTCAGTTTAACCCCTCCTGTAGTAATTACCTTATTTTGTATTCCTTTTTATATTAGGCTGAGTTGTTCTTCATGGTGCTGAGATGGCGCCCTGGATACATTACTATTCACAATGAAGATTTGGAAGGTTTTTTCTTATATTTTTTTCTTTTTCCCTGTGAATTGGGAGTGGATTGTATGTGTGAATGTTTGATGCTTTTTAACTAAATTTAGGTTGTTGCATGCCTTACCCTATCTTCACCTGACTCCTTTTTCGTAATGGCTTAATTATGTACAACTTACTGGAGAGGCACTCTGGAGCTGCATTGAGTGAAGCAGGAAAACAGCCATTGGACATTGCAAAACAACATACAGCAACAGTAAGAGCTACTTTAAATATTGTTGCCCATTCTCTACCTATAATGGATTTCATATTATTGTGATGTAATTGATCGAAATAATCAAATCTTGAACATGTACTTGCAGAAAAAGCAAAAGGGCACGATAGGCATAACGCTAAACTCAGATTGGTTTGTGCCAGCAACTGAAGCAAAGCACGACAAAGAAGCTGCATCACGAGCCTTGGATTTTTGGTTAGGATGGTATGTAATAAGGTTTAAAATAAAAAATTAATGTGACTGATCGATGTGGCGTTTCTTACTCTTCAATTGAAGTTTTGGATTTGACATTTAGGTTATGGATCCCTTGACAAAGGGTGAGTATCCAGATAGCATGCAATCTCTCGTTGGAAACCGATTGCCAAAGTTCACTAAAGAGCAATCCGAGGTGCTTCAAGGTTCATATATATGATTTTATTGGACTAAATTACTACTCAGGAACTTTGCGGCCAATATGCCTCCTCAAAATGATGCGAAACCAAATTACAAGACAGACGCTCACGTGAATCAATCAGGTACATGATGTGTATAACACATTTCACAATTTAGTAAATATATACATAATACATTCATTTATATTTTAGGCGCGCACTAGGAAAATGGTTACATGCACGAGCATGAGTATGGGTACCCATGAGGATTTTTTTACATGATAAAACTCGTGGCTATCATTTCATGTATGATCATCCCTAACTCGCATGCACACACACGTATTCTTATATATTTACTGACATGGTTTTGATCGAACATGACAGTCGAATATAATGGGGTCTCCATTGGTCCACTGCTACGTAATACCTATAATATCATTTGCATAATTGTGTTCATTATATATATATATATATATTTCAACGATGTGAGGGGAGTAGTTATATTATGCCATATTAAATAGCGTTCGTTATTTACAAAAATTGAACTTGAAATCTCTCATATAACATATAAAAAAAAATACTATTTAATGACCTCTATGCCAAATGGTTCTGCAGTGCGCTTCAAATTGGCTCCATGTTTATCTCATAGGATTTCGAGACTTATTGATTTACGCAAAGGAAGAGTATAACAATCCACTCATTTACATCACAGAAAATGGTGAAAGTTTCCCCCAAAAAAAACATATCTATATAATATATATATATATATATATATGTGTGTCAAGAAATTAAACTAAATATACGTAACTTGTTCCTGTAGGATACGATGATCCAAATGATCCCAAAATACCCAGTGAGGAATCTCTAGCCGATAAGAAAAGAATCGAGTATCTTCAAAGCCATCTATATTATCTTCATAAATCGATCGAGTAAGTGCATTCAATGCCTAACAAAACCAAGATATATGCTTTCTCATTTCCTTAACAAATAATTTCCAACTAATAAGATTGTACTTTTTTTTTAGTACGGAGGCGTTAACGTGATGGGATATTTTATATGGTCGTTGTTCGATAACATAGAATGAAATACTACTGTTAGATTTGGTATCAACTATATAGATTTCAATGACGGACTGAAAAGATACCTAAAGGCTCTGCAAAGTGGTTAAAGAAGTTTCTAGCAGCATAAATACATTAGCACTACAAGAAAAAGTCACCGACAAAAAAAAAATGACAAAATATATTTTGTCGGCCAAATACTTCTTAAACAACAAATTCTTATATTTGTCGTCTAGATTTTGGCTCAATATTCCTCACAAATGTTTTATCTTAGCCAACAAAATTATTTGTTGTAATTTATATTCACAACAAATTTATAATTTTGTCGTTAACTATTTTGTGGTCTAAAAAAGTTTTAGACGACAAAATTTTATATTTGTTGTCTATATTTTGAATTAATATTTGACACAAAAAATTTATCTTACATAACAAAATTATTTGTGGTAATTTAATTTCACGACATAATTATAATTTCGTCCTTACTATATTTACGGCAAACTTATATTTTTGTCGCCAACTACTCCTAAACAAAATATAACCCAAATAAAATTTGGCGGGCATTCCCGCTTACATGAAAACTGAGGAGATTATTTTGTCATACATGAAAACATAATCGAATTAGAAAGGAAGCCTTTCTCCAGCTTCATTCTTCTCGGCCAAAATCCAAATTGTTCTTCCACAAGCACAAGCACAATTGGCCCTCTTCTTGTTGGTCGTCGCAGAGGAAAGAGCATCAAGATCGTCTTCTTCAAACGCGTGCAGCCGAGGTTGAAGACCATTGCAATTTCTGCTTGGATATCTTCTTCACTCAATCTCCTAGCTGAAAAAATCGAGACTAGCTCGAATGGTTTAGGACTAGATGAATGTTGTTTATGATTTCGTTGAATCAAAAAAGGCTCAAATGGATTGATGATTTTTCAGTGAGTATTATAGTTGTAAACGATGCACATAAGGTGTTTGTTTAAAAGCTTCTCTTAGAATTTCTTAGAGCGTGACATGGCTTGACATGGCTTGGTGCGTCTAGGTACCTAGCAACAGGTTGTGGGGATGGGAAGGTTCGAGTCTGGGATAGTCTCTCAGGTGATTGTGTGAGAACCTTCCATGGCCACACCGATAGTGTTCAGTCTCTCTCGGTTTCTGCCAACCAAGAGTTTCTCGTTTCAGTTTCTGCCGATGGATTTGCCCTGGTTTTTGAGATTGCAGAATATAAGTAATCAAGTAATGTATGCGATATGTATATGGTCTTACATATATACTAGTGCTTCTCGAAGAAAATGATCTGAGATAAATCCCAATACATGGGCTTTTTTCTCAACATTGCTGCTTTCTGCTCTTACCATTTTGACTAAATTTGCAAAGCTCATATATTCAACACACTTTTGCAGCCTTTTTAGACAAATTTTGAGTCCTTAGATTTACTTCTGTATCCGTTTAGATTTATTCAATCTTCCCTTCACAAAATAATTTCTTGATTCTTCCTTGTATGAGATGAGGTTATGGTGTCAAAATTTATGAGATGAGGTTATGGTGTCAAAATTTATTAACTGGGTTTGATTCAATGCGTAGCTCCTTCTGCTGATGATTCAGGCTTTCATGTTCAATATCATTTCGTGAATTTAGTTTGATTCCTCAGGCTTCCATTCACAAAATAAGTTCTTAATTCTATCATTTGGTAGTATACGGGCATCCTGTTAATTATTAAAAAAAAAGGGATAGGAATGGAAAAGAAGAAAGATGGAAGGGCAAGCAATCAATAAAGGGAGGAGGGGAGGTAGGAGGAAGTTGAACAGAGAGGAGAGAATTATGTGGAATTGGAAATATAGAAAATTAAGGAAACAATTAATGACAAAGGAGAGAAAATATATTACTTCGACTATTAATTAATAAAACATGGCAATTTATTCTCAAGTGGGTTTATAGAACCCGGGTTATAGTAGGTTATGGAATCCATGCAAATTTATGAATTTGACACATTTTGTGTCATATTATGGGATCCACAAAAGCCATCTAAGTCCCACACACTAACCCAAGATTCAAAATATGCAGATGCATCCTTCTGATATAGTTTGTGATTCTTTTTTTGGTCCTATATAGAACCCGGGTTTTGATTTTTCACCCGCATTGCCAAATCACTCTTGAGACCTGTTATCTCCAACATGCTAGAATGAAAACATGAATTGCTAATTGGCTAATTTGATGTCTGTAGGATGCTTCTGTGATGCCCTGCATATCAAAATTAGAAGGACTTGTTCAAGTGGCAATAGAAGTGGAAGATCGTGCATAACGCTTAGCAATCACAAGTAAGAAGAAATTAAATGCATTTTGTTATCTTAGTTAGCATGCCATGTGTGTTGCTTTAGCTTTTGATTTTTAGATTTCATAAATTATAAGGAATAAACAGCTTCAACTATTTAGATTTCATAAGTAGATATATAGTTCAGTTTCAGCTTATTTCAAATGCAGATATTTTTACAGTCTATAGTTCTATATAACTGATTGAGGAAATGATTTATATGCAAATTTTAGATTAGATAGGAGGACTAAAAATATTTGAGGTTACTTGGTTATCTTTGACATAATACTTTCCTTTAGGAACAGAGACCAACCTAGAAACCCCAGACTCAAATGTTTATCATGTGTTTAGGAAACACCTTTTGTTCACTAAAAAGTTTTAGTATTTAATAATGTGAAAGAGGAGTGTATACCTACATTATGGATAGACAATGGATTCATATCAAGGATCGACGTAATCCTGAATATTTGAGGAGAGTTAGTGAATTTATAAAAGCCGCTCAGGTCCATGTCAACTTTTTAGGTTATATTTTATGCCCATGTCAAAAGTGTAATAACTTCTTATGGAAGTCCGTGGCTGAAGTTCAATACCATTTGGTTAGATATGGTATGCCAGTCACTTATATGACATGTTGTCATCATGGAGAAGAAAAAGGAACTACTTCAAGCTCATCAAAACGGTGGAGGAAGAGAAAGCAGCTCGTGTGGAGGTTTAGCAACAATTGGCATCGGTTTTGGAGGGACAACAGGCCTTTCAGCAAGTTTTTGATGTTATACAGCGGACATTACAGACTATAATGCCCGAGTTTGTCTTGCCACCATTACCATCTCTTGGAAAAGAATCTACGACTCAGCCCAATGAGGACGTTTAGCTTTTCTAGATTGTTTTAGTACGTGAACTTATTTGAAGCCATATTTAGAATATTGTAAAACTGAATTTGGTGAACTTCTTTGATGACTTTGTTAACTTTTGTATGGTGGAAATTAAGTAACTTTTGTTGTAGAATGCCTCTTTCAAATCTTGCTTGATAACTTTAAAAACAGGTTGTGTTAAATTAGTAAGCATATGACATTTGTTGACAAAGTTCTTAAACCGACGACGAAATTGGTTGTTGTAAATCGAATCTTGACAAATTTGCCGACAAATTTTATTGTCGTGAATATAGCTTACGACAAACTATTTTGTCGTGAACTTCGTTGTTATATACTCTTACGACGAATGTTTTTGTCGTCCTAAGAATTTTACGACAAAATATTTTGTCGTAAATTTGTTTTGATATAATGTTACTACGAATTTTTTTTTTTTGTTCTTACCATATTACGACGAAATACTTTGTCGTAAACATAAATTACGACGAAAATTTTGTCGTAATTAATTTGTCGGCAAGTGATGACAGGACCCGTCCCAATCCCACTGGGACCACCCGGGGACGTGCCCCACTCCCGTCTGACAATGACTCTAAACATACCAAAATTACCCTTAAATAAAAACCGAATACTTAAATAGATAGATAACGTACAATAACCGTGTTTAAAGCGATACTGTCAGACAAGGGAAAGTAAAATACAACACGTGAGCACAATAGTCAGAGTACATTTATTCAGTGCTCAACCTACCCACAAGTGGGTGTACAGGTGCACAGCTAAGCAACTAAACTTCTGCCTCCTCTTCCGGGTCCTCCTCCTCTATTTCCGTGTCAAGGTCTGGAGGGGTCAGTAAAACAAGGGTGAGTGGGCAAAAAATAACAGTTTATAAATCAATTTAATAATAAAAGAATCATAAGGTTTTACCCCTCCGTTTTCCAAATCTTGCATACAGTGAAAACATAATGTCATAATGAAATCAGAACCATAAAACCACAAGAATAATCGAAAGGAGAAACTAACATATCAGTGCACTGTAAAACCCAACCCAAATGATGTCACGGTTCTAAAGCTACGAGTTGCCACTCAGGGTCTCACACCCGAGACTCTCTAGGTACATCAGCTCCCGGTATCCCGGTCACTGCCCGAGGTATATGAACATGCCTTCCTGAGAGTAAGCAGCCCAACGGGGGTCAACTCCACTCAGTCAGGGCCCCGTGACTACTCCAGGGTCCACCCAGGCCAACGACCCTCTCTGGAGGAGACAATATACACAGGTAGGAAAGTACAGTACAATAACAGTATAGTTTACCCTATGTCCCCCCCGGACATCCCAAACAAAATCCACATATAATCCAGACGGGTCTCATGCCCAAAACATTGTAATTGTATATATAAACATTTCATATAAGAATCATCGAAATCATAAGTGGAAATAGTAAAACAGTTTATGCATGCAAGCCTTTTATAAATCAAACAGCCCACTCACACTCGGTCCTTGCTGCTCAACGATCTCTAAAACCTGTATTATTATACATGAGGGTTACTTAAGGACCCTATAACATCAATACCAAGACCCTAGAACAGATCCGCCTCAAAATCGCATTCCGGGCACTATTCTCGGTGCTTCAAACCCCATTTTGACTAATCTAACGATCTCCGATCGACACGAAACCACCTCCATTGGATCTGTATCGTCAAAACCTTGAAAATGGTACCGGCCCCACCAAAATCACTGTTCACACGCGCCCCCACTCGTCTGGTCAACGCGTGGGTCAACGCTGCTACAGTACTGCTGACGTCAGCATGACGTCATCACTGACACTTGTCAGGTGACACGTGGCATGTTCTGATTGGTCCCTGTTCTGAAAATATCTGACAGGATGACATCATCATGACGTCACAAGTGACGTCAGCATGATGACGTCATCATGCTACAGTACCGGGTCACCCCGTTTGACTGGAACCGGGTCGCCGTCGACCCACGGCTTGACCCGATTCCACCGTACGATTCCGGCCACCATTTTTTACGGGGTTCATCCCTATAGGGTTATCTAGGTCTGTTCTATGGTTCTACAACCTCAAAACAGGAAGAAAACGGGAAGAAACTTACCAGAGCGTCGCTGAAACTCACGGTCAAAATCCGATCGTCGTCTCCGGCGATCCACGCCGTCTCCGTCGTCCAAACCGGTCCCAATCAACTCGTCTCTAAACCTAGGACATGTCTATAACCACTTAATCGATTTCTAAGCATCAAAACAGATTGGTTCGAAACAGGGAAGAAAAACGGGGTTCTCGGGTTTTAGGCCTTACCGCCGCCGTGTCGCCGCCGCAGCCTTCGCCGTCGTCCAGTTATGCTCCTGGGGTCCTCACGGTGTAGACTGGAGCTTCCCTTGCGTCGAGGTGGTGTGGATGTCGAGGTTTGCTTCTTGGACCCGATTCCTCTGTGTTTCGGGTCTGAGTTTTGCACGGCAGTTCAGGGCAGGGGAAATGGGGTGGTGGTCGCCGGTGATGCACGGTGATGATGATCATATGATGGTGGTACTGTTGGTGGTCGGCTGGTGGTGTGAGGGCTGCTGGTTCGATTGTTTGGGTTGAGAGAAAAGGGAAGGAAAATTGACAGGACCCGCCCCGATCCCAAAGGGACCACAAGGGGACGTGCCCTGCTCCCGTCTGACACCCAATAATTCATACCAATTTTAACCTCAAACATCAAATGCATAAATAACCAAATTAAAGTTATACATCAAATCCGAATTAAACAAATGTCAGACAAGGGATGAAATCCAAAATTTCAAGTTGCAAGCACGACTCTAACATAAACCTGCGGGTACACCACCCAACAGGGATTCAGGTACGCAGAAGTAGATCTATGCCTCAGCCTCAGGTTCCTCCTCTACCTCAGTATCACGACCTAGAGGGGTTACCAAAACATTAAGGGTGAGTGGGCCGAGACTCAAGTTTATAAAATCATTTGATAAGTAAAACATATAATTTACCCCTCCGTTTTCCAAACATGCATGCATCCGTAATTAAAACCATCAATCATATAATATGAACCATAAGGCATATAATAAAACCATAAGTATAATTTTAGTTGCTGCACTATACACTCCAATCCCGACATCACCTGATGTTTGACGTTCTTGACGCCTAATAAGGTCACAATAATAAGGCTACGCGTGCCACTCGGGTCTCAATTTCCGAGTTAAATCCCCGAATCCCGTTCGGGTACAGCATCACCTGATGCTTAGCGTCATAGACGCTGGACGTACTAGACGTCCGTGACCTCTCCGGGGTACCTCGCCGGAGGAGACAATATAATATGAAAGGATCTATACAGTGCAGTACCAAATACATTTTATTGATATCCACATGCAAAGCATATATATACATAGATAAAATCCGAACCAATCATTAAGTTTCATCAGACGGGTCTCAAGCCCAAATACCGTGAAACGTGCCATAACCATATTTTCCGTATCATCAAAACCATTATTGTTTTAGCATGTGAATAAGTATAATAAACCAGAAAACATTTATCCACGCAAGGGTTTAAGAAAATGGCCCACTCACAATACGATCCCGCGGTGACCCTGCGCGTACGAACTTGTACCGGGATTATTGTACAATTCCTGTCAGTCCAAATCACATGTAAGGGTCACTACAAGTCTAAAATGTTTAACCACAAAGTCCGAAATAGAAACCGGCTCGGGGAATCCGTCGACACGTTCCCCGAGGCAACCGGCCCTAAACTGACCCATCAAAAACTATCTCAGATCAACATGGTTAATTCACCAAAAATGTTCAGAATGATGAGAGGGATAAAAGTCATGTTGATCGTGATCGGAGATAAGCCCCAACGCGCCCTCACGCGCCGCCCAAAGTGGCTGTGCGTGAAAGTCACGCGCCTGACACTGTAGCTACAGTGTCAGCACCTTCACCCGTTTGTCTGTAATTCGGGCCTGCCACCCGCGGCTTGACCCGGTTAATTACCCATCAATTCCTACTCGAATTCAATCCAATTTGATCCTAACATGTTAATTAAACATTCAATTTAAGTTATGGGTTATTAATTTGCCAAATCGAATCCTCAAACGGCCCTTCGACCCGTGATCATCCAAACGGGTTGATCACCCCAACTCACTGGTTTCTAAACCGAAATCAAATTAACCTTACATGAAGCATCATAGTATCACAACGAACTGGAAAACACACTCAATTGAATCAACACTCACCTGAAAGTAGTCGTCCAAACCTCTGAAATTCTTCTGAACACGACAATCACCGTCCCAGCTCACCCGTGGCTGGTTGCCTTCGATTTTGATATGGTTGTGTTCCAAATACTCCCAGAAAGCTTACTCTGCGATTAGATTGGCCCAACACACCGTAGAAATTAAACACTGATTTTCCCTCCAATTTTTCCAAAAATGGCTTCTCTGGTTTTCCTCACCCGTTCTTAGTTATGACAGCATCAGAGTGATGCTCAAGCACGTTCTAATTGGTTTTAAACAATTTCAAGCCGTCCCAGAGGCTCGCGGGTGTCCACTTGTCCACTGAAAAATGTTCCCCGAAAAGCTTCGATCTTGAATTAATCAATTGATCGTGCAGGCTGGACGGCTCATGCCACGTTCAAAAGCAAAAGACAACCCAGACATTCCAGCACATGATAGCATAATCAATTGCAAGATAGAACCGACGCACATGGTGGTGCCGCCCATGTCCCCCGCGGTCTGCTACAGTAACCAGGGCAAAAAGACCAAAATGCCCCTGGTTCAATAATTACCAAAATACCCCTCACTTCCTAGACCCGTAACTCAGTCATACGAAGTCCGATTTTGGCGTGCCGCCTGTCTACGGACTCAGGACGTCGAGACCTACCTATCGGTCCTTGAGTCGAGTGAAAATTAATTGTCAAACGAAAAGTCAACATTTTCGCCCGTGAAGTCCAACTTACGGTAATGCCCCTGAACTTCCGATAGTCATAATTTTTTCCCTGATCGTCCGAATTGGACGTGCCACCTATCTATGAACTCGTGACGTCACGTACTACGTCACGGTCATAGGTCAAAGTCCATTTAACTCATCAATCAAAAAGTCAACAATTTAGCCATACCAATCACAAGGGTAAAAGCGTCAATTCACACATTAAATTGCAATATTGAAATCCTCGAATGTCCGGTGTGTTACAACCTTCCCCCCTTAAGAAATTTCTTCCCGAAATTTCAAGGAAACAAATGAGGAAATTGTTCTCGCATCTGAGCCTCAGGCTCCCATGTGGCTTCTTCCACATTCTGGTTTCTCCAGAGAATCTTCACGAGAGGGATCGTCTTCCGACGTAGTACCTTGTCCTTCCGATCCAAGATCTGTACGGGTTGTTCATCAAAGCTCAAATCTTCCCGTAGTTCGACAGGTTGTTCCCCAAGTACATGAGAAGCATCACGTACGTACTTCCGTAGCATCGATATGTGGAAAACATCGTGAACTCTAGATAGTTCTGGTGGTAGCGCCATTCTGTATGCAACTCTGCCAATTCTCTCCACGATCTCATAAGGTCCGATAAAATGCGGACTCAGTTTCCCCCGTCGACCAAATCGGATAATCCCTTTCCACGGAGATAACTTCAGGAAGACAAAATCTCCCACTTCAAATTCCAAGTCTCGAATCCGTCGATCGGCATAACTCTTCTGGCGATCCTGTGCCGCCTTCAGTCTCTCCTTGATAACATGAACAGTTTCCATGGTTAAGTCCATCAATTCCGGCCCTACAGCCGCTCGCTCTCCTATCTTCGTCCAGCAGATAGGTGTCCTGCACTGTTGACCATACAGTGCCTCATAAGGTGCCATCCCGATGCTTGCCTGATAGCTGTTGTTGTAAGCGAATTCCATTAATGGCAAATGAGTATCCCAAGAGTCCTGAAACTGTAGTACACATGACCTCATCATGTCCTCCAGGGTCTGAATGGTTCTTTCAGACTGTCCATCGGTCTGTGGATGGAAAGCAGTACTGAAACGTAGGGTTGTTCCCAGAGTAGCTTGCAAACTCCGCCAGAACCTGGAAGTGAAACGCGGATCACGATCGGACACGATCGATTCCGGCGTACCATACAATCGTATGATTTCCTTCACAAATAACTGAGCCAGTCGGTTAGGTTTATAGGTCTCCTGAACTGGCAGAAAATGGGCTGATTTGGTTAACCGATCCACGATCACCCATACTCCGTCCACTCCACTCTGTGTCCTTGGTAACTTAAAGACGAAGTCCATGGTGATGTGATCCCACTTCCACTCGGGAATCGGAAGTGGCTGCATAGCCCCATACGGTCTCTGCCGTTCCGCCTTAACCTGCTGACAGGTTAAGCATTTGCTCACGAACTCAGCAATATCCTTCTTCATTCCTGGCCACCAATAATAGTTCCGGAGGGTACGGTACATCTTTGTACCTCCCGGATGCATAGCATAGGCCGAACTATGGGCCTCCTCAAGAATCTCGGCCCGTAACTCTGCCACTGCAGGTACACACAAACGGCCCAACTTCACCAGTGCTCCATCATCCCGGATGGTAAAATCCTGTCTCCCATCCGCATCGACCTCAATTCTGTAAATACAGAGTATCGGATCCTGAAGTTGTGCTTCGATGATCCGATCAATCAGTACTGGTCGTACATGGAAGCTGGCCAACAAAGCTCCATGCTCATCCGTACCCAAAATAACTCCCGCCTTCTGGAGTTCCACCAGTAAGGGAAGATACACCATCCCCAGGTGTGCAACTGATCCCGCTGATTTTCTGCTGAGTGCATCCGCCACCACATTGGCCTTACCCGGATGGTACTCGATCGTACAGTCATAGTCCTTCAGCAGTTCCAACCATCTCCGTTGTCTCATGTTAAGCTCCTTCTGAGTGAATAGGTATTTAAGACTCTGGTGGTCGGTGTATATCCGACACGTTGCGCCGAATAGATAATGCCTCCAGATTTTGAGAGCATGAACCACCGCCGCCAACTCCAAATCATGGGTAGGGTAGTTCAACTCGTGGGTCTTCAGCTGCCGGGATGCATAGGCGATAACCTTTCCAGTTTGCATCAACACGCAGCCCAGACCTTGCAGCGATGCATCACTGAAGACCACAAACTCTCCACTGTCATCCGGCAATGCAAGGACAGGTGCAGTGGTCAATCGATCCTTCAACTCTTGAAAGCTCCGATCGCACTGCTCGTCCAAGATAAACTTCACTCCCTTCCGAGTCAAACGAGTCAATGGTGCCGCAATTTTGGAGAATCCCTCCACGAATCTCCGGTAGTAACCTGCTAACCCGATGAAACTCCGCACCTCGGTCACTGTTGTCGGTCTAGCCCAGTTGGTCACCGCTTCTGTTTTCTGGGGATCCACGCAAATCCCATCCGTCGATATCACGTGTCCCAGAAAACCAATACTGCTCAGCCAAAACTGACACTTGCTCAGTTTGGCGTACAATTGTTCTTGTCTCAGCCTCTCCAAGACCAACCGTAGATGTTCCTCATGTGCACGGACGCTCCGCGAGTACACCAAAATATCATCGATGAACACAATCACGAACTTATCCAAGTAGGGTCGGAAGACCCGGTTCATCAGATCCATGAATGCTGCTGGAGCATTCGTCAAACCAAATGGCATAACAAGGAACTCGTAGTGTCCGTAACGGGTTCGAAAAGCAGTTTTCGGAATATCCTCCTCTGAAATCCTCAGTTGGTGATACCCACACTGCAAATCAATTTTCGAGAAGCACTGAGCTCCCCGCAACTGGTCAAAAAGGTCATTGATTCTGGGTAGAGGATACTGGTTCCTCAGCGTCACCTTTTTGAGTTGTCGATAGTCAATACACAAACGGAGACTTCCCTCATTCTTCTTTACGAACAACACCGGTGCTCCCCACGGTGAAGTACTCGGTCGGACATATCCCAAATCCACTAACTCCTGAAATTGAGTCTTGAGTTCTCGTAACTCGGCCGGCACCATCCGGTATGGTGCCTGGGATATAGGTCGGGTACTCGGGAGTAGTTCAATAGTAAACTCGATCTCCCGCGATGGTGGCAATCCAGGTAAGTCTTCCGGGAACACATCCGGAAACTCACATACCACCGGTATCACGTCGATACCCGGAGTATCAACCTGTTCCGACACAACATGCGCCAGATAACCCTGGCATCCCTTCCTTAGAAGTTTGGTAGCAGTAAGTGACGAAATCACTTTAGGAGGCGAACCATCACGTTCCTCCTGAAAGATAACCTCCGGCAAACCCGGGCTCCGCAGAATCACTTGCTTGCTACAGCAGTCGATGAGCGATCCGTGCTCCGACTGCCAATCCATCCCTAGGATTATATCGAAGTCGTGGATATCCAGAATAATTAAGTCTGCTGGTAAATCCACATCGTCAATTCTTACCGGGCACCTCCGAATCACCAGATTCACAAGGTACACGATGCCCATCGGGGTGCCAACACCCATTTCACAATTTAAAGCCGATACCACACAATCAAGCATACTAGTACAACTCTTCGAAATAAAAGAATGTGTAGCCCCGCATCCATCAATACACGTACAAGAAGGTTTAAGATATGTAGTGTACCTGTGACCACGCCTGGGGCAGTCCTCGCCTGCTGTTGGGTCATTGCAAACACTTGGGCCCTCGGCCCTCCGTTCCGCCCGCACCCGCACGCGCCACGCCCAGCACCACGGTCACCTCCCTGACCACGACCTCCATTAGTGTGGGAAGCCGTGCTCTGCACCACACTAGAGCCCCCAGCGTCGTTGTTCTTGGACAACAGCGGGCAATCACTGGCATAGTGGCCCTCCTCTCCGCAACCAAAACAAGTTACTGGCCTTGGCCTGTCCGAATGCCCGCCAGAAGCACCGCTCCAAGATGAGCGTTGCCCAGAGTTGTATCCAGATCCTCTGCCCTGAGAGCCTCCACGTCGACCTGACTAGCCACGACCCTTGAAGGATGAGGGTGCTCCCCTGTAGCCCCCTCCCTTGTTGTTCTTATGGACCGATGGCCCACGATGTGGGCGATCCTGACGTCGCCCCTCGCCCGAAGGTTGTCGTGTCTGGTGTGCCGACAGACTGGCCTCGACACGCACCGCAGCGTCGACCATATCTCTCAGAGAAGCATGAGTAGTAGCAGTCACACTTGCCCGGATCTCCCTTCGGAGTCCAAGCTCGAACCTTTGGCATTTGTCCTCCTCCGTGCTCACGAATGATGCAGCGAACCGGGAAAGTTTCCCGAAAGTTCACTCGTAGTCCGCAACGGACATATCACCCTGCTCCAGTCATAGGAACTCAGCCTCCCGTGCCGTGCGGAACGATCGCGGGTAGTACTGGTCCAGAAATCTGGAACGGAAAGCTTCCCAAGTAGTGGTATGGACAGACCACCCAGACATTTCGAGTCCGTGCCACCACTGGTAGGCTCCTCCTTCCAGTAAGAAGGCCCCCAAGGTCACTCGTTCGCCCGGAGGGCAGTGCATCACCGAGAAGATCCTCTCCCACTTGGTGATCCAATCATGAGCATCCTCGGGGTTTGAACCCCCGCAGAAAGGAGTGGCTCCCAAACGTTGAGCCCTTTCAATGCTCGCGTATTCCATCTCCCTTTCTAGATCCTTGTCCGTTCGAATATGAGGAATTCTCCTAGGAGGCATAACCAACTGTCAAGAGGCATAGATCAGAAAACAATACTCTTAAAAGTCGAAAAGTAACTAGTACTAATCGCTAGTCTAGCATGCTGACCATACCCTAGTACTGACCACAACCTAGTGCTCTGATACCAAGCTGACAGGACCCACCCCGATCCCACAGGGACCACAAGGGGACGTGCCCTGCTCCCGTCTGACACCCAATAATTCATACCAATTTTAACCTCAAACATCAAATGCATAAATAACCAAATTAAAGTTATACATCAAATCCGAATTAAACAAATGTCAGACAAGGGATGAAATCCAAAATTTCAAGTTGCGAGCACGACTCTAACATAAACCTGCGGGTACACCACCCAACAGGGATTCGGGTACGCAGAAGTAGATCTATGCCTCAGCCTCAGGTTCCTCCTCTACCTCAGTATCACGACCTGGAGGGGTTACCAAAACATTAAGGGTGAGTGGGCCGAGACTCAAGTTTATAAAATCATTTGATAAGTAAAACATATAATTTACCCCTCCGTTTTCCAAACATGCATGCATCCGTAATTAAAACCATCAATCATATAATATGAACCATAAGGCATATAATAAAACCATAAGTATAATTTTAGTTGCTGCACTATACACTCCAATCCCGACATCACCTGATGTTTGACGTTCTTGACGCCTAATAAGGTCACAATAATAAGGCTACGCGTGCCACTCGGGTCTCAATTTCCGAGTTAAATCCCTGAATCCCGTTCGGGTACAGCATCACCTGATGCTTAGCGTCATAGACGCTGGACGTACTAGACGTCCGTGACCTCTCCGGGGTACCTCGCTGGAGGAGAAAATATAATATGAAAGGATCTATACAGTGCAGTACCAAATACATTTTATTGATATCCACATGCAAAGCATATATATACATAGATAAAATCCGAACCAATCATTAAGTTTCATCAGACGGGTCTCAAGCCCAAATACCGTGAAACGTGCCATAACCATATTTTCCGTATCATCAAAACCATTATTGTTTTAGCATGTGAATAAGTATAATAAACCAGAAAACATTTATGCACGCAAGGGTTTAAGAAAATGGCCCACTCACAGTACGATCCCGCGGTGACCCTGCGCATACGAACTTGTACCGAGATTATCGTACAATTCATGTCAGTCCAAATCACATGTAAGGGTCATTACAAGTCTAAAATGTTTAACCACAGAGTCCGAAATAGAAATCGGCTTGGGGAATCCGTCGACACGTTCCCCGAGGCAACCGGCCCTAAACTGACCCATCAAAAACTATCTCAGATCAACATGGTTAATTCACCAAAAATGTTCAGAATGATGAGAGGGAAAAAAGTCATGTTGATCGTGATCGGAGATAAGCCCCAACGCGCCCTCACGCGCCGCCCAAAGTGGCTGCGTGTGAAAGTCACGCGCCTGACACTGTAGCTACAGTGTCAGCACCTTCACCTGTTTGTCTGTAATTCGGGCCTGCCACCCGCGGCTTGACCCGGTTAATTACCCATCAATTCCTACTCGAATTCAATCCAATTTGATCCTAACATGTTAATTAAACATTCAATTTAAGTTCTGGGTTATTAATTTGCCAAATCGAATCCTCAAACGGCCCTTCGACCCTTGATCATCCAAACGGGTTGATCACCCCAACTCACTGGTTTCTAAACCGAAATCAAATTAACCTTACATGAAGCATCATAATATCACAACGAACTGGAAAACACACTCAATTGAATCAACACTCACCTGGAAGTAGTCGTCCAAACCTCTGAAATTCTTCTGAACACGGCAGTCACCGTCCCAGCTCACCCGTGGCTGGTTGCCTTCGATTTTGATATGGTTGTGTTCCAAATACTCCCAGAAAGCTTACTCTGCGATTAGATTGGCCCAACACACCGTAGAAATTAAACACTGGTTTTCCCTCCAATTTTTCCAGAAATGGCTTCTCTGGTTTTCCTCACCCGTTCTTAGTTATGACAGCATCAGAGTGATGCTCAAGCACGTTCTAATTGGTTTTAAACAATTTCAAGCCGTCCCAGAGGCTCGCGGGTGTCCACTTGTCCACTGAAAAATGTTCCCCAAAAAGCTTCGATCTTGAATTAATCAATTGATCGTGCAGGCTGGACGGCTCAGGCCACGTTCAAAAGCAAAAGACAACCCAGACATTCCAGCACATGATAGCATAATCAATTGCACGATAGAACCGCCGCACATGGTGGTGCCGCCCATGTCCCCCGCGGTCTGCTACAGTAACCAGGGCAAAAAGACCAAAATGCCCCTGGTTCAATAATTACCAAAATACCCCTCACTTCCTAGACTCGTAACTCAGCCATACGAAGTCCGATTTTGGCGTGCCGCCTGTCTACGGACACAAAACGTCGAGACCTACCTATCGGTCCTTCAGTCGCGTGAAAATTAATTGTCAAACGAAAATTCAACATTTTCGCCCGTGAAGTCCAACTTACGGTAATGCCCCTGAACTTCTGATAGTCATAACTTTTTCCCTGATCGTCCGAATTGGACGTGCCACCTGTCTATGAACTCGTGACGTCCCGTACTACGTCACGGTCATAGGTCAAAGTCCATTTAACTCATCAATCAAAAAGTCAACAATTTGGCCATACCAATCACAAGGGTAAAAGCGTCAATTCACACATTAAATTGTAATATTAAAATCCTCGAATGTCCGGGGTGTTACAAAAATGCACGGGTTAGGGGGGATGGATGTGTCTTTGAGAGAAAAAGATAGGATGATCGTGCATGAAGAAGAAAAAGCAGAGGAAATGGAAGGCTGAGATGCATTTGGGCAGTGATCCAACGGCTGGGGTTAATAGAGGGAAAATTAAATTGTTATAAAATGGTTAAATAGTGTAAGGTTGCTTTATTGGAATAGTATGGGCTTGGATGAGTGACACTTGTCACTCTTCCACTGGTTTTCTTTAAATATTAGTTTGGCACGGATTCCCATAATAAATTAATATTTTATTCCGTTGTTCTCGGTTCATAAATTCCGCTAAACGCTTCCTTGACCATAACTTCTTCATACGAACTCCGATTTCGGTGTGCTGCCTGTCTACGGATTCGTGACGTCCCAACCGACGTCATAATCATGGGTCAAAGTCCAAATTATTTCCCAGGTCAAAAGTCAAAGTTCCCCCTCCCCCCCCCCTTCAGGGGCAAAATAGTCTTTTTACATTAAAATATTACTTTTCTCGGTTCGGGTCGTTACAATCTACCCACCTTACAAAAATTTCGTCCTCGAAATTTACTCAAACAAGTGTGGGTACTGCCCTCTCATCAATTCCTCGGGTTCCCATGTCGCTTCTTCCACATCGTGGTTCCGCCATAACACCTTGTCCAATGAAATCGTCTTGTTCCTTAAGACCTTTTCCTTTCTATCCAGAATTTGCACTGGCCGTTCCTCGAAGCTTAAGTCTGTCATCAGTTCCAGTGGTTGTTCTGGCAGTGCATGAGAGTCATCCCGAAGGTACTTCCGTAGCATAGATACATGGAATACGTCATGTACTCGGGAAAGCTCCGAAGGTAGTGCTAAACGATAAGCCACTGGACCAATCCTCTCGACAATCTCATATGGCCCGATATAACGGGGACTCAATCTCCCACGTCGTCCAAATCGGAGAATTCCTTTCCACGGCGATAACTTTAAAAAGACAAAGTCGCCAACCTCAAACTCCAAATCTCGAATCCGTCGATCCGCATAGCTATTCTGACGATCCTGGGCCGCCTTCAGTCTCTCCCGAATAACCCGAACTGTCTCCTGGGTCATATCCATCAAATTCGGCCCCACTGCGGTTCTTTCTCCGATCTCCATCCAGCATACCGGTGTTCTGCACTGTCGACCATACAATGCCTCGTATGGTGCCATCCCTATACTCGCATGGTAGCTATTATTGTTGGCAAACTCCATCAATGGCAATCGATCAGCCCACGAATCCTGGAATTGCAACACACAGGCTCTCATCATGTCCTCGAGAGTTTGTATTGTCTTTTCGGACCGTCCGTCGGTCTGTGGGTGGAATGTCGTACTGAAGTGCAATTTCGTACCCAAAGTGTAGACTCCTCCAAAACCTGGATGTGAAATGTAACAACCCGTCCCGAATATCAGGATTTAATAATATTTAATTATGATTTACTAATCTGGGATTAGTTGAGCCGATTTCGGACGAATTGTGCAAAATGACCGTTTTGCCCCTAAGCGTGGGCAAAACATTGACTTTTAATTCGGATGGTCAAATGGACTTTGACCAATGACCGTGACGTAGTTTGGGACGTCACGAGTTCATAGACAGGTGGCACGCTCGATTCCGAGGTTCGTGGTGAAAGTTATGATGAACGGAAGTTCAAGGGCAGTTTCGTAATTTGGACGAAATAAGGGGAAATGTTGACTTTTTGACCGGGATGTCCGATGTCCGAGGGACAAGGACCGTTACGTAGGTTTCGTCGATGCGAATCCAACGACAGGCGGCACGCCGAAATCGGAGATTCGACGACGAAGTTATGGGTCACGGAAGTTTGGTTTCGTTATGCACGCATTACGAGGCGGGGACACGTGGCGTTTTCTGATTGGTCTGGGATTCTGAGTGGGACACGTGGACCACTAACCTTTAATTATGGACTCAGATCTGGATTGGTGGGATTGGATTAAATTATTGGAATTAAAAAATATAAAGAATTCCCACTTATTGCACCTTTTGATCTGGACCCTTAATCTCATTGGTGAGATTGAATCTGGACCATCCATTTTTCTTTATCATCTCCCTCCCCATATTATAATTGCTTACCCGAGTGCACAACCATTCGAACCGTGCACCAGATCTTCACACATCTCCTCTGTGCACAAGTGTGAGTCACTGACATTGTGAGAACCGGCGGGAGGCGGCCGGACGACGGCGGCGACCGCGGTGGTCCACGGCGGATGCGTTAACCCGAGGAGAATTTATGCCCAGGTTTTGGAGGATTGACCATTAGTCGTGTTTTTGAGCTCTCTCTTGATTCTATTGAGACTTAGGGTCAGAAACAGGCACGGGGGACAGGGTTTCGAAGCTCGAAGTGAGCTGGGCACGGCGGGGACGGCGGTGCCCGTAACCCGGTTCGAAACCAAAATTGGTGATCGGGTTTTGGATGGGTGTTGGTCGTTGGATTTGATCCTACGGTGTTCTATGAACCTAATCTGACCTTGTGGACGTGGTTTTGGGACTCGAGGCGGCCGGAATCGGGAGGATGGACGATCGGAAAAATTCTGGGCTTCGGGTTGAGTTCAGAGGTAAGATTCTTGACGTTACTTCTGGTTTTTGATTCCACAGAACTGTTGGTTGAACTCAGACGATTTTGTAGGTGAAAACCCCGTCCAAAATAATGGAGAAATGACCGAGAACCAGTCGGGTTGGCCCGCGGGTCACGGTGGCCCGTTTTACAGTGATACGGGTTGGACGATGATGAACAGTACCCGGCGCGTGGGTTTCACGCGCAGGGAGTTCAACCGGAGCGTGGGGGCGCGTGTGAGGTAATTTTGGGAAACTTCCAACATGACTTTTGTCCTATACAATATAACGAACATTTTGGCATTGGTTTAGTGTCGTTCGGATCCCGTTTCGATATTGTTCGGGATGTCCGAAGGTTTTAAATCCAGTTTAAAAATACTTAAAAATTCGAGAAAATTACGGGACTTGAATAGGATGTTAATGATGAGGTTAGTAACCCTCTAATGTGATTTGGACAGGATTGGAAGTCCCGGTGATAGTGGTGTGGCCCGGGAAGGCCTATTGCACGCGTATCGAGGCGCTCGGTTAAACGGTCTGTGAGTGGACATTGGTTTTATAAATTCGATGCATGCATAATTGTTCCATGATTGTTATAATTATGATTAAATGATTTACTTGGGATATCGGTGAATTTAAATGATTTCACGCATTTCGAGGTGCTTTACGTAATTGCACGTAAACCGAGGTTTTCTGGATTTGCACCGATTTCCATAAATGTGGTTGGATATGATTTTATGAAACGGTTACGGACTTGATAAAGTAAAATCGGGCCAGGGGCCCAGTTAATTTGTAAAATCGGGCCAGGGGCCCAGTTAACTTGTTAATTGGGCTAGGGGCCCAATTGAATTATGAAATCGGGCCAGGGGCCCAATTAACTTATGAATCGGGCCAGGGGCCCAGTTAACTTGTGAATTCGGGCCGGGGGCCCAGTGGACTTATGAATTCAGGCCAGGGGCCAGTTAACTTATGAAATCGGGCCAGGGGCCCAGTTGATTTATTCATGTGATTCGGGTCGGGGACCCTAAAATGGAATCGAATAAATGATTTTGGATTTAAATCAACTATTTGGACTTATAATGATTTTGATGATATTGAAATTATGGTTATGGCACGTTTCACAGTATTTGGGCTTGAGACCCGTCTGATGAAACTTAAAGATTGGTTTGGATTTTATCTATGTATATATATATATATATGCTTTGCATTTGGATATCAATAAAATGTATTTGGTACTGCACTGTATAGATCCTTCCATATTATATTTTCTCCTCCGGATGAGGTACCCCGGAGAGGTCACTGACGTCTAGTACGTCCAGCGTCTATGACGCTAAGCATCGGGGATGCTGTACCCGAATGGGGTTCGGGGATTGAACTCTGAAATTGAGACCCGAGTGGCACGCGTAGCCTTGTGATTGTGACCTTATTGACGTCAGGGACGTCAGGCATCAGGGATGTCGGATTGGAGTGTATGGTGCAGTGGCTAAAATTATGTTTATGGTTCATATTATATGATATATGATTTTAAATGATGGTGCATGCATATGCTTTTACTGGGGGGCATAAATGTCTTATAAATGTTTTAAACAGACTTGTTTATTTTCGTCCACTCACAGCTTTTTTTTTTAATGCCCTTCAGGTTGATTCCGGATGCGACTGCAGCAGAGACTTGAGCATCATACACCTCCTCCATCGATCCTTACGCACTTTGGAAGCCCGGTTGGGCAATGACAACAGGTTATCCCTTGTCTGACACCTCTTGTCAGACGGGAGCATGACACATTCCATGGTAATCCCAGGGGGATTGGGATGGGTCGTGTCAAGTGGTATCAGAGCAGGTTTTGCTCTTTTGTGCGCAAAGGTCGAGGGTGTGATGTCTCTTTGGGCTGCTCTTCCGTTGTCAACCTGATAGATAGTTTTGAGTTTGATTGGTGGATTGGGTGTGTTTGGCCCGATACGCCGTGCATTGATGCGATTCAACCCAAGTGGGTTGTATACGGTTAAACTGGTAATGTGGGACCGTCAGTTCGGTCACGTGATGATGGATTGTTGTGCCACTGGGCACAGCTAGGTTCAGGGAACCCCATTTGAATAATGTATCGGAAATGCGAAACTCAGTTGAGTATTGGTCTATGTTTTGGACCCTCGTAGTGTTGGCTAGTGTACGGGGTGTTGGTGCATCGGAGTTAGCCGATGACCTTCGTGGTGGAACCCAAGATGGAACCCACGTTGAGTTGACGATTGGATTGGATTTGACGTCTATACGATGTCAGGACCGCGGAGTTGGTCAGGTTGTGGATTTTACTGCAGAAGGCAGTTGGGTTCAGTGGAACCCTAGGGGGTGATCTTGGAACCCTAATTTAGAATCGATGGGCTGGAAAAGTGAACTTTAATTGAGAACTTGTGATGCGACGAGCGGCTGAGGTCTTGGATGACCATGTGGATAACTCTAGTGAGTCTTATGGGTTTCGATCTACGGGTACAGTTATGAGGAAATATGGAATCCCGTGTTGGATCGAACATTAGTGTGACGTGTGGATACGGATCTTGACAACGATGACTGTTGGTCGACAGTTGTGTCGAGATGACGGGCTATCGAGGGTATTTTGTGTGGCTTTCACACTTGAGGATCAGGGGATGTTCAGGGAATGTCCATTATCCTGATGTGCTAGAAGTCAAATTGGAGGTACCCATAGTCGTGGGGTACGAGTGGTGTTACGGGATCGTCGTTCGGAATGAATGGAGATTCAGGGTAACAACTTTGCACACAGTGTGCTAGCATGGATGTTCGTGTGCTATGTATGGATGTTGGTATGTTGGTACTTTTATGCCAATACTAGTATGGATGCCTGTGTTCTAATAATAGTGTTGATGATGGTGCGTTGGTACTGGTACTAACGCTGGTGCTGGTGTCAGTAATTGTGATGACGATGAGCCACCAGTTGGGGTGTGACTCTGTCATGATGGACAAATGATTGGTATCTGCGACTCAGTGGTGGTTGAGTCTTGGACTGGATGGGATCCAGTGGAGGTTGTGTCGTGTTGGGATAAGTCCTAATAGATATATGATGACAAGTGATGAATGGATCAAAAGGTATGATTGAAAATTTGGGGAATCTTGGGATGATGTTCCCTATGTCATGTGTATTGGTGGATTTGGGGAGTTATTGTCAATTCCGAGATTGGTATGTTGGTATACTTCTTATATCCCCAGAGAGTACAAGGAAATTATTGAAACTGGAAAAGTCCGGGAAAACCATTCGTGGTATTGTTGTGTGATTTTGTGATTGTGGAACACTTGGAACCTGAGGATTGAACCAGTAAAGCTTGAGATGTGAGACGAAGGCAGTTGGGTATGCACAGTTGTGGATGTCCCATTTGGAGTCGGGGTGTGTGCATACATGAGTATTGGCGGACGTGAGGTCCGAGTGATGAAATGATTTTGGACACGTGGTGGTCCAAGTTAGGTATGGACGTGAGCAGTCCAGTGGTTGGACTTGACATCTCATTGGGAGCATGTCTGTTTCCAACATGGTTGGAACTCCCGATTCGGGGAGAGTTGTGATTGGGAGACGAGAGGAGTGATCGTTTCCACATCGGTGATTGGTATTCCGAAGTCTTTGGGGATGAATTCTTATTTCCTGCCGTGGCAGATGATGATTGTTGCTACCAGTACGTTGAGCGTGTATTGGTAGGTGAACCCATGTTTGGCCTTGGGTCATTGGAAACAAGGAATTGGGTATGATTTTGGATTTGGTGGTGAAATGCGAGGTCATCTTTCCACCAAGGGAAATTCGACGAATGATTCATTGAGGGTGTAAGACCCTACGATCAGCTTTCAGATGGATTGTTAACTACGTGGGCATATGTGGATCCTAGGCGGATCTGATTGGTGATGTTGTCGACTTTGGGCATGGTGACGATCTAGGATCGTGATGTTACTTGTCGGATGACATAGCGATGGATCTGGATCGTGATCTTGATGATCCAGATTGGGTGTGAGTTTATCACTCATACCTTGTTATGTGAGTCATAAATGACGGGACTGAACTTCTTTTCGGAGTGAGTCCATATGGTTTGTGACTTGGTTAAGTAGGTTTCCGATGTGGTCGGATTTTGTCAACCTTTGACGTATGGATATTGGGATTGGCTTCCCTATGAAGTCAATCGAGTGTTTTGAGCAGGTAACCGATAGGATCGGTTATGTTACGTCTTGGTGGACGTAAACGAGATTTTGGGTTTTGGAATCGAATTTCTGGGTGACGATTCAGGATTCGATTGCGAAGCTCGAAAATGGATTACTGGATTTGGGTGCGGAATGATTATTCCAATGCTAGCTTACGGAATAATGATTTCGGATTCGGATTTGGAAATGGATTAAAAATGTGATGTCTAGGTTCGGATTCGGGACTTCTTACGAAATTGCGGATTCGGATTCGGAATTGAAACTGGATGACGGGTGGAGTTCGTTTTGTCTCATGATGGTTTGGGCAACTGTACTCCATTATTGGAACGTGTTTGGCTATGACCTAGGTGGTTGTAGTCTGGTCCATGGATAGATGTACGTACAGGGTACGTTGTACGAGGATTGGTACTTTGTAGGCTTGTTGTGCCTGGTGACGGTACATGGGTTGTACCAGTGGTGACAGGACCCATCCCAATCCCCCCGGGATTAGTGCGGGATGACCCTGCTCCCGTCTGACACGAAGTGTCAGACAAGGGATATTTCCGACCTTTGCCCTCCCGGGCTATCAGAGTACGCCAGGATCCGGAGGAGGCATGTGATATCTCGATCTCTGCTACAGTCCACATCCGATGTCAACCTGAAGGGCAGTCAAAACATTAAAAACTGTGAGTGGACAAAACAAGAGTTTATAAAAACATTTTAACGAGAAGACATTTGTACCCTCCACTAAAAAGCATGCATGCATTCGAAAACCATTTATCCAAAACAAACCATATGTGGGACGAAGCCCAAAGCAGATATAAACTAAGGTCGAAAGGACCACAATAAAAACGACCATACGGGCCACTGCCCAAATCCTGTGCACACCTGTACACACCACATATCATATATCATATATCCATCACATACATATATATAAGTCACACAACCAATCCTGTCACGGTATCCAAAGCCACGCGCGTGCTACCCGGGTCTCAATCCGAGTCATCTCAAAGTCAAGGTCAATGTCCGCAGACCACTGACCCTACCCGAGGTAATATTAATCATAGCCTTCCTGAGAGTAAGGAACCCAACTGGGGGGTGACTCCACTCAGTCGGTGCTCCGTGACTACTCCGGGGTCCATCCAGGCCAACGACCCTCCCCGGAGGAGATAATAGAAGTAAAGGAAGGTAGACGAACATATATATACATAACATAAACATTCATGACCGGTTCCCCTGAACCGTCATGATCCATAATATCCATAATCAAGTAACATGCCGGTTCCCATAAACCGTCATGTACTGTAATAACATAACCAGGTAACATGCCGGTTCCCATAAACCGTCATGTACCGTAATAACCAACAAGGGTTCATGCCGGTTCCTATAAACCATCATGAACCATGATACCATAACAAGGGTTCATGCCGGTTCCCATAAACCGTCATGAACCTGGGAATCCATTTAGGGTTCCCTGACTTGAAATCAAAACCGTAAAGTGACTGGGTCTCGTACCCGAACATAGGACATCAGTTGGGCACCGTGCCCGATATCTGAGGTCATATGCCCGAGACAAAACCAAATGGGTTTCATACCCGAGTTTATCCTTGTGAAATTCAAATCCATTTCATTTAAATCAATAAAGAAATACAGACCCGTATAAGCACCGTATAAGGCCGAAACCTCGAAATACGTGCTTATACGTAACCACATAGAAATGCACCCATGGCATCATCAAACAAGTAATAAAACATATAATAAACATTTATGCATGCACCAATTTAGAAAACAAATTCCACTCACAAACCGTCCGAGCTGCCACCTCGATTTGCGTGTCATACGGCTCCCCGAGACGATCACCGTCACCGGGACTCCCAAACCTGTCCAAATCGTAATAGAAGGTTACTAACTACTTAATTAACCTCCTACCAAAGCCCCGTAATTTTTCCGTATTTTTAACTATTTTTAATCCCGAACCTAAACCTTCCGATGCCCCGAAACATATCGAGACGGTGTCCGATCGACTCGAAACCAGTCCCAAAATGTTCGTTACATCGAATAGATGATTTCGTATGTTGGACACATCCCCAGAAACCCCACCACGCGCTGCCACACGCCGCCCAAAGGCCCCTGCGCGTGGGCTCACGCGCCGGTGAACAGTGCGTCGTTCCCAACGATCGAACCGGTCTGGGCCGGCCGGTCCGGTCCGACCTCTGCAACTGGACCGGCGTAACCGGTCCAGGCCTCCTTCTCCCTCATTTTCGGTCCGATTTCCTCCATTTCAATTCCTAAATTCCTATTTTCTCATTTCCAATCTATCCTAATCAAGAAAACTAGGAAAAACCCCACAAAACCCGTCCGTCCAAATCTCCCCTAATCGGTCCAATTTTTCCGATTGTACCCAGGGCTGCTCAGCCCTTCACCGCCGTCCAAACCACCCTCTATGCCTTCCTACAACCTCAATAAACTCATCCCAATCATTAGAACTCAACCCTAACACCTAAAATCCGAAAATGAAATTTGAAGGTAAAATTTTTACCTTCGCGGGTCTACGACCACCGTGCACGGCGGCCCCCGATCTCGCCACCATCCAGTCCGTCCTGGCCTCCTCTCTCACTCTCTGTTCTCTCCAGGAGTATTTGGGATTAAGGGTTTGGTGTTTGGATCACACAGAGGAGAGGAATGAGATCGGGTTTGGTTGGAGGGAAAAATGGAAAATGGATGCACGGTGAATGGTTGGATGCATGTATGTGGAATGGTAGCCAGTGGATGGGTGACAAGTGTCACTCATCCATTGGTTGCTGAAAAGTAACTGGCCCCACTAAAGACAAACGGTCCTCGTAAAACGTGTAATTGTGAATAGTAACCGGGAACTTCCGTGAACCGTAACTTCGCCGTCGAACGTCCGAATTCGACGTGCCGCCTGTCTACGGATTCGTATCGTCCTTATCTACGTAACGGTCTTCGGCCCTCGGCCATCGGACCTCCTGGTCAAAAAGTCAACTTTTGACCTCCTATTCACCCAAATTACCAAAATGCCCTTGGGCTTCCGAACGTCATAACTTCTTCTACGAACGTCGGAATTGAACGTGCCACCTGTCTATGAACTCGTGACGTCACGAACTACGTCACGGTCATCGGTCAAAGTCCTTTTGACCGCCCGATTGAAAAGTCAACGTTTTGCCACCATCAGGGGCAAAACGGTCATTCCGCATCGGGTTTGGGACGGGTCGTTACAAGTGGTGTGTGAATTGACGTGTTTGCAATCGGCTTGGTTCCGATATCATTTGTTGGTTGTGATTGTGGACTGGACATTGGATATTGTGCGCTGTGCAGAGTGATTTTTTCGGGTTCAGTGATTGTATGAAGCATGTGCTCTTAGCCATGGTTGGCTAGTGGAACCCTAGTATTGAGATGTGTGATCACTGCTGGGCTGGTATTCAATGTGTTCCAGTTACACCACTTGTTACGTACACTCAGGATGAGTGAATTGGTGGTCAGAGTTACCACGTGTAGCTTTGTGTGACTTGATCACACCGTGATTTTTCCAGCGTCTTGGTTCGCTGAGGGAGTCGGCGATTATGGACATTGAGAGTATTTTGTGTCGCAGGATTGGGCTTGCCCTGCGAATGGTGATCATGTGGTTGATCTTGCGCTACATCGAGAGTGATGTAGTGCGTGGTGTTGTCACTGACTGGCTGATGGTTGGGGCCTTACCAGGGTGGTAAAGCTTAGTGGTGACAGTTTGACTGGTGGTGTCAGCGTGGACTGACAAATGAGATTGGTGACTCCCAATGGGAGCAAATGCAGGGATATTTTGGCAATGGAAAGGAACCCTCTAGCTGAAGGAGTCAGCTTAATGGTTAAGCGATTTTATCGCAGATCAGGTGATCATTTCCACTCGAGGTGGTCGAGTGTTGTTGCTATTATGACGTATGACTGTGATGGGATGTCTGGGTGCAGACGAGGCTGGTGTTGACCCAGTATGTGGGTGTACAGGTGTACACATGGTATGTGGTCGAAATGTTTTCCACAAGGTGGTTGTGGAATAAGGTTATTGGTAATTTTGAGGATGAAATTCTTTAAGGAGGGAAGGTTGTAACGACCTGTCCCGAATATCGGTATTTAATAATATTTAATTATGATTTACTAATCTGGGATTAGTTGGGCCGATTTCGGATGAATTGTGCAAAATGACCGTTTTGCCCCTAGGCGTGGGCAAAACATTGACTTTTAATTCGGATGGTCAAATGGACTTTGACCGATGACTGTGACGTAGTTTGGGACGTCACGAGTTCATAGACAGGTGGCACGCTCGATTCCGAGGTTCGTGGTGAAAGTTATGATGAACGGAAGTTCAAGGGCAGTTTCGTAATTTGGACGAAATAAGGGGAAATGTTGACTTTTTGACCGGGATGTCCAATGTCCGAGGGCCAAGGACCATTACGTAGGTTTCGTCGATGCGAATCCAACGACAGGCGGCACGCCGAAATCGGAGATTCGACGACGAAGTTATGGGTCACGGAAGTTTGGTTTCGTTATGCACGCATTACGAGGCGGGGACACATGGCGTTTTCTGATTGGTCTGGGATTCTGAGTGGGACACGTGGACCACTAACCTTTAATTATGGACTCAGATCTGGATTGGTGGGATTGGATTAAATTATTGGAATTAAAAAATATAAAGAATTCCCACTTATTGCACCTTTTGATCTGGACCCTTAATCTCATTGGTGAGATTGAATCTGGACCATCCATTTTTCTTTATCATCTCCCTCCCCATATTATAATTGCTTACCCGAGTGCACAACCATTCGAACCGTGCACCAGATCTTCACACATCTCCTCTGTGCACAAGTGTGAGTCACTGACATTGTGAGAACCGGCGGGAGGCGGCCGGACGACGGCGGCTACCGCGGTGGTCCACGGCGGATGCGTTAACCCGAGGAGAATTTATGCCCAGGATTTGGAGGATTGACCATTAGTCGTGTTTTTGAGCTCTCTCTTGATTCTATTGAGACTTAGGGTCAGAAACAGGCACAGGGGACAGGGTTTCGAAGCTCGAAGTGAGCTGGGCACGGCGGGGACGGCGGTGCCCGTAACCCGGTTCGAAACCAAAAATGGTGATCGGGTTTTGGATGGGTGTTGGTCGTTGGATTTGATCCTACGGTGTTCTATGAACCTAATCTGACCTTGTGGACGTGGTTTTGGGACTCGAGGCGGCCGGAATCGGGAGGATGGACGATCGGAAAAATTCTGGGCTTCGGGTTGAGTTTAGAGGTAAGATTCTTGACGTTACTTCTGGTTTTTGATTCCACAGAACTGTTGGTTGAACTCAGACGATTTTGTAGGTGAAAACCCCGTCCAAAATGATGGAGAAATGATCGAGAACCAGTCGGGTTGGCCCGCGGGTCACGGTGGCCCGTTTTACAGTGATACGGGTTGGACGATGATGAACAGTACCCGGCGCGTGGGTTTCATGCGCAGGGAGTTCAACCGGAACGTGGGGGCGCGTGTGAGGTAATTTTGGGAAACTTCCAACATGACTTTTGTCCTATACAATGTAACGAACATTTTGGCGTTGGTTTCGTGTCGATCGGATCCCGTTTCGATATTGTTCGGGATGTCCGAAGGTTTTAAATCCAGTTTAAAAATACTTAAAAATTCGAGAAAATTACGGGACTTGAATAGGATGTTAATGATGAGGTTAGTAATCCTCTAATGTGATTTGGACAGGATTGGAAGTCCCGGTGATAGTGGTGTGGCCCGGGAAGGCCTATGGCACGCGTATCGAGGCGCTCGGTTAAACGGTCTGTGAGTGGACATTGGTTTTATAAATTCGATGCATGCATAACTGTTCCATGATTGTTATAATTATGATTAAATGATTTACTTGGGATATCGGTGAATTTAAATGATTTCACGCATTTCGAGGTGCTTTACGTAATTGCACGTAAACCGAGGTTTTCTGGATTTGCACCGATTTCCATAAATGTGGTTGGATATGATTTTATGAAATGGTTACGGACTTGATAAAGTAAAATCGGGCCAGGGGCCCAGTTAATTTGTAAAATCGGGTCAGGGGCCCAGTTAACTTGTTAATCGGGCCAGGGGCCCAATTGAATTATGAAATCGGGCCAGGGGCCCAGTTAACTTATGAATTCGGGCCGGGGGCCCAGTGGACTTATGAATTCAGGCCAGGGGCCAGTTAACTTATGAAATCGGGCCAGGGGCCCAGTTGATTTATTCATGTGATTCGGGTCGGGGACCCTAAAATGGAATCGAATAAATGATTTTGGATTTAAATAAACTATTTGGACTTATAATGGTTTTGATGATATTGAAATTATGGTTATGGCACGTTTCACAGTATTTGGGCTTGAGACCCGTCTGATGAAACTTAAAGATTGGTTTGGATTTTATCTATGTATATATATATGCTTTGCATTTGGATATCAATAAAATGTATTTGGTACTGCACTGTATAGATCCTTCCATATTATATTGTCTCCTCCGGATGAGGTACCCCGGAGAGGTCACGGACGTCTAGTACGTCCAGCGTCTATGACGCTAAGCATCGGGGATGCTGTACCCGAACGGGGTTCAGGGATTGAACTCGGAAATTGAGACCCGAGTGGCATGCGTAGCCTTGTGATTGTGACCTTATTGACGTCAGGGACGTCAGGCATCAGGGATGTCGGATTGGAGTGTATGGTGCAGTGGCTAAAATTATGTTTATGGTTCATATTATATGATATATGATTTTAAATGATGGTGCATGCATATGCTTTTACTGGGGGGGCATAAATGTCTTATAAATGTTTTAAACAGACTTGTTTATTTTTGTCCACTCACAGCTTTTGTTTTTAATGCCCTTCAGGTTGATTCCGGATGCGACTGCAGCAGAGACTTGAGCATCATACACCTCCTCCATCGATCCTTACGCACTCTGGAAGCCCAGTTGGGCAATGGCAATAGGTTATCCCTTGTCTGACACCTCTTGTCAGACGGGAGCATGACACATTCCATGGTAATCCCGGGGGGATTGGGATGGGTCGTGTCATGAAACGCGGATCCCGATCCGACACGATCGACTCTGGGGTTCCGTGTAGTCGGATGATCTCATTAATGAATAGCTGGGCCAAACGGTTGGGCTTGTACGTCTCATGTACAGGCAGAAAATGCGCTGATTTGGTCAATCGGTCCATGATCACCCAAACTCCATCAAATCCACTCCTTGTCTTCGGTAACTTGAAGACAAAGTCCATTGTAATATGATCCCATTTCCATTGCGGAATTGGAAGTGGCTGCATAGCCCCATATGGACGCTGCCATTCTGCCTTGACCTGCTGACAGATCAACCATTTGCTGACAAACTCAGCTATCTCCCTCTTCATCCCTAGCCACCAATAATAGTCCCTGAGAGTACGGTACATCTTCGTCCCTCTTGGATGCATAGCATAGGCCGAACTGTGGGCCTCGTCTAAAATCTCTCTCCTCAACTCTGGTACCGCAGGTACACACAATCTCCCAAGCTTCACTAATGCTCCATCGCCCCGGATGGAGAAATCCTGTCTCTGTCCGGACCCAACCTCGTTTCTGTAGTCACAGATTATCTGGTCCTGTAGTTGAGCCTCGATGATCCTGTCGACCAACACGGGTCGCACATGAAAGCTAGCCAACAAGGCTCCCTGATCGTCCATTCCTAACATAACTCCGCTCTTCCGGAGTTCCACCAACAAGGGAAGGTACACCAATCTCAAATGCGCAACTGATCCCGCCAACTTCCTACTAAGTGCATCAGCTACGACATTTGCCTTGCCAGGATGGTACTTGATGGTACAGTCATAATCCTTTAACAATTCTAACCATCTCCATTGTCTCATGTTAAGTTCCTTCTGAGTGAACAGATGTTTAAGACTCTGGTGGTCGGTGTATATCCGACATGTCACACCGAACAGGTAATGTATCCAGATCTTTAGAGCATGAACCACCGCTGCCAATTCCAAATCATGAGTAGGGTAGTTCAATTCGTGCGTCTTCAGCTGCCGGGATGCGTAAGCAATAACTTTTCCATTCTGCATCAATACACAACCCAAGCCCTGCAGCGATGCATCACTATATACCACGAATTCTCCATTGCTGTCTGGTAATGCAAGGACAGGTGCAGTGGTTAATCGGAACTTTAATTTCTGAAAACTCTGTTCACACTGATCGTCCCACACATACTTCACCCCTTTCCGGGTTAACCGAGTCAATGGTGCGGCAATCTGGGAGAAACCCTCCACGAATCTCCGATAGTAGCCTGCTAACCCAACAAAACTTCGCACTTCCGTCACCGTGGTCGGTCTTGGCCAACTTGTCACAGCCTCCGTTTTCTGAGGATACACACTTATCCCTTCGGGTGATATAATGTGACCCAAGAATCCAATACTATTTAGCCAGAATTGACATTTGCTTAACTTGGCATATAGCTGCTCCTGTCGTAGTTTACCCAATACCATTCGTAAGTGCTTCTCATGAGCCCTGACACTCTTGGAATACACCAAGATGTCGTCGATAAACACGATCACAAATTTATCCAAGTACGCTCGGAAGACCCGATTCATCAAATCCATGAATGCAGCTGGTGCATTCGTCAGTCCGAAGGGCATCACCAAGAACTCATAATGCACATACCTCGTTCAAAAAGCTGTTTTCTGAACATCCCCCTCGGCTATTCTCAGCTGATGGTATCCTGACCTCAGGTCTAGCTTAGAAAAATATCGTGCTCCTCGTAACTGATTGAACAAATCATCGATCCTGAGTAAGGGATACTGATTCCTTACCGTGGCCTTGTTCAACTGCCTATAATCCACACACAACCGCAAACTACCCTCCTTCTTTTTCACAAATAAGACCGGCGCTCCCCATGGTGATGTACTGGGTCGGATAAACCCTAGATCCACCAATTACTGTAGTTAGATTTTCAATTCCCGTAGCTCTGCCGGTGTCATACGATACGGTGCTTGTGAAATCGATCGAGTCCCGGGGGGTAACTCGATCGTGAAATCGATCTCCCGAGGTGGTGGTAATCCAGGTAAATCCCCTGGAAAGACATCAGGAAATTCCCGCACAATCGGAATATCCTCAATTCTCAAAGATTCATCCGTAGACTCTACCACATAAGCAAGATAACCCTGACACCCCTTCTGTAAAAGTTTTGTAGCTGTTAGTGCAGATATTACCTTGGGTGATGCGTCTCCGCACTCCCCCTGAAATATCACTTCCGGAAATCCCAAACCTCTCAAAGTCAATCGCATATTACTACAGTCGATGAGCGAATTGTACTCCGACAACCAATTAACTCCAAGTATCACATCGAAGTCGTGCACATTCATAAGAATCAAATCTGCTGGAAACTCGACTCCCTCAATCTCTACAGGACAAGCTCGTATCTCCTGGTTCACTTGGTAGGTCACACCCAACGGTGTCCCCACCCCCATCTCGTGCTCAAGTGCGGTCACTTCACGGCCCAACAGACCCGCACAACGCGATGAAATAAAAGAATGAGTTGCTCCCGAATCCATCAATGCACGAACAACCATGCCATAAATATGTACAGTACATGTCAACACTCCCGGAATGGATCTGGCCTGCTGCTAGGTAACAGCATAGACACATGCCATAGACTCTGCAGGTCGTCCCCGTCCTCTAGCTCCACAATCACGGCCACGCACAACACCGCGTGTCCGGCTGCTGTCAGTCTGGGATGCTGAGCTCTGTGCTGGCATAGTGCTCCCCCGAATCAGTGGACAATCAGAAGCATAGTGCCCCGGCTCACCACAAGCGAAGCATGTGACCTCCCTAGGTCGACCCGAGTATCCTCCCGGTGAGGTGCTCATCGGTGAGTACGACTGCTGCCAAGCCCCAGAATGCTGTCCAGACCGCTGAGGACTCCTGAACTGACCAGAACGTCCTCGGCTGCCCGAAGATGAAGATCCGCTAGAATGTCCTCCCTTCGAGCCCTGACGGCCCGAGAATCCCAAGTGTGGGCGATCACGTCGCCGTGTCTCCCCCTCAGCTCGCTGACGTGCCAGGATACTGTTCTCAACCCCAGTCAGATCCCTCATGGTAGCAAAGGGTGTTGCAGTCACCATCGCCTGAATCTCAAGTCGCAGGTCCCACTCAAATCTGCGACATCGATCATCCTCGGTGATCACAAAGTTCTCAGCAAAGTGAGACAACATCAGGAAGGTCTCCTCGTACTCTGCTACAGTCTGGTCTCCCTGTCGGAGTTGCAGAAACTCCGCCTCACGGGCGTTGCGAAACGACCGTGGATAAAACTGTTGAGAAACCGCTCCCGGAAGGTCTCCCATGGAATGGTGTGAACGGTCCAGCCGGCCAGGACAAGGTTGTGCCACCATCGATAAGCGCTCCCATCCAGTAGGAAGGTCGCCAGTACGACACGCTCCTCCGGTGGACAGTGCATGACCTTGAAGATCCTCTCCCAGCGGTCAATCCACTGGTGTGCTTCCTCGGGGTCGATCCCCCCACTAAAGTGCGTAGCACCCAGGCGCTAGGCCCGCTCAATGCTCGCATTGTCTCCATTCCCTCCATTGCCCTCGTCACCACGTGCACGGGGTTCACGTCGGGGAGGCATATCCAACTGTTAAGAGGCAAACAGGTTAAAAGACATCGAAAGCGACCATGTACAAAGTACAAACCACTAACCTAGTACTCTGACTGCTAATCCTAATGCTCTGATACCAAGCTGACACGACCCGTCCCAATCCCACTGGGACCACCCGGGGACGTGCCCCGCTCCCGTCTGACAATGACTCTAAACATACCAAAATTACCCTTAAATAAAAACCGAATACTTAAATAGATAGATAACGTACAACAACCGTGTTTAAAGCGTTACTATCAGACAAGGAAAAGTAAAATACAACACGTGAGCACAATAGTCAGAGTACATTTATTCAGTGCTCAACCTACGCACAAGTGGGTGTACAAGTGCACAGCTAAGCAACTAAACCTCTGCCTCCTCTTCCGGGTCCTCCTCCTCTATTTCCGTGTCAGGGTCTGGATGGGTCAGTAAAACAAGGGTGAGTGGACCAAAAATAACAGTTTATAAATCAATTTAATAATAAAAGAATCATAAGGTTTTACCCCTCCATTTTTCAAATCTTGCATACAGTGAAAACATAATGTCATAATGAAATCAGAACCATAAAACCACAAGAATAATCGAAAGGAGAAACTAACATATACCTGTAAAACCCAACCCAAATGATGTCACGGTTCTAAGGCTACGCGTTGCCACTCAGGGTCTCACACCCGAGACTATCTAGGTACATCAGCTCCCGGTATCCCGGTCACTGCCCGAGGTATATGAACATGCCTTCCTGAGAGTAAGCAGCCCAACGGGGGTCAACTCCACTCAGTCAGGGCCCCGTGACTACTCTAGGGTTCACCCAGGCCAACGACCCTCCTTGGAGGAGACAATATACACAGGTATGAAAGTACAGTACAATAACAGTATAGTTTACCCTATGTCCCCCCCCCCCCCCCCCCCCCGGACATCCCAAACAAAATCCACATATAATCCAGACGGGTCTCATGCCCAAAACATTGTAATTGCATATATAAACAGTTCATATAAGACTCATCGAAATCATAAGTGGAAATAGTAAAACAGTTTATGCATACAAGCCTTTTATAAATCAAACAGCCCACTCACACTCGGTCCTTGCTGCTCAACGATCTCTAAAACCTGTATTATTATACCTGAGGGTTACTTAAGGACCCTATAACATCAATACCAAGACCCTAGAACAGATCCGCCTCAAAATCGCATTCCGGGCACTATTCCCGGTGTTTCAAACCCCATTTTGACTAATCTAACGATCTCCGATCGACACGAAACCACCTCCATTGGATCCGTATCGTCGAAACCTTGAAAATGGTACCGGCCCCACCAAAATCACTGTTCACACGCGCCCCCACGCGCCTGGTCAACGCGTGGGTCAACGCTGCTACAGTACTGCTGACGTCAGCATGACGTCATCACTGACACTTGTTAGGTGACACGTGGCATGTTCTGATTGGTCTCTGTTCTGACAATATCTGACAGGATAACATCATCATGATGTCACAAGTGACGTCAGCATGATGACGTCATCATGCTACAGTACCGGGTCAGCCCGTTTGACTGGGACCGGGTCGCCGTCGACCCACGGCTTGACCCGATTCCACCGTACGATTCCGGCCACCATTTTTGACGGGGTTCATCCCTATAGGGTCGTCTAGGTCTGTTCTATGGTTCTACAACCTCAAAACAGGAAGAAAACGGGAAGAAACTTACCAGAGCGTCGCTGAAACTCACGGTCAAAATCCGATCGTCGTCTCCGGCGATCCACGCCGTCTCCGTCGTCCAAACCGGTCCCAATCAACTCGTCTAGCATCAAAACAGATTGGTTTGAAACAGGGAAGAAAAACGGGGTTCTCGGGTTTTAGGCCTTATCGCCGCCGTGTCGCCGCCGCAGCCTTCGCCGTCGTCCAGTTATGCTCCTGGGGTCCTCACGGTGTAGACTGGAGCTTCCCTTGCGTCGAGGTGGTGTGGATGTCAAGGTTTGCTTCTTGGTCCCGATTCCTCTGTGTTTCGGGTCTGAGTTTTGCACGGCAGTTCAGGGCAGGGGAAATGGGGTGGTGGTCGCCGGTGATGCACGGTGATGGTGATCAGATGATGGTGGTGCTGTTGGTGGTCGGCTGGTGGTGTGAGGGCTGCTGGTTCGATTGTTTGGGTTGAGAGAAAAGGGAAGGAAAATGCACGGGTTATGGGGGATGGATGTGTGTGTTTGAGAGAAAAAGAAAGGATGATCGTGCGTGAAGAATAAAAAGCAGAGGAAATGGAAGGCTGAGATGCATTTGGGCAGAGATCCAACGGCTGGGGTTAATAGAGGGAAAATTAAATTGTTATAAAATGGTTAAATAGTGTAAGGTTGCTTTATTGGAATAGTATGGGCTTGGATGAGTGACACTTGTCACTCATCCACTGGTTTGATTTAAATATTAGTTTGGCACGGATTCCCATAATAAATTAATATTTTATTCTGTTGTTCTCGGTTCGTAAATTCCGCTAAACGCTTCCTTGACCATAACTTCTTCATACGAACTCCGATTTCGGCGTGCCGCCTGTCTACGGATTCGTGACGTCCCGACCGACGTCATAGTCATGGGTTAAAGTCCAAATTATTTCCCGGGTCAAAAGTCAAAGTTTCCCCCCTTCAGGGGCAAAATAGTCTTTTTACATTAAAATATTATTATTCTCAGTTCGGGTCGTTACAATCTACCCACCTTACAGAAATTTCGTCCTCGAAATTTACTCAAACAAGTGTGGGTACTGCCCTCTCATCAATTCCTCGGGTTCCCATGTCGCTTCTTCCACATCGTGGTTCCGCCATAGCACATTGACCAATGAAATCGTCTTGTTCCTTAAGACCTTTTCCTTCCTATCCAGAATCTGCACTAGCCGTTCCTCGAAGCTTAAGTCTGTCATCAGTTCCAGTGGTTGTTCTGGCAGTGCATGAGAGTCATCCCGAAGGTACTTCCGTAGCATAGATACATGGAATACGTCATGTACTCGGGAAAGCTCCGAAGGTAGTGCTAAACGATAAGCCACTGGACCAATCCTCTCGACAATCTCATATGGCCCGATATAACGGGGACTCAATCTCCCATGTCGTCCAAATCGGAGAATTCCTTTCCACGGCGATAACTTTAAAAAGACAAAGTCGCCAACCTCAATGCTATTATTTCATCTGTATCTCTATGTTCATCAATGCTATTATGAAATTGGCCATTGAAAAAATGGTGCCCATGAAAGGCTCGACTTCTGGGCTTTAAGGACGATAGTCTTTATCTTTAAGTGAAGTTGGGAAAATCTAACTTCCAATTAACAACGCTAGGCCCAAAATGAGGATTGATTCTCCTCAAGTTTTTTATACAACAATATTGATTGGATAGACTAGGGTATCGAGCTTTCTTTTTCACAAAAGTCGAATCTGAAATTTTCCACTATGTACACAGTGAGTATGAGTATCACTAACGTAATACTAGTTGTGGCCCCTAGGGTTCTTCTAAGATGAGGATCTTATAGTGTGGAACACATAATTGTTAATTCAATTCATCGTTGGGTACTTGGGTTCAATATTGAATTTACAGGGAAACTAAGCCAAAATTCAATCAGCCCAACCCTACTCCTCTCGTAGACCTCCATTGTACCTCGTGGCTTTAAATTTTATGTTAAATTTTGTAGACGATGGTATGTACTGTAGCTTCTCCTGTCTCTCTATGTTTCATTGTGCAATCTATTTACTATCAAGTGTAGGAGTTGATTGGGGTAGTATTAACTTAATTTCATTGTGAATTCAATATAAAATTTATTTGGGTGACGAATTTACGATTATTAAGAGAATTCATTTTAACGCCATATTATAGGTTCTTATTATAAAATGACCTAAGCAAAAAATTCAAGAATTTAAAAAAGAATCAACAAAAGAAATAGAATTAAGATTAGGATTAGGATTGATTGAGAGGTGGGCCTCTTCTAGAGCGGACCTTGAGGGTAATCGGATATGGTGGCTGCCTCAGACCTCCACTTCGGAAGGCATTCGAATTTTTTTTATGCTTAGTTGTTATATTAATTTAATACATAATTATCTTACTTCATTAATAATGCTACATATTGAAGTAGGGGGCCTTTTTTTTCTTCTTAGGCGAGTTAATTATACAACATTCGGGCCTCTTGGATTATTATCTTACTTACTTAATCAGGTTCAATTTATTTTTCCTACGAGTTCAATTTTTGAGTTCATTGTTTGTTATTGGGTCGTTGTCTTGTTAAACTGCAGGATATTACATTTGTACCTTTTTTTTTTGGTAATATACTGACTTTGCAAATGTGTGCGTTGAACTTCCGATATCTCAGAGGTAGTCCTGCTCTCTTGCAATATCGACATAAAGAACAATAGATGGATGGGAATTGTTAGCCGACCTATGCCAAAAAAATAAAAGAATTAAGGAATTGTTGGCCGACCAACCATGTTTTATGAGACAAAATGGGAGCCATATAAACCAGGAAAATCAAGTTAAATGGATCGATGAAACAGAAAAGGATTGAGAGTGACAGTTGTTACTTGCTAATCATTCATGACTTAATTTATCCTTTGGAGGAATTGGACTTTGTGGTATGAAAATTACAATGTCCTCGGGCACATGGGCAGACCAATGTTATCTCATTCTCATTACAAGACAACGTGGAAAGCTCACACGAATATACCATTTTGGACCCAAAAAAAATCAAAATCTATAATGGAATATGATAGGATAATACTTATATTTCATTTTAGTTGTATTTTTTATATTATTTTTTTAATTTATTAAATTATATTTGTATGTATCATAATTAAAACGATTCAAATTTTAAATTATCATTTCAGTATAATTTATATAAAAAAATAGCGAAATTAGAAATCATTTACTTATATATATATCAACTAAATAAATTTTTCGCTACGACGACCTTGATTATTACTAAAATTGTTCATTTATTTCATAAATATGAAAGACCAAATGAGTTTCAATTTTATTAATTTTTTATGGAAATAATCTTGAAATGAAGATGATTTAAAAAATAAACAAATCAAATTATGATATATATATATAATTAATTCTAAAAATTAAAAAAAGTGGCATGAAGATATAACACCAAAGTAAAATAAAATTGGACCCCATGTTGTTTACGTTGTTTTGGTTTTGGGGTCGAGCATGGAAAGTGGGAAAGTGAGCCATATATTTTGACGTTTGAAGTTTGAACAAGTTTGAAGAGAGAAAGTGTGGGAGGGTGAGTAGCGAGCGGTGGTTGTATAAAGAAACTTCACAAGACTTGCGTGTGTTGGACTCCAAGGGAAACAAACAACAACTCATTGACTGACTCACAATCTCTCTCACATTATCATTTAATTTCACCTATCTCTCTAATCTTTTGGGTCTTTTCTTTTTATGAGGCCAGAGGCCAGACGGCCAGCAACATGCATGGAACAAACTTGCGAACCCCGGCGGCCCCTTTTCCCAATAACATCATCGCCAACCCCGCCATAATATATCTTCAATCAATTTAATTACTAATTTACTATCAACATTTATGTTTCGCTTTTATTTTATTCAAATTTTAATAATTATCTTTAAATTGCAATATTAGAATAATACCAATTTTACAGAATTACACCATGATAGTACTACTAGAGGTATCAATCTACATGACTTTTTTTTTTTTAAATAGAATACGTATAAAAAATTGATAGAAGAATCCTCGTGCATGGCATAATAATTTAAGTACAATTTAGGAATAATATAATATTGAAGTTTAAGGAGGATTGATAAAATTTAGGAATATTGGCAATTATTTACGTATTATTTAAAATACAAGAGTTGATGAAATGAGAAAGCAAAAAATACGAATCTTAATGAAGAATGAAGGGTAAAATAATTTAATTTAAATTAGCAAAAATTTATTAGAACATGTCTAGTGATAGAGATCAGGGTAAGAGGTTAGAGGCAATGTTTAACCTCTTAAATGATATTTTTCATGATATTATGCCCCATACAATTTGTCGTGTTTCTAATTTTTTTTTTTTGGGGGGGGGGGGGGGGGGTAACGAGCAAGAATTCATATTTTTTTAAATTATTTTTTAAAATATAATAATGTATATGGAATATAACTTAATTTTATTTTTTATGATAAAATATATATATGTGGATAATTATTAAAATTATGATAAAATTGAAGAGGCCGGGATACAATCATATTTACCCTATATCACATGCTATGCTGATTGCAATTGCAACATTGTGAAGCGTGTGTTTTAGACCCATGGTAAGGGTTTGGGACTTTGGGTAGGGGAATAATAGGAAAAATAAATAATATGGCCCCGGGAAAGTGAGAGTGGATACGACATTGCCGAAAGCTAAAAATTAAACAAAGGGAACCAGTTGGGAAATTGCAGAAAAGACTTTACTTTCATCGAATAATATTATGATGACGGAGAAGTGGTGACTGCCGACTGGTGGGGGTTTTGGATTTTTGCTTATCTTTTTTATGGATATTTTCATCAGACTCATCAAGTGATCATCAGATAATAATAATAATAATAATAATAATATTACGTAGTCAATGACTTGTGAGATGGGTTCACATGGACTTGCAGCTGCTAATTTCAGAATCAGTCACCCCTTGCCGATATATGACACAGAGTCGACCTCATGTCATGCCCACATGGTTACCTCCTCAAATCAAAACCCTAAATTAATTCACATTTTCTTTTCTTCTCCATCATCAAAGTCTGTAAAAATGAATTACTAAGGAATTTTTGCATGGAGTTTTGTGGTTCTCAAAAGAGTTATTTATACAAATATTCATGAAATTTTTCGTATTTTCATAAATATCTCTTTCAATTTTAAACTTTACAAAGCACCTTATTATGTTTAAAAAATATTAAATATAAATTCATTTGTTAAGTAATTATCAATTAAAAATTGACATTAAATTGAAAATAAATAAAATTGATTTTTTACAGTGATACTTTCAAAATTAGATGATAATACATCAAAATAACCATAAGAATATTTTAGTATTTTATATATTTATATTACATTTATTTTTTTAAAAAATAAATATTTTATGGATGATATATAATATATTTACGACCTGAAGGAATATTTATATAAAGTTAAAGTAAATATTTGTGAAAATACAAAAAAAAAAAATCCTAGGCATTTTTGTAAATAACTGTTTTGAGAAATCTTAGAAATTTGCTGACATGGTGGGACAGTAATGTGGATGCATGCATGCATTCATACGACAATAGCTCGTATGAAATTATGCAACAGTATAATTTATTTTGTTTACAAGACCAAAATTAGGTACCAATTAATTAACATGCTCTATATATTAAAGCCAATTTTCTATTTTGAAAATCACAATTTGATACGGCAACAACGTTTGATTGTAATTTGTATGTACGGATATAAAAAGGTGAATTTTTATTATAAGGAAATTAAAAATGAAAAGAATTTACATTTTCAATCCTAAAAATAGAAAGAGTTTGGATTAAATAAATTTTTTTCGATATCAATTCTTTCTCATATATTTTTTCCGGCACAACACCATTCGAAGGTGGGGGGCCCGCCCTGCCTAGAACAGTCATCTTTGACTGGGCTTACACACATTCGCTCACTTACGCTCCCCTCCCCCACCCCCCGCGATTCACCGCCTACGTGCCCTTTACGCCTAGTCATTCCGAAGAAGCCCCCCGTCTTACCGCGGCTGCTGGCACGGAGTTAGCCGGGGCTTCTTCCTCGAGTCCTGTCATGTATCCAATCCTAATGTGCAATCCCATGACCAAGGGAAAAGCTAGATAGTGGCCTGGCGGAGATATTTTTTTTTTTACTTCCTATGCAAAATATAAAATATATTTGAGATATTTATTATAATATAATAAATACATTTGAATTTTTTATATTAAATTTTTATGTCTTATGTTATATATTATACATTTGAATTTTTTACCATATACATATTAAAATTTAAATTTTTTAACAATGATAGTTGAGCTTATGAAGTTTCTTCCGTAATTGTTTTATTAGATTTAAGGTTATGAATATATGAATTATAGTGTTTATAAAAATAAATAGAACAAAAATAAAATCATGTAAAACTTTTTTATTTTAAGAAATCGCCAAAAAATAGTCCTTGATCATTTATAAAAATATGAAATTTTGTATAACATATTTAAAAATGTGTGAAACCAATAAATAAAATGTCATTAATTAAAAGAAGTTGTAAAAAAAAAAATTAGACTCCATCTGATGCTAAATTCTAAGTACGACACCCATATACGGAAAAATTATTTATATATATAGAACGAATATGTGTTTATATGTAGTTGTTCTCATTAAAAATTTACTTGACAATTAATAATTTAAAAATTAATAAACAACTGTGGTTATAATATAAGAAAAGTTTTTACTCAAAATGTCCCTGAAAATTAATTTTTAACCTCAAAATGGACTTTAAACTCAATTTTATATTAAAATATTCCCTTAAACCCCCTTTTCTTTTCGGGGTACCCATTTTCCATTATGACTGTTAACTTACCGTCAAATTGAATAGCAAAATGGTCGTATTGGAGTCACGATGAACATGAACCTCCTCTATTCCCATCCCAAATCCCCGACCTCACCGGCGCTCTTGCCACCTCCTCCATCTCATAACCTCCCACTAGGAATACCGTATCTCGTTATTGTTCTACCTTCTCTTCAAACAGACCGTTCAAATAAAAATGCCATTTTTCTCTTCTTTTTCTTCTTCTCACTTGTCCTCTCTCAGACTCGTTTTAATGTCCTTCTCTCTCATTCCAACACCCTCTGCTTAATTTGAGAACATGAGCTGGTTCAAAATTCCCAACATTTTATCTCGAAACAATCACGATAAACTTCGCTACCACTACCCGCTTCGACAAAACCTTATAAGCGGAGCTGAAACCCAGAAAGATGGTTCCCCCAGGCCCAGCAAGGCCTTTCGATTCTTGCGCAGACCTATTTCTGGAAGTGTGTCATGAAGTTTGTTTTTATGTTCTGTAAATTTAAGGTTCGCTATGGGAGATGTGGGTTTTTGTTGTTGTGGAATGTGCAGGGAAGATTGATGGAGGGTCAAGGATTGAGGCAGAGGAGAAGCTCTATTCTTGGAGTTGGCCCAGTCCGATAAAAAAATTGATTTTTGAGTATTTTCGATCCACTGAAAGGAGTCAGTGTTCTTATTTACCTACCTCATTTCCTATGGTGTCTTTAGGATGAAATATTTTAGGAAATGAGATTGAGATTTGTTTTTCTAATAGGTACGGCTTTTTAAGGGTAGTGTGTTGCATATGAAGTGCTCGATGAAATGCCAAGCTGTAGGAAATTTTGAGTTGAATTTCATGATTCACTTCATTTCCTTGCCAATGGTTAGGCTGCTAACTTACGGTCAGGTTGAAAAATTTGCAGCTTCGCATTTCATGTTCATCTTAACTCCAATATGATCATTTTGCCCTTCAATTTGACTATAAATTAGCATATATAATAGAAAAGAGGTAACTTGAAACAAAAAGGGGGTTTGAAAGAATATCTTAATACAAAATCGAATTCATCGTCCATTTCAAGATTAAAGGATATTCAGGGTGCAGCGCATGACGTAAAAAGTCTATAAAAATATAAAATAATTGTTAATTTACAAGATTGCTTATTATATTATAAGAACAGAAATAACATAAAAATAACCTAATGTAAAATTTTACAATTAGGAAAAGATAAAAATAAACTAGAAATACTCCTCATCTGACTGAAACATGTTTTTTTTCCTGTGTGTTCGGATTCAAATCTCGTATCCAAATTAATAATGACAAAAAAAGAGAAATTAAAAGAATTATAATTCCAAGAACTTGAAAAGGAGAAAAAAAGAAAAAATAAAATAAAGAGGGTGAGAGAGATGAATAAAAGGATGGTATTAGCCTGGAAAAAAAAAAAAAAAGGATGGTATTATGGGTAGTCTTAGCCTTTACGGACGACGCAAATATATAAATATGACCCTCGGGCCCGGACCCCTCTTCAGTCTCACTCGGAATTCAATTCCTGTTTTCCTCTGTTTCTGTTTCTCACTACGTTTTATAATTTTTAATTTTCTATTAAAAAACATAGGCTTCCTCTGAAATCACTGACCGATAGTTTAGTCACAAAATCTGCATGTGTACGTTGTTGCTTACCGCGTCCCATACATCTCTCTCTCTGTCTTTTTAATGCATACTTGGAAGAGAAAAAAGTGGCAGAAAAAGGCAGTTTTTTTAGTCAGCAAACTAAGCATCCAAGGCCACATCTCCTTTTCCTTTTCCAAGTTTCCTGTTGCTTTTATTAATTCAATATTTCGATCCTATCCCAATTTTCTATGCCCATCCATCAACCCCTCCCTCTCTCCCTATTTTTAGTATTTGCATTTTCATTCCTCTCTCTGGTTTAGCTCCATTTTGATTTTGCCTATTATTTATATGCTCCCCACTTCCTGCGCACCACCTTTCTGATCATATTCCTCAATGAAAAAACCCAGTCTTTTGCTCCAAGGACAAGTCCAATAGAGATCTGAAGACGAGGGTTTTGCTTTAAATTGGATTTGGGATTTTGGGTTGTGTTTGTTTTTAGTTTTTTAGGATGGCTATTGAAGCTCAGATGTATTCAGAGAATCTTGGGTTGCAATTGTGTGGTTCAGCAGATTGGATGGCTGACAATGGCTCTGGTGGTGGTGGGTTCAGTCCGTTTTCTTTCAATGTTCAACAGAAACACCAGCTCCAACAGCATCAACACCAACGCCAACTACAAAACCAGCAGCACATAAATCGTAATTTTATTTTTAACACCACCTGTCTCGAGCCCACTTCGGAAAACACCAATATGTGCACCAGCATTTTGGCTCCCTATTCCCAAGCCATGGAAGCTCAGGCTGCCAAGGAGAGGCATGAGATTGATCACTACATCAGATTACAGGTTAGAATTTTGATTAGACACCGGTTTTTATTTATTTCAAATTCTGGTTCTATGATCCAAATTTTCTTGAAATTGGTTTCGTTTTGATGGGTTTGATCTTTTTCATTATTTATTTAACTCAATTCTCATGTCTAACAGAATGAGAGATTGAGATTGGTGCTTGAAGAGCAGAAAAAACAGCAGCTTTCATTGTTGCTGAAGAAAGTCGAGTCGAGAACTCAATCGATTTTAAAGGAAAAAGATGATGAAATAACGCAAGCAAACAAGAGACGAATGGAGCTTGAAGAATTCGTGCGAAGATTGGAGGCTGAGAGTCAGGCATGGCAGAGGGTGGCGCAAGAGAATAAAGCCATGGTTTTATCATTAAACAACACTCTGGAGCAGTTGAGAGAGAGAGCCAGTGGCAATGGCAATGGCTGCCTCGTGAATGACGCAGAGGATGCAGAGTCTTGCTGTGAAGAAGAAGAAGCAGAGAGTAATGGTAATGGCAATGGCGTTGATGAGCAAGAACGGATGATGAAGATGAAGATGAAGGTGTGCAAAAGCTGCCATTTTCGAAGTTCGTGCGTTCTGTTTCTTCCCTGCAGGCACCTTTGTTCATGCAAAGCTTGTGAGGCTGGTCTTGATTCTTGCCCTCTCTGCCTCTCACCAAAGAAAGCTAGCATAGAGGCTTTGATTTTCTAGGCTGATTTTCCGGGAAAAAGTGGTGAGAAAAAAAAAAGGATAAAAAAAAGGGTTCAGAATTGATGCCGTGATGGTTGTGGATGAACCGATAAACAGGACCAATTTCGATGCAAATGGTTTTTGGTTATTTTAATTATTATTCCTTTATCTTTTTAGGGCTCTGAATTTAGAATTTTTTTTTGTACTTTTGACAACCAAAAACCAAATGAACAGAGAAGATACAGCAGAGGTGCACAGAACAGAGCATCTTTTCCTTTGATGCAGAGGTTGTCTTGTTTTGGTTTTTTCCCCTGTAAATATTATTTATTCTATGAGCAGTGTATTGGTAAATTTGATTTGATTATTCATATCGTATCGATCAGATGGTACCAATGATTTTGCATTCGCCAGAGCTCAATTTACATTGCCAGAAGGGATTCAAAGCAATGTCAGATCAATAAGAGACTCTTTTATTTACTTTCTTACTAAATTATGAATGTTTTATCACGTGCCATTTCTGTAGTATTATTCAAAATATTAAGATTCTTTTTATTGTGTTGTGAAAATATTTTACGAATGATCTGATCAAATAGTTCAGATTCTCAGTAAACAAATGATTAATTTAAATATTTTATTTGTATGATGTATCGACTTTATATGACGATAAGAATGCTAAACGAATAACGTGATAAAATGTTAAGATTCACAATGCACAAAAATATGTGATGGAATATCATTTTAAAAAATGTTTGCTAGACTTGATAAAGATGTAAAATGAACATTGAAACTATCTATGTCGAAATGAGAAAAATGTAGATAAATTGTGAGAGTGAGTGTTGAATCAAAAATTGAACCCGCCGCGAAAAGTCCTCATAATTCCTGCAAACAACAAACAATTAGCTATCGTTGCCTCGATCGATTTACCCGATGGGTTGTTCGACCAAGAACATTCTGATGCTTAAGTTAGCTTTGAGAGAGGAAAATGATATACTTCGAAGCGAAGAATCAACGTACCTTGGAAATGAAATGTGTCTCGCTATTTATAGGAAAATCTTGGAAGTCTTGGAGCGCTCTGATTGGTCGGTTGAATTATTAATTAATAAACAATATATTATTTAATAATTGTAATGATGGCTCATCATGATAGTAATGACAATTATTGTATTTTAATATTAATATTAATTATCTATTATTAAAAATAACGACAATTAACTCTCGGGGAGAATATTAATATTACGGAGATTTTAACTCGATCAAATAACGTATTTAACTAGTAAATAGATTATTTAATGTGCGGGTGTTTTCAAATGATCAGCGTTATTGCCAGGGGCAATTTGGTCATTTTTGGGAATTACGGGCCACGTGGCAACTCCATAATTTTCGGATGATTTTGGGTTCCACAAATGCCCCCACATCGATTCGGAATTCAGGGAATCCGAAGGGATGTACATTGTTTGGAATCTTATATTACCGGGTTTACCGGTTATTGTTGGGTTCAAGAATCGAGTCAGTGTTTATTTGACGATTTTGCCCCTGGTTATAAGGGTCAAAAGTCGACTTTTTGATTAGAACACTTTTTGGACTTTCCGAAGAGACTGTTGAGTAGGTCTCGAGGCGCTAAATCCGCAGACAGGCGGCATGCGTTGATCGGAGGTCGGATGCGAAAATTGTGGATCAGCGAAGGCGAGGGGTATTTCGGTAATTTTGAAAGGTAAGGGCAAAATGTTGACTTTTTGACTCGGACGGTCAAACGGACTTTGACCAATGACTGTGACGTAGTTCGGGACGTCACGAGTCCGTAGACAGACGGCACGTCCAAAACGGAGCTCGGATGTGAAAGTTACGGCTCTACGTAGTCCAGGGGTAAAACAGTAATTTTCCGAGCGAAGGGCGAAACGGTCTTTCAAACAAATAGTGGATGCTGACTCAAGCTACCAGTCAATGATTCATGTCACTTTCCCTCTCACTTTTGCACCTGATTTTAGGTATGAAATCATGGATTAGGGACATTAATCCCTTAATTAGGGAAAAAACATTCCTTTTGTCTAATTGTGACATTGTTAAATAGCAGATTGAATCAGTTGTGAGAATGAGAGATTGAAAGGATTGAATTAAGCAGAAAAAACACGAGGGACAGAGGGGTTACTGATTTTGCAAAATTCGAAAATTTTGAAAATTGAGGTGAAAATTCGAATTCAGAGTTGTGACCTTTGTGGATCAAAATTGAAGCTTGATTAAGCTTTATGGGATCATTTCGAGCTAAACCACAACAAAAACGAAGGAGTTTGATGCTGTTATGATCAAGAACACACGCTCCAAAGTCTTCGAAAAATCGAGCTTGAAATCGAATGGTTAGAGGTAAATATTGGTGCAATTGATCTGGTATTAATGTTTATTATGATCTTAGGTTACTTTCTGTATGATTAATTTAAAGAAATGGCCTGAAATTGGGTGGAACCCGATTAAGGATCTGTTGTGTTTTCATTTCGAGTCGAGTGAACTGAGGTCCAATCTCATGAAATTGAGCATAAGGATCCCTAAATAGGATTAGATAGATAAAAACTAGTGAAAGGAACGAAGAAATTGGGGTCGAATTGACTGAGATTGTTTCGGGTCTGATCGCGGGTATACGACCCGTTTAACAGAGAAACGGGCGGTAAGGATGACACTGTAGCATTTACTATTCACGCTCGTGGCTTTCACGCGCAACCACTCACGGTGGCGCGTGGTGGGTTTTCTGGAGAAGTGTTCAACATGTGTTTTACTCTATTTAAAGTAACGAACATTTTGGTATTGGTTTCGAATCAATCGGACATCGTATCGATATTGCTTCGAGGGTCCGAAGGTTTAGGTTATGTTTTAAAATAATATTTAATTCCCAAAAAATTGTGGGAAATTGATATGATATTCATAGAGTCATTATTAACCTTTCATGGTGTTCTTGGACAGGATTCGAGATTCCTGGCAAGCGTCGGAAATTACAGAAACGCGTGCAGCTTGGAAAACGAGTGGTTTGGACGGTGCGTGCGAGCATTGGTAGGCTGGCTCACATTCAATGTGACTCTTGCTAGTACCACAAAAATGCTTGCTACGCGTCAAGAGTCCGTCGAAGGTGTTTAGAAACTTTGTTGGAGCGGGCGTTCAACTGGCGCCACGTGGTGGGTGGTGATTTGGCTGAACAGTCGACGGGGATTTGGAGGTGACTGAGTGCACTTGCGGACGTGACTAGTGAGCATTGGTAGGTTGGATCACATTTACTGTGACTCTTGCTAATGCCACAAATATGCTCGCTAGGCGTCAAGGTGCGATTCTCGAGAGACCCAGCAAACTCACCTTGTGGGAGCGTGGCGGTTCTCGTAGCCTAAGTCCATTCCGAGGGAAAGATATGGAGTTTGAGAGGCCCGAAGACTTCATGGAGTGGAAAGCTCGCAATCAAAATGTCTTTCCAAGCGACGTTCTCATAGAGCTTGGCGACAGATTGTCTTCCAAACGACTTTCTCCACTGAGAGATATGAATGGCTGGAGGCCTTCAGACATCCTAATCAAGAAGTGGTTGAACGCTCCACTGCGCTTGAAAGAAACCGTTGTTCAGAAGAAGAATAATAAGCAAGGACTCATTGGTTCTTTGGAGAAAAAGCATGCTGAGCAACCTTTTTCCAAACCCGACCGTTCTGGTCCTTGCGAATGTGCCACCTTGACGCGAAGGGCCGCAGAAATTAATAGAGAGTTATGTTGTCGATGTGAGATTACGATAACTTAAGAAAACTTAAGGTCCTTATTTCACATTGGAAGTCAAAGTGGGCGAGCTGGAGACGAGCCGTGCAGAGAGGATGTTGATAGAAAAGGAGCGAGATATCGCTCGAGGCGAGCTTACTTTGCTGCACCGAAAATTGCAGGACTCAGAAGAAACAATCAGACTTTTGGAGGTGGAGATCCAGAGTCTGAAGGCTGGAAGGCTCCCGGGACACAACCACTTACTGTCACCGCATGCCCCCACAAATTTGTGCCAAAAACCCACTGAGGCACAAAAGTTGGATATGGCAAGTTACAGCGGGGTCACCACCAAAGAGCGGGAACAAGAGCTGGAGCAAGAGTTTGAGCCTATTCCGGTACCTGACCTAGAGCCTGAGACCGGGACCGGGAAGGAAGCTGCCCCTGAGACTGCTGATTCATTGTTTAACGACACTTCCCTACTTTCAGCAGAAGAGTGGGAAGAGTTTAGAAAATTAATGGGGTTTGAAGACTTGCCTCTATAGTGCCTTTACATGTATATGTTGGCTATTGCTTTTTCATTTTTGCATTGAACAACTGGTGTGAGCAATCGACATGTGATTTGCCAAACACCCTCCAAATGAATAAATAAGAAGAATCACTTAAGTTAAATGGTTGGAACGCAAGTGTTAACTTTCTTATATGCTGTGTGTCGAAGCGAACACTTTTAAATGCCTGTCAATGCATTGGTGTGAGCTCGTTCATATGCCTCTATTGCAACCATGTGTGTATAACAGTGAGTTCTAAATAACTTGTGACGTTTAGATGATTAAGTCTTTGGTATGATGCCTTCAGGGAAGGGCTTGTGCTTCTTAAGAGAAGGCTTGAAGTGCTTCAATGAAGAAGACTTAGGGAGCTTCCAAGAGGAAGGCTTAGGGTGCTTCCTAAGAGGAAGGCTTGAGGTGCTTCCTGAAGGAAGGCTTTGTGTGCTCCCTGGTGGAAGGCTTTGGATGCTTCCCGGAGGAAAGCTTGAGTTCTTCCCGGGGGGAATAAAGTCTTTATTTGGCACCAAACAATGACTAGCTTATTATTGAGCTCTAGTTTGCATTACACATAATATTTTCGGAGGTGATGAGCGTTCATGGAACCACTCACTAATTTTCCGTCCATGGTCTCCAAGGTATAGCTTCCTTTTCCGCCTACTTGGTAGATTCGGTAAGGTCCTTCCCATGGGGATTCGAGTTTTTGAGACCTTGGACGATTGGGTGCCGCAAACTTTTTCTTGAGAACAAGGTCACCTGGGAGAAAGTGCCGGAGCCGGGCCTTCTTGTTATAGGAGTTTCTCACTTGCTTCTGGTAGCTGGAGATACGCTTCACCACTTGCTCTCTTAATTCCTCGCTGAGATCAAGTGAAGTTCTTAGAGCGATGGAGTTGACTACTGGATCATCGAGCTCCGTAAAGGGTCCCGGGACAACAACATGTGGAGGAATGATTGCGTCAGTGCCGTATGCAAGGGTGAATGGAGACTCTCCTGTTGCTCGACGAGGAGTGGTACGGTACGCCCAGAGTGACAGGACCCATCCCAATCCCCCCGGGATTAACGCGGGAAGACCCTGCTCCCGTCTGACACGAAGTGTCAGACAAGGGATATTTCCGACCTTTGCCCTCCTGGGCTATCAGAGTACGCCTGGATCCGGAGGAGGTATGTGATATCTCGGTCTCTGCTACAGTCCACATCGTATTTAGCCTGAACAGTATTAAAAACAGAAAGACTGTGGGTGAACAAAAAGGAATAATTTTCGTAAAACACATTTATAAAAGACTTTTATACCCTTCACTAAAAAGTATGCATGCATAGTAAAATCATTTATCCAAACACATATGTTTAAACAACCATAATTAGGGTCACAGCCCCAAGTTCTTTAAATAAAAATCACACAAGCTCCTACCCAAAACCATTTATAGAAAACCAGAACATAGTAAACATACGTGGGATCTCAGCCCACATCCGTTTATCATTATAAACACAATTTCCAAAACCAATTGAAATCATGATTATCCATTATATTCATATCCAGAACCTGTCACGGTAAAATAGAGCTACACGTGTGCTAACCGAGGTCTCAAACCCAAGTCTCTCTAGGGTCCACCCAGGTCAATGTCCGTAGATCGATGACCCTCCCTGGAGGTAACGAACCATGCCCATCCTGAGAGTAAGGAACCCAACTGTGGGGCGACTCCACTCAGTCAGTGCTCCGTGACTACTCCGGGGTCCACCTAGGCCAACGACCCTCCCCGGAGGAGACAATCATATATAAAGGATGGAATATGAAAAACCTTTTGAAATCATTCTTTAAATCTTTCAAGGATTCATGTCTGGCCCCCATAAGCCGTCATGAACCATAAAATCCTTTTCAAGGGTTCATGCCATTTCCCATAAACCGTCATGACCCATAAATCCATTTCAAGGGTTCATGCCGGTTCCCATAAACCATCATGAACCATAAAAACCATTTGTAATACATAACTGGGCCCTAGGCCCGAATCCACATAGAAACTGGACCTCAAGTCCGAATCGTAAACCAACTGGGCCTCCGGCCCGATTACGTAAATCAAATGGACCTCAAGTCCGAGAATTACCTTTTCAAATCCAAAATCATTTCATGAAATCATATCCAAAACCACAAGAATGGAAAATCAGTGTAAAACCGAAAAACCTCGATTTACGTGCAAGCACGTAAATCACCTCAAAATACGTGAAACCATATAATTCACAAACATCCAAATCAACATCATAAAATCATATTCATAATCCATTTGGAAATCCAAAACCATTTCATTTAGACCAATAAAGACATACAGCCCCGTATAGGGCCGAAACCTCGAAATACGTGCCTATACGTAACCACACATCCAAATGCACTCATGGAATCACAAAAAAGTATTTAAAAAATATAATAAACATTTATGCATGCACCAATTTAGAAAACAAGGTCCACTCATAGGCCGTCCGAGCTGCTACCTCGATTTGCGTGCCATAGGCTCTCCCGAGCCGATCACTATCACCGGGACTCCCAAACCTGTCCAAATTTTAATATAAGGTTACTAACTACGTAATTAACCTCCTACCAAAGCCCCGTAATTTTCCCGAACTTTTAACTATTTTTAAACCGGCCCTAAACATTCCGACACCCCGAAAACTATCGAAACGATGTCCGATTGACACGAGACCAATCCCAAAATCTTCGTTACATCGAATAGAAGATTTTCCGTGTTGAAAACTTTCCAAAATTATGGTCCACGGGCCCTCATGAGCCCCTAGAATGTCGAAAACACTGTTCATCATCATCCTCCTCAGAACTGAACCAGTTACTATTCACGGGCACTGTTCACCGCACAGTTTTCTTGGGTTTTCGGACTGATTCGGGGTCCGTTTGGTCCCATTTTAATCCCTAAATTCCTATTTCTTCATTTCCTATCTAACCCAATCCCTAAAACTAAGAAAAAACACCCGAAACCGAGCTTCCATCCGCCATCAATGGTGGCCGGATTTTCTCCGGCCGTTCACGGCCATTTCCGGCCATCCCAAGCCCCAAAACTAATCCCATTCTACTCCTAGGGTCCCCAGAAACCTTACCCAATAAATGAAATGGAGTAAAAACCATTAAAACTCAAATTCGAATTTTCAAAGTTTTCTTACCTCACGGGTTCACCCGTCGTGAGCCGCCGCAGTGAGCCACCATGGCTGGCCGTCGTGTCCTCCTCCTCATCCTAGTCCTGCCCTCACTCTCACACGGTCACACTTGATGGAGGATTGTGGTGGTGTTGTGTATTTGTATGGAAAGAATGAAAATGGAAAATGAAGAAGAAATATGGAGGGGGGTGCGGGTTTGAAGAAGAAAAGAAGAAAAATGATGGCTGATGAGAGGAGATGGAATTGATGGGGAGGATTGAAAGATTAAATATAGAATGGAGGGCTAGGATTGAATGAGGTGTGGATTAGGTTATAAAATTATTTAATTAATATTATTTAATTAAGTGAGATCCCCTTTTTAGGGGTTTTAACCAATGGGATGAGTGACACTTGTCACTCATCCATGGGACCCACTCAAAATATCTGGCCCAATCAGAAAAGGCCACCTCATCACCGCCTCGAAGTACTTGCATAGTGAAATCGAACTTCCGTGACCTATAACTTCCCCGTTCGAAGTCCGATTTCAGCATGCCGCCTGCCTATGGATTCGTATCGTCCCGATATACGTAACGGTCCTCGGCCCTCGGCCATTGGACCTCTTGGTCAAAAAGTCAACTATTTGCCCCTTTTAACCATAATTACCAAAATGCCCCTAAACTTCCGAACGTCATAACTTCTTCCTCGAATGTCGGAATTGAACGTGACACCTGTCTATGAACTCGTGACGTCATGAACTATGTCACGGCCATCGGTCAAAGTCCATTTGACCGCCAGAATGAAAAGTCAATGTTTTGCCACGATCAGGGGTAAAACAGTCATTTCGCATCGTTCGTCCGATTTCGCCCAACTAACCACGGATTAGCCTCACTAATCGTGATTAGTCACTAATCTAATCTTGGAATTTGGGACGGGTCGTTACAACCTTCCCTCCTTAATTAATTTCGTCCTCGAAATTCCAACCGACCTAAATCCAACCGATCTTCCCTCATTAATTTAGTTTCGCTCTCGAAAGTCCAACTATCCTGATTCCACATCCACCCCGTGGAAAGTAGAATCAACCTCGAAACACGTGTACACTAGTACACCTACTAACCAGAATAAAACTCGTCTGCACCCAGACGTACCACTAACACTCTCGTCATATCAACTACATTCGACCACGTCAAATGATAGTAGCCATACGTTTTGAATTGACACTACTTGTCAAATTTACCGTTTCGTTGACACAACCAACTAGACGGTTCCATGCTCAACCACTAACTATCCTGACGTCTACTCCCACTAGGAGTCACCAGACCTTACTAATCGATCCACGTTGACACATCCGACAAACTGTCACACTTGACAACACCTCCTACAAACCGTCACCACTTGGCAGTCGTCAGTCGAAAACTAACACTATACACCCATGGTTACACTAACCTCCAACTTACTCAACGTGAGTATACACCAACCAACAATTCACCCGACCTGTGGGTAACTAGACCCATCAGAAATACCATGACCCAATGCACAGTATCCAATGTCCAGTGCACGACCTCAACTAATCCGATGGTATCAGAACCAATCTGACTACCAACACGCTCACCAACGTACCACTGGTATAACCTATATACGGTCACCAGGCAAGACAAGTCTGCCCAGTATCGTACCTCGAACAACGTACAAGGTATGTACGTCTATCCATCAACTAGACTACAACCACCTAGGTCGTTGCCAATCATGTTTCAATTTTTTTGAGTTCATCTGTCCAATCCAGTATTAGACAAATCGAAACTCCGACCCATTATCCATTTCCAAATCCGAATTCGAATCCTCAATTTCGTAAGAAATCCCGAATCCAAACCCAGAATTCATATCCATAACCATGTCGAATTTGAATCTAAAATTGTCATTCCGTAAGCTAGCATTTGGAATGACCATTCCGAACCCAAATCCATAAAAGAAAATCCACAGTCAAGCTCCAAAATCAAATCCTGAATCGTCATCCAGAAATCTGATCCCAAAACTCGAAATATCGTTCACGTCTACCGAGACGTATCAAAACGGAACCTTTTGGTTACCTACTCAACCGATTACCACAATACAATCGATTGACTTCATAGGAAAGCCAATCACAATACTCACACATCCAAGGCCGACCAAATCTGACCTCATCGGACACCTACTCACCTGAGTAATATACCATACGGGATTTACCTCAAAAAGAAGTTCAGTCTCATTATGCTCCACTCAAATACCCGAGTAAGAGTGATAAATTCGCCACCTATCTGGATCATCGAGATCACGATCCAGATCCATTACTACGTCACCTGACCATGAACGTCACGATCAAGAATCATCATGACGCCTAAAGTCCTCAACCATTTCCCACATCTAAACAAATCAGTCAACAACGAGACACGTCGAGACTGTGGGTTCTCACTGATTACCTTGTATCGATCCTTGTCATTCCACTGAGGAAAATCAAAGATGATACAAGACTATGACATCAAAACTCATCCTATGTGAATACAACCAACACTCGCTGCACTCACCACGTCATGTAACCTGACATCGTCTGCCACCAAAGATGATACAAGACTATGACATCAAAACTCATCCTATGTGAATACAACCAACACTCTCTGCACTCACCACGTCATGTAACCTGACATCGTCTGCCACCAAGTAGAAAATAAGGAATCTCAGTCACCTAACTTCGATATACTCATCTCCTCCTGATGATCCAGAACAAATCCCGGGTCCACCAACCAATACACGATCAGTGTACTAGTGGCAAAAAACAACATCTATATCATCAACATCATCTACCATCATCAATCATGGTAGAATCTGTGAAGTCACCCAAAATGACTTCGAAATCCCCATTGCCAATGCGGAAAACCCGCATTCCACTCGTCACCTCAATCACAACCTTTCTCGATTCCGAAGTTCTAACCAGATTGGAAACAACATACCCGGACATCAACCACGTGTCCCCTAACCAATTTAACTCTATCTGAGATCCACAATGGGACTACAGATACCGAACATATGCCCATCACGACGGAGTCACCTCCCGACTTGTGACTCACCGTCATCGCAATCACGGCACCAGCACCAGCACTAGTACCAGCACACCAGCATCAACATCCGTATTAGCATCGACACACAAACATCAGTATCAGTATCAGCACCCCGTGTGCAAACTGACAACCCTAGATCTCCGCTCATACCGAACGACGATCCCGTACCTTTGCTCGAATAGGAGAAACTCTGCCTCCTTCGTACCCAACACCTCTGGGTACAGTTACCGTGACAACTCATACGAGAAAAGGAAACGTCCCCTGAACGTCCCCGATTCCCAACAATCATAGCTACAACCACTCTCGGTAGTAGCGCCTGCCACAGACTCATACAGACCTAACTACCAGACCTCGCTATCGAGATTCGCATCCAACGGAATCAACCGCCCGTATTAACCACTCCGGATCCCACTCAGGGATTCCATCGACAAGTACCAACCCTGATAACTTGTCCAACCAATCACTAACCAGTCGTAACTCGACTCAACCAATGTTTTCCACCAAGTCGCCCGTGACCTTAGTTGCACCAACAATCCATCACAACTATGGTAGCACGACAACCAACTCGGTCTAATCGATTACCATAACCTCGACTGCAGAGTGCAGTCCCAACACAGCTGACATGACTAAACCGACTAACGAACCCAAATCTGAATAGTCGTCAAAGTCACACCACTCGCCAACTCACCTTTCCGAACCATACACCTAAAGGTAGGGTTCCACGATCACACCTAGAGTTCCCTTGAACCCAACTGCAAAAAGCAGTAAAATCAACAATCTGACCAACCCCGCGATCTTGACATCGTAAGGACGTCAATCCAATCCTGCCAACAATCCAACTAGGATTCCCCGAATCCAATTGCTAACTGCAGACTGCAGTAAATCCATCTAACTCAACCAAATCCGATCATCCAACTCAACAATATTCGACCATCCGATGATCACAATTCCTAACCAGTCGTCGGAACCGATCCTACGACATCGTGAAAGACGATCCCAACTAACCGTCTCACGATCACACTCCAGAATACGAATATGTTAATCCTTCAATAGGGTCCCACACTGTCATCCCTGACAGAACTATGGCAACCCCGGCATCAAGTGCCGAACCAAGACATTTCTCGATCCAATCCTACTAACTATCGTACTGGCACCCTAACTATCAGGTTGATAACGAACTCTAGCCACTTGAGATATCACATCCTCGACCTGCGTACGGAGTATCGCATAAAATACGCTCCGTAATTCAGAGTAACATGAGCAACCATGCTCTGATAAGCAATCCTATGCTCTGATACCACGCTGACATGACCCATCCCAATCCCCCCGGGATTAACGCGGGATGACCCTGCTCCCGTCTGACACGAAGTGTCAGACAAGTGATATTTCCGACCTTTGCCCTCCTGGGCTATCAGAGTACGCCAAGATCCGAAGGAGGTATGTGATATCTCGGTCTCTGCTACAATCCACATCGTATCCAACCTGAAGGGTATTAAAAACATAAAGACTGTGGGTGAACAAAAAGGAATAAGTTTCGTAAAACACATTTATAAAAGACCTTTATACCCTTCACTAAAAAGCATGCATGCATAGTAAAATCATTTATCCAAACACATATGTTTAAACAACCATAATTAGGGTCACAGCCCCAAGTTCCTTAAATACAAATCACACAGGCTCCTGCCCAAAACCATTTATAGAAAACCAGAACATAGTAAACATACGTGGGATCTCATCCCAAATCCGTTTATCATTATAAACACAATTTCCAAAACCAATTGAAATCATGATTATCCATTATATTCATATCCAGAACCTGTCACGGTAAAATAGAGCTACACGTGTGCTAACCGGGGTCTCAAACCCAAGTCTCTCTAGGGTGCACCCAGGTCAATGTCCGTAGATCAATGACCCTCCCTGGAGGTAACGAACCATGCCCATCCTGAGAGTAAGGAACCCAACTGGGGGGCGATTCCACTCAGTCAGTGCTCCGTGACTACTCCGGGGTCCACCCAGGCGAACGACCCTCCCCGGAGGGGACAATCATATATAAAGGATGGAATATGAAAAACCTTTTGAAATCATTCTTTAAATCTTTCAAGGATTCATGCCCGGCCCCCATAAGCCGTCATGAACCATAAAATCCTTTTCAAGGGTTCATGCCGGTTCCCATAAACCTTCATGAACCATAAAAACCATTTGTAATACATAACTGGCCCCTAGGCCCGAATCCACATAGAAACTGGACCTCAAGTCCGAATCGTAAACCAACTGGGCCTCCGGCCCGATTCCGTAAATCAAATGGACCCCAAGTCCGAGAATTACCTTTTCAAATCCAAAATCATTTCATGAAATCATATCCAAAACCACAAGAATGGAAAATCAGTGTAAAACCGAAAAACCTCGATTTACGTGCAAGCACGTAAATCACCTCGAAATACGTGAAATCATATAATTCACAAGCATCCAAATCAACATCATAAAATCATATTCATAATCCATTTGGAAATTCAAAACCATTTCATTTAGACCAATAAAGACATACAGCCCCGTATAGGAACCGTATAGGGCCGAAACCTAGAAATACGTGCATATACGTAACCACACATCCAAATGCACTCATGGAATCACAAACAAGTATTTAAAACATATAATAAACATTTATGCATGCACCTATTTAGAAAACAAGGTCCACTCACAGACCGTCCGAGTTGCCGCCTCGATTTGCGTGACATAGGCTCTCCCTAGCCCATCACTGTCATCGGGACTCCCAAACCTGTCCAAATTTTAATATAAGGTTACTAACTACTTAATTAACCTCCTACCAAAGCCCCGTAATTTTCCCGAACTTTTAACTATTTTTAAACCGACCCTAAACCTTCGAACACCCCGAAAACTATCGAAACGATGTCCGATTGACACGAGACCAGTCCCAAAATCTTCGTAACATCGAATAGAAGATTTCCAGTGTTGAACACTTTCCCAAATTATGGTCCACAAGCCCTCACGAGCCCCTAGAATGTCGAAAACACTGTTCATCATCATCCTCCTCAGAACTGTACCAGTTACTATTCATGGGCACTGTTCACCACACCGTTTTCTCGGGTTTTGGCACTGATTCGGGGTCCGTTTGGTCCCATTTTAATCCCTAAATTCCTATTTCTTAATTTCCTATCTAACCCAATCCCTAAAACTAAGAAAAACCACCCGAAACCGAGCTTCCATCCGCCATCAATGGTGGCCGGATTTTCTCCGGCCGTTCACGGCCATTTCCGGCCATCCCAAGCCCCAAAACTAATCCCATTCTACTCCTAAGGTCCCCAGAAATCTTACCCAATAAACGAAATGGAGTAAAAACCATTAAAACTCAAATTCGAATTTTCAAAGTTTTCTTACCTCACGGGTTCACCCGCCGTGAGCCCCCGCCGTGAGCCACCATGGCCGGCCGTCGTGTCCTCCTCCTCATCCCAGTCCTGCCCTCACTCTCACACGGTCACACTTGTTGGAGGATTGTGGTGGTGTTGTGTGTTTGTATGGAAAAAATGAAAATGGAAAATGAAGAAGAAATATGGAGGGGGGGTGCGGGTTTGAAGAAGAAAGAAGAAAAATGATGGCTGATGAGAGGAGATGGAATTGATGGTGAGGATTGAAAGATTAAATATAGAATGGAGGGCTAGGATTGAATGAGGTGTGGATTAGGTTATAAAATTAATTAATTAATATTATTTAATTAAGTGAGATCCCCTTTTTAGGGGTTTAAACCAATGGGATAAGTGACACTTGTCACTCATCCATGGGACCCACTCAAAATATCTGGCCCAATCAGAAAAGGCCACCTCATCACCGCCTCGAAGTACGTGCATATTGAAATCGAACTTCCGTGACCTATAACTTCCCTGTTCGAAGTCCGATTTCAGCATGCTGCCTGCCTATGGATTCGTATCGTCCCGATCTACGTAACGGTTCTCGGCCCTCGGCCATTGGACCTCTTGGTCAAAAAGTCAACTATTTGCCCCATTTAACCATAATTACCAAAATGCCCCTGAACTTCCGAACGTCATAACTTCTTCCTCGAATGTCGGAATTGAACGTGCCACCTGTCTATGAACTCGTGACGTCACGAACTACGTCACTGTCATCGGTCAAAGTCCATTTGACCGCCAGAATGAAAAGTCAATGTTTTGCCACGATCAGGGGCAAAAGGTCATTTCTCATCGTTCGTCCGATTTCGCCCAACTAACCACAGATTAACCTCACTAATCGTGATTAGTCACTAATCTAATCTAGGAATTTGGGACGGGTCGTTACACAGAGCGTGCCATCCAACTCTTCCTCCCACAAGCATTTCTTATCATCGAGTCGCTTCTTGATACAGTCAAGGATCGTCTTGTTCGAAGCTTCTGCATTGCCATTACCCTAGGGGTAATATGCAGTTGAAGTGAATTGATTGATCTTCCAAAACTCAAAGAACTCGTTGATTATGGCGCCAGTGAACTGAGTCCTATTGTCAGTTAGAATGACCTTGGGGAGCCCAAATCGGCAGATAATCTGGCTCCAGATGAATTTTTGGACATAAGCCTGAGTTATGGTGGCCAAGGCCTTTGCCTCCATCCATTTTGTGAAGTAGTCAGTTGTAACACCCCGGAAATTCGAGGATGATAATATTGTAATTTAATGTGTGAATTGATGCTTTTACCCTTGTGATGGGTATGGCCAATTGTTGACTTTTTGATTGATGAATTAAACGGACTTTGACCTATGACCGTGATGTAGTTCGAGACGTCACGAGTTCATTGATAGGTGGCACGTCCAATTCGGACGATCAGGGAAAAAGTTATGACTATCGGAAGTTCAGGGGCATTATCGTAATTTGGATTTCCGGGGGGGGGGGGAAATGTTGACTTTTCTTTTGTCAACTAATTTTCAGTTGACTCAAGGACCGTCAAGTAGGCCTCGACGTCCTGAGTCCGTAGACAGGCGGCACGCCGAAATCGGACTTCGTACGAGGAAGTTATGGTCAGAAACGTGAAATCGGGAGGTTCGTGTCTCGGTTTTCGTGTCGAATATTTTATTCTGGAAATTCTGATTGGAGGACACCTGGTGAGTGACAAGTGTCACTCACCCATTAGCTAGATTGGATCAGATCCACTATGGGATTAAATAGCATTTAAATCAACTTTTAATTTCAGCCCTTGGATCTGAAAACCCCAGATCCAATCCTCACCTTTGATCTCATTCTAAGATTCAATCCTGGCCCTTTATTCATGTTCCTGTTCAGTATTAAAATTTATGAAATCATGCACCCATGTGTTCATTCTCTCAACCCGTTTGAGCGATTCCCCCTTGGAACCAGCTCACCAGCCCTCATCACTCAACCCCACACCTCAGGCAACCAGCAACTACCTTCCTGACGCCGACCACCACTCCACGGCCACCCTGCACGGCCAGCATTCCCTCAGACCCGAGAAGGAAACCTGAGCAGCCCAAGTCACCAAACCATCCAAACCATCACTCTGGGACTTGAACCAACGTACGGTTGGGTTCACCGTGACGACAGGACGACGAGGAACTGACCTTGACGGTGTACGGCGGCGACACGGCGGCGATAGGACGATAAACCCGTGAGTAGCCGTTTTCCTTCCCTGCTTCGAACCGTCTGTGTTTGACGTTAACATTGTTGGATGATTGTTAGGACACATCTAGGAGACCTTGACGACCAATTTTGACCCAGGACCGGGACTGGAAAACCGTCGACTCGCCGGAGAGGATAACCAGAACCGGCAACCAAACTTCCCGTCGATTTTCAGGTAATCTCTTCGACCTAAAACCTAATTCTAATTGCACAGAACCGTAGTAGGGATTGAGACGAGTAGTTAGGAATCAGACTGAACAAAAATGATTGAGAAATGATGAAATGGTAACCGGGTCATGATCGCGGGTCTGATCGACCTGAGTTACAGGAATACGGGTCAACCCGTCTGAGGACAGCGGTGCTGACGTGGCACCCTGTCAGTCTGTCAGGTGACGTGGACCAACCGTGAGCCGACGCGTGTCACATGTCAGTGCACAGTCAGCACTGACATGTCAGTGACGTGGACCAGTCAAGGACTGCCACGTGTCACTGACATGTCAGTGACGTGGACCAGTGCCGTGCTGACACGTGGCACATGTCAGATCTGACACGTGGCCTGACAGATCAGCGAGGTGGACCAATCGGATGTTGACATGTGGCACCTGTCAAAGTCTGACATGTCAGACCTGACAGCTGTCAGATGACGTCAGCAGTGACGTCAGCGATGACGTCAGCAGGGACTGTTCCTGCGTTGACCGACGCGTTGACTGGCGCGTGTGGGCACGTGTGAACAGTACTTTTGGTGGGACCACCACCATTCTTTAGGTTTCGACGATCCGGATCCAATGGCGGCGGTTTCGGGTCGATCGAAGATCATTAAGTTGGTCAAAATGAGGTTTATTGCATTGGGAAGCGCGTTCGGGCGGCTTTCCCGGGCCGGTTTCGGCCTAGGCTTTCATGGTTGAATGTTGGGGGTTTAAATTGACCTTTACGAATACTTTGGACTTGACAGGGATTGTACATTTGTACCAGGACGAGGGTATACGTTCGGTTTCTAGTAGGATTGTACTGTGAGTGGGCCCGTTTTCATTAAACCCTTGCATGCTTAAATGTTTTCTGATTTACTTATATGTTCACATGCTGGAATCTATAAATGGTTTTGATGATATTGAGATTTCGGTTATGGCACGTCTCGCGGTATTTGGGCATGAGACCCATTTAATGAAACGTAACGATCGGTTCGGATTTTACCTATGTATACATATATGTTTGCATGTGGATATCAATAAAATGTATTTGGTACTGCACTATATAGATCCTTCCATATTATATTGTCTCCTCCGGATGAGGTACCCCGGAGAGGTCACGGACGTCTAGAACGTCCAGCGTCTACGACGCTAAGCATCAGGGATGCTGTAACCGAACAGGGTTCGGGGTTTGAACTCGGAAATTGAGACCCGAGTGGCACGCGTAGCCTTGTGATTGTGACCTTATTGGACGTCAGGGACGTCAGACATCGGGGATGTCGGGATTGGAGTGTATAGTGCAGTGGCTAAAATTATGGTTATGGTTTTATTACATGCCTTATGATTCATATTATATTATTTATGATTTTAAATGATGCTGCATGCATGTTTGGAAAACGGAGAGGTAAATTATATGTTTTACTATCAAATGATTTTATAAACTTGAGTTCGGTCCACTCACCCTTAATGTTTTTGGTAACCCCTCCAGGTCGTGATACTGAGGTAGAGGAACCTGAGGCTGAGGCATAGATCTATTTCTGCGTACCTGAACCCCTGTTGGGCGGTGTACCCGCAGGTTTACTTTAGAGTCGTGCTCGCAACTTGTAATTTTGGATTTCATCCCTTGTCTGACATTCGTTTAATTCGGATTTGATGTATGACTTTAATTTGGTTATTTATGCATTTGATGTTTTGAGGTTAAAATTGGTATGAATTAGTGGGTGTCAGACGGGAGCAGGGCACGTCCCCTTGTGGTCCCTGTGGGATTGGGGCGGGTCCTGTCAGCTTGGTATCAGAGCACTAGGTTGTGGTCAGTACTAGGGTATGGTCAGCATGCAAGACTAGCGATTAGTACTAGTTACTTTTCGACTTTTAAGAATATTGTTTTCTGATCTATGCCTCTTGACAGTTGGTTATGCCTCCTAGGAGAATTCCTCATATTCGAACGGACGAGGATCTGGAAAGAGAGATGGAATGCGCGAGCATTGAAAGGGCTCAACGTTTGGGAGCCACTCCTTTCTGTGGGGGATCAAACCCCGAGGATGCTCATGATTGGATCACCAAGTGGGAGAGGATCTTCTCGGTGATGCACTGCCCTCCGGGCGAACGGGTAACTTTGGCGGCCTTCTTACTGGAAGGAGGAGCCTACCAGTGGTGGCACGGACTCGAAATGTCTGGGTGGTCTGTCCATACCACTACTTGGGAAGCTTTCCGTTCCAGATTTCTGGACCAGTACTACCCGCGATCCTTTCGCGCGGCGCGGGAGGCTGAATTCCTGCGGCTGGAGCAGGGTGACATATCCGTTGCGGACTACGAGCAAACTTTCAGAAAACTATCCCGGTTCGCGGCATCATTCGTGAGCACGGAGGAGGACAAATGGCAAAGGTTCAAGCTTGGACTCCGAGGGGAGATCCGGGCAAGTGTGACTGCTGCTACTCATGCTTCACTAAGAGATTTGGTCGACGCTGCGGTGCGTGTCGAGGCCAGTCTGGCGGCACACCAGACACGACAACCTTCGGGCGAGGGGCGACGTCAGGATCGCCCACATCGTGGGCCATCGGGCCATAAGAACAACAGGGGAGGGGGCTACAGGGGAGCACCCTCATCTTTCAAGGGTCGTGGCTGGTCAGGTCGACGCGGAGGCTCTCAGGGCAGAGGATCTGGATACAACTCTGGGCAACGCTCATCTTGGAGCGGTGCTTCTGGCGGGCATTCGGACAGGCCAAGGCCAGTAACTTGTTTTGCTTTCGGAGAGGAGGGCCACTATGCCTGTGATTGCCCGCAGTTGTCCAAGAACAACGACGCTGGGGGCTCTAGTGTGGTGCAGAGCACGGCTTCCCACACTAATGGAGGTCGCGGTCAGGGAGGTGACCGTGGTGCTGGGCGTGGCGCGCGCGGGCGCGGACGAAACGGAGGGCCGAGGGCCCAAGTATTTGCCATGACCCAACAGCAGGCGAGGACTGCCCCAGGCGTGGTCACAGGTACACTTCATATCTTAAATCTTCTTGTACGTGTTTTGATGGATGCGGGGGCTACACATTCTTTTATTTCGAAGAGTTGTGCTGGTATGCTTGATTGTGTGGTATCAGCTTTAGATTGCGAAATGGGTGTTGGCACCCCAATGGGTATCGTGTACCTTGTGAATCAGGTGATTCGGAGGTGCCCGGTAAGAATTGAGGATGTGGATTTACCAGCAGACTTAATTATTCTGGATATCCACGACTTCGATATAATCCTAGGGATGGATTGGCTGTCGGAGCACAGATCGCTCATCGACTGCTGTAGCAAGCAAGTGATTCTGCGGAGCCCGGGTTTGCCGGAAGTTATCTTTCAGGGGGAACGTGACGGTTCGCCTCCTGAAGTGATTTCGTCACTCACTATTACCAAACTTCTACGGAAGGGATGCCAGGCTTATCTGGCGCATGTCATGTCGGAACAGGTTGATACTCCGGGTATCGACGTGATACCGGTGGTATGTGAGTTTCCGGATGTGTTCCCGGAAGACTTACCTGGATTACCGCCATCGCGGGAGATTGAGTTTACTATTGAACTACTCCCGGGTACCCGACCTATATCCCAGGCACCATACCGGATGGCACCGGCCGAGTTACGAGAACTCAAGACTCAATTGCAGGAGTTGGTGGATTTGGGATATGTCCGACCGAGTACTTCACCGTGGGGAGCACCGGTGTTGTTCGTAAAGAATAAGGAGGGAAGTCTCCGTTTATGTATTGACTATCGACAACTCAACAAGGTGACGCTGAGGAACCAGTATCCTCTACCCAGGATCGATGACCTTTTTGACCAGTTGCGGGGAGCTCAGTGCTTCTCGAAAATTGATTTGCGGTCTGGGTATCACCAGCTGAGGATTTCGGAGGAGGATATTCCGAAAACTGCCTTTCGAACCCGTTACGGACACTACGAGTTCCTTGTTATGCCATTTGGATTGACGAATGCTCCAGCAGCATTCATGGATTTGATGAACCGGGTCTTCCGACCCTACCTGGATAAGTTCGTGATTGTGTTCATCGATGATATTTTGGTGTACTCGAGGAGTGCCCGTGCACATGAGGAACATCTACGGTTGGTCTTGGAGAGGCTGAGACAAGAACAATTGTACGCCAAACTGAGCAAGTGTCAGTTTTGGCTGAGCAGCATTGGTTTTCTAGGACACGTGATATCGACGGATGGGATTTGCGTGGATCCCCAGAAAACAGAAGCGGTGACCAACTAGGCTAAACCGACAACAGTGACCGAGGTGCAGAGTTTCGTCGGATTAGCAGGTTACTACCGGAGATTCGTGGAGGGTTTCTCCAAAATTGCTGCACCATTGACTCGTTTGACTCGGAAGGGAGTGAAGTTTATCTGGGACGAACAGTGCGATCGGAGTTTTCAAGAGTTGAAAGATCGATTGACCACTGCACCTGTCCTTGCATTGCCGGATGACAGTGGAGAGTTTGTGGTCTTCAGTGATGCATCGCTGCAAGGTCTGGGCTGCGTGTTGATGCAAACTGGCAAGGTTATCGCCTATGCATCCCGGCAGCTGAAGACTCATGAGTTGAACTACCCTACCCATGATTTGGAGTTGGCGGCGGTGGTTCATGCTCTAAAGATCTGGAGACATTATCTGTTCGGTGCAACGTGTCGGATATACACCGACCACCAGAGTCTTAAATACTTATTCACTCAGAAGGAGCTTAACATGAGACAACGGAGATGGTTGGAGCTGCTGAAGGATTATGACTGTACGATCGAGTACCATCCGGGTAAGGCCAATGTGGTGGCGGATGCACTCAGCAGGAAATCAGCGGGAACTGTTGCACACCTGGGGATGGTGTATCTTCCCTTGCTGGTGGAACTCCGGAAGGCGGGAGTTATTTTGGGTACTGATGAGCATGGAGCTTTGTTGGCCAGCTTCCATGTACGACCAGTACTGATTGATCGGATCATCGAGGCACAACTTCAGGATCCGATACTCTGTATTTACAGAATTGAGGTCGATGCGGATGGGAGACAGGATTTTACCATCCGGGACGATGGAGCACTGGTGAAATTGGGCCGTTTGTGTGTACCTGCAGTGGCAGAGTTACGGGCCGAGATTCTTGAGGAGGCCCACAGTTCGGCCTATGCTATGCATCCGGGAGGTACAAAGATGTACCGTACCCTCCGGAACCATTATTGGTGGCCAGGAATGAAGAAGGATATTGCTGAGTTTGTGAGCAAATGCTTAACCTGTCAGCAGGTTAAGGCGGAACGGCAGAGACCGTATGGGGCTATGCAGCCACTTCCGATTCCCGAGTGGAAGTGGGATCACATCACCATGGACTTCGTCTTTAAGTTACCGAGGACTCAGAGTGGAGTTGACGGAGTATGGGTGATCATGGATCGGTTAACCAAATCAGCCCATTTTCTGCCAGTTCAGGAGACCTATAAACCTAACCGACTGGCTCAGTTATTCGTGAAAGAAATCATACGATTGCATGGTACGCCGGAATCGATCGTGTCCGATCGTGATCCGCGTTTCACTTCCAGGTTCTGGCGGAGTTTGCAAGCTACTCTGGGAACAACCCTACGTTTCAGTACTGCTTTCCATCCACAGACCGATGGACAGTCTGAAAGAACCATTCAGACCCTGGAGGACATGATGAGGTCATGTGTACTACAGTTTCAGGACTCTTGGGATACTCATTTGCCATTGATGGAATTCGCTTACAACAACAGCTATCAGGCAAGCATCGGGATGGCACCTTATGAGGCACTGTATGGTCGACAGTGCAGGACACCTATCTGCTGGACGGAGATAGGAGAGCGAGCGGCTGTAGGGCCGGAATTGATGGACTTAACCATGGAAACTGTTCGTATTATCAAGGAGAGATTGAAGGCGGCACAGGATCGCCAGAAGAGTTATGCCGATCGACGGATTCGAGACTTGGAATTTGAAGTGGGAGATTTTGTCTTCCTGAAGTTGTCTCCGTGGAAAGGGATTATCCGATTTGGTCGACGGGGGAAACTGAGTCCGCGTTTTATCGGACCTTATGAGATTGTGGAGAGAATTGGCAGAGTTGCATACAGATTGGCGCTACCTCCAGAACTATCTAGAGTTCACGATGTTTTCCACGTATCGATGTTGCAGATGTACGTACGTGATGCTTCTCATGTACTTGGGGAACAACCTGTCGAACTACGGGAGGACTTAAGCTTTGAGGAACAACCAGTACAGATCTTGGATCGGAAGGACAAGGTACTACGTCGGAAGACGATCCCTCTCGTGAAGATTCTCTGGAGAAACCAGAATGTGGAAGAAGCCACATGGGAGCCTGAGGCTCAGATGCGAGAACAATTTCCTCATTCGTTTCTTTGAAATTTCGGGACGAAATTTCTTAAGGGGGAAGGTTGTAACACCCCGGAAATTCGAGGATGATAATATTGTAATTTAATGTGTGAATTGACGCTTTTACCCTTGTGATGGGTATGACCAATTATTGACTTTTTGATTGATGAATTAAACGGACTTTGACCTATGACCGTGACATAGTTCGGGACGTCACGAGTTCATAGACAGGTGGCACGTCCAATTCGGACGATCAGGGAAAAAGTTATGACTATCGGAAGTTCAGGGGCATTATCGTAATTTGGACTTCCCGGGGGGGGGGGGGGAAATGTTGACTTTTCTTTTGGCAACTAATTTTCAGTTGACTCAAGGACCGTCAGGTAGGCCTCGACGTCCTGAGTCCATAGACAGGCGGCACGCCGAAATCGGACTTCGTACGAGAAAGTTATGGTCAGAAACGTGAAATCGGGAGGTTCGTATCTCGGTTTTCGTGTCGAATATTTTATTCTGGAAATTCTGATTGGAGGACACCTGGTGAGTGACAAGTGTCACTCACCCATTGGCTAGATTGGATCAGATCCACTATGGGATTAAATAGCATTTAAATCAACTTTTAATTTCAGCCCTTGGATCTGAAAACCCCAGATCCAATCCTCACCTTTGATCTCATTCTGAGATTCAATCCTGGCCCTTGATTCATGTTCCTGTTCAGTATTAAAATTTATGAAATCATGCACCCATGTGTTCATTCTCTCAACCCGTTTGTGCGATTCCCCCTTGGAACCAGCTCACCAGCCCTCATCACTCAACCCCACACCTCAGGCAACCAGCAACCACCTTCATGACGCCGGCCACCACTCCACGGCCACCCTGCACGGCCGGCATTCCCTCAGACCCGAGAAGGAAACCCGAGCAGCCCAAGTCACCAAACCATCCAAACCATCACTCTGGGACTTGAACCACCGTACGGTTGGGTTCACCGTGACGACAGGACGACGAGGAACTGACCTTGACGGTGTACGGCGGCGACACGGCGGTGATAGGACGATAAACCCGTGAGTAGCCGTTTTCCTTCCCTGCTTCGAACCGTCTGTGTTTGACGTTAACATTGTTGGATGATTGTTAGGACACATCTAGGAGACCTTGACGACCAATTTTGACCCAGGACCGGGACTGGAAAACCGTCGACTCGCCGGAGAGGATAACCAGAACCGGCAACCAAACTTCCCGTCGATTTTCAGGTAATCTCTTCGACCTAAAACCTAATTCTAATTGCACAGAACCGTAGTAGGGATTGAGACGAGTAGTTAGGAATCAGACTGAACAAAAATGATTGAGAAATGATGAAATGGTAACCGGGTCATGATCGCGGGTCTGATCGACCCGAGTTACAGGAATACGGGTCAACCCGTCTGAGGACAGCAGTGCTGACGTGGCACCCTGTCAGTCTGTCAGGTGACGTGGACCAACCGTGAGCCGACTCGTGTCACATGTCAGTGCACAGTCAGCACTGACATGTCAGTGACGTGGACTAGTCAAGGACTGCCACGTGTCACTGACATGTCAGTGACGTGGACCAGTGCCGTGCTAACACGTGGCACATGTCAGATCTGACACGTGGCCTGACAGATCAGCGAGGTGGACCAATCGGATGTTGACACGTGGCACCTGTCAAAGTCTGACATGTCAGACCTGACAGCTGTCAGATGACGTCAGCATGACGTCATGCTGACGTCAGCAGTGACGTCAGCGATGACGTCAGCATGACGTCATGCTGACGTCAGTAAGGACTGTTCCTGCGTTGACCGACGCGTTGACTGGCGCGTGTGGGCACGTGTGAACAGTACGTTTGGTGGGACCACCACCATTCTTTAGGTTTCGACGATCCGGATCCAATGGTGGTGGTTTCGGGTCGATCGGAGATCATTAAGTTGGTCAAAATGAGGTTTATTGCATTGGGAAGCGCGTTCGGGCGGCTTTCCCGGGCCGGTTTCGGCCTAGGCTTTCATGGTTGAATGTTGGGGGTTTAAATTGACCTTTACGAATACTTTGGACTTGACAGGGATTGTACATTTGTACCAGGACGAGGGTATACGTTCGGTTTCTAGCAGGATTGTACTGTGAGTGGGCCCGTTTTCATTAAACCCTTGCATGCTTAAATGTTTTCTGATTTACTTATATGTTCACATGCTGGAATCTATAAATGGTTTTGATGATATTGAGATTTCGGTTATGGCACGTCTCGCGGTATTTGGGCATGAGACCCATTTAATGAAACGTAACGATCGGTTCAGATTTTACCTATGTATACATATATGTTTGCATGTGGATATCAATAAAATGTATTTGGTACTGCACTGTATAGATCCTTCCATATTATATTGTCTCCTGCGGATGAGGTACCCCGGAGAGGTCACGGACGTCTAGAACGTCCAGCGTCTACGACGCTAAGCATCACGGATGCTGTAACTGAACAGGGTTCGGGGTTTGAACTCGGAAATTGAGACCCGAGTGGCACGCGTAGCCTTGTGATTGTGACCTTATTGGACGTCAGGGAGGTCAGACATCGGGGATGTCGGGATTGGAGTGTATAGTGCAGTGGCTATAATTATGGTTATGGTTTTATTACATGCCTTATGATTCATATTATATTATTTATGATTTTAAATGATGCTGCATGCATGTTTGGAAAACGGGGAGGTAAATTATATGTTTTACTATCAAATGATTTTATAAACTTGAGTTCGGTCCACTAACCCTTAATGTTTTTGGTAACCCCTCCAGGTCGTGATACTGAGGTAGAGGAGGAACCCGAGGATGAGGCATAGATCTATTTCTGCGTACCTGAACCCCTGTTGGGCGGTGTACCCGCAGGTTTACTTTAGAGTCGTGCTCGCAACTTGTAATTTTGGATTTCATCCCTTGTCTGACATTCGTTTAATTCGGATTTGATGTATGACTTTAATTTGGTTATTTATGCATTTGATGTTTTGAGGTTAAAATTGGTATGAATTAGTGGGTGTCAGACGGGAGCAGGGCACGTCCCCTTGTGGTCCCTGTGGGATCGGGGCGGGTCCTGTCATCAGTGGCGACAATCAAATACTTCTTGCTTGGGATTGGAGTGCTTGGGAGTGGTCCAATGATGTCAAGTACCCATTGCATGAATGGCCAAGGGCTTACCTGTGCATGCAACTCTTCCGGTGGTGCCAATTAGTTAGGCTTGAACCTTTGATATTTGTCGCACTTCTGGGCATTTTGCAGAGCTTCCTGGCGTAGAGTAGGCCAGTAAAATCCTGCACTAAGCGTCTTTTGATCAAGCGATCTTCCACCGGAATGATTTCCACAATGTCCTTCATGAACCTCCACCAAGACTTTCAACGTTTCTGGATGCCTCAAGCATAACAAGTTTGGTCATGTGAAGCTCTTTCAAAAGAGTCGGCCCCTGTCGACATAGTATCGCACAGCTTTCATCTGGACTTTGCGGGCCTCTAATCGTTCATAAGGCAATATTCCATGCTCTAGATAGTTGATAAAAGGATCTTGCCAGCTTGGAGATGAACCAATTTGTCTCACTTCAATCTCCCTCATATCAATACTCCTCCGCTCGAGATACTTAATCGGGATTGAGCGCTTGAAACGAAAGTCAAGTGATGACGCTAGATTGGCCAACGCATCTGCTTGTGTATTTTTTTCTCGTGGAAGTTGATGAAAAGTAAAAACCAAGAAAAAAGCAAGCATTTCCTGGACCTTGTTATTATATCTGAGCATCCTTGCATCACGTGCAGCATATTCACCGATCGATTGGTTAGTGATCAATTGTGAATCCGAATGAATAGCGAGGCGTTTGACTCCCAACTCCCTGGCAAGTGTGAGCCCACAAATCAAAGCCTCATACTCCGCTTCATTGTTAGATGCTTTGAATCCGAAATGTACTGCCTACTCCATTATTGAGCCATCTGGAGTGATAAGGACAATCCCTGCTCCTGCCCCCTTCTAGTTCGAGGAACCGTCAACAAAGAGGTTCCATAGATGATTGGAAGTTGAGGGCTGTAGGAAAGAGGAACTGTCTCCTTGATCCCGAGGCAGAGAAGTGTCGGCGACCCTAGGGGTATTGCCAAGCTTATTGCCTCCTTCCAGCGACTCTGATGTGAACTCCACAACAAAATCTGCTAAGGCTTGGCCTTTGATAGCTGTTCGTGGACGATAGAGCAAATCATGCCGACTCAACTCGATGGCCCATTTCATTACCCGTGTCGATGCATCAGGTGCATGAAGTAACGAACGGAGCGGATATTCGGTCATGACGATCACCCGATGAGCTTGAAAGTATGGCCTCAACTTCTTTGTGGTAACTAGTAATGCCAGAATCAGCCTTTCAAATTTCGGATATCGTGTCTCAGCATCAAGGAGGGCTTTGGATGTGTAAAATACAGGAAACTGAATCCCACTCTCTTCCCGGATAAGTGCAGAGCTTACAACAACATCTGAAACCCCCAGATATAGGAACAGGTCATCGTTATCTTTGGGTTTTGATAGCAGTGGTGGAGATGTCAAGTAGGCCTTGAGATCTTGAAATGCTTTCTCACAACCTTCATCCCACTTATCCCTGGATGCCTTCTTTACTTCTTGGAAGAAAGGTCGACACCGGTCAGTTGATTTGGACAGGAACCTGTTCAATGCTGCTGCTCGTCCAGTGAGACTTTGAATCTCCTTCAGACTTGATGGGGACTTCATCTCGAGTATTGCCTTGATTTGCTTTGGATTTGCTTCGATCCCACGCTGAGTTACAAGGTATCCCAAGAACTTCCCTGCTGACACTCCGAAAGTACATTTCAGAGGGTTGAGCTTCATTTTGTACTTCTTCAACAAGTTGAAGGTCTCTCGCAAGTTGACGATATGATCCCCTCATTTTTCCCCTTTGACCATGATGTCATCCACATAGACCTCTATGGTTTTGCCGATGAGATCCTTGAACATCCGATTGACGAGTCTCTGGTACGTTGCTCCCACATTCTTGAGGCCAAATGGCATGACCTTGTAGCAGTACACTCCTCGGTCGAAGACGAAGGTAGTTTTGTCCTTGTCTCTTTCGTGCATGAAAATCTGATTATAGCCCGAGTATGCATCCAGGAAGCTTAGCAGCTCATTCCCTGCAGTTGAGTCCACTAAGAGATCGATTCTGGGCAGAGGATAGTGATCCTTTGGGCACGCAAGATTGAGATCGGTGTAATCAACACAAACTCTCCACCGTCCATCTTCCTTCTTCTTGACAAGCACGACGTTTGCTAGCCATTCAGAGTGCGGAACTTCTTCAATGGATCCAGCAAAGAGTAACTTGTCAATCTCCTCTTGGATGATAGCAATTTTCTCTGGGGAAAAATTGAGTCTTTTCTGCTTGACCAGCTTGTGGTGGGGATTGACGTGTAGCTTGTGGCTAGCGATGGTAGGGTCAATCCCTGGCATGTCAGACGGAGACCAAGCAAAAACTTCTTTCTCTTCACGTAGGAAGCCTATGAGTTCTTCCTTTTCTGTGTCACTTAACCGGGCGCCAATGCGGGCCTTTTGCTCAGGATATCGAGGGTCAAGTTGAATGAGGATGACGTCATCCTCCGGCTGCCACCCTTCCGGAGTTGATGGTTCCTCGTGAACGTCAGGATCTTGACCCGAGATTAGTTGCTATTTGGGAGATGAAGAAGAAAGCTTGCCACCAGTGGATGATCCTGCTTGGGGAACAAACTCTGCCTCCTTGACCTCCTTTAGCCCTTCAGTGATGCACCGTCGAGCCATCGTCTGATCGCCCTTGATATCCCCGATTCCACCACCGGGAATGGGGAACCTAATCTTTTGGTAAAGGCTTGATGTGGTTGCGAGGATTTTGTGAAGCCATGGCCTTCCCAGGATTCCATTGTATGGAGAGTACTCGTCCATGATGTAAAAAGTCTGGGCCGTGACAACGGGATCCGAATGTACATCCAGCTAGAGAGTACCTACGGTCTTGCTGGTTGACCCATTGAAACCTCGGAGAGGGACAACCTTTTTCGTTGCGAGGCTTTCTAACCCCATCTTGCGCACTGCATCCAGGCTGAGGATATTTGCCGCGCTTCCTTCATTAACATGAATCCGATCAACTTGAGCATGAGCGATCTGAATTGACACGACTAATGCATCATCATGCGGCCAATCAAGTCCCTCCTTGTCCTTTAAAGAAAAACCAACGACAAGGTCGTTTGCCACCCCCGGGGGTGGTAACATGGGAGACTTGAGAGACGGCAAGTGCATCTCGTATCTTTCTCTTCTTCTGCTTGGAGGTGGTTCCTAGCAACTCCGATTCAGCTATGATGGTGTTGATGCGAATCATCTTAGCTGCAGGTTCCTTTGGTCCCTTGTCAGTAGGTCGATCCACAGCCTTCCCCTTGACGTACTCAGTGCAATGTCCTTCCTTGATGAGATTCCGGAGATATCTCTTGAAAGATATGCATTTTCCGATGTTATGCCCATAGCACTCGTGGAAGGCACACCACTTCGTTTTATCAGCCTTCTCCTGATCCCCTTTGACTGGCTCCGACTTCTTGAACCATGGTTTGTCCTTAATTTCATTGTGGATCTGATGGACTGGCAAAGCTAGCTGCAAGTTAGGCTTCCCCATAGCCGGTGTTTGGGAAGGTTGTCCCGCTTTGCGCTTTTTGGACTTTCCAGCTGTAAACTTTCCATGGGACTCTTCTTTATTGGGGGCCTTTTCACTAGCTCCAGCATGGTCTTGAGTATGAGTGGCGCTTTTCTCGTCCTCCCAACTTGCATGTCGCTCTGCTAGCGAAAGCATTTTGGTGAGACTTCGCGCATTGCTTATGACGATGTCCTCATAAAGCTGGCTGTCCCGAGGGAGTCCTTGTTTGAATGCCATTGCTGCAATAAGGTCACTACAACCGACAATCCGAGACTTCTCTTCGCAAAATCTTCGTATGTATTGTCGTAGAGTGTCTTTTGCTCTTTTTCGGATAGAGAAAAGATGGTCATCCTTCACCTCGATTGTCCGAAGTTGTGCGTATTCCTTCACAAATGCCAGAGCCAATTCTTCAAAGGATGCAATCGACCTCGGGGGGAGATGATTGAACCAAGTCATGGCTTGGCCTTGAAGAGAAGCTTGAAAAACTTTGCACATGAGTGCTTCGTTATGCCTATGGGGGACCATGACCCCCCGGTAATAATCTATGTGTTTTACCGGGTCGGAAGCTCCTTTGAATGGAGCGAAGTTTGGCGTTGCAAACCTTTGGGGGAATGGCTCCTCCTCAATATCCCTTACAAAGGGCGTAGAGAGCTGTATCTGGCGACGTAGATCGTCCTCTAGATCGCCACCTCGCTAAGCACGAAGGTGCCGGTCCAGCATTCTTTGAACATCATTAGCCCGCAACGCACCTTGCTGAGGTGATGAGTCCCTTTGAGCTAATCGTCGAGAACCTCCTTGAGCTTCTTCCCTTGATCTCTGGGATCGTGCAGGGGAGTAGGCTTCATCTTCCCCTTCACTGCCGTGGGTAGATCGTTTTGGGTCTTTGTATTGAGCCTGAGGTTGTCCCCTACTCCCATGTGAGCGATGTGAGCGTTCTGCCCGTGAAGTTGCCCCGATCCTACTTCCTAGCCGTTCATGTACTGATGGCCTTAGGCGTTGTGGGCTTTTTGCTAGGCGAGCGTGGCTTTCTTCATCGGAATCGCTTAGCGAAGTGTCTCGTGACATTGTTCGGCAGCAGACTTGTTCTTTCCCAGGACGCCTTTGAGCATTCTTTTGTCTTCCACGTGACGTGGAATGTCTGTCATGTTTCTGGACTGGTCTCTCTGCTAGGAGTCGCTGCAAGAGCTCTGACTGAAGTTGAACTTGGTTGCTCAACCTTTCAACTTGCTGTGCCAAGTTGTCCTGGGGCGGTTGGTGGTGACTTCTCCCTCAGATGTCATGATGCCCATCCAGAAAGTCCCTTAGGACCATGCTTGTTGTGGTCTGATCATGTCGTGATACACTTCCCATCAACCTCCTGCCTACCTGTTGTAGAGCCGAAGTTCCTTCCCCTAGCGCGGGTACTTGGTTGGCTGGAGAGGGGAATGCTCCAAAGCTGAAGGTTGGCCTCCCTTCGAGTGTCTCCATGGGCGCCTCTATGGACACACGCCTGGGTTGAGTTGATCGCTTCTCCGGAGTCTCTATGTGAGCTTCATTCCTTGCCTGAGCTGTTGAGGTAGAAACACCTTCTCTAACTGATCGAACGGATCGACGAACCTTAGCCATGCCGAATCAAAGAATTTTGAATTGGAAAGCTGTTGATGGATGATTTGAACAACGTTCAAAATCTTCGAACAATGTCGATGAACGACGAACGAAGAAAGATGAACGATGAACGATTTTCTGATGAACGATGAACAACGTTCAAAATCTTTGAACAATGTCGATGAACGACGAACGAAGAAAGATGAACGATGAACAATTGAGAGAGCTTTTTCTGAGTATTCCTCAATTGCTCTCAATGAAAGCACCAATTGTTGAATCAAAGATTGAACCCGCCGCGAAAAGTCCTCACAATTCCTGCAAATAGCAAACAATTCGCTATCGTTGTCTCGATCGATTTACCCGGGGGGTTGTTCGACCAAGAACACTCTGATGCTTAAGTTAGCTTTGAGGGAGGAAAATGATATACTTCGAAGCGAAGAATCAACGTACATTGGAAATGAAATGTGCCTCGTTATTTATAGGAAAATCTTGGGAGCTTTAGAGCGTTCTGATTGGTCGGTTGAATTATTAATTAATAAGTAATATATTATTAATTAAATATATTATTTAATAATTGTAATGATGGCTCATCATGATAGTAATGACAATTATTGTATTTTAATATTAATATTAATTATCTATTATTAAAAATAACGACAATTAACTCTCGGGGAGAATATTAATATTACGGAGATTTTAACCCGATCAAATAACGTATTTAACTGGTAAATAGATTATTTAATGTGCGGGTGTTTTCAAATGATCAGCGTTATTGTCAGGGGCAATTTGGTCATTTTTGGGAATTACGGGTCATGTGACAACTCCATAATTTTCGGATGATTTTGGGTTCCACAGTGAGGAACCAAAAAGTCAAATTGGCATCTTAAACATGTGAGGATGAAAGTGTTGGTAGCATTTCTTGAGGTCCACATTATCATATATAGCCATAGTCAGTAGCCTCCTCCTCCTCCTCCTCCACCCGAATAATCCCAAGCCCCAGGCAAAAAATGGTCCATCCCAATTCTCATGCACCTTTTATAGACTTTTAGCTACTTTCTCCCAACTTCACCCCAAAAATAAAAAGTTTTGTTTCTTACGTTCCAAGGTTTGCAAAAAATAAAAAATAAAAAAAAAATTGTCAAACTATATACTCAACTCCTCACATGCAAAGGTTGTAAATGAATAGATTAGTACAAGGTCTATCTTAGCACCATAGGTCCATGTGCGTTTATTGGAGCCCTATATATTGTAGGGAAATTGGCTCAAAACGCCCTGTAAATGAATAAGGCTGTTCATTTTCACTCTTGAGGTTCTTCAATGTTTGTGCGCATTCACCCCTCATTGTTGAGAACATTTGTCCGTGCATTGAGTGTAGTTAGCTCCAATGAAAAAAAAATTCTTCAAAATGACTCATCACATCACAAGATCAAGAAGCAAAACTGTATTGGTTAAACAATTGAATGGAAGTATGTATTGTCAAGTTCCATGCCATAAAACATACAAGTTGAGGCACAAAATGGAACAACAGAACACCTCTGAGTCTCTGGCCATGCATTGGATCTTTACGCACAAATTTCATGATTGAACTCCCAAAAGGTTGACTACCATTCTGATATAAAGCCAACGTAAATGTAGACTTACCTCTCTGTCTTCCGAAGATATCACATCCTCAACAGCATGAAGAATCATTTGCACAAATTTGAGAGTTCCAAGAAGGGTACCCACTACCCAGTTGGATACAACTTGCAAGGTTCTAGTATTAATTCTTGAAAACAGTATACTCACGAATACATACATTTTGCTGAAGATACAACTTCCACCACTTACATTAGGATCTAGTTTTCCCTGCACACTATTTCCATACTTACATCCCCTGCAAAAAACGTTATCATTCCGAGCAACTGGATCATCCAATGCATGAACTGATGCACCACTTTTTTTACTGTCATCTTGAAGACAAAACTGTTAATCACTTTCTGCCTCGGTACATGATCCACTGCCAGGATTGTTACTATCCCCAGAATCATCCTGAGCCTGGAAATGACCAAAAATTTCTATTTGGTCATGCTTATTATGATTTTTCTTCAACTTTTTTATTGTAGTAAGTTGCTCGGGGGTAAGGGTCACTTCAGTAGTATATATGTGTCAAGATGTTAACATGAAAAGAAGGTAACACGAAATATGTTGAAACTTATAACATGAAGAGAAGGTAAAGGCATGATTCTATCCAGAAAAAGAAAAAGCAGTAAATTATAAAACAAATTCAAGTGATTAAATACTTGCAGAAAATATGAAAGAAGATCCGAGTTCTCCTCTGACACCTACTTTGCACTGAAATGTAGAAATTCTAAACGAAATGGATTCTGCAATGTCCTCTCCAAGAAATATAACCATGAGATCCATCTACGAAGTCCAAACATGTCTCCAGTATAACAAACTTCAAACCAGAGATCACACCTCAATGGTTAACGATTCATGGCCAAGTACGTACTGATCTTATATACAATATATAGTTAGGCGAAGACTGCAACCAGAAAGGTAGGATGGGCCGTAATTACAAACTAGTAGCAAATGAAAGACAAAAAGACCAGCCTTTTAACCATTGTCTTTTAACTAATGAATAAATCATTTAACCATTTAATGCATCACTATTTAACCATTTATATATAACCATTTGTTACATAAGCCTATAAATTCTTTTTGTCGGGAAGACAGCCCTAGTTTGGCTATGAAAAAGTTGCGTAATTTGTGCAACCTACCAGCTCTGTTTAGTTGTTGGTGTTTATGGGAGATGATGGATGGAAAGGATGAATTTTGGGTTCAATCCTTTTTATTTAAGGATAAATTATTTTTCAAAATTAAAATTAATTATTTAGGATAATAATTCATTATAATGAAGTAGAAGGACATGTTTTAAGTTAAGAGGAAACTACTTATATTTTAATAGTTGAAATTATGCTACATCAACAACTTTAGGGGAAAATCCGTTAGAAATTATGATTCCGTCCGACAATATCTGAAAAAACCATAATAATTCCTAAAATACCCGCACTAGCCCATTAATACTCTACAAAAAATAGTATAATGACTCATAATGTTAAATACCCACACTAGCCCATTAACACCATAATAATTGATTTTGTCCATCCGTCCAAAATTCGAATAGAATTATTAAAAATTAAGGGTAAAATCATCCCATTATGTTAAATACTTTTTTTAAGCCCAAAATCCCTTACTACTTTCACATGCAACCTCCAAGCTCCAACCACGAATCTTTCTTTTTTTTTACCTTGTTTACTTTCACTTAGCATATCAAAGTCGAAGGGCTGAGATCAACTTACTATGCTGACATGTACACAAAAGTATTGCTCGATGAAGAAAAAAACTGAGATAGAAAGTAAAAAAATCCTTAAGAGTAAAATAAAAGAAAAAGAAGAGTCAGAGAGACAGAGTTATAAAAGTGTTGGAACGTGACAAAACAAAACAAACCAGTACTTTCAAGAAAAGCAACAAAAACAACTGAGCAAAACATAGTGAAAAAAATAATTCAAAATGATGTGAAAACAAGAAATTGTTCCAATTACTCCTCTCCCTCTGTCTCATATTCTGATGCTTCTTCTCTCATTATTTAACCCATTGCCATTAAAATCCTTTACTTCGTCATTTTCTTTTGTTCTGTCTGCTGACACATAAGCAAAATCACTCAACAGCTCAAAGCTCCAAGCGGTTATGATTCATGAAACAATGACTCGGAACTAATGAGATTTTAGGAGATAACACAAGTGTACATTTTTGGATAGAAAACTCGCTACTTTAAAGAATAGACTGTAGAGATAAGAGTTGAACAACTCTCCACTCAATGAAATTCACCAAAGAGATAAGAGAAGATAGTTAGAAAGAACACTAAATTGTTTATCAAATAATTATTGGATCCTTCCTTTCCCTAAATTAGAGGGATTATTTATAGGCTAGTCATGGATATCCCCATGAATAGGTTTGACTCCTTAATAAATAAAGTGCAAAAATGACTCATGGGAAACATATACACATGACTCATTGAAAATACTCAAGACATAATTATTTTTTTTGAATTTGAAAACACTTAATTCTAGACTATAATTACTAAGATGAATACAAAAGGAATCAAGAGTAGATGAATTAACCATGTGCCTTGAATGAATTAACCATGTGTCTTCAAGGATTAATTACCCATTCTAAAATCAGTATCAAACGCTTCCGCTGCGTAACAGCTCGTCCTCGAGTTCCCATTGTTTTCTTTACCATGATACAGAGGGTGATTCGCAACGTTGAAGGCAGCACACCATAGTCCCTTAGAACCTTAATCTTGTATGCATTTTCTTCATTGAAGAAAATAATTTTTTTTACCCCTTTGTTTTGATTTCATTCCAAACATAGAGATATTTGGAATATTTTATTCCTGTAAAAGCACATAACTCCTTTAAATATGTGTTAAAAAAATATATTCTCACCAATTTTCAATTCATTAACTAGATCCACCAAGTTCTTGGGCATTTGCACACTAAGAAGATCGACACCAACAAAATCAACATACTTGATATTGACAACAATCTCATAAATAGTTTTCTCATTTTCAATCAATCCTTCAAGATCTTGATCAATCCCAACTTCAAAACTTGTATAATTTTTTATCAATGTAGTTAAGCAACTCAAAGTTTTCCCTCAAGTCACCTACTCTTGTTTCTTCATTAGCTTTGTGAATCTCATCAACCCCAAAATTTTCAATTCATGCACCAAAACAAATATCACATTCTTCTTCACAACAAGCATCAAATTTTGGTTGCAAATCAAGAACGGCATCTGCTCCTGTTAATGTCACAACTTGAGCACTATGTGATGTTTTGTTGATATCTATTTGCACAAAACTCGGATTGGTATGCCCTTTGTTCCATTGGAAAGTAGATTCAAAGACCTTTTCTTTGATATATATCTTGTTGCATAAACCTTCATATTCATCCTCTGAACTATGGCGAAAATCATCATATTCCAAAGGTATGTAACGCTCGAGACATTGTCGGAGTTGCTGCACTTGTCTCCTTAGATCATCCATCTCTGTGTCACGAAGATCACACTTTTGCTCTTCATGACCATCATCGCTTCGAGGGTGACAACGACCACGACGCCTAGCCATGACCGACAATCTTTGATACCAAAATGACACGAGACTAATGGAGATTTTAGGAGATAATACAAGTGTATACTCTTTGATAGGAAACTCGACACTCTAAAGAATCCACCTTACAGATAAGAGTTAACAACTTGCCACTTAATGTAATCCACCAAAGAGATAAGAGAAGATAGTTAAGAAGAACATTATTCACTAAGAAATTGTTTATCAAATAATTCTTGGATCCTTCCTTCCTCCAAATGAGAGGGATTATTTATAGGCTAGTCATGGACATCCCTATGAATAAGTTTGACTTCTTAATAAATAAGGTGCATGAATGACTCATGAGAAACATATACACATGACTCATTGAAAATGCACAAGACATAATTATTTTTTTGAAATTGAAAACACTTAATTCTAGACTATAATTACTAAGATGAATGCAAAAGGAATCAAGGGTAGATCAATTAACCATGTGCCTTGGATGAATTAATCATGTGTCTTTAAGGATTAATTGCCCACTTTAAAATTGATATCAAACAACAACAACAAAAAATCATTAATCTTCCTTCAAATTTCTCGAATTCATGGCCACCCAACCCTCACCACCACCACCACCACCACCACCACCATTTTGCACTCTTCATCGAGACAAAGCTAACCATGGTGAGGGAGACATTTCAAGGCGAGAAGGCATAGGTAGAAACCAAAATTTCCAACCAAGACCTTAGCCACTACCTAAAGCGATCATCTCCACCGCGTGAGTCCAATGGACTAGGCCAAGGCCGTCGAAGGTCACCGTGGTGTGAGTATCAGAGAGAAGAAGTATGGCGGAGCTGAAGTTTCTTGGTGAACTTTCGGCCACCCTAGGGAATCGTTGGACTTGTTCTCTTTGCCGTTAGAATCACCTTGTTGAGAGCTTTATTTTGGACTAATTTCATGTTGTTTTCATGGCAGGTTCAACGGTGGATAACGTCGCCGAAAGTTGCAAAGCCATGAACGACCACCCTTTCCTGGAGTTTTTTTTTTCAAGCAAGTGAGGTAGATTCTCAAACTGAAACCTAGATATTTAGAATTCTCACGTTGGAGTAGTGCAATCTAGACTTATTGCATGTTAGATTTGGGCAAAAATCCAACGTGTTAAGGACCTGAGGTTGCCAAAATTTTTCCAAACCAAGTCTTGCTAACAAACACAACTAAACCATTGGATGACCATAAAATTTTCCAATCTCTTAAGTGATAAGGGAGAAGAAGGAGGTAATTGACTAATTGAGATCAAAATATTGACTTGAGCAACCTTTATGTAACTGAGTTGGTATGCCGACATTACTGATGCATGGCTGGGCACGCATGTTAAGGAAGAAGAAGAAGAAGTTATTTATTCTTTTCTTTCTTCCTCAGTTTTGACCCCAGAAGGCTAGCCTTGAAGCAGAAATCGCATTGTATAATGGAAAAATATGCCCTTAAATTTAATGATGTTAGTGTGATTTTTGGACGGAGGGACAAAATCAACTATTATGGTAAGGTTCAAGGACGAAAAAAATCAACATTGAAATTTAGGAACGATTTCTAACATTAGGGTTACTTTGGAGTATTTTTTTTCAAAATTTGATTTTTTATGGACTGATTATTTTGTTTTTACTATAAGGCCTCATTAAACCTTGTTAGGGAAAATCCATTGGGACAATGCCTCTGACAAAGAAAAAAGAGGACCCCATATCCAAAATATTACATTTAGTTCAATAACAAAAAAAAAGACAAATCATATATTTCTAACTTGTACATGGATGAAAATATCAACATTCAAGACTAATAAATTACAACTTTCATATTCAAATAAGAGTTCAAATAAGAGTTTCACTATTTAAAGAACTTGATAGGTAAGTTGGAAGTTTTAAGTCTTGGAAAGCATGGGCATGAGTTTCGAGGTCAAACCTGTCTTGCTTGAAAGGTTTCGACGTTCTAAATCCAATGGTAGTGGTTTCAGGTCGATTAGAGATCGTATTTGGAAGTTTAAGTCTCGGGAAGCGTGTTCGGGACACGTTGACTATTCCGGGAGTTTTGAGGGTCTATGGTTTGGACTTTTATAGGTTGATAGTGACCTTTGGGTGTGATTTGGCTAGGTCCGAACATTCTGAAGACGTTGGATTAGCCTTGAAGTGGCTTACGACGCAGATTGTGAGCGCGCAGCATGGACCATATGTGAGTGGACACTCACTTTATAAAATAATGCATGCATAACTATTTTATATGTTTTAGGAACATGATTTGAGATGCATTGATTGCATATGATTGGGAATTTTGTAGAAAATGTTAGTATGCACGTATTTCAAGATTTATGTTTTATATGATACTTGGGCTTCAGTTGTGTTTCCTACGTGCATGTGATTTATATGATTTGACTGATTTCATGAAGATGCGTGAAAATAAGGATTTGATAATCAGTTTTGAATAATTTCACGGAGATGTGTGAAATCGACATTTCGGGCTTGAGTCCCAGTTGAATAATGAAATGGTTTTCAGATTTGAAAACGGTATTCGGGCTTGTGACCCAGTTGATTTATGGTTTGACTTAAAATATAGTCAAACGTGAAATATATCGGGCTTGTGACCCAGTTCAGATTTAATGAAATGATATTCCAGGATTGTGACCCTATTGAGATGATACTTTAGGCTTGTGACCCTATTGAGATCATATTTCGGGCTTGTGACCCTATTGAGATGATATTTCCGGCTTGTGACCCTATTGAGATTATATGCTGGGCTTGTGACCCTGTTGAGATTTGGTTTTGGGCTGAGACCCTACTAAGGAAATGAGTTTGATTGATAAACTGTTTTAACTGAGACCATTCTTTGAGGTTGATACGGCTCCAGCGTGAATATGTTTCCCCGGAGAGGGACTCCGGTAAGAATATGTTTCCTTAGATAGGTCCCGACGGCCTCCGAGATGCGAGGTATTCCCTCCCCCTCCTTTGGAGAGGTCACGATGTACTTCCTGTTGTCGTGCAGCTGAGGGAGGCTCGACTCAGGAGTGCTGATGTTATATGAGATTGATCGTTGATATGTTCACGACGATATGTGGAACATCGGTCGGTGATATGTTCACGGTAACTTGCTCGGACTTGAGCAGTCCTGGAGCTATGTGCACGCGTTTCTTGGATATCGTGACTGATGATGATGATAATGATGATATGAGATGTGACAAATGTTTTTCACTAGATTTATTTGAGAAGCATTTTTCAATGATTATGGATTTGAAAAGAAAAATGAATTGATTTTAAGAAAGCATTTGAGATACTTGTTTTCTGATGCATGCATGCCTTTAAGTGAAGGGTATAATTATCATTTTCATTTAATGATTTTATAAATTGATTATTTTTGTCCAATCACAACTTTTAATGTTTTTGATACCTTTCAAGTTGATCGCGGATGCGGGCTGTAGCAGAGACCGAGACATCACATGCCACTGCGGACTCCACAAGTCACTACACACTCTGGTAACCCTGAGCGGGTTACGGTTTAAACCCTGGTCTGGCACATGGTATTAGACAAGAGCAGGGCACATCCCACGATAATCCAAAGGGATTGGGATGGGTCTTGTCAGCTTGGTATCAGAGCACTAGGTTGCTCTAGGGTATTGCGCAAGTGTCGGATGTGTTGTCTCTGGGCTGTCGTCATCTCGTAATCAACCTGATAGTGAGGGTAAGAATAAAAATGTTACCTAGGAATGAATTTCGGATAGATTCTATTTGGCATAGGATGTCGTGTTTGATAGTGTTAAACCCGAGGAGGGCTGAGTTTCTTGTGGTCCCAGCAGCTTAGAGCCGTAGAGTTACGAGTGGATGAGATCCTCATATAGTAGTTACTGGTTGATTGGATACCAGATATCGCAGTAGGGCGACTTTCTAGGAGATATGACTAACGATTGGTCAGGATGCATGTGCTGTTGGTAGCAGTCAAGGTCATTGATGACCCTAGTTTGAGATTGGTTGAACAAGTTACCAGGAGAGTGGTACTTATGGATCGGATCCCGGGGTGGATCGATAAGCGGATCTTACACTTTAGCGGATGGTACGGGCGATGGGTTACCGTATGAGTGTGTGATCTCGATAGCAATGAACGGAGTATTTCTTGGATTGGTCTGCACGAGGTTTGTGGCAGACATTTCTATCGATGGACGTGGATGAGACTATCGAGAGTTGGGCGACGTTCGAGGAACGTTCTTACGTTATTTTCACCCCAGTCTTATTGAGATACGAGGGAGGTGGAGTTATCTTGATAGGCAGAGTTCCTTAAACATGTTTGGGAGACTTGATGGTTGCTCGGTGTGTAGATTCGGTTCGCACTGGTTGTAATGACGATTGAGGCAGTCATGCTTCGTCAGTTTATGTTAGATCTTGGAAGTAAGACTCGAGTGATGATGTGACATCTCAGTTGGAGATAAGTTGGATGTAGTTCCAGTAGTGATCGCTGAGCGGGACATAGAGGATTCTGAGTGGCTCAGTGAAATTTTAGAGTCCTTCTTGTTTGGTTGGATTACTGGAGGCACAGGGTATACCTGGATAGGTGACAGGTACCCTAGCTAACTTTGGATGGATTTCACGAATTTTGTGTGCATCATTAGTTGATCCCATGGAATTGGGACATGCGAGCTAGTATTCCAACCAATACATTGGGTGTAGTTTGGTAAATTGAGATTGTTCGGGTTGGATAAGGCGGTAAAACAGATAAGGTTTTGACCTTAAGATAGATTGGTTTCCAGGACACGTGGTTGATGTCCAAGTGAGTTACGGCTTGGAGGTCAGGAAAGTGCTATTGGATGACTGTTTGGGTACATGACACATGTTGTGATGTTCCCAGTTAACTCAGTGAGTTTGAAGTGATTTTGGTTGTGCCGAGTTTCCCCATGTGTTATCGGAAGATTACATAGTCTCCATATCGAGAGGAAGTTTTCTTTCGAGTACGTAACCCATTTTGCAACCACCTTGTTGGAAGGTACCAACAAAGTGGAGAGCTTTGGGAGTCCAGTTATAGAACCTAGTGGATTTGGGGTTCAGTTGGCATGGAAAGTCACTGTTAGGAGACCCAATGTCCTTTGTGGGAAATTCGATGGAGCTTCGAGAGTTAATTTCAACGAGACAGCTTGACAGTGAGCTGGTATGGGATGAGTATTCCTTCCCATGAGAGTTAGTGAAATTCCTTCATTACTTCTGAGTTTCATGGAGATGTCGCTCAGGGATAGATGTTGATTTGGTTGTGGACCAAATTTGAATGACTTGAGGAGCGGAAGGTGTTTGGTGTCACCAAACGTGATGAGTAAGTAGCAGATTTGGTGGACTCATGTTAGTGTTGTGGGTCATGTTGCATTGGCTAAGAGAGCTAGTGTGGATCGCTTTAGGTGTTGATCGAGATGGTTAAAGATCGAGTTGGCTATAGATTAGCGAGGATCGAGACATTTGCGATCGAGTTGGTTGATATTTGGAGTTCTCGATGAGTATATGTAGGGCACATCTCAAGTATTGGTCGGGTGACCGAGAGGACTCGGAGAGGACATTGAGTATAGTGTGTGATATGTCCAAAGCAGAAATCGGACAGACAGGTTCCAGCATTAGACCATGATTGGCATAGTAGCCATGTAGTAGAAGGACTAGATCCGACATTGTTGTGGTGTGTGGATTGAATTATGGATATTGGTACGTAGCTCGGATGTTGCATGAGTGTATTTGTCAGGACCCGTCCCAAATCCCCCGGGATTAACGTGGGAGGCTCCTGATCCTGTCTGACACGAAGTGTCAGACTAGGAAAAATTCCGTCTCTAGCCCTCACCGGGCTTCCAGAGTACGCCAGGATCGTAGGAAGAGGGGTGTGATGTCTCGTCTCTGCTACAGCCCGTATCCGCTATCAACCTAAAAGGCATTCAAAACATTACGTGAGTAGATAAAACAAAGAATTTAATAAAATTCATTTCACAAAAAGACATTTATGCCCTTCACTAAAAGCATAAGCATGCATTCAAAAATCATTTATCAAACGTTCATAAAATCATTTGAAAACATTCTCAAACCTTTCAAGGGTTCATGCCTGGTCCCCATAAACTGTCATGAACCATAAAAACCATTTATGGGTCCCCGACCCGAAATCACAAACAACCGTAAATCAATACATGGGAACTCAGCCCAAATCAAACATACGTGGGACTCTGCCCAAATCCTATAAACGTTAAAACATCGAATACGGGGTCTCCGCCCCAAACTATTTCCAAAATATCAAATACGGGGTCTATGCCCCAAATCACTTTCTAAAACATGGAACACGGGGTCTCCGCACCCAAATCACTTTCATAAAAACTCATACGTATAAACATACGTATAACTATCTGCGGCACTTCTGAGAAGATGCCAACTCGGGGCATATCGCCCCTAGGGAACACATCTCCGATATATGTCACGATTCATCATATCTATACTAGTGTGCACACTACTCGGGACCTCACTCCGAGTCTACCCCCAGGAATTCTCCATCTGGGAGGCTCTATCTCTGGATCTAGTTCGAGCTCTATCTCCGGATCTAGTCCTCACATCTCTCCGGAATCTAGTCTGGGACCACATCATAACTCATAACTCCCACTCCTGGAACGAGATCCCTATGGGGATGCCCATTCTGGTCTGTGGATCCTGACTCTGCAGGTCGACATCTGAAGGAGACCATATAAATCATATGGAGGGTATAATTCATTTTAAATACTTACTTTCTCAAAACATATTTCCAACTGGGTCTCATACTTGATTCATCTCAATAGGATTCCTCGAATCCGAATCAAATCAATTTCACAGGCCTCGGCCTAAATTCACAGTTCAACAGGGTCTCATTCCCGAATTCTCATTTCACAAATTGAACTGGGACTCAAGCCCGATGTTACAATCAACTGGGTCTCTAGCCCGATATCACGACTAACTGGGCCCTAAGCCCGAAACCATAAAGTAACGGGGCCTCAAGCCCGATTTCATAACCAATAGGGCCTCAAGCCCGATACTATAGTCAACGGGGTCTCGAGCCTGAGATTACAACCAATTAGGCCTCAAGCCCGAACTCGTAAACCAACGGGACCATCGGCCCGATCGTATAACTCAAATGGACCCTCGGTCCGATTTCTCGTCAAATCAAATGGACTTCAAGTCCGAGAGTTCGTAAATAAAATAGGTCTTATGCCCGATTTCATATTTCCAGTTCCAAACCCATTTCATTAAACCCTCATTGAAAACCTAGCACGTACAAGTATCGTATAAAGTAGGAAATCTCGTAATACGTGCAAATACGTAAATCCTAGGCTACCACAAACAAATGCACTCATCGCATCACAAAACATATTCTAAAACAATTATAAAACATTTATGCATGCATCGAATTCATAAAACAAGTCCACTCACAGACCGTCTGAAGCCGTGCCTCGATACACGTGCCATAAACCTCTCCCGGGCCAGTCGTCGCCTCCGGGATTCCTGAACCTGTCCAAATCGTAATAGAAGGCTATCAACTACTTAAATAACCCCTCACTAAAGCCCCGTAATTTTTTGGAATTTCTAACTATTTTTAAACGCGAACCTAAACCTTCGGACGTCCCGAACTATATCGAAACGATGTCTGATTGACACGAAACCAGTCTCAAAATGTTCGTTACATCGAATAGATGCAATTACATGTTGGAACCTTCGCCAGATTCCCTGCCACGCGCTCTCACGTGCCTAAGGACAGCCCTGCGCGTGGGCCTCACGCGCCGGGCTATAGTTTTCTTCAAACTTGGTCGAACCGGGTCCAGCTGGTTCACTAGTTCACCTGGACCGGCGTGATCGGTCCGGCCTGGTTTCTCAACCATTTTCGGTCCATTTGCTTCCAATCCAATCCCAATATTCCCATTTTCTCATTCCCTATCTATTCCAATCAAGAAACCTAAGAAAAACCGTCTAAATCCCATTCGTTCAACCTTCCCAAATTCGGTCCAAGTTCTTCGATCACCCCCTGGGCAGTACCGCCCCTCTCAGCCATCAAAAACTATCCATACTCTCTCCTAAAAACCTAATAAACGCATCCTAATCATCCAAAACAATCCATAATGCCCAAATCGAAATATTGAATCCAAAAACCAAAACCGAGCACCTTACCTTCTCTCAGCCATGCACAATGGTCCAGCCGCCTCCTGCCACTTTCCTTAGCTTCCTCAGCCTCCTCTCACTCTCTTGGTTCCTCAGACAAGATCATATAGGGTAAAGGTTTGGATTTGGGCTGAAGGTTTGATCGGGTTTGGGTTTGGTGTATGGAAAATGATCGATGAAGAGGAATGGGATATGTATGAATGAAAAGGGGTGGCCAGTGGATGGGTGACACTTGTCAATCATCCATTGGGCCAGTGACAAATATTTGGGCCCACATAATTCCAAAAGGCATCTGTTTCGTAATTAGTGCAATAGGTTCTCGGAATTTCCGTGAACCATAACTTTTTCGTCGAACGTTCGAATTCGACGTGCCACCTGCCTATGGATTCGTATCGTCCCAATCTACATAACGGTATTCGGCCCTCGGCCATCGGACCTCCCGGGTCAAAAGTAAACTATTTGCTCATATTCAACCAAATTACAAAAATACCCTCGAACTTCCGAATATCATAACTTCTTCCTCGAATGTTGGAATCAAATGTGCCACCTGTCTATGAACTCGTGATGTCCCGAACTACGTCACAGTCATTGGCTAAAGTCCATTTGACCGCCTGAATGAAAATTCAACGATTCGCCCATTCTAAGGGCAAAATCGTCATTTTGCCATGCTCGTCTAATCCTCGTCTAATCCCCAATTAGTAAGGCTAATCCATTATTAATTCCTAATTAATCCCGATAATTTGGGATGGGTCGTCACAGTAGTCCTTGAGCAGGCATGAGTAACGCCTTTGTGTTTGTAATGTGTGTGCACCTATGAGTAGTGCACGTTTAACAGAGAAATTGATAAGTATTGATCAGTCTGAGTGATGTGGTATGATCATCAAACTGAGTCCGAGATGGGGTCTGATGTTGCTTGTACACTGAGAACGAGGACTGGACATCGAATATTGTGCGCTAGTACACAGTGACTTTGAGAGGGTTCAATGATTGTGCGAGCATGGAGCTCAGGGCCATGATCGGCCAGATGAGCCCTAGCGATGCAGTTTGTGATTATCTCCGCTAGGGCATATATTCGAGATACATCCTGAGTGTATCAAGAGGATGAGTGAGATGACAATTTGGGACTCGAGGGGAGTCAGAATCACAGCGTTAGCCGCTGGGTGATAAGAGATACCCTAATAGGACTCTAGAGCGAGTGGAGTCTTTTGATAGTGATTCGAGCAGAGACAGTGGAGCCTATGAGTAACCGGCTAGACAGAGAACTAGGTACTGCTCTTGCCGAGCAGAATTGTCACCTTGGTCGTTGATGGCTCTACTGCTTCTACCGAGTACACCTGCGTGAGCGACAGGTGAGATCGACGAGTGTCGATATCTTGTTTGAGATTTGAGATTGAGTTTTGGTATTTCCAGTGACAGTTAGTCACGCATTTGAGGGATACGGTCACGGAAAATAAGCTGAGTTTCAGCACTGACCGTTGGATTGTAGTTAACGTCAAGTGACGTGGATGTTGGTGCATATTGTGGATAGCGGCTTTCACGTGTACCTCGAGTTGGAGACAAGATTGGATTTCAACAGTTTTTGTGCGGATTGGAGTCAATTTGAATTTCGAGGATAAATTTTTTGTAATGAGGGTGGATTGTAATGACCCGTTCCAAATCTACGAGATTAATTAAGGATTAATCGGGATTAATTGAGGACTATCAGATGATCGGGGTGAAATTATGATTTTGCCTCTAAAAGGGGTAAAAAGTTGACTTTTGATCCGAGAGGTCAAATGCACGTGGACCAAAGCCCATTACATAGATCGAGACGTTACAAGTCCGTAGACAGGCGGCACATCAAATTCGGACATCGTACGAAAAAGTTACGGGTATAGAACCATTATTTTTAACTATTCATGATTGCATAAAAATCGAGATAGCTGACTTTTGGATTTGAATTTGGGACCCAAAATATCTGATCTGGACCAATGGATGAGTGACAAGTGGCACCCATCCTATTGGCCCTTTTCCCCACATTCATGCATTAAACCCTTTTCCCTTTTTTCTCTCATCTAAAACCAAAACCCTTCACCCCTCATTTTCTTCATCTTCCTTCAACCTTTGTGGTTGGATAATAGAGAGACTGAGAGAAACAGAAAGAGAGAGTCCGTGAGAAGATGATAGGGGCGGTGGAGCTGTCGTGGAGATGGCCAGAAACCCGTGAAAGAAAGGTAAGCAATGTGGGTTTAATTTTAGATTTTGGTCTTGGACGGTTTTGATGGTATTCTGACACCCTAGTTATGTTCCTCAAGTTGGGACGAGTTCACAGGGCCAAGAACGGAAGGAAATGGACATCTGGACCACCCTGGATGGAGGCTGGAAGCTTGACCCATGAAGATCGAACTTGACAGGTAATCCTTAGACCTTTTATGTTGATTTTGAGGTCATGGGGAGGTTTCTGGGTTCAAGAAGATCACAATGGAAGAAAAATGAAAGAAAACGGTGGTCGGACGACGTAGATAAGACCAGGTCAGGGTCGAGGGTCAAACGACCAGTTACAGAGTCAAGGGTTAACCCGACTAAGGGTTGAAGACGATGACGTGGTATGCCACATCATCATGTTAGGCCACGTGGCCAACCAGAGGGTGACACGTGACCAGGTGTTAGTCCAGTCAACAACTGATGTGGCAGTGCCACATCAGACATGTTAGACCACGGGGACCCGTTAGATGGTGCCATGTGGTAGTGGGTTAGGACTTTTCACGTGAAATGTCAAACCACGTGGACCAGTGAGGTGGTGCCATATGGCAGAATGTCAAAGAGGTCTCAAAATTGTCAGTGACACAAGGCATGGCACGTGGCAATGATGACGTCAGTAAGTGACATCATCATGTGATGTGGCAGTGTTAAAGGGTGACACGTGGCACCAGTCACTGTGTGCCACGTGGTAGGTTTTCAGACTTGAAGATGTTAGTCCTGTCAAATGATGTCAGCAGATAACATCAGCAGTGACGTCAACCTCAGCTAGGGTTGACGTCAGCAGATGACGTTAGCGTTGACCAAGCGCGTATGAGGTTTAACCAGTGCGTTAAGGGATGTGGGCATGAGTTTCAAGGTTAAATTGATCTTGTTTGAAAGGTTTCAAAGTTCTGAATCCATTAGTGGTGGTTTCGGGTTGATCAGAGATCGTTTGATAGGTCATTTGGAGGTTTTAATCCTTGGGAAGCATGTTCGGGACACATTTACTATTTCGGGAGTTTTGAGGGTCTGTAGTTTGGACTTTTCTGGGTTGATAGTGACCCTTGGGTATGATTTGGTTAGGTCTGGACGTTCGGAGACATTAGATTAGCCTCGGAGTGGCTCACGACAGGGATTGTGAGTGAGCAGCATGGACCATCTGTGAGTGGACACTTGCTTTATAAAATGATGCATGCATTTCAAGATTTATGTTTTATATGATACTTGGGCTTCAGTCGAGTTTCCTACATGCATGTGATTTATATGATTTGACTGATTTCACGAAGAGGCATGAAACTAAGGATTTGATATTCGGTTTTGAATAATTTCATGGAGATGCGTGAAATCGACATTTCAGGCTTGAGTCCCAATTGAATAATGAAATGGTTTTCTGATTTGAAAATGATATTCGGGCTTGTGACCCAGTTGATTTATGGTTTGACTTAAAATATAGTCAAACGTGAAATATATCGGGCTTGTGACCCAGTTCAGATTGATTGAAATGATATTCCAAGCTTGTGACCCTATTGAGATGATACTTTAGGCTTGTGACCCTATTGAGATCATACTTCGGGCTTGTGACCCTATTGAGATGATATTTCCGGCTTGTGACCCTATTGAGATTTGGTTTTGGGTTGAGACCTTACTGAGGAAATGACTTTGATTGATAAACTGTTTTCACTGAGACTATTCTTTGAGGTTGATACGGCTCCGGCATGAATATGTTTCCCCAGAGAGGGACTCCGGTAGGAATATGTTTCCCCAGAGAGGGACTCCGGTAGGAATATATTTCCCCGGAGAGGTCCTGATGACCTCCGGGATGCGATATGTTCCCCCCGGAGAGGTCACGATGCACTGTCTGTTGTCGTGCAGCTGAGGGAGGCTGGACTCAGGAGTGCTGATGTTATATGAGATCAATCTTTGATATGTTCACGACGATATGTGGAACGTCAGACAATGATATGTTCACGGCGACATGCTAAGACTTGAGCTTTCCTGGAGCTATGTGCACTCGTTGCTTGGATATCGTTACTGATGATGATGATGATATGAGATGTGACATATGTTTTTCACCGGATTGATTTGAGAAGCACTTTTCACTGATTATGGATTTTAAAAGCAAAATGATTTGATTTTAAAAAAGTATTTGAGATAGTTGTTTTTTGACGCATGCATGCCTTTAAGTGAAGGGTATAAATGTCATTTTTTTAATGGTTTTATAAACTGATTATTTTTGTTTACTCACAGCTTTTAATGTTTTTGATATCTTTCAGGTTGATCGCGGATGCGGGCTGTAGCAGTGGCCGAGACATCACATGCCGCTGCAGACTTCACAAGTCACTGTGCACTTTAGTAACCCTGAACGGGTTACGGTTTAATACCTGGTCTAGCATGTGGTGTCAGACGGGAGCAGGGCACATCCCACGATAATCCAGGGGGATTGGGATGGGTCTTGTCATACATGCTCTTTAAAACTAATTTAGAATAGTACATACATCAAAAGCCATATTTTCTTTGATATTCGTTTCTCTTTCATTGTTTCGTTGGACCGTTTTTGTAGGGAATGCAACTAGGACTGATATATCTCAAAGTAGAAGAGTATCGTTTTCAAGTGCAATGACAAAGCCGGTAATTGAGTTTAGTTCATAAATTATAAATGGATACATTTTAGAATGTAAATTCTTATACAAGCAAAATCTATACTCTGAAATTCATCATTCTTTGATCGAAAAAATGTTGGCGGATCCATGTTTTCTCTAACTTTTGAACTTGTTTGCCATCCTTCATGCTATTCTTCGAAAATATGGTTATGCTTCAAATTATATGGCCAGTTTCAGGTCCTGTGTATAAGTTCAAAAATGCAAGAGGCCATGGTGGATTTCTTCATTGGAAAAATATTGCTTGGTAAGTCTCATAAGCTTACATTATTCTGAGGGTAGTGTAATCATAAATGCAACTAATGAATTACTCACTACTATCTCTTGTAACTCTAACCTTATTGAATCATCTGCAGAGATAGAAGAAGATTCATACTGTTTTTGGTAAACATTCTAGCTCTGAGCAGCATTTGGCATTTTGGGGGGAGGGGGTGTCAACTCAGATTAAGTCAAAGCTTTTCAAAGCTTACCCAAATTTGAGAGGTAATTGATTGTTTCTGCTGAGATAGATGATGTATTTTCAGGTAAAATATTCATTAGATTCATATATCATAATGAATATTATTCGTCGCTGCAAATCTTGTTGTAGGTACCAGATTAGGTCTCCCTCTTTCACTAATCACCATGTCTTTCATAATCGATGCTTATTGGTACTTTGCACTGTGCATCTGAGTTTCAAATTTTCAATCATGCCATATAAATATGTATGGATAACTGTAGTTGTACTTCTATCTGATGAAAAGGTTTAGTTACGGTAAATTCACGGACTCAATATGAATAAATAGCATATGACAATGCTTATTGTTTTTTTATTTCTTATACTCTTCCAAATGTAAATATGTGGTTTTGATTTTATTGTATGTATTTTGTAATGGACATTCTGACTTTGATGGCTTGATGATTTTATTGTTTGTAATGAACATTCTCTATTGAACTTTGATGTGTTGATGATTTTATTATTTGTAATGGACATTGATTAGGCTGTTATATAGCTTATATTTGTTTTTTTATCTGATCTTAATTTGTTGTAATTTTTTTACTACATAAAAAAACCAATTTGCCCAAAAAACCAAACCAGCTGGACCAATTTGAATCGAAAATGAGTTAGTTTAACCCGAAATCAAACCGAACCGAACTGAACCTTTCAGTTTCGAATCAAGTCGATTTTTAGTGGAAAAATCGAACCGAATCAAAATTGGTTCACTAATTGGTTCGATTTCAGTTCAGTAAAAAAACCGAACCGAAAAATCGATTAACAGGGCTACGACTGGCGCCTTCAGTTGCGTCATGGAAAACAACTTGGGCCTATGTACTAGAAGATTTCTAGAGACCCCTTTGTCTCCCGCTGGTCCTGCTAGGCTGGGTCTAGCTCCCTAGTACAACACCTGATGTTCGTGCTACTCTCTAACCCTATTCAGCAGCATTCTAACCCAATAAACTACCACCCAGATGGTGTGGACTTTTTCTCTTGAAATGGCCAATCTTCCTACAAAGTTACAACTGGTACCACCAATTCGTATGGATCGGTGACTGTCTCTTAGTCGACTGCATGAAAGCCCCAGTAGACTAAGCTAATGACTTAAGTCTCGCTGTAAAACCTTGAGAGCCTCCCTACTCAGCTCCACCACTACTTGATCAATCTTACACTCCTATTAATGATCCAGAGCTAAAATTGCCTCTCTTTGATGGTCCATAACTAAGAAACTCTAGCGATCCCGATGTCGCCTAGAACTACTAAGCTGATGCCCAACTGGAAACCTTATCTCCACCCTCGGAAGAGCGTTCGACAAAGTCCTCAAAGAAGTATGTGTCATGGCAATAATAGCTACTCTAATATCATCTTTCATCCCATACTCAAACCATCGGTATTTTTCCACCTAATTTGTTATATCTCTCTGGTGCAATTGTAGGAACTCAGCTTCTCTAACATCCCATGTAAAGACCAAAAAATTTGAGAAACATAATGGTGAAAAATTTATGTGTAAATGGACAATTTTTCCCTTAAAGGGTTAAGGGCAAAAGTTAACTTTTTGACCTGGGTACTTTTTAGATGTTTTTTGAGGACCGTTATGTTGGCCTTAAAATTCTGAGATCGTAGACAGGTGAGTTTATTACGATTCTAAATGTATTTTTTAGTAATTTTGGCACTAAGGGTATTTTCATAATTTTACAACAAGAGATAATTTGTGATGGTGACACCTATGTTTATCATTCCCGCCCCTTAACCTATGTTTGTGGGGGTGTGTGCACTGCCATCGTGTGGCAGTGGGTGTGTTGTGTATGTTATATATATGTCCATGTGTAAGCATGGTGAGAAACCGTGAGAGGAATGAAGATGAAAAAAAAAAGGGAGAGAACCAGAGAAAAATAGAGAAGAGAAAGACATAAAGAAAGAAAGAAAGAAAGAAAGAAGAAAAAAAGAATAAAGGTTGAAATTGAGAGGGAAAGAAACCCAGTAAATTAGAAAAATTGTAAATCGATAGTTTAAGTCGTCGGAAGCTCTCAAGCTGGTAACAAAGTTCACTAATACCTGGGTTAAGTTCCTGGGGTAGGACTATGTCAAAAATATTGAAAGATTGACGCGTGAAAAGCCTAGTACAAGGAATTTGTTATTGGCCGAAACTGTCGTAGAATGTTGTGGAAAACAGAGGTGATTTTTTTTTCCAGTTTTAAAACCATAGATCTCTTTATGGGACTGAGTAGATCAGTTTTAATTATTAGAACTTTAAAAATGGACGTGAAATAAGGATTTTAAAGTCGGGTCATGGCCGCTAGGTCGGGCAACCCAAATTGTAGACCCGCTAGAGGTAGACGGCGAGTGGCATTGCAACTGCACCTATAGTCGCGTGTGAAGCCCACGCATAAAGAGGTGAGGTAGCTCTTGGGGGTGCGTGCCATATCATCTCAAAGTGCAATCAATAAGAAATTTGATGTATTCAAAGTTATGAATCCAACGATGCTATGGTTTTTGGAAAATTACATAAATACGTGCAACTCGGTATTCGACTAGATGGACTGCCATTGCACTAAGTTTAGGGCTAAATGACAGGACACACCCCGATTATCACCCCAATAACCGAGGTGAACCCTGCTCCCGTCTGACAACCCAACACAAAAGACCGAAACAACCTCACGAAAACCAGAAATTACACTGTCAGATGAAGGAGAATTTAAAATCCACCAAAGTAAAAGTCAACCGTTATACAGAGCATAGTACAAACGAAATAAAAAATACTACACACACAACGGAAAAGCTGAAAACACTCCGGGACAACTCTTGAGTACGATATGCCTCCGACACTGCCTCAACGTCAACCCCCGCGCTAGCTCCACGACCTGGAGGGCAATTAAAAACCAGAAAAGTGTGAGTGGACCATAAATAAAAATAATAGTTTCCAAAAACCATTTCATAAACAAACCAGGGTTTGGCCATCCGTTTTGAAAACATGCATGCATAACCCATTAGCTGAACACAGTTATAAATCACATAGTAAAGCATCATAAAAACAGTTGCATAAAACATAAATACCACAGTCATCATTCGATCAAACCTGCTGGATCTATCCGAGTCTTTAAACTCCCGAGTCTTTAAACTCAACAGGCCTCAATAATCCGAGTCTTTAAACTCCCGAGTCTTTAAACTCAACAGGCCTATGGCGGAAAAATATCAATATCCGAGTCTTTAAACTCCCGAGTCCTTAAACTCAATCCGGGTCTTTAAACCCAATCCGGGCCCGTCCCCCGTCAAATCACAATCCGGGTCTTTAAACCCAATAATCAGATCCAGCAAATCCAATCCAAAACCATTGAAAACCATTTCTAAATCCGTATCCAAACCCGAATCCGAAATCACTGGTCTGAAACCCTTCCGGCATCCCGAACCGTCATTCTGAACCCAAATCCGAAATTCCACTTTTAATCATTGAACATCACTTATCGTTTGAAATCCCAAAATCATGGCATCGAAATCAAAAATCAAATCTTCCTCGTAAAACGTGCTAAAAACTGTACTTTCTCGTAAAACGTGCAATTATGTAAAACAGTTATAGCATATTCGATCATCATGAAATAACATTTAATAAACCAAGTAATTAAAAGCAGTCATGCATGCTCAATTATAGGGAAGAGGTCCACTCACAGTTCCCGAGCACGTCACTCGCGTCCCGTACGTCCCGTGCGTTCCTCGTCCACCTCGGGGATTCCCGATCCTGTCAACAATCACCAAAGTATGTCACTAACACGTCCACTAAGGTTCTCCTAATTTCCCACAAAATCTCCCGAACGTTAAACGTAACTAACCGAGATACTAAACCTTTGATCCCGTAGAACTAACCTAAAACGACGTCCGATTAACCCGAAACCTATCTCAAAACATTCGTTATAACATTTAGAACAAAAACCTAGTTGAACACTTCCTTGGAAACCACCGCAAGCGCCCCCACGCGCCGCCCAAAGTGGCTGCGCGTGGGCCTCACGCGCCTGCACACAGTCACTGCACACAGGAAATTGTAAATGATATTTGGACTCGGATTATGAGTCAGTGATTGATTTTATGGATTTACGTGATCGTGGCAGCTCGGGTTTACGGTTGCATGAATTTACGTGAAAATGATATTTTGGGCTTGGGACCCAATGGAATTGTGTTTCTGATTGGATTTGTATTTCCGTGTGATTACATGATGATATTGATGATTTTCGGATTTATAAAGTAAATCGGGACTTGGGACTGAGACCCTGTATTGTAAATGATTTGGTTTTCAATGCAACTGTTTTTCACTGGTTTTTGTGATGATGATATGTTGCGGATAATTAGGGCTTTCGGGAGAAAATATGTTTTTCCCCGGAGTGCACCCTGGAGATAACGCTCACCTTCGGGATGAAAGTGTTTACCCCGAAGAGGTCACGTAGCACGATCTTTATCGAGCAGCCGAGGGAGGCTTGACTCAGATCAGATGTGCTGGATATACATAGATCGGTAAGTGATGTGTTCACCAGATCTGGATTGCCGGCTGGTGATGTGTTCACAGCGGCGGATGCTCGGATTTTGAGCGGTCCTTGAGCCTATTGATATGCACGCGTTGCAGGGATAAACATGACTCCAAGCAACAGGATATGGAAATAAGTCCCGTGGATTATGGAAAATGATTTTGAGGAAACCGTGGTTTAGCGGTTAAAATGATTTAAGGAAACATGTTGTTTGTGATTACGTACTGGTATTGAGTACGGGTTTTTGGTCTTTGTGGCCAGTGATTATGTTTTCACATGTTTTGGCCTGAGAGCCGGGATTTGCTGTTTTATAACATGAATTGATTTGATGAACATGAGTTTTTATGGACCATGGGAAAACGTGTTTTGATTTTATCGGTCCACTGTTCATACTTGAATGATTTCATACTATTACTCATGTTTTATGATATGCATGCAAGTTTGTGAAAACTGGAGGGTAAGAATATATTTTGATAAATGTTTTTATAAGAGGTCATTTTTGTCCACTCACACCTTTTCTGTTTTATTAACCCTTCAGGTCGTGGCGCGTTGATCGAGGCTATTCCAGAGGCGGAGGTATGTGTGGGCACAGGCGCAAAATTCCCTTGTCTGACAGGTGCTGAAGGGTTGTTTCAGACTTTTGGTTGACTTGTCAGACGGGAGCAGGACCAGGCACGGTTATCTATGTCCTTCGGGGACGGGTCCTGTCAAATTGGTATCAGAGCACTAGGTTGCTGAAGCTGTTGCCATGCCATACCTCCGGAACGTGAGCCTCGTGCGCGACCTGGTAGTGAGATGGGTATTTAGGGTATTTGAGACCTTGTGATTAATCTCGGAATGTAATTGACCTTGGTTTGTGGGTCAGATATTAATTTGTGTAACTACGGCTTACTAATTGTCGAATCGGTATTCTTATGGGTCCCAGGATTTGTTGGATCCAGAGGCTTGGAAGGTAGCACAATTGGGTAGGTTGGACCCAGGATGAGAATATTCTCAGTAAATTCCTTGTGCGGAATGTGAGTTCCCAACGTCTAGAGTGTGTTGGGGTATTCCTAGGCTTTGTAAGTGGTATATGATGTGGTTCACCTGCGGTAATTTGCTAGGTGATCGGGTATGCCAGGGATGGCATGGATGAATGAGTCAAGAATTCGGTTAGGACTCGAGATGAGTCATGGTAATATCTTAAGTCTCAGGAGCTGTCGGGTTTTGAGGAACTCTAGGTAGTAATCGCGGAACCCTAAGGTGGGATGCTTGGTTCAGAAATGTGTGCTGGCGAGTGGGTTAACTCTTAATGACTTTTCGAAGTCGAGACCGAGTGACGATTGTGTCAGGTCTAGTCATGTCAGCTTTAGTGGTGGAATTGCAATCCACAGTCGGGGTTGGTACATGTCGATGGAATCCCAGAGTGAGGATACAGAGTAGTTGTACGGGTACTTGATTCCATTGGATGTGGAGCCTCAATAGTGATGTCTGGTGGTTGGGTCTGCACAAGTCTGTGACAGGCACTACTACCGAGTGTGGTTGTTGAGGATTGGGGGACGTTTCCTTTTTCTCACATGAGTTGTCAGGGAGATTGTACCCAGAGTTGTTAGGTACGAAGGAGGCAGAGTTTCTCCTATTCGAGCAGAGGAACGGGGTCGTCGCTTGTTATGAGCGGAGATCCAGGGTTGTCAGTTTTTCACACGGTGTGCTCATACTGATACTGTTGTCTGTGTGCTGGTGTTGGTGCCGGTGTTGTGCCGACAATGAGTCACGGGTCGGGTTGTGCCTTCGTCGAGTTGGGTATGTGTCAGTAACCAGTCCAAAGGGGGCACGTGGTTGGTGTCCGAGTCTGATGGTTTCAACATGGTTGGACCTACGGAATCGGGAGAGGTTGTGTTTGAGGAGGATTGCGGGTTTTCCGCATTGGGACTAGGTAATTGTGAAGTCATCAGGGGTGACTTCTTATTTTCTGCTTGGTGGCAGACGATGTTGGGTGAACTTTTTAATTGTGGGCGTTGGTTGTCAAACGTTGTGACAGAACGCAAATTAGATGAGGGTGTAAGACCCTATGATTCCTGGTAGTTAACTATGTGGATCCTAGGTGGATCGGGATTGTGATGTTGTGGACATTGGGCATTGTGACGATCTAGGATCGTGATGTTAATGGTCGACTGACGTAGTGATGGATCTGGGTCGTGATTTCGATGATCCAGATGGGGTGAGAGTTTATCACTCTTACTCCGGTATGTGAGTCGTAAATGACGGGACTGAACTTCTTTTCGAAGTGGAGCCCCTTATAGTATGTTACTCGAGCAAGTAGGTTTCAGACGGGGTTGAATTTGTTTAGCCTTAGAGTTGTGACTGTTGGGATTGGCTTCCTTATGAAGTCAATCGGATGTAATGTGTTACTCGCTTGAACTGGTAACCGATAGGTTCGATTTTGGTGAGTCCGAGTGGACGTGAACGAGATTTCGGGTTTTGGAATCGAAATTCTGGGTGACGATTCAAGATTCGATTTTAGAACTTGAAAGTGGAGTACTGGATTTGGATGCGGAATGATTATTTCAAATGCTAGCTTACAGAATAATGATTTCGGATTCGGATTTGGACATGAATTAAAAATGTGATGTATGGGTTTGGATTCGGGATTTCTTACGAAATTGCGGATTCGGATTTGGAATTGGAACTAGCTGATTGGTGGAGTTTCGATTTGTCTACCGCTGGTTTGGGCAAATGGACTCCATTATTGGAACGTGTTTGGCTATGACCTAAGTGGTTGTAGTCTGGTCCATGGATAGATGTATGTAACTTGTACATGGATTGGGGTACAATATTTTGCAGACTTGTGGTGGCCGGGGTTGATGTGAATCCCGGGAGAACTAGGCGTTCTTCCCTGTGGACACGTAGATGTGTCATTTTGAGTGCTGTCATTTGGCGAGGTGTTTTTGGGTAGCATAGGACAAGGATTGTCGATGTTACCTAAACCCTCAGGATTTCTACGTTTTCCGTACCTGGTTTGGGATCGACCATATTGGTCTATGGGTCGAGTACTGGGGTCCAGCTGTAGGATCTTGCTTGGTGTACGATTTGCTGTATCGTATGGACGAGGGTACTTGATACCTAGTGACGGTACATGGGATGTACCAGTGATGTGTCGATAAACGTGTTGGTGCTTGGCTTAGTTTCAATACCATTGGTTTTGGTTGTGAACGTGAACTGGACATTGAACACGATGCACTGGGCCGAGTGATTCTGATGCATTCAGTGATTGTTTGAGCAGGTGCTCTTAGCCAAGGTTGGCTAGTGTAACTCTAGTGTTGAGTTGTGTGATCACTGCTAGGCTTGTGTTCAACGTGTTCCAGTTGTACCGTCTGATTGAATGTGATGACGGTATGCGTATACTCAGGATGAGTGAGTTGGTGGTTAGTGTGACCGCAAGTTGCTTTGCTGCGAGATGTTACCTTATCGTGACCTTACCAACATCTGGGATCGCTGAGGGGGTGACAGTCGTGGTTACTGCTGTGGTATTTGTCGCAGGATTGAGTTTGCCCTGCGAGGGGAGATCATGTTGTTGATCTTGTGCTACATTGACGGACGTTGTAGTATGATATGTTGTCACTGATTTATTACTGATTGGCGCTTTACTAGGGTGGTAAAGCTTGGTGGTGACAGTATATGACAGGACCCGCCCCGATCCCACAGAGACCACAAGGGGACGTGCCCTGCTCCCGTCTGACACCCAATAATTCATACCAATTTTAACCTCAAAACATCAAATGCATAAATAATCAAATTAAAGTCATACATCAAATCCGAATTAAACAGATGTCAGACAAGGGATGAAATCCAAAATTACAAGTTGCGAGCACGACTCTAACATAAACATACGGGTAAACCACCCAGCAGGGGTTCAGGTACGCAGAAGTAGATCTATGCCTCAACCTCAGGTTCCTCCTCTACCTCAGTATCATGACCTGGAGGGGTTACCAAAACATTAAGGGTGAGTGGACAGAAACTCAAGTTTATAAAATCATTTGATAAGTAAAACATATAATTTACCCCTTCCGTTTTCCAAACATGCATGCATCATCATTTAAAACCATAAATCATATAACATGAATCATAAGGCATGTAATAAAACCATAAGTATAATTTTAGCCACTGCACTATACACTCCAATCCGACATCCCTGATGTCTGACGTCCCTGACGTCCAATAAGGTCACAATCACAAGGCTACGCGTGCCACTCGGGTCTCAATTCCGAGTTCAATCCCCGTACCCTGTTCGGTTACAGCATCCCCGATGCTTAGCGTCGTAGACGCTGGACGTTCTAGACGTCCGTGACCTCTCCGGGGTACCTCATCCGGAGGAGACAGTATCATATGAATGGATCTATACAGTGCAGTAACAAATACATTTTATTGATATCCACATGCAAGGCATATATTTATACATAGATAAAATCCAAACCAAACCTTATGTTCCATCGGACGGGTCTCAAGCCCAAATACCGTGAAACGTGTCATAACCATAATTTCCATATCATCAGAACCGTTTATTTGATTTTAGCATGTGAATAAATAAGTAAATCGGAAAACATTTTGAGCATGCAAGTGTTTAATGAAATCGGGCCCACTCACAGTACAATCCTGCTGAAAACCGAACTTATACCCTCGTTCTGGTACAATTATACAATCCCTGTCATATCCAAAGTATACGTAAAGGTCAATACAAACCCCTAACATTTAACCATGAAACCCTAGACCGAAACCGGTCCGAAAAAGCCGCCCGGACACGCTTCCCAAGGCAATAAACCTCATTTTGACCAACTTAATGATCTCCGATTGACCCGAAACCACCGCCATTGGATTCGGATCGTCGAAACCTAAAGAATGGTGGTGGTCCCACCAAAAGTACTGTTCACACGCGCCCCTACGCGCTAGTCAACGCGTCGGTCAACGCAGGAACAGTCCCTGCTGACGTCATCTGACAGCTGTCAGGTCTGACATGTCAGACTCTGACAGGTGCCACGTGTCAACACCCGATTGGTCCACCTCACTGATCTGTCAGGCCACGTGTCAGATCTGACATGTGCCACGTGTCAGATCTGACATGTGCCACGTGTCAGCACAGCACTGGTCCACGTCACTGACATGTCAGTGACACGTGGCAGTCCCTGACTGGGCCACGTCACTAACAAGTCAGTGCTGACTGTGCATTGGCATGTGACACGTGTCGGCTCACGGTTGGTCCATGTCACCTGACAGTCTGACAGGGTGCCACGTCATCACCTCTGTCCTCAGACGGGTTGACCCGTATTTCTGCAACTCAGGTCGATCAGACCCGCGATCATGACCCAGTCACCATTCCTTCAATACTCAACCGTTTTAGTCCTAGTTTGTTCCTAGATGCTCGTCCAAATCCCAGAAAGGGTTCTATGGACTCAAAATCAAAAAACATAGATAGGATCGAGGGCTTACCTCGATGAACAGGGCTGGTTCTCCCGTTGTCGTTTGTCCTCCATTCAGGCTATCTCCGGTCACGAACTCGAGCCCAAAATGTTCCTAACAGTCTCTAGAGTTGATTAGGGTAAATAAAAACCAGAACCAAACGTTGGAATTCAAGTTACCAATTCCTAAGTTTTTGAAACCGTTTCGGGTTAAAACCGCTCACCTCGCCGCCGCCTGCCGCCGTTCACCGCCGTGCCTCAGCCCTCACCAGCTCAGTCCAGCCACGCCTGAAGCAAAGGGTCAGGTGCACGCAGGTGTGATGATCGAAATGGCAGCATGTGGGTTTCAGGTATGGAAATATATAGAAATGGAGGGAAATGATGGACGGCCCAGATTGAATCTCAGAAATGAGATCAAGGGTTGAGATGAAATCTGAGGGTTTTGAGATGAAGGGCTGAGATCAAAAGTGGTTTTTAATTTTATTTAAATGCTTAGTGGAGCTTGATCCAATCCAGCCAATGGGTGAGTGACACTTGTCACTCACCAGGTGTCCTCCAATCAGAAATTTCAGAATAAAATATTCGACACAAAAACCGAGACACGAACCTCCCGATGTCACGTTTCTGACCATAACTTCCTCGTACGAAGTCCGATTTCGGCGTGCCGCCTGTCTACGAACTCAGGACGTCGAGACCTACCTAACGGTCCTTGAGTCGCGTGAAAATTAGTTGTCAAACGAAAAGTCAACATTTTCGCCCCCAACGTCCAAATTACGGTAATGCCCCTAAACTTCCGATAGTCGTAACTTTTTCCCTGATCGTCCGAATTGGACGTGCCACCTGTCTATGAACTCGTGACATCCCGAACTACGTCATGGTCATAGGTCAAAGTCCATTTAATCCACCAATCAAAAAGTCAACAATTTGGCCACACCAATCACAAGGGTAAAAGCGTTAATTCACACATTAAATTACAATATTAAAATTCTCGAATTTCCGGGGTGTTGCAGTATGGCTTGTGGTGTCGGCATGGACTGACAAGTGAGTTTTGGTGACTCTCTATGAGAGCGGAAGTCAGGACACATTAGTGATTACGTGGGGCCGTCAAGCTGAAAGAGTCAGCTTAATGGTGACATTGCCAATTTCTAGTGATCAATTTCACTCGAGGTGGTCGAGTGTAGTCATTACGACGTGCATCGGTGGTGTGACGTCTCAGTGCAGACGAGTTCTGCGTTGGCTAGTGGGTGTACATGTGTACACGTGATGTGAGGCCATTTGTTTTCCACGAGGTAGTTGTGGAATATGAGTAGTTGGAATTTCGGGGATGAAATTCTTTAAGGAGGGAAGGTTGTAATGACCCGTCCCGAACATCAGGATTGAATATTAATTAATTATGGTTTAGAATGACTAATCGGGGATTAGTTGAGTGAAATAGAACGAAACGTGCAAAATGACCATTTTTCCCCTAGCGTGGGCAAAATGTTGACTTTTAGTTCGGGCGGTCAAACGGACTTTGACCGATGACTGTGACGTAGTTCGGGACGTCACGAGTTCATAGACAGGTGGCACGTTCGATTCCGACATTCGTAGAGAAAGTTATGATGTTAGGAAGTTGAGGGGTATTTTGGTAATTTGGCATGTTAGGGGCCAAATGTTGACTTTTTGATCGGGAGGTCCGATGGACGAGGGCCAAGGACCGTTACGTAGGTCTCGTCGATACGAATCCAACGACAAGCGGCATGCCGAAATCGGAGATTCGACGACGAAGTTATGGTCACGGAATCGGGCTCGATTAACCGAACGAACCGGGAATAAAATAATATTTTAATGATGAATAGTGACCATTGACTGTGCACCTCCGGATGAGTGACAAGTGTCACCCATCCCCTGAATTCTGATCCATGTTTCCCTCCTAACACCATCATTACAACATCATCATCATCTCTAATCATCCTTGTCCTCCATTTTCTCTTCCATTTTCTTCATATTTCCTTATACCGTGAACAGCCTTAACTGAGTGTGTGAGCTGGGGGAATTGGCTGCCTTCTCGTGGCAGAATTGAAGAAATTGAGAGACTTGAAGATTGTATTAATTGAGAGAAACACACGGGATAGGGTGAGGGAGGATGAAATCAAAATCGAAAATTGGAAAATTTGGGGGGGAAATTCGAATACTGAGAGTTAGTCTCTGAGGATCGAAATGGAGCTCAATTCGAGCTTTCTGGGAGTTCCACGATCAATTTCATCGAAAGAATGAAGGAATTTGGTGCCCAATTCACCCTGAACGAGCTTGATGACAGAGGAGGAAATTCGACCTTGAGTCGAGGAATTTGAGGCTTTGATTGACGAAATTGATGTGGGGATTGTGTTCCTGAGGATCCCACGATGCTTCTGGAGGGATCAATTGAAGGAAAACGTTGGAGATTGACGGACCTCCATGGTTGCACAGTGACGGCTATCGAGCTTGAGTCGTGGAGATTGAGCACTGGATTGAAGCAATTGAGTTGGGGGAAATGTTTAACGGAGTCCACTGATGCTTCTGGTTGAATCAATTTAAGGAAATCGATCGAAATTGAAGGAGTTCGAATGATGAACAATGGCCGAGTGTTCTTCGAATGATCATCTGTGATCGTGAGGTTAGAGGTAAGGTTTCGTGTAATTGATGTTTCAGACCTCTAATTAGACTTGTAATGAAGCTGTATGAATGTTCAATTGATGAAATCGGTGTAGAATTGATAGGATTGGAACCGGGTCGTCTCGCGGGTTAATTGGACCCGTTTACCAGAGATACGGGTTAGGCTGGTGACACTGTAGCTGGCGCGTGGGTTTCACGCGCAGCCACTCGCGGCGGCGCGTGAGGGCGCGTCCAGCCTAGTCTCAAGGTGAGGTCAACATGACTTTTGATCCTCTCAGTGTAACGAACATTTTGACGTTGATTTCGAGGAAATCGGATATTGTTTCGTTAATGTTCAGCGTATCCGAAGTTTTGTTTTACGTTAAAAATACGTATTTAAATTCCGAAAAAATTGGGGAAAATTATATGTTGTATTTTGAGATGTTAGTAACCCTCTATAATGATTTTGGGCAGGAGTTGTGATTTCTAGAATTTACGGAAAAACGTGCAGCTCGGAAACGAACCGTTTTGAACGGTGTGTGTGAGTGGACTTTGTTTTCTAACCGTGATGCATGCATATATGATTTAAAATGCTTTATTATATGATTTGATATGTTGTGGCATGATTGATATTTCAATCCGGTGATTTCTCGATTTTCTCGGTTTTATGATTATTATATTATATTTTGGCACGATTTTCGAGAAATCATGAAATTGGTTAAAAATGATATTGTGGGCGTGAGAACCCAAGTAAATAATGATTTTGACTCGGATTTGGAGTTACATGTGAATTTGAAGATTTTTGTATTCTCGTGATTTTATGATTATTTTAATCAGTCTTTCGGACACATTTTACGAGGAACGTGCAAATGATGTTTTGGGCTAGGCCCGGGATTGAAAATGATGTTTTAACTCGGGTTATGAGTCAGGAAATTGTAAATGATATTTGGACTCGGATTATGAGTCAGTGATTGATTTTATGGATTTACGTGATCGTGGCAGCTCGGGTTTACGGTTGCACGGATTTACGTGAAAATGAAATTTTGAGCTTGGGACCCAATGGAATTGTGTTTCTGATTGGATTTGTATTTCCATGTGATTACATGATGATATTGATGATTTTCGGATTTATAAAGTAAATCGGGACTTGGGGCTGAGACCCTGTATTGTAAATGATTTGGTTTTCAATGCAACTGTTTTTCACTGGTTTTTGTGATGATGATATGTTGCGGATAATTAGGGCTTTCAGGAGAAAATATGTTTTTCCCCGGAGTGCACCCTGGAGATAACGCTCGCCTTCAGGATGAAAGTGTTTACCCCGAAGAGGTCACGTAGCACGATCTTTATCGAGCAGCCGAGGGAGGCTTGACTCAGATCAGATGTACTGGATATACATAGATCGGTAAGTGATGTGTTCACTAGATCTGGATTGCCGGCTGGTGATGTGTTCACAGCGGCGGATGCTCGGATTTTGAGCGGTCCTTGAGCCTATTGATTTGCACGCGTTGCAGGGATAAACGTGACTTTAAGCAACAGGATATGGAAATAAGTCTCGTGGATTATGGAAAATGATTTTGAGGAAACCGTGGTTTAGCGGTTAAAATGATTTAAGGAAACATGTTGTTTGTGATTACGTACTGGTATTGAGTACGGGTTTTTGGTCTTTGTGGCCAGTGATTATGTTTTCACATGTTTTGGCCTGAGAGCCGGGATTTGCTGTTTTATAACATGAATTGATTTGATGAACATGAGTTTTTATGGACCATGGGAAAACGTGTTTTGATTTTATCGGTCCACTGTTCATACTTGAATGATTTCATACTATTACTCATGTTTTATGATATGCATGCAAGTTTGTGAAAACTGGAGGGTAAGAATATATTTTGATAAATGTTTTTATAAGAGGTCATTTTTGTCCACTCACACCTTTTCTGTTTTATTAACCCTTCAGGTCGTGGCGCGTTGATCGAGGCTATTCCAGAGGCGGAGGTATGTGTGGGCACAGGCGCAAAATTCCCTTGTCTGACAGGTGCTGAAGGGTTGTTTCGGACATTTGGTTGACTTGTCAGACGGGAGCAGGACCGGGCACGGTTATCTATGTCCTTCGGGGACGGGTCCTATCACCCTCGACCTTCCGAACATCATAACTTCCTCCTCGGATGTCGGAATCGGGCTTGCCACTTGTCTATGGATTCGTGAAGTCCCGAACTACGTCACGGTCATCGGTCAATGTCAAATTGACCGCCCGAACTAAAAGTCAACATTTTGCCCAACTAAGGGCAAAATCGTCATTCTATGCTCACGGTCCGAAAGTAACCCACTAACCACCGATTAACTCCGCTAATCCACCACTAATCTATTCCCTAATCCCGACTCCCGGGACGGGTCCTTACACTGAACGTGAGATAAATGCATATGTATAAGAGAGCAGGACCGGACATGATTATTAAAGTATCCTTGAGGTGGGTGCTGTCAACTTAGTATTAGAGAAAGGTTCATATTGATTTTTTGTAACGAATCGTCCCTTAAACCGTGATTAGATTATTGGTTAATGACAGATTAGTGAAGTTAATCGGTGATTAGTTGGATGCGTTCGGACAGATGGAGCAAAATGACGATTTTACCACTGGAATTGGGCAAACAGTTGACTTTTAGTTCAAAAGGTCAAATGGACTTTGACCGATGACCGTGACGTAGTTCGAGACGTCACGAGTTCATAAACATGTGGCACGTCCGATTTTGACATCTGAGGGAAAAGTTATGACGTTCGGAAGTTCGAGGGCATTTTCGTAATTAAGATAAAAAGAGGGAATTTGTTAACTTTTTACACGATAACTACTTTTCACGTAATTCTAGGACCATTAGGAAGGTCTCGATCTCCTGAATACAACGACAGGCGGCATGTGTCGATTGGAGTTCAGACGTTAAAGTTACGAGTCTAGGAACTCTAGGGGAAAAATGGTAAATTGTGAAGGTAGGGGCAAATTGGTCATTTCTTGCATTGGGATCTGTGCCCAGTATATGATGGACACTTGGCCTCCTCTGGAATGTGTGGCTACAGAGAAATGGACACCTGGCCCAATCTGGATGTTTGTAGAATTCTCTCACCGCCTCACTGTTTTTTTAAAACAAACGTGCAATTGTGCACGGCTTGGACAAAAGGGAAACATGGAGGAACAGAGTGGTCTGTGTGTGTGGCAGTGCAATCGAGTGATCCTACTACTCATTTGTGAGTGGTGTGTGGAGGTAATTGAGGGACTATACATGAGGTTAGTGCCACCGTGTTGACCGTCGTGGGTGGCAGTCCTGAGCCATGAAATTCCCTGCAAACCGTGAACTCCACCATATACAAAAACTCTCAAACCTCACCCTTTGTTGCCACTTTGTGAAGGAAATATGACAGGGAGGCTGAGCAGAAGCTAATAGTAGTCACGGAGATAGGCACGACAGACAGTAAGTAAGAAACCGTGAAAAAACCCAGTTTTAGTTTGAAAATGGTAAACTCAATTTTGATGAGTGGTGATCGAATTGGTTACTTGGCTAGGCTTATGAAGGCTTCAAGGTGATGTTTGGAGTTGAAACCACGAGCAAGGATGGCCTGGAGCTTGGGAATAGAGAGGGGAAAAATCGAAGGAAGGTTGGTCGATCTATGAGGTACTTTTCTACCTGGTTTTCCATATTTTCAAGAGTTAAAATAATTGGTCAGATTAGGACGAAGATACTAGGATTAAAATGGTTGGAATTGGACTGAAAATGGACACAAAACCGCCCTCGCCGGTTCGGTTGGACCAGGCCGGTTCAAACCGGTCTGAACCGGTCCAGCGAGAGGTTGAAGACGATGAATAGTGTGGCGCGTGGGCCTCACGCGCAGCCCCTTTGGGCTGCGCGTGGAGGCGTGTGAAGCCTAGTTTGGGGAAGTTTCCAACACGACTTTTAAAGAATTCGATGTAACGAACATTTTGGCACTATTTTTGAGTCAATCGGACATCGTCTCGATACGTTTCGGGATGTCCCGAAGGTTTTAGGGCTCGGTTAAAAATAGTTAAAAATTCAAGAAAATTACGAGGACTTAGTATAAGCTTATTGAAGTAGTTAGTGACCTTATTATGGGATTTGGACAGGTTCGGGAAAGCCGATGATAGTGGATTGGATGGGAACGGCATAGGTGCATGCGTATCGAGGCAGCAACGAAATGGTCTGTGAGTGGACTTTGCTTTCAAACTTATGATGCATGCATATATGTTTTTATATGTTTTTTATACGATATTCTATGATTTTGATTATGATCTTGATGTTTTATGGTTTTACACGAATTTCGAGGTATTTACGGAATTTCATGTTTTACGAGAATACGATCTATCTTGTGATTTGACAATGGTTTCAATGATTTGGCTTTGGGATTTGGAATACGATTTGATTTGAAAGATTTGAAATGGATTTCAAAAAATTAATTTCAGGCTTGAAGCCTAGTTCAAAAAAATGGTTTTTATACAACGTGACTTCGGATTTTTGAATCGGATTTCAAAATAACGATTTTGGATTCGATTTTGGAAAACTTGAAAGTGGATTTCCGGGTTTGGGTTCGGAATGGTTATTCCGGATGCCGACTTACGGAATGATGGTTTCGGACTCGGATTTGGAAATGGATGATGAATATGATACTGAGTTTGGATTCGAGATCCTGATGAGATTGCGGATTCGAATTCGGAAATGGAAAATGGTTTTCAAACGATTTTTGGATTGGATTTGCTGGATCTGGTTATTGGGTTTAAAGACCCAGATATGATATGACGGGAGCGGGCCCAGATTGGGTTTAAAGACCCGGATTGAGTTTAAAGACTCGGGAGTTTAAAAACTCGGATATTGATATTTCCCCCGTAGGCCTGTTGAGTTTAAAGACTCGGATTATATTGAGGCATGGATTGAGTTTAAAGATTTGGATAGATCCAGCAGGTTCGATGGATGGAAATGTGGTTTCAAATGTGTTTTGGATTTCACTGAGACTTGATGATGATGGTTTTTAATAACGGTTTTCCGATGTTTTGGGCTATGCCTGGATGATATGGATTTTGATGATTTTGGGTTGAGGCCCGAGATTTGAGGAAAGGCAATGAGTTCGGTTTTCTTGAATGGTTTGAATAACTTGAAAATAGAATGGTTTTATGACGTGGTTTTTGATATGCATGCATTGGTTTTTAAATTGAGGGTATAAATGTAATTATTTTATTAAACTGTTTTGAACTTATACTTTATTTTTTGTCCACTCACAGTATTTTTGTGTTTTCGATACCCTCGAGGATGTTGCGGTGCGGGATGTTGGTCGAGAGAGACGGAGACATCACATACGCGATCCACAGTAGAGTCTACGCGCTCTGGGAAGTCCGGAAGTTTTGAGCGGTTCAGTCAAGAATCTCTTGTCTGACTTACGTGTCACACGGAGTTTGGACGTCAGTTTAGCCTTCGTGTCACTCGTAGGTTAGATGGGAGCATGACTTAGCCCTTAATCCCGGGGGATTGAGGATGGGTCGTGTCAATTTGGTATCAGAGAAGGTTTTATGTGCTCTGCGTGAGGTTTAGTTCCCAGAGTCATTGGTTCGTCGACTTCGGTGGTGTGAAGCTACTGTGGATGTGATGTCTCGACTTGGAACAGCCTGTCAGCAACCTGGATGCGATAGTGATAGTACGTTCATTGTGGTTAGTTAGTTGCGATTGTTAGTGTCAGAGTGATAGTCGCTCGATACGCAGTACGAGGTATGACGTACGACGGCTTAGGGCCAGAACGGTTAGTGCGTTGGCGCTGGTTATGCTTGATGATTGGACCATAGGGTCGGAGACATGCCAGCATGGTTAACTTGGATTGTAGCTAGTGGGCTACGATTACAAGTATGTTGGTCTACCTGTGGGGCCCGAGAGTAGCCCGTTGAGCTAGTGATATACGTGGGCCATGGTGGCCGGTTGACGGTGGCCTGTTGGGCCGGATGGTGTTTGGATGATGAGAATTTGGACTTGTGACCATTTGGTCTGATTGTTCAAGCTTGGACTTGTACAGCTACGAGTAGCCAGATACCTTGAGTGGCAGGGTTTAGGAACTACTTTGAGATTCGAGGGATTCCCCCCTTGCGATGGATACTGGTTGATGTTTGTGAGTAAAGTTACGATAAGGAATGGTTTTATTCGGGTGTGACGACCTGAGTGGTAAGGTTGTAGTGAACCAGTGGCAGTTACGGGTTTGGATGACTCGGACGACAGGGATGATTTGAGAAACCCCGTGGGATGACCAGGTCTGGATTGTGAGTTCCTTAGACAGTAACCCAGAGGACGTGCATAGCTTCGAATACCTTAGTTGGTGGTTGTGGTTTGGGTCGACTTACGGCCGGATTGGAGATGGTTGCTAGGCGCAGTTGAGGTAGGGAATGGTTGATGGACGACTCTGGACGAGTCCAGTGTTGGGTACTCTGAGTATTGGACTCTGAGGGAGGTTAGTTTCCCCGACTCGAGCACAGGTTAAGGGTTTGGCTCGGTAGGAGCAGAAGCTCGGGACTGGTGTACTGTGAGTCCTGGAGTAGAGATGATATGCCACAAGATGGGATGCTTGTTAATGGTCAGATGGGCACATCGAGTCGATGATATGGCCAGTCGTGAGGTGACGGTGTCTGGTAAGAAACACTAACTTAGAGGGGATATGTGATGACCATTGGTAGGCCATGTTTCGAGACGAACGATCAGGATGCCGTTAGTTGATCAGAGTGGCGGAACGGAAGCGTGATGGACCTATGCCTCGAGTGGGATCGGGCTAGGTTTGTATAGTCGGGTTTGATCGTTTGTGAGGTTTGTTCTAGTGGACTCCCATATGTCGGCGGATACCGAGGTTGGCACTTGGTGATTGGCGACTTCGAGAGTGGTCACTGGGGAGTCCGAGGTCAGGATTCCGAGAGTTGGATACTTGTATTTTAGCAGGAGCTCGGAGTTGAAATTCGGAAAGGTTGAGACACGATCATCGAAAGGAGTGATGATTGACATCCCTTTTGGATGTGCATACACGGTGTTAACCGACAGGTGAGTTGGTCGGTGAGTTGCTTTAGTTACAGACACGTGGTTGTGATCCGTAGGAGTCGTGGATCGCCGAAGTGTAGCGGCGTTGACGTTTAGAAGATTGGTCCAGTGGTCGTATTCGTGTTTCGAATTGAGTTCCATGGTTGGAAAAGGTGGATATACTTCCAACATGGTTAGAATCTCGGAATCAGGAGCTGTTGTAGTTTAGACGTTGAGATGTGTGTTGATTCCAAGTTGGTGTTAGATGTCGCTTGTGAGCGATGGATACTTTGGAGGTTGATCTGGGGATTCATTGAAGGAACTTTAGGAATTGTGACCCCTCCCCCCGCTTTAATTTTGGACACGTGTGGATGTGTTCAGGCGTAGGAAGAGTACTTGGTAACGTCAGGAGTGGTTTATATGGCGAGTGTCAGGAGATGACGTTAAGAGGGATTAAGATAGGATGTCTTATGATATCCTGGTCGAGAACCATTGTGTGTTCCGTTTAAGGATGACGGAAGGAAACTGAGAAGGAGCGACTATAATTGGTCGATATGAGGTTATTAAACAGAACCCACAATCTAGACGTGCATTATATAAGAACGATGGGATTTGATGCAGTGGTCTGAAACCTAGTCAAAAGGATCCACATAGGAGTGTGTGGATCGAGATTGGATTGCTTCTAACAGGTTGGAGTAATTGTGGGGCAGGAGGATCATCGGTGAGATACAAGTTGGATAGTTTGACCACCTTAGATTTGTGCAGGACATGTGTGGTTCGTCTCGCAGAAAAATAGGTATTGGACTTGGATCTCGTGCGGGGTCTGCCCTGTGTACATAATGAGAGGTGCTTGAGGTTCATACTGGCCAGGAGACTAGGAGAATCGGGAGACTCGGAAGAGACTTGAGTCGGATTTCCACAGAAGACTTGTAGTTCAGCCTAGAGGAAAGTTTGGATCGACGGGCTTCAAAAGCGAAGTGTGTTTGGATCGTAGTCAGGTGGTAATCCTTATGGTTACGAGGATGTTTTTATGCCCTATAGATACACTGTGAGGGTGACGGGTACACTTTGGTGTTGTTGGACGGACATTGGGAATAGTAGAGAGTGGCTGATGCCGCTGTGGTTGATTAGTGGATGTACCGAAAGTTAACGTTGGAAGTACGTGAGGATATACTCTACGAGCTGTGTTTGAGGTATTCTAAAATAACTTTTTTTCCTACAAGGTTCATAGGGTTGTCCTTGCGTGTGGTTGGTGGTATGCACCTTGGTTCTAATTGGTGGAAACAGGTGCATGTACTTGGAATGTGTACGCACTGGTTCTGCAGTGGTTGGAACCATACCGATATAATGAGACGTGCAGTGTGATGTTCTGGTAGAAGTTTTGGTGAACAGTTTAGTGCCGAAGTATGTTGCGAATAGTTGGATTATCTGTGTAGTTCCGATATGATGTTTTTTTTGACGAAGCATATGGGCCGGATCAGGGTGATCCTGAGTGGTTAATTGGTTATTACGGGCTTCAGTGTTTAGATGAGCTGGATACTTCGAGCCATGAGTGGCTGGTGGGACCTTGACATTGAAATGTAAGCTCGGTTAACCAGATCTGTGATAGGGTTCGGTTGCAGATAAATAGTGTGGCTTGTGGATGGTGTTTCCACAGGACGATAGTGTTAGTGGTTAGCAGAACCACTGGTGAGAGGATTGGCTGAACTAGGGATTTACACAAGTACGATGTTACTCCGGTGAAGTCGAAGTGGATCGCTGACGGAATTTGTATGGAATATTTCATGAATCTTGGTGCATATGAGTACTGAGACTGGTAGATGCTGTCTTGTGAATGGGTGTACTTGAGACTTGTGTTCGACGATGGCGAACTCGCAAGAGGTACTGGGACATTGGTACAAGGTACGCTCGAATCGAGGAGGAGTCGAAAGTGTTGAAACTAGAAGCAGTGGTGTGGGGTGCACCCCGTGTTGGTTGAATCGTGAGTGTCGGCGAGTGTGACGTTAAAGGTACCTTGGGTACGAGTTGAACAGTGTTGACCTCGGAGAAAATTAATGGATTACGAGATGGACTGGAAGTTGGTTGAGTTGGTTTGCTTGGCAGAGATGTGGTGACAGTCTGGGAACAATCAGGGTAAGCCGGAGTGGCAAGTGCTGGACACCGGGTAGGAGACCCAAGTGTGAGACCAGTTGGATTTTCCCCCAGTTAGTTACGGAAGTACGAGATTCAGAATTTTGGGGAAGAAATTCTTTAAGGGGGGTAGATTGTATCGACTCGTCCTGTAAATCGGGATTAGATTATTGGTTAATGATGGATTAGTGAAGTTAATCGGTGATTAGTTGGATGCGTTCGGACGGACGGTGCGAAATGACGATTTTGCCTCTGGAATTGGGCAAATAGTTGACTTTTAGTTCGGACGGTTAAATGGACTTTGACCAATGACCGTGACCTATTTCAGGACGTCATGAGTTCATAAACAGGTGGCACGTCCGATTCCGACATCCGAGGGAAAAGTTATGACGTTCGGAAGTTCGAGGGCATTTTCGTAATTAAGATAAAAAGAGGGAATTTGTTGACTTTTTACACGACAACTATTTTTCACGTAATTCGAGACCGTTAGGAAGGTCTCAATCTCCTGAATACAATGACAGGCGGCATGTGTCGATTGGAGTTCAGACGTTAAAGTTACGGGTCTAGGAACTCGAGGGGTAAAATGGTAAATTGTGAAGGTAGGGGAAAATTGGTCATTTCCTGCATTGGGATATGTGCCCAGTATAAGATGGACACTTGGCCTCCTCTGGAATGTGTGGCTACAGAGAAATGGACACCTGGCTCAATCTGGATGTTTGTAGAATTCTCTCACCGCCTCACTGTTTTTTTTTTTTTTAAATAGACGTGCAATTGTGCACGGCTTGGACAAAAGGGAAACAGGGAGAAACAGAGTGGTCTGTGTGTGTGACAGTGCAATCGAGTGATCCTACTACTCATTTGTGAGTGGTGTGTGGAGGTAATTGAGGGACTATACATGAGGTTAGTGCCACCGTGTTGACCGTCGTGGGTGGCAGTCTTGAGCCATGAAATTCCCTGCAAACCGTGAACTCCACCATATACAAAAACTCTCAAATCTCACCCTTTGTTGCCACTTTGTGAAGGAAATATGACAGGGAGGCTGAGCAGAAGCTAATAGTAGTCATGGCGATAGGCACGACAGACAGTAAGTAAGAAACCGTGAAAAAGCCCAGTTTTAGTTTGAAAATGGTAAACTCAATTTTGATGAGTGGTGATTGAATTGGTTACTTGGCTAGGCTTATGAAGGCTTCAAGGTGATGTTTGGACTGGAAACCACGAGCAAGGATGGCCTGGAGCTTGGGAATAGAGAGGGGAAAAATCGAAGGAAGGTTGGTCGATCTATGAGGTACTTTTCTACCTGGTTTTCCATATTTTCAAGAGTTAAAACAATTGGTCAGATTAGGACAAAGATAATAGGATTAAAATGGTTGGAATTGGACTGAAAATGGACACAAAACCGCCCTCGCCGGTTCGGTTGGACCAGGCCGGTTCAAACCGGTCTGAACCGATCCAGCGAGAGGTTGAAGACGATGAATAGTATGGTGCGCGGGCCTCACGCGCAGCCCCTTTGGGCCGCGCGTGGAGGCGTGTGAAGCCTAGTTTGGGGAAGTTTCCAACACGACTTTTAAAGAATTTGATGTAACGAACATTTTGGCACTATTTTCGAGTCAATCGGACATCGTCTCGATACGTTTCGGGATGTCCGAAGGTTTTGGGGCTCGGTTAAAAATAGTTAAAAATTCAAGAAAATTACGAGGACTTAATAGAATCTTATTGAAGTAGTTAGTGACCTTATTATGGGATTTGGACAGGTTCGGGAAAGCCGATGATAGTGGATTGGACGGGAACGGCATAGGTGCATGCGTATCGAGGCAGCGATGAAATGGTCTGTGAGTGGACCTTGCTTTCCAACTTATGATGCATGCATATATGTTTTTATATGTTTTCTATACGATATTCTATGATTTTGATTATGATCTTGATGTTTTACGGTTTTACACGAATTTTGAGGTATTTACGGAATTTCATGTTTTACAAGAATACGATCTATCTTGTGATTTGACAATGGTTTCAATGATTTGGCTTTGGGATTTGGAATACGATTTGATTTCAAAGATTTGAAATGGATTTCGAAAAATTAATTTCAGGCTTGAAGCCTAGTTCAGAAAAATGGTTTTTATAGAACGTGACTTCGGGTTTTTGAATCGGATTTCAAAATAACGATTTTGGATTCGATTTTGGAAAACATGAAAGTGGATTTCCGGGTTTGGGTTCGAAATGGTTATTCCGGATGCCGACTTACGGAATGATGGTTTCTGACAAGGATTTGGAAATGGATGATGAATATGATACTGAGTTTGGATTCGAGATCCTGATGAGATTGCGGATTCGAATTCGGAAATGGAAAATGGTTTTCAAACGATTTTTGGATTGGATTTGCTGGATCTGGTTATTGGGTTTAACGACCTAGATATGATATGACGGGAGAGGGCCCAGATTGGGTTTAAAGACCCGGATTGAGTTTAAAGACTCGGGAGTTTAAAAACTCGGATATTGATATTTCCCCCGTAGGCCTGTTGAGTTTAAAGACCCGGGAGTTTAAAGACTCGGATTATATTGAGGCCTGGATTGAGTTTAAAGACTCGGATAGATCCAGCAGGTTCAATGGATGGAAATGTGGTTTCAAATGTGTTTTGGATTTCACTGAGACTTGATGATGATGGTTTTTAATAACGGGTTTTTGATGTTTTGGGCTATGCTCGGATGATATGAATTTTGATCGTTTTGGGCTGAGGCCCTGGATTTGAGAAAAGGCACTGAGTTCAGTTTTCTTGAATGGTTTTAATAACTTGAAAATAGAATGGTTTTATGACGTGGTTTTTGATATGCATGCATTGGTTTTTAAATGGAGGGTATAAATGTAATTGTTTTATTGAAATGTTTTGAACTTATACTTTATTTTTTGTCCACTCACAGTCTTTTTGTGTTTTCGATACCCTCCAGGTTGTTGCGGTGCATGCTGTTGGTTGAGAGAGATGGAGACATCACATACGCGATCCACTGTAGAGTCTGCGCGCTCTGGGAAGTCCGGAAGTTTTGAGCGGTTCAGTCATGAATCCCATGTCCGACTTACGTGTCACATGGAGGTTGGATGTCAGTTTAACCTTCGTGTCACTCGTAAGTTAGACGGGAGCATGATTTAGCCCTTAATCCTAGGGGATTGAGGGTGGGTCGTGTCATTTGTATTTGTCAATGTCATGCCTCCAAGATGTGAGCCCCATGTACGGCCTGAAGATGAGACAAAAAAGGTTAAAGAAGGCCCGGATATAGAGAGAGCTCATCGATTAGGGCTTACTGTCCTTAAAGGCGAGGTGAGCCCATAACGGGCAGAGGAATAGATTACTTGCATGGAATTTTTTTTTGAGGTTCTCCGATGCCCACCGGATGATAAAGTGCTAATAGCTACATTTCAGTTGAGTGATTATGCATATCAGTGGTGGCGGGGATTACAAATGATGGGCTAGGATGCCCAGGTTTTGATGTGGGAAACTTTTAAAGGCATATATTTGCATCATTATGCCCCCGTTCATTTCGAAATGCTAGAGAGGTGGATTTTTTGCAGTTACAACAAGTGATATGACGGTGGCCCAATATGAATAGAGGTTTCTGAGTCTGGCCTTGTTCACCCCAAGGTTTGTGGCATCCGAGGTAGATAAGTGCCAACGGCTTGAGTTGGGCTTATGAGATGAAATCCGGGATGCCGTAATAGTAGGTTCTTTTTCTACTCTTAGAGTGTTGTCAGATGCTGCTAGCAGAGTTGAGGTAAGTTTACCCGCACAAGAACAATCTACGAGCACTGGAAGGTGCCGAGAGCGTCCAAGATATGAATTGATGGGTAAGGGAACCTCGAAGATGGGTAATTTTGGCCTTGAATCTTCTAGTGATACTTAACCTTATTCGGACTATGGCGGAGCTGAGTAAGACGATACTTAGAGTTTTGCGTCAAGATCTCAATTGCCCATTCAATCTAGCAGGGTTTCTGCCTAATTAATTAGGAAGCTGAGAGGCAGATCCAAACGACTCAATATTGCTGGCTGTTATTTGTGTAGGGAGCCTGGTCATTTAAGAAGGATATCGCTTACCAGCATGATGGCAGCATAACTAGTTTTGATGTTACAAACCAAGTTCAAGGAACAATTTCAATCCCGAGTACAACATAAAGGAATGTTTTATATAAATACAAAGTTTTAACAAAGTAACAGAACCCCAAGCCAAAAGGAAAAACAATAAACGTTATAGGATCCTACTCTGAGGATCAAACACGCACAGGAAAATCGAAACTGAGCATCTGTCCTATGTATGCCCTCGCACCTACACCACAGTCTAGATGGGAAATGAAAATAGAAAACCATGAGTGGACAAAAAACAACAGTTTAAACACATTATCAAATCAAGAGATTTACCCCTATATTTTCCAAAATATCCATGCATACGAAAATACAATCAAATAAATGTAAATCAATAGAGAAAACACCCAGAGCCCATAATTTCCTGAAACATTCCCCGATCATAACCATGGAAAAACCACTTGGACACCGTCAATAGTAGCCATGATATCCAATCCTCTACACATGACCATGCCAACCAATCCCTATACTGCGCATAGAAAGCCCCCATGAAGCCGGTGGAAACACTCCAAACACCAGCCCAGGAAATACAAGCCCCTAGGAAGCTGACGGATACATACTTTACATGTTAGTGCGAGAAACAGTAATCACCAATGGTATTAGTCTTAGGATCTGCGGAGCCTCGCTCCAGAAGTCTGAGAGCTGGTCAAACCTCGAGGATGGTCCACCGTGGCAACAGTCCAAATCCAATACTCAAAATATCATTTAAAACATATCTCGTGGACTCCGACTCCATGTCAAGACCATAAAACTCGACCCAAAGCCAAAACACAGTTTACACAATCAAATCCGTGAAACTAGTGTCTAGAATATATCAATACATGTCCAAAACCATAAATCTACATATCAAATCATTCATATCCAGAATATCGATTCAAAGCATGGAAAACTATTATATATGCAAGCACAACGGTTTAAAAAGCAAAGGTACACTCACAATACGTTTGAATGAGCTAAATCTTGAACCGCACGCTCCTCTGAGGTCCTCGGAGTGTCCCCACCTGTCAAAGTCACACCTGATGGTCACTAAAAATCCCTAGGAGTTCGTACATGCACGCCCCCATAAACCTCGAGATAGAATACATGGCTCGAATGCGCATTATGAGGAGAAAATGTCCAAAACTACCCCCAACAACCTCTGATCGATCTGAAACCACCACAATTGGATTCAGAACGTCGAAACCTTTCGAACAGGTTCAGTTTCACCTTGAGATTCAAGCCCACGCGCCCACTCGTGCTAGCCAAAGTTCGACGATCCTCACACGCGCTAATCAACCCTGTCGTCACCTGCTGACTACAGCTGCTAACGTTAGGCCTAACTTACGTGGCACTGACAACCTTAAAGGAGCCTGCCATATGGCACCCTCTGACATATCTGACATATGCCACGTGGCACTACGCATCCCTACCACTTGTCACCTGATGACGTCACCTATTGATGTCATCATGACATCACTCACTGATGTCATCATGACGTCACCCTCGCAAGAGAAGCTCCAAACTTCAAACCTTCATATCTTCCTCATTTCTAAACCAAATTAGACAAATTTAATATCAAAATCTATCTACTCAAGCCAAGGAATCCAAAATTGAAACTAGAATTAAGAAAAACTACCGGGATTTCAAGTTATAGGGCTCGAAAGCTACGGGTTCCACTTTTCCTCTCACCCCGTACTTTTCCAGCGTCTCTTTCCTTCAAACTCAACCTCCCTAGGTTCATGGGAGTCCCCTGAACATGTTTTTTTACATTACTTTCACTCAAAAATCCCTCAAAAACAAGATTCAAGGATTAAGTGGTAAATGGTTTTTGTGAGTGTGTGTATTTTATGGTTGCAAGGGTAGAAGAGAGAGTGTGTGTGTGTGTTAAGTGAGATCAATGTCTCCAATCCTTATCCATTTGTCCTAAAATATCCATTTTCACTCATCCCAAATTACCCCTACCCAAAAAGGAAAGCCTAGTGTAAGTGGAAGGGCAAAATGGTCATTTTAACACCAATTAATCCATAAAATCCTCAAAAACCACTAAAAATTCTCAAAAAAAAAATCCAGATGTTACGTAATTAAATTTCTAAGTCGTCACAATCTACCCTCTTTAAAGAATATCGCCTCCGAAATTCACAACAACCCTTGCCATAACAATCAGCTTGTATATGATCGACCTACCCTCTCGGTCAATCCCAAAGGTCAACCAACTCATGTCCACCTAAAACGTACAACTCAAGACTAAACCTTAACAAGATAGAAAAATTACCTGCCACCCATCTTGGTGCAATGTAAGCCTTCTACTGCATAGGTGCAAACACACGTGCCTGCCCACCTGCGAGTTAGCCGCCTCCTCGCGGATCGCCACCTTCCCTGCGGGCCCCACGGTTAGCTACCCGATCCCCATATACAACAGTCGAAAAAGGGGTCATCACTTGCTGGCCCTGCCTCATAGTACTCTGACTCGAAGCACCATCATCTGGGCAATGAGGACACTCCTGCTAAATATGCCCAAGCTCACCGCAAAAGTAACAACTAGCACTGCCACTCTGGGTGGCCTTTATTAGAAGTATAATAGTCATTGTCTACCTAATTGATCTAGGGTCCACTTTAGATCAGGCTGTAGTACAGGATCTTGCGTACCTTTAATGTTATTTGTTTCTTCATCGTTTCCATGTCATGACTGTAGCACGTGTCTAAGAGTCATCTCGTTGAAAAAAAAACCACAGTTCGTCAGTACCACAAATAATATGCACACGAGTGTTCGATATGTAGAATTTAAACCTAGAGCTTTAATACCAAATTGGTATTACCCCTCCCAAATTTTCCTTCGAAATCGGTGAAAAATCCCACTCCCTTCTAGCAATGCCTTAAAAATCTCATAATAATTCTTAAAATATCCACACTAGTCCCAAAAAAATCAACTAAAAATTCAACAGAATTTCCCCGGTAAATTGGGCAAACCATCTTTCACCTGTCATACGACGGATTCAAGAAAATCAATCCACAAAAAATATTTTACAACCATCCCAAATGGTTTATCAGAGCAAGTAAGTTGAAGAGTTAAATGTCCAATCCTACAAACCCTACCTAATGATTGTTGGTAATAGAGCAGCTGAAAGTTAGTTCCCCCGCCTCAAGATGTGTCCCCATTGAAGCCAATGGCCTGAAAGGGACATAACAAGAAAAAATATGGGTGGATAAAATAATAATTGTTTAAAACACAATTTTGGAGGGAAACGTAAATTTTTCTCTTCCATAAGTCAAATCATGCATGCATATTGTAAAACCATTTAAAAATTGTTACTAAGTAAGAATAAGCTTGAAAGGACTTACTGAAAATCATTTAGCAATTTAAAACTTGGCAGAACCATGAAAATCCGTGCAAAAATATAACAACCTATGATCCATAATCATGCTTAAAAATCCTCCTCGAAGGTGTTTTAAATCATAAGAAAATCGGGGCACAATACTATAAAAATATCCCATTATTCCCCAAATGAAATCCTGATCGTAGCTCGATATCTGGGGTCGTCTTATATAGGGACAGCCTTCCTAACCACCGGGGATAATGCCTCAAGCAAAGGCTAGAAAACAAGAGCTCCAACCTAGGGGCTTACTCTTCATACATCTGATAATACCTCAAGATATATGGACGAAACACTGTACTATGCGTAGACAGCGTCAACGATCATATGGCAGAGAATACCTCAATGCCAAATGTCGCCAAAAATAAACCTCAATGAACACATGATCAAAGGTACCCCACATCACATGTCGGAGAATAACCATGATACCCAGGGGATCGTATATGTAGTGAAAATCATACATACATCCAAAATCGACTTTTCAAATCCTTATTTCTTGATCTTAATCAAAATTGGGCCAAGAACCCAAAATCATATGCATGGCCAAGCGAAAATCCATAACTTCAAAAATTCGTAAAATCGAAGTCTATAAAGTCGGGGCATAATCCAAAACTTCATTTTCAAATTTTTTATTGTAAATTCATAGCCAATGATAAATTAAAAGATCATTTATACTAAATTCTTGAAATTCATCAAAATTAATATATCAAAATGCAATACTTAATAAGAATTCATTTAACAATATTACGTTTATGTGTGTATTATAATTTACAGAACCAAAATCTATTCATAGGATGTCAAAATAAGCTCAGTCTCGAGTTATACGCTCCTATGTAGCCTCAGGAGCAGTATCGCCTGTTAAAAGTAACAATCAGGGTTACCAACGATAATTAAAAACTCAAAATCCAACCCCCAAAACCTTGGGAGTATGCACACATTGTAACTAAAATCATAGCAAATTCGGATGTCCAAAATAACTCTTAAATGAATTTTGATTGAACGAAATGTGCGCTAAAAGGTCCGAAACATCGAAAACATGAAAATTTATGTTCGTCGAGAACCTTGAGAAGGGCCCCATGTGCCGGGTATTAATAGAGACTCCCCTCGCGCGCTACTACACATGTACTCTCCTCCTTCCTCACAGTATGGCTACTGTTCACTCGATATAAACCTCTATACCTACCATATTATCAAAGTTCGATAATTCCCTCATTTGTCAACAAAATTTGAGGTTCTAACAACGAAAATATATCTACTCGAATCAAGAAATTCAAATGTGAAGGTGACATTGTTGTTCTCCTTCATTTCTTCTTCTCCCAACACTGTCAAGCTTTGTGTTTTGTATAGTGATGATATGATTTTTTTTTAATCAAAAAACAAACTTAGTAGATTAACTGAAAATAGAACATTAAAACTTTGGTGAGGACAGTCTTTAACTTAAATGGAGGTGCCTCAGACCAAACATCATCAACAACATTAGCAACAACTGAAACAACAACAACAGAAATAAAACTAAGAATTTTGGCATACCAAAGCTTCCCAAAAATAATCTCTTTGCCATATCAGAGACCAAAAATTCCCTAACAAATTACACCACATACGGAGCTACACAAAAGAATCATAGAGTTACTAGACTTTTAGGAAATAAAATCCTAACTAAAAAACAAAAAACAACAACAAAAATCCTTTCCTTTCAATCTGGTCTCACAGCCCACCCAGTAGTAGTGCCACCAAGGCCTTCCAATCAAACTCTGAACCCAGTACGCCTACTCTCTAATTGCAGTAGATCCAACCTTCCAATGACACATCCAAGCAATGCTAGAGGAAGGGGAGATCAAGCTGGGGAAGAAGAAGGAGAAGAAATAAAAGGAAGGGGAAAAGAAAGGAGAAGAGGAGAGAAAGGAGAGGAAAACTTAAAATGGATGCCACTAACCTCAGCCGAAGCCAAGGTCGTCGGAAAAGGTGAGGAGGTTTTGGTTGTCTTCGAATGAGAGAGACACGCGGCTAGGGTTGTTGTGTGTTGTGTTAGGTCGTTTATGTCAAAGTCTAATATTAAGATAATCATGTGATTAGTTCGTGGTGGTTTGGCCTAAGTCAAAAGGTAATAATTTTTGTGCTGTGTTTTCTTCTTCAGTCCATAGAGAAATCAAGAGATGATATAGAAATGTGATGATAAGAAGAAAATTCGATGCTTTAAAACCGCCTCATAATCCAATATTACCAAACTACCCCTGAAGCTTTTAGATCCATAACTCTCTCATACAAGCTCCATTTTTTGCATGCTACCTGTTTACGAACTCGTGAGTTCGAGACCTATGCAATGGTCCAAGAAAAAATTTCAAAAATGTCTTCAAATAAAATGTGACTTTTGAGCCTTGAGTATAATATTACGGGTCGTTACACTTCAATTTGTTTCTATATTGATTTTGCTCTTATTTACTCAATTCACATCTAAAAACATAACAGAGTGAATGATGAGAAAGTGAAAGTGAGAAAAATAACTTCTTTAAAGGTCTTCTGGTATTACTCTTAATTTTTCAATACGAGATTTTGTGTTCAACTCTTATAAAAAATGTAAGTTTGATAAGATAGTCATCATCACCACCACCACCACTTACTCGCTGCCCCAACCACCCTACCACTACTACCTCCACAACCACCTCTACCATTATTGCCACTACCACCCCTTCCACTACTTCTACTATCACCACCTTTAAAACTACGACCACCATTTCCTCTGCCACCACCACCATCGCTCCACAACAACCGTTGTCACGCCAACCACCACCACGACAGCCACCCTTATCACTTCTGTGATCGCTGCACGACTACTGTCGTTTCCACCCTTGCCACCACCGATCAACGCCATCACACCACAACTATGATCTTGCCACACCACCCATCACCACCACCGTCTCCGCTACCACCATTCTTACAACCATCACTGTCGTTGCCACCCCACCCACCACCTCCACCTCCACCCCACCACGACCACCACCACCCCACCACCGTCGTCGATGCCAATCCCATCACTACCTCTACCCTATCACACCAACACCAACACTATCTCTACTATTACCATTCCTAGTATTTTCATCTTAAAATTTGACGAGACCCGTCCCAAATGGACTTTGATAACCGTGGCCGGTCCTACTCCCATCTGACAAGTCAACTGAAGTACCAAAATTACCCTCAGCACTTGCTAGACAAGGGATAACCACACTGATTTTCACTCATGCCTCCACCTCTCGATCAGCCCCGATCTTCGTGCCACAACTTGGAGGGTTATCAAAAACATAAAAGTGCGAGTGGACAAAAATAACATCGTTTGAAAATACATTTCAAAATGAATCATTTTACCCTCCAGTTATAAAACATGCATGCATAGAGTAAAACATATGAACAACCGGCTCTCAAGCCAAATCACATGAAAATCATCAAACTAGTCACAATGACCAACAAGAACAGTACTCATCACTAGTACTCAAATATCAAGCACAATACTCAAACAACACTACTAACAGGTGCATAGACACCAATCCCAATAGCACAATATCAGCAATACTAGCAAGTGCACAATCATCGCATATACACATGTCACATCACCTCTACGCATAGGCAACCAACAAGCCTTATTCTAGGGACCATACACATCTGGGCTCAATCCTCGGGGATCAGACACATCTGGGCTCAACCCTCGAGGATCAGCCACATCTGGGCGAATACCACACCCCCAGGATCAGACGCATCCAAGTGGTACATCCAGGCTCAGTCGCATCCGAGAAGCCATCACACCATGACAACTCCGGGATTAGACGGATCTGAGCGAAACTCCCGGGATCAGTCACATCTGGGCGAACACATTCCCAGGGTCAGACGCATCCGAGCAGTCCCTTCAGGCTCAGTCGCTTTCGGAGGGTACAAACAACTCACAAAGTCAATCACTAGGCTTTCATGAAATCCTCGGTTCAAAACCAAGTCAAACCATCTCAAACAGGGTCTCAAGCCCGAAACATCATTTCCATGAAATCATTTCATAAATTCGAAAATCTTCAATTTAATCGTATAATCACAGTTGACTCCAAATCTAAGTCAAAATCATTTGTTAAACATGGTCCGAGCCCAAAAGACTATTTTCACGCAAATCAGTACAATCATATCCGGAAATCATTAAATATTCCAAAAGATCATCATTGACTCACAATCAAAGTCAAAACACCATTTTCAAACTCGGGCCTAGCCCAAAACATTATTTTCACCATTCTCATAAAATGTGCCCAAAAAATGATTAAATACTCAATAAAATCAACCAAATAATCATATCGAATCATCATGCAATCATTGCAACTCAAATCATATAATCAATCATGTAAAACATTTAACTATGCATGCATAACAGTTTATAAAACAAACGTCCACTCACACAACGTCCAAGCTACTCAATTCCGAGCCGAATGCTTTTCCATAAATTCCAAGAATCACAAATCCTGTCAAAAACCACCACTAAGGATCCCTAATGTTTCAATTAACCTCACAATACAATCCCCCAATTTTTCCTGGATTTAAATACGTATTAAAAGCATAACATAACACTTCGGACTCTCGCAACTATATTGAAACGTTGTTTGATCGACTCGACACCTGCACCAAAATGTTCGTTACATCGATTAGATTAAAAGTCATGTTGATCATACCTCGAAAACAGTGACCACGCTCTGTCTCAAACGGGTGCGCGTGAAGCCCACGCGCTGCTGCAGTGCCATCACTGTTCATCTTCCCAACCCGACTACCTGTTAAACGGGTTTGTGAACCAGCGATTCAACCCGAATAGTTCTCCATCAATTCGACCTGGTTTTCTTTCATTCTTTCACTTAAATTCATTTAATCACTCTCAATTAAAGTTCTATATACTCCAATTCAAGTGTCGAAAGGGTCGTGGCTCAATTTCGTCCAAATTTCTCTCTGTTTCTTCATTCTAATTAATTAGAAAGTATCTTACGATCAGTATAAACATAATTTTGAGATCAATTTCACGTTTGCTTACCTTCAATTACATGAACACAAACTCGATTTTTCCAACTTTTTGCAGAGTCTGTTCTTAGTCTTTTCTGTGCCAATTCCTTTCGTTTTTGAAGTGGTTCAACTCGACTTGATCCCATAAGGCTTAATTCGAACCCAATTTCAATGATCGAAGTCCACAATTTCAAATTCGAAATTTCAATTTTCTTCAATTTCGAATTCTGGGTTTCGAGTTCTATTCGGTTTCCTCTATGTCTTATCTCATTTTTCTTCTCGTTTTCACTCTTTTTAATCCTCTCGATTGATCGAATCAAGATGAATTGTTGGGTGGGATTTGTTTGATCAAGCAGTCCTCTGCTATTTTGTGTGAATATTTCAAATAAGAGAAGTATTCATTTGAATCCATGAGGCTACACAAGCCACTAAGCCCTCAAATATCAATGACATGTGTCACGTACAGAATAGATGAGTCACCATTCCATTGACTCATCAAATTCCTGCCCCAAATTACCATTTTACCCCGTCTAGAAAATTACCAAAATGTCCTTCACCGTTTTAGACTAGTAACCATCACATCCGAACTCAATTTTAAAACGTGCCGCCTATCTACGGACTCAGCGTCTCGAGACCTACGCAACAGTCTTCATGGAGAGTCCAAAAAGTGTCCCGAACAAAAAGTCAACTTTTGATCCCATTAACCAAGGGTAAAATCGTCATTTCCCTCTAAAATTCCCAACTTTCCTTTTTTTCGAATTTCCGGGATGTCACAAAATTTATGACCGAAAATCATTGTATGATGTGTATTTGTACTTTTTATAATTTTACATATTTGTAGTAAACAAGTTTTTTCCTTTTTCATTCTTATTAAAGCAAATACCAAGCACATTCTCAAATAATAAAAATGCAAAATCCTATTTTTGTTTTTGTTTTACAAAATAATATTTTAAAAAATGCTTTTGAAATTGATATCTAACGGGCACTTAATTTCCAATAACATGTTTGCGAGATATACCCAATTAGAACCCGATTTGTTTAATAACAAGAATGTTCAACTCGAACCAGACCGTGAACAAGCCAGGTAATCCATGCAACTTATTTAATAAACAAGTCATGTTTAAAACTCAATTAACTTATGACATATTTAACTTATTTAAACTATTTCACCTTATAACTTTATGAATTTTTGTTATAAACCTTAAAACTTCAGTATGTACTACAAAATACTATTAATATATTATAATTTTATCCTAAATAACTTTAAAATTATAAAGATTTAATATGTATATAGGTAGGTAAATATGTAAATATATGAGTTAGTAACTAACATGCTTATTAAACGGGCTAAAAAGTCATTACATGGGTTGATCTCAAAATGACTAGAAATTTAATTGTGTGGGTTGACACAGATAGATTTTGTACAGATTTCGAGTCGTTTATCGAATCGTATTTAAAATTACCATCCTAATTTTATATAATTTTGTTAATTAAATCATACTCTAAAAGACAAATGAAACTTTTATTACTTCATTTTTATAAAGGCTACATTTTCCATAATTAATGTACAAATAATAAGGCACCTCTTACATTTTCGCCCTAGTCCTTCATGACCTAAAGTGCTGGCTCAATATATGCTATCCCACCCCCAAAATCTCATTGTATAAAAAACCAAGAAAAACACTAAAGTGCTCGTTTTGATTGCTTATTTGGACTCTTATGTGATTTACCCTTTTTTCTTTTTTAACTTGTTTGGAAAATTTAACTTGTTTGTAACGTTATAGGTTTTTACTGTATTGAATAATTCACGAGAGCTAAAACAATAATACTTAAATAGTTAATTATATAATATAATTATTTAGAGAAGTGTTTACTGTTCAGTAATTTTTTCAAAATTTCACACTACGGTGTGGAATTCAGATGGTGTCCTCCTGGGGCCGGGGAAGCACCAGATGGTAGTAGAATCGCTTCACATCTGGATTTTGCTTTAACCCTCTTTTTGAATTAAATAAATTAAAGAAATGCAACTTATTTATTCCAAAACCCAAAATAAAAAAGAGTAAAACATTTTCCTTTCTTACAAATAACAATAAACGACACGCACCCGGTGGCAGAAGCAGTGGTCAGATCCTAAGTTGATGTGCACAAGCTACGTATCCGACTCATCTTCCTCCTTGGATTACAATAATTAGGGCTTGCAGAGAGAGACAGAGAAAAGGGAATCGCTATTCGACTCTTGGGGTTAGGGCTTGCAGGTCGGACGGAGGACCCCCAAAAGGTAGATTTACTTCTCATTTTCCATTAATTTCCATCTTATGCTTTCGTTAACATAATTTGTGGGATTATTAACTCTTTTAAATTGGGTACATGGGGGTTATAACAAGAAAACTCTATTTGTATACGCGCAGGGGCGCTAATCCAATGCATTTCTTGTAAAATTCAAGTTTATAAAGGAAGTTCCCATGGCCAAGAAATCTGTAACCCAGCGGAGGCTAACAAAGCTTGATGTCTACCTTTACATACCCAATATAATTGGTGGGTAGTTCATTTTTTTGGCACCTTTTTTATTTTGTTATTTTTTGGGTTATTTGTTCTTACCAAGTATGTTAGTTTCAGGCTACATTGTGAAGTTAGCTAGAATTGAATGATTTTTTCTTTTTTCTAAGTGATTCTGTGGTGACCGCGAATGCAGGGTACATAAGGGTTCTTATGAACTGTTTTGCCTTTGCCCAATGCTTCTCCAACAAACAGCTCTTCTCCATTCTGTATTTTGTCAGGTGGGAAATGATACCTTTGAAGAATTCATTAAAGTTGAGTTTGGATTTGTGGATTTAAAAGTAGACATTTGCATTTCAATTCATCACTGGATTTGAAGGCTTGAAAGAGAGGGTAGGATGGGTTTCAAATAAAAAATAATTATTTTCTTTTCATATTCGCCTCTTTCTTATTTAGAGTAAAGATTTTCTATCCTCCAGAAAGAGTGTCAAAACTTTCTATTTTTTTTTTTGTTTTCTTTTCTAAACATTTGATGCAAACAAAGTAAGACTATAAAACCTTAGCCATATTTTTTCACTGCCTATGCTGGGCATAATATGTGATTAATTTGCTATTTCAGCTTTGTCTGTGATGGGATAGATGGTTGGTGCGCTCGCAAGTTTAACCAAGGTATGAGATTTTATGTAGCTTCTGTTTTTCTACTTTTATCTGAAGAATTGTGTTGGTTGTATATGCATATATACATTTGTAGAAACAAATTGTTTGGATGCTCAGTATATCTTATCAAATGATTATTATCAGCAGAATCTAATTAATGCAAATATGCAAAGTCATTTGGCCTTCGCCAACTATTTTCCTTTTATTTATATCGGGGGATTGCATTCCTTCACACTGACTCATACACCAGACATGTTGCCTCTGACTTAGACTGTTATCCAATTATATGGTTATACAGAGTTGGAAAATGTTGGTACAAATACATTTCTAATAATAGATACAGGTATTATTTATTAGGGATTTCAGGATACTATTGATATGAGCTTTCTTATTTGGGGAGGTCAGGAATTACATTACTGAAGTGCTGTCATTGTTTTCTTTGCCTGATTGATAGTATTTAAGAATTTTGTTTTTTGGCTTATATGATTCAGTTTGCTTACTCCCTAATTTGAGCAGAAATTTTTAATTGATTGGTAAGAAATTACTCAAAATTTATCATAAGATTCATTTTTTTTTTTCACTTCCTGGTTCAGTTTCAACCTTTGGAGCTGTTTTGGACATGGTAACAGATAGGTAGATCTCTCTCTCCCTCCTTCTCTTCCCACCCTCCCTCCACGTCCTCCTCCTCTCTCCTCCTCCTCTCCCCCCTCTCCTCTTCTCTCCCTCTCTCTCTTTCATGCACACGCAGACATACATATGCTCACACATGTGCACGTGTACAAGAAACAGATACTAATTTCAGGTATTGCATGAACAATTTTGTATTCCACATTAACCTTCAACATGTGTCTTGTATCTCAGGATAAGCACTGCATGTCTCTTGGTAGTTCTTTCACAAGTGTACCGGTAAGTCATTTTATCTCTAGTGTACATATTTCTATTCCATATCTGCGAGTTTACCTTAGCTTCTGTTGGGCTTTCAATGCAGGCCTGGCTTGGTTTTCCTCTCATTGCTTGCCTTAGATATTGCTAGCCACTGGCTACAGATGTACAGGTAATTGCTTCTAGTTCTGTTAACTCGGTCTATGGATGAACATGGTTATTTGATCCATGAGAGAAGTTTCTTTTGCTAACATGACATTTGTTTGCAGTACTTTCCTATTAGGCAAGGCTAGTCACAAAGATGTGAAAGACAGCACTAATCGGCTTTTCAAAGCATACTATGGGAATCGGATGTTTATGGCTTATTGTTGCGTAGCATGTGAGGTAATTGTAACTTGGTTTCCTTTTTATTAACAGAATTTTTCAATAGCTGTAGGTGGTACTCTGATCCCAATTTAACTGTTTATTTTGCAGGTTCTTTATATAATTCTATTTCTTCTTGCAAAGAACGAGACTGAGAATTTGGTTGATGTAAGTGCTGTGGTTATTTTAGGATATAAAAGGGGAATTGCGGATTAGTTTGGTTTCTAAATTTTCCCTCGTTCAGGTTTTAACGGGTCTTGCAAAGCATATTACACCCCTTTCCGTTCTAGTTGGTTTGAGTTTATTTGGATGGGCGGTCAAACAAGCAGTGAATCTTATCCAGGTAATCATAATACTTCTGTGTTAAAACTTTCGAACTAACTGAGGGCTGTCTGTTTGCGGGCTGTCTGTTTGCAGTCTGAACATGAAGAATGTTTGTGTTCAGAAATAATGAGAAAAGTTGTGATCAATTGATGAGCAGTTTTTGCATTATGCTTTCTTGTAGCTCATGCCTTCTCGGCTCCTCCATTTGCAGCATAATATGATAAGTCTGCTCTTTTTGTTAGGGACTTAAGATGAGAACAAAAGCTCATACTCTATTAATTTGGTAGCTGTAAATGTAGTGTTAGTGATGGTTCCTTTGGTAGTCTGGAGCAAACCGTTGATATAAAAAAGCCCACTGGTTTGTTTCACTCATACTCTTTTAAGTTTTCTAGTTTGTCTTCCAAATGTTATTTTAAAGTGTCATTCATCTAGCTCACATTCTTTTCCGAGTCCCAAGTCATCCATCCTGCCTGTTACACCTCAAAAATTTATATTCTTTCTATCTGCATTATTTTGAATTGAATTTCATAATTACAGTTGAAAACGGCAGCAGATGTGTGCGTGCTTCATGATATCAACAAAAAGCAGAGCCCGTGATGATACCAATTTCTATGACCGGAGATTCATTCTGCATTCAGCTTTGCTTCTGTTCAAATGGTAACTGTGGTTGATGGGATTACTTTATTGTGGTGATACATAAAGTGATGAAAGAATTCTAGTGCCTTTCTTTCATTGATTTAATTTTCCTTTTGAGAGAACAAATTAGACAATTGGACATCTTTTCTTAATTTTAAAGGAAAAAAGAAATTACCGCACCACTTCCTATCTTGCCAACTTACTGCTTTACTGATTTGTTAATTGCAATGATGATAAGCTTTGAATTTGGATATGCATTTCCAGGCTTCCAGCACTTTGCACTCACCTGATTTGTGTCCAGGAGGAGTCGGAGTTGACAACGCTGTACTAATGCCCCTTCAATTCTAACGCATCAATCCAAAATTGTTCGTCGTTTTGAATGTGTTTCTATGCTCGAGTGCTTATGCGAGTTTTACAAATTTGGAAGGAGCAATGTCTTAACTTTCACTTTCACTTTGAAGGCATTGCTTATAACTCAATCTAGGCTTGCTTATTTTATTAAGTGACTAAATCGTCTGTTTTGGGCTCCTCTGAACCCAAAAAAAAAAAAGAATAGAAGAGACGAATGAAAACTTGCATTTCTGAATAATAGACTTGTTAACATCATTCTGATAAAAAAAAAAAAAAAAAAAGAAGACTTGTTAACATCAGTAGTGAGGACATTTCAATCAAGGGGATTCCCAACTGCTACCTCTAATCACCGCTCCAGCACCACTCCAGTCTATTTGTTGCCATAAAAGCCCCATCCTCATTCATTTTGAATTTCCCAGGCATAGGTCTCCTCCAATTCGTGCTCTGCCTATTCTGCATTCCTCCATCCTCCATAGCAGGGCGGCGAGCCATATGAAACTCAGAAAGTAAACTAGTTCCACTCTAAAAGGAAGAAGCAGCAGTTTCAGCTGCCTTAGACTACAGCAGCAGTTACAGCTCCCTTAGAATACACTGCTCCATTACGATCCTGCCAAAACCGCCAAGATGCCATGGCAAAAATTTCCCTTTTTATCTGATTTCAGAATAGGGAAGGCATGAGAAACCAAGTCAAATTGACCTTAGCGTAATCTTTCATATACTAAATACACAACTCACATCCCCATAATTGATAGCTGCTATGAACAAATGCTGCAACAAAATAGGATAAAGATTACCCATTTAAATTTTCACATAAAGCAAATTAAACCAATCTGATATCTACCATAAAAGAATTACATTTGGTAGAAAGGTTGCCCTCTATCTTAAACCTGGGAAAATCTTTCAAAATAAAATAGGATGGTGCTCTCACTGCGCATCTAAACAAATCGCATAATTCTTCTAAGATCCTTATCTAAACACTCGGGAAGAAGCCTGCAAAACGTGAATCACCATGACTCCGTCAAAAAGTTAATACAGGCTATACCCGAAGAACTGGCTAATGATTATGGCAAACCCAAGAGCAATTGCAACCAGTGAAGAAGCCCATGTCAGTTTCTCTGTTATTCTCGGAACTCTGTCCTTCAATGCCTGACTACATGAGCCTATAAAGACCGTATAGCTTCCCATTGCAACTACGGTGCCAACTAAAAACATAACCAGAAATGCAGCACCAGCAACACGTGATGGCAATGCAAGCGCGGGCAAGACCATCATCAATGCATCTGGCTGCAGCCCATGGACAATTCCGGTGGCAAAGGTAGCAAAACCAATCTTCTTCTTCCCAATAGTAGGGGTTTCTAGAGATTCATATACACTAACATCACACTCTCCATTCTCTAGGGCAACACAAGGACTTGGGACTTCGGAAGCTTCCTTAATGCCCATAGCACCAATTACCAGAAGAGTAAGGCCCACAACTCTTGTGCCCCATGTTCGGATAATTTCAATGTGAAGCCGATCCTTCAGCAGTAGAAATATTAGGCCAAAGATTACCTGGCCAGCATCATGGCCACATCCCCATAGGGCTCCAACTAAAGCACTTTCAATGCGGGTACGCCCAATTGAAAGTGGAGCCAAAGCAGCTAGGTGATCAGGTCCTGATAAAGTGTGTAAGCAACCAGCAAAGAAACCGGTCCATGCACTACTGAGTAACTCAGTCTGGATTAATCTTCCACCAATAGCAGCAGCTGAGCTACCTGTCTTTGTTGCAGTTTGGAAGGATGCAAAAGCTGCTGGTGCAAATGCTGGTTGTATTAAGATCAAAACAAGAGCAGAAAGCGCAACAAATGCCCCAGTGGGGATGGCCTGAACATATTAGGAATATAAAAAGTAAGTAATCTGCTAAAATAAATAGATTAAATGTCACATATGCAAAGTGAAATTGTACTAGGGATTTTTCCCCCTTTAATTTTTAAAGAAAATGTCACTGTAACTTCTAAATGTCATGTTGATGGTAGTAGGCTACTAGTTGTAAACTAAGTACAAAAGTAACATGTATAACAGTGACACTTGTGTCGACAGTATCACCTACATTCCTACTCCAATCCATGATCTCTAAAGTGACTCTCTGTTAAGATTCTGCTGTTCTCTTCTTTAAAAAGTTCCCTGAGGGTGTAACCAAGTACCAAAAGAAATACAGTTGAACTGCTGACAGTTTTGATAATAGCTGTTATGAGACATTGCAAGCGTGCAATGATCCATCCAATTTGAAGATCTTGCTTCCCAATAGCAATAAGGATGTCAAACTTTCAATAAAATATTTGATACTTCATAATAAGAAGCAGAAAATGTTTTAAAAACTGAAACATAAACTCAGCTGCATTGATTTTTTCTCATTCTACCCTAAAGCAATCATTTGGAAATTTCAAAATTTACCCGTGAAGTTTTGCAAGTAATAGGATAATCCATAATATTAACTGTTAAGGTAAAGGATAACACCAGAAAATTGCTAAAGTACTCACACTTGAAGTACCTATTGAACTCGGGTCCAATACTATACTAAACTTCAGCGTTGCGAAGAAAACATCGGAGACCAACAAAAGCATCCGTACCTATACTAGGCTTCACCATGACCGATTTAATGTTGTTCAAGCACTAATTTTCTTGAAACCTAATGAGCTAACCTAAACCAATTGACTGCCAAGTACATCTGTGGGTTTCCTTCATTTGTCCATATATTCTGAAGTCCCCCATAAAAAGTTTTGCTGCTAGTTCCTAGTGATAAAGTTTCAGCCCTAGGCCTCGACGGCCATGTCGACCAAGCTATGCTAAATTTGAAAAAGTATAGAGATTTGAAAGTTAGATAAACAAGATATTAATTCTCTGCGAGGAACCATAAAATAAACAGGTAGATAAACAGAGATTATAATGCAACAAATAAGGCTGCTACCTAAACTGGATGTCAGAAATTGGAGAGTGATGGGGTTTACAATTTCATAAAGTTAAACTGCATATTCTAAAATACAAAAACCATGACACCTTTACAGATGAAAAATAACTACATTGGATTTGGGGGAAAAAAAAGGAACATTCCATCACCCCTCAGTCCAAATTGTTCCCATTTTCTAATTCATCTGGAAAACTACATCGCAAGAAAGCAACTCCAAAACATGATCGTAGCAAGAACAACAATTAAAAACCAAAAATTGAACAAAATAAAAATCATATCTTTTTTTCCAATTTCTTTCATTTATAGAAGAGATCGATAATACCTTGCGTTGTTGAGAAGCCCCAGCTGCGATCTGATTGGCAATATCGGATTTTTTCTCCGACCCATTTGACGGCCCGGTCTGGTTCGACAAGAGAGCCGGGAAAACATCCGACGATGATGATGATGAAGAAGAAAATGAAGTGGGGTTTTGATGTTTGCAGGAAAGTAAGCTGACCTGTCTGAGACTTGGGGGTCGTTGAGTGACAAAACTGAGTTTGGCCAAACCAAAACGAGCGAGTTGAGGGAGAAAATGTGAGGGTTTTAGATGGAGTTTCAAAGGGGTTGGGGATGAAGAGGACAGAAGCCTTTCCATGGCTTCTCTCTCCCTCTCTCTTTTGCCGTCTCAGTATCAGTTTCTGCCTCTTTGTTTGTGAGTAAAGATTTTAGATTTGGAGGTAAAGAATTTGCAGAGAGAGGGAGAGGGGATGTGGTGAAGGGTTGAACTCAAGATAAGCTCTGCCCTCAAAACAACCAGAAGGTTTAAATTTTAACTGAAAATCGAAAATCAAATATTGTATCATGAGGGAATCTGAATTTTAATATTGGATATTGAGCTTGCATAACTATTTTGAATTATTAAACAAAAAGTCGAGCACTACCTTTTATAAAAGGTTGCTGCAAGTTCTTTGTCGACCTAAATAATGCTTTCTCTTGTCTACCTAATTCATTGCCCAACCACATTATTGACCAAAGAAACCAAAGTATTTAGGAACCTTATAAAAGTACTTGTCATATTTATGATTTATTACTCACTTCTATTTTTGAGGAAAAAAAAAAAAAAAAAAGAGACCTCCAAGCTTTTCTTTTTCTTGTGTTTGTTAGCTTTCACTATCTCGATCTTTAACCACTATTACAATTAAACTGTATTTTTCATCATTTTGAAAAATAAAATTATGTGTATTTTTTTTGGGGAATACCAAAAGACTGATAATTCATTTATAAAAGAAAATACAAATTAAAGATAAATTAAACCCCCAAAGTTGACAAGCTTGGGTATTTAGGGTGTGTTTGGATGAAATTTTTTAATATTATTAAAAATTTATCAAATAATGAAATTTAAATGACTAGAAATTAGTTTTCTAGAATTTATAAAGTTTTATGTTCGGTTAATGTAAAAGTAAAATAAAATTTAAACATGTAGTTTAATGTTTATATATAAATGGTAGTTATAAAAGTGAGATTTTGGAAATGACACATTTTTTATATGCAATTTAAACTTAGGATTTGTGGCTTTTTATTTTTTTAGAATCTTAAACTTCTATATTTATACATCTAAACAAGAGAATTGGTACATTGAAAATTTGAAATTCTAATTTTTTTTAGCAAATCCCATTTTTTTTTCTCATCCAAACACACCCTTAGTGATCAAGTTCAATAATTAACAAATCAATTTGACAAGAATCTCATACAAATAATACGACTATAACCCCTATGCATTGTAAGATTTCATAAGAAATAAAAATGTAGCACTATATCTAGCCCCAATAAAGATAGACTCCATTATGAGCAATATGCTATCTAACCTAAAATATTCATTTTGAGACTACATTTGGAGTTACATCCACCACAAATACCATTCCAAATGTAGCCTCCCATTGTGAGTGGCCTAACAACAGGTATTGTGAAAAGAAATTTCATTAATACCTTATTCCCTAGCTAATCCATTATCGCAAAATTGATAATGAGATTATTGATTTAGGTAGTGTAGACACATTAAATGATTACCTATTAACAAGTAAATGAGAATTATGAGAATCACTAGTGCTAAGTAAATGTGCCCTAAAACATTGATTTGAATATGCATTGTTGATGTAATAAATGGACCAACTAGTCCGTGAAGACCGCACACACATAAAGAATATGAGATGCATGTGATTCACCCAAATCGGGGTACTTCCACTGTAGTATATTCCTCTCATTAGTAATAATAGTATTTGTATATGATACATTAGCCATTAAGCCTTAGCGGAAGACTAGATTGTAGAGAGCTGAGAGATCTTAGTCTAGAGAGAGAGAGAGAGAGGAACTTGTATTATGAGGGAGGATGGCTCCCTATTTATAGGCAATTACCTAGGGTTAGATCATGGGCACCAAATGTGGGCTTGGTACATGGGCCTTCTTCATGGACTTTAATAGTGGTCTTAGTCTTGTTCCAAGTGGCATTCCATACCGTGATAAGCCTTGATAGTGGGCGGGGCTTGGTCCAAGTTGTAACAACCCAAAAATTTGAGACAAGTAAATTTGGGGAAATTAAATTGGACATTACTATTTTGACTTTATAAGGTCAAATGTTGACTTTTTGTCCTGGACAATTTTTGGACACTTTGTACGTAGGCCTCCAAATTCTAAATCCGTAGATAGGTGGCATGTTAGAACCGAAGATCATATCGGTTCGATACGAGTCAAAATTGACCAAGGGCATTTTGGTAATTTTGGCATAAAAAGGTATTTTGGTAATTTTTCATAAGAGATATTGTATGATGGTGACACTTGTTTAGAAAGATATGGTATTTTCCCTCATTTATCTCTTCCACTAACTTAGTCCATATATATATATATATATATGAGTGTTTATTGGGTGATGAGGTTAAGTGGAGAGAAATTGAAAAAGAAGTCAAGAAAGAAAAATGAGAAACGAGAGATAGAACTAGCTAGGGAGAAAGAGAGAAGAGGAAAAAAATGAGAGGAGATGTACTGAGGAAAAATTGTAGAGATGGAGAGATGGAAACCTCCAGACCCGAAACCCGAAAAACCGAAAGGAGGGAATCGACCACATTACACAATTGATAGTGGTCGGTTCACACTTAACACTTGTGCCTTCATAGGACAAGTCCCCAACCCACTTGGTCCACTGACCAACGCTGATAGACTACAAAGGCCCTGCCCTAACACCTACATCGGTTAGTTAGCAGATGAACATGTCGAGCACACAAAACGTACACACTATAGCCTTTTAATACTCTGACCATGTCAAAAAATAATTACAAGTGCAACACTTACATTTTTTACCTCTACTCCTCCTATCAGCACCTCACCTTGATCGAGCCCCTGGGGGACTGAGGGACATTCACCGGGTTCCACAACTCATGAGGTTTGTGCAACATAAGTCCTCGATCGAGGCAGATGCCTAAACACTGGGAACATTTCCTAAGGCATGGGCTCAAAATAATACCAAGCTTTAAGACTACTTTTACAGACAAACTGGCATACATTTTTTCTAACTTAAATACGTGTCGACCAAACACATTGTCGGTTAGTCTACAAAGGCATACACCTATCCAAACCGAACCCCACATCAGTCAGTTTTACTTAACGTACATTTATTTAAATACATACAAATTGTTCACACCTTTGGTCGGATCACACTAGCATACATTTATTTAAATACACAAAAACCAACCACACCTTCAGTCAGACCACACGAGTATACATTTACCAAAATTTTAGGGTAATTTAACCACAAAAAATTGAGTTTTCAAAATCCCCAATCTAATGCCATCACTGTAGAAAGCGAAAACCTAGCAAGGTCGACATCAAGATTCAATTCCTTTTCCAACTACTACAATCTCAAAGCTCTTCCACCTGAAAATTCATTTTCACAATAATCTACACCCATCAATGATTCTTCATCCCGAAAGCCCAAGCGGATCAAATCCTCATCTAGATAATCTTCTTCGACCTCATCTTTGACCTCACCTGCAATAATCGAAGTCTAAGGCACCCCTAAGCCATAATCATAATTTAATCATGCTTTTAAGGTGCCCAATTGATGCCATCCTTTGCCTCCTTGACATCGTCCACACCATACTATTTGACTCTACTGCATCGAGACTATTCTATTGATAGGTCAGAACCATCACGATTATGATGATGGCGATGAGGATGAACACCAACTCCGTTTTTTTTCTTAGGGAATTTATTTTTGGTTTCAAATTTAGGGGAGATATGATGAATTGTTTGCTTAGTATTTTTTTTTGTTCCAAATTTGGTGTAGATCTAATGAACTTGTAATTCTCTTAAATCTTCACTATTTAAATTTTCTTTTATGACTTTTTTTATTGGAGATTTTCTGATTTGATGGTGGCTCTTCTTCTTACAAGCCTATCCATACCATTACTTAACCCAACTACTTGTCCTTGATAACAGCTATGCAGCTATTCCACTCCCTGCTGGGGAAGGTTCACTAGGTCATTTTCATGGCTGCATAGGAATTTTGGTTTTGGGTCCGTATGACTGCTTCAAGGAAACAGAGGCAGGATCAGACGTAGCTCTCGAAGAGTAGCTTCCAGGCGATAGGGAAAAGGTCGAGTGCCATCGATATCATGGTAATGCTGGAGGTAAGATCAGATGGCAAACAAATACTTGCAACGACGAAGGGCGTGGGGTAGAAATGCAGAACGACGTTGTCGTGGATTTGGATGGTAAGGGAGGAAGGGTCTAAGTGGATGATATTTTGGATTTGGATGGATTTTATATTTTTTAATTTTTAATTTTTTGGATTTTGGATTTTGGAATTTGATGATTGAATATTTTGGTTATTCATTGGTGTGGGTTTGAGCGAGAGAGGGAGATGGAGATGATGAAGATGATGAGGATGATTGATGATGACAATGAGGAATATGAAGATAATGAGGGATGATTAATGAATATTTTGAGGATGCATTCTAGAATTGGGGAAGAGGAAAAAGGGAAGAAGAAGAAAAAGGGAAGAAGAATAAAAAGGGAAGAAGAGAATTGGGGATAAAATAAGGACATGACAAAATTACCCTTCTAAATTTGGTCAAATCATGAGTTGACTAGACAAAGAGTTGCCGCATCTATTTTCAATGACAATTTCGATGGAGAACTTAACAGAGGTAGTAGTTTGTTGATAGCCATATAGTTTGAGTATCCAAATGAATTTTTTTCATAGTTTGGGTATGAATTTGTAGTTATCCCTATTGTTTGGGGAGTTTTATGTAGTTTGTCCTAATTTTTTTCTTTTTAAATTTTGATAGAAATCATTAAGAAAATTAATTGGATGACAATTGAATTTTGAACTTTTTTGTGTCTTGTCATCAAATTATTTTTTCTTGATAATGTTTGGTAGACTCTAGTTGTATTTTAATGTTTTAATATATGAGGTAAACATTTTCAGTAGGATAATATTAGAGAAATTATATTTGTATATTATATTTATAAATTACATGTCAATACAAAAGAGTCCCATTAATATAAGGGCAATGCTATTTGGACCCTCTAAATTGACCACATTTAGTGACCATGTTGATGTGTCAATCAATGAATGGTCTAATATAAATATAAAATAATTTTATTTATTAAAATAATACCATTGGGGAAATCAACACGGTCACTAAATGTGGTCAATTTAAAGGGTCCAAATAGCATAATTCTTAATATAAATGAGATTTATTTATATTAATGTATAATTTATATTTCTAATATTTTTCTTCGTATTAGTTCCGATGTATTTTACTAGTGAAATCGATGATATATATGTTACTATTGAAATTGACGATATATATATATATATATATATTACTAAGTTCTATACGTCTTCCCAAACTCTTTTTTTTTTTGTTCGAATGTCTTCCTAAACTCTAAGAAATAAAAACACACAACAATTTATAGAAATTTATGGCCTGAATTTGTCCACAACAGCCCTTTGAATACATAAGTAGTAGGCTTCACATCCAATCTCCATGCCATTTCCTGGTGCCGAAAGGACGCACCAACCTTACTTAATATTGTCATTGTCATGGCCAAAATTCGCACCAACGTTACTTAATATTGTCATTGTCATGGCCAAAATTCGCACCAACGTTACTTAATATTGTCATTGTCATGGCCAAAAATCCACCATGAAAGCTTGGCCTAGCCTTCCATTTCCAATATTAATAGACTTGTCAAATACTTGATGGTTGACAGACTTTTCCTCATGGGGGTTTGAACTTTCAAACTTTCCCTCTGTTAATGCATAATTAGTGTGTTTACTTTGTTTCTTCATGGGGTTTGAACTTTCAAACTTTACCTCTGTTAATGCATAATTAGTGTGTTTATTTTGTTTCTTCGAGTTTAAACAATTACCCCTGGCTGTTGATGCATAATTAGTGTGTTTACTTTGTTTCTTCAAGTTTAAACAATCACTACAGACGTGGACGTACTAATAATATTCATTAGAATATGGATGCCTTTTTTTTATTCAAAGAGAGCTTCATTAGTAAGAGGAAAATGGAGGAAATACACTGAGTGAGTGCACCATAGGCCGGCGGTGCTTTCAGCTTCATTAAAACCCTTATCATAAAATCTAGCTAGTCGGAGAGAAATCCAATGAGAAAAAAAGAGTACCCCCAAACAAAACCAAGATAAAACAACAACTATCCATCAATGTACCTAGCTAACAGTGGCGTTAACCAATGGATAAACATAGGACCCCAACCTGTTTGTTCATGAGTCCGCCTCCCCTCCTGCGCTAGGTGGTGAGCAACAAGGTTCGCAGTTCGGGTCACACAAGTAAGAGACTCAAGAGGAATCTGGATAGCCTCTATTATGGATTGAACCTCCTAAGCTACAAACCCCACCGGTGTCCAAAGATGCTGAGCTGATTTGATGACACAAACTATCTCTAAACACTGTCTCCACGATCACATTCTGCAACCCCAACCACAGTACCTGTAGAAGACCCTGAAGGATTGCCACAACCTTAGTGGCAACCACAGATTCACCCGGAAGTCCTGGCCTAGAGAAACCAGCCACCAACACGTCATCCGAATCCCTGAGCACCCCACTCACTCCCCGTTGAAGAATGTCCACACTGACCGCATCATCACAATTATGCTTCCAAGTCCCCTCCACATGCTTGACCCACCTAGGCACACACCTAAGTGGAGCCCCCAAAAAGTCCTAGGGAAGGCCAGTGAATTCCGAGTATGATACCATTGTTGCCTCATAAATCTCCTTAGCATTCTGGGCTCGCAAATCATATACCACTTTATTCCGCCAATTCCAAACAGTCCAGCAGACAAAAGAAATTGCCTAATTGCGAAGATGATAAAATGAGTATAAGCAAAAACAAAAAGATCAATATAAACCCCGGTAGAAGGGAATCCCGTTAGTGGGAGATCAGTGAGTCTCCAAAATTTTTGACTATGTTTATAGGCCCAGAAGGCATGAAAGGCATCCTCCATGTGCTTCCCATAACGACTACACAAACCAAACATCATCTGTAATGACCCATCCCAGAAATCGGGATTAGATTAGTTGTTAATAATGGATTAGTGACGTTAATCGGGGATTAGTTGGATGTGTTCAGACAGACGGCGCAAAAATGACGATTTTGCCCCTAGAATGGGCAAAAATGTTGACTTTTAGTTCGGGCGGTCAAATGGACTTTGACCGATGACCGTGATGTAGTTCGGGACGTCACGAGTTCATAGACAGGTGGCACGTCCAATTCCGATATCTGAGAAAAAAAGTTATGATGTTCGGAAGTTCGAGGGCATGTTCGTGATTAAGGTAAAAGAGGGAATTTGTTGACTTTTTACACGACAACTACTTTTCACATAATTCGAGGACCGTTAGGAAGGTCTCGAGTCCCTGACTCCAACGACAGGCGGCATGTAGCATTTGGAGCGGGAAGTAGAATTACGGGTCTAAGTTTGTGAAGGGTAAAACGGTAATTTGGACATTAGAGGGGCAAAATGGTCTTTTGGCGATTGAAACCATCAGGTGAGGACACCTAGACAGAATGGATTGGATATGGGAAAGCTGAACCACAGAATTGAGGACACCTGTCCCCTCCCCAGAGGCTTCTAGCTAAATCGTCTCACACGTTTTTTTAGTTTTAAAATTGGGTTATCGATCAACTGAGAAAGCAGAGACAGAGTAAGCAAAAATCGTCCTGCTACTGTGTACGTGAGTCGTGGGAGTTCATGGGATTTGTGAGTGAGAGTTTAGAGAGGTGTGGTGATTGAGGAAGTGAGAGTACGGTGAGGTGGTGTTGGGCTGCCATGAGGGCCACCGTGGGCGGTGGCTTCGACTTTGAAAAACAGAGAGGGAAGTTTAATCTTGGATTCAAGCTCCTCAAAACTACAAAAATTTCTTATGATCTGAGAACAAACATTGGAAAAGAAGATGGGATGAAGGTATTAGACTCGACTTCAGGGCTTGAAATAGACGGTAAGGTAAAACCTAGTAAAAGCTCCGTTTGAATTCGATTATGGTAGGTTGCCCTCTGTGGATTAACAATCACACTGGTTGACGGGAAGTGGTTTCTAGGGGTTCCAGGAACGTTTTGGGATCGAAAACAGAGATGAAAGTTGACTGGAGCCGTGGAACCACGATGGAGGATAGTTGGAGGTTGCAGGTGGTTCAGACAGGTATCATTCAGGCCCTATTTTTCATATTATAAGATCATAGATCAATAGCAAAATCACCTAAGGAAACTATAGGACTAAAAAAGGAAAGAATTGGAGTTGAATTGGATGAAGAATAAAGACGAACCGCCCACGCCGGTGCAGTTGAACCGGCCGGACCGCTGGACTGGTCTGAACCGGTCGACTGTGGGTTGAAGAAGATGAATAGTGTCACGCGTGAGGCCCACGCGTAGCCCCTTTGGGCGGCGCGTGTGGGCGCGTGGCACACATTTTGAGGAAGGTTCCAACATGACTTTTAAATTATTTGATGTAACGAACATTTTGGCGTTGGTTTCGAGTCGATCAGACATCATCTCGATATGTTTCGGGCTGTCCGAAAGTTTTAGGGCCCGGTTAAAAATAGTCAAAAATTAGGGAAAATTACGGGGCTTTAGTAGAAGCTTAATGAAGTAGTTAGTGACCTTATCATGGAATTTGGACAGGTTAGGGAAAGCCGGTGATAGCAGATTAGCTGGGAAAGCATTAGTGCGCGCGTATCGAGGCGACAACGCTATGGTCTGTGAGTGGACTTTGTTTTCTAACTCTTGATGCATGCATATATGTTTTTATATGTTTTCTATACGTGATGATATGATTTGAGTTATGATCTTGATAGTTTACGATTTTGGCACGGTTTTCGAGGTATTTACGATTTTGCACGTTTTACGAGATTTGACGGATGTTGTGATTTAAACCCTGTTTAAATGATTTGATGTTGGGATTTGAAATATGATTTAATATCAATGATTTAAAAATGGATTTCGGAAAGTGATTTCGGGCTTAAAGCTCAGTTCAAAAAGTGGTTTTGAGAAACGTGATTTTGGGTTTTGGAATCGGATTTTCGGATGACGATTCAGGATTCGATTTGGAACTTGAAAATGGATTTTCGGGTTGGGTTCGGAATGGTTATTCCGGATGCTAGCTTACGGAATGATGGTTTCGAACTCGGATTTGGAAATGGATATAGATATGAGTTCTGGGTTTGGATTCGGGATCCTGAGGAGATTGCAGATTCGGATTCGGTAATGGAAAATGGTTTTCAAATGGTTTACGAATTGGATTTGCTGGATCTGGTTATTAGGTTTAAAGACCCGGATATGATTATCACAGGGGCGGGCCCAGATTGGGTTTAAAGACCCGGATTGAGTTTAAAGACTCGGGAGTTTAAAGACTCGGATATATTGATTTTCCCCCGTATGCCTATTGAGTTTAAAGACTCGGGAGTTTAAAGACTCGGATTCTATTGAGGCCTGGATTGAGTTTAAAGACTCGGATAGATCCAGCAGGTTCGATGGATGGATATATGGTTTTAAATGTGTTTGGATTTCACTGAGTTTTGATGTTGTTTGGTTTTCGATAACGGTTTTTCGATGTTTTGGGCACTGCCCGGATGATATGGCTTTGATGGTTTTGGGATGAGGCCCGGGGTTTAAGAAAAAGGAAACTGTGTTTGGTTTTTCTTACATGGTTGCTTATCCTGAATATTGAATGGTTTTATGACATGGACTTGATATGCATGCATTGGTTTTTAATTGGAGGTTATAAATGTACTTGTTTTATGAACTGTTTTTAAACGTATACTTTAATTTTGTCCACTCACATTCTTTTGTGTTTTCGATACCCTCCAGGTTGTTGCGGTACGGGCTGCTAGTCGAGAGAGAGATAGAGACATCACACGTGTGATCCACAATAGAGTCTGCACACTCGGGAAGCCAGAAGCTTTTGGACGGTCGGATCAAAAATCCCTTGTCCGACTTACGTGTCACATGGAGGTTGGACGTCGGTTTAACCTTCGTGTCATGCGTAAGTTAGACGGGAGCAAGACTTAACCCTTAATCCTGGGGGATTGGGGGTGGGTCCTGTCATCATCACTCTACGAGCTACTAAATTACAGGTCGTAGGCATGATTTCAGAACAGGCCCGCCAACAAAAAAATCTTTAGCTTATTCGGGACCCTCAACTTCCACAAGTGTTTCTAGAGCACCTCACATTTCCCAGCCGCTGAGCGCTCCCCCCCACCATCGACATTCACCATACCCATAGTAAAATCTATATGGTATCTCGACTTCACTGTTTATTTCCTAGATTTAGAATAAAACCAATAGCACCCATCAGAGAAAGAAACTTGAGATGGAAGGGGAATGCTAAAAATATCTCGGATATCCTCCCTACAAAAAAAGAGGTCTCTAGAAGCTCTAGATTCCACCCACCACTAAGGTGAATAAAGGATGACACCCTTGCATCCTCCAAAAGGCCCCGATTCAAAATAGGCTAAAAGGTCCTAGGACCTGGAATCCACCTGTCATGGAACACACTAATCGACTCCCTATTTCTGACTCGGCAAACCAAGCCCTACTTGATTACCTCACGCCCCCAGATAATAGATCGCCACACATAGGAAGGAAAAGATCCAACCTCAGCCTCCATAAAATCACAATCCGAATAGTACCGAGCTTTCATCATTCTAGCTACTAGAGACATAAGATGCTCCAGGAGCCTCCAAGCCTACTTTGTCACCATTACTTGATTGAAAAGCTTAGAACTCTTAAAATCCAACCTGTCCTTAACCTTAGGCTGACATAACCTATCCCAACTCATCTAGTGGATGCTTTTCTTCCCAGGTTTACCCCACCAGAATCTGGTAATCTTAGCTGAGAGCTCATGTGTCACGATCCAACTCATCTAGCACCATATTGTCCGCTTTGGGTCCAGCTCTCACAGTTTTGTTTTTGGGAACTCACGTGCAACTTCTCAGTAGGTTATATTTTTTAACTTGTCCCCCTCCTTCATATCGCATTTATAGATTCAAAAGCAGCCGGAATGTTATTAGTAATTAAACAAGAAGGCACAAAAGCCCCCTGATAGTCCGAAATCATCTTAGGAATCATAATCTTCAGTCTGTTAACAATGGTTTTAGAAATATTCTTATAAATTACCATATCTAAAGTAATAGGGAGAAAATCAGTTACCTTAATTGGCGAGTCACCTTGGTAAAGAAAGAGATCATGGTGTGATTGGAGGATTGAACACTCGCCCCCTTATTGAGCATAGTAAGGCAGAAGGTCGACACATCATTGCCCACAACTTCCCAGAACCATTGGTAGAACAAAGTAGGTAGTCCATCCACCTCCGGAGCTTTAGTTGGGCACATACTCGCATGGGTCGTCTCTAGCTCCTAGCGTCCAAAGGGTCTCTCCATGTCCGCAATATCCTGAGGTCTCAACACTATCTAAACTTCCCAAAAAAATCGTGCTCAAATCAGCCATCCCCAAGGTAGCAAATAACCCATCAAAATAATGAATAAATTCCTGTTCAAGTTCCATATCCGTGGACTTCCAAACTCCCTGATTGTCCATCACCCCATTAATGAAGTTTCGCTGCCTTTTTTCCTTAGCAAACTCGTGAAAAAATATGGTGTTCTTTTCCCTTTTCTTAAGCCAAGAAACCCTAGAGCGTTTCTGCCAAAGGAGTTCTTCTTGAGATATGAGTTTATCTTATCTAACTAATTAGTTACCTACTAATCCTGAGACAAAGAGGATGAGGGAAAAATTCATCCAGGCGAACTTGGAGCTGCTTAATTTTTTGAGGGATATTGCCCACTATAGCCTTACTCCAATTTCGTAGAACCCCCATCATTATTCTAATCCTCCCTACCATATACCCATCTTCACCCTCCCCCTGGCCAGCCCGACTGGCATCCTTACACTCGTCAGTAGAAACCCATACTTCTTCAAAGAAAAAATGGTGCCGCCCCCCAATTCTAGGCATATTAGAGAGAAGCCTGATCCAAACAAGCAGCCTAAGAGTTCACATGCTAAGTGAAAATTTCCGGAAAATACTGAAGCAACGCCTGGTTAACCACAGATCTATCCAAATGGACTTTCACCAAACTATCACCCTGCTATCTATTTCTCCACGTGATGAACGGAACATTCATTAAACCATAATCCCCCAAGGAAATACTAAATGCATGCATCTGATTAGGGGGCTTAAGCATGCGCCCCTGTTGTTCTTCGAACACCAAAATTTCATTAAAGTTCCCACTTCTCCCCCTACTAGTCAAGGGCTATCACAATCATAATTCAATATGCGTAGATTACCATAAAAACTAGTAAAACAAAAGGGAAAATCCTCCACTCCCTCAATCAGAGCATTAATATGACATGTGGTATAAGAATTTATAGAAACCTGAATACCGGATGCCCATAATAAAGCCAAACCACCACCTATACCTTCCCTGCGAACACAAAAACCCTTTTTTACACCCAAAGAATGCTTCACACTATCCGTTTGTCTAACTATTTTTTTAGTTTCCATAAAAAGAAATTCCTGGTTTCTTGGCCCCGAAGTTCTTCAAGGCCCTCTTCACTCGTGGGCATCCCAACCCACGAACATTCCAACAGAAGAGACTCGTTGCTTGTGATGGGGCGACCCCATCACTTTTATGAACTGATTGCTTACCAGTTTGTCAGAAGAGGCACCCGAGCTCGAAGAACCTGAAGTCCAACTAGAAGACCGACACATTTGGGGGCTTAAATTTAACTGAGAGCACCCCAAAATTGGCTCTCAGTGACCACTATTTCTCGACTGCCCCACCACATGCTTACCCTTATCCAGCGGAGCAACTACACTAGAAACCCCCATAGAAGTGGCTGAAGAAAAACCCTGGTTGCTGCAAACAACATTCGGTAGCACTAGGTCGAACCCCCAAGTCATGCGCTTGGCCAAATCATCAAAGATCTCATGTAAAGGAGTCAACAGACACCTACTGAGAACGTCCTGAATGTGTGGCATCCCACCAATCCTGTCCACACTCCCCTTCAACCGCGTATAACTGACCTCTATAACCTCATTTAGTGGCTCATCACCTACATTCATAGCAAAGTCTAGCCATCTGTGTAACAACCCGTCCCGAATATTGGGATTAAATATTAATTAATTATGGATTTAGAATGACTAATCAAGGATCAGTTGAGAGAATTCGGACGGACGGTGTGAAATGACGATTTTGCCCTTGGGAGTTGAGCAAAAAGTTGACTTTTGAATCGAGCGTTCAAATGGACTTTGACCAATGACCGTGACGTATATCGGGACGTCACGAGTCCTGGACAGGTGGCACGTCGGAATCGGAGGTTCGACAGTGTACCGACCCGTCCCGAGAGCCGGGATTAGTAAAGTGATTAGTAACGGATTAGTGAGCTTATTCAGTGGTTAGTTGGTTGCGTTTGGCCCGTTAGAGTAGAATGATGATTTTGCTCCTGGTTTGGGCAAAATGTTGACTTTGAGTTCGGGTGGTCAATTGGACAATGACCAATAACCGTGACGTAGTTAGGGACGTCACGAGTCCGTAGAAAGGTGGCACGCCCGATTCCGACATCTGAGGAGGAAGTTATGATGTTCGGAAGGTTGATGTCATTACCGTAATTTGGGTAAACAAGTGGGAAAAGTTGACTTTTAGCACGATAGGATTTTTATACGTAGATCGAGGATCGTTCGGTAGATCTCGTCGTCCTGAGTTCAACGACAGGCGGCATGCCTTCATCGGACATTGGACGGGCGAGATACGGGTCTAGAACGGAGAAGGGTAGAATCGTAATTTAGACTTTAGGGGTATTTTGGTCTTTCCGTGTCTTGGGAATTAGGCCAATCAGATAAGGCCAAGTGTACAGTGGAGATTGGGATATTTTGGTTTGGGACCACAGGGATGTGACACGTGGGGTTCGGCTAGAGGTTTCTAGGATTTTGCACGGAGTAAAATTAAACGGGTAGTCGTGTTTGTGTGTGTAGCCGTGTTCGACGAAGAGAGAAACAGAGAGTGAGATTGAGAGAAAATTGAGAGTTGGCCATGTGTGTTGGTGTGTTCTGGTGACTGAGTGAGTGTTTAGAGATCGAGAGATAGGTAGTGAGTGAGTTGTGAGGGCAGCTCGTGTGAGGAAGACTGGTGTGAGGAGAGGGTGAGTTCACGGGAAAACCAGAGAACGGAGAGGGAGTTTGGTGGTAGTGCGAAGCTCAGTGATCAAGTCTATCAAATTGGGCTCGAGGGGAAGCTTGGACGGTTCTGTGGACTCCAGGGAACACGGCGGCGAGCACGGCGGTGTTCGACAGGCAAGTAATTTCTTTCACCCATTTAATTGCTCTGTTTTTTCGTGAAGTTCAATTCGATATTCGTGACGGTAGGGGATGAGTCGAGGTGTTTGGTGAGGTCTGGTGAGTTCAGTAGGTCCCTAGGAGTTGTTTAAGGTCGACACCGTGACGGGGGAGTACACAGGTGGCCTGGAGGAAGAACATAGTTTTGGGTGGTTTTTGTTTCAAGCTTGGGACGTTGAGATGTAGGCTGTGTTGGAGTGTTTGAATGAAGGGAATGGATTACTGGGTAGAGGACGAAGAGTTTGGTGGAAAGAGGAGCAGAAATGGTGGACGGATGGCGGAGAACCGGCCACGCCGGTCCGGAACAGTACACGGGTTCGAAGGTTGAAGATGAACAGTGACTGTGCAGGCGCATGAGGCCCACGCGCAGCCCCTTTGGGCGGCGCGTGGAAGCGCTTGAGGCAGTTTCTGGGGAAACTATCAATTAGGTTTTTGGTCTAGAAGTTGTAACGAGTCTTTTGGAATAGGTTTCGGGTTAATCAGACGTCGAATTGAGTTAGTTCCGTGGGATCGAAGTTCTAGGGTTTCGTTTTACGTATGTTCGAAGTTCGAAAAATTGGGGAAAATTAGGAGGACCTTCGTTAACGTATTAGTGACGTAGTTTGGTGACTGTTGACAGGATCGGGAATCCCCGAGGAGGTCGAGGAACGTGCAGGACATTCGGGACGCGAGTGACGTGCCCGGTATCTGTGAGTGGACCCTTTCTCTATACTTGAGCATGTATAACTGCTTTTCTATAATTGTTTTATGATTTTACTCATGATTTCGTGTTTATTGAATATGCTATGTTGGTTTTACATATTTGCACGTTTTACCAGAAAGTACGGTTTTCAGCATATTTTACGAGAAATGTTCGATTTCTGGCTGTGATGCTATGATTTTGGGATTTCAAACGATAAATGGTTTTCAATGATTATAAAGGGATTTTGGAACATGATTTCGATGATTAAGGTTTTCGGTTTTAGAATCGGATTTCGGAAAACGGAATTTGGTTTTAATGTTGAAAAGTGGAATTCCGGATTTGGGTTCGGAATGACGGTTCTGGATACCGGAAGGGCTTCGGGCCAGTGATTTCGGATTCGGGTTTGGATATGGATTTAGAAATGGTTTTCAAATGGTTTTGATTTTATTTGCTGGATTTGGTTATTGGGTTTAAAGACCCGGATATTGTGATTGACGGGGGACGGGCCCGGATTGGGTTTAAAGACCCGGATTGAGTTTAAAGACTCGGGAGTTTAAAGACTCGGATATATTGATATTTCCCCCATAGGCCTGTTGAGTTTAAAGACTCGGGAGTTTAAAGACTCGGATTATTGAGGCCTGGATTGAGTTTAAAGACTCGAGAGTTTAAAGACTCGGATAGGTCCAGCAGGTTTGATCGGATAATGATGACTTGGATTTATGTTTTATCGTGCTGTTTTCATAATGCCTATGTTATGAATTATAAATGTTTTTATGATGCTTACTATGTGGTTTATAGCTGTGTTTAACTAAATGGGTTGTGCATGCATGTTTTCAAAACGGAGGGCCAAACCCTGTTTTGTTATCAAATAGTTTTTGAAACTTTTGTTCTTTTGGTCCACTCACACTTTCTGGTTTTTATTTGCCCTCCAAGTCGTGGAGCTAGCGCGGGGGTTGACGTTGAGGCAGCGTCGGAGGCATAGAATACTCAAGAGTGACCCCGGAGTGATTTAAATTTTCCGTTGTGCGTATGTTTTGTGTATCGATTTTTGCTTTCTTAGTGTGGTACTATGCTCTGTTTAATTGCTGACTCTGGGATGTTGTAAATTCTCCTGCGTCTGACAATGTAATTTGTGGTTTCTGTGAGGTTGTTTCGGTCTTTCGTTTTTGGGTTATCAGACGGGAGCATGGTTTAGTCCCTAATCCTGGGGGATTAGGGGTGGGCCCTGACAGATAGAGAAGTTCCGGGTCTAGAACGTTTTACATCACTATTCACACAAACCGAGAAACTAACAAGTGGCAGGTTTTGGTTGGTGAAAATTTCTGGAAGGACCCACCAGATGAGTGACAAGTGTCACCCATCTGATTGGTCCATTCCCCCACACGGTAGGATATTTTTTTCCTCACCATCATCGATCATTTCTTCATTTTTCTCCCAAACCCATGAAGGTTCTAAACCGTGCAAACCCATTCCCTATAACCCTTCTAACCCTATTATTTGTGCTTGGTGTGTGAATGAAAAAGAGTGAGTGAGGTGAGACGATGAAGATGGTAGCCACGGTTTGAGCCGTCGTGGACGGTGGCCGGCGAAGCGATGAACGGTGAGGTTGGTTTCTCAAATTTGGAATTTGGGGTTTAGAGTTGTTTGAATGGTTTTGTTAATGGAAAAGTGATTGTGGAGGTTTTACAAACATTTTAGGACAAAAAATACGGACAGTGGTGGTCGGAATCATGGAAACCAACGGGGGGAAAGTTGGCTGGTTCAAACAATCGAATGGGAAGGTATGATCTTGGCTTGTTTTCATGTTTTTGAAATCATAGGTTGATAAAATAGGACTAGACGAAGCTATAGGATTAAAAATGGATGAAAATAGACCGAAAACATAGAAGATATGGGCCTGAACCAATTACGCCGGTTCAGTTGGATCGCCTGAACAGTCGGACCAGACCAGACCGGTTCAGTGAGGTTGAAGATGATGAACAGAGCAGGCGCGTGAGGCTGACGCGCAGCGCCTTTGGGCGGCGCGTGGAGGCACGTGGGAAATTTCTGGGGGAAGTCTTCAACATGTGAAATCATCCTTTTCAATGTAACGAACATTTTGGGTCTGGTTTTGTGTCGATCGGACACCGTTTCAGGATAGTTTGGGTATCCGAAGGTTTAAAGCCTTTGTAAAATACGTTTAAAAATTTGATAAAATTACGAGGATTTAATGAGAGGTTAATGAGGTAGATAGTAACCCTCTAGTGTGGTCTGGAAAGGTTTGGAAGTTCCGGTGATAGTGACGTGGCTCGGAAAAGAGTATGGCACGCGTATTGAGGCGGCAATGTAGGACGGTATGTGTGTGGACATTTTTTTTTCTAAACTGTGATGCATGCATAACTGTTTTATATGTTTTACATATGTGATTTCTATGATGATGATTGTGGTAATGATGATTTATATATTTGCACGTATTTCGAGGTTTATGGCTTTATACAGTGTTATACGTGTTTGTGGTTTAATTGATGGTTTGATGAACTGGTTTTGGTTTTAGAAAGACGAACTCGGGCATGAGACCCATTTGATTTGAAAAGTATCAGACTTGGAGTACATTTGACATAATGAGAAATCGGGCCGAGACCCATTTGAGTTATGTGATCAGGCTGGAGGCCCAGTTGGTTTACGAAATTGGGCTGACACCCATTTGAGTTAAGTGATCGGGCAGGGGGCCCAGTTGATTTACGAAATCGGGCATGAGGCCTAATTGTGATTTATAATTGTGATTTTGGGTCTGGGACCCTATGTTTCATAAACGTGATTTCGGGTCGGGGACCCTAATTGGTTTTGGAATTATGGATTTGTGATGGTTTTATGGAAATTCAGGGCAGCGCCCTTTGAGATGTTTTGAAATGGCTTTGTAAAACTATTTTCGATATACCATGTTGATACGAGGATATGTGGATGGTCTCCTCCAGGTGTCTGAGACACTGGGGAAGTCACGGTGCATTCCCTGCGAGTGGTCACTGCACAGAGCGACCAGACCGTATAGTGACTCAGGAGCAGGATTACTATGATTGGACGTCTGGGACGTCAGACATCTGGGATGTCAGAGATATGGACCAGGAGAGACCCCGGGCAGCACGCGTTGCTTTGACCGTGAGATATGACGTCTAGGACGTCAAACTTCTGGGACGCTAGGCATTTGGGATGCCGAGGATGGTTATTTGGTAAATATGAATTATTGGATTTATGAAATGGTATTTCTGTGTTTATGGATTTGGGCAGTGGCCCACTTGGTTCTGGATTTATGGATTTTAGTATTCTATGGTTTTGGGCTGAGTTCCCACATATGTTTGGATTTACGGTTTTGGGCTAATGCCCTAATGATTTATTTAAGTAAATGGTTTGATTACTGGTTTTCAAATGCATGCATACTTTTTAGTGAAAGACATAAATGTATTCTTATGAAATGTGTTTTATTAAACTATTGATTTTCGTCCATTCATAGCTTTTAATGGTTTTAATGCCCTTCAGGTTGATCACAGATGTGGGCTGTAGCAGAGACCGAGACATCACACTCTTCCATCGATCCTGGTGCGCTTTAGAAGCTCCGGTCGGGATGAGGTTTTTAGTTATCCCTTATCTAACACTTCATGTCAGACGGGAGTATGACATATCTCGCTATAATCCTGGGGGAATTGGGATTGGTCGTGTCAAGTGGTATCAGAGCGAGGTTGTCGCTATTCGAGAAAACCGTGTAGTTCTTGTGGTACGCGTAGGTCGAGGATGTGATGTCTCTACGTGGTCAGCCCGTTGTCAACCTGATAGTTAGAATGCTAGTTTGATAGTTATTGGGAATGAATTGTGGATAAAGTGTGATTGGCCCGATACGCCTTGCGTCAGTGTGATTAAACCCGGGTAGGGTTACTTTTGGAAATTGGTAGTGCAATGACTGTCCAACGGTTCAGTCATGTGATGTTAGATTGTTATGCTTCTGGGAACAGCTGGGTTCGGGGAACCCCAGTTGAGTTGATGGTATGATTGGATTGACATCCATACGATGTCAAGACCGCGGGGTCGGTTAGATTGTGGATTATACTGTAAAGGGCAGTTGGATTTAGAGGAACCTTAGGGTGTGATTATAGAACCCTAAATTATGATGGATGGTATGGAAATGCGAACCTTAGTTGTGATTGATGAATTAGAGTTGTGAGTCCGTAGTTGTTGTGGATTGGACGACTTTCCGAAGTCGAGGTAGTCTGTCGGGTTGAACGCAGATTTTGATTGATGGATTGGAATTTGTGCTGCAGAGAATGGCTAAGGTCATGGATGACCAAGTGAACGAGAGTCTAGTCGAAAGTATAGAGATTGGTTGGCCTGACATGAAGTGAAATGATGGGATTCGATCCATGAGTACGATTATGAGATAATATATGGAATCCCGAGTTGGACCGAATAATGGTGTGATGTGTGGATGCGGATCTTGATAACGATGACCGTTGGTCGACAACCGTGTAGAGATGGCTAGCTATAGAGGGTGATTGATGTAGTTGTGGTTGTTGAAAAATTGAGGGACGTTCAGGGAACGTTCATTATCTTGCTGTGGTTTGTCAGAGTGGTGGTACCCAGAGTTGTGAGGTACGAGAGAGGCAGAGTTCCCCAAACTTGAGCAGAGGTACGGGATCGTTGCTCGGTATGAGCAACGATCCAGGGTTGTCTGATTCGCACACTGTGTGCCAGTGATTGTGATGACGATGAGCCACAAGTTGGGATGTGACTCCGTCGTGATGAGCATAAGCTCGGTATCTGAGATTCGGAAGTGGGTGAGTGATGGACTAGATCGGATCCAACATGGATTGTGATGTGTTGGGTTAAGTCCGAACAGGTATGAGATGACTAAGTGATGAATGGAAGAAAGGTACGATTGAGTCACGAGGATTTTTGGATGACGTAGGGGACGTCATGGAAATTATTGGCTTCGGGGAGTTGTCGTCAACTTCGAAACTTGAGTGGTTGTGTATTTCTAGTCTCACGAGGAAATGCTAAGAATTTATTGAAACTGGAAGAAGCTGAAGAGAATCAATGGTAGTGTTGATGTGAGATTGTGTGATTGTGAATAACATAGAAACCCGAGAATTGAGCTTGTAAAGGTTGAGATGTAAGAACAAGATAGTAACAAATTACATCCTTTTGGATATGCATAAACAGTTATAAAAGGACAGGCGGTCTGGGTGATAGATTGGTTGCGGACACGTGGTTGTTTGAGTGAGTTGAGGATTTGGTAAGTCCAGTGGTTAAACTTGACATCTAGTTGGAAGCATATCTATTTCTAACATGGTTGGAACTTCGGAATCAAGAGAAGTTGTGATTGAGACGATGAGAAGGGTGTTTGATTCCGAATTGGGGATGGATGTTGAAAAGTTGTCAACATATATTATTGGTTGGTAAAGGTGAACTTGTCATTTTTCTGCCTTGTAACCGATGATGTTGGGTGTCACCGGTACGGTGATCGTGTATTGGTTGGTGGACCCGTGATTTATTTTGGGTCATCAGGAGGAGTTGGGTAATTCGAAGTTAGGTGAACGTGATTTCACATTTTCTGCTTGGTGGCAGACGATGTTGGGTTACATGGTGTGGTGAGTGCAGTGAGTTTGTGTTTGCACTCACGTAGGATAAATTTTGATGTCATCGTCTTGGATCATCTTTGATTTTTCCTAGGTGGAATGACAATGATCGATATAATGTAATTGGAGAGGACCCACAGTCTAGATGTGTTTCGTCGTTGACTGATCGATTTAGATGTGAAAATGGTTAAGAAGCGATTTTTTAGGGTGCGGATTCAATGAGGGTGTAAGATCCTATGACCTGAAATCTGGTAGTTAGTTGAGTGAGAACATGTGTGGATCCTAAGTGGATCAGGATCGTGACGTTAATGATCAGATTATGTGGTGGATCAGGATGGCGTGGATCGTGATGTCGTGCTCGTGCTGGCAAACTTCACCTTGTTATTTATGCTAAGCTAGGAGCATAGGAGAATCGTTTTGTGAGAGAGTTGAAGAATCTTTTGGAATAGTTAGTGAGTTGACAAGACAGGAGTTGGATATGGAAATGTTGGGTCTACTTCTTTTCGAGCTTAATCTTGTATGATATATTAATAGAACAAGTGGGTATCTGACGAGGTCAGATTGGTCAGGCTTGGATATGTGAATGATGGGATTGGCTTCCTTTCGAAGTCAATAAAATATGGTATAGTAATCGAATGAACAGGTAACTGATAGGTTCGGAGTTGGTGCGTTTCGGTAGACGTGGGTGAGATCGGATGCCCATTTGGCATGAATGGGTACGCCTTGGTGGGCATGAGTCAGATTGGTAAGTGTTGGATTATGAGATTAAGAGTAAACATTGTGATGCTAGTCGAGCGACCATGGGACTCGTGAAGGATGCTGAGTTGGAGTATTTGATCTATCTAGTACTAGACGGGACAGATGGACTCCAAAATTGAAGCGTGTTTAGCTACCAGCTATGTAGTAGGCTGGTTGGTAGATAGATGTACGTACTGGGTACGTTGTGTGAGGATCAATACTGGACAGGCTTGAGTGGTGCTTGGTGACGGTATATAGGATGTACCAGTGGCATGTGGATGAACGTGTTGGTAGTTGGCTTAGTTCCGATATCATTGGCTTGGTTGAGGACGTGAACTGGACATTGAATATTGTGCACTGGGCTAGAGTGATTTTGATGAGTTCAGTGATTATATGAGTAGGTGCTCAGAGCCGTGGATGGCTAGTGGAACCCTAGATTTGAGATGTGTATCACTGTTGGGCAGGTATTCGATAGGGTCTAGTTACACACAGGCCGAGTGAGATGTTGGTATACGTATACTCAGGTTGAGTGAGTTGTTGGTTAGTGTAACCATGTGTTGCTTTGCATGAGGCGACTGCTCTGTGACTTTCACTAATGGCAGCATGGATTTATGAGGAAATTTTGGTACGAGGTACCTTGGTGCGACTCTAGAGTGAGTTAGGGTATGTCGGTGATTCGAATTGTGACCATGGGGCCGTGAGTGCCAGCTGAGTCCGACATTATGGGATGTGTGATGTTGACGTGGTAACATTCAGGAAATGTGGAGAAATTGTGAGATTTGATAACTCTAGGTGTGGGAGAGATGTCAGATTGATTAACAATTGGAAAAGTGGTGACAGTTTGGCTGAATGTGTCAGCGTAATAGTGGAATTGGCGAGTGGTATCAACTCGGGATATGTGAGCAATTTCACTCGAAATGGTCGAGTGTAGATGATACAACATGAGTATTGTTTGAACGTTTGGTTGCAGACAAGTATAGTGCTAGTTAGTGGGTGTAGACGTATGCATGGGATGTAATGACCCGTCTAAAATTCCAGGATTAGATTAGTGACTAATCACGATTAGTGAGGCTAATCGGTGATTAGTTAGGCGAAATCGGACGAACGATGCGAAATGACCGTTTTGCCCCTAGCCGTGGTAAAACTTGGACTTTTCATTCTGGAGGTCAAATGGACATTGAACGATGACCGTGACGTAGTTTAGGACGTCACGAGTTCATAGACATGTGGCACGTTCAATTCTGACATTCGAGGAAGAAGTTATGACGTTCAGAAGTTTAGGGACATTTTGGTAATTTTGGTTAAAAGGAGGAAAATGTTGACTTTTTGACTAGGAGGTCCGATGGCCGAGGGCCGAGGACCATTATGTTGATCGGGACGATACGAATCCATAGACAGGTGACATGTCGAATTCGAACGTTCGACGACGAAGTTACGGTTCACGAAAGTTCTAGGGTACTATTGCACGAATTACGAAACGAGTTAACTTTTGGATTCTAGTGGGCCCCAGATATTTAGCTCCTGCCCTATGGATGAGTGACAAGTGTCACCCATCCACAGGCCACCCACATTGATTCATGCATCGACCATTTCCCTTTGCCTTCACAACACAACCCGATCTCACACCATTTCCCTCATCTGTGCAACCCAAAACCCATCCAACCCTTCCCATTCGACCATGACTGAGACCAAAGGATGACTGAGGACTGAGGACTGAGGGGAGGTTGAAGGATGGCCAGAACCGCCGTGGACGGCGGCGTGGAGGCAAGGAACCCGAGAAGGAACTCGGTAAGGCCCCATTTTCATTTTAATTCAATTTTCACATTAGCGCCTGTTTTGGATGGTTTGGTTGAGATTATTAGGATGTTAGGAGAGTGAGTGGACCGTTTTTTACGGCTGTGAAGGGCGGTGCTGCCCTGGGAATAATCGGAAAACTGGAGACCATGGGGGGTGATTTTAATGGATAGATTTAGGAGTTTTTAATTAGTTTTCTTGATTGGGATTAATAGGGAATGAAGAAATAGGAATTATAGGATTAATTAGGGCTGGAATCGGACCAAAACAAAGGAGGGAAACCGCTGAACCGGTAACGTCGGTTCAGACCGGTCCAGAACCAGAAAAATCGGTTCACTTGATGTTGATGACGATGAACAGTGCACAGGCCACTCTTGGGGCGCGTACGAATGCGTGACCCCTCATTTGGGGAAGTGTTTAACATACGAAATCATCTATTCGATGTAACGAACATTTTGGGACTGGTTTCGTGTCGATAGGTTTCGGGGTGTCCGAAGGTTTAGGATCGACTTTAAAAATAGTTAGAAAATCGGGAAAATTATGGGACTTCAATGAGAGGTTAATGAGGCTATTAGTAACCCTCTAAAAGAATTTGGATAGGTTTGGGAATCCTGGTGGCGACGATTGACCCGGGAGACGGTTATGGCACGCGTATCGAGGCGCGGCTTTAGACGGTCTGTGAGTGGACCTTGATTTCTAAACTGTGATGCATGCATAAATGTTTTATATGGATTATGATTGTGATTATATGATATTGATTTGGATAATGGTGAATTATAAGATTTCACGCATTTCGAGGAGATTTACTTGCTTACACGTAAATCGAGGTTTTCCGGTTTTACACTGATTTTCCTTATGGTTTTGGATATGATCTCATGAAATGGTTTTGGATTTGAAAAGGTAAACTCGGGTTCGAGACCACTTTGTTTCGGAAACCCTCGGACTCGATGTCCCTTTTTGTTACGTTCTCGGGCCGGAGGCCCAATTGGTTCTTTAATTGATTTCGGATTTGGAAATATGGAAATGGGCATGAGACCCATTTGATTTACGAAATCGGGCACAAGACCCAGTTGGTTTACGATTCGGACCGGAGGTCCAGTTTGTATGTGGATTCGGGCCTAGGGCCCAGTTACGTGTTATAATGGTTTTTATGGTTCATGACGGTTTATGGGAACCGGCATGAACCCTTGGAAAGGATTTTATGGTTCATGACGGCTTATGGGGGCCGGGCATGAATCCTGAAAAGGTTTAAAGAATGATTTCAAAAGGTTTTTCATATTCCATCCTTTATATATGATTGTCTCCTCCGGGGAGGGTCGTTGGCCTAGGTGGACCCCAGAGTAGTCACGGAGCACTGACTGAGTGGAGTCGCCCCCCAGTTGGGTTCCTTACTCTCAGGATGGGCATGGTTCGTTACCTCCAGGGAGGGTCATTGATCTACAGACATTGGCTTGGGTGGACCCTGGAGAGACTTGGGTTTGAGACCCCAGTTAGCACGCGCGTAGCTTTATTTTACCGTGACAGGTTATTGGATATGAAATATAATGGATAAACATGATTTCAAGTGGATTGGGAAATTGTGTTTTATGATGATAAATGGATTTGGTCTGAGATCCCACATATGTTTTATATGTTATGGTTTTCTTTAAATGGTTTTGGGCAGGAGCCCGTGTGACTTGTATTTACGGAATTTGGGGCTGTGACCCTAATTATGGTGGTTTAAACATATGTGTTTGGATAAATGGTTTTACTATGCATGCATGCTTTTTAGTGAAGGGTATAAAGGTCTTTTATGAAATATGTTTTAGAAACTCTTTATTTTTGTCCACTCACAGTCTTTCTGTTTTTAATACCCTTCAGGTTGGATACGGTGTGGACTGTAGCAAAGACCGAGATATCACATACCTCCTTCGGATCCTGGCGTACTCTGATATCCCAGGAGGGCAAAGGTCGAAAATATCCCTTGTCTGACACTTCGTGTTAGACGGGAGCAGGGTCATCCCGCATTAATCTCGGGGGGGATTGGGATGGGTCCTGTCATGGGATGTTAAACCTGACAGTGAGATTGAGCTTGTTTTTCCACGATGTGGATGTGGAACTACGTTAGTTGGAATTTCGAGGATGAAATTTGTTAAGGGGGGAAGGTTGTAACGATCCGTCTCGAATATCAAGATTAAATATTAATTAATTATGAATTTAGAATGACTAATCGGGGATCAGTTGAGCAAATTCGGATGTACGGTGCGAAATGACGATTTTACTCCTAGGAGTTGGGTGAAAAGTTAACTTTTGAATCGAGCGGTCAAATGGACTTTGATCTATGACAGTTACATAGATCAGGATGTCACAAGTCCGTAGACAGGCGGTATGTCGAAATCGGAGGTTCGACGGAGAAGTTACGGGTCTAGAACATTTTATGGCACTATTCATGCAAACCGAGAAACTGACAAGTGGCAGGTTTTGGTTGGTGGAAATTTCTGGAAGGACCCACCTGATGAGTGACAAGTGTCACTCATCTGATTGGCCCATTCCCCCACATGGTGGGATATTTTTTCCCTCACCATCATCGATCATTTCTTCATTTTTCTCCCAAACCCGTGAAGGTTCTAAACCATGCAAACCCATTCCCTATAGCCCTTCAAACCCCATTATTTTTGCTTGGTGTGTGATGAAAAAGAGTGAGTGAGGTGAGATGATGAAGATGGTAGCCAAAGTTTGAGTCGTCGTTGACGGTGGCCGGCGAAGCCATGAATGGTGAGGTTGGTTTCTCAAATTTGGAATTTGGGTTTTAGAGTTGTTTGAATGCTTTTGTTAATGGAAAAGTGATTGTGGAGGTTGTACAAACATTTTGGGACAAAAAAGACGGACGGTGGTGGCCGAAATCATGGAAACCGACGGGGGGAAAGTTGGCTGGTTCAAACAATCGAATGGGAAGGTATGATCTTGACTTGTTTTCATGTTTTTGAAATCATAGGTTGATAGAATAGGACTAGACGAAGCTATAGGATTGAAAATGGATGAAAACAGATCGAAAACATAGAAGATATGGGCCTGAACCGGTCACACCGGTTTAGTTGGACCGACTGTACAGTCGGACCAGACCAGACCAGTTCAGCGAGGTTAAAGATGATGAACAGTACAGGTATGTGAGGCCCACACGCAACGCCTTTGGACGGTGCGTGGGGGTGCGTCGAACATTTCTGGGCGAAGTGTTCAACATGTAACAACCCGTCCCGAATTATTGGGACTAATTAAGAATTAATGACGGATTAGCGAGACAAATCGAGGATTAGACGAGGATTAACGGACGTTTAGGGCAATATGACGATTTTACCCTTGGAATGGGAAAAATGTTGACTCTTCGTTCAGGTGGTCAAATGTACTTTGGCTGATGACTGTAACGTAGTTCAGGACGTCACGAGTTCATAGACAGGTGGCACGCCTGATTCCGACGTTCGAGGAAGAAGTTATGAAGTTCAGCAGTTCGGGGGTACTTTAGTAATTTGGTTGAAAAGGGGCAAACAGTTGACTTTTGATCGGGAGGTCTGATGGCCTAGGGCCGAGGACCATTACGTAGATTGAGGCAATACGAATCCGTAGACAGGTAACACATCGAATTCAGACGTTCGACGAAAAAGTTAAGGTTCACGGAAGGTTTCAGGAACTATTTGGAACGGCACGTTTTACGAGACAAAAATGGACATTTGTCCTGTGTGGGCCCCAAATATTTTAAACATGCCCAATGGATGAGTCACACGTGTCACTCATCCATTGCCTATCCCCTACATTCATGCATCAATCATCTTCTTCATTTCCTAACTCGAGAACCCACAAAGCCCAAACCCCATGTTTGCCTTCCATAGTGGTGCTTGAGTGAGTTTGGGAGGATCATTGAAGGACAGAGAGTGGGTGTGATGGCCGGGTGAGGATAGGGCCGCCGTGGACGGCGGCGACGGCTAGGAAACAGGTAAATCAAAACCCAACTTTAGTTTTGAATTCGAAATTTCGATTGCGACGTTGGGAGAATGTTTTGATGACAGTGATGGCTTCTCTGAGCTCTTGTGAGGGTGTAGGAACAAAAATGGGAGGCTGGGGATGGCTAAAAAAACTCAGGTAGGACGGTTGAAGTATGGCCGTCCCTGTTCAATCGATGCAAGGTACGTTTTCCCTGTTTTTCTTCATTCTAATTACATGGTTAGATTACTAGGGATGTGAAGAAGAGGTTGGGATTGAATAGGGATGGAATCAGGCTGAAATAAGGGAGGAAAATTGGTGAACAAGCATCGCCGGTCGGACCGGACCGAAATTGCAGAGGTGAACCGGATCGCCGATTCACGTGAGGTTAGGGGTGACTGTACTAGGCGCGTGGCTCCCACGCGTAGTCCCTTTGGCTAGTGCTTGAGGGCACGTGGGACCCTTTTTGGGGAAGGTTACAACATGTAATTTCATCTATTCGATGTAACAAACATTTTGGAACTGGTTTTGAGTCGATCAAACATCGTCTCGATATAGTTCGGGTTGTCCGAAGGTTTCAGATCGCGTTTAAAAATAGTTAAAAATTCTGAAAAATTACGGCGCTTTAGTGAGGGGTTATTTAAGGATTTAGTAACCCTCTAAATTAATTTGGATAGGTTCGGGAACCCCGGAGGCGACGATTGACCCGAGAAAGGCTTATAGCGCGCGTATCGAGGTGCGGCTTCAGACGGCCTGTGAGTGGACCCTTCTTTCTAAACTGATGCATGCATAAATGTTTTATAATTGTTTTAGAACATGATTTGTGATGCCATGTGTGCATTTGTTTGTGGTAGCCTAGGATTTACATATTTGCACGTATTTCGAGATTTCTGGTTTTATACCATGCTTGTACGTGCTGGGTTTTCAATGAGGGTTTAATGAATTGGTTTTGAATTTGGAAATATGAACTTGGGCATGAGACCCATTTGATTTACAAAATCTCTGACTCGGAGTCCATTTGATTTAACGAGGAATTGGACCGAGGGTCCATTTGAGTTATACGATCGGGCCGAGGACCGTGTTGGTTTACGAATTCGGGTTTGTGGCCTAGTTGGTTGTAATATCGGGCTTAAAGCCCCGTTGACTGTAGTATCGGGCTTGGGCCCCTATTGGTTGTGAAATCGGGCTTGAGGCCCCGTTGCTTTATGGTTTCGGGCTTGAGGCCCAGTTAGTCGCGATATCGGGCTTGAGGCCCAGTTGATTGTAACATCGGGCTTGAGTCCCAGTTCGGTTTATGAAATGAGAATTCGGGAATGAGACCCTATTGAACTGAGGATTTAGGCCGAGGCCTGTGAAAATGGATTTGAATCAGATTCGAGGAATCCTGTTGAGATGAATCGGGTATGAGACCCAGTTGAAATATGTTTTGAGAAAGAAAGTATTTGAAAATATATATATACCCTCCATGTGATTATATGGTCTCCTCCAGACGTCGACCTGGAGAGTCACGATCCACAGACCATAATGGGTATCGAGGCTGCAGCACAAGACGGTCTGTGAGTGTACATTGTTTTCTAAACTGTGATGCATCCATAACTGTTTTATATATTTTACATATGTGATTTCTATGATGATGATTGTGGTATTGGTGATTTACATATTTGCACGTATTTCGAGGTTTATGGCTTTATATAGTGTTATACATGCTTGTGGTTTCATTAATGGTTTGGTGAACTAGTTTTGGTTTTGGAAAGATGAACTCGAGCATGAGACCCATTTGATTTGGAAAGTATCGGACTTGGAGTCCATTTGCTTAATGAGAAATAGGGCTGAGACCCATTTCAATTATGTGATCGGGGCGGGGGCCCAGTTGGTTTACGAAATTGGGCTAAAACCCATTTGAGTTAAGTTATCGGGACGGGGGCCCAGTTGATTTACGAAATAGGGCATGAGGCCCAATTGTGATTTATAATTGTGATTTCGGGTCTGAGATCCTATGTTTCATAAACATGATTTCGGGTCGGGGACCTTAAATGGTTTTGGAATTATGGATTTGTGATGGTTTTATGGAAATTTCTGGCAGGGCCCTTTGAGATGTTTTGAAATGGCTTTATAAAAATGTTTTCCATATACCTTTTTGATACGAGGATATGTGGATGGTCTCCTCCAGGTTTTTAGGACACTAGGAAAGTCACTATGCATTGCCTACTAGGGGTCACTGCACGGAGCGACCGGACCGTATAGTGACTCAAGAGCAGGATTGCTATGATTAGACGTCTGGGACGTCAGACATCTGGGATGTCAGAGATATGGACCCGGAGAGACCCCGGGCAGCACACGTTGCTTTGACCGTGAGATATGACGTCTGGGACGTCAAGCGTCTGGGACGCTAGGCATATGGGATGCCGAGGATGGTTATTTGGTAAATATGAATTATTGAATTTATGAAATGGTATTTCTGTGTTTATGGATTTGGGAAGTGGCCCACTTGGTTACGAATTTACGAATTCTGGTATTTTATGCTTTTGAGCTGAGTTCCCACATATATTTGGATTTACGGTTTTGGGCTAAGACCCTAATAATTTATTTAAGTAAATGGTTTGATTACTGGTTTTTGAATGCATGCATACTTTTTAGTGAAGGGCATAAATGTATTCTTTATGAAATGTGTTTTTATTAAACTATTGATTTTCATCCACTCACAGCTTTTAATGGTTTTAATGCCCTTCAAGTTGATCACGGATGCGGGCTGTGGCAGAGACCAATACATTGCACTCCTCCACCTGTCCTGGAGTTCTCTAGAAGCCTCGGTCGAGATGAGGTTTTTAGTTATTCCTTATTTGACACTTCGTGTCAGACGGAAGCATGGCACATCCAGCGATAATCCCGCGGGGATTGGGATGGGTCGTATCAGTCTCCACTTGACGAGCGCGTCACCCATTGCACAAGAAGCACCAAAGGCAGGAGGGCCATTTGGCCGCCCTTCTCCAAAAGAATCTCCAAACCTGCGACTGAGCCTCTTCCCCACCCTTGCATCAACCTGGTCGTCCGACACCCCTCCATCAACGTCATGAACACCATTTGCCTCTTTAGTTCAACTAGCCAACCTAAACACTATCTCTTGAAACCCATCCTTAGCATGGACACTATATACATCCTTTTCAACCGTTTTCCAGCTCCCAAAGTTGAGTTTAAACCTTGCCTCCACCACTTCCATTGTGCAACCACCCACCACGTGGTCCAAGCAACCACACCGAAATAACACCACTTCCATTGTGCAACCACCCACCACGTGGTCCAAGCAACCACACCGAAATAAAAAAAGATGATAGAAGTTCATATTCCACTTCATACTTCTTGGAGGGCTCGTCAGGAACTAATTTCAATGTAATAAACGTCCTTAGTGGATCTTCTACCCTCAAAGTCACTCGAAGTCGCAAAAAACTGCCAAGGAAGTTGCCATTCTTTCTGTTGTCCACCGCCACGAACCTACCGACGTGGTTGCCCACTTTCTCAGCCAACTGCAGGCTCAAGAAAAACGGTTGAACTCGCCTCACTAGCAGCCAAAACTCCTGCACATCCAATGGAACTTCCATGGGATCGACAAGGCCATCCATCATGGCAATCACGAACAGTGCCCTATCAAGCGTCCATGGCGACCCTGGGACCAATCTGTTACAATCCACCAAACTCCCAAAGGAAAACAGGAAGCGACCACTCTCCCCCAATGCCACCACCGAAAACTTGTCCCTCGTGAACCATATTTGTCGCAGTGTACTCAACAAGGCTTATCTATTAAAGTCCTCGCCATCAGTAGCTTGCTAACCAGAAGGAAAAGCGTCGACAGAGACGCTAGTTCCCCTCCTCCCTCCCCCACTGACGTTAAGATCTTGGTCATCCATCTCGGAAATTGCCAAAGAATGACCCAAATTACGGCTCAGGGAGTCCATCAGCCTCGCCCACCCTAAAAACCACAAACCAGCTAGCCAAAAAACCGTCTTCCACTCTGCGCTAGCTGTCTCCGCCGTCGTGTTATCGTTCAAATCCAACCTGCAACCCCCAGCCGCCAAGGCATAGACGTCCTAAACTCCCTAACCGAAAATAACGGAAGGGATTCATATATGGATGCCTTCTTTCAAATATACTTAAATAACTAAATTTGTATTTGAGGATAATATTTGTGTCCTATTTTTTAGGATACCTCCTTATATAATTTTTTTTAATTATCGAATAATTCTTATCAAATAACTAAATGATCTTCATTGTTATTAATTTTTTAGGAAATTATCTTGAAATGACGACTTAAGAGTTGAATGGTTTCAATCATGATATATAAGGATTACTCGATAAATAAAAAAACATGATAAGAGTAGGTGCCCCCAAGGATGGAATGCAAGTATTATTGTAGATTTAATCATCCCATTTTGCAATTTAATAGGAAAATCACTTATCTCAAGCTTAATAAGGTCATGTGACTGATGGATTTTTATAGGGATATTGTTTAAAAGAGAAATTACAAAATAAACGGTTAGATTGTAATATTATTTGGTGTACATGGAGAGTCTAACTGACTAGTTGGTTGCTTTTATTATCCCTGTAAGTACGTATTATGTAATGCACCATATGTATAAGTTATGTGTTCAGAATTTTTTTTTTCCATTTTGAAATTTACAGAATTATCAAACAAGTATCTTGGTTATGTTTTAATTTTAATAATGAAAAGCTATACCAGAAATTGAAATGGTTATCAACCATGACCTTAAACTCCGTTTGTTCCAAGAGGAATTTATATTGATAATTAGACTAAATTTGCTACAAAAATTAGAAAAGGACTAGTTTGAATATATTTTGATATAACTACATGTTAATGAAAGAGCTTTGAAATGAGTCAAATGACTATTTGTACAAAATTATTTTCTGATGGTTACCAACCATGAACTTGCACTAAAAGAAAAAAGATTTTACTTGATGAATACAAATTTGTCAGGTTACAATAAAATTCGTCGGATAACAAGCCATCGGTTAATAGCCGTCGTGCTATAGGTTTTCCCGACGAATTAAGATAGATTCGTCGGACAAAGTCATATAACCAAAACGACGTGAGATTTGTCGGGTAAAATTAAATTTCGTCGAGCGGTCAAAAATATTTTTTCCAGCCTACGGCGCGATATTTGTCGGGTATTCTCTCGGTCGGGGAAAATCCCATTGGACAAGTGAACTTTTCTTATAGTGTTGTACGCAAAGTTATTATCCCAATTATTTTTGGGGGGAAGGTATGTTGTCCAAGTCGATGGTGAGTTGGAAGGAGTTTAAATGCTATCTATCCATCTATCCTGGATTTGAAAGAGGAAGAGGAAGAGCTTCAAAGGAGTTTTAAAAACTTGTTCGCTAAGATATATTATCCCATTATTAAGTAATGGAAGAAATGAAGTCCATGGAAGGCACGTTTGGCGCTCATGCTTACACATACATACCCCATAGGCCCATACTGCCCTCTGCCCAGCACACGCACTACCAACACACAAATTTTGGCCACTAATGGGTTATGGATGTCCAAGCTTAACCTTGTTAAGGTGGTTTCCTGCCCACTTTTATGTTAATTTGTATTTGTTTAATCATGAAAACGATCCACAGAGTACACAATATATAGTATCGTACATTTTCGGATCCAGTTTCTATTTTCTAAATGGTGAATAATATGTATTCGCTTATTGAAGTTTAATATAAAATTTCTACGAAATGTTAAGTTGAGTCCAATAAAATCACTTAAATCCGAAATATAATTATTTTTACGTTTACGTTTATACATTACAATCAATGGTATACTCAATATTATTATAATATATATAGATGCGGATGTATATATTACTTATTTAACATATTATTCATAAGTATTCATTCATATTATAATATGTTACTAAATTAATTACTTGTATCACCTTGATCTAAAATAATTACTTGAAAGGCCTTGGAGAGTCAAAGAATATTTTTACTGCGGCTAGACGATGGTAAAGTTGTTTTCAAGCGATTAACTTCTTTCATGCTTATTGAGAAATTAATTTTATTGCTGATACCTTGGTGAATCTTGATCAGTAGTCTAGCGTTGATCAAATTCAGAATAATATTGTTCCGCTCTCGGCATCAATAGCTAGAGAATTTGACTTTTTTGAGTGTGGTTGCTTTAGGAGTAATTCGATGTTTTAATTTATTTAGTATTAAAAAAAGAAGTAATTAATCGTACGGACACCAAGTAAGCCAAATTTGGAATACGTTTAAGAATATCCATCTTGTTCATTTGCTTTCATTTCTTGTCCTAAATATTTGAGGTCTAAAAGTCCAGTTTCAATAAACTTAAATTTCTTGAACTACAAAAAAAAGTGGGCTTTATTTAGAGGGGAAGGTTAGTGAGGACTTATTTTGACATTTGGGTGGAAGTCCAATACATCTCCAATGGAACAACTTTATGTACAAGGGCCCATTGAGGGTTCCATGAGTCCAAACTCCAAAGACCCACTCTGCGCATTCTGTACAAGTTACACATACTTGAATGGACTTTGACTGAAAAACTGATAAACTAAAAGGGTAATGTTATTTGGATACATTAAATTAATCACATTTAATTATTATGTTGATATTTCAATCAATGAATGGTCTAATATAAATATAAAATAATTAAACTTATTAAAATAATACCATTCATTGATTGTCACATCAACATAATCACTAAATGTGGTCAATTTAGTGTGTCCAACTAACATTATTCAAACTAAAATCTTCTACCGCGAAAGGTATGCATGTTACAATCTTGTCCCCATACAAAAAATTATGTCCTTAATTGTTCAAGTGATATACATATTAACAATTTTAGTTTGATCATATTGTCTTTGAACAAGCACGGAAGATTCAGAAGATCATTTAACCTAAGCTCAAGTCAATTTCAAGACTCGCTAGTAAAGTCAATCACCAAGACAAAGCCTAAATATAAGAAACCATTCCTTTATTTTGTGGGAGATCCTTCATCTCTCTACTTCTCTCATTCTTTTTCTAAAACTTAGAAATCTCACATATATAAAACATGTTTCATTGATAAGAATGGCCTAATTTGTTGAAATTAATCTAATTTAAATAAACTTTGCATATATTTGTGCTTGTAAAATGTATATGTATTATCTTCATGATCTCATTAATATTAATATTGTCCTTAACTTATCATTAACACTTTTATAATCTAATATTATAATATTTATAACAAATACTATCAATTTTATTACGATTATATAATATGACAATCTTACTATGACTCATTATATGATATATATTTTTTTTCTGTATATTCTGTATAATTTGTGATTCTTAATAACCACTAACATATTTTCTTCGTTAATCCAAAATCCAAGTGCTTTTTCGGTCTTCCCATATAAATCTTACTATGACAATGCCCATTGTCATTTGACACAATCCAAATCATTAATACCAACAAAAGGATTATGTGTTATTCGTCCAAGAAGCCATGTCATCGTTATCTTATTCACAATGAGAGGTCCAAGAACACCAAAGCATGAACACCACTCTCCTACCCAGTAAAACAGGGTCTCTCTAATCTCATAGACAACAAACCCATCATTATTATTTCACCCTAAAAGAAATAAAATAAACAACCCACCAGTCTACCAGATTAACATGCATCCCTAAGATCGATGAGTCCACAAAAGCACAGGGTACAAAATCAACATTCACAACCAATCTCACTAGTGAAGACTACGTCTTACTGTAGACCACACCACACCATATCATCACACTTAAAACCAGAAATTTAAAGGGCTCTGCTTCCACAGTCAGCAACGTCAGTCAGTCCCTTTGAGTTTGAGGAGCTGCAGCTGACAAGCTTTCATGGCAACACCAGTTTCAATTGAAGTTTGGAACCCAAATGGGAAATACAGAGTGGTCAGCACAAAACCCATGCCTGGAACTCGCTGGATCAATCTCTTGATTGAACAAGACTGCAGAGTTGAAGTAAAATATTCTTACTCTATTTTTCCTCAGTTTCTGGACCATTTTCTGTGTGAATGATGAGAAAATGTTTGATTTTTTGTGTTTAGATTTGTACCCAGAAGAAAACAATTCTATCCATTGAGGATATTATTGCTCTAATTGGAGACAAGTGTGATGGAGTTATTGGACAGGTAAATTTGGTTTTTTTTTCTTGGTATTTTTTTCTTTCCTTGTATTTGGGTTTTACTTTTCTATATATTTAAACTTGTGCACTGAGTTTGAATTCCCTGCAATTTAGATTAGAGTAAAGTGAATACTGCCGGTCTAAAACAAAAGGGGTTGAATTGTATTTAAATTCCCGGAATTTATTAGATTAAGTGAATAGAGCATTTGTTTAAAAAAAAATGGTTGAATAGTTTTCGTGTCTTTTTATTTTCACAGTTGACAGAAGACTGGGGAGAGACTTTGTTTTCAGCACTCAGCAGGGCAGGAGGAAAAGCTTTCAGCAATATGGCTGTTGGCTACAACAATGTTGATGTCAATGCTGCTAACAAATATGGAGTTGCTGTTGGAAATACTCCTGTTAGTTTTTCACTCTCTTTGTTCTATGGGTTTTCGAAAAATGAATGTCCTGAATTCGAATGCTAATAGGTACTAGTAGTGCAAGTTTTAATGCATGCATCTGCTATTTCTGTATGGTGCATGAAATAAAATTAGGGTTCTTGTTTTTTTTGGTATTAGGAAAACGGGGATATATATTGAAATGAGTTTATTGGTCATATTGTTAGGGAGTACTTACAGAAACTACAGCAGAGCTGGCAGCTTCACTTTCCTTAACAGCTGCTAGGAGAATAGTTGAAGCAGATGAGTTTATGAGGGCCGGCTTGTATGACGGATGGCTTCCGAATTTGTATGACTACCTTGTTTATCGTCACTTTCAATTCCTTGTTGTCCCTTCATGGAACATAAATTATAAACAACCGCTTGATTTGTCTCTTTTAATATGGCAGGTTCGTGGGAAACTTGCTCAAAGGGCAGACTGTTGGTGTGATTGGAGCTGGTCGTATAGGTTCGGCATATGCACGAATGATGGTATGATTTCCCGGTCCATAATGGCTTGGGTTATCTTGTCCTGGTTGCTTGATAATGCCAACTCTAGTTATTAGCATGCTTTGACTGGATAATGGACAATTTTTAGAGAAATATTAGCTTGTTTCTAGTCTTCAAATGACTTGCCGGAAAAAACGACTAGTGTAACCTATCTAGGCTTGGAAAAAGGATTATACCCTTTTGATTGTGTGACAGATGAATTTCCTAAGTAAGATTCATATTTATGAGTAATTACTAATTAGTGCCAATCACAACACAATGCTGAACTAATTTTCCCTTTTTCGTTTTAAGTTTGATGGTTCAGTTATTGATAGTGATCTTAATCAGTGATCAATCAAATTACTGAAATACTGCTGATGGGACTAAAACTGCTGTTGATTTCTAACAGGTTGAAGGTTTCAAGATGAACCTGATTTACTATGATCTTTACCAGGCTACACGGCTAGAAAAGTTTGTTACAGGCATGTCTAGTCAGTTTATTACTTAAATCGCGTGTTACTCTTTGCTGATACATTTATGTTTTGTTCCAGCTTATGGTGCATTCCTAAAAGCCAATGGGGAACAACCCGTGACTTGGAAAAGAGCAGCAAGCATGGAGGAGGTGCTCCGAGAAGCAGACGTGGTATGATTCTCACTCCCCTTGATCACTCCTCTTGTTTCTCGAATCTTGATTTTACTTTCTTTCTAATACTTATTGATTCCTCTTAATTTCAGATAAGCCTTCACCCAATTCTGGATAAGACCACTTATCATCTAATCAACAAAGATAGTTTGGCAGTTATGAAGAAGGTAAACTCAAAAAGATCATCTCTTATTTGAATAATCTATGTGAAAGAATATGCCCTTATTTAGATAATGTCATTTATGTAGGAAGCTGTGCTTGTAAACTGCAGCAGAGGGCCTGTGATTGATGAAGTGGCTCTTGTTGAGCATTTGAAACAAAACCCTATGTTTCGAGTTGGTCTGGATGTCTTTGAGGTAAATAAACAAATGCACCCTCCATGTCGTATTCCCACCTTCTTTCGGAGACCATCTCTGAAATTTGATTGGTTCGTGAATGGTGTTGTATCAGGATGAGCCTTACATGAAACCCGGGCTTGCTGACATGAAGAATGCTGTTGTGGTACCTCATATTGCTTCTGCTTCTAAGGTATAATGCCAGTCCATAATTTTCTTAAGACAGTTGTTAACTTATTAAGTGAAAGTACTTAGAATTAAGCTCAGATCAGAGAGTAAATGTGTCCCTTGATGGTTTATGCAGTGGACTCGTGAAGGAATGGCGACTCTGGCTGCTCTCAATGTCCTGGTATGTCTCTAAATGGTTTCGAATATCGTCTAAAAATTGTCGTAACTCTATATCCTCAGCTTTGATGGTAAAGTACTAATCGATGTCTTTTACATTGCCACAACTTAGGGGAAGATTAAAGGATATCCAGTTTGGTCAGATCCAAACCGGGTGGAACCATTCCTCAACGAGAATGTTCCACCACCAGCTGCCAGTCCAAGCATTGTTAATTCAAAAGCCTTAGGTAGTAACATATTCGGGACTATCAGAACTATCTGACTATCGTACATGTCGGGAAATTCTCTTTGCTGAAACTTTGTGTCGGATGCAGGTTTACCGGTCTCAAAGCTGTGAGGATTGTTGTAAATGGTTAAAATCAGGGCCTTCATGATCCAAACAGAGTAAACTTTTCGGATAGGATTCCAGACTTTAGCGAAACTGCATATTCAATGTGTTACTATTAACAGCAATGTATTTTTTAAGGATGTTTTATCAACAACTATGTATCTATACTATGTTGTCTTATAAAATACTGGTTTCAGAATCTTCTTTATACCGTGCTTCCATCTGTAAGCACAATGAGGGCTGGTGACTTGGAATTAGATGCGTATATTTGAGCTCTTTTGCAGCAACTTTCCTTCTATTTTACTTTTCGAATTCCACAAACCTACGGGTGTAGCCTATTGTGATGGCTGATATAGAAATCGTCCACATGTAGAGTTCCTTTTTGTTCCCTACACACAATAACAAAAAATAAATGAAATTAAGGTTGAAGCTCGCGGGGAGGGGGTGGGTCAACCAAAAACATTCCGATATTTAAGTTAGTTTAATTGAGAGAATAAGCCAGCAGAGTATTGATATGAGTTTTGAATTAATTTTAGGGGTGAATGAAGCCCTATATTTAATAGTGAAGTTTTAAGTCACCTGAGTGTCTGATTAGTTGAAGGAGATAGTATTAAATAGATGAGAAATAATTTATTATTAACTATATAATTAATAATAAATAACTCGCGGTGAGATTATTTATTATTGACATTGATCTGATTAATTAGTATATATTTAACTATTAAATATATCAAATTAATACGAAGAGCGTGTCATGCCGTCATCGTCTATACTAGGGGTAATATTAACATTATGAGAGTTACGGGCCACATAGTAGCTCCACAAATTTTTGGTGATTTACGGTTCCACGAATGCTCCCACATCACTTAGGAATTCAGGGAATTCTAAAAGATATAATTTTTAATATGGTTATGATAAATCCTTTTTTATGGGAGTAGGACTCTGCCTTGTCTTCAATTCCCTTGTGCTAATGTTGAAGTGACAGGACCCAATCTGAATACACAATAATAGTACACTCGGGACCTGCTTCCGTCTGACAGAAACCTTGTCAGACAAGGGATACACATAAGTTTCTCTAGTTCATTCCTCCGCCTTACATGCCTCGATTTCCTTGTAGTGACCCTGGAGGGTCACAAAACAAGAAAACGTGTGAGTGGACCAAAATATACGTTTAGAAAACATACTTTGAAAAAATTCAGATTTTACCCTCCGTTTTTCCAAGCCATGCATGCATACGAAAACCATTTCACAATTGTTTTACTTTGATTAAAACAAAACACATTTGATTTCGTTGAAATACGTGCAACAGTTCTCAACTTGAAAATAGCATTAAACTGTCTAAGACCTTGGTAAGTCGATAAAATCATCACACAAGGTCACAACTAACAACATATGAACAACACATCAATCCCAAACAACCAGCATATCATCATCACAATGTCACTCATGAGATCACTGCCCCACATGCAGGCACACCACAAACTCGCTTGGGAACCACAGCCCAGCTTGACGTCCGAGTCATCACAACACAATCTTACAAGCCATCACAGCAATCCATATAATCAATCCATAACCAACATCAACATAGAACTCACATATAGTTAACTCATCATCAATACATAGGCACAATATCAATCATCACATCATAAAAGCACTACTGGTAGGCCATCACATCCTCCGTCAGGATTCGGAGCCCATGCTCGACGTCTGAGTGTTACTTCACTCAGGATTCAAAGCCCTTAGCTCGACGTCTGAGTTGCCACCACAATACCAGTCTCAGGATTATGAGCCAGGGGCTCGACGTCTGAGACTTACATCTAATCAACACAATCATAGCACATATAATCGATGCTAATCCGAATCAAAATCATCATCACATCATACTTCATCAATACCAATAACACATACATCTCATCTCATATCAGAAACTGAACCCACAATTAGATTCTCGGGCCTAAACCCCAAGCACTCTTAAACGCTAATTCTTGTAAAATGTGCCATTAAGGCTACTTTCGTAAAAATCGTCTAGAAACCATATGAAGTTCATAATTATTCCAAATCATGTTATTTCATGTCATAACACACATTCAACTAAAAACCGCATTCGAAACGACATCCAAAATATGGTTTACTAAACATCATAAAACGTGTAATAAAATATTAATTAAATATTCGTAAAATCATCGAAAAATCCATATAAAATCCCAATCACTTTGATATCACCGAAACCACATAAGAACACATTTAAACCATGTAAGTATGCATGCATAATAGTTTAAGGATGAAAAGTCCACTCACAAACCTCCGAATTGTCGAATTCACCTTTGCACGCACTTCCGAAATCTGGAGAATATCAAAACCTATCAAAATTCACATCCAAAGGTCACAAACAATTCCACATAATTTCTATTTTAATCCCAAAATTTTTCGTGATTTTTAAGTGGATTTAAAACAAACCCTAAAATTTCGGACACCTAAAACAAACCCGAAACGGTGTTCGATCGACTCGAAACCTGTGCTAAAATGTCTGTATCATCAAAAGGATGAAAACACATGTTGGACGCACCTCGAAAATCCTTCTCACGACCTCCCACGCGTCGTCCAAAGTGGTTGCAGGGGAGCCACATGCTGCTACAGTGCAAAGCACTGTTCATCATCCCTATTACTCGACTTCCCCTATTTTCGGGTCTCCCGACTCGGCTAGAACTCGCTCATCTCTCCACCACTTTCACTTCTGTTTCATCCAATACCTTCTACTCTAACCTAGGAAGAGATCTAAATGTGGAAAAACAAAGAACTTACCTCTAAACTCCTTGTTCAACTCAGTCATGGGTGGCCACCAACGACCTCCCTTCCTGGCCTATTCTAGCTCACTGTTCAGGTGATACCAACGTCCAAAATTAGGTCTTACGGGCTTATTGGGGTCGTAGGGACTTTCAGATGGTGATAGGAAGCCTTTTACCAATTTTCCCCATTGAAAACGTGGTTGTGCCACCCAAAACCACAAAAGTCCTCTCGGGTTCCATGGTAGTTTGTGGGTCTGAACCCAATTCTCACCCTCTCTGTTTTCTCTTTCTTCCTCTCTCTTTTCCTCTCCTCTTTCTCTTGATCCTTCTTCTCGCTTTCTCTCTTCGAGTTTCCTCTATTTTTTCTTATTTTCCCGCACTACATAAGAGACACTTACACATATACACAAACACACCAGCATACAAGTTGGTGCACAAGAATTAAAGGGATAAGGGACAGGTGTCACACTTCAATTCAGCCATAAAAAAAAAAATATCTCACAAGTTCAATTACCAAAATACCTTTCCATACCAAATTACCATATTGCGCCTATAACAACCTAGACCTAGAATGGAACCGACCGAACTCCGTTGCTAGCATGCTAACTTCCAACATACTCGAGAGTCCGAGATCTTTCTAATGATATTTTCAAAATCTCCAAAAGCGTCTTGATCAAAAAATCAACATTTTGACTTTGACCAAGAAAAGTCAACTGTTTGATTTAGCGGTAAAACGGTCAATTTCATCCGACCTTTTCTCGATTTTGGCGTGCCGCCTATCTATGAACTCAGGATCTCGAGACCATCGTAATGGTCTTTTAGGAACCCTCAAATGGCGTCTCAAACAAAAAGTAAATACTTTGACTTTTGCAAGGGCAAACAATAATAATTAACACAAATACAAACATCACGGGACATAACAATCAATAATCGCTGAACGTCACACATTGTCCCACAATCACACATTCCTTCCCAACAAACTAGAACCACTAATAGCCCTACAACTATCCTGGGCTCGTCTACTAGTCTCATTACTAGATCAAGCACGAGGATCACGTCTTGAAAGCATGAAACCAACAAACACAACTCGAAATCTTAGCTATGATATCAAGTTGACAAGACCCCACCCGAATACACATGAATAGTACACTTGGACCTTGCTCTCGTCTAACAGAAACCTTGTCAGACAAGAATTACACATAAGTGTCTCTAGTTCATTCCTCCACTTTTCAACCCTCGATTTCCGTGTCGTGGCCATGGAGGGTCACAAAACAAGAAAAGGTGTGAGCGGACTAAAAGAAACGTTTAGAAAACATACTTTGAAAACATTCAGCTATTACCCTTTGTTTTTCCAAACTATACATGCATACAAAAACCATTTAAAAAATATTTTACTTTGATTAAAACAAAACACATTCTATCACCTAGAAATACGTGCAATAATTCTCAACTTGAAAATAGAATTAAACTATCTAAGACCTCGGCAAGTTAATAAAATCATCATAACAGATCGTAACTAATAGCACAAGAACAACACATCAATCCCAAATAACCAGCACATCATCATCAAAATCTCATTCATCAGATCACTGCCCCACATCTAAGCACACCACAAACTCACTTGGGAACCAGAGCCCAACTCGACGTCCGAGTCATCACAACACACTCTCACAAGCCATCACATCAATCCACACAATCAATCCATAACCAACATCAGCATAGAACTCACATATTTTTAACTCATCATCAATACTTAAGCATAACATCAATCATGACATCATAAAGGCATTATTGGTAGGTCATCAAATACTCACCCGGGATTCGGAGCCCTAGGCTCGACGTCTGAGTTTTAATCGACTCAGGATTCAAAGCCCCTGTCTCGATGTCTAAGTCGTCATCACAATACCAGTCTCAGGATTCGGAGCCCCGAGCTCGACGTTTGAGACTCACATCTAATCCACACAATCATATCACATATAATCAATCCCAATCTGAATCACAATCATCATCATAGCATACTTCATCAATACCAATAACACATACATCTCATCTCATGTCGTAAACCGAACCCGCAATCAGAATCTCGGGCGGAAGCCCCAAACACTCTTAAATGCTAATTCTCGTAAAATGTACCATTAAGGCTACTTTCGTAAAAACCATCTAGAAACCATATGAAATTCATAATTATTCCAAATCATGTTATTTCATGTCATAACACAGATTCAACTCAAAACCACATTCGAAACGTTGTCCAAAACATTGTTTACCAAACATCATAAAACGTGTAATAAATATTAATTAAAATCACCGAAAATCCATATAAAATCCCGATCACTTAAATATCACCAACACCATATAAGAACACATTTAAACCATGTAAGTATGCATGCAAAATAGTTTAAGGAAAGAAAGTCCACTCTTACACTTCCAACTTGTTGAATTCACCTTTACACGCACTTCCTCTGGGAATCTCAAAACCTTTCAAAATTCACATCCAAAGGTCACAAATCATTCCACATAATTTCTATTTTAATCCCACATTTTTTTGGGATTTTTACACTGATTTAAAATGAACCCTAAACCTTTGGACACCTAAAACTACCTCGAAATGGGGTTCGATCGACTTGAAACTTGTGCCAAAATATCCGTATCATCTAAAGGTTGCAAACACATGTTGGCCGCACCTTGAAAGTCCTTCTCACGTGCCCCAAGCGTCGCCCAAAGTGGCTGCACATGGGAGCCATGTAACAACCCGAACTTTTAATAAAATGTAAATTCTGAAATTTAATGTGAAATGACCATTTTACCCATGGAAAAGGGAAAATTGTGGACTTTTGACCCGAGATACTATTTGGAATTTGACCCGAGATGGCATGAGTCTGTAGTCAAGCGGCACATCGAAATCAGACTTCCGATGAGAAAGTTACAAGTCACGGAAGAAAATACGTACTATTCAAGCTTTTTGAAAAATGTACAATGGCAGATATTTCTTGGTCCAAAATATCTGAGGTGGACCAATGGATGAGTGACAAGTGTCACTCATCCCATTGGCACATCCCCTCAAATTCATGCATCACCTATTTTCATCTTCATCTCCTTTGTTTTTCACCTGAAACCCAAACCCAAGCCAATCATCCTTCATCCATCTTTGTTGCTGTTTGAGTAAGAGAGAGACTAAGAGAGTAATCTGAGGCGAAGAGGAAGGCCCTAATGGCAAGGCCAACTGCGTACGGTGGCTGGAAAAACGAGATGGTATGAACTTCAAAGAACCACCATCGTGAAAGGAGGCTGCTGGGATCGCCTGGAAACCAAGCTCGAATTTAACCAAATTGCATCAATCTTGACATGTAATTTCTAGGCCTTTTTAGTCGATTATGAGGTCATAGATCCCTTTTTGTCAGGATGACGTCAAGGTTGACCGGCGTTGACCGTTGTTCAATGACGATGACTAGCGTTGACCTAACTTTGACCGGCGCGTGGGGGCACATGGACATGAATTTTGAGGTCAAATCGATCTTGTTCGACAGGTTCCAAAGATTTGAATCCATTAGTGGTGGTTTCAGGTCGATCGGAGACCGTTTGATAGGTCATTTAGGGGTTTTAGCCTTGAGAAGTGTGTTCGGGACGCGTTTCCGGTATCAGGCTTTTGTGAGGGTTTAGTGTATGAACTTGTATAGCACATTACACTACAAAAAAAAGATGTCTTTTGCGATATGTCGCTCCTGTCGTGAAAGATAGAAATTGCGTCGTAATTGGGTTGTTGCGATGGTGTTACGACGGGAACTAGTCTGTCGCAATACAGTGGTGTCGTAAATATTTTGGTAAGTTATTACGACAGCAACACCTGTCGCTTAAAACATTCACGACATGAATCGTTCCGTCACAACAGTTTGAGCTTTGGATTTAAACTTGACATTCACAACAGTAATCGTTCTGGCGTTATGTCGTAAATATTAATAAAAGTAATAATATTTTTTATTTACACTAATGTGAGATTTTGTTTGGGACGAACCTAACCCATTCATCCAATATTGCTAAGAGTTTAAAGTAATTAATAACATTTGATAAATGAATAAATAGCTTAAAGTGCCAAATCAAGTGATAGAGAAAGAAAAATATTGAAAATTATACCAAGCTTTATCAAACTTGAAAGTAATATAAGTAGTTAAGACAAAGATCCAATAGTCTTTTCAAGTACCTAATCAATGAAATTCAAAAGTATGATTTCATCAAGTTTAAAAGTAATCCGCACATTTTTGGTTCTACATGATCCAACAAAGTTTAAAAGATCATACTAAAAATGTAATGTTTCAATCTCCCTCCAAAAATCTTCACTCTAACCTGAAATAAAATTTACAGAATAATTAATATAAGTATTAACACTTAAAGAATATTGTTAAAATGTAAACAATTTGTCTTAAAAATTGTAATACTTTTGTTTATCAGCACTAGGCGCAACAAGGAAAATGTAATATGATCTTTTCATAAGAAATCATAAGGAAAAACCAAGTAGTTTTGGAAACCAAGAACTGATCAATAGATAAACATAAGAAACTAAATTTCTCGCAGAGTAGGAAGCTGAAGCATCTTTCAACTAGGAAATAAAACACCGAAGTCCCTAACAACAAAATAAAATTCCAAGTCAAAACTAATTTAACATAAAAGCTGCAGACAAATGGATTGAGGTAAACTAATCTAACAAGAACTGAAAAAATGCTTGCAGAAACATCAATTCCATCTAAACTCGGAGGAGATTAAGGATCACTTCCATTCATGTGACAAAGATGGGGGTGAAGGGATACAATTCAATGAATTCATTGTTCGAACAAAATTTATATTAACCGTATATGTAATGTTTTGGGATTCCAAATCTCCAAATCTTCTTTGGAGAAATCTCTAGCACATGTCACCAGAAATTGATTTAGTATTCATTCTTTTCCTTTCTTCAGTTTAATTGTTAACTTTGTTTTTATTCGATTTAACTAAGCTCAATTTTTTGTGACATATGCTGGAGATTTCTCAAGAAAACTAAACTTAAATGTTCTAGCATAAATAAATTGATTTTTGGTTGTTGAAATTAGAAAGCACAACGAAGAATTGATATTGAGGGAAAATACCTTCTATGGTTGTCAGTTTAATTGAGGTTATGGCTTATTGCTCACTAACTTCGCAGGTTCATATTTGTGGCATCTGCAGCCTACATTGAGCTCACCAAATATATATATTATAATTTTGATGGAAATAAAGGATAACTATTTTTCACACTAATTCATTCTTTGATAAAAGTTTAAAAAGAGATCAAATGAGTCGAAAGAAATGTAAAACCTGTTCACTTCCACTTTCAACTGGATTAACTTGGTAACCAATATGAGCCATCACGAGATGGAGTTACGAACTCACATCAATGTACTTGGATTGGAGATCTCCAAGTTTGGATCATATTCTGCTTTGAGTTCATCAAGTTGGGATTTATATTGTCTTTCTATCTCCTCACGTATGCTATTCTCATTAATGCTCGAAGCTCTTGAACTTTGACCAAACACTTGAGATGGAGTGATTCCTGTCCCATACATTCGAACACGTCCATGTCCATCAGGTCCCATAACTCTAGTAAACACCCCCTCTCGAAAAGCCTCATCAGCTTGTTCATTCTCTTCCCCTTCTTCTACGAACTCGTTAAATTGATTCTATAGAAACATCCAAAGTTAACCAACCAAGGAAAGCAGACTATAACATAAGCATTACAAAGAAACCAAATTACAACATACTTACAATTATATCAGCACTCTCTTTATCAAAAGCATCAGCATCATCATTATCATTCTTTATTTGCTTTGTTTGTGTTTCAATGAACATACTCAACCGATCTGTTTTCTCTCCCTTTTCCTTCCTCTTAAAAAAACAAAAGAAAAACTCATGCAACAATAAATGGTATCTAATTAACTAGATCATTACCTATACTATATACAAATGTTACTGATTCTAATAGAATAGCAAACTAGACCAAATGAATAAATAACGATCTTACCTTATGGATTAATTGAGCAAATGAAGTACGACCAGTCCTATGAGGAGCACATCCTTGTGAACGATTTGCCTTTTTTTCCTTAGAGAATTCCTACAAGACAAAAATTCAATCAGATTTCATCTGTTTATTATAAACTTTGCAATCATATTCAATATCAATACCTTAACAGCAGGAAGACCCCAATACTGGACCAATATCTTCCATTGATCTGTAGGAACCTATGGCAAATTGATGGCTAAACGTTCATCATCAGTCTCATATTTTTCATACCACTTATCCGTCACCCTAGACTTCCAGTCCCTCCATCTATTACCAACTACTCTTAAGCAATGATTTCTATAGGAATCTTGGACATTAGTATTTTCCTACAGGTTGGATAAAATAGTCATTAACGAAATTTATACATACTCGCATCAGTAAAACTAGGTAACTTTGTAAGTTTTCTTACTTTGACATCGGCCCAAATATCATTTAATATATCATCAGGCATTTCGTCCCACGAAACATATGTTAGAGGGACCTTTTGGATATTGCGTGCTATGACTCCAAGTTGGGAAGAAAACCTATTTGCATTTGCTTTTATTGGCTTCCAGTTAGCATCAAAATCAATGTGAATTTTTGTTCCAATACCCTACTCAGGGATAGCACGAGCAGGACCACGACCATTCTTAATATCTTTAAACTCAACTTCATCTAGTAGGTAACCATTCTTAATATATACGAGTAATAGTTGGATAAATCACTAGGTAAGTACCAATAAAAATGGTGTTAGGATTGAAAAACCTGTTTCATTAGATGGGGCTGTCAAAGTGTCATTTTCATGATTAGATGAAGTTTGATTAGGCCCAGGTAGCCGCGTCTCTAATTGAGGCCGTGACATGTTTACAATTGGTGCTTGTTGAGTCTGATTTGAAGATGTCCGTTGAGACCGCCTAGATGAAGTGGGTTGAGTTGGACCTGAAATGGATTGACGTTGATGAGAAGATTGACCTTGTGTCCTACCTTTTTTAGGTCTCACATGAGATGGGGGAATTAAGTCCTCCATTGTTCGACCTTTCACTATCTTTGGTGACATAACCTACTCCAAAAACATTAATAAACATGACTATTATTCCATTAATCAACCAGAAAAATCTCAATTGAAAACAATAATGAATTACCTTATCACATATGCTACGTAAAACATGTACAAAACAAACAATGAAAAAATATTCCCACATGCAAACAACAACTAATGCAAGTCTATGGTTATCCTAATTCGTTTTCCATTTCAACATGATTGGGATCATTAGTGTCTACTGTTTGGCTTTCTACCCCTTCCCTCACCCAACCAACATGTCATCATTCACATAAATGGTGTCATCCAAATGTTGGGGTGCATACAACTCTACTTGTGGAACCATTGTCAGGCTGTGAGAAGCATCCTTTGAATACATATCAAATAGATCTCTGACCGTCATATTCAAAACAACATGCCAATCTGGATCCACTGGGTCTTGTACATAACAAACTTGCTTTGCCTTCTGTACTAAAATGAAAGGCTCATCACCAACTTCATTATCTTTATATAACAACCGATTAAAATTCACAAGTGTGAATTTGAACTCATCTTCTTTCATTCCACCAAGAGTATCGACCCAATCACACTTGAACAAAACAAATTTCAGTGAATTTGTATATTGAATCTCAACCACATATGTCAACATTCCATAAAAGGTGACATCACCTGAGTGTGGATTTTGGTCCCTAGTACTAGCATAACTCATAGTGGCTCTTTCAAAACTATGCCAGAATTTTGAGTGGTTCTGTTTTTTTTTCACTTTCTTTCGTGCGAAATTTATAGCCATTGATCACGTATCCTTTAAACCTGCGTGCGAACTGGTCAGGGCCATTAGCCAAACTGATAATTTCTTTAGAAAATACTGCATTTCTAGTTCTCTGTTGTGTTTGAACCTATAATATAAGTATTAGAAAAAAGTCAAATGAGATTTTATTTTAATTGAATGGATCTACATTAAGTTTATAGATATAAGGATGAAAAGTACTTACATAGATTTTGAACCAAGTGTGAAATGTTTCATTATGAACTTTTCTAATATAATGACTTGATCTACGAGGCATATCTTGTGACAATGTTTCAACATGTAAGCTGTATATAATGAGAGTTATTATTTAAGAACAGAAGTAAGAATATAATATAAAAACTATAAGCACATTTTGACTTACTTCCGAAATGGTGTAACAACATCTGTGTTAACTAGCACATACCTATGTGCTTGTGCCCATGTAATTTCATCAAGATGAATTTTAACTCCTTTAATTAGAGGACGGCCAAAGGAGCTACCACCATCATCATTCTGACCAGGTCGATTAAGTTTCATCTCCACTTCATTTAGGTATCTTGCACAACAATTCATGCATTCTTCCATCAAATAACCCTTAGCAATGGAGGCCTCGGGATGGGCACGATTGTGTACATAACGTTTTAGTGTTAATAGATACCTATAAGAAAGAACAATGTCGATTAATAACAAAAATCAGCAGCAGCATGCCTTAGTCAAATTACCAAATGTAAGATACCCCATACATTGTCATAAACATACATCTCAATAGGATACATCCATTGAAATTGAACAGTTCCAGCAATCAATGCTTCCTCAACCAGATGAATAGGCAAATGTTCCATTACATCAAACAAGGACGGCGGAAAAATCTTCTCCAACTGGCAGAGTGTATGTACAATTCGATCTTGAATATATTCCAGATCAGATGGTCGGTTCACTTTGGAGCAAAGTTGTCTAAAAAAATTAGTTAACTCAATCAATGCTTGAACAACATGCTTCGGCAAAGCTCTACGTGCTGCTATAGGAAGTAATTGCTGCATTAATATATGATGATCATGACTCTTAAGGCCCCAAATACTACGCTCCTTCATGTGTACACGTCGAGAAATATTAGAAGCATAACCATCGGGGACCTTTATGTTTTTCAATACTTTGAGAAACACTTCTTTGTTGTCTTTATTCATAGTAAAACATGCAGATGGTAAGTATGCTTTCTTAGAACCGCAATCTTGAGGATGCAATTGTTTTCTGATGCCTATGTCTTGTAAATCACGTCAGGAATTTAAATTATCCTTGGTTTTGTTAACCACACCCAACAAAGTCCAGATTATATTCTCACTAACATTCTTCTCAATATGCATGACATCGAGATTATGACAAAGCAAATTCTGCTCCCAATACGGCAGCTCAAAGAAAATACTTTTTTTCTTACATAATGAGTCATAAGTTTTCTTTTGAAGTTAATCTCTTTTCCTCTTTTGAATGTCATCTTTCTTATACTCTGTAAGTGTTCCTTGAAGTTGTCTTTTCACATCAGTTCCAAAAAGTCTTGGTGGTGCTTGTCCCCATTCTAGTGTGCCATTAAAAGAAACTCTATCTTTCTGAAACTCATGACCAGCAGGAAAAAATCAACGATGACCCATGTAACAATACTTTCTTCCATTTCTCAACCACCAAGATTCTTATTACAGCATGGACATGCCCTGGCACCTTTAGTGCTCCAACCTGACAAATTCGCATATGCTGGAAAGTCATTGATGGTCCATATTATAGCAGCACGTAGTTTAAACATCTGAGCACTTAAGGCATCATAAGTAATTACACCTTCATGCCATAATTCCTCCAACTCTTCAATCAATGGTTCTAGATATACATCAATCTTATTGCCAGGTCCTTCTGGGCCATCTATTAGCACAGACAAAATATAGAAAGGCTGCTTCATGGACATCCATGGTGGAAAATTATATGGCATTAGAACAACAGGCCATGTACTACGAGGGTAGGTCAATGTTCTAAATAGGCTGAAACCATTTGATGCTAAACCAAGCCTAACATTGCGAATTTCACTAGCAAAATCGGGAATCTTTGCATCAATAGTTTTCCATGCATGTGTGTCAGCAGGATGTCTTAGCACACCATCATTAGTGTGTCCCTCAACATGCCAGTTCATAAGAGAATCAGTCTTAGATGACATAAAAAATCTTTGCAACCTCGACTTTAAAGGAAAATATCTTACTTGTTTGGCAGGTATCTTTCTATCCTCATTCAAAATAGTATTAGGCTGAGTTTCAATCTTTTTGTATCTGGATTCTTGACAAATGTCACACTTTTCAAGTTTCTCGTCCTCATTTCGAAACAACATACAATTATTGGGACATGCATCCCAAGTCTTATAGGTAAAACCCAAGTTCGATGTTATCTTTTGAGCATCTTGATAAGAATCTGGTATCTTCACTTCTTTAGGGAAAACTTCTTTCAGGAGATTTAACAAGAGTGTCATTGACTTGTTAGTCCAACCTGAAAGTACCTTGATATGCAATAGTCGAACAATAAATGACAATTGAGTAAACTTTTCACACACTGGATACAAGGGACATTCCGCATCTTGTAGTAATTTAAAAAACTTTGAAGTTTCACCATCTGGCCCCTCACCATGGTCATTTTCTGTTGAGTGATCATTGCCTAAACTAGGATCCAAATGATGATCCCCAATTGCCTCATTTACCATTTGAAACATATCATCATGTGCAAATAAAGCCGATCTAATGCCACTATCTTCGTTTGAATACATTGGTTGGCACATTTCCCCGTGATAAGTCCAAACTTTATACTTTGATATAAACCCATCAACTATTATATGTACTCTTGCTACCTCCCTTGTAATAAGATAGCGATTGGAACATCTCTTGCATGGACAATAAATCCTTGTATCACCCATATTGTCAAATGCAAAATCCAAAAACCTCTCAAGTCCATTACGATATTGGTCAGATGACCTATTTATCGAGTCAATCGAACTCTTGTCCATCCAAGTTTCTATAAGAAAAAAGAGTAAAAAATACACTTTTAATGCACTACAATAGTACGGGTGGAAGAATTAAGAGTATATGCATAGGTGTGTGGATGAGTATAGCTATGTTTTAGTCGGCTATTAGAAATCCATTTGCTTGCTTTTTACTTAATCTACAATATACAAAATTACAGAGCTAAGTTATTAGAATATATAATACTCAAACAACAATCTTAACATTGCTTATCAATGGACATCCCACGAAATGAATATGAGATGAAAGATAAAACTATGAAAGCAATCTACACAACAACTTCCAAGTTATGATTAAGGGCAACAAAAAAAAACAAAAGAAAGAAAATTTAAGAGGATAAGAAAAATAAATAGTATTGGTTTTGAATTTGACCATTCAATGTTGTGTACACTACACATACATATTAAATGTTAACGATGGATGGAGGTACATATAGAAATAGTAACTATTGGTGATGGAGTACGTACAAATCAGGTACGAGCACCTATCTCATCTTATTACCAAGTTATTATGAGATAATGCATGGAAATTCAGATATCTAAATAGAAGAAATAATTTGACCTTAAAACCAAGCAACCTTTTTGAAAAATTCTGGAAACTGCAATAAAAAACAGCTTGTTACAATTAAATAAACAGGTTGTTACATAATCCATGTGCTTGTTACTTGGTAAAGTTCCAGTGTTAAAATTGTTAAAATTAAACAATTAAAAAATTCTTGAACAATTCTGGAAACCAAGATTTGATTTTAGAATCCCGATGTTAAAATTTTCTAATTCAAAATTAAATTACGAAACTTTGCATAATTAAATAAACAGGTTGTTACATAATTCATGTGCTTGTTACTTGGTAAAGTGCCCGTGCAAAAGTCCAATTGAAGCTATCACATATTTTATATTTTTCTCAAGACAAACGTGTTTTAAACACACCAATAAGTAAAGTCGTGGTATTGACATCAGGTTGGTTCCATTACCAAGAGAGTTTGAATTGCTCACATTAATTATTCAAGAGGAAGACCCTGCAATTAGTTCTTTTCCTCAAATTAAAACTTGTACTAATATGGTAGGATTTAGTCTGCAAGCTATGGTCCTTTGGTAAGCTCTATGTCTAAGGATTCTAGAACATTTTACGGAAATTGATTTGGAGGTTTCTATAGGAAGTTATGATCAAATGAAAGAGAATGGTTAGAACAAATTGGGCTACGGGTTGACTGCTACACTGCCTACTATTTTGAATTGTTTATGTCTAAAGATTCTAGAACTTTTAATTTCTCTTAATTAGTATTACCTTGAAAAGAGTAATATCCTATTCTTGGAGGGTTGTTCCAAGGTTTTCTATATTATGGGTGTAGAGTTAAATGAAAAAGGGAGACTAGACTACCCTTTCATTGACAGAAAAATAGAAAAAAGTCTTTTTCTCTGTATCTCTTAGGAGAATTTCCTTAGAGTGGTGAATTCATATTTTCACTCTGTATCTTAAACTATACACTTTGGGTGGTGATTTATCTATATCCTTTAGTGCTAGCTTGAGTGGAGAGTGTGTCCTTTGTGCCAACCCGGCATCAAGTGATATCAGTGTGTAAGGCTTGATCTAAGAGTGGGGGTTGATTCCAATGGCAGGTTGAGGTCATGGTTGTGGCGAAAGAAAACCACGTTGTGAACGTGATCTCCATGCATGACATTCAGATTGAAGAACTAAGGCAGCAAATTCAAGAGCTCCAACAAAATTTAGAATGATAAGAACGTTGTGAACAAGAAGATTGGTGGCTATGAATTTTATACGTAGCTGGGTAGAAACATTGATGGTGATGAGGGAGGGTGGGGTGTTATTGGTGGGTAGTGAAGGGATGGTTGTTTCATCGGCCATTTGAAAAACTAGGTAATAAAACAGGAAGATCGAAGTGCTCAGTGGAGCGTAGAGCTATAGTACCATGAAGATGCATGAAGAATGTGTTGTTTTATTTACTTGAATTGTTTATAGTGGTAGTGTCCTATTTATACAAGAAGTAGGAAAGTCTAACTACTAATGTAAAACTAGTCTACCTAAAATAGAAACGAATAACAAATTGACAATCTATGCAAATAGAGAAAGAATCAGGAGGATTCAATTGGCTTTAGACAAGCAGATCATGTAGATTGATACTCAAACCAACCCCAATCATCAAATCATCAATTTTTGTAGGTCCCATCAATTAACCTAATCAAACCAGCCCCCAAAACACATCAAGTCATTCAAAAAAAAAAAAGCACCAGTTCATGTACCAATACAACACCAAAACAGAACCAAAATGGCCAAATCAAACCGGACCAAATACATATCAATATTAAGTTCCATAGAATCATTTAAACACATCAAGTCATTTAAAAAAAAACACCAGTTCATGTACCAATACAACATCAAAATAAAACCAAAATGGCCAAATCAAACCGGACCAAATACATATCAATATTAAGTTCCATAGAATCATTTAAATGAGTTACTTTGTCACTACAACAGAAGTGACAAAAACAACCATTTAAAAATCTTGTAGAACCGATCACATTTTGCACTTTCCCTTTCATGCATAACCGCACAAGTTAACAGAACGGATTGGGGATTTAAGAAGGATGTTAACTTATGTCTTGTGCAGGTCTGGATGTTGGCTCGGATGTGCCAACTTGAGAACAAAATTTTGGCTATTGGAGAGCCTTCTTATCAGTGACACTCCCTAACATGATAATATGGCTAAGTTGGATGTTTGGAGCATTACAATTCATGCATGCTAGATTTGCATAAGAAATTTAAGAAAACAAATGGATTTCAACTAACTTTGTGCATACAATTATTGCAACTTCAAGAGCATAAATGAATTTATTTTTTTTTATCTGAAACAAAAAGAAATTCTTGGTATATATCCAGCAAGCCCATCCACTATTGTGAGGGCACGATGCACTTGACTGCTTCTAGTAATGATTTTAAAGTGCAATATTATATAAGTGAGTTGTACGAGCACCTTGCAACTAGTAATGGCTCATTTACCATCACTCCACATATTCAACTGATGCATCAATGAAACATGAAATGCCAAAGCATTACAGAATTGAACTATAATTGATGCATGAACCCAGTGCTTCTTTGTTCATGTTAATCAAGAGATGGGCCTAATTTTACACGAGAAAGGCCTATATTATATACAACAAAATAACAAACAAAGCTCAAAAGGAAAACTCCAGACTCTACTTCTACAAAGCCATCATCAAACAATGACTCTTAACTACCCACAAATTGAGATATGAAGTTAATTTTAAAAGAAAAACAAAATTTGCTTATTGGGCTATATGACTACCTTTGAATGCTAACTCTGATGTATAGCAGCTGAGTGTGAACTAGGCTGTTTTATAACTATTAGTCTATTAGTGGTTCAGACTTCCAGTTAAGACCAAAGTTAGTTTAGAGGTTTATGAAAGCACCAAAAGGTCAATTGAGCAGTATAAATACATCACATATAAGTTAAATATACCAGTTGTGTAAATAAAATCAATTGACTAGAATAAATGGACAGTTTGGCACCCAAGAAAATTACACCCATAGACTAGACATTCTTGAATACAAGCAGGATTAGCATTATAGGCATGGAATAAGGGCCTTGCGCTTGGAGACTTAAAGTGAACCATCTCATGGCTTAGAAATTTAAATCATTGATAAAGCCTATCAAATGCATAACTAGTACATCTACAGTCCAGACCACCATAGCTAGTTCTCTGTTGGGATGCCACTAGCTCCAACCTTATCACGTACGATATCATACATAAATAAGTACATGGATGATCATCTATAAACAGCAACCAGTCCCCCAAGTTAAATAATTTTCCATTTATGGCAACTATGTTGAGATTAAAACCACAAACGTTAAGTAAGCACAACAGAACCAGGAACAAAATCTGACCCTCTTCTATGAGTATTCAAATAACTAATTACCACATCTATGAGATTAACTATGCAAGCTAATGGATAAACAAAATTTAGGAAAAGATTAGCACATTATTTTACTGAGATCAGCAATAGATGGAGATTGATAATGGAATCTCATTAATTTTCACTTTTCTCTCATCATCAATCAATCTCATATGCGCTTATATCTCATATGCACATTTGAATTAACAAAATTTTCAGAAAATTAAGCTAAGATTATTGAGTCAGGGAAACTAAATGGATTCAACATTATCAGATTCACAAACCTTGAAAGAACAAGACAAAAAACTTCCAATGAGAAGGGGATGAACTGCTTCCAATGGAGAGGGAGACGAACGGCTTCCAGTGGAGAAGGAGACGAACAGCTTCACTTTGCTCGCTAGCCCTCTAACCCTCTAACCCTAGAGCTATTGTGCAGGGATTATCAGAAAAGGAAAATTGGGAAGGCATGCGTGAGTGAGGGAGAGATGAAGGCGGCAAGGTACAGAACTGAGTGGGAGAACAAAATTTTCATCTCCAAGGGTGTTAGTGGTATAATATTTACGACAGGCTAAATGCAGTCGTATCAAATACCTAATTTGTAGCAAATTTTTCTTTTTACGACATGTAATGTTAGTACTGTCGTATAAAATATGTATTGTACGTATTTGAGATACCAATTACGACATGACTTATAATGGTGTAGTAAATATTTTTGCGCCACCAAATCCCTCGTAAATTTATGGGCTTTTACGTGGGCCGCATGCTCTGTTGCAAAACATATATTGTAAATGGGCCATTTTCTTGTAGTGTTAGTGACCCTCATATGTGATTTGGACAGGCCCGGAGACCTTGGATTAGCTCGGGTGAGATTACAGTGCAGATATTGAGCGTGCAACGTGGACCGAGCGTGAGTGGAGTTTTGTTTTATAACTGAAATGCATGCATAACTATTTTGAATGATTTATTATATGATTTAAGTTGAAATGCTTTGATTTCGTATTTGATGATGTTGTGAATTTAATCATTGGTTTATGAACTGTTTTACGGATTTATGTAAAAATGATGTTTTGGGCTTGAGACCCGGTTGAGTAATGATTTGACTTAGATTTAGAGTCAAACAGGGAATTGGAATGAAATAATTCATTTTAATGGATTTTAATGGTGATCTAGTATGATCGGTTTGGATAAATTGGGAATTATAAATGAGTTCATGACACTATTTTCGGATGGTTTTGTGGAAAAGACTTTGTGGCTATGCGATGCCCTCCAGAGGATCGTGTTTTGGTAACTACCTTCTTGTTAGATGGTAGTGCTTATTAGTGGTGGTACACATTTGAGATGTTCGGTTGGGATGTCCGGATGGTGACATGGGAGGTCTTTAGAGAGCGTTTTCTAGAGTAGTACTGCCCCTACTCATTCTGTGACGCTAGGGAGGGCGAGTTCTTGCAGCTTTGATAGGGAAGCATGTCAGTGGCAGAGTACGAGCAAAGCTTCTAGAGATTGTCCCGCTTTGCTTCGATATTTGTGAGTACTGAGGCGGACAAGTGTCGTCGATTTGAGATAGGCATTTTAGGGGAAATTTGTACCATGGTGACGACAGGATCCTATGCTACACTGAGGGAACTGGCGGATGCGACTGTGAGAGTGGAGGGAAGTTGGCTAGCCCGACATCAGCTTTTTGGTGATGGACGATGCCGAGAGCATTCATATTCTGGAATTCGAGCCAAAAGGGCTTTGAAGAGATGTCGTTTCAGTGGAGCATCATCATCATTAGGTGGTGGTCGGTTTGACAGGTACGTGAGTACCCGGAGGTTTGGTTTCAGGTTAGAATAGACTTCTCAGATTAGTGGTACGTCAGTGGGGTTTACGGGTAGACCGAGGGTGTCGACCTGCTATACATGTGGAGAGCATGGCCACTTCAGGAGAGAGTGCCCACAGATGACCGGTGGGAGCGATATTGGTCGGAGTGCAGTAGGACATGACCCGAGTACAACCACGACTTTAGATGTGACTGGTGGCCAAGGGTATGGTCGAGGTTTTGGCAGATTCCGAGGATGTGGTAGATCATCAGGACCACAAGGCCAGAGTGTTTGCGGTTACCCAGCAGGAGGCTAAAGCAGCCCTAGGAGTGGTGACATGTACGATTACTATTTTAGAGCATTATGTACCTATTTTGATAGACCCTGGAATGATTCATTCGTTCATATCGCGGACTTGTACATTGTTAGCGGATAGGGAGGTGTTGGCAATGGATTATGATATGGGTGTTGGTACACCGATAGGGGATGTATACATTGTGAATCAGGTGTTGAGAGATTGTCTTGTAAGGATAGGGGATGTTGAGTTGGTAGCGGACTTGATACTTCTGAACCTACTCGATTTTGATGTCATCCTCGTGATGGACTAGCTGACTTATCATCTCGCTTCTGTCTAGTGTTTCGATAAGAGGGTGACCTTTCGAAGCTCTGGATTATCCTCCTGCGTTATATCGGCATTGACAGCAAAAAAGTTACTAAGGAAAGGCTGTTAAGACTACTTGGCTCATGTTGTGGATAGTCAGACTACACCCGAGAGAGTAGATGACATATCTGTGGTGCGAGAATTCCCAGACGTATTCCTAGAGGACTTACCGTGATTACCACCGCACAGGGAGATTGAGTTCACCATTGAGCTTCTTCCAGGTGTACGACCTATATCTACACCATACCGTATGACACCGGCTGAGTTAAGGGAATTGAAGGTTCAGTTGCAAGAGTTGATGAATATGGGATTTATTCGATCAAGTGCATCACCTTGGGGAGCCCCAATGTTATTCGTAAGGAAAAAAGATGGTAGCCTGCGATTGTGTAAAGGTTACCAGAAACTCAATAAAGTAGCAGTGAGGAATAAGTATCCTTTTCCCCGGATAGATGACCTATTCGACCAGTTGAAAGGGGCTAAGTATTTTTCGACGATTGATCTTCGATCTGGATACCATAAATTGAGGATTATCGAGGAGGATGTTCCGAAGACTGCCTTCCGAACATGATATGGCCATTATGAGTTTCTGGTGATGCCATTCGGGTTGACAAATGCACCAGCGTCTTTCATGGATTTGATGAATCGAGTATTTTGGTCATACTTGGATCAATTTGTGATAGTGTTCATCGATGACATCCTGCTACATTCGAAAAGTGCTAGGGCGCACGAGAAACATTTGAGATTGGTGTTGAACAGACTAAGAAGGAACCGGTTGTATGCTAAGTTGAGTAAGTGTTAGTTTTGACTGAACAATATAGGCTTCTTGGGACACGTGATTTTGGCTGAGAGGATTAGTGTGGACCCCCAGAAGATATAATTCATGACCAATTGGGAGCAACCGAAGACTGTTATTGAGGTTCAGAGTTTCGTAGGGTTAGCTGGATATTAACGACGCTTTGTAGAGGGTTTCTCTACCATAGCTACTCCATTAACCTGTTTGACTAAGAAAGAGGTTAAGTTCGTTTGGAATGAACACTGCGAACTGAGCTTTCATGAATTGAAGAGACGGCTGACTTCTGCGATAGCGTTAGCTCTTCCAGATCACAGTGGGGAGTACAAGGTGTATAGTGATGCTTCATTGCAAGGATTGGGTTGCGTGTTGATGCAACACGAGCGATTTTTTACCTATGCCTTTCGACAGTTAAAGCCACATGAGTCAAATTACTGTACACATGATTTAGAGCTGGCAGCAGTGGTACATGCTCTCAAGATTTAACGACACTACCTGTACGGAGAGACATGCAAGATTTTCACGGACCATTAGAGCTTGAAGCACCTTTTCACTCAGAAGGAACTGAATCTAAGACAGAGACGATAACTAGAGCTGATCAAAGAATATGATTGCATGATCGAGTATCATCTCGGGAAGGCAAATTTAGTGGCACACGCTTTGAGCAGGAAGTTTGCGAGTTTGGTAGCTCATCTAAGGATGATGTAATTGCCTTTGTTAGTGGAGCTTCGACGATCAGGAGTTATACTCGGATTGGATGATGATAGAGCTTTGTTGGCCAATTTCCATATGAAACCCATCTTGATTGACCGGATTATAGAGGCTCAACTTCAAGATCCCACTTTGTGTGTTCTGAGGATGGAAGTTGAAGTAGGTGACCGGTAGGATTTCACTATCAGAAATGATGGAGCCTTACTGAAACAGGGTCAATTGTGTGTGCCTGCAGATACAGAGTTAAGGGTTGAGATTCTAGAAGAGGCCCACAGTTCAGCATATGCGATGCATCTAGGAGGAACAAAGATGTATCATACATATTAGTGGGTAGTAATGAAGAGAAAGATTGTTGAGTATGTGGGTAGATGCTTGACTTGCCAGCAGGTGAAAGCTGAACGGCAGATACCGTATAGAGCTTTACAGCCACTTCCAATCCCTGAGTGGAAATGAGATCACAACACGATGGGCTGCATATTCAAATTACAGAGGACATAGAGCGATTTTTATGGGGTCTAGGTGATTGTGGACAGACTTACAAAGTCGACTCATGACACGACCCATCCCAATTCCCTTGGGATTATCACGGGATGTGCCATGCTCCCGTCTGACACGAAGTGTCAAACAAGGGATAATTCAAAACCTTCAGCCCGACGGGCTTCCAGAGCGTGCCAGGATCAGTGGAGGAGGAGTGTGATGTCTCGGTCTCTACTACAAGCCGCAGACGTGATCAACCTGAAGGGCATTAAAAACAACAAAAGCGGTGAGTGGACGAAAATAAATAGCTTAATAAAAACTCATGTTATAAAAAGACATTTATGCCCTTTACTAAAAAGCATGCATGCATTCGAGAACTATTTACCAAACCATTTATTCAAATAATCATTATTAGGGTCTCAGCCCAAAATTCCGTAAATCCAAGTCATAAGTGCGAACTCAGCCCTAAAACCGTAGAATACCAAAATCCGTAAATCCAGATCCAATTGGGTCACTGCCTAAATCCATAAAATACAGAAATACAATTACCATTTCATAAATCCAATTACCATTTCATAAATCCAACAAACCATGTTTACCAAATATCATATAACCAATCTTGTCACAGTTTCCAAAGCTACGCCCGTGCTACCCGGGGTCTCAAATCTCAAGTCTCCCCGGGGTCCACCCAGGTCAATGTCCATAGATCAATGGCCCTCCCTGAGGGTTATAATCCATAATGCCTTCCTGAGAGTAAGGTACCCCACGGGGGCGACTCGACTCAATTAGTGCTGTGTGACTACTCCGGGGTCCACCCAGGCCAACTACCCTCCCCAGAGGACAAAATCCGTAAATAAAAGGATGGTATATGAAAAACCATTTCGAAATCATTATCAAAACCTTTCAAATCCTTCAAAGGGTTCATGCCCGGTTTCCCATAAAACCGTCATGAATCCAGAAATCCATTTTTTCCAAGTCAAAATCCATTTATCCATATCCATTTATGGGTCCCCGACCTGAAATCACTTTCATAAACACAATTGGGCCTCATGCTCGATTTCGTAAACCAACTGGGCCCCGGGCCCGATCCTGTAAACTAAATGGGCCTCCAGCCCGATGCCTTATTAAATCAAATGGGCTCCAAGTCCTAGAGTTCGTAAATCAAATGGGTCACATACCCAATTCCATATTTCCAAGTCCGAAATCAATCCATCAATCCACAAACCAATTGGGCTCCTGACCCGATAATGTAACTAAAATGGACTTCAAGTTTGAGGGTTTCCAAAACAAATGGGTCTCATGCCCGAGTTTACCTTTTCAAATCCAAAACCATTTCATCAAACCATCACCGAAATCGAAACACGTGTAATCAGTGTAAAACCATAAACCTCGATATACATGCAAATACGTAAATCGCCTCGAAATACGTGTAATCATGTAAATCACCAATACCATAATCCTCATGATAGAAATCATAGATATAAAATATATAAAATAGTTATGCATGCATTATAGTTTAGAAATCAAGGTCCACTCACAGATCGTCCTACGATGCCGCCTCGATATGCGTGCCATAAGCCTTCTCAGGCTAATCACTCTCACCGGGACTCCCAAACCTATCCAAATCATACTAGAGGGTTACTAACTACCTTATTAACCTCACATTGAAGCCCCGTAATTTTCCCAAATTTTTAACATATTTTAAACTCGATCCTAAACCTTCGGACATCCCGAACTATATCGAAACGATGTCTGATTGACACGAAACCAGTCTCAAAATGTTCGTTACATCGAATAGATGAAAAAACATGTTGACAACATCCCAAAAATACACCCCAAGTGCCCCCATGTGCCACCCAAAGGCGCTGCGCGTGGACTTCACGCGCTTGCTACAATGTTGTCTCCTATCTATAGTCGACCCGGTTCAGACCGGCCCGGTCTAACCCAAACCGGCGACACCAGTTCAACATCCATTTCTTCATCTTTTTCAATCTTTTTAATCCTATTAACTTCGTCCTACCCTATACAAACGATTTATGGTTTCAAAATTAGAAAATAAGGACTGGAAGTTACCTCCCCGATTCTTGATCGAACACCAAACTTCGGCCGTCTAGTCCCAACGATTCCGGCCACCGTTGGCCGTGATTCCAAGTCTTTTGGGCTCCTAACAACTTCCAGAACCTCATCTGATCAATCAATTTGATTAACAACCCACCAGAAACGAGTTACCATTTTCAAGCTAAGAAAATATACCTCACGGGTTTTGCAGGCCACCGTCCACGACGGTCCACGAAACCAATCCCATTCAACTCGTATGAGTTTTAGGAACATCCTAGGGTCATCCAAATCAGTCAAAAACCTCCAAAACTAAAAACCACGATTTTTGAACCAAAACAAGGCATTCGGTCCCTTGCCTCCGAACCAGGCCACCGTGCACCACCGTCCACGCCAGTAGCACCGTCGTGCTCGTCCCGATCTCCTCTCCAATTTCCATTCAGGGTTCACAAGCAAAAGATGAAGTTTAAAGGCTGTGTGTGTAGTTGTGTCATGTGTTTGTTAGAGAGAAATGAAGAAGATACGCGGGGAAGAAGAGAGAGAATGAGAGTGAATTTTAATTAATTAATTAATTAACCAAATGGCCAATCAGATCCAAGATCCCCTTTTTAGGGAAAACGTAACCAATGGGATGAGTGACACTTGTCATTCATCCAAAGGCCCCATCTACAAATATCTGCCCAATTAGATTTTAGTATTATTTTAATCGAATAACGAGACGTTAAATTCCCAATTTCGATCCCATGACCATAACTTCTCCGTCCGATGTCCGATTTCTACGTGTCGCCTGTCTACGGACTCGTGACGTCCCGATCTACGTCATGGTCATCGGTCCTCGTACGTTTGACTCCTTGAGTCAAAATTCAACATTTTGCCCAATCCCAAGGGCAAAACTGTCATTTTACACCATTCGTCCAATTTCTCTTGATTAAACCCCAATTAATCATTCTAAATCCATAATTAATTAATACTTAATCCCGATATTCGAGACGGGTAGTTACAACTAGCTTCTTACTAGTACACGAGAACTTTAAGCTCGAACGGTTTGCTTGTTTGTTTGTTGATGAGATCATCTGGTTGCATGGGGCGCTAGAATCGGTAGTGTCGAATCGAGATCCGCGGTTTACATCGATGTTTTGGCGGAGACACTTCAGCATTGCATTTCACCCTCAGACAGATGGACAATCTGAGAGGACTATTCAAACTCTTGAGAATATGATGAGAGCTTGTGTTCTGCAATTTCAGGATTCTTGGGATATGCTCTTGCCATTGATGGAGTTTGCCTACAACAACAGTTAATAGTCGAGAATTGGGATGGTCTCATTTGAGGCACTGTATGGGCGACAGTGCAGGACGCTGATATTTTGGACTGAGGTAGGCGAGAGGGCTATATTGACACCATATCACCCCAAATCTCATGGATATGACCCAGTAAAAGGTTCGAATCATTAAGGAACGGTTGAAGACGGCACAGGATCGTTAGAAAAGCTATGCCGAGATTAGAGCCCTAGAGCTGTTGCATACATATTAGCCTTACCCCTAAAGCTTGCGAGAGTTCATGACGTGTTCCATGTTTCGATGCTTCGGAAGTACGTGCATGAAGAGTCACATTTTCTAGAAGAACAGCCATTAGAACTCAAGACGGATTTAAGCTTCGAGGAACAACCAGCATAGATTCTAGATTGGAAAGAAAAACTATTACGGAACAAGAATATTAGAGGAACTAGAACGTAGAAGAGGCCACGTGGGAGCCCGAAGCCCTGATGCAGGAATAGTATCCACATTTATTTGAGTGAATTTCGAGGACAAAATTTTTTGTAAGGCGGGTAGATTGTAACAACCCAAAATTTCAATAAAATGTAAATTCAAAAATTTAATGTGAAATGACCATTTTACCCCTATAAAAGGGAAAAATGTTGATTTTTTACCCAGAAAACTATTTGTGTAACGACCTATCCAGGAAATTAAGGTTAAGACGGTGATTAGTGAAGGATTAGTGAGCTTAAGTAGTGTTTAGTTAGGTACTTTTGGATTTTAGCGTAGAATGACGATTTTGCCCCTAGTTTGGGCAAAAGGTTGACTTTTAGTTTGGGCAGTCAATTGGGTATTAACCAGTGACCGTGACGTAGTTCGGGACGTCACGAATCTGTAAACAGGTGGCACGCCCGATTCCGACATTCGAGGAGGAAGTTATGATGTTCGGAAGGTTGAGGGCATTACCGTAATTTGGCTAAAATAGGGGGAAAGTTGACTTTTCATACGATCGGGTTTTGGCACGTTGACCTAGGACCATTAGGTAGATCTCATCGTCCTGAGTTCAACGACAGGCGGCACGTGTCCATCAGACCTAGGATGCGTAAGTTACGGGTCTAGAAAGGTAGTGGCACAATCGTAAATTTGGACTTAAAGGAATGGCATTTTGGTCTTTTGCACATTGGGAATTGTGCAACAGGATTGGGACAGGTGTACAGATGGGATTGAGATATTTTGAGTTGGGCTGAGGGGATGGTGACACGTGCTAGGGGTCTGGTTGGTTCTAGGGTGCACGGCTCCAATTATATGGTTGTGTGTTCGTGTGTGTTTAAACAAGAGAGAACAGAGACTTGGCAAAGGGGTGAAATCGATCGATGGCCGAGAAGGTGTGAGCTTTGTGAGTGTGTGAGTGGGATCAGAGGGAGGTTGAGAGTGCAGGAGGGTGTTGAGAAGACGGGGATGTGCAGTGTTCGTGCGTGAGGAGTGTGTGAGTCCACGGGGAAAAACAGAGAGAGCTGGGGGACCTTGGTGGTGGTGTGGCCGTGTGTTGATCCAATTGGACTTGAAGGGAAGCTGGGACGACTCTGTGGACTTCAGGGAGTGCAGCGGCGTGCACAGCGGCGATCGACAGGAAGGTAATTTCTGATCCCCGTGTAATTGCTCTGTTTTGTTGCGAAAGTTCAAACGTTGAGTCGTGGGTTTTGAGTACAAGTCGAGGGTTCTGGTTGGTCCTGGTCGACTTCTTAGGTCCTTAGGAACCTGTTAGTAGCGGAGCCGTGATGGGGGGAGGCCTGGATGGCCGGATTGTGAAACAGGGGAGTTCAGGCTGTTTTATTTCGAGTTTGGGACGATGACTTAGGGGCTGTGTCGACGTGTTAGAGTGAGGGGAATAGGTTGCTTAGGACTGGGCAAAGATGATGGTGAAAAGAGGGAGGAAAACGGTGGAGGTTTGGCAGAGAAGCGGGTGCGCCGGTTCAGACCGGTTCGCCCAAGGATGACGACGATGAACAGTGTTTAGGTGCAGGCAAGTGGGGGCGCGTGCGGTGGTTTCCGGTGAAGAGTCCAACTGAGTTTTTGTTCTAAATGTCATAACGAATCCAATGGAATAGGTTTCGGGTTATTCAGACGTTGTTTCGGGTTAGTTCTGCTGGATCGAAGGTCTAGGGTTCCGTTTAAAGTACGCTTAGAAGTTCGGAAACGTTATGGGATTTGAATAGGACTCTTGTGAAGTAGTTAGTAACCTCGTTATGGACTTTGGACAGGTTCGGGAAAGCCGAGAGTAGCGGAATGGCCGGGAACGGCGTAAGTGCGCGCGTATCGAGGCGACGTCGGAATGGTCTGTGAGTGGACTTTTCTTTCTAACTCTTGATGCATGCATATATGTTTTTATATGTTTTCATATGTGATTCTATGATTTGATTATGGCTTGTGATGATTTATGGTTTTTGCACGTTTTTCGAGGAAAGGACGGTTTTCACGTTTTACGAGGTTTTGATAAATATCGTGATTTGAACCTGGTTTAACGGTTTGATTTTGGGAGTTGAAATACGATATGATTTCAAAGAAAGTAAAAGGGTTTCAGAAATGTGTTTTCGGGCTTAAGGGCCAGTTCAAAAAGTGGTTTTGAGAAACGTGCTTTCGGGTTTCGGAGTCGGAATTGCGGGTGACGATTCTGGATTCGATTCAGGACTTGAAGTGGATTTCAGGTTTGGGTTCGGAATGGTTATTCCGGATGCTAGCTTACGGAATGATGGTTGCGGACTCGGATCTGGAAAGGAGATGGATATGATTCTGGATTTGGATTCGGAATGACGGTTCTGGACGTTGGAAGGGCTTCAGACGGGTGATTTCGGATTCGGGTTTGGATATGGATTTAGTAAAAGTTTTCAATGGTTTGGATTGGATTTGCTGGATCTGGTTATTGGGTTTAAAGACCCGGATATTATGATTGACGGGGGACGTGCCCGGATTGAGTTTAAAGACTCGGGAGTTTAAAGACTCGGATAGATCCAGCAGGTTCGATGGATGAAAATGATGGTTTTGGAATAAAGGTTTTCCGATGTTTTGGGCAGTGGCCCGGATGAAATGGTTTTCGTTGGTTATAACGGTTTTCGGTGATATTGGGGCTGAGGCCCGGGATTTGAGAAAAGGAAAATGTGTTTGGTTTTTTCGTGTATGGTTTTGTGACAGGAACTGGATATGCATGCATTGGTTTTTAAAACGGAGGGTATAAATGTCTTTATTTTATGAAATGTTTTTGAACTTAACTTTATTTTTGTCCACTCACAGTCTTTTCGTGTTTTTGATACCCTCCAGGTTGTTGCGGCGAGGGCTGTTGGTTGCGAGACGGAGACATCACATGGACGTTCCACAGTAGACTCTGCGAACTCTGGGAAGTTCGAAAGTTGTTGAGACGGTCGGACCGGAACTCTCTTGTCCGACTACGTGTCACACGGAGGTTAGATGTCTGTTTGGCCCTCGTGTCATGCGTAAGTTAGACGGGAGCTGTAACGACCCGTCCCGAAAAGTAGGATTTAGCCAGTGATTAGTGAAGGATTAGTGAGCCTAAGTGGAGGTTAGTTGGTGACGATAGGGCTCGGTACTGTGAGTGGACCCTTTCTCTAACTCGAGCATGCATAACTGCTTTTCTTTATGTTTTACGCTATTAAGTATGTTTTTATGTTTCTCATACGGTTATATGTTGGTTTTACCTAATGATACGTTTTTCGAGTTTATCGGTTTTCTTTCTTTTGTATTTAGAACTATGCTCTGTAAAACTTTGACTTCGGGATGTTTAAATTTTTTCCTGCGTCTGACTGTGTATTTTGGTGGTTTATCGTGAGTTACTGTGGTGTTGTGTCGGGGTGTCAGACGGGAGCAGGATTTACCTCGGTTTTCGGGGTGAAACCGGGGTGGGTCCTGACAGGAGCGGGGTTTAGCCCTTAATCGCGGGAGATTAGGGGTGGGCCCTGACAATTTGGACTTTGACCAAGGCCCGTTCGTTACCTAGATTGAACGTCACGAGTCCGTAGACAGGCGACATGTTGAATTCGGACATCTGACAGGAAAATTACGGGTCACGAAAGAAAATATGTATTTATGCTTTTCAAGAAATGTACAGTGGATGATATTTATTGGTCGAAAATATCTGAGGTGGACCAATGAATGAGTGACAAGTGTCACTCATCCCATTGGCACAGCCCCCCAAATTCATGCATCACATATTTTCATCTTCATCTCTTTTGTTTTTCATTTCACCCGAAACCCAAACCCAACATAATCATCCTTTATCCTTCTTTGTTGCTGTTTGAGTAAAAGAGAGACTGAGAGAGTGATTTGAGGCGACAAGGAGGGCCCCAATAGCAAGAACAACAACGTACGATGGCTGAAAAATCGAGAAGGTAAGTCGTGTGGGTTAAATTTTCAAATTCGGTTTAGATGAGTTTTTAGGCCGTTTTAAGGATTAAGATTGATTGTTTGGGACTGTATGAACTTCAGGAACCACCCTCGTGAAAGGAGGCTGTTGGGATCGCCTGGAAACCAAGCTCGAAGTTAGCCGAATTGCATTAAGCTTGACAAGTAATTTCTAGGCCTTTTTAGTCAATTTTGAGGTCATATATCCTTTTCTGGGATTGTAGACGATCATGTAGGAGGAAAAATAGTGGAAAATGGTTGAGAAATGAGGGAGATACGGCCGGGTCAAGTTTGCGGGTCGGTTTACCCGTTACAGAGAAATAGGTCGACCCGACCAAAGGTTGACGATGATGACGTGGCAGTCCATGTCATCACCCTATCAGACCTATTAGTCCACGTGACAAATCAGGTGATGCCATGTGGTAGGCTGTCAGGCCCAGTTAGCAACTGACATGTCACATCCACGTCAGCATTGTCAAATCACGTGGAACAATAGGGTGGTGCCATGTGGCAATCTTTTAGGTTGTGTCAGAGTGATGTGGCAGTCCACGTCAACCATGTTAGACCTCGTGGACCAATAGGGTGGTACCACGTGGCAGTATGTTAGTGGTGTCAAAGACATGTGGCAGGATACATGGCACGAGTCAGGGTGTGCCATGTGGTAGGTATCAGACCTGTCAGGATGACATTAGTAGATGACGTCAGCGTTGACCAGTGTTGATCGCCGTTGACTGGCGACGACCAGCGTTAACTGGACTTTAACAGGCACGTGGGGGCGCATATACATGAATTTTGAGGTCAAATTGATCTTTTTTGAAAGGTTTCAACGATCTGAATCCAATGGTAGTGGTTTCAGGTCGATCAGAGACCTTTTGATAGGTCTTTTAGGGGTTTTTAGCCTCGGGAAGTTTGTTCAGGACCCGTTTCCAATATCGACCTTTGTGAGGGTTTAGTGTATGATCTTGTATAGTACATTAGTGACCCTCATATATGATTTGGACAGGCCCGAAGACCTTGGACTAGCTCAGGTGAGATTACGGTGCGGATATTGAGTGCACAGCGTGGACCGAGTGTGAGTGGAGTTTTGTTTTATAACTGAAATGCATGCATAACTATTTTGAATGCTTTATTATATGATTTAAGTTGAAATTATTTGATATCGTATTTGATGATGTTGTGAATTTAATCATCGGTTTATGAACTTTTTTACGGATTTACGTAAAAATGATATTTTGGGCTTGAGACCTGGTTGAGTAAGGTCTTGAATTAGATTTAGAATCAAATGGGAAATTGGAAAGAAATAATGCATTTTAAAGGATTTGAATGGCGATCTGGTATGATAATTTTGAATAAATCGGGATTTATAAATAAGTTATAGACACTGTTTTCGGATGGTTTTTGTGGAAAAGACAGGGGAGAGTCATGTCTCGGGCATAGCCCCAATTGAATAGTGTTTGACTTAATTTGATACATAAATTGTTTTAAAATGATTTCATATGTACTTGATACTATTCCACATATACCATCCTAGTGAGTTGAATAATCTTCTCCAAACGTCGAAGATCTTAGAGTAGACATGATGCACTGCCTTAAATGAGTCGCTCCGAAGAGAGGCTCAGGTTCAGGAGTGCGAGATTATGATATAACCCTGGACGTGGTAGATTCGGAGAAGGCACCCCATTATGATATCACCCCGGACGTCGTTGAGTTGGATCGTTTGGAGGTACTTGGAGATGAGACCCCGAATTGTACACGTAGCATTGGAAATTGTGACTGGTATTGGTTATAGACATCGCGGATGTAGAGGATCGGTTATGTTGTCTTTATTGATATGTGTGTCCAAATGTATATGTATATGTATATGTATATGTATATGTATATGTATATGTATATGTATGATTTGAACTGTTTTCATACGATTTGACTTAATGCATACATGTTTATGAAACATAGGGGAAAATGTTATTGTTCTTAAATTTTATTTCGAAAATACTTATTTTTGGTCTACTGACACTTTGACTGTTTTTATTGACATAGAGGCAGGAGCTGATCCCGAGGCAGAGGCATAGAAAATACCGTTGTGCACCTGAACATTCTTCAGGATAGGTTTTGGTATTTTTGTTGTATTGACATGAATGTTCGATTATGTAGAGATACTTATCCTTTTTTTGACAATGTTGTTGATAGAACCCGTCCCAAATCCCCCGGGATTAACGTGGAACGTGTGTGCTCCCGTTTGACACGAAGTGTGAGACCAAAGATAATTCCATCCTTTGCCTAATCAGGACTATCAGAGAGCGCCAGGATCCGGAGGAGGAATGTGATGTCTCGTCTCTGCTACAGCCCGCATCCGCGATCAACCTGAAGGACATTCAAAACACGAAAAGCTGTGAGTGGACAAAACAAAAGTTTTATAAAATCATTTCATCAAAAGACCTTTATGCCCTTCACTAAAAAGTATGCATGCATTCGAAAATCATTTCTCAAACATAGAACATGCGACCTTGGCCCAAAATCCAAAAGTACCTGGGACCTCAGCCCAAACCAAATCAAATGGGAACTCAACCCAAAATCATCTCCGTGAAATCTCGTACACATATACATATATACATATATACCCCATCCTAGACATCCTCTGATGTCAACTCGGGGCACACAGCCCCTAGGGAACTCATCCCCGATATATGTCACGATTTCTCTATATATATAATTATGCATACTACTCGGGATCTCACTCCGAGTCTATCCCTAGGAATTCTCCATCTGGGAAGCTCTGTCTTTGAATCTAGTCCGAGCGTCTCTCCGGAATCTAGTCCGAGTCCACATCATAACTCTCACTACTGAAATGGGCTCCCTATGGGGAACATGCATTTCGGGTAGTGGATTGTGACTCTCCAGGTCGACATCTGGAGGAGACCAATCAAATCATATAGGTGGGTATATACATACTAGTATAGAAATACCATACTCGGGACTCACGCCCGATAACACACGTGAAGTGGGCCTTTAGCTCGAACTTACGACTCAACGGGGCCTCAAGCTCGATTTCACAATTCAACTGGGCCTAAAGCCCGAACTCGTAAATCAACGGGGCATCGAGCCTCATATCTCAGGGTCAGTCACGATTCTGATCATAGTGATGCGTGCAACAACCAGTCCCAGACCGCTCTCAATCCTGGTATGTCGCCGTGAACATATCACTGACGCGACCACCTCTAGATCAGGGTGCACACATCACCGACCGCTCTCTGATACCGTCAGCACTCCGAAGTTGAGCCTCCATTGGCTGCTCAACCACAGGACGTGCATCGTGACCTCTCCGGAGGGAACACATCCCCAGTTCGGTGGCGAGCATCACGTTGTTCGTCGTCGTGCACACAGCACCCGTCGCGACTACGACTCAGACCCGCAGGTCATCAATAGGGCCACATGCCCGAGATAAAACCAAAATGAAATGGGTTTCATGCCAGGATCAAAACCAAAACAAACGGGTCGTTTTACTTTTCTAAAACTCTAAAATCGAACCATAAATGCGTATAAGCAAGTATAAGGCCGAAAACCTCGAAATATGTGCCAATACATAAACACATATGAAAATGCACTCATGGCATCACAAAAAAAGGTTCTAGAACACTTATAAAACATTTATGCATGCATCAATTTAGAAAGAAAGGTCCATTCACAGACCGTCGGAGCTGCCACCTCGATACGCACGCCGTACACCTTCTAGGTTCAATCACCTTCTCCAGGGTTCCCAAACCTATCCAAATCACTTTAGAGGGTTACTAACTACTTAATTAACCCCTCACTAAATCCCCCTAATTTTCTGGGATTTTTAACTATTTTTAAACGCGATCCTAAACCTTTGGACAACCCGAACTATATCGAGACAATGTCTGATCGACTCGAAACTAGCCCCAAAATGTTCGTTACATCGAATAGATGAAATTACATGTTGGAACTTTCCCCAAAAACTCCCCCACACGCCCACACGCGCCACCTAAAGTGGCTGCGCATGGGAGCCACGCGCCAGCTACAGTGTCTCTTCAACCTCCTGCCCGACCGGTCCGACTAGCTGGTCCGAATTTGTCTGCAACTCCGGCCCAACTAGACTGGCGTGACCGGTCCAGGCCCCTAAACCGTTCAATCTTCGTCCTTTTTATTCCTAATCGATTCCAATCTTCCTATTTTGATCCTAGGAACCTATCTATGCCATCAAAACAACCAAAAACCTACTAAAACCCATCGGTCCAATTTTTCCTCACGGTTCAGTTTTTCCCAATTCCTCCCCAGGGCTTCTCAGCTGTGAACCACCATTCAAAACCACCCTAAAACCTTCCTAGAAACCTATTAAACCTCGTCCTAATCGACTAAAACTGTCCATAACGTCATAAATAAAAAATGGAAGAAATCGGGCAAAATCGAGTACCTTGCACGGTCTGCCTCCGCCGTCCAAGGCGACGCCGTCCTTGGCCAGCCACCATTATCATCCTGCTCTCATCTCCTTCTCTGGGTCTTAAACATGATTGGATGGTGGAAGGGTTTGGATTGGGTTGAAGGTTTGATCGGGTTTGGGTTTGGTGGGGAAAATGATCGAACATGAAATGGGGAAGGGATATGCATGAGTTTGTTTGGATGGACAATGGATGGGTGACACTTGTCACTCATCCATTAGGCCTGTCCTAAAAATCTAGGCCCACTTGCTGCCAAAAGTCCTTCACCTCGTAAAACGTGCAATAGTTCGTTCAAACTTCCGTGAACCGTAACTTTTTGTCGAACGTCCGAATTTGACGTGTCACCTGCCTACGGATTCATATCGACGCGATCTATATAACGGTCCTCGGCCCTCGTCCATCGGACCTCCCGGGTCAAAAGTCAACTTTTTACCCCCGTTTAGGGGTAAAATTGTAATTTAGCCTTGAACGTCCTTTAATCTTCATTTAATCCCCGATTAGCGAGGCTAATCCATCATTAATCCCTAATTAATCCTTAAAATTAGGGACGGGTCGTTACGGTTGTTGTTGAACTTTGTTTACTTTTAAATCCATTAAGGATCTTCTCGGTATTTTGAGTATGATTGCCAAACGGGATCAGGGCACATCCCACGATAATCCCAAGGGGATCGGGATGAGTCATGTCAGCTTGGTATCAGAGCATTAGGATAGCGGTCTGTAAATTATACTTTGATTTTCTTAATATGTCGTACTAGTTTATGCCGCTTAATAGATAAACATGCCTCCCAAACGAGTGCCCCTTCCATGGTCTGATGACGATCTCGCTAGAGACTTAAATCATCTTAGCATTGAGAGAGCCCAGGGCCGGGGGGCTAATACATTTAGTGGTGGGTATGACCCTGAGGAAGCCCACCAGTGGATTACTCGGATCGAGCTGATCTTCGCTGTTATGTGATGCTCTCCAGAGGATCGAGTTTTGCTAACTACCCTCTTGTTGGACAATGGTGCTTATCAGTGGTGGTACACATTTGAGATGTCAGATTGGGATGTTCGGACGGTGACATGGGAGGTCTTAAAAGAGCGTTTTCTAGAGTAGTACTACCCCTACTCATTTTGTGACGTCAGGGATGCTTAGTTCTTGCAGCTTCGACAGGGGAGCATGTCAGTGGCAGAGTACAAGCAAAGCTTCCAGAGATTGTCCAGTCTTTCTTCAGCATTTGTGAGTACTGAGGCCGACAAGTGTCGCTGATTTGAGATGGGCCTCCAAGGGGAGATCCGTGCCATGGTGATGGCAGGATCCTATGCTACACTGAGGGAACTGAAGGACGCGGCTATGAGAGTGGAAGATAGTTGGCCAGCCCGACAACAGCTTTACTGTGATGGATGACGCTGAGAACATTCGTATTATGGACCTTCGAGCCATAGGGCTCCAAAGATAGGCCGTTTCAGTGGGGCATCATCATCATCAAGTGGTGGTCGCTTCGGCAGGTATGGGAGTACCCAGAGGTTTGGTTTCAGTTTACATCAGACTTCTCAGATGATTGGTACGTCAGTGGGGTCTACGGGCAGACCGAGGTTATCGACCTGTTATACATGTGGAGAGCCTGACCACTTCAGGAGAGAGTGCCCACAGATGACCGATAGTAGCAGTATCGGTCGGAGTATAGCATGATAGGAGAGCACAACCATGACTTTAGATGTGTCTGGAGGGCGAAGGTATGGAGGAGCTAGAGGCAGATTCTGAGGATCACGAGGACGTGTTCGATCGTCGGGACTATAGGCCAGATTTTTTGGTTACCCAGCAGGAGGCTAGAGTAGCCTCGGGAGTGGTGACAGGTACGCTCACTATTTTAGAGCATGATGTACGTATTTTGATAGACCTTGGAGCCACTCATTCGTTCATATCGTGGAGTTGTGCATTGTTAGTGGATAGGGAGGTGTCCGCAGTGGATTATGATATGGGTGTTGGTACACCGGTAGGGAATGTATACATTGTGAATCGGGTGTTGAGAGATTGTCCTGTGAGGATAGAGGATGTTGAGTTGGTAGTGGACTTGATACTTCTGAACATACACAATTTTAATGTCATCATTAGGATGGGTTACTAACCTATCATCACGATTCTATCAAGTTTTTCGATAAGAGGGTGACCTTCCGTAGCCCTGGACTACCCGAGACGACTTTTTAGGGGAATTAGAGGGTATTAGCCTCTGGCGTTATATCGGCATTGACAGCAGAAAAGTTACTGAGGAATTTTTTTCAAGGCTATTTGACTCATGTGATGGATAGTCTGGCTACACTTGAGAGAGTAGAAGACATACCTATGGTGCGAGAATTGCCAGCCGTATTCCCAGAGGACTTACCGGGATTACCACTGCACAGGGAGATTGAGTTCACCATTGAGCTTCTTCCAGATATGCAACCTATATCTCAGACACCATACTGTATGACACTAGCTAAGTTAGGGGAACTGAAGGTTCAGTTGCAAGAGTTGGTGGGATATGGGGTTTATTCGACCAAGTGCATCGCCTTGGAGAGCCCTGGTGTTATTCATAAGCTAAAAGGATGGTAGCCTGCAATAGAGTATAGATTACCGGCAAGTCACCAAAGTAATAGTGAGGAATAAGTATCCTTTATCTTGGATAGATGACCTATTCGACCAGTTGAGAGGGGCTAAGTATTTTTTGAAGCTAACATTAATTAATAATCTTGAATTACTAGGACCAACTGGTTATTAAAAGAGTCCTTAATAATTAATTGTTGAAAAGGATTTCAGAACAACAAGTCGTACTGCCAAGAAACCCTAGCCAAATTCAAGGACTTACAATTGATGCATTTAGACCGGATCAACGGTATTGGAAGAGCTTGAAGTTAAGTTATGATTATGGGCAGTGGTGTAGCTAGAAATTTAAGTTATACACAACCCTCATGGCTCATATAAATAATGACAAGTATATATGTTTTTGGCTTAATTCTAGGAATCTAAAAAAAAACAACTAAATTGGGTTCCAAGTGATTGCCACAACGTAACTTTCTAATTATTCATAAATTCCAATTTGAAACATTATTTTTTTTAATTTTTTTTACAAAAAGAATTAAAATTCAAATAAACTAATCCTAATTAATCAGTAAACCCTACAATTTTACTTTTCTTGTTGCGTCGAGTGAGTCTAGTTCAATTGTTTCTAGTGTTGACTTGTAGACAATTGGTCTCAAGTTTGAACCCTGATGACATGTTGTATGGATAATTTCCAAAAATTTCTCTTCCCCTGTAATAAAAAAACCCCTAAACAAATTAACTCTAGTAGCACCTTTAGTCTCATCGACGTCGAGACTAACAGCTGCTAGCTGCTCCACCATGCTAGCTACTCCCCTGCATTGCAGTTTCTGGTCACCACCATCAACCAGGGTGCTGCGCTCTATGTGGTAATTAACTCTATCAAATTATTGTAGTTAACAGTTTTAAAAATTCATAATGTAATAAAATTTCACTTGTAACACCCCGGAAATTCACAGATTGTAATATTGTAATTTAATGTATGAAGTGACGATTTTACCCCTGTGGATTATGGCCAATTGTTGACTTTTTGGGTTATGGGTCAAATGGACTTTGACCAGTGACCGTGACGTAGTTCGGGACGTCACGAGTTCACAGACAGGTGGCACGTCCAATTCGGACGATCAGGGAAAAAGTTATGACTATCGGAAGTTCAGGGACATTACCGTAATTTGGACGAGTTAGGGGAAAAAGTTGACTTTTTGATGTACCGGGAATTTTCACACGACCCCAAGACCGTTAGATTCGTCTCGATGCCCTGAGTACAACGACATGCGGCACGCGTGAAACGGACATCGGATGACCGAGTTGTGGGTCACGGAAGTTGGAGGGCATTTTGGTAATTTCTGCCCTGAGGGCATTTTGGTCTTTTGCACGGTTACTGTAGCAGCAACCGTGAAAAACAGGGGACACGGCCATGCCGTGGTGTTTGTGGGCGTGCAAATAGTTTAAACCTTAGTGGACTGGTTTGTGAGTATTGTTTATGTAGTTTAAGGTAATGGGAGTGAAATTTGAGGCTGTGCAGGCCACGGGAAGAATTAAAAACTTGAACGGGCTCTGTGTGCGGGAAACAGGTGCAGTGCAATCTGTGAGTGTCTCCCACGGGTGTTGGACGCCTTGATCGATTAACCGCGCAAGGGGAGTGAGTGACGGGTTCATTTTGGTGTCTGTTTGAGGATGAGAGTTGAGAGAGACGGGGAGAAACAGTGAAGAACAGTTTCGGGTCTTTGGGGGGAAATTTTCCGAATTCAATCTCTACGGGTTTTGAGATCGATCTAAACACTGGGGAAGCTTTCTGGAGTAGCAGAAACCTAACCGTGCAAGATTCGAAGAGTGTGAGCGAGGAATTGCCCAGGAACCCAAGTTCCAGTTCTGAGAAAAACCGATTTGGAGGGAAAATCCGAGTTCAATTTCCACGGCCTTTTGGACGAAACCAATCTCTGAGTGAGCTTTCTGGGAACATTTGGAACCTGTCCATATCGAAATCGACGACAACCAACCACGGAGGAGCTGGGACGGTGACCGCCGTGTGCAGAGGAAATCGCAGCGTTTGGACGGCTACTTTCAGGTGATGTTTCGTTCAATTGATGGTTCTATTTTGTTAGTCTGGGTCCTAGTATGCTTCTGTATAAATTAATTGGACAATGGTGATAGTTTGGAGGTGTTATGAGGTTTGACCCGTGTAGCTATTCGGGTTTGGATAGGATGGTTGAAGGCTTGTCGAGTTGATTAGTGGACTGAGAACTGTAATTAAATGACTTTAGAACATGTTAGAATCAAGAAGGAAAGAAATTAAGTAGAAATAGACGGCTAATTAATCGGGTCACCCCGCGGGTCGCAGACCCAAATTACAGTAAATCGGGCAAGGACGGTGACACTGTAGCAGTGACACTGTAGCAGCGCGTGACTTTCACGCGCAGCCACTTTGGGCGGCGCGTGAGGGCGCGTTGAGCATTATCTCGGATCACGGTCAACATGACTTTTAATCCTTTCATCATTTTGGACATTTTCTGTGAAATAATTATGTTGATCTGAGATAGTGAGGAAGGTCAGTTTAGGGCCGGATGTCTCGGGAAGCGTGTTGGCCGGCTTTCCCGAACCGGTTTCTGTTTCGGACTTTTTGAGGGTATTTTAAGGACCTATAATGACACTTGTGTGTGATTGGAAATGACAGGGAACTTACGTTAATTCCGGAGACAAGTTCGTACGCGCGTTATTCGCAGCGGGAGCGTACTGTGAGTGGGCCCGTTTTTATTAACTCTTGCATGCATAACCGTTTTCATTTCCGTATATCTAAATGTGTGCGTGATTCATTAATGAATTTTGATTATCTCGATTTACGGCTGTGACACGTTTTACGGTGTCGGGCTGAGGCCCATTTTACGGAAAATGAATACTGTCTCCTCCGGATGTGGTGCCCCGGAGCAGTCACGGTGCATTGTCTGCGAGGGGTCATGCTACGGAGGTGCCGGACCGTAGGATGACTCAGGAGCAGGATTGCTATTATTGGACGTCTGGGACGTCGAGCATCTGGGACGCTAGGCATCTGGGATGCCATAACCGAACTGGGTTCGGAGATTGGACTCGGGATTTGAGACCCCGGGTGGCACGCGTAGCCTTGGGACTGTGACCACTATTGGACGTCAGGGACGTCGGACATCTGGGATGTCAATATCGGTTGTGTATGGTGCAGTAGCTGGGTTTATATTACATTTCTGGCTTAATATGATGCTGTGATATATTACACGTATTTATGGTTTTTAAATACTGATGCATGCATGTTTTGGAAAACGGAGGGGTAAAGTATGTATTTTCCTTATTATACTGTTTTTACAAACCTGAGTTTCGGCCCACTCACCTTTCATGTTTTGGTAACCCCTCCAGGTCGTATTGCTGAGGTTGGTGAGGACCCCGAGGCTGAGGCATAGATTTCGCACTGCGCACCTGAACCCCTGTCGGGTCGGATCACCCGCAGGATTTTCCTTTCTAGTGTCGTGCTCGGATTTGTATTTTAAATTGTATCCCTTGTCTGACATCGGTTAAATTTGGAATATGTATGACTTTTTAATGCGGACATTTATGCATTTAAGTTTTAAGGCTAAAATAGGGATTTTCGGTTCGGGTGTCAGACGGGAGCAGGGTACGTCCCCTTGTGGTCCCCGGGGGATCGGGGCGGGTCCCTGTCAGCTTGGTATCAGAGCACTAGGTTGTGGTCAGCATGTTAGACTAGCGGCTAATATTAGGTACTTTTCGAGTCTAAGAATTGCGTTAACTAATCTATGCCTCTTAACAGTTGGTTATGCCTCCGAGGAGAGCCTCTTCAGCACGGACCGCCGAGGAAATTGAGAGAGAGATGGAATGTGCTAGTATTGAGCGGGCTCAACGGTTGGGAGCCACACCTTTCAATGGGGGATCTGACCCCCAGGATGCCTACGAGTGGATTGATAAATGGGAAAGAATCTTTACTGTGATGCATTGCCCACCCGGCGAGCGGGTGACTTTGGCGGCTTTCTTACTGGAAGGCGGAGCTTACCGATGGTGGCAGGGTCAGGAGATGTCGGGGTGGTCAGTTCGTACCACCACATGGGAGGACTTTCGTGCTCGGTTCCTAGATCAGTACTATCCACGATCTTTTCGCGTAGCACGAGAGGCGGAGTTCCTGCGACTGGAGCAGGGGGACATGTCCGTGGCAGATTATGAGCAGGCTTTCGGGAAGCTTTCCCGTTTTGCAGCAGCTTTTGTGAGTACTGAGGAGGACAGATGTCAGAGGTTTGAGTTGGGGCTCCGAGGAGAGATACGGGCAGGTGTGACGGCTGCCACTTATGCGACTCTGAGGGACATGGTCGACGCTGCAGTTCGTGTCGAGGCCAGTCTGGCGGCACACCAGGCGCGACAATCATCAGGCGAGGGGCGGCGCCGGGATCGTCCCCATCCGGGACCAACCGGCCGGAAGATCTCTAAGGGGGGAAGTTATCGTGGAGCACCCACATCTTTGCGGGGTCGTGGCTGGTCAGGTCGATCAAGGGGCTCTCAGAGGAGCGGATCGAGATCCAGTGCTGGTCAGCATCAGTCTTGGAGTGGTGCATCAGGAGGGTCTTGGGATGGACCGAGGACAGTTAATTTTTTTGCTTGCGGAGGAGCGGGCCACTATGCCCGAGATTGCCCGTCGTTGTCGAGGAACAACGATACTGGAGGTGCTAGTGTTGCACAGCGTTCGGCTTCCAACACTGCCGGAGGCCGAGGACAGGGTGCTGGACGTGGCGCACGTGGGCGCGGGCAGACTGCGGGGCCCAGTGCTCGTGTTTTTGCAGTGACTCAGCAGCAGGCGAGGTTAGCCCCGGATGTGATTACAGGTACACTTCATATCTCGAACCTTATTGTGCGAGTATTGTTGGATGCGGGGGCTACACATTCTTTTATTTCGAGGCGTTGTGCCGGTATGTTAGATTGTGAGGTTTCAGCCTTAGATAGTGAGATGGGGGTTGGCACACCTATGGGTGTCGTATACTTGGTGAATCAGGTGATTCGGAGGTGCCCGGTGAGAATTGAGGAGGTGGATCTACCAGCAGACTTGATTATTATGGACATCCATGACTTCGACGTGATTCTCGGGATGGATTGGTTAGCGGAGCATGGGTCGCTTATTGATTGCTGTAGTCGGCAAGTGTTTCTACGGAGTCCGGGTTTGCCGGAAGTTACCTTTCAGGGGGAGCGTGATGGTTCACTGCCTGAAGTGATTTCTTCACTTGCTGCTACTAAACTTCTACGGAAGGGATGCCAGGGCTATTTGGCACACGTTGTGTCGGAGCGAGTTGATACTCCGAGTATCGAGGAGATACCTGTGGTGCGGGAGTGTCCGGATGTGTTCCCGGAGGATCTACCTGGATTACCACCACCGCGGGAGATTGAGTTTACCATTGAATTACTCCCCGGTACCCGACCTATATCTCAGGCACCGTACCGGATGGCGCCGGCAGAATTACGGGAACTCAAAACACAGTTATAGGAGTTGGTCGAGTTGGGATTCATCCGACCAAGTACCTCACCGTGGGGAGCACCGGTGTTGTTTGTGAGGAAGAAGGAGGGGAGTCTCCGATTGTGTGTAGATTACCGACAGCTGAACAAGGTGACGCTGAGGAACCAGTATTCTTTACCCAGGATTGATGACTTATTCGACCAGTTGCGGGGAGCACAGTGCTTCTCGAAGATTGATTTGCGATCTGGGTATCATCAGCTGAGGATTGCGGAGGGAGATATTTCGAAGACGGCTTTCCGAACTCGTTACGGACACTATGAGTTTCTGGTGATGCCTTTTGGGTTGACGAATGCTCCAGCAGCATTCATGGATCTAATGAACAGAGTTTTCCGACCTTACCTGGACAAGTTTGTGATTGTGTTCATCGACGACATCTTGGTGTACTCGGGAAGTGCCCGAGCACATGAGGAACACCTACGGTTGGTGTTAGGGAAGCTGAGACATGAACGGTTGTACGCCAAACTGAGTAAGTGTCAGTTTTGGCTGAGCAGCATTGGTTTTCTGGGACATGTGATTTCGGCTGATGGGATCAGCGTGGATCCCCAGAAAACGGAAGCGGTGACCAACTGGGCCAGACCGACGACAGTGACAGAGGTGCGGAGTTTTGTAGGATTGGCAGGCTACTACCGGAGATTTGTGGAAGGTTTCTCCAAGATTGCTGCGCCGTTGACTCGTTTGACCAGGAAGGGAGTGAAGTTCATCTGGGACGAGCAGTGTGAGCAGAGTTTTCAGGAATTGAAGCATCGTTTGACCACTGCTCCTATCCTTGCATTGCCCGACAACAGTGGAGAGTTTGTAGTTTTTAGTGATGCCTCACTACAAGGTTTGGGATGCGTATTAATGCAGAATGGTAAGGTGATCGCTTACGCATCACGGCAGCTAAAAACTCATGAGTTGAATTACCCTACCCATGATTTGGAGTTGGCGGCGGTAGTTCATGCTTTGAAGATCTGGAGACATTACCTTTTCGGTGCAACGTGCAGGATATACACCGACCACCAAAGCCTGAAGTATCTATTTACCCAGAAGGAACTCAACTTGAGGCAACGGAGATGGTTGGAGTTGATTAAGGATTACGACTGTACGATCGAGTATCATCCGGGTAAGGCTAATGTGGTGGCAGATGCGCTCAGCAGGAAATCAGAGGGATCCATTGCACACCTGAGGATGGTGTGGAACTCCGGAAGGCTGGGGTTATTCTAGATACGGATGAGCATGGAGCTTTATTGGCCAGTTTCCACGTACGGCCAGTGTTGGTTGATCGGATCATTGAGGCGCAACTTCAGGACCCGATATTGTGCATCTACAGGATTGAAGTTAAGGCTGGGGAACGGCAGGACCTTACCATCCGAGACGATGGGGCACTGGTGAAATTGGGCCGTTTGTGTGTGCCAGCAGAGACAGAGTTACGGGCCGAGATTTTGGAGGAGGCCCATAGTTCAGCGTATGCTATGCACCCGGGAGGTACAAAGATGTACCGTACCCTCCGGAACTGTTATTGGTGGCCAGGGATGAAGAGAGACATTGCTGAGTTTGTGAGCAGATGCTTAACCTGTCAGCAGGTTAAGGCGGAGCGGCAGAGACCGTATGGGGCTATGCAGCCACTACCGATTCCCGAGTGGAAGTGGGACCACATCACCATGGACTTTGTTTTTAAGCTACCAAGGACCCGGAGTGGATTTGACGGAGTTTGGGTGATTGTAGACCGATTAACGAAGTCAGCACATTTTCTGCCAGTACAAGAGACTTACAAACCGAACCGATTGGCTCAATTGTTCGTGAAGGAGATCATCCGACTTCATGGTACGCTGGAGTCGATCGTGTCCGATCGCGATCCGCGTTTCACTTCCAGGTTCTGGCGGAGTTTGCAGGCTACTTTGGGAACGAAACTGCGTTTCAGTACCGCTTTCCATCCACAGACCGATGGACAGTCTGAGAGGACTATTCAGACCCTGGAGGACATGATGAGATCTTGTGTACTGCAATTTTCGGATTCGTGGGATACTCACTTGCCTTTGATGGAATTTGCTTACAACAACAGCTACCAGGCGAGTATTGGGATGGCCCCCTACGAGGCACTGTATGGTCGACAGTGCAGGACACCTATCTGCTGGATGGAGATTGGGGAGCGAGCGGCCGTAGGGCCGGAGTTGATGGATATCACCCAGGAAGCAGTCCGTGTTATCAAGGAGAGGTTGAGGGCGGCACATGATCGCCAAAAGAGTTATGCTGATAGACGGATCCGAGATTTGGAATTCGAGGTTGGAGATTTTGTATTCCTGAGGTTGTCCCCGTGGAAAGGAATTATTCGCTTTGGCCGACGGGGAAAACTGAGTCCACGTTTCATTGGACCTTATGAGATTGTGGAGAGGATTGGCCGGGTGGCATATAGATTGGCTTTACCCCCGAAACTTTCTAAGGTTCACGACGTCTTCCACGTGTCCATGTTGCGGAAGTACGTACGTGACGCCTCTCATGTATTGGAGGAGCAACCTATCAAGCTTCGAGAGGATTTGAGCTTTGAAGAACAACCAGTACAGATATTGGACAGGAAGGACAAGGTACTACGGCAGAAGACGATTCCTCTCGTGAAAGTCCTTTGGAGGAATCAGAACGTGGAAGAAGCCACATGGGAGCCCGAGGCTCAGATGCGGGAACAGTTTCCTTATTTGTTTCCTTAAATTTCGGGACGAAATTCCTTATGGGGGGAAGGTTGTAACACCCCGGAAATTCACAGATTGTAATATTGTAATTTAATGTATGAAGTGACGATTTTACCCCTGTGGATTATGGCCAATTGTTGACTTTTTGGGTTATGGGTCAAATGGACTTTGACTAGTGACCGTGACTTAGTTCGGGACGTCACGAGTTCACAGACAGGTGGCACGTCCAATTCGGACGATCAGGGAAAAAGTTATGACTATCGGAAGTTCAGAGGCATTACCGTAATTTGGACGAGTTAGGGGAAAAAGTTGACTTTTTGATGTATCGGGAATTTTCACACGACCCAAAGACCGTTAGATTCGTCTCCGGCACGCGTGAAACGGCATCGGATGACCGAGTTGTGGGTCACGGAAGTTGGAGGGCATTTTGGTAATTTCTGCCTTGAGGGCATTTTGGTAATTTCTGCCTTGAGGGCATTTTGGTCTTTTGCACGGTTACTGTAGCAGCAACCGTGAAAAACAGGGGACACGGCCATGCCGTGGTGTTTGTGGGCGTGCAAATAGTTTAAACCTTAGTGGACTGGTTTGTGAGTATTGTTTATGTAGTTTAAGGTAATGGGAGTGAAATTTGAGGCTGTGCAGGCCACGGGAAGAATTAAAAACTTGAACGGGCTCTGTGTGCGGGAAACAGGTGCAGTGCAATCTGTGAGTGTCTCCCACGGGTGTTGGACGCCTTGATCGATTAACCGCGCAAGGGGAGTGAGTGACGGGTTCATTTTGGTGTCTGTTTGAGGCTGAGAGTTGAGAGAGACGGGGAGAAACAGTGAAGAACAGTTTCGGGTCTTTGGGGGGAAATTTTCTGAATTCAATCTCTACGGGTTTTGAGATCGATCTAAACACTGGGGAAGCTTTCTGGGAGTAGCAGAAACCTAACCGTGCAAGATTCGAAGAGTGTGAACGAGGAATTGCCCAGGTACCCAAGTTCCAGTTCTGAGAAAAATCGATTTGGAGGGAAAATCCGAGTTCAATTTCCACGGCCTTTTGGACGAAACCAATCACTGAGTGAGCTTTCTGGGAACATTTGGAACCTGTCCATATCGAAATCGACGACAACCAGCCACTGAGGAGCTGGGACGGTGACCGCCGTGTGCAGAGGAAATCGCAGCGTTTGGACGGCTACTTTCAGGTGATGTTTCGTTCAATTGATGGTTCTATTTTGTTAGTCTGGGTCCTAGTATGCTTCTGTATAAATTAATTGGACAATGGTGATAGTTTGGAGGTGTTCTGAGGTTTGACCCATGTAGCTATTCGGGTTTGGATAGGATGGTTGAAGGCTTGTCGAGTTGATTAGTGGACTGAGAACTGTAATTAAATGACTTTAGAACATGTTAGAATCAAGAAGGAAAGAAATTAAGTAGAAATAGACGGCTAATTAATCGGGTCACCCCGTGGGTCGCAGACCCAAATTACAGTAAATCGGGCAAGGACGGTGACACTGTAGCAGTGACACTGTAGCAGCGCGTGACATTCACGCGCAGCCACTCTGGGCGGCGCGTGAGGGCGCGTTGGGCATTATCTCGGATCACGGTCAACATGAATTTTAATCCTTTCATCATTTTGGACATTTTCTGTGAAATAACTATGTTGATATGAGATAGTGAAGAAGGTCAGTTTAGGGCCGGATGTCTCGGGAAGCGTGTTGGCCGGCTTTCCCGAACCGGTTTCTGTTTCGGACTTTTTGAGGGTATTTTAAGGACCTATAATGACACTTGTGTGTGATTGGAAATGACAGGGAACTTACGTTAATTCCGGAGACAAGTTCGTACGCGCGTTATTCGCAGCGGGAGCGTACTGTGAGTGGGCCCGTTTTTATTAACTCTTGCATGCATAACCGTTTTCATTTCCGTATATCTAAATGTGTGCGTGATTCATTAATGAATTTTGATTATCTCGATTTACGGCTGTGACACGTTTTACGGTGTCGGGCTGAGGCCCGTTTTACGGAAAATGAATACTGTTTTATATTGTATATATTTAGTTACATATACTTGTGGATACGATGACTATCTTGGGTACTGCACTGTATAATCCACCGTAAGATACTGTCTCCTCCGGATGTGGTGCCCCGGAGCGGTCACGGTGCATTGCCTGCGAGGGGTCATGCTACGGAGGTGCCGGACCGTAGGATGACTCAGGAGCAGGATTGCTATTATTGGACGTCTGGGACGTCGAGCGTCTGGGACGCTAGGCATCTGGGATGCCATAACCGAACTGGGTTCGGAGATTGGACTCGGGATTTGAGACCCCGGGTGGCACGCGTAGCCTTGGGACTGTGACCACTATTGGACGTCAGGGACGTCGGACATCTGGGATGTCAATATCGGTTGTGTATGGTGCAGTAGCTGGGTTTATATTACATTTCTGGCTTAATATGATGCTGTGATATATTACACGTATTTATGGTTTTTAAATACTGATGCATGCATGTTTTGGAAAACGGAGGGGTAAAGTATGTATTTTCCTTATTATACTATTTTTACAAACCTGAGTTTCGGCCCACTCACCTTTCATGTTTTGGTAACCCCTCCAGGTCGTATTGCTGAGGTTGGTGAGGACCCCGAGGCTGAGGCATAGATTTCGCACTGCGCACCTGAACCCCTGTCGGGTCGGATCACCCGCAGGATTTTCCTTTCTAGTGTCGTGCTCGGATTTGTATTTTAAATTGTATCCCTTGTCTGACATCGGTTAAATTTGGAATATGTATGACTTTTTAATGCGGACATTTATGCATTTAAGTTTTAAGGCTAAAATCGGGATTTTCGGTTCGGGTGTCAGACGGGAGCAGGGCACGTCCCCTTGTGGTCCCCGGGGGATCGGGGCGGGTCCCTGTCATCACTCATATTCCTCTTGCATCTTCATCTAACTCTATAGAAGGTGATGTCGAACCAATAAGTTGTGGATATCATTAGGAAAATAAAAATGCACAAGAAGTAGCAAAATATCTTACTCAGTATACACTCAAAATGAAGAATTTTAATTCTTTTGATGATATTTCCTGCGTAATTGTAAGATTTTGATGATAATATTGGAAATGGCACTGGAAGCTAGTACGCAGTTGCAGTAGAGCAACTACTAGAGCTCAAGTATGATCTTCTTACTAAAACCTCTAGCTAGAACTTGTTTGTGTATCGGGATTGGCATGTGACTATGTGTTTATCTTCTACTTGTTTACACTCAATCACACACAAAAGAACGGAATGAAAATCCTAATCAAAACTAGATGAGAAATGCATAATTGAATTATGCTCAACAAGTGTTGATAAAATGCCAAGAACTATATTCTTAGGAAACACCAGAAATCTTTCACTAGTTTTTTCTTCCTTAGATTAAGAGAATGTGTACAATAGATTAATATACCCTCACTCTCTCAATCTTCACAGTGAAGCATGTGACTTCATCCCAGCCACTCACTAGGTGCCATATACTTCAGCAGTTTTAGGAAGTTTTTTGAGTGCTAAACAAACAATTCACGCACTCCTCACTTTTCCAATCATATTATAACAACCTTCCAGCTCACATTTGAGCTCACTAACAACTTCTCTCATGCACACATATCTTCCTACCTCACACATTTACACGACTAGCTATAGGATTCAAATAAACTAGCTGTAGAACTTTACAAATATCAAACTTGTTGGTTGCTTAATCATTAACACTCTCTCTTAAGCTAGCAGCAGGTTTGACACCTAGTAAATCTCTTAGGTAGCTCAGCATCCCCTTAGGTAATGCCTTTGTGAAAATATCAGCAAGTTGATCTTCTAATCTACAGATGATCAAATTGATCTGTTTGTCCTGTAAAGAATCACAGAAAAGATGAAGATATTATGACCATTATCTCTCTTCTAATGACTAAAGTTACATATATGCCCTTTTTTAATATGTTGTGATGTGTGTGAAAATGGGATCCACTTGTGACACATCGCCATATAACAGAGCAATTGGCATATTTTTTTAACAAAAGGCTCAAGGTGTAACGATTTGAAGAGTTTATGGTGGAAATTACAACATTTAAAAGTGCATGTATCAATATGTTATAAGGTGTAAAAAACACAGTAGTAAAGTGTAATTTGCTCAAAAATTTAATTAACCAAAATTTTCAAACATGTCCGGTTGTCTGTTATATATCTAATATGTATGAGAACATTATATCTGCCCGTGAGATGAGTTAATTATCTGGTAGGGGAATTTTATGCTGGAGTATGAGACATTGAGGACTCACATTTAGTCTAGGATTGAGATTCAGCTTCAAGGCAAGGCAAGGCAAACTAGGTAATGAAGACCAGAATACCAGAAGATTTGAGCAGGGAGATTTGCAAATCCTGGCTAAAAAATAAACACAACAGTTGAGACCCGCTCTAAGATGAACGAAAGCTCCTGCACCATTATTACAACATGATATATAGGCCCAAAAAAAATTATTAGCTCAAAGATTATACAAAGTTAAAGTTAAAGCTTATTGGTGACTTATCGCATGCTTATGGATATTTCTCTCTCTATATGGGAGAGGTCTTGAATCCTATTCATATGGAAAATGTTGATAATTAACAAACATATGTAAAATCTAATTCACCTCCCTCAATATCAATGTATTTAAAAAAAAATTAAAATTTATTCAGCTGGAATAGGAAGTGCTTGTCTAGCTATACAAATAGAATTGTTTACAAAAAGGTCGATGCCGGTGTCGTGTGGCCTGTGTGTTTATTGCTACATTCCCAATCTAGTTGTGTCGGGTTCGAGATCGGCACCTGATTGATGACTCTTGTAACATTGTCTTGCTAGCTCGCTATATCCAACTTTAACAACAGATGAGGTATTCTAAAATACCTTTGTTTTATTAAATTTTGATTTTGGATATTTTTTTAGTGAATGAAAGTTATCAGGGACAGATCCAGGAAATTATTCCAAAGGGGTCAATATTTGAAGAGCTTCCCAATTTATTAAACAAAAACAATACTTCCAATTTTTTTTGAATATTAGTTAAAACCAATTCCAATTCACTTTGTTTTGAATTTGAACCATTGAAATTATTTGATGTAGGATCTAAACACTCCTTCTTAAAATATCGTTCAATATCTATAAGATTAATACAAAATATTCTAATTCTATTAGGAATAATTCCTCATTAAAAAACAAATCATAGTCATACTAACAAATAAAAAACTCTCGATAGGTCATAGTCATAAACATACTAACCAATATTGAACTTATATCAATCAAAAAATACACTAGTCATAAATTTTGTGGAACCCAAAATCACCGGAAGAATGTGGAGCTGCCACGTGGCCCATAATTCTCAAAATGACCAAATTTCCCCTAGCAATAATACTTGAAGCTCAAGCACCGGACATGCCCCAAGCCCACAACGCTTACATAGCCCCAACATTGGGCCCAAACCAGGATGACATGTGGAAGCATCTCTACCCTCGATTTGTATAACACATGTTAGCATGCAAATTGAGGAGCATTTGTCCCACATCGAAACTATGGAAATTGAACATCTCACTCACCCTTATATAAGAGGTACACATTTCCCAATAAAAGGAAGTCGATTCTTCGCTTAGAAGTATATCCTTTTCCTCTCTCAAAGCTAACTTAGGCATCAGAGTGTTCTTGGTCGAACAACCCCCCGGGTAATCGATCGAGGCAACGATAGCTAATTGTTTGCTGTTTGCAGAAATTATGAGAACTTTTCACGGTGGGTTTGATTTCTGCTTCAACAATTGGTGCTTTCACTGAAAGCCGATTGAGAAATACTCAAGGGGAGCTCTCACGATCGTTCATCGTTCACCATACTTCGTTCGTCGTTCATCGTTCATCGGCTATGTTTATCGTTCATCGTACTTCATTCCTGGTTTATCGACCGTGTTTGGAAGTCCTTGAACATTGTTCATCAGTCGCGTTCATCGTTCATCGTACTTCATTCGTCCTTTATCGACTATGTTTGGAAGTCCTTGAGCGTTGTTCATCAATCATGTTCATCGTTCATTATACTTCGTTCGTCGTTCATCGACTATGCTCGAAGTTCTTGAATGTTGTTCATCGTTCGTTGGAACTTTCCGTCAACCCTTACGATTCAACGTGGTTAGGGCATGACGATCCATTCGATCATTAGAAGGTAGTGTTTCAGTCTTTGCAGCACGGAAAGGGAGCATAGAATGCATTGTGTCTCCAAAAAAGTAGCAAAGCCTTTGCCCCAACGAAGCATCCAAGCCTTCGCCCCTACAAAGCATCCAAAGACTTCGCTCCTGCGAAATATCCAAATCCTTCACCCTCGTGAAGCATCCAAAGCCTTCGCTCCTACGAAGCATCCAAAGTCTTCGCTTCTGCAAAGCATTCAAAGCCTTCGCTTCTGCGAAGCACCAAAGTCTTCGCCATGTGAAGTACCAAAGCCTTCGCCCTAGAGAAGCATCAAACAATACGCTCCCGCGAAGCACTATAGACTTTGCCCCAACGAAGCATCTGAAGCCTTTGTTCCCACGAAGCATCTGAAACCATCACTCCCGCAAAGCATTTGAAGCCTTCGCTACTGCGAAGCACCAAACCCTTCGACCCAGCGAAGCACCTGAAGCCTTCGCTCTCGAAAAGCAGCAAAGTGTTCGCTCCCATGAAGCACCAAAGCCTTCGTCCCGCGAAGCACCAAAGCCTTCGCCCCGCGAAGCACCTAAGCTTTTGCCCTAGCAAAGCATCTGAAGCCTTCGCCCAACGAAGCATCTGAAGCCTTCGCTCCCGCAAAGCAACTGAAGCCTTCGTTCCCGCGAAGTACCAAAGCCTTCGCCTCAGTGAAGCATCTGAAGCCTTCGCTCCCATGAAGCACCAAAGCCTTCACCGCGCGAAGCACCAAAGCCTTCGGCCCAGCGAACATCTGAAGCCTTCGCCCCAACGAAGCATCTGAAGCCTTCGCTCCCACGAAGCATCTAAAACCATTGCTCCCGCAAAGCATCTGAAGCCTTCGTTCTAGCGAAGCATATGAAGCTTTCGTTCTAGGAAAGCATCTGAAGCCTTCGCTCTCGTGAAGCACCAATGCCTTCGCTCCGGCGAAGCACAAAAGCCTTCGTTCCCGCGAAAAAAAAAAGCCTTTGCTCCCGCAAAGCACAAAAGCCTTCGCTCCCACGAAGCACCAAAGCTTTTGCCCCAGTGAAGCATCTGAAGCTTTCGCTCCCCTCGAAGCACCAAAGTCTTCGCCCCGAGAAGTACCAAATCCTTCGCCCCACGTAAAGCACCAAATCCTTCGCCCCATGAAGCACCAAAGCCTTCATCCCTGCGAAGCATCAAAGCCTTCGCCCCCCCCCCCCCCCCAAGCACCAAAGCCTTCGCCCCAGCAAAGCATCCAAGCCTTCGCCCTATGAAGCACCAAAGTCTTCACCCCAGCGAAGCATCCATGCATTCACTCCAGCGAAGCGCCAACGTCTTCACCCCCGTGAAGCATCAAATCTTTCGCTCCCACGAAGCACCAAAGCCTTCGCCCCAGTGAAGCATCTGAAGCCTTCGCTCCTACGAATCACTAAAGTTTTCGTTCCATCGAAGCACCAAAACCTTCGCCCCAGCGAAGTACCAAAGCCTTCACCCCCGTGTAGCATCTGAAGCTTTCGACATGCGAAGCACCAAGGCCTTCGCCATTGCGAAGTATCCAAGCCTTCACTGATGCGAAGCACCAAGGCCTTCGCCATTGCGAAGTATCCAAGCCTTCACTGATGCGAAGCACAAAAGCCTTCGCCATGCGAAGCATTAAAGCCTCTGTCATGCGAAGCACCAGAGCCTTCGCCATGTGAAGCATCAATGCCTACGTCATGCGAAGCATTCAAGCCTTCGCCTTACGAAGCACCTAAGCCTTCGCCTTGCGAAGCACCCAAGCCTTCGTCATGTGAAGCACCCAAGCCTTCGCCCTGCGAAGCATCCAAAACTTTGCCCTGCAAAGCATCAAGGTCTTCCTCCAGGAAACATCTCAGGCCTTTCCTTAAGGAAGCAATCAAAGCCTTTCTCCAGAAGCAATCCAAGTCTTCACCCCATAAACAATCCAAGACTCTTTCTGGGAACCACTCTAGACCAATTGAAGTGGAAAAGCTCTCAGTGGATACTCATAGCTGCAACGGGGGCATTTGACAAACCTACAAGTGTGGAAGCTAATTCAAACAAATAAAATTTTTGTAGAGGAAACTTCACACATGAATTCAAAATTCAACATTTCATTTCATTATTGGAAAATGGTTGGCAAATCACATGCTGATTGCTCACACCAAGCATTCAATGTAGAAATGAAAATACAATCATGAATGAGAATCAAATACTCTATGACAATTCTGGGGGCAAGGCACCAATGCCTATCATCCTTTGAGACTCAGTCCATTCTTCAACCAAAAGTAGGGGGAAAGCCATCCACCATTCTCGACCTCAAACTCTTACTCCAGCTCCAGCTTTTTGGAAGGGACTCCGTTGCAACTCATCATACCCAACTTTAGCTCTTTATTTTCTTTTTGGAGCAAAGTTGTGGGGGCATATGATAGTAAAAACCATTCAAGCCTCAAATAGCTGGATTTCCACCCTTGTTGAGTTTTCCACTTGTAAAAACTTCACAAGTACTCGGAAGGACTGATGGAAAGTCTGCATCTGCTGGATGACCTTGACAAGCCATAGCAACCAAGAAATGGCCTCGAGCAGACTTGGAAGGAAATTCAGGACTTGACTTATTCTCTGAAGGAAGGTCAAGCCTCCGTTTGGATGTTCTTCTTCGAGAAGGTGGCAATTGTCAAATACACTTGAGCGATTAGCTACTCATTGACCAAGCTTTTGGAAGGTCTTCCACCGTCCAAGCTTTTTGAGAATAAAAATTTCCGCCTCAACTGAATGACCAAAAGAGGAAGTCATTATATTGTCCACTAGCTGGATTTTTTCCCTTGCAACATCTGAGTGTCCACGTGGAAGAGCATCTTTCGTCAAGCTCCACAAATACATCATTGGAAAGGCAATCCGATTGCAAACTTTCCATACCATCAATTCTTCGGGTCGCTCAAATTGAATATCCTCCCCTCAAAATGGATTCTGACTACACGAACCACCGCACTCCCACAATGCAAGTTTCCCAAATTGCTCCAAGTATACACCTTGCCGCATCTTAAAGTGATCGTCTTGGAAAAATAAATAAGTCGTCGCTTGGATCATTACCAGTGGATGCCCAGAGCTATCATGAGTATGCCAAAAACGAAGGACTAATAGTATATAAAATTTTATATATAACATCCACAATTGACACAATCTCTAACAACTACTGCCATCCACGTGCTCCACTCTGCACGCGAACAAAATACCTCATGGCAAGGGTCAAGCGCAACATGACATGTCCCCAATCCGAACTTCCAGCTTCAGCCTCCAATTCGAGCTCAACGTATGGCGCGTCTCCATTGGCACTAACATGAGCGTCGTCAAAGGTGGGTCCTGCCTACCTGATGCACCAACTAGTGACGAACATGTGGAGATGTTTCGTCGATGATTGGGCAAAAGACAACCAGCATTGGCCCACTACTGACCCTCCAACTAAAGCCCGACGTACGACACCTTCTGTAGTAGCCAACCGACATCCCCTAAAGCCAATCTGTGCCTAAGATGTGGTGGTTAATAGCTGCACTAACAGAGCCACCGATAATGGCGCGCTCCCCCTGCTTGATCAACCACTCAAGAGCGAACACGTGGATTCACTTCTAGGTTATAGCGCACCAACAACCATCACATTTATTCCTCGCTAAAGAAGATTTTTGATTCTGTAACAGAAGTTACAAACTGCCACAATTTAATGAGGGAATAAATTTTGCATCATCAATGGGAGAGTTAATTGGAGGTTACAATCTCCTAGATTAGTTGGAGAGTTAACCTCAAATGATCCATTAACCAAATCCAAGAAAGGAGGTACAACAGAGACACATATCGGACTCCAAGACCTAAAGCATATTTACGTCATTTTGATGTGACATTTTGAACTCAACGAAATTTATCATACACAAGAACAACGACACAATGAAATTGAAGATCAAGTGGAGTCTTACTCCCATATATAATTTACCAGGACCACAATACAAATTACATCCCTTAGGATTCACTGAATTCCTAAGCGATGTAGGGGCATTTGTGGAACCCAAAATCGCCGGAAGAATTTGGAGCTGCCACGTGGCCCATAATTCTCAAAATGACCAAATTTCCCCTAGAAATAATACTTGAAGCCCAAGCACCGGACATAGCGGACATAGCCCAAGCACCGGACATAGCCCAAGCCCACAACGCTTACATAGCCCCAACATTAGGCCCAAACCAGGATGACAGGTAAAAACCTCTCCACCCTCGATTTGTATAACACATGTTAGCATGCAAATTGAGGAGCATTTATCCCACATCGAAACTTTGGAAATTGAACATCTCACTCACCCTTATATAAGAGGTACACATTTCCCAATAAAAGGAAGTCGATTCTTCGCTTCGAAGTATATCATTTTCCTCTCTCAAAGCTAACTTAGGCATCGGAGTGTTCTTGATCGAACAACCCTCTGGGTAATCGATCGAGGCAATGATAGATAATTGTTTGGTGTTTGCAGGAATTGTGAGGACTTTTCGCGGCGGGTTCGGTTTCTGCTTCAACAAATTTTTACATCATATCAATAATCAAATAACCTAAGTATAATTCATATCAATTGAAACAAAAATCAAGTTTAATTAACAAAACTCATATAAATTGTTCAAACAAAAGTTCATATCCTTGCACATAAAAATAAATTCATGAGTAAATTCAAAACAAAAGCGTATAAGAATTATTCATAGCACAACTTCAACAAATTTCTTAAAAAATTAATGCAAGAATCAACAATTTTTAAAAATAATAATTCAAACTTACTTGGAAATTGGAATTTCCAAAAGATAAAAAGTGGAATTTAGATGCTTTTATTCGCTATTTGACATATTAAATGATGGTAGAATTACTAAATAATTGAGCAATTAAATATGGAATTGGAATTTAATTAAAGTCCTAAATTCCCCAAGAATTTTTTTTGTTTGATACCCAAATTTTCTTTTGAGTAGAACTGAAGAAGACATGACTTTAATTTTTGTTTGAAATTGGCAATTTAGTTGTAGATTTGTCCAACTTGCAATTGTCTTGGTAATTGGTACATGCAAGCCGCAAAGGTGCAGGAGAGTGCGTGAATTGGTTTTAAAATGAACTCATTTAAACGACGTCGTTTTGGAAAAGTATTTTTAATTAGAATTTATCTAAAACGACGTTTTGGGCAAGTTTTTTTAATTAGAATTTATCTAAAACGACTTCGTTTTAGAAAACAAAAACCTTCTTCCTCACTTGATTTTGCTGCAACCTAAACCTTCAAACCCAGAAAACAAGAACTCAGATTTCATAGTAAGGGGTCAAGGTGCATCTATTAAGAGAGGAATTGAGAGTTTGAAGAGGTCAATTGACCCCCTTTGCCGCTTAGTAGATCCACCACTGCATGTTATATGATAGCTAATTAATTTTAAATTTTGGTTATGAAGTCTATTTAATTTAGTGAATAAAAAAGAAAGTGTTATATAATTTCTCTCTAAAACGTTAAAAATGTCTTACATTCGAATACATCAAGTACATTATTGTTTAATAAACCTAAATTAAGAGAATTCTTTCAAGAAAAAAAATATATTAAATTTTGATTGCGGTTTTTCTCTTTTAGTGAATGAAAATGAAAGAAAACGTGTTATATGATAGTTAATTTTTTAATAGGTAATTAGTTAATTTTTGTATGCATTAAAAATATCTTAAATTCAAATCTCTCAACGTACATTTCTTGTTTCTTATCATAATTTGAGGGCATTATTAAGCAAGAAGGAATAATTTTTTAGACTGACTGTATATAAATGTTTAGCGGTAAACGAAGAAGAAGAAGAAGTCGGAAGCTAACCGGTCCTTTTGATGAATTAATATAAGGAGGAATTAAAATAAAAAATGAAGAAAAAGAAAGAAAATAAAACCCTAACTATTTTTCTATGTTAATTAACGACGACATATAGCTTGTGATCATGCATGTCACAAACAAATAGCTTAATTCCAGCGCCTCTCCTCGCATGTTGCTTCCAATACACGGTTCTTTTCCTCCAACTTTATCTTTTCTTCTCTGTGCTTCTCCTTCAAGTTCTTCACCATCCCCTTATATTTTTCCTTCTTTGCTTTCATTTTTTTCTCACACTTTTTCTCCAATATCTCCTTCAATAATTTGTACTCGTCTCCGAGTTTGCCTCTCAGCTCCTGCAATCCTTGCTCACACTTATCCCGGACCTCGGTTAAGAACACCTCCAAGTACATGGCGTCTTTAACCTCGATTTCGCCTTTTGCTTTCCCCAACTCTTTGTCCAATGTGATCTCAAACTTGTCAAGCTCTTCTCTGTCGATTTGCTCGATCTTCGCCTTCTCGTTGTTTTTCAATTCATCCATGGAAAGCTCTTCTCCGTTGTTTATCACCTTCATCGCCGTTTTGTTATTTTTCGATTGATCATCATCACTATGGAGGAGGTCCATTGTCACGAGCTTCACTGGAACTACTACTGCAGGCGCCAATGACCAACCCACCCAGAAAAAAAAAATAAGATAGGTTTGATTTTCGGGATTCGTTTGGTAAATATCCATGTCCTTAAATAGGGAAAGAAAGGCCAGGCAAACCAATCCTAAGTTTGGGAAAGTTTGCTTTTCTTGTATCCCGAGTTTTCGTGAGACGGAAATTCAAATTTCTAAAAATGTTAGGAAATCGAATTGAGTAAGTTAAGTTTAAGAAAGCTTACTTTTCTTCTATCATAAGTTCCTGAAATTTAAACCTCCTCATATAAAGAGCATAACAAATAAGTGGATGATTCAATTCCTTGTACTGAAAACATTTGTATTCGAACTTGGAATTGGGAAAGCTCGATCGACTCTACTTGAAGAAAGTGGAAGGTGGAGAAAAGGAAATCAATGTATAATTTATGCATGCAGTCATAGGTTTAGGAAATTAAATCACGTATCAAATTAATGGATGGTGCAGGAATAAGAATAACATCAAATTTAGCTATAGAAGCTGGCTTTGTGTGCTCGGTTGATTCCTGATTTGACAGGATAAAGAGGAGAGCATTAAGCATTAAGCATTATTATTATTATTATTATATTTTATTTTAAGTTTAATAAAGGTTAAAGGAGTAAGTTTTGAGTTTAGCCACCTAATAAGTCAGCCATTAAATATTAATTTGCAAAAAAAATATAACATCGTCACTAGTAATCCTCTTAATTAGAAGTAAAGATGCATGAATACAACTAGATTATAGTGTTAGTTAATTGGCTAGACATGCTCTTCGCTATTTACACAAATGACATATAGGTACAGTCACTTTTTTTTTTTTGGAGCTACCCAACCAAACCAAACTCCATATACAAATAGAACTATCCACATTAGGGTTGGGTGTGCATCGAGTACCCAACCCAAAGACCCAAAACCTAACATCGATTTAGTTGATTTGGTTCCCTAGTGTTAGAACCTGAAACTGATCTTCTCAAATTCTAAACCAGTCCAATCGGGTAACCGATTACATCGTGTTGGTTGGATCGTATTCGGTTTTATTCCATTTTCAAAAAGAAAACAATATATAAAGTGGTAAAAAGATAAATTATTAAAACAATTGAGTAAAAAGTATTGAATTTTATGGATGAAGAGGTTTACTCTAGTGAAAACCAGCAAGTTTTGGATTATCCTTCTAAAGAGCAGAACTAAAAAGCTATCACTCTTAACAAAACCAAAATAGACGTTGAGAGGACCGTTTCGAATTTCAGCTTGAAACTTGTGATAAGTCCTGCTCCCGTCTATCAACACTAGAAATCTCACTTGAAATACCCTTACTATATCAGACAAAGTCACAAAACTAGTATGAGAATCCTAACCAAAAAATTTTGATAGAACCTCCCTTGTAACCGGATCAAACCTGCTTCAATTTGTCAAACAAAGGAGGCATTAACAAAAACAAATCCTAAACAGTCCAGCTAAGTCCACAATCAAAACTTATTTGAGCCCAAACTACCAAGTCATCAAAATAATTACAAATAACCCAAAAGTGGATCAAAGCATCTGAATTACAAATCCAGCAAAATCCTACATGTTGGTAACACAGTAGAAGATGATGCTTCCCCTAGTCTCATTGCCTCGCCCTGCTACGGTCTAGAGGACACAAAACCAAAACAACATTGAGTGGATAATAATATTGTACCAATGCGTAAACACATTAACAAAATGGTGATAACAATAATAATAATCATAACTATGCCGACCTACTAGTGGTAAATCATTTTTACAGTAAGACGTACCCTCCATTATGAATATACATATATATAGTTACATACATATGCATACAACTTACCGGAGTTTCAATTAATACCTAAGTGGAACCAGCGTCACCTACAAATGTAACTGCCATCCTAATAACCCCCCACATTTGTAATCCCCGACTAGAACCATCAAAAATCCCTCAATGTCATTCATTGGAAACATTCCCTGCCTCACATGTCTAGAAATACCTTAAAAGCATGTCGCAGTCATCCCGAGCCATAACTCCACATATATCTTAAGTCGTCGCCCAATATCCATGGCAATCCAACACAAAGACATGGCCTCCTAACCACCGCTGAAAATTCCTCAAAGTGATGGAAAATTACCCAAGAGATCTAACATGACAATCTACCTGCTAGAATCGCATATCTGAAAATAACCTCAAGCTATGCAACTGAAACCCTACAATGTGGATAATCTCAATGAACACGCATGATCGAAAAATACATTGAGAAATCCTGAGATGTTTCCTAACAGAACCCCTCTAGAAATCACTTTTATAATTGTGTGCCCATCCTGTTCTCTTCTGACAACCAAATCAAAATTTGAGAATTACCCTTGGGGCTTGACAACACCGGAGAACCTATCAAATAAGGGATGCACACTGACCATGTCCGCTTTATTGTCTGAACATATGAACCAAACATATTTCCTCCTCCTGCGGTCATCATTCACACCAACCTCTTGACCCCCAACAAATGGTGTAATCTGATGCCTCAGCTCCTTCGAAGCCCTAAACTGACAGTTTGGAATCTTTCTCAGTCCTAACCTAATATTCCGACGTTTCCCAAGTCTTGTTCTGATAACCTAGTCATATAAGAAATCCATATCCAACTTCCCAAACCAATGGGAGTTCTATAGGTTTGCGAATTAGTAACACTGTCACTTCAGATGCACAAAAATATCTCTAAACGTGTCCAATGGATTCGAAAACTGCACCAATAGATTCAAGACATCAAATATATATATATATATATATAAGCCTTGTTGATTATAGTTAGAGGGCCACCCCCACACGCTATCATGTGCTGGTGGGCAGCCGGGAAGTAGCCCCCATGCGTGACAGAACCCGTCCCGTATTAGAAAAAAAAAATAGGTCGGTCCTGCTCTCATCTGACAACCCGAGTCAAACAAGGGATTTCACTAATTTTGATCATAACCACATTTTATTCAATTAACCAAACTCAATCTGTCATTTTAAGCTTACCGCCCACATCCAACCCACTCCCTGAACAAGGTGACAGGTTCACTAAAAGCTTCTTAAACTTCTTGCATTTCTTGATTTTACCATTTGAAGTACTTGCCACTCAATACATGTAAACATTCTTAAATAAAATACCATTATCACAACTTTAGACTTATGGCATCATTACTAAACAACACAAATTACTTTAACCAAATCAAGCCTATTGGAAATATTCCTCTAAAATTGGTCCACAATTGTTAACAAAATAATTCAAGTATCAAGGGGTATAGATTTGACCATAAGTAATTAAACCATTTACATAATTCATACAACTTCTGTAACGACCCGGACATTCGAAAAGGAAAATTTGGAAAAATTTGAAGAAAATGACGATTTTGCCCCTGGAAATGGGCAAACGGTTGACTTTTGGTTTGAGGGGTCAAACAAACTTTGACCAATGACTGTGACGTAGTTCGGGACATCACGAGTCCATAGACAGGTGGCACGTCCGATTCCGACATTCGAGGAGAAAGTTATGATGTTCGGAAGTTCAAGGGTAATTCGGTAATTTGGTTTAGAAGGGGTAATTTGTTGACTTTTCAAAAGACATGGTGTAACGATCCGTCCCAAATTCCTAGATTAGATTAGTGACTAATCACGATTAGTGAGGCTAATCAATGATTAGTTAGGTGAAATCGGACGAACGATGCGAAATGACCGTTTTGCCCATAGTCGTGGCAAAACGTTGACTTTTCGTTCGAGCAGTCAAATAGACTTTGACCGATGACCGTGACGTAGTTCGTGACGTCACGAGTTCATAGACAGGTGGCACGTTCAATTCCGACATTCGAGGAGAAGTTATGACGTTCGGAAGTGTAGGGGCATTTTGGTAATTTTGGATAAAAGGGGTCAAATGTTGACTTTTTGACCGGGAGGTCCAATGGCCGAGGGCCAAAGACCGTTACGTAGATAAGGACGATACGAATTCGTAGACAGGCGGCACGTCGAATTCGGACGTTCGACGGCGAAGTTACGGTTCACGGAAGTTCCAAATTACTATTCACGACGACGCGTTTTATGAGACAAAAAGTGCAGTTTTATCTCTAGTGGGCCCAGCGTTTTAGATAGCCAATGGATGAGTGACAAGTGTCACCCATCCACTGGCCAATCTCACCTATACATGCATACCATCCCTTCATCGATCATTCTTCATTTTCAAACCCATTTTTCCCGATCTCATTCCTCTCATCTGTGCAACCCAAACATCCAACCCTCACCCTATGTGTAACGCCCCGGACATTTAGAAAATGTAATTTTGTAACATAATGAATAAATGACGTTTTTACCCTTGTGAATAGTATAGTCAAATTGTTGACTTTTTGATCGGTGAATCAAACGGATGTTGACCGATGACCGTGACGTAGTTCGGGACGTCACGAGTCCATAGACAGGTGGCACGCCCAATTCCGACAATCTGGGAAAAAGTTATGACGTTCGGAAGCCCAAGGGCATTTTCGTAATTTGGGCGGAAAGGGGGAAAATGTTGACTTTTTGTTTGCCAACTAATTTTCACACGATTCGAAGACCGTTAGGTAGGTCTCGATGCCCGGAGTACAACGACAGGCGGCACGTCGAAAACGGAGTTCGGTTACGAACGTTACGGGTCACGGAAGGCTAGGGGCAAAATGGTAATTTGTCCAACCAGGGGCAAAATGGACTTTTGGCCTTGATCAGACTTGTCTTTTGTCTGATTCTCACTTCATAAAACACAGAACCGGGTCTTAAGGGAAACACAATAATATCCCCTTTTGACTACTTTTCCCCAAATTAAGGCTTGGACTATGATTATGTCCAATTGGCCCGTGATAAGCCCTAAACTCGTCGTCATTATGCAATTGAACGTCTAAGTAGCATAACTGAGAGAGAGGGACTCGAGAGGTTCAGAGAACTGAGAGAATTTTGCTTCGAAAATTCTGGGAAATTGGGGGAAAATCGAATTCGGATTTGGGAGCCAGGAGAGGAGCAATTGAGGATTCCATTAGGTTGCTGGGATCAAAACTAAAAGGTTTGCAACAAAAACGAGAAGAATTCGTGTCGAATTGAGGAAGAACAGACGCTGCCATGGCTGCCAAAAATCGACCTTGAGTTCAGATACTTAGAGGTAAGCTCAATCGAAATTGATCATGGAAAATTGTTCATTATACTCTCACGAAGCTAACCATATGAATTAATTGAAAAATCAGGCACGGAATCGTGAAACCCGATTAGGAGACCCGTCGAATTTCGATCGTGAGTCGTGAAGATTTGGACCTTACCTGAGGTAATTGAGTTCACAGAACTGAAATGAAGTTAGAGTAGATGAGATCAGTTGAAAGAACGGATCGATTCGAGGTCGAATTGACTGAGATTGCATCGGATCCTATCGCGGGTATTTCAACCCGTTTATCAGACAAACGGGCGAGAACGATGCACTGTAGCTGTACTGTGCTGGGCGCGTGGCTTTCACGCGCAGCCGCTTGCGGCGGCGCGTGACGGCGCGTGGGGAGGATTCCGGCAAAGTGTTCAACATGAAACTTGATGTTCTCGATGATACGAACCTATCCGCGTTGGTTTCGGGTCAATCGGATATGGTTTCAGTGTAGTTCCGAGTACCCGACACGTTTAAATTTATATTAAAATAATATTATAAAATTCCGACAATTAGGGGATTCCTGTTTAAGGATTATATGATAGCCTAGTAACCTTAAATCACTTTGTTTGACAGGCTGGAATATTCCCGGGACTTCGGAGGAAAACGAACAGCTCGAGGCTGAACAATCGGGACGGTGTGTGTGAGTGGACTTTTGATTTTCTGACTGTGATGCATGCATATATGGTTTAAATGCTTATTTATATGATTTTCTATAATTTGACATGATTGATGCTTTGATTCGGTGATTTCTCGATTTTCTCGGTTTTATGATTATTATATTATTATATTCTGACACGCTTTTCGAGAAATCATGAAATTGGTTAAAAATGATATTGTGGGCGTGAGAACCCAAGTAAATAATGATTTTGACTCGGATTTGGAGTTACATGTGAATTTGATGATTTTTGGTATTTTCGTGATTTTTGTGATTATTTTAATCAGTCTTTCGGGCACGTTTTACGAGGAACGTGCAATTGATGTTTTGGGCTAGGCCCGGATTGAAAATGATATTTGGACTCGGATTATGAGTCAATGATTGATTTTATGGATTTACGTGATCGTGGCAACTCGGGTTTACGGTTGCACGGATTTACGTGAAATTGGTATTTTGGGGTGGGACCCAATGGAATTGTGTTTCTGATTGGATTTGCATTTTCCATGTGATTATATGATGATAATGATGATTTCGGATTTATAAAGTAAATCGGGACTTTGGTTAACTTAGGGCTGAGACCCTGTATTGATATTTGATTTGGTTTTCAATGCAACTGTTTTTCACTGGTTTTAGTGATGGTGATATGTTGCGGATATTTAGGGCTTTCGGGAGAAAATATGTTTTTCCCCGGAGTGCACCCTGGAGATAACGCTCGCCTTCGGGATGGAAGTGTTTACCCCGAAGAGGTCACGTAGCACGATCTTTGTCTTGCAGCCCAGGGGAGGCTTGACTCAGATCAGATGTGCTGGATTATATGGATCGGTAAGTGATGTGTTCACTAGATCTGGATTGCCGGCTAGTGATGTGTTCACAGCGGCGGATGCTCGGATTTTGAGCGGTCCTTGAGCCTATTGATATGCACGCGTTGCAGGGATAAAACGTGACTCTAAGCAACAAGATATGGAAATAAGTCCCGTGGTTTTGTGGAAATTGTTTTGATTGATCCACTTTAATTGATTTCCCATTATCACTCGTGTTTTATGATATGCATGCATGTTTGTGAAAACTGGAGGGTAAGAACTGTATTTTGGCAAATGTTTTTATAAGAGGTCATTTTTGTCCACTCACACCTTTATTGTTTTATGCACCCTCCAGGCCAGTGTACAGGTACGAGGGCTAAAAACGAGGCAAGCGAGGCAAAAGAATAAATAGACCGTTGCGCACTCAGACATTCTACAGAGTAGGAATTTGACCCCTATCTGTAATGATACCTATGCTCTGTATTGTCCTTGACTAGTCAAACTTGTGACGTCATTGGTCTGTAAAACTTAACTATCCCTTGTCTGACAATGTTTTCGGGATTTGTTGTGTGTTGTGTGTAATAAGTTTGGTTACTTTCGGAAATTTTTAGTTATTGTCAGACGGGAGCAGGATTCATCACGACTATCGAGGGATAATCGGGATGGGTCTTGTCAAATTGGTATCAAAGCATTAGGTCACGGTCTGAGTCTTACACATTAGTATACACGAATTGTGATACTGATATGTTTCTCTTACAGAACATCACAATATGCCTCCGAGACGCGAGCCCCGTACCCAGTCTGGCGATGATTTTGGAGGTCCGGACATTGAGAGAGCTCAACGTTTAGGGGCCATTGCATTCACTGGCCTGACTGATCCAGAAGAGGCTTTTGAGTGGATCACTCAATTTGAGCGGATCTTCGAGATTATGCAATGTCCACCAGGAGATATGGTTCCACTGGCCACATTTATGCTGAGCAGCCAAGCTTACCGTTGGTGGCGCGGATTGCAACTAACAGGGATGGATGCCCGTACTCTGAGTTGGGAGGACTTCCGTCATCGTTTCCTGGATCAGTTCTATCCTCGCTCCTTTCGTAATGCCAGGGAGGTTGAATTCCTACAACTACATCAGGGGGACATGTCAGTGGCAGACTATGAACTGAAATTCCTGAACCTGTCCAGTTTTGCTCCTCTTTATGTATCTAACGAGGAGGACAAGTGCCGAAGGTTCGAGCAAGGACTGAGGAATGACATCCGAGGAGCTGTGACTGTGGGAACTTATGCCACCCTGCGAGAGTTGTCTGATGCAGCTGCACGAGTTGAGGCGACCTTGCTAGTGCCACAGCAGTTTTCGGGCTCTGGTCGACGCCGGGACCGTCAGTACCAGGGATCTACGAACCAGAGGTCCTCAAAGCGAGGTAATTATGGCTCTGGATCTTCGCGTGGCGCTCGACCGAGTTATGGAGGTAGGGGAACACAGACATTTGGGTATCGACCATCAGCGACTGCACAGTTCAGAGAGGCATCAGTGGGATCTACTGACCGACAGAGTAATGACCGAGGCAATGTTCTTGTCTGCTTTTACTGTAGGGAGCCGGGTCACTTCAAACGAGACTGTCCACGATTGGTTGGTAGTAGCGGCACTGGATGGGGCTCTACTGAGCGGGGCCCTAGTACGACTTCGGCTTCAAATGCTACAAGTGGGAGAGGAGGTGGCAGAACTCGGGGTGGATCTGGTGGATCACGAGGGCGTGGTCGGACTTCGGGACCACAGGCTCGAGTCTATGCGGTGACTCAACAGGAGGCCCGAGCAGCCCCGGAGGTGGTGACAGGTATGCTTACTATTTTCGGTCATCATGCACGTACTTTAATAGATCCGGGAGCTACCCACTCTTTTGTTTCTCGGGAGTATGCACTGTTGGCAGATAGAGAGATTTCTGCGATCGGATGTGAGATGGGAGTCGGTACACCGACTGGAGAGTTGTATGTAGTAAACCAAGTAATACGAGGATACCCTATTGTGATAGGGGACGTGCATCTAGTGGTTGACTTGATACTCTTAGACTTGTGTGACTTTGATGTTATCCTTGGGATGGATTGGCTGACAACCCATCATGCCTCTATCGAGTGTTTCGATAAGAGGGTGATACTTCGGAGCCCTGGATTACCTGAGGTGATATTTCAGGGAGATCGGAGGATGATAACCCCTAGAGTCATATCAGCCCTCTCGGCAGATAGATTTCTGAGGAAGGGCTGTCAGGGTTATCTAGCTTATGTTGTCGATGTGCGGGATGCACCAATCAAGGCCGAGGATATCCCAGTAGTGTGTGACTTCCCAGATGTATTTCCTGAGGATTTACCAGGATTACCCCCTTCTCGAGAGATTGAGTTCACTATCGAACTAATTCCTGGTACACGGCCTATATCCTTGACACCTTATCGGATGGCACCAGCTGAGTTAAGGGAATTGAAGGTACAGTTGCAAGATCTTGTGGATGTGGGATTCATTCGACCAAGTGTATCGCCATGGGGAGCCCCAGTATTGTTTGTGAAAAAGAAGGAAGGAAGTTTGAGACTCTGTATGGATTACAGGCAACTTAACAAAGTCACGATAAAGAATATGACACGACCCATCCCAATCCCCCCGGGATTACCATGGAATGTGACGTGCTCCCGTCTGACAAGAGGCGCCAGACAAGGGATAACCGATTGCCAATGCCCAAACGGGCTTCCAGAGTGCGTAAGGATCGATGGAGGAGGTGTGCGATGCTCAAGTCTCTGCTGCAGTCGTATCCGGAATCAACCTGAAGGGCATTGAAAACAAAAGCTGTGAGTGGACGAAAATAAACAAGTCTGTTTAAAACATTTATAAGACATTTATGCCCCTCAGTAAAATCATATGCATGCACCAAAACCAATAATCCCATATTTATTTAGAAATAACCATTAGGGCTTTAGCCCGGAAACCAAAGCATAGTTTCAATTTCCAAAAGTAAATCCAAGAGTTATTTCATAACTCCAGTAATATGAACCATAAGGCATATAAACCATAATTTTAGTTGCTGCACTATACACTCCAATCCGACATCCCTGATGTCTGACGTCCCTGACGTCAATAAGGTCACAATCACAAGGCTACGCGTGCCACTCGGGTCTCAATTTCCGAGTTCATTCCCCGAACCCCGTTCGGGTACAGCATCCCCGATGCTTAGCGTCATAGACGCTGGACGTACTAGACGTCCGTGACCTCTCCGGGGTACCTCGCCGGAGGAGACAATATAATATGGAAGGATCTATACAGTGCAGTACTAAATACATTTTATCGATATCCACATGCAAAACATATAGGTATACATAGATAAAATCCGAACCATTCGTTACGTTTCAACAAACGGGTCTCATGCCCAAATACCGTGAAACGTGCCATAACCGAAATATCATCAAAACCATTTATAGATTCCAGCATGTGAACATATATAAAATGTAAACCAAGAAACATTTATTCAATTCCATTTTAGGGTCCCCGACCCGCAATCACGTGTAGAAATCAACTGGGCCCCTGGCCCGATTCCACAAGTTAACTGGGCCCCTGGCCCGATCCACATGTTAACTGGGCCCCTGGCCCGATTTCATAATTCAACTGGGCCCCTGGCCCGATTTTACATTATTCAAGTTCGTAACCGTTTCATGAAATCATATCCAACCACATTTATAGAAATCGGTGGAAATCCAGAAAATCTCGGTTTACGTGCAAATACGCAATTCACCTCGAAATGCGTGAAATCATTTTAAATTCACCGATATCCAAAGTAAATCATTTAATCATAATTATAACAATCATAAAACAGTTATGCATGCATCGAATTTATGAAACCAATGTCCACTCACAGACCGTTTAACCGAGCGCCTCGATACGCGTGCCATAGGCCTTCCCGGGCCACCTCACTATCACCGGGACTCCCAATCCTGTTCAAATCAATTTAGAGGATCACTAACCTCAACATTAAGATCCTATTCAAGTCCCGTAATTTTCCCGAATTTTTAAGTATTTTTAAACTGGATTTAAAACCTTCGGACATCCCGAACAATATCGAGACGGTGTCCGATCGACACGAAACCAATCCCAAAATGTTCGTTACAATGTATAGGATAAAAGTCATGTTGGAAGTTTCCCAGAATTACCTCACACGCGCCCCCACGCGCCGGTTGAACTCCCTGCGCGTGAAACCCACGCGCCGGGTACTGTTCACCGTCGTTCAACCCGAACGACTGGTAAACGGGTCGCCGTGACCCGCGGGCCAACCCGATCGGTTCTCCGTCGATACTGGATCATTTTGGACGGGGTTTTCACCTACATGACCGTCTGAGTTAAACTAGGAGTTCTATGGAAACAAACACAAGGAACAACGTCAAAATCCTTACCTCTCCGATCGAGAAGCTCACGGCCAACCCACCGTCGACTGCACTCAGCTCCGACCACCATTCTCGATGAAAACGGTCCCACTAGACTCGTCTCATCCCCTGAGTCATCCTCCCGTTTACTAGATCGAACGAAAGACAGTAGAACCCAACCTGCCATTTTTGACCCGAGAATCAAACTCACGGGTTTAGGCTCCCTTCGCCGCCGTGGTCACCACCGTGGCCACCGAAATGCCCAGTTCGATCCCAGAACTCCGTCCACCCCTCCAGCACGGTCAAAACACCGGTCTCCATCGACATCCAAAACTCTGAGTTTCGGATCCCCTGTTTTTCCTTCCGCCGTCATCTCCGCCGGCGCCCGCCGTCTCCCAGCTCACCACCGTCGTCCTTCCGCCTCCCGCTGGTTCTCACAATTTCAGTGACCCACATAAGTGCACAGAGGAGATGTGTGAAGGTTTTGGGTGCACGGTTCGAATGGTTGTGCAGGTAAGCAAATATAAAATGGGAAGGGAGATGATAAGGAAAAATGAATGGTCCAGATTCAATCTCACCATTGAGATTAAGGGTCCAGATCAAAAGATGAAAAATGAGTGGGAAATACTTTATATTATTTAAATCCTATATTTTAAACAATCTGACCAATCCAGATCTGATCCCATTAATTAAAGATTAGTGGTCCACGTGTCCCACTCAGAATTCCAGGCCAAATCAGAAAACGCCACGTGTCCACGCCTCGTAATGCGTGCATAACGAAACCAAACTTCCGTGACCCATAACTTCGTCGTCGAATCTCCGATTTCGGCGTGCCGCCTGTCGTTGGATTCGCATCGACGAAACCTACGTAACGGTCCTTGGCCCTCGGCCATCGGACATCCCGGTCAAAAAGTCAACATTTCCCCTTCTTTCGTCCAAATTACGAAAATGCCCCTGGACTTCCGTACATCATAACTTTCACCACGAACGTCGGAATCGAACGTGCCACCTGTCTATGAACTCGTGACGTCCCGAACTACGTCACGGTCATCGGTCAAAGTCCATTTGACCATCCGAAATAAAAGTCAACGTTTTGCCCACACCCAGGGGCAAAACGGTCATTTTGCACAATTCGTCCGAAATCGCCCAACTAATCCCAGATTAGTAAATCAAAATTAAATATTATTAAATTCCGATATTCGGGACGGGTCGTTACAACCTTCCCTCCTTAAAGAATTTCGTCCTCGAAATTACCAATAACCTTACTCCACAACCACCTTGTGGAAAACAATTCGACCACACATCTGTGTACACTTGTACACCCACATACTGGGACAACACCAGCCTCGTTTGTACCCAGACATCCCATCACAGTCATACGTCACAACAACAACACTCGACCACCGCGAGTGGAAATGATTACCTGATTCGCGATAAAATCGCCTAACCATTTAGCTGACTCCTTCAGCTAGACGGTTCCCTTCTATTGCCAATAAATCCTTACATTTGCTCCCGTTGGGAGTCACCAAATCTCATTTGTCAGTCCATGCTGACACCACCAGTCAAACTGTCATCACAAAACTTTACCACCCTGATAAAGCCCCAACCGATCGGTCAAATCCAGACAACACCATGTACTACATCGCCCTTGATGTAGCATAAGATCAACCACATGATCTCAATTCGCAGGGCAAGCCCATCCTGCGACATAAATAAATCTCAATGTCCATAATCGCCGACTCCCTCAGCGAACCAAGACGCTGGAAAATATAACGGCGTAGTAGCATCACGCAAGGCTACTCGTGGTTACTCTGACCACCAACTCACTCATCCTGAGTGTACGTATACCGTCAACTTACTCCATCAAGTGGTGTAACTGGAACACATTGAATACCAGCCCAGCAGTGAACACACATCTCAAAACTAGGGTTCCACAAGCCAACCATGGCTAAGAGCACCTGCTCATAAAATCACTGAACCCGACAAGATCAATCTGCCCAGTGCACAGTATCCAATGTCCAGTCCACAATACAGCCAAACAAAAGATATCAGAACCAATCCGATTACCAACACATTAGTTACACACCACTGGTACATCCCATGTACCGCCATTAGGCACCACTCAGCCTAACCAGTATCAATCCTCGTACAACGTACCCTGTACGTACCTCAATCCATCAATCTGACTATAGCCACCCAGGTTATAGCCAAACACGTTCTAGTAATGGAGCACATTTGCTCAAACCAACATGAGACAAAACGAACTCCACCCGTCATCTAGTTCCAATTCCGAATCCGAATCCGCAATTTCGTAAGAAATTCCGAATCCAAACCCAAACATCACATATTTAATCCATTTCCAAATCCGAATCCGAAATCATTATTCCGTAAGCTAGCATTGGAATAACCATTCCGCACCCAAATCCAGTAATCCATTTTCGAGCTTCGCAATCGAATCCTGAATCGTCACCCAGAAATTCGATTCCAAAACCCAAAATCTCGTTTACGTCAACCAAGACGTAACAAAACCGAACCTATCGGTTGCCTCTCCAAAACACTCGATTTACTTCATAGGGAAGCCCATCCCAATATCCACACGTCAAAGGTTGACAAAATCCGACCACATCGGAAACCTACTCAACCAAGTCACAAACCATATGGACTTCACTCCGAGAAGAAGTTCAGTCCCGTCATTTACGATTCACATACCAAGGTAAGAGTGATAACTCTCATCCAATCTGGATCATCACGACCACAACCCAGATCCATCGCTACGTCACTCGACAAGTAACATCACGATCCTAGATCGTCACATCGACCAAAGTCGACAACATCTCAAATCAGATCCACCTAGGATCCACGCATGCCCACATATCTAACAATCCATCTGAAAGCTGATCGTAGGGTCTTACACCCTCAATTGAATCCTTGCCAAATTCCCCTTGGTGGAAAGATGACCACGCATTTCACCACCAAATCCAAAATCATACACAACTGCTTGTGTCCAATGACCCAAGGCCAAACCTGGGTCCACCTACCAATACACGCTCAACGTACTGGTAGCAACAATCATCATCTGCCACGGCAGAAAATATGAAGTCAACCCTAATGACTTCGGAATACCCATCACTGATGCGGAAACGAGCACTCCTCTCGTTCCCCCAATCACAACTCTCCCCAGATCGGGAGTTCCAACCATGTTGGAAACAGACATGCTCCCAATGAGATGTCAAGTCCAACCGCTGGACTGCCCACGTCCATACCTCACTTGGACCACCACGTGTCCAAAATCAATTCATTACTCGGACCTCACGTCCGTCAATAATCATGTATGCACACATCCCGATTCCGAACGGAATATCCACAACACTGCCTGGATGTGCATACCCAACTGCCTTCGTCTCACATCTCAACCTTAACAGGTTCAATCCTCAGGTTCCAAGTGATTCACAATCACAAAAAAAAATCCCACATCAATACCACGAATGGTTTCCCCGACTTTTCCAATTCCAATAATTTCCTTGTACTCTCAGGGGATATAAGCAGTACACAAACTTACCAATCTCGGAGTTGATCACAACTCCCCAAATCCACCAACTCGCATGACATAGGGAACAGCATCCCAAGATTCCCCAAATTTTTCAATCATACCTTTTGATCCATTCATCACTTGTCATCATATATCTGTTAGGACTTATCCCAACACGACACAACCTCCACTGGATCCCATCCAGTCCAAGACTTAACCACCACTGAGTCGCAGATACCAATCATCTGTTCATCATGACAGAGTCACACCCCAACTGGTGGCTCATCGTCATCACAATTACTGTCACCAGCACCAACGCACCATCATCAACACTAGTATGAGCACACTGGCATCCATACTAGTATTGGCATAAACGCACCAACATACCAACATCCATACATAGCACACTTGTGTGCAAGGTTGTTACCCCGGATCTCCGTTCATTCCGAACGACGATCCCGTAACACCACTCGTACCCCACGACTATGGGTACCCCAATTTGACCACTGGCACATCAGGATAATGGACGTTCCCTGAACATCCCCAAGTATTAAAACCACACTAAATACCCTCGATAGCCAGTCATCTCGACACAACTGTCGACCAACAGTCATCGTTGTCAAGATCCGTATCCACACATCACACTACTATTCGATCCAACACGGGATTCCATATTTTATCTCATAACCGCATCCGTGGATCGAATCCCATCATCCAGACTAGACTCACTAGAGTCATCCACATGGTCATCCATGACCTCATCCGCTCGTCGCAGCACAAGTTCTCACTTAAGGTTCACCTTTCGGTCCATCAATTACAAGTTAGGGTTCCAAAATCACACCCTAGGGTTCCACCGAACCCAAATGCCTTTTGCAGTAAAATCCACAACCTGACCGACTCTGCGGTCCTGACATCGTATAGACATCCAATCCAATCCAATCGTCAACTCAACGTGGGTTCCACCACGAAGGTCATCGGCTAACTCCGATGCACCAACAACCCGTACACTAGCCAACACTACCAGGGTCCATTATTTAGACCAATACTCAACTGAGTTTCGCATTTGCAATCAAATGGGGTTCCCTGAACCTAGCTGTGCCCAGTGGCACAACAATCCATAATCACCTGACCGAACCGACGGTCCCACATTACCAGTTAATCTTATACAACCCCACTTGGGTTGAATCGCATCAATGCACGGCGTATCGGGCCAAACACTCCCAATTCACCATACAAATCCAAAACTATCTATCAGGTTGACAACGGAACAGCAGCCCAAAGAGACATCACACCCTCGTCCTTCGCGCACAAAAGAGCAAAACCTGCTCTGATACCACTTGACACGACCCATCCCAATCCCCCCGGGATTACCATGGAATGTGACGTGCTCCCGTCTGACAAGAGGCGCCAGACAAGGGATAACCGATTGCCAATGCCCAAACGGGCTTCCAGAGTGCGTAAGGATCGATGGAGGAGGTGTGCGATGCTCAAGTCTCTGCTGCAGTCGTATCCGGAATCAACCTGAAGGGCATTGAAAACAAAAGCTGTGAGTGGACGAAAATAAACAAGTCTGTTTAAAACATTTATAAGACATTTATGCCCCTCAGTAAAATCATATGCATGCACCAAAACCAATAATCCCATATTTATTTAGAAATAACCATTAGGGCTTTAGCCCGGAAACCAAAGCATAGTTTCAATTTCCAAAAGTAAATCCAAGAGTTATTTCATAAATCCAGTAATATGAACCATAAGGCATATAAACCATAATTTTAGTTGCTGCACTATACACTCCAATCCGACATCCCTGATGTCTGACGTCCCTGACGTCAATAAGGTCACAATCACAAGGCTACGCGTGCCACTCGGGTCTCAATTTCCGAGTTCATTCCCCGAACCCCGTTCGGGTACAGCATCCCCGATGCTTAGCGTCATAGACGCTGGACGTACTAGACGTCCGTGACCTCTCCGGGGTACCTCGCCGGAGGAGACAATATAATATGGAAGGATCTATACAGTGCAGTACTAAATACATTTTATCGATATCCACATGCAAAACATATAGGTATACATAGATAAAATCCGAACCATTCGTTACGTTTCAACAAACGGGTCTCATGCCCAAATACCGTGAAACGTGCCATAACCGAAATATCATCAAAACCATTTATAGATTCCAGCATGTGAACATATATAAAATGTAAACCAGGAAACATTTATTCAATTCCATTTTAGGGTCCCCGACCCGCAATCACGTGTAGAAATCAACTGGGCCCCTGGCCCGATTCCACAAGTTAACTGGGCCCCTGGCCCGATCCACATGTTAACTGGGCCCCTGGCCCGATTTCATAATTCAACTGGGCCCCTGGCCCGATTTTACATTATTCAAGTTCGTAACCGTTTCATGAAATCATATCCAACCACATTTATAGAAATCGGTGGAAATCCAGAAAATCTCGGTTTACGTGCAAATACGCAATTCACCTCGAAATGCGTGAAATCATTTTAAATTCACCGATATCCAAAGTAAATCATTTAATCATAATTATAACAATCATAAAACAGTTATGCATGCATCGAATTTATGAAACCAATGTCCACTCACAGACCGTTTAACCGAGCGCCTCGATACGCGTGCCATAGGCCTTCCCGGGCCACCTCACTATCACCGGGACTCCCAATCCTGTTCAAATCAATTTAGAGGATCACTAACCTCAACATTAAGATCCTATTCAAGTCCCGTAATTTTCCCGAATTTTTAAGTATTTTTAAACTGGATTTAAAACCTTCGGACATCCCGAACAATATCGAGACGGTGTCCGATCGACACGAAACCAATCCCAAAATGTTCGTTACAATGTATAGGATAAAAGTCATGTTGGAAGTTTCCCAGAATTACCTCACACGCGCCCCCACGCGCCGGTTGAACTCCCTGCGCGTGAAACCCACGCGCCGGGTACTGTTCACCGTCGTTCAACCCGAACGACTGGTAAACGGGTCGCCGTGACCCGCGGGCCAACCCGATCGGTTCTCCGTCGATACTGGATCATTTTGGACGGGGTTTTCACCTACATGACCGTCTGAGTTAAACTAGGAGTTCTATGGAAACAAACACAAGGAACAACGTCAAAATCCTTACCTCTCCGATCGAGAAGCTCACGGCCAACCCACCGTCGACTGCACTCAGCTCCGACCACCATTCTCGATGAAAACGGTCCCACTAGACTCGTCTCATCCCCTGAGTCATCCTCCCGTTTACTAGATCGAACGAAAGACAGTAGAACCCAACCTGCCATTTTTGACCCGAGAATCAAACTCACGGGTTTAGGCTCCCTTCGCCGCCGTGGTCACCACCGTGGCCACCGAAATGCCCAGTTCGATCCCAGAACTCCGTCCACCCCTCCAGCACGGTCAAAACACCGGTCTCCATCGACATCCAAAACTCTGAGTTTCGGATCCCCTGTTTTTCCTTCCGCCGTCATCTCCGCCGGCGCCCGCCGTCTCCCAGCTCACCACCGTCGTCCTTCCGCCTCCCGCTGGTTCTCACAATTTCAGTGACCCACATAAGTGCACAGAGGAGATGTGTGAAGGTTTTGGGTGCACGGTTCGAATGGTTGTGCAGGTAAGCAAATATAAAATGGGAAGGGAGATGATAAGGAAAAATGAATGGTCCAGATTCAATCTCACCATTGAGATTAAGGGTCCAGATCAAAAGATGAAAAATGAGTGGGAAATACTTTATATTATTTAAATCCTATATTTTAAACAATCTGACCAATCCAGATCTGATCCCATTAATTAAAGATTAGTGGTCCACGTGTCCCACTCAGAATTCCAGGCCAAATCAGAAAACGCCACGTGTCCACGCCTCGTAATGCGTGCATAACGAAACCAAACTTCCGTGACCCATAACTTCGTCGTCGAATCTCCGATTTCGGCGTGCCGCCTGTCGTTGGATTCGCATCGACGAAACCTACGTAACGGTCCTTGGCCCTCGGCCATCGGACATCCCGGTCAAAAAGTCAACATTTCCCCTTCTTTCGTCCAAATTACGAAAATGCCCCTGGACTTCCGTACATCATAACTTTCACCACGAACGTCGGAATCGAACGTGCCACCTGTCTATGAACTCGTGACGTCCCGAACTACGTCACGGTCATCGGTCAAAGTCCATTTGACCATCCGAAATAAAAGTCAACGTTTTGCCCACACCCAGGGGCAAAACGGTCATTTTGCACAATTCGTCCGAAATCGCCCAACTAATCCCAGATTAGTAAATCACAATTAAATATTATTAAATTCCGATATTCGGGACGGGTCGTTACAGAATAAGTATCCTTTGCCTCGGATTGATGATCTGTTTGATCAATTAAGGGGAGCCAAGTATTTTTCGAAGATTGATCTGCGTTCTGGTTACCACCAGTTAAGGATTCGGGAGGAGGACATTCCAAAAACAGCTTTTCGAACTCGGTATGGTCATTATGAATTCCTGGTGATGCCATTTGGATTGACTAATGCACCTGCGGCATTCATGGATTTGATGAACCGAGTATTCCGGAAGTACCTTGACCGATTTGTTATTGTGTTCATTGATGACATTCTAGTGTATTCAAGCAGTAAGAGGGCGCATGAGGAACATTTGAGGATTGTGCTTGATACGCTAAGGAGGAACCAGCTCTTTGCCAAACTGAGTAAGTGCCAATTTTGGTTAACGAGTGTTGGTTTTCTGGGACATGTGATTTCCGCGGATGGGATTCGTGTTGACCCCCAGAAGATAGAAGCGGTAGCAAACTGGGAGCAGCCAAAGACAGTAACCGAAGTAAGGAGCTTTTTGGGATTGGCCGGTTATTACAGACGTTTTGTGGAAGGCTTCTCCGCGATTGCTGCTCCGATGACCCGCCTAACCAGGAAAGGAATCAAGTTTGTTTGGGGCGAAGACTGTGCGCAAAGTTTCCAAGAATTGAAGAAAAGGTTGACCTCTGCTCCTATCTTAACCCTTCCGGATGATAGTGGAGAGTTTGAGGTGTACAGTGATGCATCCTTACAAGGATTAGGGTGTGTGTTAATGCAACATGGAAAGGTAATCGCATATGCCTCTCGACAATTGAAACCGCATGAACGTAACTATCCCACTCATGATTTGGAATTAGCTGCGGTGGTACATGCCCTGAAGATTTGGAGACATTACTTGTATGGGGAGACATGTAGACTTTTCACGGATCATAAGAGTTTGAAGTACTTTTTCACACAGAAGGAATTGAATTTGAGACAGAGACGATGGTTGGAGCTAATTAAGGATTACGACTGCACGATTGAGTACCATCCTGGAAAAGCTAATGTGGTAGCGGATGCACTGAGTCGGAAATCAGCTCACACTGTGGCACATCTACGAATGGTGCATTTACCCTTGTTGGTGGAACTACGTAGGACTGGAGTTGCTTTGGGACTGGATAACCAAGGTGGCTTACTAGCAAGTTTCCAGGTGCGACCAATTCTGATTGATCGAGTTATTGAAGCCCAACTGGAAGACCCTATCTTGTGTGTCCTTCGAATTGAAGCTGATGCGGGGGAACGACAAGATGTTGCAATTAGAAGGGATGGAGCCCTAGTAAAGGACGGACGGTTGTGTGTGCCCGAAAATGTAGCATTAAAGAAAGAGATTCTGGACGAGGCCCATAGTTCAGCGTATGCAATGCATCCAGGTGGGACGAAAATGTACCGTACGTTACGAGAGCATTATTGGTGGCCGGGTATGAAACGGGAGATTGCAGAGTTTGTGAGTAAGTGCTTGGTATGTCAACAAGTAAAGGCTGAAAGGCAAAGACCCTATGGAGCACTGCAACCACTACCGATCTCGGAATGGAAATGGGATCATATAACCATGGATTTTGTGTTTAAACTTCCTAGAACGCCTAAAGGACATGATGGAGTCTGGGTAATAGTGGATAGGCTTACCAAATCAGCTCATTTCCTACCTGTAAGGGAAGACTTTCGGTTGACGCAGTATGCCAGACTCTTCATTGACGAGATTATTCGACTCCATGGTACTCCTGTCTCTATTGTATCTGATCGAGATCCCCGATTTACATCCAGATTCTGGCAAAGCTTACAGGAAGCTTTCGGGACGAGATTGCATTTTAGCACGGCATTCCACCCTCAGACCGACGGGCAATCGGAACGGACTATTCAGACCTTGGAGGACATGATGAGGGCATGTGTCTTGCAATTCCAGGGTACTTGGGAGTCACATCTACCATTGATGGAATTCGCCTACAACAATAGTTACCAAGCAAGTATCGGGATGGCTCCTTATGAAGCCTTATATGGACGACAGTGCAGAACCCCTTTGTGTTGGACTGAGGTGGGCGAAAGGAAATTGTCTAAATCTGAATTGATAGACTTAACAACGGAAAAGGTTAAACTCATCCGAGACAGACTCAAGACAGCCCAAGACAGACAAAAGAGTTATGCAGACCACCGAGTCAGAGATCTGGAATTTGCAGTTGGAGATTGGGTATTCTTGAAGTTATCTCCTTGGAAAGGTATTGTGCGATTCGGCAGACGCGGGAAACTGAGCCCCCGTTTCATTGGACCTTATGAGATTGTGGAGAGAATTGGTCGAGTTGCCTACAGATTAGCATTACCTTCTGAGCTTTCGAGGGTCCATGATGTTTTCCATGTGTCAATGCTACGGAAATATGTGTATGATGAGTCCCATGTGTTGGAGGAACAGCCAGTTGAACTCAGAGAAGACCTAAGTTTTGAAGAACAGCCTGTACAGATCTTGGACCGAAAGGACAAAGTGCTCCGACGAAAGACGATTCCCTTAGTGAAGGTTCTTTGGAGGAATCAGAACGTGGAAGAAGCTACGTGGGAACCTGAGACACAGATGCGAGACCAGTACCCGTATTTGTTTCATTGAAATTTCGGGGACGAAATTTCTTAAGGGGGGAAGGTTGTAACGCCCCGGACATTTAGAAAATGTAATTTTGTAACATAATGAATAAATGACGTTTTTACCCTTGTGAATAGTATAGTCAAATTGTTGACTTTTTGATCGGTGAATCAAACGGATGTTGACCGATGACCGTGACGTAGTTCGGGACGTCACGAGTCCATAGACAGGTGGCACGCCCAATTCCGACAATCTGGGAAAAAGTTATGACGTTCGGAAGCCCAAGGGCATTTTCGTAATTTGGGCGGAAAGGGGGAAAATGTTGACTTTTTGTTTGCCAACTAATTTTCACACGATTCGAAGACCGTTAGGTAGGTCTCGATGCCCGGAGTACAACGACAGGCGGCACGTCGAAAACGGAGTTCGGTTACGAACGTTACGGGTCACGGAAGGCTAGGGGCAAAATGGTAATTTGTCCAACCAGGGGCAAAATGGACTTTTGGCCTTGATCAGACTTGTCTTTTGTCTGATTCTCACTTCATAAAACACAGAACCGGGTCTTAAGGGAAACACAATAATATCCCCTTTTGACTACTTTTCCCCAAATTAAGGCTTGGACTATGATTATGTCCAATTGGCCCGTGATAAGCCCTAAACTCGTCGTCATTATGCAATTGAACGTCTAAGTAGCATAACTGAGAGAGAGGGACTCGAGAGGTTCAGAGAACTGAGAGAATTTTGCTTCGAAAATTCTGGGAAATTGGGGGAAAATCGAATTCGGATTTGGGAGCCAGGAGAGGAGCAATTGAGGATTCCATTAGGTTGCTGGGATCAAAACTAAAAGGTTTGCAACAAAAACGAGAAGAATTCGTGTCTAATTGAGGAAGAACAGACGCTGCCATGGCTGCCAAAAATCGACCTTGAGTTCAGATACTTAGAGGTAAGCTCAATCGAAATTGATCATGGAAAATTGTTCATTATACTCTCACGAAGCTAACCATATGAATTAATTGAAAAATCAGGCACGGAATCGTGAAACCCGATTAGGAGACCCGTCGAATTTCGATCGTGAGTCGTGAAGATTTGGACCTTACCTGAGGTAATTGAGTTCACAGAACTGAAATGAAGTTAGAGTAGATGAGATCAGTTGAAAGAACGGATCGATTCGAGGTCGAATTGACTGAGATTGCATCGGATCCTATCGCGGGTATTTCAACCCGTTTATCAGACAAACGGGCGAGAACGATGCACTGTAGCTGTACTGTGCTGGGCGCGTGGCTTTCACGCGCAGCCGCTTGCGGCGGCGCGTGACGGCGCGTGGGGAGGATTCCGGCAAAGTGTTCAACATGAAACTTGATGTTCTCGATGATACGAACCTATCCGCGTTGGTTTCGGGTCAATCGGATATGGTTTCAGTGTAGTTCCGAGTACCCGACACGTTTAAATTTATATTAAAATAATATTATAAAATTCCGACAATTAGGGGATTCCTGTTTAAGGATTATATGATAGCCTAGTAACCTTAAATCACTTTGTTTGATAGGCTGGAATATTCCCGGGACTTCGGAGGAAAACGAACAGCTCGAGGCTGAACAATCGGGACGGTGTGTGTGAGTGGACTTTTGATTTTCTGACTGTGATGCATGCATATATGGTTTAAATGCTTATTTATATGATTTTCTATAATTTGACATGATTGATGCTTTGATTCGGTGATTTCTCGATTTTCTCGGTTTTATGATTATTATATTATTATATTCTGACACGCTTTTCGAGAAATCATGAAATTGGTTAAAAATGATATTGTGGGCGTGAGAACCCAAGTAAATAATGATTTTGACTCGGATTTGGAGTTACATGTGAATTTGATGATTTTTGGTATTTTCGTGATTTTTGTGATTATTTTAATCAGTCTTTCGGGCACGTTTTACGAGGAACGTGCAATTGATGTTTTGGGCTAGGCCCGGATTGAAAATGATATTTGGACTCGGATTATGAGTCAATGATTGATTTTATGGATTTACGTGATCGTGGCAACTCGGGTTTACGGTTGCACGGATTTACGTGAAATTGGTATTTTGGGGTGGGACCCAATGGAATTGTGTTTCTGATTGGATTTGCATTTTCCATGTGATTATATGATGATAATGATGATTTCGGATTTATAAAGTAAATCGGGACTTTGGTTAACTTAGGGCTGAGACCCTGTATTGATATTTGATTTGGTTTTCAATGCAACTGTTTTTCACTGGTTTTAGTGATGGTGATATGTTGCGGATATTTAGGGCTTTCGGGAGAAAATATGTTTTTCCCCGGAGTGCACCCTGGAGATAACGCTCGCCTTCGGGATGGAAGTGTTTACCCCGAAGAGGTCACGTAGCACGATCTTTGTCTTGCAGCCCAGGGGAGGCTTGACTCAGATCAGATGTGCTGGATTATATGGATCGGTAAGTGATGTGTTCACTAGATCTGGATTGCCGGCTAGTGATGTGTTCACAGCGGCGGATGCTCGGATTTTGAGCGGTCCTTGAGCCTATTGATATGCACGCGTTGCAGGGATAAAACGTGACTCTAAGCAACAAGATATGGAAATAAGTCCCGTGGTTTTGTGGAAATTGTTTTGATTGATCCACTTTAATTGATTTCCCATTATCACTCGTGTTTTATGATATGCATGCATGTTTGTGAAAACTGGAGGGTAAGAACTGTATTTTGGCAAATGTTTTTATAAGAGGTCATTTTTGTCCACTCACACCTTTATTGTTTTATGCACCCTCCAGGCCAGTGTACAGGTACGAGGGCTAAAAACGAGGCAAGCGAGGCAAAAGAATAAATAGACCGTTGCGCACTCAGACATTCTACAGAGTAGGAATTTGACCCCTATCTGTAATGATACCTATGCTCTGTATTGTCCTTGACTAGTCAAACTTGTGACGTCATTGGTCTGTAAAACTTAACTATCCCTTGTCTGACAATGTTTTCGGGATTTGTTGTGTGTTGTGTGTAATAAGTTTGGTTACTTTCGGAAATTTTTAGTTATTGTCAGACGGGAGCAGGATTCATCACGACTATCGAGGGATAATCGGGATGGGTCTTGTCACTATGATCATGACAGAGAGACCAGAGGGGGAGAGGAGGACCAGTGAAGCGTGGTGGCCGGCCAGGACGAAGCCACCGTGCACGGTGGAGACCCAAACCCGAACGGGTACCCGGTTAGGCCCAAATCTCCCATTTTTTTTGATTTTTACATTATGGATAGTTTTGGTTGATTAGGGAATGTTTGTTAGATTGTTTAGGGTGTATAGAGATGGTTTTGAACGGGGGTTGACGGCTGTGAAGCCTGGGGACGGAATCGGAAAACAGGGGTCGTGGGGGGTTAATTTTTAGGGATCGATTTAGAGGGTTTTAGGTTGTTTTGTTAATTGGGTTAGATAGGAAACGTAAAAATAGGAATTTAGGAATTGGAATGGAAGCAAACAGACCGAAAATGAGGGAGAAGAAGACCTGGACCGGTTACACCGGTCTGACCGAAGTAGGAGACGGGTACTGTAGCAGGCGCGTGAAGCCCACACGCAGCCACTTCAGGCGGCGCGTGAGGGCGCGTGGCAGGGAATTTGGGAAAGTGTTCAACACGGGAAATCTTCTATTCGATGTAACGAACATTTTGGGACTGGTTTCGTGTCGATCGGACACCGTCTCGATATGTTTCGGGACATCGGAAGATTTAGGTTCGGGATTAAAAATAGTTAAAAATACGGGAAAATTACGGGGCTTCAGTAGGAGGTTAATTAAGTAGTTAGTAACCTTCTATTTAAATTTGGACAGGTTTGGGAGTCCCGGTGACGGTGATCGGCTCAGGGAGCCGTATAGCACACAAATCGAGGCGCGGCTTCGGACGGTCTGTGAGTGGACCTTGTTTTCTAAATTGGTGCATGCATAAATGTTTATTATATGTTTTATTACATGTTTGATGATGTCATGGGTGCATTTTTATGTGGTTACGTATAAGCACGTATTTCGAGGTTTCAGCCTTATTCGGTGCTTATACGGGTCTGTATTTCTTTATTCGTTTTAATGAAATGGTTTTGGATTTCTAAAAGGATAAACTCGGGTATGAGACCCATTTGGTTTTGTCTCGGGCATATGACGCTATTTACGACCTTCGGGTCTAAATCGTGGTCGCGACGGGTGCTATGTGCACGGCGATCGACGATACGACGCTCGCCTCCAAATTGGGATGTGTTCCTTCCGGAGAGGTCACGATGCACTGTAACGCCCCGGACGTTCTGGAAATGTAATATTATAAATATTGAATAAAATGACGTTTTTACCCCCGTGTTTGTGTGGTCGATTTGTTGACTTTTTGATTTGGAGGTCGAACGGACGTGGAGTGATGACCGTGACGTAGTTCGGGATGTCACGAGTTCATAGACAGGTGGCACGTCCGATTCGGACGCTCGGAGTGAAAGTTATGATGTTCGGAAGTTAGGGGGCATTATCGTAATTTGGGCGTTATAAGGGGAAAAAGTTGACTTTTTGTTTGACAATTGATACTCATTTGACTCGAAGACCGTTGTGTTCGTCTCGACGCCCCGAGTACAACGACAGGCGGCACGCTTGAAACGGACGTCGGAGGACCGAGTTATGGGTCACGGATGTTGGAGGGCATTTTGGTAATTATTGCACAGAGGGGCATTTTGGTCATTTCACGGTGGTTACTGTAGCACCACCGTGAGAAGCAGAGTGCGGCCGTGGTGTTTTTGAGCGTGCATTTGTTTAAGGCTAAGTGGACTGGTGAGTGGGTTTAGTTTATGGATTTTGAGGTTGTGGGAAGCAGCCATGCGTGTCTGGGCAGAGACTGAGTGCACGGGAGGAACGAGAATGGCTGTGGTCTCTGTGTATGCGGGAAACCGGTTTCAGAGGCCTCAGTTGGTCTCCCACGGGCTGTTGGCCACACCGATCGAATAACTGAGTATGGGAATGGAGTGAGGTTGGAGTTAGGATCATTTTGGTTCAATTTGGAAGCTGAGCTTGAGAGGGATTGTGAGAGAAACCGTGAGCAACTGTTTCGGGTTTTTTGGGGGGAAATCGCAGAGTTCAATTTCTAAGGGTCGAGGGATCAATCTAAACACACAGTGAGTCTTCTGGGAGTGACAGAGTCTCAGCCGTGCAAGAATTGAAGGGATTCGAGCACGGATTGCCCAAGAACCCAAGGTCCAGTTCGAAGGAAAAACCAGTTGGAGGGAAAAATCTCATTCAATTTCTGGAGCCTGTTGATCGAAACCAAAGGCCGTGTTAGACTTCTGGGGTCACTTCGTGCACAACCGTGCAAGAATTGAAGGAGGAGGAGGACAGTTTGGCCGGGAACCTGAGTCTCAGTTTCAGGGGAAAACCAGTGCTGTGGACGACGACTTCCAGGTAACGACGAGCTAAATTGTTAGTGCCATTGTGTGCGTATGGGTCCCTTATTGCTACTGGTGAAGTTAATTTGGGAATGGAACCGTGTAGGGTGAGTTCCAGGAGTCGACTTGTTCGACTGTTCGAGCTTGGGTTGGGTCGATTTGGTGTAAGTCGAGGTTAACCATTGATGCAGACCTAAAATAAATGGGTTAGAGAAGATAATAGGATTGAAAACGGGTAGAATTGACTGAGAATTGAGGGCTAACTGATCGGGTTGAGTCGCGGGTATCAGACCCGTTTAGCAGGCTGTTCGGGTAAGGGAGATGACACTGTAGCTTGGCGCGTGGCCTTCACGCGCAGCCACTTTGGGCGGCGCGTGACGGCGTGTGTGACGTCAACTCCGATCACGGTCAACATGAGAATTAATCCTTACAGTCTAACAAACATTTTATCTTTAGAGTTCGAATCGATCGGGAGTCATTCGGGATAATTTCGGGAGTCCGGAAGATTAAGTCTTTAAGTTTATTTTCGCCGAAAAATCCGGAAAAATTAGGAAAAATCCTACGAGTTATTTTGGGATGTTTGTAACCCTTCTTGTACGTTTCACAGGCCCGGACACTTCCGAAGCTACGGAGGAGCGCGCGGGACGCGATTGACGTGTCCTAAGACTGTGAGTGGGCTTTTTGATTTCTAAATTGGGCATGCATGATTATTTTGCTTATTTATCTCATGGTTTTACATATGATTTTATGATGGTGAGATGATATATCGGTTTTACATGTTTTCACGTTTTTCGAGGTATTTATCGTATTTCACGCATTTCGAGATTTCGGTTTTTGCCTATGCATGCGTGATGATTTTAATGAAGTACCTGGTTATGAATATGCATGTTTCGGATTTATGATGTTTGATCATATTGTGAAGTAATTTTCGGAAATTGCATGTGTTGGAATTTGCATGTGACTTCGGACATAAGTCCTGCTATGTTGTGATATGATTTCGGAATGATATTGGAAAACAGTTGTGATGAATCATGGTTTATTGTGTTTTAAAAACGGTTTTGGGTTTAAAGACCCGGTTGATGGTTGGATCTGGTTTTGGGTTTAAAGACCGGTATGTTGATGTTGGGGGCGGGCCCGAAAATTGAGTTTCAAGACTCGTGAGTTTAAAGACTCGAATATTTATGATACCCCCGAGGCCTACTAATCGTGTTTTGAGTTTAAAGACTCGTTGATATCCCGGGAAGGCCTAATGTTGAGTTTAAAGACTCGGATGGATCCAACGGCATAATCATGATTATTGATTTGCGTTTTACTTGATTTGTGAAAATAATATTTCAAAATGACGGTTTCTGGAATCTGGTATTATTAAATGGTTTTACATGAGTTATGACGATCCTTGTAACGTTTTTCATGTGTTTCGGAAAAAGAGTTTTCAAAAGTTCAATACATAATTTTGAATATTCGGTTATGCATGCGGATTACAAAACTGGAGGGCGAACCCGATTTCAGAAAAACTATTTTTCCTGTTAAACTTATGTTTCGGTCCACTCACACCTTGTTGTTTTAAATTCCCTCCAGGTCGTGGTACAAGCGTGGGGGCAAGCGCCGAGGCAGAGGCGGAGGCATAAAGTTTTCCGCTGCGGAGTAGTTAGTTCACAGAGTAGGACTTGTTCTTTAATTTGTTTTGTAATATTGGGCTGTGAAACTGTGGACTTGACGTCCAGTCGGATGTATTTGTTTAATCTCCCTGGTCTGACAATAGGTGTGTTGTAATTTTAACTAGTTTTCCGGTCTTTTGGGTTCGATTGTCAGACGGGAGCAGGATGCTTCCCGATTATCGAGGCGATAATCGGGGTGGGTCCTGTCAATTGGTATCAGAGCCTAGGTTTACGATTCGTGTCCGGCACTCGGGTGTGCCTTGATTATTGTACTAACTTATGCCTCTTTCAGAGAAGGACGACCGGCCATGCCTCCGCGACGCGAACCCCCTCCACGACCTAATGGCGATGCCGAGAGCGCTTCGATCGAGCGAGCCCAGCGTCTTGGGGCTACGGTGTTTAGTGGTGGAGCGGATCCCGAGGATGCTCACCGTTGGATTTCTCGGATTGAGCGGATTTTTACTGTGATGCACTGTCCTCTTGAGGAGCGTGTGGTGTTGGCTACATTTCTACTTGATGGATCTGCTTATGAGTGGTGGTATACTCTGGAGTTGTCAGGTTGGGATGCCCGTACAGTGACTTGGGAGACCTTTCGTGAACGGTTTCTGGATCAGTATTATCCCCGTTCATTCCGTGATGCTAGGGAGACCGAGTTTCTGCAGCTCCAGCAGGGGAGCATGTCCGTAGCTGAGTATGAACAGAAATTTCAGATGCTAGCTCGTTTTGCTCCTACCTTTGTATCTACTGAGGCTGAGAAATGCCGTAGGTTCGAGCTTGGTCTACGGGGTGAGATACGGGCCATTGTGACGGCCGGAGCTTTTGCTACTCTCAGGGAGTTGTCTGATGCCGCGGTGCGGGTTGAGGCTAGTCTCCCGACACGTCCACAGTATTCTGGTGGTGGACAACGTCGCGGGCGTTCATATTCTGGATCGTATGGTCAGGGAGCCTCGAAGAAGGGACGTTATGGTGGAGCCTCATCTGCAGGCAATGATTGTTATGGCAGGCCTGGTAACTATCAGGGTTCCGGATTCCGAGCGCCTAGGGCGCAGACTGCTCCGCAGGCGAGCGCGACTTCTGTTGCTTCCACGGGACGGCAGGGTGGTGGTTTTGTTCGAGATGCTTCCAGTGTCATCTGTTTCTTCTGTGGCGAGCGGGGCCACTATCGGAGGGATTGTCCATCTTTGCCACAGGGTGGTGGCGCAGGTCGGGGTGGAGCAGAGCAGGGACGGAGCATAGCTGCAGTTTCTGGGACTGGGAGCACTCGAGGAGGTGGTACCGGAGCGGCTAATGGACAGAGGGGCCAGGGCCGTGGGCGAGCAGCTGGACCGTAGGCCCGAGTTTTTGCTGTTACGCAGCAGGAGGCCAGGGCAGCGCCTGGTGTTGTGACAGGTACACTCACGATCTTTGGACATGATGTTTGTGCTTTAATTGATCCCGGAGCTACTCATTCATTTATTTCACGGGACTGTGAGTTGTTGGCGGGTAGAGAGGTGTCCGCACTGGACTGTGACATGGGAGTGAGTACGCCCACCAGAGATGTGTTTGTGGTGAATCAAGTGTTGCGGGAGTGCCCCGTAATGGTAGGTGATGTTGGTCTGGTGGCAGATTTGATACTCTTGGACTTGCATGACTTTGATGTCATCTTGGGTATGGATTGGTTGACGCTCCATCATGCCTCTATCGAATGCGTCGATAAGAGGGTTACTTTTCGGAGCCCGGGGTTACCGGAAACCACTTTTCAGGGAATTCAGCGAGCAACTCCTGTCGGAGTGATATCTGCCCTGAAGGCAAGTAAGTTGTTGAGGAAGGGGTGCCAGGGATACTTAGCCCGAGTGATGGATTCACGAGCTGCACCATTGAGGGTGGAGGATATACCGATTGTACGGGAGTTCCCGGATGTCTTTCCGGAGGATCTACTGGGATTGCCACCGCATCGAGATGTTGAGTTCACTATTGATCTGGTTCCAGGTACGCAACCTATTTCTCAGACTCTGTATCGTATGGCGCCAGCCGAGTTGAAAGAACTGAAGGCGCAGTTACAAGAATTACTTGAGATGGGATTTATTCGACCGAGCGTATCCCCCTGGGGAGCCCCGGTGTTGTTTGTGAAGAAAAAGGATGGGAGTATGAGACTCTGCATCGATTACAGGCAACTGAATAAAGTAACAGTCAGGAACAAATACTCGTTGCCTCGGATCGATGATTTGTTCGATCAGCTGCGAGGAGCGCAGTACTTCTCCAAAATTGATCTACGTTCTGGGTATCATCAATTGCGGGTTAAGGATGAGGATGTACCCAAGACAGCCTTTAGGACCCGTTATGGTCATTATGAGTTCCTTGTGATGCCGTTTGGCTTGACCAACGCACCCGCAGCGTTTATGGATTTGATGAACCGAGTGTTGCGGCCTTACTTGGATCACTTTGTCATCGTGTTCATCGACGATATCCTGGTCTACTCGAGGAGTGCGGAAGCGCACGAGGAGCACCTAAGGATGGTGCTAAGTACCTTGAGGGAAAACCAGTTGTACGCAAAGCTCAGCAAATGTCAGTTTTGGTTGACGAGCGTGAGTTTCTTGGGGCATGTGATCTCAACGGACGGGATCAGTGTGGATTCTCAGAAAATTGAGGCAGTGGCGAAGTGGGAACAACCGAGGACCGTCACTGAAGTCAGAAGTTTCTTGGGTTTGGCTGGTTACTACAGGAGGTTTGTAGAGGGTTTCTCTACCATTGCTGCCCCGTTGACGCGACTGACGTGGAAGGAAGTCAAGTTTGAGTGGGATGACGACTGTGAGCGTAGCTTTCGGGAGCTAAAGGAAAGATTGACATCTGCTCCCATACTGACCCTTCCGGACGATAGTGGGGAATTTGAGGTGTACAGTGATGCATCCTTACAGGGTTTGGGATGTGTACTAATGCAGCATGGGAAAGTGATCGCCTATGCTTCGCGCCAGTTGAAACCGCATGAGCGCAATTACCCTACGCACGATTTGGAGTTAGCTGCTGTTGTGCATGCATTGAAGATTTGGAGACATCACCTGTATGGTGCGACTTGCAGAATGTTCACGGATCACAAAAGCCTGAAGTACTTGTTCACTCAGAAGGAGTTAAATGTGAGGCAGCGACGGTGGCTAGAGCTAATTAAGGATTATGATTGCACGATTGAGTACCACCCGGGAAAAGCCAATGTGGTGGCTGATGCTCTAAGCCGGAAGTCAACGCATTCTGTAGCACATCTACGGACGGTTCACTTACCACTTTTGGTTGAACTCCGTAAGAATAGCATTGATTTGGGTTTGGATGGCCAAGGTGTCTTGCTGGCTAATTTTCATGTGAGACCACTTCTGGTCGATCGGATCGTTGAGGCTCAATCTCAAGATCCTGTCTCATGTGTACTTCGGATTGAAGTGGAAGCCGGTGAACGGCTAGATTTTACAGTCAGGGAGGATGGAGCTTTGCTAAAAGAAGGACGGTTGTGTGTGCCCGGCGTGGAGGCACTGAAGAAGGAGATCTTGGACGAAGCTCATAGTTCGGCCTACGCGATGCATCCTGGTGGGACCAAGATGTATCGTACCTTGGGAGAGCACTACTGGTGGCCAGGGATGAAACGGGAGATTTCCGAGTTTGTCAGCAGGTGTCTGATTTGCCAGCAAGTGAAGGCTGAGAGACAACGACCTTATGGAGCCTTGCAACCACTACCTATTCCAGAATGGAAATGGGATCACTTGACGATGGATTTTGTGTTTGGACTTCCTAGGACACCCAGGGGTCACGATGGAGTTTGGGTGATTGTGGACAGGCTTACGAAATCAGCTCACTTCTTACCAGTGCGAGAGAACTTCAGGATGACACAGTTGGCCCAGTTGTTTATCGACGAGATTATTCGTCTGCACGGTACACCGGAATCAATAGTTTCTGACCGAGACCCGAGGTTTACTTCTCGATTTTGGCAGAGTCTGCAGGAAGCATTTGGGACGAAACTCCGTTTCAGTACTGCATTTCATCCTCAGACTGACGGCCAGTCTGAGCGGACCATCCAGACATTGGAGGATATGATGCGAGCTTGCGTTTTGCAATTTCAGGACACTTGAGAGTCACATCTAGCCTTGATGGAATTTGCCTACAACAACAGCTACCAGGCGAGCATTGGGATGGCTCCGTACGAAGCCTTGTACGGACGGCAGTGCAGAACTCCGTTGTGTTGGACGGACGTGGGTGAAAGGAAGCTGACTAAATTCGAATTGGTGGAACTGACGACCGAGAAGGTCAAACTCATCAGGGATCGGCTCAAGACAGCCCAGGACAGACAAAAGAGCTATGTGGACCATCGGATTCGAGATCTAGAGTTTGCGGTCGGAGATCGGGTGTTTCTGAGATTGTCCCCTTGGAAGGGTGTAGTGAGATTCGGCAGGCGAGGAAAGTTGAGCCCTCGTTATATTGGACCATATGAGATTACCGAGAGGATTGGCCCGGTGGCCTACCGGCTGGCACTACCGCCAGAGCTTTCGAGGGTCCACGATGTTTTCCATGTGTCGATGTTGCGGAAATATGTGTTTGACGCATCTCATGTACTGGAGGAACAGCCCATTAAACTTCGTGATGATTTGAGCTTCGAGGAGCAGCCGGTACAGATTTTGGATCGAAAGGATAAAGTGCTACGTCGGAAGACCGTTCCTCTGGTAAAGGTTCTCTGGAGGAACCAGAATGTGGAGGAAGCCACATGGGAACCCGAGGCGCAGATGCGAGAACAGTTCCCCTACTTGTTTCCTTGAAATTTTGGGACAAAATTTCTTAAGGGGGGGGATTGTAACGCCCCGGACGTTCTGGAAATGTAATATTATAAATATTGAATAAAATGACGTTTTTACCCCTGTGTTTGTGTGGTCGATTTGTTGACTTTTTGATTTGGAGGTCGAACGGACGTGGAGTGATGACCGTGACGTAGTTCGGGATGTCACGAGTTCATAGACAGGTGGCACGTCCGATTCGGACGCTCGGAGTGAAAGTTATGATGTTCGGAAGTTCGGGGGCATTATCGTAATTTGGGCGTTATAAGGGGAAAAAGTTGACTTTTTGTTTGACAATTGATACTCATTTGACTCGAAGACCGTTGTGTTCGTCTCGACGCCCCGAGTACAATGACAGGCGGCACGCTTGAAACGGACGTCGGAGGACCGAGTTATGGGTCACGGATGTTGGAGGGCATTTTGGTAATTATTGCACAGAGGGGCATTTTGGTCATTTCACGGTGGTTACTGTAGCACCACCGTGAGAAGCAGAGTGCGGCCGTGGTGTTTTTGAGCGTGCATTTGTTTAAGGCTAAGTGGACTGGTGAGTGGGTTTAGTTTATGGATTTTGAGGTTGTGGGAAGCAGCCATGCGTGTCTGGGCAGAGACTGAGTGCACGGGAGGAACGAGAATGGCTGTGGTCTCTGTGTATGCGGGAAACCGGTTTCAGAGGCCTCAGTTGGTCTCCCACGGGCTGTTGGCCACACCGATCGAATAACTGAGTATGGGAATGGAGTGAGGTTGGAGTTAAGATCATTTTGGTTCAATTTGGAAGCTGAGCTTGAGAGGGATTGTGAGAGAAACCGTGAGCAACTGTTTCGGGTTTTTTGGGGGGAAATCGCAGAGTTCAATTTCTAAGGGTCGAGGGATCAATCTAAACACACAGTGAGTCTTCTGGGAGTGACAGAGTCTCAGCCGTGCAAGAATTGAAGGGATTCGAGCACGGATTGCCCAAGAACCCAAGGTCCAGTTCGAAGGAAAAACCAGTTGGAGGGAAAAATCTCATTCAATTTCTGAAGCCTGTTGATCGAAACCAAAGGCCGTGTTAGACTTCTGGGGTCACTTCGTGCACAACCGTGCAAGAATTGAAGGAGGAGGAGGACAGTTTGGCCGGGAACCTGAGTCTCAGTTTCAGGGGAAAACCAGTGCTGTGGACGACGACTTCCAGGTAACGGCGAGCTAAATTGTTAGTGCCATTGTGTGCGTATGGGTCCCTTATTGCTACTGGTGAAGTTAATTTGGGAATGGAACCGTGTAGGGTGAGTTCCAGGAGTCGACTTGTTCGACTGTTCGAGCTTGGGTTGGGTCGATTTGGTGTAAGTCGAGGTTAACCATTGATGCAGACCTAAAATAAATGGGTTAGAGAAGATAATAGGATTGAAAACGGGTAGAATTGACTGAGAATTGAGGGCTAACTGATCGGGTTGAGTCGCGGGTATCAGACCCGTTTAGCAGGCTGTTCGGGTAAGGGAGATGACACTGTAGCTTGGCGCGTGGCCTTCACGCGCAGCCACTTTGGGCAGCGCGTGACGGTGCGTGTGACGTCAACTCCGATCACGGTCAACATGAGAATTAATCCTTACAGTCTAACAAACATTTTATCTTTAGAGTTCGAATCGATCGGGAGTCATTCGGGATAATTTCGGGAGTCCGGAAGATTAAGTCTTTAAGTTTATTTTCGCCGAAAAATTCGGAAAAATTAGGAAAAATCCTACGAGTTATTTTTGGATGTTTGTAACCCTTCTTGTACGTTTCACAGGCCCGGACACTTCCGAAGCTACGGAGGAGCGCGCGGGACGCGATTGACGTGTCCTAAGACTGTGAGTGGGCTTTTTGATTTCTAAATTGGGCATGCATGACTATTTTGCTTATTTATCTCATGGTTTTACATATGATTTTATGATGGTGAGATGATATATCGGTTTTACATGTTTTCACGTTTTTCGAGGTATTTATCGTATTTCACGCATTTCGAGATTTCGGTTTTTGCCTATGCATGCGTGATGATTTTAATGAAGTACCTAGTTATGAATATGCATGTTTCGGATTTATGATGTTTGATCATATTGTGAAGTAATTTTCGGAAATTGCATGTGTTGGAAATTGCATGTGACTTCGGACATAAGTCCTGCTATGTTGTGATATGATTTCGGAATGATATTGGAAAACAGTTGTGATGAATCATGGTTTATTGTGTTTTAAAAACGGTTTTGGGTTTAAAGACCCGGTTGATGGTTGGATCTGGTTTTGGGTTTAAAGACCCGGTATGTTGATGTTGGGGGCGGGCCCGAAAATTGAGTTTCAAGACTCGTGAGTTTAAAGACTCGAATATTTATGATACCCCCGAGGCCTACTAATCGTGTTTTGAGTTTAAAGACTCGTTGATATCCCGGGAAGGCCTAATGTTGAGTTTAAAGACTCGGATGGATCCAACGGCATAATCATGATTATTGATTTGCGTTTTACTTGATTTGTGCAAATAATATTTCAAAATGACGGTTTCTGGAATCTGGTATTATTAAATGGTTTTACATGAGTTATGACGATCCTTGTAACGTTTTTCATGTGTTTCGGAAAAAGAGTTTTCAAAAGTTCAATACACAATTTTGAATATTCGGTTATGCATGCGGATTACAAAACTGGAGGGCGAACCCGATTTCGGAAAAACTGTTTTTCCTGTTAAACTTATGTTTCGGTCCACTCACACCTTGTTGTTTTAAATTCCCTCCAGGTCGTGGTACAAGCGTGGGGGCAAGCGCCGAGGCAGAGGCGGAGGCATAAAGTTTTCCGCTGCGGAGTAGTTAGTTCACAGAGTAGGACTTGTTCTTTAATTTGTTTTGTAATATTGCGCTGTGAAACTGTGGACTTGACGTCCAGTCGGATGTATTTGTTTAATCTCCCTGGTCTGACAATGGGTGTGTTGTAATTTTAACTAGTTTTCCGGTCTTTTGGGTTCGATTGTCAGACGGGAGCAGGATGCTTCCCGATTATCGAGGCGATAATCGGGGTGGGTCCTGTCATGCACGATTCGTGGTCGAGCAGCCTGGGGAGGCTCGACTTCGGAGTGCTGACGGTTCAGGATAGCGATCGGTGATGAGTGCACCATGATCTTGTGGTGGTCGCGTCAGTTGATTTGTTCACGGCGACATACCAGGATTGAGGGCGGTCCTGGATGGATGGTTGCCCGCATCACTATGATCGGAGTCGTGACTGACCCTTCGATATCGGGCACGATGCCCAGTTGATGTCATATGTTCGGGCACGAGACCCAGATGTTTTACACTGATGATTTCGGGTCACAGACCCTAGACGGATTTCCAAGTTCATGACGGTTTAAGGGAGCCTGCATGAACTCTGGAAAGGTCATTGTGGTTCATGACGGTTTATGGGAACCGGCATGAACCTTTTTCAGGTCATTATGGTACATGACGGTTTATGGGAACCGGCATGAACCATGGTTAATGGATGTTATGGATCATGACGGTTCAAGGGAACCGGGCATGAACGTTTATGTTATGTATATATATGTATTCATATACCTTCCTTTACTTCTATTATCACCTCCGGGGAAGGTCGTTGGCCTGGGTGGACCCCGGAGTAGTCACGGAGCACCGACTGAGTGGAGTCACCCCCCAGTTGGGTTCCTTACTCTCAGGAAGGCTATGGTTACTATTACCTCGAGTAGGATCAGTAGTCTGCGGACATTGACCTTGACTTTGAGAAGACTCGGATTGAGACCCGGGTAGCACGCGCATCGCTTTGGATACCGTGACAGGATTGGTTGTGTGACTTATATGTATATATGATATATGATATGTGGTGTGCACAGGTGTGCACAGGATTTGAGCAGTGGCTTGTGTACTTGATTTCTTTATGGTTTGGGGCCGAGTCCCTTATGGATTTGGGCAGTGGCCCGTATGGTCGTTTTCATTGTGGTCCTTTCGACCTTGGTTTATATCTGCTTTGGGCTTAGTCCCACATATGGTTTGTTTTTGGATAAATGGTTTTCAAATGCATGCATGCTTTTTAGTGGAGGGTACAAATGTCTTATGAAATGTTTTTATAAACTTTTGTTTTGTCCACTCACAGTTTTTAATGTTTTGACTGCCCTTCAGGTTGACATCGGATGTGGACTGTAGCAGAGACCGAGATATCACATGCCTCCTCCGGATCCTGGCGTACTCTGATAGCCCGGGAGGGCAAAGGTCGGAAGTATCCCTTGTCTGACACTTCTTGTCAGACGGGAGCAGGGTTATCCCGCACTAATCCCGGGGGGATTGGGATGGGTCCTATCACATGGAATTTTCACGTAATTCGAAGACCGTTAGGAAGGTCTCGATTCCCTAAGTACAATGACAAGCGGCACACTGAAATCGGACTTTGGACGAGTAAGTTATGATTCTAGAGCGAGGGAGGGCATTTTGGTAATTTTATGAAGGAAGGGCAGAATGGTAATTTCAAGGGTGCATATTGAATTCAGCCGTGGTGGTTTGCTGTGTGAATTGTTTAAGTTGTTAAGTGATTTGTTTAACAATCAAGTGACAATTGTCACTGAGGAAGGCTGGATTAGTGGCATTGTGGACTGAGTGGGGTGTTAGGCGTGCTGGAGGAACAGAGCACGGGGGGAAGTTGTTTTTTATTTTGGGCCGTTGCGGGAAACACATACATAGAGGGACTGAGAGATTCTTTTAGTTGGTTGTGAAGGACGAATTGAATATAGGGAGTTAGAGTGAGTCGAGAGGATTATTTTGGAGAGGAAAGGACAGAGACACTTGAGGGAAAACAGAATCGGGAAAAACTGGGAAAATGGAGGGAAAAATTCGAATTTGAGTTGTAGGCCAGCCCAAGGCAAATTAAGGCTTCATTGAGTTCTCTGGGATCAATTCAAGTCGATCCAATGCAAGAAAGAAGAGAATTGATGCCGTTTTGGCTCATTATGGACCTGGCGACTGAGAAGAAAATCGAGCTTCGAGTCGTGAATTTGGAGGGGTTTAAGGGAGAAATTGACATGAGAAACAGGTTTATACGAACCCTATGAAGCTTATGGGCGAGTCAATTTCAAGAAAACAATCGAAATTGGTCGAGATTGAAGAATGAACAGTGCCCACCTGTTCTTCGAAGTTCGACTTCGAATAGTCTGGATTAAGGTGAGTTGTTACAGAATTGAGGTCACAGAGCCCTAATTATATACATGGCGATCCTACTGAATGATTGAATTGATGAAATTAAGTTGAAATTGACAGGATTCTAATCGGGTCATCTCGCATGCAAAATGGACCTGTTACACAGTTAGCCGGGTGAGAACGATGAACAGTACTTGCACTATAGCTAGCATGTGAGTTCCACGCGCAGCCACTCACGGCAGCGCGTGAGGGCGCGTGGACACGATTCTCGAGGTGAGTTCAACACGAATTTTGTTCTATACAATGGAACAGACATTTTAGCATTGGTTTTGAGTTAATCGGGCACCATTTCGACATTGTTTCGAGGGTCCGAAGGTTTATATTACGTTTATAATTAATAGTTAATTCCCGTAAAACTATGGGAAATTAGTATGATGCTATTTGATTCCTTAGTTACCCTGAAGAATGATTTCGGACAGGATTCGAGATTCCTGGAAAATGTCGGAAATTATGGGAGCGCGTGCAGCTCGAAAGCGAGCGATATGGACGGTGTGTAAGTGGACTTTGTTTTCTAAATTTCAATGCATGCATAATCGTTTTCTATACTGTATAATTATAACTCATCTGCTTATGCTTATGGTAATTTCGATTTCTGTATTTATACGTATTTTGATATGCAATGCGTAATTGCACGTATTTCGAGACTATGGTTTCACTTAAGCTTTGATGATGGTTTAATGAATGTTTTATACGGTTTATGCGTATCATGGTTTTGATGATGTTTTTATTATGATTGTGAGTATGATTTACGGTTTTGACATGTATTTCGGGATTATTACGGATGTGCACGTTTTACTAGATTTCGAGTATGTTGTGGTTTGACCGTGGTTTTGGTGGTTTGACCGTGGTTTTGGTGATTTGAATTGGGTATTTGAAATATGATTTGATTTCAAAGTTTTAAAACGGATTTTGGGAAAAGTGATTTTGGGCTTGATGCCCAGTTCATAAAAGTGTCTTTGGTGAACGAGATTTTAAGTTTCGGAAACTTGAAAGCGATTTTCCTGATTTAGGTTCGGGATGATGTTTCCAGATGCCGGCTTACGGAATCATTATTGCGAATTCGGATTCGGGAATGGATGACGGATATGATTGGGGATTTGAATGTGAAATTCGGACATGAGTTCCATTTCGATTTAGTGCGATTTCAGATTTGACTTGGGAAATTGGTTTACGATGGATTCTAGATTTGTTGTGATTTACAAATGGTTTTGGGTTTAAAGACCTGGTACTATCGCTGGATGATGTTTTGGGTTTAAAGACCCGGTTGATTGATGACGGGGGAGGGCCCTTGATTGACATGTTTTGAGTTTAAAGACTCGGTTATTGTGATTCCCCCTGAGGCCTATTGATTATGCTTAAGTTTAAAGACTCGTTGATATCCCGGGAAGGCCTGACTATGCGCATGGTTTCGAGTTTAAAGAATCGGGCCCACTTGAGATCCAGCAGATTGATTGAATTGTGAATTACTGTTGATTTCTGATGTTTTCGGATGTGTTGGGCAATAGCCCAGTTTATATGACTTAATGGATTTTGGGTTATGTTATGTACTTGGCTTTTGATTCATTATTTTGGGGTGAGGCCCCGTGTTGATGGTTTTAGGCTAAGGCCGAGGCTTGAGCAAAGGAAAATGATTTTGATTTTCATACACGATTTTCTTATATTGGAAATGAAACGAATTATCAAATGATTTTCGAATGCATGCATTGGTTTTAAGTGGAGGGTAGAAACGTCTTTTCTGTAACCTATTTTAGAACTGATTTATTTTCATCCACTCACACCTTTTGTGTTTTTATTGACCCTCCAGGTCGTGGCGCAATGATCGAGGCTATTCGAGAGATGGAGACATGAGTGGGCACATGTTTGATTATCCCTTGTTTGGCAAGTGCTTAGGGTAAATTGGGAACTTCAGTCGACTTGCTAGACAGGAGCAAGACCGGGCACGGGTATCAATTTCCCTTCGGCGACAGTCCTGTCAACTTCTCAAACAATAAGAATAATCTCAAGAGACACAAATTATCCTTATTCCCATATAATTAAGTTATTAGCTAGAGAGTATCACACCACTTATATGCTTATAATCTTTATATTCTTATATCACCTTCAAGCAACAATCAATTAACATATACCGAGAAAACATGTACTGATAACAATTATTATTTCCTCAATATCCACTTTCAAATCCTAGGTCAAAACATCATATATAGAATGAAAAGTCAGTCATCGCAACCATCTCCCGATCATAACATCACATTCATAACAATATCACCACCTCTTATATGACATTAGCCGTCACTAGTATACCAAAACTGGTATCATCCACATAACCTTTATTAACTCTCAAAACATCATGTAGTTGTTATTATATTACATCACTGTTCTATTACCATACGGATATTATAACACGCAAAAACCATTAAACAATCACGTGACAACCATACTCACATTATTCTCAAATTATTCTAAGAACTAATTCACAATCTTGTAACTCGTATATAATATATTGTCTTCAAATCATAGGAAATCACATGGAAATAATCAACACAATTGAAATCACAAACATCGGACAAAATACTTACTTATAACACATTTTAGTTTTATAACCCTCAACTTAATTGAAGCACCATCCACACTTAACCTCTTAAAATGTTCCATAGAATAATTTCTATTCCCATGATTTCTTTAAGAGTCCAAAGACTCATCAACAACCACCAAAACTAAATTTAAATTATTATTATCCTACTGAAACGCAATTTCACATTTGAAGCTAACCAACATTCCAACCAAACCAACATATTTCAATGTTTGCAACATTAATCATTGAACTCTCTTAATGTATCTGTAATTATTTGACAATTACGAATCATGGTCGTGAATTATGGCCACATAGATCGCCCATTACCATGACCCTCAATTTGAAACAACCTAAGTTCTTAGCCCCTAGCATTAGCTAGAACAAATATTCAAATATTCAATTCGAAACGAACTAAGTTCTCAGGTTGATAACGAACTGCAGTCCAAAGAGACATCACACCCTCGACCTGCGCGCACAAAAAGAGCAAACCTGCTCTGATACCAATTGACACGACCCATCCCAATCGCCCCGGGATTACCGTGGAATGTGCCATGCTCCCGTCTGACACGAAGTGTCAGACAAGGGATAACCTGATGCCACTGCCCAAACGGGGCTTCCAGAGTGCATAAGGATTGATGGAGGAGGTATGCGATGTCCCAGTCTCTGCTGCAATCGCATACGTGATCAACCTGAATGGCTTTAAAAACAACCAAACGCTGTGAGTGGACGAAAATAAATAAGTTCATAAACACATTTCATCAAGAAATGTATGACCGGCACAAAAACATATGCATGCCTCGAAAACCAGTAATCAAAACATTTACTCAAACTAGCCATTAGAGCCTTAGCCCAAAAACCGTAACTCAAAACCAAGTGTGGGAACTCAACCCAAAACTGTGAAATACCACATCCATAAATACAAAACCATGTGGGCCACCGCCCAAATCCATAAACATAAATCCAACCGAAAAACCATTTCATAGATCCAATAGTCCATGTTACCACATTACCATCTCCGGCATCCCAAATGCCTAGCGTCCTAGACGCTTGACGGCTTAGACGTCATATCTCACGGTAATAAGCAACGCGTGCTGCCCGGGGTCTCTCCGGGTCAATATCTCTGACATCCCAGATGTCAGACGTCCCAGATGTCTAATCATAGCAATCCTGCTCCTGAGTCACTATATGGTCCGGTAGCTCCGTACAATGACCCCTCGTAGGCAATGCACCATGACTTCCCCAGTGTCCCAGACACCTGGAGGAGACCATCACATATCCTCGTATCAAGATGGTATATGGAAAACAATTTTATCAAATCATTTCACAACATTTCAATGGGCCCTACCGGAAATCTCCATAAAACATCACAATTCCATTTAGAGTCCCCGACCCGAAATCACATTTATGAATCATAGGGTCCCAGACCCGAAATCACATTTATGAAACATAGGGTCCCATACCCGAAATCACATTTTAACCCAATTGGGCCTCATGCCCGATTTTGTAAACCACTAGGCCCACGCTCGAATTCGTAAATCAACTGGGCCCCTGGCCTGATAATATCACTCAAATGGGTCTCAACCCGATTTCGTAAACAACTGGGCCCCTGACCCGATTTCATTAAGCAATTGGGCCCCCGCCCCGATTACATAACTCAATTGGACTCCAAGTCCGAGATTTCCAAAATAATTGGGCCTCATGCCCGAGTTCATCTTTCCAAATTAAAAACCATTTCATTACATTATTCATGAAATCACAAGCACGTAAAACCACAATAAAACCGTCAGTCTCAATATACGTGCAATATGGAAAATATCTCGAAATACGTGCAACATACGCGAAATCAATAATCACAATCACCATCATAGAAATCACGTATATAAAACATATAACACAATTAAGCATGCATAGTATTTATAAAACCAAAGTCCACTCACAGACCGTTCAACGCTGTGCCTCGATACGCGTGCCATAGGCCTTCCCGGGCCATACCACTATCACCGGGACTTCCAAACCTATCCAAATCACATTAGAGGGTCACTAACCTCTTCATTAACCTCCTATTAAAGTCCCGTAATTTTCTCAAATTTTTAACTATTTTTAAATTCGATTCAAAACCTTCGGACGTCCCGAACAATATCGAAACGGTGTCCGATCGACACGAAACCAATCCCAAAATGTTCGTTACATCGAATAAAGTAAAGTCATGTTGGAGGTTTCCTCAAAATACCCTCCACGCGCCCCCACACGCCGTTTAAACCCCCTGTGCTTGAAACCCACGCGCCAGGTATTGTTCATCGTCAAGCTCCAATGAACCCGGTCTGAACCGGTTCACTTGTTCGGTCTGGTTCAACCGAACTGACGATCTAACCCAGCCGGTTCTCAGCCAATATCCAACCATTTTCGATCCTAATTGTCCCTACATCTTCGTCTTACGTTCATCCATACACCACTCGTACCTCCCATGTACCGTCACTAGGCACCGCTCAGCCTACCTAGTATCGATCCTCATACAACATACAGGGTAGTACATCCAAAATGTACCAATCCAAGCACGCCTACCAAGGCGTATCCATTCATGCCAAAAGAGCATCTAATCTCACTCACATCTACCGAGATGTACCAACTCTAAATCTATCGGATACTTGCTCAAACGATTTCCGTACCACATTCGATGGACTTCGAAAAGAAGCCAATCCCATCATTCACAAGTCAAATCCTCGAGTACCGCCTCAAACCGGATTAACTTCGAAAAGAAGTTCAATCCAACCATTCCCATACAGGGCAATAAGCTTTTCACTTAACCTGATCAACAAGATCACAATTCAAAACTATCACCACGTCACCCAACCGGTAACATCACGATCCTAGATCGTCACCACGCCCAATGTCCTCAACATCACAATCCAGATCCACCAAGGATCCATATATGCCCACTTAGTTAACTATCCACCTGGAATCTGATCGTAGGGTCTTACACCCTCTTTGAATCCTTTGTCAAATTTCCCTAGGTGGAATGATGACCTCGATTTTCACCACCCAAATCCAGAATTAAACACAACTCCTTGTGTCTAATGACCCAAAGCCAATCATGGGTCCACCAACCAATGCACACTCAACGTACTGGTAACCACAATCATCGTCTGCCACGGGCAGGAATTAAGAAGTCACCCCCAATGACTTCAGAATACCTATCACCAATGCGGAAACGAGCACTCCTCGCGTCTCCTCAATCACAACTCTCCTCGAATCTGAAGTTCCAACCATGTTGGAAACAGACATGCTCCTAACGAGATGTCAATTCCAACCAATGGACTTCCCACATCCTCAACTCACCTGGACAACCACGTGTCCGTAAATAACCATTTACGTACATCCAAAAGGATGTCATTCGTTACTAACTCGTTCTCACATCCCAACCTTTACAGGTTCAACACTCGATTTTCCAAGTTATTCACAATTACAAAATCCCACATCTATACCACCATTGATTTTCCTCGTCTTTTCCAATTTCAGTAATTTCCTTGTACTTTATGGGGATATTAGAAACAAACAATCACACAACTCTCGGAGTTAACAACATCTCCCCAAATCCACTCATTCCCATGACGTAGGGGACACATCCCAAGATTCCTCAAGTCTCAATCATAAATTTTTATCCACTCATCACTTGTCATCTCATCACTGTTGGGACTGATCCCAACACATCACAATCTCAACTGGATCCCATCCAGTCCATCACTCAACAACTACCAAATCTCAAATACCGAACGTGTGTCCATCATGAGGGAGTCACACCCCAACTCGTGGCTCATCGTCATCACAATCACTGACTCCAGCACCAACGCACTATCATCAACACTAGTATCAGCACAAATGCATCCATACTAGTATCAGCACAAAAGTACCAACATCAGCACCAGCATACAAACATTCACACTAGCACACAGTGTGCAAATCTGACAACACTAGATCTCCACTCATACCGAGCGACGACCACGTACCTCTACTTGTACCATACAACTATGGGTACCAACATTCTAACAATCCACATCAGGATAATGAATGTTCCCTGAACGTCCCCTGATTCTCAACTACTACAACCACACCAAATACCTTCGATAGCCAGTCATCTCCACATGACTACTGATCAACAGTCATCGCTATCGAGATCCGTGTCCACACATCACACTATTATTCAGTCCAACTCAGGATTCCATATCTTATCTCAATCCGTACTCGTGGATCGAATCCCATAGTTCTGACTAGACTCACTAGAGTCCTCTACATGATCATCCATGACCTCAGCTGCTCGTTGCAGCTTAAGTCCTCATCCACCAGTCACAACTAAGGTTCACCTTTTCAATCCATCATATACTAGGGTTCCACAAGCACACCCTATGGTTCCTCTGAACCCCACTATCATCTACAGTGTAATCCACAACTTGACCGACCCCCCGGTCCTGACATCGTATAGACGTCAAATCCAATCCTACCATCAACTCAACGTGGGTTCCACCACTAAGGTCATCGGCTAACTCCGATGTTCCAACATCCCTCACACTAGCAATCACCGCTAGGGTTCCCATTTTAGACCATTACTCAATTGAGGTTCACATTGCCAAATACATTACTCAAATGTGGTTCTTCGAACCCAGTTGCGCCCAGCAGCACAACAATCTAATATCACATGGCCGAACCGACGGTCCCACATTACCAGTTCATCACAAACAACCCTACTTGGGTCGAATCACATTAACGCACAGCGTATCGGGCCAATCACACTCTATCCACCAGTCAAACCCAAAAACTATCTATCAGGTTGATAACGAACTGCAGTCCAAAGAGACATCACACCCTCGACCTACGCGCACAAAAAGAGCAAACTTGCTCTGATACCAATTGACACGACCCATCCCAATCCCCCCGGGATTACCGTGGAATGTACCATGCTCCCGTCTGATACGAAGTGTCAGACAAGGGATAACCTGATGCCACGGCCCAAACGAGGCTTCCAGAGTGCGCAAGGATCGATGGAGGAGGTATGCGATGTCTCAGTCTCTGCTGTATTCGCATCCGTGATCAACCTGAAGGGCTTTAAAAACAACCAAAAGCTGTGAGTGGACGAAAATAAATAAGTTCATAAACACATTTCATCAAGACATGTATGCCCTTCATAAAAACATATGCATGCCTTGAAAACCAGTAATCAAAACATTTACTCAAACAAGCCATTAAGGCCTTAGCCCAAAAACCGTAACTCAAAACCAAGTGTGGGAACTCAGCCCAAAACTGTGAAATACCACATCCATAAATACAAAACCATGTGGGCCACCGCCCAAATCCATAAACATAAATCCAACCGAAAAACCATTTCATAGATCCAATAGTCCATGTTTACCACATTACCATTTCCGACATACCAGATGCCTAGCGTCCTAGACGCTAGACGTCCTAGACATCATATCTCACGGTAATAAGCAACGCGTGCAGCCCGGGGTCTCTCCGGGTCAATATCTCTGACATCCCAGGTGTCTAATCCTAGCAATCCTGCTCCTGAGTCACTATACGGTCCGATAGCTCCATACAATAACCCCTCGCAGGCAATGCACCTTGACTTCCCCAGTGTCCCAGACACCTAGAGGAGATCATCACATATCCTCGCATCAAGATGGTATATGGAAAACAGTTTTATCAAATCATTTCACAACATTTCAATGGGCCCTGCCCGAAATCTCCATAAAACATCACCATTCCATTTAGAGTCCCCGACCCGAAATCACATTTATGAATCATAGGGTCCCAGACCCGAAATCACATTTATGAAACATAGGGCCCCATACCCGAAATCACTTTTTAACCCAATTGGGCCTCATGCCCGATTTTGTAAACCACTGGGCCCACGACCCAAATCCGTAAATCAACTGGGCCCCTGACCCGATAATATCACTCAAATGGGTCTCGGCCCGATTTCGTAAACAACTGGGCCCCTAGCCAGATTTCATTAAGAAATTGGGCCCCGGGCCCGATTACATAACTCAATTGGACTCCAAGTCCGAGGTTTCCAAAACAATTGGGCCTCATGCCCGAGTTCATTTTCCAAATTCAAAACCATTTCATCACATTATTCATGAAATCACAAGCACGTAAAATCACAATAAAACCATCAGTCTCAATATATGTGCAATATGGAAACATCTCGAAATATGTGCAACATACGCGAAATTAATAATCACAATCACCATCATAGAAATCACATATATAAAACATATAACACAGTTAAGCATGCATAGTATTTATAAAACCAAAGTCCACTCACAGATCGTACAACGCTGCGCCTCGATACGCGTGCCATAGACCTTCCCGGGCCATACCACTATCACCGGGACTTCCAAACATGTCCAAATCACATTAGAGGGTCACTAACCTCTTCATTAACCTCCTATTAATGTCTCGTAATTTTCCCGAAGTTTTAACTATTTTTAAATTCGATTGAAAACCTTCGGGCGTCCCGAACAATATCGAAACGGTGTCCGATCGACACGAAACCAATCCCAAAATGTTCATTACATCGAATAGAGTAAAAGTCATGTTGGAGGTTTCCCCAAAATACCCTCCACGCGCCCCTTGCGCCGTTTAAACCCTCTGCGCGTGAAACCCACGCGCGCCATGTACTATTCATCGTCAAGCTCCAGCGAACCCGGTCTGAACCGGTTTACTGGTTCGGTCCAGTTCAACCGAACTGATGATCTAACCTAGCCGGTTCTCAGCCAATATCCAACCATTTTCGATCCTAATTGTCCCTACATCTTCGTCTTACTATTTCCAATTGTTCAGTTGTTTCAAAAACTAGAAAGAAGTTCATTTCATTACCTGTTCAAGGAAGAGTGCAGATCGGCCACCTGCAAGTGCATCGTGTCGTCGATCCTGGCCGTCTCCCTCCTCAAAACTGCGTCCAAAGTATTTGTTTAGGTTCCTAGAACATTGTAGGATCAATTCCAACGGCTAACACCTGTCCAGAACTTGATTTCCATTTTTGGTTTCGAAATGGGTTACGGGCTCTCACCCCCACCGTCATACCCGCTGTGCCGAGCTCACCTCAGTCGTCCACGAACTCACAGTCTCTCACAGTCCTCCACACAGCCTCAAGGATACATATATGGTGGTGATGTGTGTTTGTTTCACAGTGGTGAGCCGTGTGTGTGTGTGTGTGTGTGTGTGTGTTCACGGGTGGGGAAAATATATGAGAGTGAGGGAGTGAGGACTGATCAGAAATAGAAGGGAAGAGATGAGATGGACGGTGTAGATGCAATCTGGGGAGTGAGATGGACGGATGAGATTAAAAGAACAAATAAATTATATTTTAATTATTTAGTGGAGACATGATCTAGATTTTAGGGAGTGTGGGGATGAGTGATACTTGTCACTCATCCAAGGGTCCAGATTCATCGACCACTGTTCACTAATTTTAATATTATTTTAATCGAAACCTCGGTTCGTTCGGTTAATCGATTTCGCTCTCGTGACCACAACTTCGTCGTCGAACCTCCGATTTCGGTGTGCCGCCTGTCTATGAACTCGTATCGACTCGATTTATGTAACGATCCTTGGCTCTCGTCCATTGGACCTCCCAAGTTAAAAGTTAACATTTGGCCCCTTTTTAACCAAATTACCAAAATACCCCTAGACTTTCGAACGTCATAACTTCTTCCTCGAATGTCGAAATTGGACGTGCCACCTGTCTATGAACTCGTGACGTCCCGAACTATGTCACGGTCATCGGTCAAAGTCTGTTTGACTGCCCGAACTAAAAGTCAATGTTTTACCCATGCCTAGGGGTAAAACGGTCATTTTGTACATTTCGTCCGATTTCACTCAACTAATCCCCGATTAGTCATTCTAACCCATACATAATTAATATTTAATCCCGATATTCAGGACGGGTCGTTACATCCATGAGACTCCATCAGTCTCTCTTTCCTTCTTTTAGTTCTTCGTTTTCTCTGTCCCTCACTTTCTTTCTCTGAGTTTTTCTCTTTGGGTGGGAGCATAGAATGGCTTCGGCCATCCTCCCTTTTTTTTCCTCCCTGTCTAACACATATACATGTACTTAAAAACATGTAAGTCGGTGGTAAGTATTTGATAGAATAATACTAGATTTTTCTAGATTTATTCACATTTTTCACATTCTAAAATAGCCAAAGTACCATTTTACCCTCCAAGCCAAAATTACCACAATACCCTTAGCATTTTTTGACCCATAACAACTTGGTTTGACCTTCGTTTCCAGTATGCTACGGGTCTACGTACTCAGGAGATCGAGACCTACGTAATGGTCTTCTCAGAATTCTCAAAAAAAATATCCCGATCAAAAAGTCAACATTTTGACTTTCAAGGGTAAAATAGTCATTTTTCGTTCTATCGAAGCTTCGGGGTGTTACAATGCACGCATGCGCTAGTCATCCCTAACGTCCAGCGGATTAAACTTTTTCTTCGCAATCGGGGTCCTCACCCGGGTGACCAGACCTGTCTACATTTTTCAATTTCTTAGTCAATTTTCATATTTAATCCATCCAAAATGATCTATACAATGTCAGAAACAAGATTATAATATCAAAATCAAGTAATTTTACCTTAATTCCATGGGAGAATGTTCAAGCTCACGGCCTAAGTTCAAACTTGATGATAGCACATTTCCCGTGTTTAATTCCCTTGAAGCTCAAGCCTGTTTGGGTCGCCAAGGTCTAGGGAAGGTCTTAGTGACCTTGGTTTTGTATGTAAAAGTTCAAAACCAAAGGTCTATCAACAGACCCCGACTGCCCCTTTCTCTACCTACCTCGCTGATTTTTTTTTTCCTTTCCAGGATATTTTCCAATCCTCTAGATTTTCCAGTCCTCATACTCTCACCAATGAGTCCAGGGAGAGAGTGAGAGACCAAGGAGTGTTTTCCTTCCTTGTGATTGTGCTTCTTTCTTTTCATTTCTAGCCTTTTTCGCTTATCAAACACACGCACACACAACATAGGTAGTGAAGGATTGTGTCCCATCCTCCTAGTGACACTTTTCACCTATCAAGTGAGCCACATCTACAATTGGTTGATTCATCCAAAACATTTTGACCAAAAATTACTAAAATGCCTCTATTTGCCTAAATCACCAAAATTCCCTTAGGTAGTTAGACCCGTATCTTGCACATACAGTCTTCGATTTGCACATGCCTTATGTCTATGAATTCATGAGGTCGATACTCACACAATGGTCCAATTGAAACCTCCGAGAAGTTTCCTAATTTTAAATTGACATTTGGACCTTTAATAGGGGCAAGGGTAAATACATCAATTTTCAATTTATTTTCCGAAAATGCCTCAATTTTCTAGGACGGGTCATTACAATCTTTCCCCCTTATAGAAATTTCATCCTTGTTACTCACGACCAAGTTGACAGAACCTGTCCAAGAATTTACTTTAAAAATCGAGCCGGACTTGCTCCCGTCTGACAAGGCTTGTCAGACAAGAAATTTTCTATTGCTATTCCTGTTTTCATTTGACACGGTAGCCAAACAAAATCCATTCCTTACGGGGTTCCGCCCACATCCAACGCGTTACCCCGACAAACAATTGAATTTGTTAACTTAATTATGTTTGTCTTAACTCCATTATTATACTTATCCTTTTTACTTACATCATCAATCATATAAAATAACGAGCCTATAAAATCACTTTATAGGTCGTTCACGTAGACCCCGTTTATAACTAAATTTTTACTTGCACGCCCCTTTTATAAATTCACCGTGGAATCCATTATTCACTATAGTTTTCTATTAGAATTATTAAAATTAAAGGGAACTCATTAAATAAGTTAATCAAATAAACATGCATAATGATAGTAATAATGAAAAAAAAAGTCAATGCATATATACTTCTCAAATAATTAAATCTCCATATATACTTCTCAAATAATTAAATCTCCATATTTTATGTACAACATTTAAATATTAATTTTACCATTTTAAGATCATTAACAACTAAATTAGGCTTAGGTTGGTAATCCAAATTTCCTTGTATTCAATCCCCAATTTAAATATAAGCATATTATATAAAAAAATTCAAAATTCTACTTAAACGATATCCAATTAATTCCAAACGTGTACCATTAGATTCAAAATCTTAAGATAAATATTTTTTGTATTAATCAAAAACCCAGGAAGTGGCCCATGCGCCTGCACACGCCACCAGATGTGTTTGTGTATGGTGGCCTCGTGCCAACTACAGTGGCCATCTTCTTCCTCCTGCCAGGTATACAACTCGGACCCGACCGAGCAGCGTAACCTAGTTCGAACTCCCTTGTTTTTAATTGTTTTTCACATTCAAATAGTCAAATTTTACCTAAACAATATAAGGAAGGGATCCATGGATTCAGAATAGACAAAATTTACCTCAAAATCCCTATTTGAAGCCCCAAATGTTTGGCTTCCTTGTTCCTTGTGTTCTTACATCTAACTTTGAGCGTTTTTTCTCTAAAAAACTCTCAGGACCCTAACTAAGGCTTTAGAGAGTGTAGATACAAACTAGAAAACCCCAAGACTTCATACGAACAGTTTTACAATTTTTCGAAGTTTTTTCCGGTTTCCAACTCACGATCTCTCTTCCTTTCAATTGAGTTCTAGTTCCCCTCTCCCTCAGCCTCTCCTTCCCTTTCTTTCTCTTTCTTTCTCTGGTTTCCCCCTTCCCTTGGTTTTCTCTCACAAGTTGGTGATGGTGGTTATTTCCCTTTTCAATCCCCACCCACCGACCTCCATTTTTTTGTACAAATAGACCTATATATAATACATGCTAAGTCGGTGGAGAGAATGAGAGAGAAAACTAAGGAACCTTCTAGACCATCCTATATTTCTCTAGAAAATGACCAAAATGCTCTTATGTCCATAATTACCAAAATTCCCCTAGTCACTTTTGACCCAGATCGAACCCGTTCATTTTTTGACTTCAGCATATCGCCTGTCTATCAACTCAAGAATTCGAGACCTTCCTAATGGTCTTCTCTGAATGTTAAACAAGTATCCAAGTTAAAAAGTCATCTCTTTGACTTTTAGGGGCAAAATGGTCATTTTTATTTTCTCGAAATTTTCATGAACAAGTAATTGCAATCGCCAATTCTTAAAAAAATAAATCATGATTCACTTAAACAATTGTTTCTCAAAGTTCGAGAATCTACCATCATAATCAAACTGACCTCGGGAACTGCATTAAGCAACATCTGAGTCATGCCTAATCATTTATCACGTGATCAATTAATATTATCCACTAATGCACACAAGCCTCTTAACCAGGCTTAAACAATTCTCACTTCGAATTTCCATCACAATGTATCACCATGTTACAAATATATTCCTAGGAACTGCACGAAGTATCATCTGGGCCTGATTCGAGAACTGCACGAACGCACCATTAGACATGTCTGGGAAGTGAACGTAACATCATCCTGACTATCATAACATCCCCCAAGAACTGCACGAAGCACCATTCGTGCATGTTTGGGAACTGCATAAAGCACCGTCAAGACTATCACATCATCCCCCGAGAACTGCACGAAGCACCATCCGGGTTATCACAATATCTCAAATACTAGTCTTAAGAAACTAAGCCCTACTCAACGTCTGAGACTAATCATCACCATTACATCACACCACCACTCGAGGATACAACATCCGAGTACCAACTAGCATTTCACCTCAATGCATGATGATCGAACTTATATCAATTTCTCAAAACCAAATCTACATTTCAAGATTTGGGACTAAGCCCAAAACACAATTTTCATGGAACTCCGTAAAATGTGCATTCGAATTAATTTAAAATATTCACAAATCATCAATAATCATTTAAAAAACAAATTTAAAATCAATATTACATAAATCATACCACAACCTTGACTCGCAATTCAAGTCAAAACCAAATTTCTAACTGAACTTTAAACCAAGCACTGTTTATGATAAATCTCGCAAAACGTGTACTCAAATGAATCCATAAAATTATCCAAAAATAATTTTAACGAAAAACCATAATCAATACCTTCATCATGTAAATCTTGTAATAAAACAATTAAAATATCCCATACACAAAGCTCATATTTCAAGACAAGATTATTTAATACCTACACTCTGAATTCAAAGATACAAAGTTTGAGTTAATTGGATCTCGTTTGAATTTATTTATGAATTTTTGGAATATTTAAACTAGAATTTAACGTAAATTTGGATATTATTAGCCTTAAAAATCAAACTATAACTGTGAGCAATCCCATATCGCTCAGGGAGGGAAGGGTGAAGTGCCTTATATATGTGGACGATGTCTTCCTAGCAATGATGCCTTTTGGAAGCTCGCTAGCTTTGGATTCCTTTGGAACTCTAAAGTTAAGCGAGTTTGGATTGGAGCAATCCTAAGATGGATGACCTACTAAGAAATTGCGCGTGAGTTCCCAGAAACAAAATCGTGAGAACATGGCCCAAAGCAAACAATATCGTGCTATTGGAGACGGGTCATGACACGAGTAGCCTTGGAGTTTGTTAGAGGAATATTCTTATGATAGTCGATCAATCTCGGGATCCTGTAGAGTACATGCAACATTTGAGTAGCCTCGAGAAATCTGTAGTGTATTTGCAACATTCGAGTAGCCTCCTGCTTGGAAAACACCTCAAGTAATCAACGGCCTGAGAACAGTAACCCCAAGTAATCTGCTACCTAGAAAATACCTAATAAGTGGCTTGGGAATGATCTCATGATCTCCTCAGGCACGAGTCATTAAACTCGCCTACGGAATATCATATCAGGTCTCCCCAAGTACGAGTCTTCAAACTCACCTCAGAAATATCAAATCAGGTCTTCCTGGGCGTGAAGCTTTAAAGGAAGTTGAGATTCCATCCCAAAACCAATTGGTAATTATGAGGCTTTTCCTCGTACCCTACACGATCGAGGATGTGATGTCTCTGCAGTCGTAACAGCCCGTCATCAACCTGATAGTTAGGGTAAAAGTAGGAGGATTCGGTGGAATCGAATCCTAGTTAGATTACTTTTGGAACGAGGTGCGATTGTGTAAGGTCCGTTTGGCAGAGGATGCCGCGTTTTTCGAGAGGTTGAATCCCGAGTGGGATTAATGCGCGTGAGAATCTAACGGTTTAGGACCGCAGTTTTAGTGGAGATAGGATCCAATGGACTAGTAGACACCGTATGACGACATGAGAGTCTAGACCGTCGAGCGGTCATGTCAGAAAGGGATCGAACCAAAGTCAAATTAGTAGAGGTCGGATGTCAGAGTCGTCCGCGAGAAGGGTGCAAGGATCGGAGATTTGGTTTCTAGGAGCAGTCAAGCGCACGATGACCCTAGTTGAGACTGGCTGGAATAGGAACGTTGACCCTATTTGGTATGAGATGCCATGTTTAAGTGTGTCGAGTCTCGGAAGGGTGTCGACTGGCAGAGGATGCCTTGGAGTAGTTGTTGTGTGGCGGAGTAGAATACGATTGCGACATGTGGTGCTTGTACAGTGTTAGGCACGACGTAGGGCCAAGTCCTTGTGAAGGCTAGCTGTAACGACCCATCCCAAATTTCATGATTAGATTAGTGACTAATCATGATTAGTGAGGCTAATCCATGATTAATAGAGCGAAATCGGACGAACGATACAAAATGACCGTTTTGCACCTAGTCATGGCAAAAGGTTGACTTTTCGTTTAGGTGGTCAAATGGACTTTAAGCGATGACCGTGACGTAGTTCGTGACAACACGAGTTCATAGACAGATGGCAAGTTCAATTCCGACGTTCGTGGAGGAAGTTATGATGTTCGGAAGTTTAGGGGCATTTTTGTAATTTTGGATAAAAGGGGTCAATTGTTGACTTTTTGACCAGGAGGTCCGATGGCCAAGGGTCGAAGACCGTTACGTAGATAAGGACGATACGAATCCATAGACAGGCGGCACGTCGAATTCGAACGTTCGACGGCGAAGTTACGGTTCACGGAAGTTCAAGTGCACTATTGCACGAATTACTAAACGAACTAACATTTGGACTCTAGTGGGGCCCAGATATTTATGGAGGCCCAATGGATGAGTGACAAGTGTCACCCATCCATTGCACAGCCCACACATATTCATGCATCGACCATCCATTCCATTTCTTCATTCAAACACACACACCCCTCCCATTACCCGATCTCACCATTTCTCCATCTTTGTGCAACCCAAAACCCATCCCACCTTAACCCATGGCCAGCCGTGAGGACCAGGGAGACTGAGGGAGCTGAGGTGGCCGGCTTGGAGGCCTGAACCGCCGCCCACGGCTGCGTGGAGGCAAGAACCCGTGCGGGTACCCGGTAAAACCCAAAACTCACTTAAATTCGATCTGGTTGTTATGGTTAGTATTAGATGTTTAGGAAGTGTTCTATAGGTCGCTAGGGACATTTTAGGATGGTTTGGAGGGTGTTTCACGGTGGAGGAAGGCTGGAAGGTGGCCGGGAAAACAGAGGTCGTGGGGGGTGATTTCTAGGGATCGATTTAGGGGGTTTTAGTCGGTTTTGTTGATTGGGTTAGATAGGAAATGAGAAAAGAGGAATTTAGCGATTAAAATGGAGGAAAATGGACCAAAATGAGGGAGTAGGAGGGCCGGACCGGTCACGTGGGTCCAGCTAGACCGGACTGCACAGTTGAACCGGCGGGACCGGTCTGTTGCAGGGAAGAAGACGCACTGTGCAGTGACGCGTGAGGCCCACGGGCAGTGCACTCCCAGGGCACATGAGGGCGCGTGCCATTGAATCTGGGGAAAGTTCCAACATGTAATTTCATCTATTCGATGTAACGAACATTTTGGGACTGGTTTCGAGTCAATCGAACATCGTTTCGATAGTTTTCGGGGTGACGGAAGGTTTAGGTTCGGTTTTAAAAATAGTTAAAAAATCGGGAAAATTATGGGACATCAATGAGAGGTTAATGAGGCTATTAGTAATCCTCTAAATGAATTTGGACAGGTTTGGGAGTCTCGGTGATGGTGATCGGCTCGGGGAGCCGTATGACACGCAAATCGAGGCGGCAGCTCGGACGGTGCTTACGTATAGGCACGTATTTCAAGGTTTTGGCCCTATACGGAGCCTATACATGTCTGTATGTCTTTATTGTTCTAAATGAAAAGGTTTTGGATTTCTAAAAAGATAAACTCGGGTATGAGACCCATTTGGTTTTGTCTCGGGCATATGACGCTATTTACGACCTTCAGGTCTAAATCGTGGTCGCGACGGGTGCTATGTGAACGGCTATCGACGATACAACGCTCGCCTCCGGATTGGGATGTGTTCCGTTCGGAGAGGTCACGATGCACAATTCGTGGTCGGACAGCCTGAGGAGGCTCGACTTCGGAGTGCTGACGGTTCAGTATATCGATCGATGATGAGTGCACCATGATCTTGTGGTGGTCGCGTCGGTTGATACGTTCACGGCGACTTACCAGGATTGAGGGCGGTCATGGATGGATGGTTGCACGCATCATTATGATCGGAGTCGTGACTGACCCTTAGATATCGGGCACGGTGCCCAGTTGAGTCATATGTTCGGGCACGAGACCCAGTTGTTTTACACTGATGATTTCGGGTCAGGGATCCTAGATGGATTTCCAGGTTCATGACGGTTTATGGGAACCGGCGTGAACTCTGGAAAGGTCATTGTGGTTCATGACGGTTTATGGGAACCGGCATGAACCTTTGTCAGGTCATTATGGTACATGACGGTTTATGGGAACCGGCATGAACGTTTATGTTATGTATATATATGTATTCATATACCTTCCTTTACTTCTATTATCTCCTCCGGGGAGGGTCGTTGGCTTGGGTGGACCTCGGAATAGTCATGGGGCACCGACTTAGTGGAGTCACCCCCCAGTTGGGTTCCTTGCTCTCAGGAAGGCTATGATTACTATTACCTCGGGTAGGGTCAGTGGTCTGCGGACATTGATCTTGACTTTGAGAAGACTCAGATTGAGACCTAGGTAGCATGCGCGTAGCTTTGGAAACCGTGACAAGATTGGTTGTGTGAATTATATGTATATATGAGGTATGCTATATGATATGATATATGATGTGTGTTTACACAGGTTGTGGCAGTGGCCCGTACGGTTGAGTCTTTATGATTCTTTCACTATGGATTTGGGTAGTGGCCCGTATGGTCATTTTCATTATGGTTATTTCAATCTTGGTTTTGGGCTTAGTTCCCACATATGGTCTCTTTGGTTAAACGGTTTTTGAATGCATGCATGCTTTTTAGTGAAGGGTACAAATGTCTTCGTTAAAATGTTTTTATAAACTCTTTATTTTTGTCCACTCACAGCTTTTAATGTTTTGACTGCCCTTTAGGTTTACATCGGATGTGGACTGTAGCAGAGACCGAGATATCACATACCTCCTCTGGAGCCTGGAGTACTCTGATAGCCCGGGAGGGAAAAGATCGAAAATATCCCTTGTCTGACACTTCGTGTCAGACGGTAGCAGGGTCATCCCGCACTAATCCTGAGGGGATTGGGATGGGTCCTGTCAACGTGGTATCAGAGCATAGGATTGCTCGTAGGATACTTATTAGAGCGGGGTTGTCTCTATTCGAGCAACCATGTAGCTCTTGGAGTATGTACGCAGGTCGAGGATGTGATATCTCAATGGGTTGCTGTTCGTTATCAACCTGATAGTTAGGGTGCCGGTACGAAAGTTAGTAGGAATGAATCATGGAATGTCTTGGTTCGGCACTCGATGCTGGGGTTGCCATAGTTCTGTCAAGGTTGACAGTGTGGAGCCCTGCGAATGGTGAACGTAGTATTACGTTAGATTTTTGGATCGTGAGACGGTTAGTTGGGATCGTCTTCACGATGTCGTAGGATCGGTTCTGACGACTGGTTTGGAGTTGTGACTATCAGATGATCGGATTGGTTGAGTTAGATGGATTTACTACTGGGAGCAGTCGGGTTATGGATTACATTGCTGTTGGCAGTTAGCAGTCGGATTCAAGGAATCCTGGTTGGACTTACGGTAGGATGTGTATGATTCAGAAATGTGAGTTGACGAGTGGTTTGACTTGGACGACTATTCGGATTTGGATTCGTTAGTCGGTCTAGTCATGTCAGCTTGTGTTGGACTGCACTTCGCAGTCGAGGTTGTCTTTATCGGTTAAACTTAGTTTGTTGTCGTGCTACACAGTTGTGGTTTGGTGCAACTAAGGTCATGGGCGACCTGGTAGACGATATTGGTTGAGTCGAGTTACGACTGGTTAGTGATTTGGTTGGACAAGTTATCAAGGTTGGTACTTGTCGATGAAATCCCTGAGTGGGATACGAAGTGGTTAATACGGGTGGTTGATTACATTGGATGCGGAGTCTCAATCGTGATGTCTGGTAGTTAGATCTGCAAGAGTCTGTGGCAGGCGTTACTATCGAGAGTGGTCGTAGTTACGGTTGTTGGAAATCGGGGACGTTCAGTGGACGTTTCCTTTTCTCGTATGAGTTATCAGGGTGACTGTACCCAGAGTAGTCAGGTACGAGGGAGGCAGAGTTTCTCCTATTCGAGCAGAGGTACGGGATCGTCGCTCGGTATGAGCGAAGATCCAGGGTTGTCAGTTTTGCACACGGTGTGCTAGTGTTAGTGCTGATGCTAGTGTGGATGCTTGTGTGCTGATGCTGACAGGTGATGATACTGGTACTAGCACTGGTGCTAGTGCTGGTGATTGTGATGACGGTGAGTCATGAGTCGGGATGTGGCTCTGACGAGATGGGCATATGTTCGGTATCTGTGGTCCCAGAGTGGATCTCAGATAGAGTTAAATTGGTTAGGGGACACGTGGTTGATGTCCGGGTATGTTGTTTCCAATCTTGTTGGAACTTCGGAATCGCGAGAGGTTGCGATTGAGGTGACGAGAGGAATGCGGGTTTTTCGCATTGGTATTGGGTACTTCGAAGACATTAGGGTGACTTCTCAGATTCTACCATGATTGATGATGGTAGATGATGTTGATGATGTGGATGTTGTTGGTTGCCACTAGTACACCGATCGTGTATTGGTTGGTGGACCCGTGATTTTTCTTGGGTCATCAGGTGGAATGAGTATATCGAAGTTAGGTGACTGAGATTTCTCATTTTTTGCTTGGTGGCAGACGATGTTGGATTATGTGGCGTGGTGAGTGCAGCGAGTGTTGTTTGCATTCACGTAGGATGGATTTTGATGTCATTGTATTCGATCATCCTTGGTTTTTCCTAGGTGGAAGGACAAAGATTGATATGAGGTAATCAGTGAGAACCCACAGTCTCGACGTGTCTCGTCGTTGACTGATGTATTTATGATGTGGCAAATGGTTAAGGACTTTGGACGTCATGATGATAGGGGATCGTGACGTCTATGGTCGGTTGACGTAGTGTTGGATCTGGATCGTGATCTTGATGATCCAGATAGGTGGAGAGTTTATCACTCTTACTGGGATGTTTGAGTGGAGCATGATGGGACTGAACTTCTTTTCGAGGTAAATCCTATATGGCTTGTTACTCGAGCGAGTAGGTGTCTGACGTGGTCGGATATGGTCAGCCTTAGAGATGTGTTGATATTGTGATTGGCTTCCCTATGAAGTCAATCGATTGTAATGTGGTAATCGGTTGAGCAGGTAACCGATAGGTTTGGTTTTGGTGCGTCTGGGTAGACGTAAACGATATTTCAGGTTTTGGAATCAGATTTCTGGATGACGATTCAGGATTTGATTTTGGAACTTGAAAGTGGATTTCTGGATTTGGGTTTTGGAATCGGATTCTGGGTGACGATTCAGGATTTGATTCTAGAGCTTGACACTAGATTTTCTTTTATGAATTTGGGTTCGGAATGGTTATTCCAAATACTAGTTTACGGAATGATGATTTCGGATTCGAATTTGGACATGATTATGGATATGATTTCTGGGTTTGGATTCGAGATTTCTTACGGAATTGCGGATTCGGATTCGGATTTAGAAATAGATGATAGGTTGGAGTCTTGATTTGTCTGGTACTGGATTGGACAGATGGACTCCATTATGGAAACGTGATTTCCTACAACCCAGGTCGTCGTGTTGACGTCGTTGTTGTTGTGGTTGTAAGCTGATTGAAGGGTAGAGGTACGTACCTTGTACGTTGTTCAAGGTACGATACTGGGTAGACTTGTTGTGTCTAGTGACGGTATATAGGTTATACCAGTGGTACGTTGGTGAGCGTATTGGTAGTCGGCTTAGTTCCGATACCATTGGAACAGTCGAGGTCATGAACTAGACATTGGATACTGTGCAGTGGGTCATGGTATTTCTGATGGGTCTAGTTACACATAGATTGAGTGAAATGCTTTGTGGGTAAGTGTTTACCCATGGTTGAGTGAGTTGGTGGTTAGTGTAACCACGGGTGAGTATGGTGTCAGTTTTTGACTGGCGACTGTCAAGTGGTGACGGATTGTCGGGATGTGTCAACGTGGATTGTTGAGTGAGGTCCGATGACTCCCTGTGGGAGCAGACGTCAGGATAGATTGGGATTGAGCAAGGAACGTCGAGTTGGTTGTGTCAACGAAATGGTTGATTTGACAAGTGGTGTCAATTCGGAACGTATGACTACTGTCATTCGACGTGGTCGAGTGTAGTCGATGCGACGTGAGTGTTAGTGGTACGCTTGGGTACGAGTAAGTATTATTCTGGTTAGTGGGTGTACGAGTGTACACGTGTCGTGAGATCGAATTATTTCCACGAAGTGGTTGTGGAATCAGAATAGTTGGAGTTTCGAGAACGGAACTAAATTAAGGAGGGAAGAACAGTTAGAATTAGGTCGGTTGGAATTTCGAGGATGAAATTAATTAAGGAGGAAAGGTTGTAACGACCCGTCCCAAATTCCATGATTAGATTAGTGACTAATCACGATTAGTGAGGCTAATCCGTGATTAGTAAAGTGAAATCGAACGAACGATGCAAAATGACCGTTTTGCCCCTAGTCGTGGCAAAACGTTGACTTTTTGTTCGACGGTCAAATGGACTTTGACTGATGACCGTGACGTAGTTCGTGACGTCACGAGTTCATAGACAGGTGGCACGTTCAATTCCGACGTTCGTAGTTCGTGACGTCGAATTCGGACGTTCGACGGCGAAGTTACGGTTCACGGAAGTTCAAGTGCACTATTGCACGAATTACGAAACAAACTAACTTTTGGACTCTAGTGGGGCCCATATATTTATGGAGGCCCAATGGATGAGTGACAAGTGTCAGCCATCCATTGCACAGCCCACACATATTCATGCATCAACCATCCATTCCATTTCTTCATTCAAACACACACACCCCTCCCATTACCCGATCTCACCATTTCTCCATCTTTGTGCAACCCAAAACCCATCCCACCTTAACCAATGACCAGCCGTGAGGACCAGGGAGACTGAGGGAGCTGATGTGGCCGGCCTGGAGGCCTGAACCGCCGCCCACGACGGCGTGGAGGCAAGAACTCGTGCGGGTACCTGGTAAAACCCAAAACTCATTTAAATTCGATTTTGTTGTTATGGTTAGTATTAGATGTTTAGGAAGTGTTCTATAGGTCGCTAGGGACATTTTAGGATGGTTTGGAGGGTGGTTCACGGCGGAGGAAGGCTGGAAGGTGGCCGGGAAAAACAGGGGCCTTGGGGGGTGATTTCTAGGGATCGATTTAAGGGGGGTTTAGTCAGTTTTGTTGATTTGGTTAGATAGGAAATGAGAAAAGAGGAATTTAGGGATTAAAATGGAGGAAAACAGACCAATAATGAGGGAGTAGGAGGGCCGAACCGGTCACTCCGGTCCAGCTAGACCGGACTGCACAGTCGAACCGGCCGGACCAGTCTGTCGCAGGGAAGAAGACGCACTATGCAGTGACGCGTGAGGCCCACGAGCAGTGCACTCCCAGGGCGCGTGAGGGCGCGTGAGGGCGCGTGGCAGGGAATCTGGGGAAGGTTCCAACATGTAATTTCATCTATTCGATGTAACGAACATTTTGGGACTGGTTTCGAGTCAATCAGACATCGTTTCGATAGTTTTCGGGGTGTCGGAAGGTTTAGGTTCAGTTTGAAAAATAGTTAGAAAATCGGGAAAATTATGGGACTTCAATGAGAGGTTAATGAGACTATTAGTAACCCTCTAAATGAATTTGGATAGGTTTGGGAGTCCCGGTGACGGTGATCTGCTCGGGGAGCCGTATGCCACGCAAATCGAGGCGGCAGCTCGGACGGTCTGTGAGTGGACCTTGTTTTTCTAAATTGGTGCTTGCATAAATGTTTATTATATTTTTTCATACATGTTTGATGATGCCATGGGTGCATTTGTATGTGGTTATGTACAGGCACGTATTTCAAGGTTTCGGCCCTATACGGTGCCTATACGGGTCTGGATGTCTTTATTGTTCTAAATGAAAAGGTTTTGGATTTCTAAACAGATAAACTCGGGTATGAGACCCATTTGGTTTTGTCTCGGGCATATGACGCTATTTACGACCTTCGGGTCTAAATCGTGGTCGCGACGAGTGCTATGTGCATGGCGATCGACGATACGAAGCTCGCCTCCGGATTGGGATGTGTTCCTTCCGGATAGGTTACGATGCACGATTCGTGGTCGAGCAGCCTGGGGAGGCTCGACTTCGAAGTGTTGACGGTTCAGGATATCGATCGGTGATGAGTGCACCATGATCTTGTGGTGGTCGCGTCGGTTGATACGTTCACGGCGACATACCAGGATTGAGGGCGGTCTTGGATGGATGGTTGCACGCATCACTATGATCGGAGTCGTGACTGACCCTTAAATATCGGGCACGGTGCCCAGTTGAGTCATATGTTCGGGCACGAGACCCAGTTGTTTTACACTGATGATTTCGGGTCAGGGACCCTAGATGGATTTCCAAGTTCATGACGGTTTATGGGAACCGGCATGAACTCTAGAAAGGTCATTGTGGTTCATGACGGTTATGGGAACCGGCATGAACCTTTGTCAGGTCATTATGGTACATGACGGTTTATGGGAACCGGCATGAACGTTTATGTTATGTATATATATGTATTCATATACCTTCCTTTACTTCTATTATCTCCTCCGGGGAGGGTCGTTGGCCTGGGTGGACCTCAGAATAGTCATGGAGCACCGACTGAGTGGAGTCACCCCCCAGTTGGGTTCCTTGCTCTCAGGAAGGCTATGATTACTATTACCTCGGGTAGGGTCAGTGGTCTGCTGACATTGATCTTGACTTTGAGAAGACTCAGATTGAGACCTGGGTAGCATGCGCGTAGCTTTGGAAACCGTGACAGGATTGGTTGTGTGAATTATATGTATATATGATGTATGTTATATGATATGATATATGATGTGTGTTTACACAGGTTGTGGCAGTGGCCCGTATGGTTGAGTCTTTATGATTCTTTCACTATGGATTTGGGCAGTGGCCCGTATGGTCATTTTCATTATGGTTCTTTCAATCTTGGTTTTGGGCTTAGTTCCCACATATGGTTTCATTGGTTAAAAGGTTTTCGAATGCATGCATGCTTTTTAGTGAAGGGTACAAATGTCTTCGTTAAAATGTTTTTATAAACTTTTTATTTTTGTCCACTCACAGCTTTTAATGTTTTGACTGCCCTTCAGGTTGACATCGGATGTGGACTGTAGCAGAGACCGAGATATCACATACCTCATCCGGATCCTGGAGTACTCTGATAGCCCAGGAGGGCAAAGGTCAGAAATATCCCTTGTCTGACACTTCGTGTCAGATGGGAGCAGGGTAATCCCGCACTAATCCCGGGGGGATTGGGATGGGTCCTGTCACTAGTGGCTGGGCGCCGTAGAGTTACAAGGGGATGAGATCCTCAGTTAGTGGTTAGTGGTTGTTTAGACACTGATACGGAGCCATATAGTCACAAGGAGAAGAGATCCTCAAAGTGTAGTTACTAGTTGATTAGACGCTAGCAGCGGAGTACAACGACTTTTGGAGTCGAGGGCGTTGGATAGGTCAGGATGGAAGTGCTGCAGGGAGCAGCCGAGTTACGATAACCCTAGTTGGCGATTGATAAAAAAAGTGACCATGAGAGTGGTACTTGTCGATCGAATCCTGAGGTGGACCGATTGTTGGATGTTGTGTATTGAGTGGTTGGTGCTGGCGGTGAGTTGACCACATAGTTTTGGAATCTCGATGGTAATATATGTGAGTTGTGTCTGTACGAGCTTGCGGTAGGTACCACCATCGAGACTGGAATTGTTGATGGTTGTTGAGAATCGGGGGACGTACGGGAATGTTCATTTTCTAGTATGGCTTGTCGGAATGGTCATACCTAGGGTTGTGGGGTACGAGTGAGGCAGGGCCCTCCGACCCGAGCGGAGATTAGTGGTGATTGCTCAGTTTGAGCAAGGTTTTAGGATTGGTTGATTCGCACTCCGTGTGGCGGTGATGCGATAACGATAACGAAAAGAGATGACGAGCCACGAGCTGAGGGTAGCTCAGTCGTGATGTGCTCATGGTAAGGTTCTACCACTACACGACGAGAAGGATTCGTCAGCTAGGTAGATTCTCGAGAATCGCGTACGCTTGTTAAGGATACCTTCTAAGTTTCATGTACGCTTGTTGAGGAGAAATCTGATAGTAAGAAATAGAATGGGTCATTATAGTAGTTATCAACAATTGTCGTTGGTCGGAAAGAATGGACAATGCGAGTACCACTGTAGGGATTAGTCACCAGTTGGTCGAACTTGATGAGTTACATAGGTGCGACCGAAGAGTCGATCAGTACAACGGATTACGATGAATTGACATCCTTTTGGATGTGCATAAACGAGCATAAACGAATAGGCGAATTGGATTTATTACAAACATGTGGATGTTGTCCGAGTGAGTTGAGGACCAGTTTGTGACCAAGTAGGTAGACGTGCTCTAGAATGGTGAACTTGTGAGTTCGATAGACACTGAGCGGGACAGAGAGGATCCCGAGTGGTTCGGTGCGAGGTATACCCTATACTTGGTTTGGCAAGGTATGGCCTATACCTGGATGGGTAACAGGTACCCTAGTTCGTTGTGGACGGATGACGCAAGTGTTCGGTGCTAGATTTTGATGCCACAAAGGTTGGGATGTGTGAACTAGATCACTGATAAGAACAGTGATGGAAGAAGTCGACGAGAATCTAAGGAAGTGTTTAGTTTGGAAGGAAAGGACTAAGCAGTACAGTAATTATCAGAGAATACTCCTAGTTAGAAGAGGACATCGCTTCTTCCACTAGTTGGGTCGGAGCTTTAGTTTGGCATCGACGTGACGCGAGACTGAGTTACGAGGATGCTAGCTCAGTAATTGGAAAATCTAGGTATGCATCCAACATGGTTGCAACTACTCTCGACTTCGAAGTCGGTAAAAGAAATGGTCATTTTTTACTCTGTGTCAGATGAGGTTGGGTGTCACCAGTACGGTGGTCACGTATTGATTGGTGGACCCACAATCGACTTTGGATCTGTGATCTAGCAAGGTTAAAGTTGAGACGAGGATAAGAGTGCGTGCTTGTGTATATGGTATTTAGTGTCACTGGATGTGACGAGTTAGTGTCCAAGGTAGTTGGACCCACGGTGGATCGAGATGATTTTGGATTGAGGTGAGTGAGATCGAGTAGTGTGGTAACTGACAGGACCCGTCCCAATCCCACTGGGACCACCCGGGGACGTGACCCGCTCCCGTCTGACAATGACTCTAAACATAACAAAAGTACCCTTAAATAAAAACCGAAGACTCACATAGATAGATAACGTACAAACACAGTGTTTAAAGTGATACTGTCAGACAAGGGAAAGTAAAATACAACATGTGAGCACACTAGTCAGAGTACATTTATTCGGTGCTCAACCTACCCACAAGTGAGTGTACAGGTGCACAGCTAGGCAAACTAAACCTCTGCCTCCTCCTCCGGATCCTCCTCCTCTATTGCCGTGTCAGGGTCTGGAGGGGTCAGTAAAACAAGGGTGAGTGGGCCAAAAATAACAGTTTAGAAATCAATTTAATAATAAAATAATCATAAGGTTTTACCCCTCCGTTTTCCAAATCTTGCATGCAGTGAAAACATAATATTATAATGAAATCATAACAAATGAACCACAATAATAATCGTAAGGTGAAACTAACATATCAGTGCACTGTAAAACCCAACCCAAATGATGTCACGGTTCTAAGGCTACGCGTTGCCACTCAGGGTCTCACACCCGAGACTCTCTAGGTACATCAGCTCCCGGTATCCCGGTCACTGCCCGAGGTATATGAACATGCCTTCCTGAGAGTAAGCAGCCCAACGGGGGTCAACTCCACTCAGTCAGAGCCCCGTGACTACTCCAGGGTCCACCCAGGCCAACGACCCTCCCTAGAGGAGACAATATACACAGGTAGGAAAGTACAGTACAATAACAGTATAGTTTACCCTATGTCCCCCGGACATCCCAAACAAAATCCACATATAATCCAGACGGGTCTCATGCCCAAAACATTGTAATAACATATATAAGCAGTTTATAAGACTCATCAGTGGAAATAGTAAAACAGTTTATGCATGCAAGCCTTTTATAAATCAAACAGCCCACTCACACTCGGTCCTTACTGCTCAACCATCTCTATAAACATGTATTATTATTCCTGAGGGTTACTTAAGGATCCTATAATACCAATACCAAGACCCTAGAACAGATCCGCCTCAAAAACGCATCCCGGGCACTATTCCCGGTGCTTCAAACCCCATTTTGACCAACATAACGATCTCCGATCGACACGAAACCACCTCCATTGGATCCGTATCGTCGAAACCTTGAAATGGTACCGGCCCCATCAAAATCACTGTTCACACGCGCCCCCACGCGCCTGGTCAACGCGTGGGTCAACGCTGCTACAGTACTGCTGACGTCAGCATGATGTCATCACTGACACTTGTCAGGTGACACGTGGCATGTTCTGATTGGTCCCTGGTCTAACAATATCTGACAGGATGACGTCATCATGACGTCAAAAGTGACGTCAGCATGATGACGTCATCATGCTACAGTATCGGGTCAGACCCGTTTGACTGGAACCGGGTCGCCGTCGACCCACGGCTTGACCCGATTCAACCGTACGATTCCGGCCACCATTTTCGACGGGGTTCATCCCTATAGGGTCGTCTAGGTCTGTTCTATGGTTCTACAACCTCAAAATGGAAAGAAAATGAGAGAAAACTCACCAGTTCTTCTCTGAAACTCACGGCCAATGTCCGATCGCCCTCTCCGGTGATCCACGCCGTGTCCATCGTCCAAACCGGTCCTGATCGACTCGTCTCTCGCCCTAGAACATGTCTAACACCAAACAACTGAGTTCCTAGCACTAAAACAGGTTGGTCCGAAACAGGGGAGTAAAACGGGTTTTCGGGTTTTCGACCTTACCGCCGCCGTGACGCCGCCGCAGGCCGTGCCGTCGTCCAGTTAAGCTCCTGGGGTCCTCACGGTGTAGACTGGAGCTTCCCCTGCGTCGAGGTGGTGTGGTTGTCACGGTTTGCTTCTTGGACCCGTTTCCGTCGTGTTTCGGGTCTGAGTTTTTGGACGGGATTTCGGACGGGAAAAAGGGCTGGTGGTGGCTGGTGGTTGCACGGGTTGTGAAGACCAGATGACGGTGGTGTTGTGGGTGGTCGTTTGGTGCGAAGAGGATGGCTGGTTCGTGTGCTTGGATGGAGAGAAAATGGAAGAAATGCACGGGTTTGTGAGGGGGGCTGTATGTGTGTTTGTGTGTGTTTGTAAGGAAAGGCAGACAGAGATCGTGCATGAACAAGGGAAATCAGAAGAAATGAAGGGCCAGGATTCAATCTGGCCAGAAATCCAAGGGTTGAAATCAAATGGAGGGAAAATAAATAATATAAAAAAATAGCTTAAATAGTATTAGTTGCTTTATGGGAATAGTGTAGGCTTGGATGGGTGACACTTGTCACCAATCCATCGGTTTGATTTAAATATTAGGTTGGCACGGATTCCCGTAATAAATTAATATTTTATTCCGTTGTTCTCGGTTCGTAAATTCCGCTAAAACGCTTCCTTGACCATAACTTCTTCATACGAACTCCGATTTCGGCGTGCCGCCTGTCTACGGATTCGTGACGTCCCAACCTACGTCATAGTCATGGGTCAAAGTCCAAATTGTTGCCCGGGCCAAAAGTCAAAGTTTCCCCCCCTTCAGGGGCAAAATAGTCTTTTTACATTAAAATATTATTATTCTCGGTTCGGGTCGTTACAACCTACCCTCCTTACAGAAATTTCGTCCTCGAAATTTACTCAAACAAGTATGGGTACTGCCCTCTCATCAATTCCTCGGGTTCCCATGTCGCTTCCTCCACCTCGTGGTTCCGCCATAGTACTTTAACCAAAGAAATCGTCTTGTTCCTTAAGACCTTTTCCTTCCTATCCAGAATCTGCACTGGCCGTTCCTCGAAACTCAAATCGGTCATCAGTTCCAGTGGTTGCTCTGGCAGTGCATGAGAGTCATCCCGAAGATACTTCCGTAGCATTGACACATGAAATACATCATGTACTCGGGAAAGCTCCGAAGGTAGTGCTAAACGGTAAGCCACTGGACCAATCCTCTCGACAATCTCATATGGTCCGATATAACGAGGACTCAATCTCCCACGTCGTCCAAATCGAAGAATCCCTTTCCACGGCGATAACTTTAAAAAGACAAAGTCACCAACCTCGAATTCTAAATCTCGGATCCGTCGATCCGCATAGCTTATCTGACGATCCTGGGCCGCCTTCAATCTCTCCCGAATAACCCGAACTGTCTCCTGGGTCATATCCATCAGATCCGGCCCCACTGCGGTTCTTTCTCCGATCTCCATCCAGCATACCGGTGTTCTGCACTGTCGACCATACAGTGCCTCATATGGTGCCATCCCTATACTCGCATGGTAGCTGTTATTGTAGGCAAACTCCATCAATGGTAATCGATCAGCCCACGAATCCTGGAATTGCAACACACAGGCTCTCATCATGTCCTCGAGAGTTTGTATTGTCCTTTCAGACTGTCCGTCGGTCTGTGGGTGGAATGCCGTACTGAAGTGTAATTTCGTACCCAAAGTAGTCTGTAGACTCCTCCAAAACCTGGATGTGAAACGCGGATCCCGATCCGACACGATCGACTCTGGGGTACCGTGTAGTCGGATGATCTCATTAATGAATAGCTGGGCCAAACGGTTGAGCTTGTACGTCTCACGTACAGGCAGAAAATGCGCTGATTTAGTCAACCGGTCCACTATTACCCAGACTCCATCAACTCCACTCCTTGTCTTCGGTAACTTGAAGACAAAGTCCATTGTAATATGATCCCACTTCCATTGTGGAATTGGAAGTGGCTGCATAGCCCCATACGGACGCTGCCGTTCTGCTTTGACCTGCTGACAGATCAAACATTTGCTGACAAACTCAGCTACCTCCCTCTTCATCCCTGGCCACCAATAATAGTCCCGGAGGGTACGGTACATCTTTGTCCCTCCTGGATGCATAGCATAGGCCGAACTGTGGGCCTCGTCTAAAATCTCTCTCCTCAACTCTGGTACCGCAGGTACACACAATCTCCCAAGCTTTACTAATGCTCCATCGCCCCTGACGGAGAAATCTTGTCTCTGTCCGGATTCAACCTCGTTCCTGTAATCACAAAGTATCTGGTCCTGTAGTTGAGCCTCGATGATCTTGTCGACCAACACGGGTCGCACATGAAAGCTAGCCAACAAGGCTCCCTGATCGTCCATCCCTAACATAACTCCGCTCTTCCGGAGTTCCACTAGCAAAGGAAGATACACCAATCTCAAATGCGCAACTGATCCCGCCGACTTCCTGCTAAGTGCATCAGCTACAACATTTGCCTTGCCAGGATGGTACTCGATGGTACAATCATAATCCTTCAACAACTCCAACCATCTCCGCTGTCTCATGTTGAGTTCCTTCTGTGTGAACAAATGTTTAAGACTCTGGTGATCGGTGAATATTCGGCATGTCACACCGAACAAATGATGTCTCCAGATCTTTAGAGCATGAACCACCGCTGCCAATTCCAAATCATGAGTAGGGTAGTTCAACTCGTGCGTCTTCAGCTGCCGGGATGCGTAAGCAATCACTTTTCCATTCTGCATCAATACACAACCCAAACCCTGCAGCGATGCATCACTATATACCACGAACTCTCCACTGCTGTCTGGTAATGCAAGGACAGGTGCAGTGGTTAATCGGCACTTTAATTCCTGAAAACTCTGTTCACACAGGTCGTCCCATACAAACTTCACCCCTTTCCGGGTTAACCGAGTCAATGGTGCGGCAATCTGGGAGAAACCCTCTACGAATCTCCGATAATAGCCTGCTAACCCAACAAAACTTCGCACTTCCGTCACCGTGGTCGGTCTTGGCCAATTTGTCACAGCCTCCATTTTCTGAGGATCCACACTTATCCCCTCGGGTGATATAATGTGACCCAAGAATCCAATACTATTTAGCCAAAACTGACACTTGCTTAACTTAGCATACAGCTGCTCCTGTCGTAGTTTACCCAATACCCTTTGTAAGTGCTCCTCATGAGCCCTGACACTCCTGGAATACACCAAGATGTCGTCGATAAACACGATCACAAATTTATCCAAGTATGCTCGAAAAACTCGATTCATCAAGTCCATGAATGCAGCTGGTGCATTCGTCAATCCAAAGGGCATCACCAAGAACTCATAATGCCCATACCTCGTTCGAAAAGCTGTTTTCTGAACATCCCCCTCGGCTATTCTCAGTTGATGGTATCCTGACCTCAGATCTATCTTGGAGAAATACCGCGCTCCTCGTAACTGATCGAACAAATCATCGATCCTGGGTAAGGGATACTGGTTCCTTACCGTAGCCTTGTTCAACTGCCGATAATCCACACACAACCGTAAACTACCCTCCTTCTTTTTTCACGAATAAGACCGGCGCTCCCCATGGTGATGTACTGGGTCGGATAAACCCTAGATCCACCAGTTCCTGTAATTGGATTTTCAATTCCCGTAGCTCTGCCGGTGCCATACGATACGGTGCTTGTGAAATCGGTCGAGTCCTGGGGAGTAACTCGATCGTAAAGTCGATCTCCCTAGGTGGTGGTAATCCAGGTAAATCTCCTGGAAAGACATTAGGAAATTCCCGCACAATCGGAATATCCTCAATACGCAAAGATTCATCCGTAGACTCTACCACATAAGCAAGATAACCCTGACACCCCTTCTGTAAGAGCTTAGTAGCTGTGAGTGCAGATATTACCTTGGGTGATGCGTCTCCACACTCTCCCTGAAATATCACTTCCGGTAATCCTGGACCACTCAAAGTCAACCGCATGTTACTACAGTCGATGAGTGAATTTTACTCCGACAACCAATCAACTCCAAGTATCACATCGAAATCGTGAACATTCATCAGGATTAAGTCTGCCGGAAATTCGACTCCCTCAATCTCCACAGGACAAGCTCGTATCTCCCGGTTCACCTGGTAGGTCACACCCATCGGTGTCCCCACTCCCATCTCGTGCTCAAGTGCGGTCACCTCACGGCCCAACAGACTCGCACAACGCGGTGAAATAAAAGAATGAGTTGCCCCCGAATCCATCAATGCACGAACAACCATGCCATAAATATGTACAGTACCTGTCAACACTCCCGGAATGGATCTGGCCTGCTGCTGGGTAACGGCATAAACACGAGCCATAGACTCTGCAGGTCGTCCCCGTCCTCTAGCCCCTCGATCACGGCCACGCACAACACCGCGTGTCTGGCTACTGTCAGTCTGGGATGCTGTGCTCTGTGCTGGCGCAGTACTGCCACGAATCAGTGGACACTCAGAAGCATAGTGCCCCGGCTCCCCACAAGCGAAGCAAGTGACCTCCCTAGGTCGACCCGAGTATCCTCCCGGTGAGATGCTCATCGGTGAGTACGACCGCTGCCAAGCTCCAGAACGCTGTCCAGACCTCTGAGGACTCCTGAACTGACCAGAACGTCCTCGGCTGCCAGAAGACGAAGATCCACCAGAATGTCCTCCCTTCGAGCCACGACGGCCCGAGAATCCCAAGTGTGGGCGATCACGTCGTCGAGTCTCCCCCTCAGCTCGCTGACGAGCCAGGATACTGTTCTCAACCCTGGTCGCCGCATCAGTCAGATCCCTCATGGAAGCAAAGGGTGTTGCAGTCACCATCGCCTGAATCTCAGGTCGCAAGCCCCACTCAAATCTGCGACATCGGTCTGCCTCGGTGATCACGAAGTTCTCAGCAAAGCGAGACAACATCAGGAAGGTCGCCTCGTACTCTGCTACAGTCTGATCCCCCTGCCGGAGTTGCAGAAACTCCGCCTCACGGGCGTTGCGGAACGACCGTGGATAGAACTGGTTGAGAAACCGCTCTCGGAAGGTCTCCCATGGAATGGTGTGAACAGTCCAGCCGGCCAAAACAAGGTTGTGCCACCATCGATAGGCGCTCCCATCCAGTAGGAAAGTCGCCAGTACGACACGCTCCTCCGGAGGAATGTGCATGACCTCGAAAATCCTCTCCCAGGGTCAATCCACTGGTGTGCTTCCTCAGGGTCGGTTCCCCCACTGAAGTGCGTAGCACCCAGGCGCTGAGCCCGCTCAATGCTCGCAGTGTCTCCATTTCCTCCATTGCCCTCGTCAACACGTGCACGGGGTTCACGTCGGGGAGGCATATCCAACTGTGAAGAGGCAAACAGGTTAAAAGACATCGAAAGCGACCATGTACAAAGTACAAACCGCTAACCTAGTACTCTGACCACTAATCCTAATGCTCTGATACCAAGCTGACAGGACCCGTCCCAATCCCACTGGGACCACCCGGGGACGTGACCCGCTCCCGTCTGACAATGACTCTAAACATACCAAAAGTACCCTTAAATAAAAACCGAAGACTCACATAGATAGATAACGTACAAACACAGTGTTTAAAGTGATACTGTCAGACAAGGGAAAGTAAAATACAACATGTGAGCACACTAGTCAGAGTACATTTATTCGGTGCTCAACCTACCCACAAGTGGGTGTACAGGTGCACAGCTAGGCAAACTAAACCTCTGCCTCCTCCTCCGGATCCTCCTCCTCTATTGCCGTGTCAGGGTCTGGAGGGGTCAGTAAAACAAGAGTGAGTGGGCCAAAAATAACAGTTTAGAAATCAATTTAATAATAAAATAATCATAAGGTTTTACCCCTCCGTTTTCCAAATCTTGCATGCAGTGAAAACATAATATTATAATGAAATCATAACAAATGAACCACAATAATAATCGTAAGGTGAAACTAACATATCAGTGCACTGTAAAACCCAACCCAAATGATGTCACGGTTCTAAGGCTACGCGTTGCCACTCAGGGTCTCACACCCGAGACTCTCTAGGTACATCAGCTCCCGGTATCCCGGTCACTGCCCGAGGTATATGAACATGCCTTCCTGAGAGTAAGCAGCCCAACGGGGGTCAACTCCACTCAGTCAGAGCCCCGTGACTACTCCAGGGTCCACCCAGGCCAACGACCCTCCCTGGAGGAGACAATATACACAGGTAGGAAAGTACAGTACAATAACAGTATAGTTTACCCTATGTCCCCCGGACATCCCAAACAAAATCCACATATAATCCAGACGGGTCTCATGCCCAAAACATTGTAATAACATATATAAGCAGTTTATAAGACTCATCAGTGGAAATAGTAAAACAGTTTATGCATGCAAGCCTTTTATAAATCAAACAGCCCACTCACACTCGGTCCTTGCTGCTCAACGATCTCTATAAACATGTATTATTATTCCTGAGGGTTACTTAAGGATCCTATAATACCAATACCAAGACCCTAGAACAGATCCGCCTCAAAAACGCATCCCGGGCACTATTCCCGGTGCTTCAAACCCTATTTTGACCAACATAACGATCTCCGATCGACACGAAACCACCTCCATTGGATCCGTATCGTCGAAACCTTGAAAATGGTACTGGCCCCACCAAAATCACTGTTCACACGCGCCCCCACGCGCCTGGTCAACGCGTGGGTCAACGCTGCTACAGTACTGCTGACGTCAGCAGTGACGTCATGCTGACGTCAGCATGACGTCATTACTAACACTTGTCAGGTGACACGTGGCATGTTCTGATTGGTCCCTGGTCTGACAATATCTGACAGGATGACATCATCATGACGTCAGAAGTGACGTCAGCATGATGACGTCATCATGCTACAGTATCGGGTCAGACCCGTTTGACTGGAACCGGGTCGCCGTCGACCCACGGCTTGACCCGATTCAACCGTACAATTCCGGCCACCATTTTCGACGGGGTTCATCCCTATAGGGTCATCTAGGTCTGTTCTATGGTTCTACAACCTCAAAATGGAAAGAAAATGAGAGAAAACTCACCAGTTCTTCTCTGAAACTCACGGCCAAAGTCCGATCGCCCTCTCCGGTGATCCACGCCGTGTCCGTCGTCCAAACCGGTCCTGATCGACTCGTCTCTCGCCCTAGAACATGTCTAACACCAAACAACTGAGTTCCTAGCACTAAAACAGGTTGGTCCGAAACAGGGGAGTAAAACGGGTTTTCGGGTTTTCGACCTTACCGCCGCCGTGACGCCGCCGCAGGCCGTGCCGTCGTCCAGTTAAGCTCTTGGGGTCCTCACGGTGTAGACTGGAGCTTCCCCTGCGTCGAGGTGGTGTGGTTGTCACGGTTTGCTTCTTGGACCCGTTTCCGTCGTGTTTCGGGTCTGAGTTTTTGGACGGGATTTCGGACGGGAAAAAGGGCTAGTGGTGGCTGGTGGTTGCACGGGTTGTGAAGACCAGATGACGGTGGTGCTGTGGGTGGTCGTTTGGTGCGAAGAGGATGGCTGGTTCGTGTGTTTGGATGGAGAGAAAATGGAAGAAATGCACGGGTTTGTGAAGGGGGCTGTATGTGTGTTTGTGTGTGTTTGTAAGGAAAGGCAGACAGAGATCGTGCATGAACAAGGGAAATCAGAAGAAATGAAGGGCCAGGATTCAATCTGGCCAGAAATCCAAGGGTTGAAATCAAATGGAGGGAAAATAAATAATATAAAAAAATAGCTTAAATAGTATTAGTTGCTTTATGGGAATAGTGTAGGCTTGGATGGGTGACACTTGTCACCAATCCATCGGTTTGATTTAAATATTAGGTTGGCACGGATTCCCGTAATAAATTAATATTTTATTCCGTTGTTCTCGGTTCGTAAATTCCGCTAAAACGCTTCCTTGACCATAACTTCTTCATACGAACTCCGATTTCGGCGTGCCGCCTGTCTACGGATTCGTGACGTCCCGACCTACGTCATAGTCATGGGTCAAAGTCCAAATTGTTGCCCGGGCCAAAAGTCAAAGTTTCCCCCCCTTCAGGGGCAAAATAGTCTTTTTACATTAAAATATTATTATTCTCGGTTCGGGTCGTTACAGTAACGACCAGAAGGATCGAGATAACAGAGACGGTTGTGATGACCAGGGGTCGAGTAAACCGAAGCGAGTTGAAATCACAAGAATGTTGAGGCCTGGGAGATGAGGAGATAGAAGTTGGATACGTGATGAGTGCATACGATCTGTCTCGATCACGAAGAATAGCAGGTGTTGGATGTTTTGGTAGCGAGATGCAGACTGGTGTGTCCTAATGGACGTGGTTCGGATACACACGCATTGGTTGGTGTGAGTGAGTTATTGCTTGGGGTAGGCCCCAACCTTGTGATGACTGTTTAGGTACGTGTGTACATAGAACGCACCCGTTGTGGTTGTGAGCGGGGGCTCAAGTTGTGTATGACTAAGGGAACCCTATAGTGCCGGGTATTTTCCTTGCTGAGACAAGTATTCAATTTAGGATCCAGGTACAACCAAGATGGGTGAGACGTCGTCTGTGGGTCGACATGATGAGTAGTATGACAGTTGAGACTCGAGTTGAGCCCAGGTGTCAGCAGAGATCGCTGAGAGATATGAGATACGATACGAGGACTCGAGAGTGAGTTGAGATCAGAGTAGCGCATCAAAAGCGCAGTGGGGCCGAGCGTTACTGGCTAGTCACGATTGTAAGGAGAATGGTGTACCCCAAAACAGTGGATTACAGTTGCGAACCGTTCAGTGACAGAGGTTGAGTATCGCTCAGTGGGAGCAATGAGGAATTGTCGACTCCAGTTGTCGAGTGAATAGGATGTCACCTCGACTGTAGGATAGGAAGGGTCGTTAGACTGAAAAGCTAACTTTGAGTGCCAGATGAGAAGAATCATCAGACTGAAAAGCCTATTGGACGACGATTTCGTAGGATTGACCTGTCAGAGTGAACGACAGGCGAGATTGCTGAGACTTCGACATTCTGCCTCGGGTGAGATGTACGAGCTGACGAGTAGTTCTCGAGAATAAGTTGCAGCTTTGGAAGCTCCGGTGACCGCGAGTACCGACGAGTACGGCGTTTGTGACAGACATGTACGTTTACACGAGAATGCCCGTGTGTAGGGTTACGGTTGGATTTCCACAGTTTGGTTGTGGAACTGGGTTAGTTTGAATTTCAAGGACGAAATTCTTGAAGGGGGGAAGTTTTTAACGACCCGTCCCTAATTTTAAGGATTAAGTAGGGATTAATGACGGATTAGCGAGGCTAATAGGGGATTAGCCGAGGATTAACGGACGTTCAAGGTGAAATTACGATTTTGCCCTTGAATAAGAGCAAAAAGTTGACTTTTTATCCGGGAGATCCGATGGTCGAGGGCCAAGGATCGTTACATAGATCGAGTCAATACGAATCTGTAGACAGGCGGCACGTCGAAATCGAACGTTCGATGGGAAAGTTACGGTTCCCGAAAGTTCCGAGAAACTATTTACGACGGCACGTTTTACGAGGTGAAAAAGGAATTTTGTCCAAAGTGGGGCCCAGATATTTTGAACAGACCCAATGGATGAGTGACAAGTGTCACTCATCCGTTGCCCATCCCCTTACATTCATACACCACCACCCTTGTTTGTTCCATTCATCCAAACTAACCCAAAACCCATAAACCGTGCAACCCACCCCTCACAAACACCCCTCAACCTCACTTGATGAGCTTGAACCATGAAGGAAGAAGAGAGAGCAGACCGAGACGTGCTGGAAGGTGGCAGGATCGGGAGCTGCCGTGCACGGTGGCCGTGGAACCGCGAAGGTATGTGTTTTACGTTCAAAATTTCCATTTCAGATTTTAGACGTTGGGGATGAATTCTGGTGATTTGGGGAGGTTCTTTGGGTTATTAGGAATGCCTAGGGATGGTTTTTGACTGCAGAGAGGGTTAGTGCTGCCCAGGGGAAGGACTGAAAAATTGGACCGTGAAGGGAAGAATTGAACGGGTCGGGTTTTAATGGTTTTCCTTAGTTTTCTTCACACCAACAAACATCTAAGGATTAGATAGGAATTTTGAATTGAAAGGGAAGAAAATGGACGAAAAATAAGGAAGATATAGGGTCGGACCGATCACGTCGGTCCAGTTGGACCGGTCGAACCGCCAAACCGGCCAGACCGGGTTAACGTAAGGAAGAAGATGATACTGTGTAGGGTGCGTGGCTCCCACGCGCAGCCCCTTTGGGCGGCGCGTGAGGGCGCGTGAACCGTCCTTTGGGGAAGGTTTCAACATGTGAAATCATCTATTCGATGTAACGAACATTTTGGGACTGGTTTCGAGTCGATCAGACATCATTTCGATATAGTTCGGGACGTCCGAAGGTTTAGGATCGACTTTAAAAATAGTTAAAAATTCCAGAAATTTAGGGGGCTTTAATGAGGGGTTATTTAAGTTGTTAGTAACTCTCTATTACGATTTGGATAGGTTCGGGAGCCCCGGTGATAGTGAATGGCCCGGGAGAGGCTTATGGCACGCGTATCAAGGCGCGACTTCGGACAGTCTGTGAGTGGACTTTTTTTCTGAATTCAATGCATGCATAAATGTTTTATATGTTTTAATGAACATGTTTTATGATGACATTAGTGCATTTGTTTGTGGTAGCTAGTATTGACGTATTTGCACGCTTTTTGAGGTTTTTGGCTTTATGTCGTGCCTATGCGTACTGTGTTTTCAATGATGATTTGATGAATGGGTTTTGGATTTTGAAATATGAAATCGGGCATGAGACCCATTTGATTGGAAATCTTCGGACTTGGAGTCCATTTGATTTCACGAGAATTCGGGCTGGAGGCCCATTTGAGCTATATGATCAGGCTGGGGGCCCGTTGGTTTACAAATCCGGGCTTGAGGTCCAGTTGGTTGTAATATCGGGCTTGAGGCCCCGTTGATTGTGAAATCGGGCTTGAGACCCCGTTGATTGTGAAATCGGGCTTGAGGCCCCATTGATTTATGGTATCGGGCTCGAGGCCCAGTTGGTTGTGAAATCGGGCTTAAGGCCCAGTTGGTTGTGAAATCGAGCTTGAGGCTCAGTTGGTTGTGAAATCGTGCTTGAGGCCCAGTTGATTGTGAAATCGGGCTGGAGGCCCAGTTGGTTGTGAAATCGAGCTTGAGGCTCAGTTGGTTGTGAAATTGGGCTTGAGGCCCAGTTGATTGTGAAATCGGGCTAGAGGCCCAGTTGGTTGTGAAATCAGGCTTGAGACCTCGTTGGATCGTAAAATCGGGCTTAAGTCCCAGTTTGGTTTATGAAATGAGAAGTCAGGCTTGAGACCCTATTGAACTGTGGATTTAGGCCGAGGCTTGTGAAAGCATATTTGAATCAGATTCGAGCAATCCCGTTGAGATTCGGGTATGAGACCCAGTTCAATTGAGATTTGAAAGAAAGTATTTTGAAAATGTATATACCTTCGGATATGAGTTGATTGGTCTCCTCCAGACGTCAACCTGGAAAGTCACAATCCACTACCCGAAATAAGTAATCCTCATAGGGAGCACATTCCTGGAGTGGGAGTTATGATATGGTCTCAGACTGGGTCCGGAGACAGTCATCCAGACGTCGTAGATCCTGGATGTTGGACAGAGCCTCCCAGATGTAGAATTCCTGGGGGTAGACTCGGAGTGAGACCCCGAGTAGTATGCATACTTGTAGATATGAATCGTGACAGATATCAGGGATTTGTTCCCTAGGGGCTGTGTGCCCCGAGTTGGCATATGAGATGCTGAGGATAGGTTATATGTATGTATATACATATGAGATTTATGGAAAATGGTTTGGGGCGGAGACCCCGTGTTCTATGTTTTGGGTACGGATTTGGACTGAGACCCTGCTGTGCTATGGCTTCGTATGAGAAGCGGTTTGCAATGTGTTTTGAAGTGTAAAAGAAAACTGGTTTTATGAGGTTCTATGGAGAACGGTTTTGGGCCAAGGCCCTAATAGTTTTGTGAAGGTTTTGAAAAATGATTTTCGAATGCATGCATACTTTTTAGTGAAGGGCATAAATGTCTTTTTATGAAATGTTTTTATAAATGCTTTGTTTTGTCCACTCACGACTTTTGATGTTTGAATGCCCTTCAAGTTGATCGCGGATGCGGGCTGTAACAGAGACCTTGACATCACATTCCTCCTCCGGATCCTGGCGCGCTATGGTAGTCCCAATGGGGCTAAGGACGGAATTTTCCATGGTCTGACTCTTCATGTCAAACAGAATCAGGCACGTCCCACGTTAATCCCTGGGGGATTTGGGACGGGTCCTGACAAGTGGTATTGTAAGGGATGGGGGAATGAGGGAGGCACAACTCCTTATAAGTCCTTACAAAGTTGAGCAACTTTCCCATGTGTGACATTTGTATACATTCTCACAATGTAATCAAATAAAGAAAAAGTGGGGGATATGGCACGTTGGGAGAAATGTCAAAAAGGATAGGCACAGAGGATTGGGTAATGCAACTTTTTTTGAATAAATAATTATTAAAGTTTAAATTAATTTATTATTTAAATCATAGTCCCATTTTTTCCACATTAGCATTTAACACAATTTTAATGGTTTAGTTAACGGATGAAACATATTGTCACATTTTGAAGAGTTAGGAGAGTAATTGCAATATTTAAAAGTTTAAGTACGAATATGTTGCAAAGTGTAAACTATGAGAAGTAAAGTTAAATTTTTTTTTTTGCCAGATGTTTAATTTTCTTTAAAAATGTTAAATTAGCAAAGGATATATCAGACAATTTATCCTTCCATTTTCTTTTTTTTCTGCAAGCTAAAAGCATACCTCACTTGATTATAATCTAGGGATTTTAAGTAAAAAATCATCTGCAGCAAATATGCTAAATTTAGACTAGGGGCCAAAGTTTGGTCATTAAGCTAAAGTACTAGCTATTTTTGGCTGACTTTTAAGACATCCTAAAACAAAACTTGTGGGTAGCTACTTGTGGGGCCTTGTGAAGAAATATAGTAACTTTTGCTGCAGAAATTGTTTTTGGGTTTAATTTGTTGCCTTTCCCTTGCAGATTTGTTGCTTCTTCATATTTGAAATAACTTTTGCCATTCAAATACTTCACGCTCCTAATGGATTCATTTTTTTAATATTTTTTTTATGTTTTAAGTTATTCTAATTAATTTCTTATGCATAAGTTGTATTTAAATTTTTATATTTGAATCGTTCTCTCTTAAATTAATAAAAGAAATTTTTTAATTCTTTTAAATATATCGTCAATTTTAACATTAATATTCAAATATTACAAAATTTAAAATTCATTTATTATAACAAACGAAAAATGATATATTATATGAACTATTTTTATTTTGTCACAAATTCTAAAACTAGTTTTGATGTAATTTTAATATATTTATTAATTCCTTAGACTTAAAGATATATTAAAAAAATTAAAAAATTTAAACAAAATATAACATAACCATCAATTCTTAAAGATGATTAAATATAACACTATACTATTTTTAAAAAAAATTAATATTTGATGTCCTATATTCAAGGATGAAAATATCGATATCGTTTAGGGTCAACAAAAATGACGAAAATTTGGAATGAAACTTTGGAAAAAACTTAAGTACTCAATAATGGTTATATAGAACTAATAAAAACTAAAAAAATGACTTTGATATAATAAATATATGATGAATCATATGATAGAATATAGATCTGTCGACCACTAACAGTATAAAATCTTAAAGATAAACTTAAATTAAAACATAATTCTATTGATAATATTACATTAAAATATTGTACACATTGAACTTGATAAAAAACAAGTAGAGTGTCAACCAGCTTGAAAATTAGATTGGTCTTGTAAGGACCCGTCCCTGGAGTCAGGATTAAGGAAGTGATTAATGAAGGATTAGCTGATTTAATCGGTGGAAATGAAGGATTAGCTGATTTAATCGGTGGATAGGTGGTTACTTTTGGACCTTTGGCGTAGAATGACGATTTTGCCCCTAGTTTGGGCAAAAAGTTGACTTTGAGTTCGGGCGGTCAATTGGATATTGACCGATGACCGTGATGTAGTTCGGGACGTCATGAGTCCGTAGACAAGTGGCACGCCCGGTTTCGACATCCGAGGAGGAAGTTATGATGTTCGGAAGATTGAGAGCATTACCGTAATTTGGGTAAACGAAGGGGAAAAAGTTGACTTTTCACACAATAGAGTTTTTACACGTAGACCGAGGACCATTAGGTAGGTTTTGTTGTCCTGAGTACAACGACAGGCGACATGCCTTCATCGGACGTTGGACGAGTGAGATTCTAGAACGGTTAAGGGTAGAATTGTAATTTGGACATTAAGGGTATTTTGGTCTTTTTGTACCTTGGGAATTGGGTCAATCTGATAAAGCCAAGTGTACAGGAGTAATTGGATATTTTGAGTTTGGGGACCACAGGAGTTTGACACGTGCACTGTGTCTAGTGGGTTCTAGGATTTTTGCATGGTTCAATTTAATGGTTGTTTGTGTTTGAGTCGTGCTTGAGAGAGGGAAACAGAGACTGGGATTTAGAGGAAAATTGATCGTTTGCAGTGTGTGTTTGTGTGTTCTGGTGATCGAGTGAGTGAGTAGAGACAAAGTGAGAGTTAGAGAGTGAGTTGTGAGGAAGATTGTGTGAGGAAAACTTGTAGGTGTGAGGGGTGAGTTTTCAGGAAAACAGAGAGGTGTCGAGGGAGTTTGGTGGTGGTGCTGCCATGCTTTGATTACTCGTGGCTACTGGTGGTGTTCAGTGACCGTAGTGGAGCCTTAGGGACCCAGTGGACACGGCGGAGCTCACGGTGTAGAGCAGGACACGGGTAATTCCTTAGTTTCCTTCGTATGCTCTGTTTTGCCGTAAATTTCAAAGTTAAAGTGGCGAAGTTAGGGGCTGAGTCGACGTGTTCTGTAGGTTCTATTGAGTTCAGTAGGTCCCTAGGAACCTGCTGGCTGTGAAGCCGTGATGGGGGATTGCACGGGTGGCCGGATTTAGAAACAGGGGTTGTCGGGTGGTTTCTGTTTCGAGTTTGGGAGACAGGTTAGAGGTCGTGTTGTGGTGTTTTGTTTAGGGGAATAGATTACTTAGGCTAGGACGAAGCTTCTGGGCTTGGAAGGAACAAAAATGGGTGACGGACGGCGGAGAACCGGTCACGCCGATTCGGTTCAGTTGAACCGGCTGGCCAGAGGTTGAAGATGACTCTGTGTGCTAGCGCGAGAAGCCCACGCGCAGCCCCTTTAGGCGGCACGTGAGGGCGCGTGGGGAGGTTTCTGGTGAACCTTCCAACTGGATTTTTAGTCTACTCGTTGTAACGAATCTTTTGGGACAAGTTTCGGGGCGATCAGACGTTGTATCGGGTTAGTTTTAAGTGGTCGAAGGTTTAGGGTCCCGTTTACGTACGTTTAGAAGTACGGAAAAATTAGGGAAAGTAGGATAAGCTTACGTGAGCTGTTTGTGACCCGTTTTGGTGACTTTGGACAGGTCGGGATTTGCCTGAGACGGATGAGGATCGCACGAGACGCGATTGACGCGCGCGAAAGTTGTGAATGGACTGTTTGTTTTCTAACTGAGCATGCATAACTGTTTTACTTATTTAATTATGTTTCGATCATGCTTTTGTGCTTTTGATATATGATTTCATGAATTATGTCTCTATATTCTTTCTTTACTTAATTATGTTTTCTATAACTGGTTTACTTATCGGATTTGCACGTACTTCGAGAATATGATTTTTGTGATGCTTTTGAGTATGGTCTTGGACGAATGAATATGTTTCTATGCACTCTGTTTTGTTACGATTCGTGGACTTAATTTGAGATTGAAAATGAAATTCGGGAGGAAGTTCCCTTTTTATCAAACGAAGTGTTGATTTTCGAAGATTTCCGGTTTGGCTTTGGTTTTCGGATTTTGATGGATTTTCTTATACATGGAAAATGGTTTTGAGTTTAAAGACTCGGAAAATCCACTGGATCTGGTTTTGAGTTTAAAGACTCGGATTGATTTACGGGGGGAGGGCCCTGGACTGATGTGGTTGAGTTTAAAGACTCGGTATATGTTTTGAGTTTAAAGACTCGGATATGATACCTCCCGAGGCCTGTGATTGTGTTTTGAGTTTAAAGACTCGTTGATATCCCGAGAAGGCCTGGCTATTGCGCATAGTGTTTTGAGTTTAAAGACTCGGGCGCACTTGAGATCCATTAAACTTGTATGATCGATGTTTTCACTGGTTTTGCAAATGTTTCGGGTTGTGACGCGAATTACTTATTTTATGGATTTAGGGCCGAGGGCCTGAACTTTGGTTTCGATTTCTGATGATTTCTGCACGTTATTTCCTTTCGTACTACTGTTATTTTAAGTTACTTGGTTATGCATGCATGTTTTCAAAACGGAGGGTGTAACCCTGATTTTCTTTATGAAACTGCTTTTAGAACTCTTATTTCTTTTTTTTTAGTCCACTCACATTTTTAATGTTTTTAACACCCTCCAGGTCGTGGTGCGAGCGTTGGGGCTACCGTTGAGGCAAAAGTCGAGGCATAAAGTCATCCGTTGCGCGCTTAGCTTACAGTAGGGCTTGTTTTGTTTTCGTACTGTTACTATGCTCTGTAACATATAACTTTTATCCTTGGTCTGGCAATATAATTTGTGGGATTTTTTGTAACGTGTTTTTGGTCTTTTAGTTGTGTTTGTCAGACGGGAGCAGGGTTCACCTCGGTTATCGGGGTGATAATCGGGGTGGGTCCTGTCAGGTCTTGATCTACCAAGACACAAAAGTTTTGCCAACTGATGCTATTTGACCAAAAAGAAATGTATTGTTGGACATAGTATTCGTATATCTCCTTTGAATGGCCTACTTTTCCTCCATAGATAGGGTAGTTCGGATTTACCCAACTAACTTCTCCATAATCTTCATTGAAATGAGGATCTTCATAGCCTTCATAACCATGTGAAATTTGAGGGAGATGGCTGTCTAACAGGGGGTGACGATATGGACCATAAGCATATGAATCATTTGAGTTGTTACTAGGATCGGTGCCTAAACTCATTGACTCAAAACTAATTGCCATGGAATCCTCAGAAGATGAGTTTCCATAACCTTCATATATGTTGCGTGTCCGAGTATAATCTTTTCCAACACCACCGATTCCTACTCCTCTTTCTCTACACCCATGATCATAATCTTGGGTGACATGAGAGAAATACGCCTCTCCAGTAAATGGGCTCAAGGGTGCATATGTTTCGATTACATGGTCATTTCCCCCGTCATCATCCCCTCCGTCATCCTTGTCTTCATCGTTTGTCTCAACATCATCTCCTTCATCATCATCATCATCATCATCTGGAGATTTATTTTTATGAAGTCCCTTACTAGTAGCATCAGCTCGTAAGTCACGTCTACCGATAGAACCAAGCATTGACCTCTCCCATGAAGGCATCTCCCGCTCACTTCCTACGTCCTCACTCCCCACTTCTTCAGATAGCACTCTATCGACATTCACACCGTGTACACTAGCAAGATGTGCTACTCGAGGGTCAGGCCTTCCACTATCATCATCCAAGCGAGCTGGCATAATCCATGCTTGAAGTGGATCAGCCTCATTACCTTCCACATGTTGACTTGCAATTTCCAATAGGTCAACGTAGTCTTCTTCCACAATTTTACCGGCTTCAGCTTCTTCATCTCTTAACTTGATTTTCATGTTGTAATAACAGAAACAAGTTGTTCTAACTTAGAATATGCGAGACGATTTCTTTGCTTTGTATGAATTAAAGCAAAAGTACTCCAATTTCTCTCACATGCCGAAGATGATGCATTTTGTGATAATATTCGAACTGCAATTTTTTGCAAGCTGGGAGAAGCTTGGCCATATAGTTCCTACCACTCATCTGTCAATATCAAGTTTAATGTAAGAGGCATTATAAAGTGTTAAGTCATACAATATCAAGTTAAATGCAAGTAATATACCTGGGGGCATTTTCGTTCGTGATTGTACAGCCATAGGTGAACAAAATGTTTTCCGACCATCTTAAAGTTGATCAACTACATTAAGGCTGATGTTAATATAATTTCATAGATGTACAAATTCAAAAATATCAAGGTTCATATATGGTAGTGAACTTACGTCTACTCCAAAATTTTGTAAACCCACTTGCCCATTTGGATTCAGTTTGAGGAATACTTGTTGAACTGATTGGACAAGGAAGGAGTCATGCCCAACACCTGCTTGATATTGATATCGGGGATTCAAGTAATAAGCTGCAAATCTTGAATGAACTTTGCTTAGTAAACAACAATAAAATAAAATGTTAACAAGTTCAATAAGATAGAAATAAACCAGCGGCATGTAAGGGATGCACTAATATTTTTTCCCATCGTTCATGTATGATTTTAAGGACCCACTTCTTCCCTTTAAGACGGGTTATCTTTTCTTTCATTTGATTGAACATATCATATAGGATTGGCATGGTTGGGACTACCTCTGTATCAACAATTCGGAGGATGCAATATAATGGTTCATATATTGATTGCATCATCTCCAAGGACTCCCAGAATCTTTGGTCGAGGATATGAGCCTCAACCCTCTTGCCTTCCACTTTCCTACTCAATGGGCTACCATGCCATTTATCACTGGTAAACAATCTTCTAAGGCCAACTTTATGCGTAGCTATACTGTTTATACAAATATAGTTGGTTTCGAACCGAGTTGCACCAGGACGAACCAAGTCTCATTGACAGAATTCATGCATCTGAGCTAGTAACTATAAATGATTATAAATGTAGTTAGTTACCTGCCTAGCATTTTTTATGATGAGCGTCATTGTCTCATTCTTCCCAATATCTTCAAATATTAGGTCGATACAATGGATTGCACAAGAAGTCCAATATAGTGGATATGTCTTCATCAGTTCTTTTCCAGCCGTTTTGAAGTTCGACTCATTGTCAGTAACGATCTGTACAACATTTTGTACTCCAACCTCCTGAACAACTTCCTTCAACAAATTTCCTATGTACACATAGTCTTTATGGAATTTGGAAGAATCAACTGACCTGAGAAATACAGTTGAACCCTTACTATATACCATGAAATTAATTATGGATAACTTCGTTGGACCGGTCCAACCATCACACATTATGGTACATCCATAAGTTTCCCAGTGTCGCTTTTGTTGCTCCACATACACCGTCATTTCTTCATATTCCATAGGAAGATATTTAGATTTCACTTCATATGGAGAAGGAGTGGACATGCCTTCACTTTCAAATCAAAACATAAGTTAGCATTTAATGCTATTTCACGGCTTCAATAATCATATTCTTAAAATGATGAGAGTTGGCTTTATTTGGAGCCACGCCTTCATATATAAAAAAATTTCTTATGTATCGACCCAACTTCTCTTTCGTCCCTTTCCACTTCGATTTTACAGTCTTCTGTTGACTTCGTGCGGTTTTGTAGAGATTTGGTTCTGGAGGAATTGAAAATGGATCACGCAAACTTAGTGATCGACGCATCTGTTGCGGTGGTTGACGTCTGCTACTGCCTCCTTGAGCACCACGCATGGTACCAATTCCATAATTGTCAACACTTCGCCGTGCCTCATCTCTCGATGCATTTACAGCAAAGCGATATGCTGCTCTCTCAGATCTATGCACATCTGGTGGATAAGCGAATCCATCATCATCCTCTTCAGCATCGCTATCATTAATCTGAATGCTCTGTTGAGTGTCCAGTGGATCTCCTCTCAAGCCAACTCATATGTTCTCCCCAATCATATTCTTAGTCTGTTTAGCAGTATCTTTACTTTTGATTCATGCTCTGACCTCATCCCTAATAGCCTTAGGTACATCTTTGCATTTTTGAACATTTTTTTTCGGATCAAAACCTGCTAGATGAAACTTTAATCGTGTTATGCCTCCACTCTGGAACTGATGTTGACAAAACGAACATATGACACCATTTTTATTTCCAGGAATCGCAATGACATATTTCCATACTTGGTCAACTCGTCCAGGTCTTGGGCGGCTTTCACTTGCACTTCCACTAGTCATTTTATGAAATCTAAGTTACATGAAAAATAATTAGAATTTGAGAATGACAAATACTAATAATAAAAATACAAATAATAATACATTAAAATAATAACAAATATATGTTCTAAATTGAAATATAAATTCTAAATTAAAACATATATTCTAAATATGCGAGTTAATCCTTTTTTCACATAAAATATGTATTCTAAATTAAATATATGTTCTATATTAAAGGATATATTCTAAAATACAACATAAATTATAAATTAAAACATGCTTTACCAAATATTGAATCCTAAGCCATATTTTATAGTAAAACATATATTACTAAATATATTGAAGTGAATACTAAATTGGAATTTTGACAAAAAAAAAAAGGAAATTTAAAGCGTAACCTTTTTTTGGATTAAACAAGGTATTCAAATTAAAATATATCTTCTAAATTGAAATATAAATTCTAAATTAAAACATATATTCTAAATATGCGAGTTAATCTTTTTTTCACATAAAATATGTATTCTAAATTAAATATATGTTCTATATTAAAGGATATATTCTAAAATACAACATAAATTATAAATTAAAACATGCTTTACCAAATATTGAATCCTAAGCCATATTTTATAGTAAAACATATATTACTAAATATATTAAGTTGAATACTAAATTTGAAATTTTGAAAAAAAAAAATTTAAGGCTTAACCTTTTTTTGGATTAAACAAGGTATTCAAATTAAAATATATGTTCTAAATTGAAATATAAATTCTAAATTAAAACATATATTCTAAATATGTGAGTTAATCCTTTTTTCACATAAAATATGTATTCTAAATTAAATATATGTTCTATATTAAAGTATATATTCTAAAATACAACATAAATTACTAACATATATTTTACTTCATATTTAAAATTATTATCAAAAAAGGTTAAATAGGAAATAAAAAAGGAAAACATAAATCACATTTTGACCCAAAAAAAAAACCTAAATTTATTCAAAACGGAGCGTTTCACTTAAAAACGAAGGGTTGGGTTTGAGTCGTCTTCGAGAGAGATCGAACAGAGATGTGATCGAACCGATCTCTTATTTGTGTGGAAGGGGGCAGAGGCGTCTGGAAATTTCTCCAGACCTCTGGAAGAAGAGGACGACGATGGTGAGAGACTGAGACCTCAGAGGTGGTCTTTGAAAGGCACTAAGGGGACGGCGAACATGAGAGAGGAGAGACGACTAGGGTGAAAGAAGCGGACGATTGGGGGTGGCTATCGGTCAAGGGTCGCCGAGGAGCCGTCGATGAGGGTCAGCAGTGGCTGTGCTTCTTGGGGTTCGGCCATCGACGTTCGAGGAGGCTGCAGTTGTGCGTGCGACCATCGTGCTTCGATTTCGGGTCGAGCCGTCGAGGGAGGTAAGGTTTTCCCCAATTTCGATTATCTCTCAAAAAAAAAAATTCCCTCTGTTCTCTAAATGTTCTTGTGACTTTCTGAGTTTTCGAATTGGATTTTCAACACCAATTTGTAGATCTATTGAGTGGTCCTCATTTTTTCCCAATTATTTTCCCTCTGTTCATCCGTGAATCCGTGATTGACGTTTGCTTGTTCCAAGTTCTGTTCCCCCGTGATTGTTTCTTGAATAATTGATTGTTAGTAGGGGTTTGAATGATGGTAATTTGTAGGATTCAATCATTCCTTTGCTGTTCAATGATTCCCTTTGCTGTTTTGGACTTTTCCGTTTGAATTTTTTTTTAGTTTTCAGACCTCCTGTCGATATATCGTTCCTATCGAACAATATCTTATATCGACGACATTCGTTAATTTTTGTCGAAAACATTGATTTTCCAGGAAGAATAACCTTACCCCCTCTCTTACATGCCGATCACCGGAATTTCCGATATATCGGCAATATATCGCCGAAATCTGGCAATATTTACATATGTGCCTATATTTACATTTAGCAAGCTCTTTAGGAGAGCCTTGCTAGTGATGGCTAACACCCGCTCCATTTTGAAAACCTGCCAATCAAGGCCAAGTTTTCAAAAAGCCAAACGACATCGTACTGTCTCATGAGCCTCCGTACTACTATCTGACACACCAATCGGACAGCGCCACCTACTTTTCTGGACCCACACCTGGACCCACCTAGCCACCTAACTGTCTCTTCAATTCTCGTTGTCGTCGTCTTCTTCATCTCCGCAAAGGCTGACACTTACCCACCTAGCCACCTAACTGTCTCTTCAATTCTCGTTGTCGTCGTCTTCTTCATCTCCGCAAAGGCTGACACTTTTCTTACTCCACTCACGTACAGAACGCAGCTATCCCGAAACTTCGATTTATCGACGATTCGGCCGATAAATGGCCGATTACGAGCAGTTATTAAACGGAGAGTACCCGGCGATTATCGATATGAAGCCTCCACGTGTCGCCTCCCTCGATGTCTTCCGCGGCCTCTGCGTCTTCGTGAGCTCTCTTGTCTCCTCTCTTTTTTTTTTTACACCTCATTTTTAAGTTTTAAGCTTCAAATTCTAACCGTTAAGCTTCTAGTCAAACGCGTTGACTTTATATGCCTACTGTTTGTTTGGTTGCTGAGAAACTGCCGGAGAAACTAATTATATAGAGATCGATTCTCTCAAGTCATACTCTTGTTTTTCTCTTCTTCAATCCGAGTTTCATATTTCAACTCTCAACTTTACTGCATTACTTGAATTTTAGCTGATGATGCTAGTTGATTACGGCGGCTCAGTATTTCCGATCATCGCTCACTCGCCATGGAACGGTCTGCATTTGGCTGACTTTGTTATGCCCTTCTTTCTATTCATCGCCGGAGTTTCGCTTGCTCTTGTCTACAAGGTGATTATGGAGTTTCATAGTTTGTGTACATAGAAATTGGATACTTTTGACTTGTTTCCAACATAGATTTTTTTATTAGAATTTTCCATTGAAGTTCTTGATTTATCTATGAACTTATCAATTAAAGACTTTGGTGTTTATTGGAAACGTCAGAAAGTGACAAACAGAGTAGAGGCTACATGGAAGGCAATGTTTAAGGCCCTAAAGCTTTTTCTTCTAGGCGTTCTGCTTCAAGGTAATATTTTTTACATTTTCCATGTAAACTCTTCTATAAGAATTTCCTTTACAGGCTAGGATATGCTATGTTAAATGATACCTAAAGATCTCTAGATTTGATTCGTTCTGATCAAAAAAGAGGTTTGCTTTTGTTCCGTTTGGCATAGTGTAGGCATTAACATGGCATGAACTGGAAAGGAGTTTCATGCACCAGCTATCCAATGACACAAATTTTAACCAACGGACACTATTTTCGTATGCCAAATTCACTTATATGGACTTTTATTTCTATCGTCCTTTTCGATTCTACAGTTGGAATTCTGTTACGTTATTGTGCTTCTTCTATTGATTATGTAATATTTAAGCACTACTGGAAATATCAATTGTGCATGGTCCATATCGTTTCAGGTGGTTATTTCCATGGAGTGACTTCCATGACTTATGGAATTGACATTGAAAGAATACGGTGGTTTGGCATTTTGCAGGTGCATTATCTCGTTCCCACATGTTTAAACTCCTTTTCATGTTAGATTAATGTAAATTTCAAATTGAATAAAAAAAAGTGCTAAGGATGTAATTCCAGATTATAGTATGGGGTAAAGTACTTCATTCTACTTTTTTAATGGTATGAAGAAGTTGACTTTCTCTATTGTCATTTTAATCCAGAGGATAGCTATTGGATATATTGTTGCGGCTTTATGCGAAATCTGGCTTTCACGTCAGACACGGAGGGAAGTACGATTTTTCAGGAATTATTACTGGCACTGGTAAAGTTTTAAATTTTTAGCACTTATTTCCTTAACTAGAAATTGTCCGCAGATCTGCATATTTTTGGGACTTATTATCTCGGGAACTCTTTTTTTCCAAAAAGTTTAGGGAACTCGAACGACGTAGTTGTGTTAATGTAGGTACGTGAGCATTATCTGAGTTCTGTGGTTGGGCTGTTTACACACGAAGGAGATTTAAATTATTTCATACTATAGGTTTAACATAAGTTTTATTTGTAGCCATCAACATGATCACTAGGACATCATCAACATAATCACTTGGAATCGTCAACATGATCACTAAGTCATCCATTTTGATATATGGTATATTTTAATAATATGGACGAACAGGGGGTGGCTCCTGTTCTTCAAAAAAATGAATGCTCAAGTTAGCATTGCGCTAGTGTCTTAGAATAATGCAAGGAACTAGATAAAAGTCTAAGAAATATATGGATCAATTTATGTTCTCATACATTTGAAGTTTTTTTAACTTTATTTTCATCTTATGTGTGTCAATTTATGTTTCCTACTGTTTAGGTGTGTCATCTTTTCATTATCGGCAATATATGCTGGGTTACTGTATGGTTTGTATGTTCCAGATTGGGAATTTAAGGCATCAACACCAACCTCTTTGCCTTCCTCTAATGATAGCTCTTCTTATGTGGTGAGGCCATGCTCAGAACTTATTTCTGTATATTTTCATATGTATATGTTCATTCCTGATATGGTTCAATAACCCTTTTTTTGTCTATGGCTTGATAACTTTAAAGTAGTCAATGTTCTTGCTTAAGAGTATGGAAAGGAACACATGTTTACATCATGGAATCTTCATTACTTTGGTTCTTCCTTCCTAATAACTTTTTTGCTCTTGCTGTCCTTTGCTGACTTGTTCACTTGATATATAGTCTATGAAGAGGATCAAATGTTTACATTGTAGAAGCTTTGAAACTTCTTTTCTTTCCATAACCCTGTTCTTTTCCTGCTGTCTTTGAATGATTGTCTGGCTGGTATCATGTTTAAAGCACAGAAGGAACAGCATGCATGCATCTCCTCATCGGCATGCTCATTATCATATGCATAGGGACAACATTTACATTTGTTTTGTCAGCAGTCGTTATTTTCTCCATAAAAAAATCCATCTTCTGAGTGTTTTCATTGGCAAGTTGGGATTGAGCTAGGTTTTTATTGAAAATTCTATGTTCATGGATCCCAATCCACCTAGTTCTAAATAAGCTTTTCTTTAACTGAATCACATGCCTTAATAGTTCAATCATCCCATTATGTTTGCTTTATTGTAGGTGAGATGTTCTGTGAGAGGAGATCTTGGACCTGCCTGTAATTCTGCTGGGATGATTGATCGTTATATTCTGGGTGTTAATCATATATATTTGAAACCTGTTTACAGGAACCTGAAGGTAGTTCATGGCTACTAGTGTAATCCATATGCGAGTGATTAGTGCCTTACGAAAATTTGATTTACAGGAGTGTAACTTGTCTGCTGATGGTGGGGCTCCAGAGACTTCCCCTTCATGGTGTCATACTCCTTTTGATCCTGAAGGTATTTTAAGGTGCCAGTCTAACCATTTTTCTATTGTACCATAGTCAGAGGGGTCCTAAGCTGTGATTGCTTCTGTTAATTTAATTTGAATTCTATTCATGGCATACCATTTGTATCTAATGAATATTTTTTAGATTTAGTTGGTGCTAACTCCAATAGGAGAAATGCCATCACTTCAAAAGTGAAGTTTCTTCCAAGCTACAGTAAATTACCTTTAATTATTTGTGGGCGACAACTAGATGATCTATTGTAACAGTCTTCTGGGGGCTTTGTTAACATTTAGTCAATAATCACTTGACTTATAGCCAATTAAATAACATCAAGAATATTTTCAGCTAAGGGGAAGCTTTCGTCTTTTATGCAATACGTAAAAATGTATGCGTGCATTAAGTATATTAAACCACTGCTTGATAGAACCACCCCAGTGGTTTTTACCTGATCCACCGTTAGTGCTACCCCCAAGTGCTTAAACTGTCTCTGGTTTACCTTAATTGATACTTTCATTCATCCAATGTCAAGATCCTGTTTAATTTACGGCCACTCCATGCTGCATAATGGAGCCCATGATAATATTTCTCAATTCATTTCTTTTCTAAAAGCATTTTCAACCAGAAAGAATTTTTCTTGAAGCATTGAAATGACAAAGGCAATGGTAGATGTGGAAATATATTCCTACTTGGTTTAATTGGCTCAACCTGTACAAGGTGGCTTTCGGCTTCTTTGTGACTTCTAGAGCAGTCACTATCATCGAATTTTATCTCTCAATTGCCCATTTTCTTTTCTTTGGTAAATGATATTTTGTTTGGCCATTGTATTTCATCCCAGCTAATATCATTGTTTGACATTCTTGCTATGTGCTCACAGCTCCCTAACAGCTGCAGTGACCTGCATAATTGGGCTTCAATATGGTCACGTTCTTGCACGCGTAAAGGTAATACCCTATTCAAAAATTAAATAATTTCATTATTCACTTTAAAAAAATTAATCTATTACCAACTTTTTTTGTTGACATAATATGAACAAAAACCTTGTCAGCAGTCTTAAAAATGTGTTGAACTATATTCTGTGGTATTTATAGCATTTTTAAACAGGGTATTTCCTTGTCTGAACTCTAGTGCATGAAGTATCATTTAATGATTTCTCCACTATCTTGCCTACATCTCTAGTCTTCATGCATTAATTTCATGTTATGGTAGCTTAATTAGCAGATTTGTTGTTTACTGTTTTCAGGACCACAAACAGCGCCTAAACATTTGGTCCTTGTTTTCAGTTGCAATCCTTGTCCTTGGTTTGTTCTTTGCCTTTATAGGTATGTACAGGGACAAAGTTTGATTTGAGTAATTCTATTTCAGTTACAAATTTCAAGCCCTTACTTTGTGGGTTTGATTTGAGCTCCTATGCACTCTTACCACTAACTTTCTGCACTTCTGTTCGTATCTGATTCTCAGGCATTCCTATTAATAAGTCTCTATACACTCTCAGTTATACACTAATTACTTGTGCAAATGCGGGAATCACATTTTGCGCTCTGTATCTGCTGGTAAATCACCTTTGGACGCCTCTTGCTTTACAATGCTTTCTGTCTATGCTGAGGTGTTGAAATCTGAGATTTGGTAATTTGAGAAACTAAGCTAGTTAAACTGTATCACACTTTTAAGAAACAAATAATTGATGGCACTGCAATCTCTTTTTGGTCTCGCATAGCTTGTAACTTAAGCTTTCATAAAATGCAAATGCTCCCTGATTCTTACAATTGAATTTTAGCTTCACGCTGACTTTTTTCTTTTTTCATTGTTCTTATTTTTTCCTGCATCGTTCTTCAGTAAGGTTATGTTTAAGCATATCTTTGTTACCGATAAAATCTTAGCTTCATGCTTGCTCTCTATTGCAGGTAGATGTTAACGGATACAGTTGGATTACATCTGTGTTGGAATGGATGGGAGTACATTCTTTGAGTATTTTTCTTCTCGTTACTTCCAACCTAACTATTATTGCGATACAAGGATTCTACTGGGATGATCCCAAAAATAACATTGTAAGTGTGGAGGGATAGCTAGCTGCTTCTGCTGAAAAACCACATTATGCAAATACACCATTCATTTCTTTTGACACTTTTCTTGTCTAAACAGGTACACTGGGTCATAGCACGTTTTGTGGACAAGTGAAATGGTTATTTGGCCTCCCTATCGTTAATTTGAAAACTTGATCGGTAAATCTTCTTTCGTATTCCGCCTCCTCACCTCACATTCATCTTCTTTCGTAAACTTGCTCCCAAGCATACGTTCTGAGTATTGGACCACCAATTTACACTGTTTCGAGCACATTATTTGCTCAAACATACTGTTTCAAGTCACTTAACCCTGAAAGAGCTATCACTACTCTATATTTTATGTATATTGCGTTGTACAGGAATGTTTTTTTTTTTTTTTTTTTTTATGTATAGCCGAAAATACAAATTTAATAGTTAATATTAGGAGGCACTGCGTTTATGGTTTCTTGTTTGTTATCTATTTCCAGTTTTATTATTTTGTTGCTGGTAGGATTAGGGTTATTTACTAATTTCTTATAAGGTTAGTTCCTTATAAAAAAAAAACTTCTTTGTAAGCCAGTAGATGCAGACTTGTTCTTGATGAATGAATGACGTTATCTCTCCTTGTATTATCGCCTGCCTTATGCGTCTTCTAAACCCTAATCTCTCCCAGTCTCCCTCTTCTATATCAACATTCAACCTACTCAAACAACCTAAAAGTCACTGTGGTAAGTAGGATTCGATAACTCTTCAAATTCAATATATTTAGAATGTGAAAATAGAGGAGGCTTTATTGTAGAAGGATTAGATAGGAATAGATATGGAATGAAACTTTTAACTTTTTTATCCTAATATTTTTTTCAATGGATTGGATTGAATAAGTTTTCTTCTAAGTTCTAAATGTACTCCCTCTAATCCCTTTACTATGAAATACATCCATTTTAACATTCAACATATATTAATTTTGACGAGTTATCCAAATCTAATTCAATCTCACTAACAGATGAGTCCGATCACAATGTGTCCTAAGGCTACTAGGATCAAGGCATTATTAACATAGTGCCTAGACATTGAAGCATCTGGAGAAGCAAAATGAGCCCCTAATGGAATCCAAAACGTCAATGTTTGAGGACTAGCACCAACTTAAGGTAGAAGAAGAAATGTTGATGTGTAATGTAAGTCTATGGGAATGAGATCATGGTAGTTCAGGGTTAAGTCAAACAGATTGAAGATCGCATTGATGATGGTGATATTGGGAGTTTAGGATCAGTCACAACAACTAACAAGGAAGAATGCTGATAACTTCAAGTGATTTTTGGTCTTTTTCAAGTTGGTTGGATAGATGTTACTCGATAGGTAAATTTTAATTTTCGAAATTTCTACAGTACATTTACATACTAAATATTAAAATACAGACCGTGATAAATGACCAATTAGATTATGTATTACATTCTTAAAGACTTAAATTAGATTCAATAGGTAACGATATCACAACAAATAAAATTTACCCCAAATATATATATATATATCTATATATATTCATTAATGTACTGCATACACTCTTAAAACTAGAAGAATGGTTGTGCTTTTTTAATACAATGATAATGATATTGAGAGATGAGAGATTTACAATATAAACATTGCATTTTTTTTTTGGACAATGCTAAGTAAGCACAAAGCAACACACAAGGAGAAGAAACAAACGAAAACTATGAAAGACATAATCAGACAGTAAGGTGACATCTAAGGGCGGATCGAGTGGCAGAGGGCAGAGAAGACCATCACTAGTAAGCACATGCACTAAGGGAGATGGGGGACGGTCAAGCCAGACCTCCATGCACATCCCTCGTCGTGCATGGGTTGCTAAGGCATCAGCTGCCATATTTGCCGCGCGGTTCATCCAAACAAAACACACAGTGTCAAAGTTCCGAGCAATAGACTTCACCCTTGCTAAGATTGGGAAATTTCCCAGCGGCCACGACTAATTGATCCTTTAGTTGCCTTGATCAATTCAAGAGAGTCCGATTCAAAAATCACCTTTCTAAACCCACGATTGACAGCAAAGTTAACACCATCCAATAAGGCCTAAGCTTCAGTTTCAATCACCGATCTATCTGATCTTCCAACATAGCTCTCAGCCACAAAATCCCCATCAGCATTTCGAGCAACAACACCCAATCCAGCCAGATTTGAGCTGGGAATCCAAGAGGCATCAAAATTGAGTTTTAGGACATTAGGATTCGGCAGTGTCCAGTGTAGGGCGGTGTGTATCAAGTTCTCCACAGCACTAATCAGAGCTGGCAAGGTGGTAGAAGCAGCCCAGAACTCAGTCAGTAGCTTCCGGCCTCCTTCGATTACCCGAATGGGGCTGAAGGAGCAGTCCTCAAAAATTGCCCTACATCTCTCCTTCCAAATGGACTAGCAATTTGTAGCAATTACTGAAAAAAAAAAAAAAAAAACCCCTTTTTGTCAAAGCCAACTAGCAAGCTTGGAGAAAAGACCCCAGAGAGCCAAGCACTGAACGTAGTGATGCTGGTACGGTCAATAGTATAATTAAGGGCACACCCAAACCAGGTTCACCTAGCCCCGCTGCATTGAAGTAGTAAATGCTCCTTGGTTTCCATTTCCACCAAAAAAATTGGGCAGAGAGGGGAAGTGCCACGACCCGGCTCATCTAACACAATATTGTCCGCTTTGGGCCTCGCCCTCACGGTTTTGTTTTCGGGAGCTCATGGTGCAACTTTCCAGGGGGGTCATCCATCATGGAATTGCACTAGCCTCAACTCGCTTAACTTTGGGGTTCCAATCCCCCCAAAGCCAGTGAGCTCCCAAAAAGCCTTGTGTTAGATAGATACGTGCTCACACATATAAGACATTTCACCTTTCCCTCCCCGAGCGATGTGGAATTGTTCACCGATCTTACATTTCCAAGCTCACGGGTCTTGCTCACCATTCTTGCTTCTCAAGCTCATGGTTCTTGCTCACCGTTCTTGCTTCCAAGATTTGGTCTTACAATCCACCCCCCTTGGGACCCAGCGTCCTCGCTAGCACACTTCCGGTCGGAGTCCGGCTCTGATACCATTCTGTCACGACCCGGCTCATCTAACACAATATTGTCCGCTTTGGGCCTCGCCCTCACGGTTTTGTTTTCGGGAGCTCATGGTGCAACTTCCTAAGGGGTCACCCATCATGGAATTGCACCAGTCTCAACTCGCTTAACTTTGAGGTTCTAATCCCCCCACCCCCCCCCCCCCCCCTCTCCCAAAAGTCAGTGAGCTCTATTTCTTGACTCCCTGTTTTGACTTATCAAAAAAAAAAAGTCAGTGAGCTCCCAAAAGGTCTTGTGTTAGATAGATACGTGCCCACACATATAAGACACTTCACCTTTCCTTCCCAGAGCGATGTGGAATTGTTCATCGATCTTACATTTCTAAGCTCACGGGTCCTGCTCACCGTTCTTACTTCTCAAGCTCACGGGTCTTACTCACCGTTCTTGCTTCCAAGACCGGGTCTTACAGGAAGAGCCCAGATGGTGACGAAATAGGTTTGTACGGGTTGGGATACAACAGTTCAGAACCTTCCAAATGAAAGTTTTAATCTTGGGAACAGTCTTCAGATTCCAGATAAGGTTCCATGTGTCACTAGAAGTTCGCAACGAGGAAGAGAGTTGAGAACACAAGGGACTCGGAGCATGGGTCCTAAGCCAATAATAACCCGACTTCACCGAATAATTCCCATCATTGGAGGCAGGCCATATGAGGCTATTCGGAAAACCAGCCGAACCAACTGACATATCACAGATTAGTTTCAGTTTTGCCTCAGACAATACCCCTTCTAGAGAAGTTAAATTCCACACCCCAATTTGGATGTCCATGTACGAAGTGACCACCTCATTAAGATTTTCTCCATCAGGGACCAATAATATGGGTTGAGATTCAAGTAGACCAATGACCCAGTGATCATACCAAAATTTTATTGTTTTTCCATCCATGACGTGCCAACGAGTTCCCCGAGTGATCACATTCTTGCCATCAAGTAAACTAGATCAAACTCAAGATGCTCTAGACCCCTTCATTGCATTAAGAAAGCAATCGTTGGGAAAGATCTTTTTTTTAACATTCTAGCCCAAAAGGAGTTTGGCTCACAGTTAAATCTCCAGCATTGCTTGGCTAAGAGCATAGAATTGAAGTCCTCTATATTCTGAAACCTCATACCACCTTCCGCCTTTGGGAGGCCCAGTTCCTTCCAACTTACCCAATGTAGTTTGTTCCGATCTTGTGACTGTCCCCACCAAAAGTTTGCCAAAATAGCATCAATTTGAGAACACATCGCCTTGGGGAATTTGAAGACAGCCATAGGATAAGTAGGTATTGCATGGGCAACTGCTTTAATGAGAACTTCTTTTCCAGCCTGGGTCAACAAGCTTTGTTTCCACCCATGCATTTTCTTCAGGATTTTCTCTTCCACAAAGATTAGGGCTTCATTTTTTTATCTTCCCCACAATGTTGGAAGTCCTAGATAGATCCCAGGGTTGTCCGAGAGTTGGACACCCAGAATGCCACACAACTCCATTAGACTTTGCATATAGACTTTGCTTTTTTGCGAGAGTCAGACTCAAGACTTCCCATATAACATGTGAAAAGAAATATTATTAGATTATAACACTAAGTGACGAAGAATGATTATGCTAAGGTAAGTGTCGAATTTATCAGTTTTGTTTTAATGAAATGGAAAAGTGTTGAATGCCGTCTAATGGATTATTCCTATTATTTTCATTCTCAAAGGAACATGTTCAAAATAAAATTATTGTTTAAACCCTAATCTCTTGTCTTTGTCCTTTAAACCCTAATCTCAATTATTGTGGTCTAAATTTCTTCTTTTTTTGCACCTTTATCTAAATTCTATTTTTGATCTTCACATTCCTCTTCTCAATCCCTCTATTTTTATTATCTTACACCAAATTAGCGTTTTATACCACCTTACTTGACCTTTGTATTACCAACTTAACTTTTTATAAATGTCAACTTACTCGATCTTTGTCAATCAATTGGCCTTTATGCTACAACAGTTGGTTTTTTGTGTCATTGAATTTACGTTGCCGTTAAAGCGGGCTTAATTTGTTTTTACCTTACTCAAATTACTGGGTTTAATGACCACCTTACCATAATGGTCAGATGATTGAAGCAAAGCATCATGGGAAAAGAAGGAAGCTATTTGCATTTGGAAATTCCAAAGTTGGCTTTGCAAGTTGGGTATTGATTGATGTTATATATGCACCAAAAAATGCCCGTCATGAGTCGTAATACTACACATCCATGCTATTGTTTAGAAAGATAAAAAATAAAATATTTTGTTTGAAAAAAAAATAAAATATTTTGTTTGAAAAAAAAAATATGATAATTCCTCATAAACATAACAACAAAAAAAGTAAAAAATTTGACGGTGCATATGATAACTCACAAACTTATTTGGATAATATTTTGATTCCATTATATTAGTAGTTAGAAATTATAATTATTATTTCACGACTTATTTATAAATGCACAAACTTGTTCAAATTACAGTCAAAATTGGCCTTTTTTTTCTAGTGCCATAATAATGCCATCCGAATACCTATTTTATCTTCTTTTCCTCAACTTTGTTTTTCCTCCCTTTAATCGGCATCTCTTTGCATGATGAGTAAGAGAAAAAGAAGGAAAACTCTCTATCTTAATCACCATTATCCAAATCCTCAATACAGAGAAAAAGAAAGAAAATACCATCTAACTTAATCACCATTATCCAAATCCTCAATACCACGATGAATAAATTTCTAAACACTTATCCTTATGTTCACTGTTGTATCCAAATCTTCAATACCATGATGAATAAATTTCTAAACACTTATCCTTATGTTCACTTTGATTTGTGTTGTATTGGACTTGATTTTATTGTTATTTTTTAAAACTTTTATCTTATTTGTAATTTTATTAGTTAATTTTTTTTTTGATATTTGGAATCTCATTTTACATTTGGATTAATGAAATTGCTCATCTTTTGATAAAAAAAAAAACTTAGAAATACGTAAAAAGCACTTATGCACAACCACAAAGGGTGGTTGTTGGAGAGAGGGCATAAGTTGGAGATGTCCGGTTACGTCTAATTAACCCTGTTTTACTCAATAAGATTATGACACAATACCAGATTTTCATAATTGTGACATATCTCATTTAGGGGTGGGCACAAATCCGTTAAAACCGCTAATCGATCCGCTTCAAACTGTTATTTATGAGTTTAGGTTTGACCGGATAAAAGTCAAACGGTTTGAAAATCCAAACCATTCCGTTAGTAACGGTTTGAATTTGGATTTTCATTTTGAAAATTCGTAAAATCCAAACTGCACCGTTAAGAAATATATTAAATTTTATTAATTTTTAAATCTATTACTAATACAAAGTAAAAATAATAAAAATAAAAGGATACATAGATATACCCATATAAGTATATGCATACTCATATAAGAGTATAATAAAAGATTATTAAATAGTTTGTTTGTTTGATAAATTTTAGTATAGTGATAATTTTTACAATTCAATACTTAGCAAACTTAATATATAAAATTTTGAATATTGAGTATTGATTTTTTTTGTATCCTTATTTTTTCTATATCCTTATTTTTTTTCTTATTCCTTAACTGTTTTATTTCTAATTTTAGAAAATTCAAACCCTATCGAACCGTTAAAATTTTAATGGTTTGAACTTGAATATTATCAATAACCGTATCGAACTGTATTGTGTCCACCTCTAATCTCATTAGGTATCTTTAATTTTCCGAGATAACCAAAAAAAAAATTCTCATTCGCACTCTTACCAAGGTACACAGGATTTTCTTTGCATCCTGGGGAATTTACTCTTACCAATTTCTTTCCCAACTTAAAAGAAAACAAAAATTGAGTGGGTATATATGACATTAGTAAAGACTAAAGAGAAGAGATTTTGTATTCCACTTTCCTCTTTCTATAATTTTTAATTAAATTTTTTCTATTAGTTTTGCTTTAAGTTACTCAATTTATTTAGAATAAATAAAAAACTGTATGAAGAAAATTCAAAATTAAAAAATTACTTATTAAATAAAATGTCTAATGAAGCTTTTTAAAACATTTATACAAATATTAAATTTTAAAATAAAATATTATCACAATACCTAAAAGTATAATTAAATGATAATGGGGAATGTGAGTCAATGGTGGAGTCATGCTTGGACTAGGATGAGCTCCAGCTCAGCGTAAATTATTGAAAAAAAAAAAAAGCAAAGCAAAGTTTTAGTATTAATTTTAATAAAATTTGTTAATTTGTTGAAATATAGTACACTCCACCCAGTTAGAATTAGCCCTGTGCAAATTACTGAAGCTCAAATTAACATCACTTTTAATTACACACGGATAATAGACTCCCAACAAAAACTTTATGGTCCATTGTTATAAAAGTCTTTGGCTCCACCATTAGTTTGTTCTTAAGATATAAACATTGTATGAAACTTGATGCTATATGAAAATATGATTAAGGTACTAATTTAAAATTAGTTTGCAAATGACCCTTGATGACTAATAGGGAGTTTTAATAAATTTAGCATATATAATCTTTGACAATCTTATGAAAATTGTATTATGCAAGTTCTGCAAGATTTTGAGATTTCTTTTTCGATTGTAGTTTTGGGTTGCATATGGTTCATGACATGATAAATTGTGATGTTGGATTATTGGTGATTTGGTTTTTAGGGAAGTGTGTTTGTGCAGATTTTATAGGATCATATATGACTTTCGTCATAACGTTTGAAATTTGGTTCTTAAATGGTTATTGAAGATTTCGGAAGTAAAAATGGTTGCATGTTGGAATAAGTTGGAAATAATTCGGAAAATATGTTTTATAAATCGAAATTTTGGTTTGATTTCAAATAAAAGCCTGGGGCTTTGGTTATTAAAATAAAATTTTGAGCTTAAATTCAGAGTTTAAAATATGGAAAAAAATATATATGATGATGATGTTATGTTGGATATTGCAGGATTAGATATGACGATAGTGTGGAGTTGTGACCATTAGATGGTCAGGTCATGTTGAGTTGGGAATTGTGTTGCTGAGAGCAGCCGGGTTTGAGAAACCCTAGTGTGTGATGTATGGTTTAGAAATGTGAGTCAGCTAGTGGTTTGGCTTTGGCAACTTTTCGGAGTCGAGACCGTTGGATCGGTTAGATTGGATGTTGTGTTGTCCTCTATAGCTGAGGTCGTGGATAACCTAGTGGACGACTCTAGTTAAGCCTAGTTGAGACTAATTGAGAATACATAAATTGATTGGTCAGACACTAAGTGAAATGATGGGATCTGATCCACAAGTGCGCTTGGATACGGAGTCTTGATAGCGATGTATGTTGGTTGTGTCTGCACAAGGTTGTGGCAGACAGGGTTGTCGAGAATTGGGTTACATTCAGGGATGTTCCCCATTCCTTTCTTGTACGCTATGTCAAAGTTGGTGAGTTGAGGGAGGCAGAGTTCCTCCAACCTGAGCAGAGAATATGGGTTCTAGCTCGGTATGAGCTGAGATTTAGTTAGGTTTGATTAGCACGCTATGTACTAGTGATTGTGATGACGATGGGAGACGATGAACTATGAGCAGAGGATGTGACTCAGTTGTGATGTACTTGTGTTCGGTGTTGATCCGACGATGAGGATTCGTCGACTAGTGTTGATTCTTGGGAATTGTGTCGAGATGACAGGTATGAGAGAGATGAACTAGATGGAATCCAGCAGTGGATGAGATATGTTGGGTTGAGTCCCAACCGTGATTGAGATAACTGACGTGATTGAAATGACTAAGTGGTGATTGGATGAAATAGTATAAGCCGATAGGCGAGTTGAGGTACTAAGTTAGCTTGGTACGGACACGTGGATGACGTTTGAGTGAGTTAGGGACTTGGAAGCATACCTGAGTTGGTTCTAGTATGGTTGGAACTTCGGAATCAAGAGAAGTTGTGATTGAGATAGTGAGATGAGTACTTGATCTCCGCATTGGTGATGGATAATCCGGGGTCATTGAGGGTGACGTCTCATTTCCTGCTCTTTATCAGATGGTGCTTAGTGGCACCATATGGGGTTACTGTAGTGGATTTGTGGTTGCATTCACGTAGGATGGATTTTAATGTCATCATTTTGGATCATCCTTGATTTTCCCTAGGTGGGATGACAAGAATCAATATGAGGTAATTGTAGAGAACCCATAGTCTAGACGTGTTTCGTCTTTGACTGAGTGATTAGATGTGGAGATTTGACGAGAGCGGTGTGATAGTATAAGGATTCAAAGAGGGTGTAAGACCCTATAACCTGAAATCTGGTAGTTAGCTGAGAGAGAGCATGTGTCGATCCTAGGTGGATCAGGATCGTGATGTTGACGATCGAGTGATGTTGTGGATCAGGATCGCATGGATCGTGATGCCGTGCCATGTTGGCAAATTTCGCCTTACTGATTATGCTAAGCTATGAGGAGAGGAGAATCGTATTGTGAGACAGTTGAAGAATCTTGGAATTTTTGGTGAGATGACAAGACAGAGGTTGGATATGTGGATGAGTATGGATCTTGGATTTACTCATTCAGACCGAAGGTGTTAGTGTCTGTCGGGCGGAGGCTATTGTAACGGAGGTTTATTGTAGGGATTGACTTCCTTTCGAAGTTGATCTAGTATGATATAGTAATCGAATGAGCAGGTATCTGGCAGGATCGAAGTTGGTATGTCTCGATGAACGTAGGTGAGATTGGATACTCATTGGGCATGAAATGAGTACGCCTTGGTGGATATGATTCAGATTGGTACTTATTGGACGACATGATTGGGAGTAGATATTTAGATACTGGTCAGGTGACTAGGAGACTTGGAATTGACACAGAATTGGAGTGTATAGTCTGTCTCATAAGGGATTGGACACATAGACTCCAGAATTGAAGCTTGATTGGCTACAAGCTATGTAGTAGACAGGTTTGTGGATGTTTGTACGTATTGGGTACGTTGTACGGAAATCATTCTTAAACGGGCCTGAATGGTGCCTGGTGACGGTATATGGGATGTACTAGTGGCACGTTGATGAATGTGTTAGTAGTCAGCTTAGTTCTGATATCATTAGATTGGTTGAGAACGTGGACTGGACATTGGATACTGTGCGTGGGACCATTGTGATTTTGATAGGTTCAGTGATTGTACGAACAGGTGCTCAGGGTGGTGGTTGGCTAGTGGAACTCTAGAGTTGAGATATGTATCACTGTTGGGTAGGTATTCGATGGGGTCCAGTTGCACACTGGTTGAGTGAGATGTTGCCTTACGTATACTCAAATCAAGTGAGTTGGTAGTTAGTGTAACTACGGATTGCTTTAGGAGGAGCAACTGCTCTGTGACGCTCACTAGCGTCAGCGTGGATCGCGGAGGGAGTTGACTGATGTGAGCACCGAGACCGATAAATGCTGTAAGTTGGATCTTGACTTGCGAGGTGAGATCTTGTCGTTGCTCTTATGTTACATTGAGGGAGATTTGGTACGAGGTACCTTAGTACGACTCTAGACTAAGTCAGGGTTATGTTGGTGACTCGAATGGTGATCATGGAGCCGTGAGTGCCAGCTGAGTGTGACGTTATGAAAACCTTGAGAATGAATTGAGGTTTGGTGACTCCCAGTGGGAGCAGATGTCAATGTGGATTGATGACTGAGAAGAACCATCATGCTGAAGAGCTGGAAGATGTCAATTTTGACTAGCGACTGTCAAAGTGGTAATAGGTTGGGAAGTGTCGGTGTAATAGCAGAATTGTCAGGTGGTGTCAATACGGGGACCACACCTTCTAAGTCGTTAATTTGTGGTTAATTCGTGATCAAGTGCTTATTTCCGAGTGGGGAAACTGTGGTCAATTTCGTTATCATGCATTACTTCCGAGGAACCAATATGTGGTCAATTTGTGGACTTATACTTACACCTCGGTTTTAAGTGGCTATGGCTGTGACATTAGGTACCAGGTGGTACTGTAGTCGATGATCAGGTGTGTACACGTGAGTACGTAGAATAAATGTGAGTCAGGATTGGATTTCCACAATTTTGCTGTGGAAATGGGATTAATTTAAATTTCGAGGACAAAATTTGTTTAAGGGGGAAGGTTGTAACGACCCGTCCTGAATATCGAAAATAAATATTAATTAATTATGGATTAACGTGGCTAATCAGGGATTAGTCGAAAGAATTCAGACGTACGGTGTAAAATGACCGTTTTACCACTGGAATTGGGCAAAATGTTGACTTTTGACTCGGAGAGTCAAACGTACGAGGACCGATGATCGTGACGGAGATCGGGACGTCACGAGTTCGTAGACACGCGACACGTCAAAATCGAACATCGAACGGGGAAATTATGGTCACAGGATCAAAATTGGTTTAATTAACGTCTCGCAATTCGAATTTAAAAATCCTAAAATCTGATTGGTTAATTAATTAATGTGGGGCCCTTGGATGAGTGACAAATGTCACTCATCCCATTGGTCATTTCCCCTAAAAGATGGGTCTATGCTTTTATTGGGTGGTTTTTATTATTTTATATTTTTAATTCACTCATCTCTCTCTTCCCTTCGTGTGCATCATTCTTTCATTTTCTTCCTAACTCAAACACACAACCAAACATACAAACACTCACCACCCCACTACTCTATCCCCTTATGTGTTCATCTGTGGGATTGTGAGATTGGGAATGGACGGTGAGGCTGATGGACGGCCTGAGCCACGACGGGGATCAAGGCGGCACGGTAAGAAAAACTGAAAATCGTGAACCCATCCTACACAAAACCCCATAAACCTCGTCTAATGTTGGTGGCCCGTGAAAAAAATTGAAAGGGAAGGTGAGACGATCACGACGGTGACCACGGCGGAGATCACAGTCTGATTTCACGTTTTTAAAGTCATAGATCAATTAAGCACAATGGCACGAGTCTGTATGAAGAAATCCCATTGATTTTGGTTGAGAATCGAAGGAATGGGGACTGGGTCGGGTCACGGGTACTGTGCGACCCAGTTGGAGGATGCGTCGAAGGATAGGATGACCTAATGACATCAGCGATGACATCATCATGTCAGGTCCGACATTGTTAGACTGACATGTCAGACAAGGACCAATAGGAACTCGACACGTGGCATTGTCAGAGTTGTTAGTGCTGATGTCAGCGTTGACTTTTAGGTTGACCAGGTTTGTGAGGGCGCGTGAGCTCGAATTTTGAGGTGGACCCATTTTCATTCTAAACATTTTAATGATCCGAATCCAATAGTGGTGGTTTCGGGTCAATCGGAGATTGTTAGGTTAGTCAAATCGAGGTTTTTCACCTCAGGAAACGTGCCTGGGACAGATTCACTTTTTCGGGAGTTTTGGGGGTTTATCCTATAGACTTATATAGTTTATTAGTGACCTTTGGGTGTGATTTGGACAGGTCTGGATGTTCCATTGATGGTGATTTAGCCCCGGAAGGCTTATAGCATGCATATCGAGGCGGTAGTTAGGACGGTCTGTGAGTGGACATTGATTTCTAAAGACGATGCATGCATAATTGTTTTATATGTTTTATATATATGCGATTTCTATGATTATCATTGTGGTATTTATGATTTGCGTATTTGCACGTATTTCGAGTTTTCTGGCTTTATACAGTATTTTTCTACGTGATTGTAATTTTAATAATGGTTCAATGGTATGACTTCGGATTTGGAAATATGGAACCGGCATGAGACCCATTTGATTTACAACTATCGGAATTGATGTCCATTTGATTTAATGAGGCATCGGCTAGAGGCCCAGGTTGTTTATGAAACGGAATTTCGGGCTGAATCCATTGAATTTGGAAATTGGGTTTGTGGAAATAGTTTATGAAAGTTATACTTCGGGCACGAGACCTATTTGTGGATTTACAATGGTTTTATGGAAATCCCGGGCATAGCCCTTTGAATGATTTGAGATGATTTATGAAATGTTTTTCATATACCATCCTTATGTGTGGATTCTCTTCTCCAGACGTCTAGAAGTATCCTGGAGTAATCATGGCATATTAAGGGGCTGCCCCAAGGCTGAGCTCAGGATCAAAAGTACATTTATAGATAATTCCCCCAGGGAAGGTCATTGATATGTGAGTCATTGACCTGGGTGGACCCTGGGGAGACTCGAGATTGAGACCCCGAGGAGCACGCATGGCTTGGAAATCGTGACAATGGTATTGATTACGCATCAGGGATGGCAAGGATTGGTTAAACTGTATATCGATAAAATGGTTATTCGATATTGATGGTTTCGGGCTGAGTCCCCACATGATTGGTTTTGGGCTGAGTTCCCACATATTTTGGTTTATGATGCTGGGCTAAGGCCCTAATGAGTTATTTAAGTAAATGATTTGATTACTGGTTTTCGAATGCATGCATGCTTTTTAGTGAAGGGCATAAACGTCTTTTTGTGAAATGTGTTTTTATTAAACTATTGATTTTTCATCCACTCACAGCTTTTAATAGTTTTTAATGCCCTTCAGGTTGATCGCGGATGTGGGCTGTAGCAGAAACCGAGACATCACACTCCTCCACTGATCATGGCGCACTCTATAAGCCCCGAACGTGCTGTGGTTTTGAGTTATCCCCTATCTGAAAATTCGTGTTAGACGGGAGCATGGCACATCCTGCGTTAATCTCGGGGGGATTGGGATGGGTCGTTCTAGATGATGTTGAGCATATAATTATGATAATGACATAACAATGATGATGAAATGATGCCATGAAAATGGTATAATGGTATGAGCACATGATGACATGATATTATGATATACTAAATATATGTGATGATGATGATATGATGACATGATGATAATGATGATGGTAATATATTTGATAACTTGATGTTATGAGTTGTATAACTGAGCTGATTGTGGGTAGTCTCAGATGTTGGGGCTAGGGCCCCTTTATTGAGACTGGTGAGATGTGGACAACCACTCATACGTTGAGTTAAGCTCCGGTTCCTGAGTGGATAGTTGTTGGTTGGTCTTGAATGTCGAGTGGGGGTAAGGCCACCTGAAGAACCAAGAACACTTCCAGCAACTAAGAGGAAGCTAACCAGTCCTCCCAAAATGAACAAGAAGAAGGAGAAGGATCGAAAGAAAGATACTCACCCCGGCATTATCTTAGAAATTTCTTCTATAGTTAGGAGAAAACTCGTATTCGGGAACTTCCACCAAAAAGACTTAGAGAGCGAGCAAACTAAGTTTGCGGAAGACCCGATTGAAGAATCACCTAAGGATGACAACCAGCTAAGCCATGGTTAGGATGTGACCAAGGAAGAAATAAAGGAACTCGAAAAATGCCTGCTGGATGTCTTGGAAGTAACTGTCTTGTTTGACAAGGAACAAGTACCTTAAGTTGAGGTCGACGTAGTGGTAGTCCTACTAGAGCACCTATCAGTCGTGTATCACCAAGTCAACCAGATGATCAGTGATGTATCTATTTAAAAGCCTTTCTAAGAAACGATTCAAATCTCAATAGATTCGAATCCCGAGGTAATCCCGAAGGCCATTCCTTGTCAGGAAAAGTCACTGTTTGCTATCCCGACTAGGGGAATGACAGTTCATTTGTGGCCTATCTTCATTACAGCTCATCTTGAAGGTATCATGATCGACAAGATGATGATAGATGAAGGAGCTTCCATCAACATCCTACCCATTAAAATGTTGAAAAATTACATATGACACTACAAGACTGTTTGCCGACTTCAACTATAATGTCTAACTTTAATGGAACCATCACTAAAACTCATGGGGTTCTATCCTTGGAGATCATAGTGAGATCCAAAAATTTGATGTTGGCATACTTTATGGTCGACAACATTACAGCCTACAACATTTTACTTGGAAGATATTGGATTCACAAGAACATGTGTGTCCCTTCCACCCTACACCAAGAAACCGCCATATGGAATCCTTATGACACCACCAGCGAGGGAGGGTATTGGAAAACTATCTAAACAGATGCGAGGCCATTCATCATTAACCATAAGGTAGCTAAAGCTAGTTTCTACAATCTCGAAATGGGTAGCATCAATATAACTAAAAAGATGAGAACGACTGACCTAATAGGGTGACAACTCATAAATGGTTGGAGCACGAGTTCCTATCCCAAGAAGAGTGGAACGTACCCTCCTTAGAGTGGGGATCTCATAATGGATAGTGAACTCAGGAAGGAAGCAGACCGGGAGGAAGCAATCTAGTCCATAAAAGAAAAGATTACATGTATAGGGGTGAGAAAAGGAATGTTTATGATGCATCTCACGAGGTGTCTTACAGTAAAGGTCATCATGAGTTTACCAAAGAACGGGAAATGGAAAGTTCAGCAACCCATATGACAGAGTTTACATATGACAATGGAGACGAGGTCGAAGATGATGATATTTTACCAGAGGTCATAAAATTTTGGTTTTCAAAAGTGGATAAATCGTCACCTGAGACCTAAGACCCCTTAGAGAAGATCAATCTGGGAACAGAGGATGACCCTCGACCGACCTATATCAGTGAAATACTGGAAGAAACAATGAAAGTAGAAAATGATTGTGCTTCTCAATGAATTTTGAGACTATTTTGCTTAGTGCTACATGGAGATGCTGGGACTTGACAGAAAGCTTGTTGAACACCAGCTACCTATTAAGGAAGGGTATAGACCAGTTTGCCAACCTAGGAGGAGGATGTCGTTCAAAGTCAGGGAGGAAATTGGAAAACTGCGCAAAGTAGGATTCATACAAACAACCAAGTATGCAAAATGGGTATTCAACATAGTGCCAGTAATCAAAGTGAAAACTAAGGTCAGAATATGTGTCGATTACCGTAACTTGAAAGAAGGAATTCCAAAGGATGAATATATGATGCCCATGTCAGACATGTTAATAGATGGTGCATCGTAGAACCAGTTCCTATCCTATATAGATGGTAACGCAAGATATAACCAGATCTTCCTAACATAGAAAAACATTCACAAAATCGCATTTAGGTTCCCTAGACACTTGGGGTCATTCAAATACATCGTTATGCCTTTCAATTTGAAGAATGCAGAGGCTACTTATCAACGGGCAATGAATGCCATTTTTCATGAAATGATCTGGAAGAATATGGAGGTTAACATTCATGATGTCGTGGTGAAGTCCCAAGGCAAGGAATAACACATCAACGATCTCCAACAAATCTTTTTGAAGATGAGACATCATAGGCTGAAGATGAACCCCTAAAAATGTGTGTTCGGAGTCTAAGCATGAAGCTTCTTAGGTTTCTTGGTCCAACAAAGAGAAATAGAGGTGAATAAGAACAAAGCCAAAGCAATCATGGATTCTCCTCCACCCAAAAACAAAAAACAACTTCAAAACCTGCTCGGGAAGGTCAACTTCCTCAGAAGATTCATAGCCAACCTATCAGGGAAAATTTAGGTGTTTTTCGTACTGTGAAGAGCAAGGACACATAAGTGTTTAGGTAGGAGGAAAAGCATCAAATCGTCTTTGAAAAACTCAAAGAATATCTATCAAAACCTCCAGTTATGATGCCATCCAAGGCAGGGAGGCCCTTGAAGTTATATATATCAGCGTCATAAAGCACCATCAGGAGGTTGCTAGCTCAAGATAATGAGAAAGAAAAGGAGCATGAAATATACTATTTGAGTAGGAAATTGACATAGGTCTAGGAAAGGTACATGGTGGTGGAGAAATTATGCCTAGCGTTATACTTCATAGCCATCAAGTTGAGACATTATATGTTACCTTTCACCATCCGGATCATTGCCCAGACAGATTTGCTAAAATATATGTTATCACAACCTATCTTGAGAGGGAAGAGAGGAAAATGAACCTTGGCCTTATCCAAGTTCAACTTCCAATATGTACAGTAGAAGGCAGTGAAAGGCTAAGCCATTGCTAAGTTCTTAGTAGAATATACGAGTGTTGACATTGGAAGAGAGGTAATTCCACGAGTCAGCATGTTAAACATTTTACCTTGGAAATTGTACTTCAATGGGTCTAAGACTAAAGATTCAACTGGAGTGGTGATATGCTTAATCGATCCATAAGGGGTCTCCCACTAGTTTTTGTTTAAACTGGATTGGGAAAATATAGCCAACAAACAAGCAGAGTATGAGGTGTTGATCGTTGGAATAGAGATACTAATTGAAATGGGAGGGCGACAGGTCAAGATTTACTGGTATTCAAAGTTGTTAGTCAATCAGATAACAGGAACCTTCACATGTTGGAATCTATGAATAGTTAACTACTACACTGTTGTGACATCATTGGCCTCTAAGTTTGTCGACCCAACCATCGAAATACCTCGAGAGGAAAATTTGACGACAACAAAATTGCTCAAGTCGAATCCAGAGCTCCATTTCAAGATGGAAAATTCGAGAAAATAATCAAGGTGGGAAAAAGATCCCTACCTTCCATACGAGAAAGGGACACCAAACTAGAGTCCATGGACATCAAGGTTGAGCCTGACAGTTGGAGAACCCCGTTTAGCAAGCATCTGAAGTACCCATCAAGCGAAGACATGAGTTTTAGGAATAAAGCATATCTTTACACCATGTGGGACCTGACCTTGTAAGGAAAAATTATGATGGGACCCTGCCACGATGTATTGGACCTAAGGAAGCAATGGTGGTAATGGGAGAAGTGCACGAGGGAGTGTGTCAGGACCCGTCCCAAATATCACCTCGATACTCGGGACGAACCCTGCTCTCGTCTGACAATCACATTTAAAGTACCAAAACAACCTCAACACAACCATAAGCATAACTATCAGACAAGGGAGAAATATAATACAACCGTAATTTAGAGCATAGTTTATACAAAACAGGCACAAATCCTACTAGGCTAATCTCGCAACGGAAGATTGTCGTAAGCTCTATGCCTCGGTTCCTGCCTCAACGTTCACCCCAACGCTATCACCATGACCTGGAGGGTAAGTTAAAACCAAAAAGTGTGAGTGGACTAAAGAAATAAAAGGTTAAAACACGATTAAGCATAAAACAGTTTAAAGAAAACAATAAGGTTTTTCCCTCCGTTTTAAAATATGCATGCCTAACTAAGTAGCAGAAAACCACGATATAAAACAGTATGATAAATATGCTAAGATCATATCATGAAACCAGGTCTGGAAATATCAAAATCCGATCAAACCTGCTGGGTCTATCTGAGTCTTTAAACTCAACCAGGACTCAAATGTAATCCGAGTCTTTAAACTCCCAAGTCTTTAAACTCAATAGACCTACGGGGGTAATATCATGAATATCCGAGTCTTTAAACTCCCGAGTCTTTAAACTCAATAGACCTACGGGGGTAATATCATGAATATCCGAGTCTTTAAACTCCCGAGTCTTTAAACTCAATCCGGGCCCGTCCCCCGTCAATCAGAATCCGGGTCTTTAAACCCAATATCCAGATCCAGCAAATCCAATCCAAAACCAATTTAATATTAATTCTAAATCCATATCCAAACCTGAATCCGAAATCCCCGGTTCGAAGCCCTTTCGACGTTCAGAACCGTCATTCCGAACCCAAATCCGGAAATCCACGAAATCCAGTTTAAACCAAAACCTGGTTTACCAAAATCAGGTCTCAGAATTCATTTATAACCATCAGAACACAATTAGAAATTGAAATCTCAAAGTATAGCATCAAAATCAGAAATCCAGCTTTTTCTCGAAAAACGTGCAAAAACCCGAAAATGTCTCGAAAAACGTGCAAGCATAGAAATCACATATAATCATCATAAACAAGCATTTAAAACATACTTTAAGCCAAAAACATAATTAAAACTAGCTAGGCATGCTCATGAGAAAAGAAAGAGTCCACTCACGAATCTGAAAGTGTCAATCGCGCTCCGAGCGCTCCTCGACCGTCTCAGGCATCTCCCGTCCTATCAATAAGCTTCAAATAGGGTCAAAAATACGTCAAATATACTAACCCTAATTTCCCCAATTTTTCGGGAATTTATTCGTAAATTAAACTTAGACCCTAAACTGTCTGGATTCCCGAACTATTTCGTAACCTCGTCCGATTAACCCGAAAATTACACCAATAGATTCCTTATGACATTTAGAACCAGAACCATGTCGGAAAATTGTTCAGAATCATCCCCACGCGCCCCCACACGCTGCCCAAAGTGGCTGCGCGTGGGCCTCACGCGCCTGCTACAGTGCATCTTCAACCTCGAGTCACCCGGTTCAACTGTGTTGAACCGGCGTGACCGGTTCTCCTCCGTTCCTTCACCAATTCCGTCCAATCCAATCCCATAAGCTTCGTCCAGTCCCCTGCACCAAACCCAGTCCTAAAATCCAGAAATCACGGCCTAAAACCCATCGTCTTCATTCCTGAAACAAATGGCCCGTTTGCCCTGTTTTGGTTGCCGTCCACCCAGGTCCTCCCCCGTCACGGCACCACACTCAAACGACTCCTGGGACCTTCAGGAGTCTCACCCAACTCACAGTATCCCTCGACTCTATCCCAAAGTCCACGATTATTGAAAACAAGAAAATGGGAAAACAGGGGATTCGATGCTTACCTTCGAGTCGTCCACCACCGTCTGCACCGCCGTGTACCACGGTGTCCAGTGAGTCCCCTGCCGTCGCCCTAGCCTCTTATTATCTTGGTTTGCACCACAACACGGCAAAACCACCACCACAGTCCCACAGCTCCTCTGTTTTCTCAGAACCTCAGCCTCACCACCGCCGTGTCTCCGTGCACGATCTCACTTCCAAAACTCGATCACCAGCTCCCTCTCTTCTCTCTGTCACTCTCAAAATTCACAGAACCCTCACCCACGCACAGAATCGATCACCGTCTCTCAATTCTTCACTCTCTGTTTCTCTATGTCGAAGCCCAAATGCACGGTTCAAATTTGAACGATTTGTGGCCGTGTGTATAATTAACACCCTAGAACCCTCTAGTGTTAGTCCACGTGTCCACATTCCCTTGGACCTCAGTGCAAAATATCCAAGCCCACTCAGCCATTTGGGTTTATTTGATTGGCCCTAAAGACAAAAAGACCAAATTGCCCCTAAGTGTACAAATTACCATTTTACCCTCGAACTATCCAGACCCGTAACTATTTCGTCTGATGTCCGATGACAGCGTGCCGCCTGTCGTTGTATTCAGGACGTCGAGACCTATCCAACGGTCCTCAGTCTACGTGAAAATCACAAGTCCACTAAAAAGTCAACATTTTCCTCAAATAGTCAAAATTACGGTAAAGCCCTCAATCTTCCGAATGCCATAACTTTTTCTCTGATTGTCCAAATCGGACCTGCCACCTGTATACAGACTCGTGACGTCCTAAACTATGTCACGGTCAATGGTCAACACTCATCCAACCTGTAAATCAAAAAGTCAACTTTTGACACACTATTTACAAGGGCAAAATCGTCCTTTTATACAAATCTTTTAAAAAATTACATTTATACCCTTCCCGAAGGTACGGGTTGTTACAGAGTGTGTGGGGCACATAAGGTAGGACAAAAAATAAAGTGGCTTATACGGCGACTCATCTATTTTTGGCCAGACATCCAATTGGATTGATATGCGTATGCTAGGGGCTGTGTTGCATGTCAGAGATACGCTCCATTACAAAATGCCCTTGCATTACCTCTTAACCCGGTAGTCAAGCCATGGCCATTCCGGGAGTGGGCGATCGACTTCATCGAAAAGATATTCCCAAAGTCTCCAAAAAAACATAGCTATATCGTAGTGGCCACAAATTACTTCACCAAATGGGTGAAGGCCAATGCTCTCAAACAATTAACCACTCTCGAGTTGGTGAAGTTCTTGAAGGAAAACATCTTAAGCAGGTTCAGATGACCCAAGACCATCGTCACTAACCACGGGACATCATTCCTGTCACGGGAGCTGCAAGAGTTTGAGGCTCAATTTTCGATTAAGTTTGTCCAATCCAATCCTTAATATCCTCAAGCCAATAGCCATGCAGGGGCTAGCAAAAAAATTATTCTCATTATACTAAAGAATATGTTTAGCAATTATCCTACGGATTGGCACCATCCGTTGATCTATACGCTATGGTCATACCGAACATCAAGGAGTGGGGAAATCGAAACATCCCCTGCTGACCTCGTTTCTAGTTTGGATTTGATGCCTCTAGTTGAAATGAACATTAACTCACTACGACCACGACACAAATATAGTTTGGACACTGAGGAATACACCCAAGCCATATGTTATGAGTTAGAGGAGTTGGATTAAAAAAAAAATAGATGCTTTAAACAAGATCATGCTCAACAAGGCGGAAACTGCAAGAGCTTACAACCAGAGAGTGAAAGATAAATCTTTCCAAGAGGATGATCACGTGTGCAAAACGGTATTTCTGTTAGGGACTAATGTTCTTTGAAGAGGACAATGAAGCCCAACCTGAGAAGGACCACTTATTGTTCACAAGGTGAACGAAAAAGGATCCTACTATTTCAGAGACAGCGAGGGCATGGTGGACAAAAATCCCACCAACGCCATTCATATGAAGAAGTTTTACCTTAGGCTTTGAGATTCTAAAAGCAGGGTGATCGGTTGAAACATCACAAAGAGGTATGTCTACTTCCAAAAGCATAATGCATTTCAAAGGAAATTTACGAACATCTGGAAAAAGCCCACCCTAAGAGATTATGTTACAATGGCCACCTAAAAGGCCATCAAAAGAAGAAGGATGGAGCTCTAATCAAACCATCTAACAAGAAGATGATGAACCCATGGTCACATTAAAATGAGACCTCTTCGCCATCTCTATAACCATCTTTTCCTCAAACCATCCATCGGGATGAGGACGACCAGTAGCGTGGGCTATGTACCCATCATCATAGCCATTCTTGAAAGCAACTTGCAATACGGTCTATATGTGACAGTCCCAGACCTTAATCATCTCCAAAAATTCAGAGATATGGGTCTTAACAGTATGTTCCCCTTAAGCTTGTTGACGTTTTAGGCACCGCTTAAGGTAATATCCTTCAAGAGACTAAACTTGTTGTTGGAAGGACAGTAGGGAAACAGTAGAGAAGTGAATATTGTTTTTCCTATTTAGTTAGTGAGCATGCACCAAGTCCGCAAGTGTCGGATTTCTATCGACTGGGCTTCCACTAGGCGACGAAGGTTAACGGTTTGGTTCTCAAAGAAAAGCAAAAGGTTTTCTGCAGCATTGGGAGCTGGGGAGCTTGGTTGCACGTCCGCGGGACTATTAGTAGTAGCCATGTTCAAAGTTTGAAAATGAGAACGTTGAGTTATTCATGAGGAATGGTGTGGATTTTACAAGCCAACTAGTGTAGCTTACGTTAGCCCTTAATTATTGCTACATGCAAAATCGAATTGTCTTAAGAGGATACATAGGCTTTGTTAAATAGTGAAAACATCGGGGGTTAGGACCTAGCCTACGAAGAGAAGCGATTAAAAGATAAAAATTATTATTTTAAGCAAGGGATAAGATTACATCAAAAAATTAATGCTTCAGAATCTATAAAGAAGAAACTGCTAGATCTAGACCATTTGATAGAGCTTCTTGGCATCATGGTCAACAAAACCCTGATGAAACCCATCACGGTAAGCGACCGCCCTCATCTGTTGACCAAGGGCATCACGAAAGACAACTTCGGCCCTAAGTTGTTCTCCCTCATCCTTCATGGCGGCAACCTCTCCTTCCAACTACAATAAAGCATCTTTGGCCATACTAACCTTTTCATAGAGAGAGATGATCTTGAGTTCAATCGAGAATCGTTTTTCATGGTGAATAGTCAGTTCTACTTTTACCGAAGAATGAAAAGCATGGATTTCCCTGCAGATGCTCCTGAGAAAAGACATGGAGACGCATAATAAGTCTGTGGTAATGAGAAAATGTAACGTTGCTCGGATCATGCTCGGGAGAGACATTTTATGATGGAAGAAGTTTGTATGCAAAGAGGAAATTTTCTAAGCATTTGTGTACAATATAATATGGCGGTTGGAAATATAGACGAAAAGGTAAAGACACTTGCCAAATATGGTAATTTCATTAGATGGCGGGCATTTTTACAAAAAAAAAAAGGAAATTTATAAAAAAAACAAGATTGGGCCACTCGGAGAAAGCCATTTGTGAATTCTTAGGGCACAACCTCGTCTCTATCAAGGGCGACCATTTTCTCCTATTTCTGGAGACCATCAATTCTTTTTTGGAGCTCTCTCTTCCTCCTACGTAGACATCCCATCGCAGCAGCATCCTCGTGGCTACGGTCGATAATATTAACACAACACTAGACATAAGCATCCCCGACAGTCTTCAGCCTACAATTCAACGCCCTCCGAGCACGGACCACATCAACATGTTCCTTCATAGAGGTGATTGGGCCCTGGACCTCAGAGATAGTATCAAACTCATCAGATAACAATCTGGAAATATGAGACATTTTCTTTTTGAACCATCGTGATCCTATCGATGAGGAAGTAGGAAAAATGGGTGATCACGGATGGAATTTATAGCCAGAATATTTGGTTGGGAGTTAATCTCAAGATACGTGAGGAGAAATAAGGATTAAAGGCGGAATTATAATAGTCGCGACTTCTGGGTATCTCGAGGGTGGTTTCAATGTTGCAAAGCCGAGCTGCCAAAATCAAAACAATCGGCCCTTAACAAAACAAAAAAGAGCGAGAAGGCTCACGAATTCAACAAAACCCAATGTTACAAATCTAACAGCCTACCAAGCATGGATTGGAAGCCCACCTCTTGTATTCTACTATTAAAGTATAGGGCCGCCTATTCAATGGAGGCATCATGGGCTTGTTTCTCCCCTCCTTGAAAATTTTTCCAGGTAAATTCCCTCAGACACTTGGTAGATTCATATTGTTGCCTAAGTCATGCACAAGTAGCTTCAGCCTCAGCAAGTTAGGCACGAAGGCCCTCCACTTCATGAAGCACGTCATGATACATGTCTCCCATACAAACAAATTCATCTTGAGCAATGAGGTAACTCTGAAAAGATCACCTAATTTGATCTGGGTGGGTATATCTGTCGGAGGGGGACGCTGATCCGAGTGAGCTGAGAAGAGAAATCTCCGGAAGTTTTCAAGGAGCCGCATGATTAAAAGAGAAGTAGACAAGGCTGTAGGGGTGGACCGAGAAAAGATTTCCACTGCTCAAATCAATTCTCCTACATCGATGTAATCATCTCTAGCCAAAAAGGATCTAATCAAGTCCTTGGCAGCATCAAGCTCAGATAACCCTGGACCTGATGATTGTACAATATGAGAGGCAAGTGAAGCAAGGAAGGCCACATCGAAATCTAGAAGCTCGAGTTCGGCGGAGAAACCAACCTGCAAAGTAGAGAAATTGGTTCAGAACATCAAAACAGGGTTGTTCCATGAGATCGGAAATTCAAAGGCAGAAATTTACCGAAGGCATATTTGGAACAACACTGTGCCGAAAAGGAATTATCAGCGAGGACCGCTAATAACCATCCCCCGTTTAAAATGTCTACACAAATAAACGGATTAGAAGATATGAGTTAACAAGTAAGGGAGCAGATGTACCAAAAGAAGTAATACCTGGTTATTTTTCGACTTCCTACATTCAACTAAAACGGAAACAGTCGGATCAAAGCTTATGGCACGCTCCAGCATCAAGAATTGACGTGTCCATTCCTCCCTAGAGGTGAAGCTGAATTTTTCCTTAAAGTAGGATGCCCACCACAACTCAAAAGCAGTGGTACACGCATAGAATGCTTCCATAGAAATAGGGAAGGTCACAGGAAAATTGCACAGGAAGTTCCGAGTAGCAATTACCAACTTTAGGTTAGAAGTCCCCAAACAGAATGACATTCCAGCATTCACACCTCACACGTACGATGTAGGGATGGCCTGATAGAAATCAAGTGGGCGAGTACAATAATTAGGCTGATATACTACGAAACTAGGGGACGACCTATTAGTCTTGCCACCACCTTTTAGAAGATCTCGAGTAAGGATGCAACTCATGAAATCTCGATCTTGGATCCTCTTGTAGACAAGATCTGCTGGCAAATAGAGAAAACCTTCTTCTCATAACCACAAAAATTTCTTGACCACACTAGCCTCCCAATGATCTCGAGCGTGAGGAAATAGCTTGCAAAAGAAGGACGGTAATTTTCAGTGGAGAAAGAGAATGGAGGTAGGGGCATCATCAGCTGAGCTAGGACCACATCATCAGGATATTCGATAGTACAATTCTGGAATTGGGGGAACACCCAGTTCCGCCACACTTGAACCATCCAAAGGGGACTATTCAAAGGGACTGATTTTGTGGGATGGAAAACTATGGAACACTGAGCTATGTTGGAATGGGATGCGAGCGCTTCAGCCAGTTGAATCCATTCCGGTGTTGAACTTCTATTTGTATTAGGAACACGAACCAGACCAACCACAAGCGGTAGAACTAGATCCTCTCGTAAACAGACCCCAGGTAAGAACCTGAGAGCCTATGATTTTCAAACTCACTTTTAGTCTTGAGCTGCCTATTTCCATCAAACGAGCAGAAGACGGACATGAATTAGGAAAGAAGAACCACTGAGGGAATGTCTAGATGCAACCTCACGATTGGATGGCCATGATCCTCATTCGAGTTGGACAAAAAAGAAAAAGTAAAGCTAGCCATATCCCTTGATGAGGACAACCCAAATAGAACATCCTTATTCAAGAGGGTTGGCATCCTGGGTTCAACTCAAAAATCAAATGTGTTTGTATTGTTGTTTCAGAAACATAGCACCGAGCACATAAGACTATAATAAGGAATAATGAAAAGAGTGGAAAGGCTCGCCAAATGATATATGTCGTTGCTCTAGAGCTCCTTCGGGTACATCTTTTGTATCCTTTGAACCCACTGTTTTTAAGGACGTGAAAGGTTCGGATGGCCCAGAGAAGGGAAGAGATGGTTCCATGCAAGGTCCAAGTTCACCCATGGAAACAACTTCCACTGATATACATGGAGATCTTGGAAGTTTCTTAAGTGACGGTTGAGAGCAATCACCTTTTCCGTAGGAGAGCTCATCTAGTATGGACTAAGAGCTAAACAACGATCTAGAACAATCATAAGACAAGGACCATTGATAACTTCACCATCTTCTTCACGGAACTCCAAAATATCACATGAAGCTTTTGAATGGGGTTCAAAGCCTAGACCATAGACCTAGGGATTCATGACAATGGATAACCAGATGGGCAAGTTGGGAGAATCTTTGTCAGGACCCAACCCTCATCGGTCAGGACCCGACTCATCTAGTATGATATTGTCCGCTTTGGGCCTCCTTGCCCATGCCCTCACGATTTTGTTTTCGGGAGCTCCCGGTGTAACTTCCCAGGGGGTTACCCATCATGGAATTGCACTAGCCTCAACTAGCTTAACCTTGGGGTTCCAACCCCCCCCCCCCCCCCCCCCCCCCCCCCCCCAAAGCCACTTGAGCTCCCAAAAGGCCTCGTGCTAGATAGGTGTCACACCTTTAAGGCACACCAGCAATCCCTTCCCAGACCATTCCCCCCTTGCAGGAATGTGAGATCGTTCACCGTTCCCTTCAGGACATGGGTCTTACAATCCACCCCCTTAGGGCCCAGCGTCCTCGCTAGCACACTTCCCGGTCGGGGTCTGACTCTAATACCTTTCTGTCAGGACCCAACCCTCCTCGGTCAGGACCCGACTCATCTAGCACGGTATTATCCGCTTTAGGCCTCCTTGCCCTTGCCCTCATGGTTTTGTTTTCGGGAGCTCACGTTGCAACTTTCCAGGGGGTCACCCATCATGGAATTGCACCAGCCTCAACTCGCTTAACTTTGGGGTTCCAATCCCCCCTAAAGCCACTTGAGCTCCCAAAACCCTCGTGTCAGATGGGTGTGTGCCTACACCTTTAAGGCACACCAACATTCCCTTCCCAGACAATTCCCCCCTCGCAGGAATGTGGGATCGTTCACTGTTTCCTCCAGGACACGGGTCTTACAATCTTCCTTATCCTTGCACTGAGGGGTAAGCTTGGAAGTCATGATTTTTCTAGAAATGGGAGAAAGTGATGAATTTACGATAAGAAAGACTGAGCTATAGGAGACTACAGTTGGAACCGCCAAAGGCACAGCAAGAACAAAAAGATGGGTCGAAGGACGTGATCGTGTGAATCGTGTGAATTTAAAATTTTTTATAAATAAAAAATCTCAAATTCAGGGGGCAATGTTTACACCTGAAAAATTTCCCTCTGGGCTCAGAACAATGGCTCACGGAAGTTAAAGGCCTAAGACAAACACAAACTCAGCCCAAGTAGCTTTGAGCATGGAGAGGAAGAAAGTATGGGCAGTGCTAACAGAATGCAAGGGAAATGGGGCATGGAGGAGTATCCCAAAGGAAAAAAGGGCAAAGTGGGACCTACACGGGACCCAATTTAAATACTTTTACATTTCTGTATTCGTACTTTCATTTCCATTTCAATACAAACCAAATTTTCACAAGCAGCAATTGGTACTCGAGATATCATAAGGTTATCAATCAACACACATCTTGAGGAAGGTTATCCACAATCATCACAGTCATCACAACATTTCACACATCACAACATGTCATAAGTCACGAATACTATGAAACACACTTTCATGACCCACATATAACACTTTAAACCGAATATCGAGGAATCACATGTTCCTATCACATATCAAATTAAAAAATTAATTCCATCACTTAAAACCCAGGCCAAAGCCCAAAACATAACTCAAAATTGATTCTCGTAAAATGTGTCATTGAAGTAATTTTTGTAAAAATTGTCCAGAAATCATATGAAAATCGTAAATATCCAAAAAATAACATTATTTCATGCCACAAACCATATTCAATTCAAAACCACACTCAAAATTATTCGAACATAGTATATGGAAAATCTCAAAAAACACGAAATAAAATATTAATTAAATATTCATAAAATCACCAAAATTCATATCCAAAATCCATTCAACCAAATATCATCAAAACACATAGAAATAAATTTAAATCATTTACGTATGCATGCATAAAAGTTTAGAGAAAAGAAAGTCCACTCACACACCTCCGTATCGTCGAATCCCACTAGGCACGCATTTTTCGTAATTTTTCAGGAATCTCAAAACATGTCATAAATCACATCTAGAGGTCGTTAACCATCCCATATATCTTCTATTTTAATCCCATAATTTTTTGGGATTCTTAAACAAATTTAAAATGAACCCTAATCCTCCAAACAACCAAAACTACCTTGACACGGTGTCTAATTGACTCGAAACCTGGGCCAAAATGTTTGTTACATCGGAAACATCAAAAGATATGTTAGAAATATCCCCAAATTCCCTAGAATGCACCTTAATTCATTGCCTGAAGCGGCTCTGCGTGAAGCCCACACGCAGGTACTATTCATCGTCGCTTCCACCCTTTTTCCTGGTTCGCGGGTCGCCCGACACGTTCTAAAACCCGGAATTCTCAACTATTTTTCATTATTTTTTGACTAAATTACTCTACATCATGCTAGGAAAGGATCTCTCAACTCAAAACTCATAAACCCACCTTGAAAGGCGTCCAACAACCTTCAATTCTTCGGCCGTTCACCACCCTCACTGTTGGATTGATCCTAGAGTTCAAAACCATGTTTGAAGGCCTTGTCGAGGTCACAGAGATGTGGGGAAGACGATAGAAAGCTTGTTTCCATGCTTCCATGTCGAAAACTCGGTCGTACAACCTCTAACCTGAAAAATCTTTCACGATTTCACCGTCCCTCACTCTCTCTCAGTCCACAACCAACCTTTCTTCTTCCTTCCTCATGCTTCAGTTTCCTCTCTTCTCTCTTCCACTTCTCCCTTGATACTTCTTCCTTCTCATTTTCTTCCTTTTCTCCCTCAGCTGAATAAAACAAAAATTTACACCTTTCAACATAAATAACTCAAACAACACACACAAACCCACCCAAGTCGGTGGCACCTGCCCCTAAAGGATAAGGACACTTTTCCTTTCCCAATTCAGCCAAAAAAATTATCTCATAAGGTCTATTTACCAAAATACCCTTCTAAGAAAATTACTAAAATGCCCATATGCCATCTAGATCCGGATCGAAATCGTTTGAACTCCGTTTCCGGCATGCCGCCTATTAACGTACTTGGGAGACCGAGACATTTCTAACAATGTTTTCTAAATCACCAATAACCATCCCATCTACAACATCATGTTCTACTCCTCTCTTCCCCCTCGGTTTTAGGACAATAAGGTCAAGTCCCCACTGCGAGAACAACTAGGGGTTGAGAATTGGAGTTAGGTGTTCTACATGTAGGTGCAGAATTGGAGCATACTTCGAACATTATTCATATTTCTATGTAGGAGCAGTTGAATCTGCATGCATGGTTGGCTAGCAATAGCCTTTCTTGAAGGCTTTATGAGAAAGGGACTTGGGTCCTGAATGGTTGTTGCAGATGCCCTCGTGGATCTCTTTGAGGACTACATATCCCCGATCTGAAAGTAGGCACTTGAGTAGAAGGACGTCGAATTTGAGCTTATACAAATTATCATGGACAATTATGTACCATGTGGCTTAGTGTTTGATGCACTTGGCTTCATTCCTATCTTCTAATAGTTCTCCATGTCCAAGGAACTAGGTGATTAGGTTCATCCATGATTGTTTAGTGCTGACGGTATTGATCTACCGTTCTTTTGTGTTGGGGATCTCTAGTAGCTCAACTGGTACGCTGCAACCAATCTTATCGTCGACGGAAGAGGTGAGTCTTACCAGAACTTTGACATGGTTGTTTTTTGAGTATGGGACCTTAATAATCTTGTAGGCTTGGAAACTGCAGAGGTGCATCCTTCCTTTGTCGAGGTAGAAGGTCATAGAAATGTTTTTGGCCATGTAGTCATTGCTCACCTAGCGAACTACAAGCTAAGAATCACTAAAGATCCTGATCTACTTTTTTGTTAAGTCCATCGTGAGGCAAAAATCAGCGAAGAATGCCTCATACTCTGCCTCATTGTTTAGGGCCTTGAAGCTGGAACATAGTACGTATTTAAGCTTTGCGTGATTGGATGTGTTGAGCACGAGCCTTGTCCAGAGCCGATGTGGCATGCCGATCCATCCACATAGAAGGTCCAGCCTTGCCTAGTGGAGAAGAAGTGTTCCCCACTGTGACGATCCAAAAATTCAAAAAAGGTAATTTCAAGAATTCGAAATAGAATTGACATTTTTACCCTTCGGTTAAGTGGTCAAAAGTTAACTTTTGCTCAGGATACTTTTGGACTTTCTGTGAAGACCGTTGCATAGGTCTCGGAGTGTTGAGTTCATAGACAAGAGGCACGTCAAAATCGGAGTTCGGATGGATTTGTTACAGGTTTGTAATGTCTAAGGACATTTTGGTAATTTGTACCTATAAGGGGAAATTTAGTTTCTTTTGTCATTTTGATGACTCATCAGTCTGCCTCTGGATTGGTGACACACGTTACCAACTAGGTTGGATTGGTGGCACATCTGTGTGGTGTCATGTGTGTTCAAACCCATGTGTGTGTGTGTGTGTGTGTGTGTGTGTGTGTGTGTGTGTGTGTGTGTGTGTGTGTGTGTGTGTGTGTGTGTGTGTGTGTGTGTGTGTGTGTGTGTGTGTGTGTGTGTGTGTGTGTGTGTGTGTGTGTGTGTGTGTGTGTGTGTGTGTGTGTGTGTGTGTGTGTGTGTGTGTGTGTGTGTGTGTGTGTGTGTGTGTGTGTGTGTGTGTGTGTGTGTGTGTGTGTGTGTGTGTGTGTGTGTGTGTGTGTGTGTGTGTGTGTGTGTGTGTGTGTGTGTGTGTGTGTGTGTGTGTGTGTGTGTGTGTGTGTGTGTGTGTGTGTGTGTGTATGTGTGTGTGTGTGTGTGTATGTGTGTGTGTGTGTGTGTGTGTGTACGTGCGTGCGTGTGTTGGTTCAAACTAACCAAACCCAAATTGGATTATCAGAAGGAAAGAAGAATACCAGAGAGGACTGAAACCAGAAACCCATAAACCTTGAGAAATTTGAGAATTCAAATTTTAGTTTTGGACCTTAATTACAAGTCCAGAACAGTGCCTGCGTTTATTTCGAATTTTCAAATTGAAATTCGACTAGTTTGAGGTAGGAAAATGATGAATTGAACTTGAAGTCGTGTTTCTGGGTAGCCTAGAATGGTTTTGGGTATATTAGAATCAAGAAATGGTTTGAGAATGGTTGGATTTGAATTTGAGTTGAAACCTGGGTCTGGCAACCCATTTACAGGGAAACGGGTAAAGAAGATGGTGAACAGTACCTAGCACTTGGGCTTCATGCGCAACTGTTCCACGTGGCGCTTGTGGGCACGTGCCAACAAATCTTGAGGTGCGGCCAACATGTCTTTTATTCCTTTTGATGTTACGGATATTTTGGCACTAATTTCGAGTTGATCGGATACCGTTTCAATATAGTTGTATGTGTCTGAAACGTTATGTGTACGATTTTAATATGTACTTGAATCCCGTAAAATGGGGGATTGTATTATGAGGTTATTTGAGGATAATAATGGCTCGTGATAGTGATTTTTGACAAGATTGGTGATTCCTAGCATTTTTGGAGAAGTGTACGGCTCAAAATCGAACTACTAGGATTGTATTATAAACTGTTATGCATGCATAGTTAAACATTTTATATGATTTATTGCACGATTTGAGTTGTAATGATTTGAATGATGATTTGATATGGTTGATGATTTTATGGATTCATTAATTATTTTTGGACACGATTTACGAATTTGTATGAAAATGATATTTTGGGCATATGCCCGGTTTGAAAATGATATTTGGACGTGAAATGTGAGTCAAGGATGATTTTGTAAGAAAGGTTTTGAGTTTAATCCCTGGATAGTTTTCATTATGATTGTGATGAATTCCCAGACGGTCGAAGTAATGGGGTTTCCCAAACGACTGGAGCTCGGGGTAATTGTGTCCCAGGATGTCGAATCCTCTGAGGAACTTAGTAATAGAGAGGCAGTCTGATAGAGTTGTTTCAAGTCGATCCTTAGCTTGGTGAAAGCTTTCGTGAAGAGGACGTTGATCGTGCTTCCGATGTTCACAAGTATCCGACCACCGTCAAAGTTGGCCATTGTCACTCGGATGATCAAGGGATCGTCATACACGAAGTTTATACCTTGTTTTTCGTCCTTTGAAATGGTGATGGGGTTCATCCTACTCTTCCGACCTTCGTTTCCCTACTAAATTCGAGGTTGAAAATCAGATGGTTGGACTGGTTACTCGAATGAAGTTTTTCATCTCTGGATTGGAAGTGTAGGTGGAGGAGATAGTTGGGCCACCGCTAATTATGTTGATCTGAGGGTGATTCTGTACTGGTCGTGTATTCTGCAAGAATTGGTTGATTTTTCCCTCCTTGATAAGGGTTTCCACAATGTCACAAAAATCTATGCACTCATCAATTGTAATGACCCGTCTCGGGAGTCGAGATTTCTTTAAGTTCGTAGAGTTTCCCTTGCGTACACCATGAAGTTCTAGTTGCTAGTTTTGGGCGAAGAGATGACCACCGGGTAGGAGACACAGGTGTGGGATACGAGGTGTGGAATTTCGGGATGAAATTCATTTTAAGGAGGTGGACATTAACCGATGACCGTAACAAGGTGGGCATTGACCGATGACCGTGACGTATTTCGGGACGTCACGAGTCCATAGACAGGTGGCACGCCCGATTCCGACATCCGAGGAGGAAGTTATGATGTTCAGAAGGTTGAGGGCACTTTCGTAATTTGGTTAAAATAGGGGCATTTTTTGACTTTTTGAATGACAAGGTTTCTTCACGAAAATCGAGGACCGTTAGGTAGATCTCGACGTCCTGAGTGCAACGACAGGCGGCACGCCTTTATCGGACAACGGATGGGTGAGATACGGGTCTAGAAAGTATGGGGTAAAATCATAATTTGCATAGTTAGGGGTATTTCGGTCTTTTTGCACCTTGGGAAGCGTGCCAATCTGATAAGGACAAGTGGACAGTGTTCATTGGATATTTTTGGGCTTGGGCCACTAGGTGTGTGACACCTGGCTGTTTTCTTGTGGCTTCTAGCCATTATCCGGTTTAAATTAAACAGGTTGTGTTGGTGTTAATCGTGCAACTTGGAGAAGAACAGAGACTGAGGACAAGGAAGGAGAAATCGATCCAGTTTTGGCGAGTGTGTGAGTGTTGTGAGGCTCCTTTGTGGTTGAGTGAGAGTTTGCAGGTGTGTGTTAGTTTTTGGGATGAACGGAGGTGAGGTTGTGTGTGTGTGTAAGGTGTGCAAAACCCAGGAAAACAGAGAGAAGAAATTGATCGGGTTGTAGGGTGAGTGAATCTTTGAGAGTGTGTGTGTGTGTGTGTGTGTGTGTGATGAGAGGAAAGCTGAGCGTGAAGGGAGAGTTTTGGGAGCTTCAGGAGAGTCGAGTGAGTGAGTGAGGCGAGTGGAAAACCAGAGAAACAGAGAGGGATTTTTGGTGGTGGGGCAACGTACTCGATCAATCGTGGTTGGTGCTGGTGTTTAAAGGATGAAGGAGGACCAGAGGAGTCAAGTAGACCCAGAGGGACACGACGGCGAGCACGGCAGAGGCCAGAACGACGGTGAGTTTTCTTTATCCTCTATTTTTTTTCAGTTTGGTTTCAAACTTAAAGTCGTGGGTTTAGGAGCTTAGTCGAGCTGTTCTAGGGGTTCTAATGAGTCTAGTGAGTTGTCTTTGAGCTCTGGGAAACAAATTTATGGCTGGAAGGACAGCGGGTGGCCGGGAACAGAAACAGGGGTTTTTCTGGGTTTTGTTTGGGAGGTGAGAGTTAGGCCGTGATGTTGTGATTTTAGGTGTGGAATAGGTTTCTAGGAAGAGGACGAAGCTTCTGGGTTTAAAAGGAATGAAAACGGACGAAAAACGGCGAAGAACCGCCCTCGCCGGTCCAGACCGGTCGAAAGGCTGAAGAAGACGATGAACAGTGTTCACTGTTCAGGCGCGTGAAGCCCACGCGCAGCCCCTTTGGGAGGTTCGTGAGGGCGCGTAGGGAAGAATCCGGGGAAATGTCCAACATGGTTTTTGGTCTAATCGTTGTAACGAACCTTTCAGGACAAGTTTCGAGACGATCGGACATTGTCTCGGGTTAGTTTCTAGCGTTCGTAGGTTTAGGGTTCCGTTTAGTTACGTTTAAAATTCCGGGAAAATTAGGGAAATTAGGGTAAGCTAAATTGAAGAGTTTGTGACCCGTTTTGGTGACTCTAAACAGGTCGGGAATTGCCTGAGACGGCCGAGGATCGCTCGGGACGCGATTGACGCGCGCGAAAGTTTTGAGTGGACCGCTTGTTTTCTAACCGAGCATGCATAACTATTTTTACTTATATTGTTTATGTTTCGATTATGCTTTTAACTCTTTCGATATTTGGATTTATGCTTATGATTATATGCTTGCTTTGTGTGTTACACGTTTTTCTATACGAGTTATCGGATTTGCACGTACTTCGAGAATATGATTTCTGTGATGCTTTTGAGTATGGTTTTGGATGAATGATTATGTTTATACGCATTCTATTTTTATTAAGATTTGTGGATTGGATTTGAGGTTGGAAGTGAAATTCGGGAGGAAGTCCCCTTTTAATCAAACGTAGTTTCGGTTTTCGAAGATTTCCGGTTTGGCTTTGGTTTTCGGATTTTGATGAATTTTCTTACGCTTGAAAAATGGTTTTGAGTTTAAAGACTCGGAAAACCCACTGGATCTGGTTTTGAGTTACTTGGTTATGCATGCATGTTTTCCAAACGGAGGGTGTAACCCTGGTTTCTTTATAGAACTGCTTTTATAACTCTTATTTATTTTTAGTCAACTCACATTTTTAATGTTTTTAACACCCTCCAGGTCGTGGTGCGAGCATTGGGGCTACCATTGAGGCAGAAGTCGAGGCATAAAGTCATCCTTTGCGCGCTTAGCTTACAGTAGGGCTTGTTTTCGTTTTCGTACTGTTACTATGCTCTGTAAAATATAACTTTTCTCCCTGGTCTGGCAATGTAAATTGTGGGTTTTAGTCTGCTACTTGTGCTTGTCAGACGGGAACAGGGTTCACCTCGGTTATCTGGGTGATAATCGGGGTGGGTCCTGTCATCAATTGTGTGACCATTGAATTTGTGATATTGTTAATATAAGTTCGAGGGAACTACAAGTCGGCAGCCTTGCGTTGATGCCCGTGGTGTAACACCCCAGACAGTTTATTTAATTTAATTCGGGAATTTAATGTAAAATGACCATTTTACCCATGGTAAAGGGGGAAATATTGATTTTTTATCCGGAACATTATTTTGACCTTGACCAAGGTCCGTTATGTAGATCGGGATGTCACGAGTCCGTAAACAGGCGACACGTCAAAATCGGACGTTCGACGAAAAAGTTATGGGTCAAGGAAACAAATCGACACTATTCATATTTTATGAGGGATTGTGTAGGTGGCATTATTGGATTGGTCAGCTGTGTCAGTGGACCAATTAGATGAGTGACAAGTGTTATTCATCTGACTAGCCCAGGACCCCAAATAATTGGGTTCATGCATATCATCTTCATTCCTTCTTCTCCATTTGAACTGTGTAACTCGAAATCCACAAAACATAAACACAAATCACCCCACCCCATAATACCAGCATCTTCTGTGGTTAGACGCTGAGAAGGATTGAGGGATAGAAAGGAAGGCGGAGAGACGGTGACGAGAGGCTAAGCATGGTGGAGGAGATACGACTAGGTAAACCCGAAACCATTCAAAATGGGTCAGATTTCAACTTGTGTTTAGAGGGTTTGTTGACTAGTTCTGATGGCCCTATCTTCCTAGGTCATGCACGAACCTGTAGTGTTGGATTCAAGGACAGAGGAAGCTAGGTTCGATGGGAAACCGGTTTGGAAAATCGACCAACACTGTTCAACATTAGAAAGTAAAATCTAGATCGATTTTCATGATTTTGAACCAATAGATCCCTTCAAGGAACCAAGATGATCACGTAGGACCAAACGGCTTCGAAAACCGGTTAGAAATGTGTGAGTTAGGGTCGGGCCGAGTCATACCGCGGGTCTCACAGGTTGACCCGACTTGCTGAAGACGATGATGATGTGGCACCTGTCAGGTCTAAAAACTGTCAGACCTGTGAAGCTGACGTTAGTGTTGACTAGCGTTGACTTGGACTTTGACCCGTACGTAGAGGCGCGTGCGTACGTTTTTCGAGGTCAAATTGATCTTACCTAAAAGATTTTGACAATTCAAATCCAATGGCGGTGGTTTCGAGTCGATCAGAGATCGTTTGATAGGTTTTTTAGGGGTTTAAAGCCTTGGGACGCGTTTCCGGTATGGGACTTTGTGAAGGTTTAGAGTAGGAACTTTTATAGCATGTTAGTGACCCTTAGACATGTTTTGGACAAGCTCAGAGATATTGGACTAGCTCGGTGATAAATTAAACGTTAAGGTTTAGAGTGCAGCATGGACCAAGTATGAGTGGGACATTTGTTTTATAACTGAAATGCATGCATAACTGGTTTACATGTCTTATTATATGATTTAAGTTAAATGATTTGATATCATGGTATTTCTAAACTGAAATCATCGGTCATGGACCATTTTACAAATTTGCGTGAAAATGCGGTGTTGGGCTTGAGACTCGTTTGCATACCGTTTAACCGGATTTTGGGGTCAACGAGGATTTAAAGGAAAAAGGTTTTCATTTTGGATTTGAAAATCGATCTGGCATGATCGGGTTTTAAGAAAGAGAGTTCTATAAATGATTCAAACAGTGCTAAACGAACCTAATGCATGTTTCCACATATACCTTCCAGTATGTATTATTGAGTCTCCTCCAAACGTCTAGGATCCTGGAGTAGTCACGGTGCACTGTCTGGGATGAGTGACTCCAAGGAGAGACTCGGGCTCAGGAGTACGGTATGATTGATATCATCCCAGACATGGTAGATCCGAGGCAGGCACCCCAAGTTGATATCACCCAGACGTCGTTGAGTTGTATCCTAGGGAGTACTCGGAGATGAGACCCCAAGTGGCACTCGTAGCCTTTTAGATCGTGATAGGTATTGGCTCTAGACATCATGAATGTCCAAGGATAGGTTATATGGTGTGTTATTCATGTATGTGTTTAGGTGGTTACTTTTTTGTGTAATTTGTTTCACTTCCATACGTTTTTAATTATATGCATGCATGTTTATAAAACGGAGGGTTAAACTGTTTATGTTTTCTAAATGAGTTTATGACTTATTGATTTTTGGTTTACCCACACTTTGATTGTTTTATTAACCCTACAGGCCTAGATACTGAGGCAAAGACTGATTCTAGGGCTGAGGCATAAATAGTACCAATGCACACTTGATCACCTTTAGAAGGTAGGTTGCTGTGTATTTTCTTTTGTACGGACATTATTCTAATATCCCTTGTCTGTAAAACTCTGTTGTGTATAATGGACCCCCTTCAGGGTATTTTGGTATTTTAGTTTACTTGTTAGACGGGAACAGGGCACGTCCCATGGTGGTCCCCAGGGAGGAATTGGGACGGGTCTTATCACGTGGGTTTTCAATCATCCGTTCAATATTCATGAGAATGTTCTTGAGTGAAGTATTGAGTAGGGAGAAGGTTTTGAACTTAGAGACTGCCCCCTTGTAGGGCTTATCATGTTGGCAATGATTGGTGTTTTTGTGCCCCTAGTTCGGATTTTAATGTTTCTTTTTCTTCCCCTTGTAGTTGTTGTCATAGGAACCTTTTCTCTTACCTTAGTAAGATTTTTTCCCATAACCTCGGTTCTGACTACTAGAGTAGTGGTGAGGCATCTGAGTGCTAGTTGACCTGAGGGGAAGAGTATGTAGGGGCGGCGATTTTGTGACGACCCGTCCCGAATTAACAGGATTAATTAAGACTTAATGACGGATTAGCAAGGCTAATCGGAGATTAGACGAAGATTAGCGAAAGTTTGGGCGAAATGACGATTTTGCCCCTAAAATGGGAAAATTGTTGACTTTTCTTTCAAACGGTCAATTGGACTTGGGTCGATGACCCTGACGTATTTCGTGACGTCACGAGTTCATAGACAGGTGGCACGTTCAATTCCGACGTTCGAGAAGGAAGTTATGTCGTTCGGAAGTTTAGGGGCATTTTGGTAATTATGGGAAAAAGGGGTCAAAAGTTGACTTTTTGACTGGGAAGTTCGAGGGCCGAGGGCCGAGGACCGTTACGTAGAGGAGGACGATACGAATCCGTAGACAGGAGGCACGTCGAATTCGGACGTTCGACGGCGAAGTTACGGTTCACAGAAGTTCCCGATTACTATTCACAGTGACGCGTTTTATGAGGAACTTTTGGACTTTAGTGGGCCCAGTTGCTTTTCAGCAACCAATGGATGAGTGACATGTGTCACTCACTCACTGGCTACCCTTCCACATACATGCATATCATCCCTTGCATTTTGCATCGATCATTCCCATTTCAACCCACCAAACCTGATCCACCCTTCACCCAAAATCCAAACCCATGACCCTAGGACCAAGACTGAGAGGCAGAGAGGGAGAAGAGGACCAGATGGAGGTGGCTGGATGGCCAGAACCGCCGTGGACGGCGGCTGGAGGAGACAAAACCGAAAGGTACTCGGTTTTCCCAAATTTCCTTTTTGTTTTTATTTCAACGTTTTAGATTGTTTTGGATGATTAGGATGAAGTTTTTGAGTTAGTTAGAAGATGTTAGGGTGGTTTTGGTGGCGGTTGGTGGCTGAGGAAACCCTGGGGTGGCGGGGAAAAACAAAGGTCGTGAGCCTTTTTGGACATGGTTAGGTTTTAGGAGGTTTTGTTTGGTTTTGTTGATTGGGTTAGATTGGAAATGAGAAAATAGGATTTTTGGGATTGAAATGGGACAAAACGAACGAGAAATGGAGGAGAAAACGAGCCGAACCGGTCACGCCGGTCCAACTGGACCGGCCAACCAGTGAACCGGTCGTCGTAGGGAAGAAGATGCACTGTGCAGTGGCGCATGAGGCCCACGCGCAGTGCAATCCAAGGACGCGTGCAGGCGCTTGAGGAAGAATTTGAGGGTGGTTCCAACATGTTAAATCATCCATTCGATGTAACGAACATTTTGAGACTGGTTTTTAGTCAATTGGACATCGTCTCGATATAGTTCGGGCTGTCCGAAGGTTTAGGTTCGCGTTTAAAAATAGTTAGAAATTCCGGAAAATTACGGGACTTTAGGGAGGGGTTATTTAGGTAGTTAGTAACCCTCTAAATTAATTTGGACAGGTTCAGGAATCCCGGAGGCGACGTTTGACCCGGGAGACGATTATGGCACGCGTATCGAGGCGCGGCTTCGGACGGTCTGTGAGTGGACCTTTCTTTCGAACTTGATGCATGCATAAATGTTTTATAAGTGTTTTATTATATGTTTTGTGATGCCATGAGTGCATTTGTTTGTGGTAGCCTAGGTTTTACGTATTTGCACGTATTTCGAGATTTCCAATTTTATACGATGCTTATACGTCCTAGGTTTTCAACGAGCGTTTACTAAACGGATTTCGGAATTAGAAACATGAACTTGGGCATGAGACCCAATTGATTTACGAACTCTTGGACTTGGAGTCCATTTGATTTGACGAGGAATCGGACCTAGGGTCCATTTGAGCTATACGATCGGACCGAGGGTCCAGTTGGTTTACGATTCGGGTTTGAGGCCCAGTTAGTGGTACTATCGGGCGTGATGCCCTGTTGATTGATGATATCGGGCCTGAGACCCATTTAGTTAAGATTTCGAGCTTAAGGCCCCGTTGGTTGTGAAATCGGACATGAGGTCTTGTTGGTTTATAGTTTCGGGCTTAGGGCCCAGTTAGTCGTGATATCGGGCTTGAGGCGGTGTTGATTGTGAAATCGGGCTTGAGTCCCAGTTCGATTTGTGAAATGAGTATTTGGGCATGAGACCCTGTTGAACTGAGGATTTAGGCCGAGGCTTGTGAAATGAATTTGAATCGGATTCGAGGAATCCCGTTGAGATGAATCGGGTTTGAGACCTAGTTGAAATGAGTTTTGAGAAAGAAAGAAAGTACTTGAAATGAATGAACCCTCCATTTGATTATATGGTCTCCTCCAGCGTCGACCTGGAGAGTCACGATCCACAGACCAGAATGGGTATCCCCATAGAGATCCCGTTCCAGGAGTGGAGGTTACTTATGTTGTGGTCCCGGACCAGATTCCGGTGAGATGTGTGGACTAGATCCAGAGACGGAGCTCGGACTAGATCCAGCGATTGAGCCTCCCAAATGGAGATTCCTGGGAGAAGACTCGGTGGGAGACCCCGAGTAGTGTGCACACTAGATAGATATGATGATATCGTGACTATTTCGGGGATGTGTTCCCTAGGGACTGTGTGCCCCGAGTTGGCGTCTTCTCGGAAGTGCCTCGGATGGGTTATACGTATGACGGTACGTATGAGATTTTATGGAAAAATGATTTGAGGGCAAAAACCCTATGTTTTATAACTTAGAAAGTGATTTGGGGTGCAGACCCCGTATTCGATGTTTTAGAAATGATTTGGGGCTATAGACCCCGTACTTGATGTGATTTGGGCTGAGTCCCTATTGATTTGACCTACGGGTTTTGAATAGTAATTTCGGGTCAGGGACCCAAATGGATTTACGGGTCATGACGGTTTATGGGAACCGGGCATGAACCCTTGAAAGGTTTTTTCTAAATGTTTGATAAATGATTTTATGAATGTTTGATAAATGTTTTTGAATGCATGCGTATGTATTTATGAAGGGCATAAAAGTCATTATGCAAAAATGTTTTTAATGAAAAGGTTTAAATTGTCCGCTCATAGTTTTCGTGGTTTAATGCCCTTCGGGTTGATCGCGGATGCGGGCTGTAGCAGAGACGAGACATCACTCCCTCCTCCTACGATCCTGACTCACTCTGACAGCCCCGACGAGAGCTAGAGATGGAATTTTCCCTGGTCTGACACTTCGTGTCAAATGGAATCAGGCGGGTCCCACGTTAATCCCAGGGGATTCGGGGCCGTTCTTGAAAAGTTGGTATCAGAGCATGTTTTGCTCGTGGAGTACGCGCGAGTTGAGGATGTGATGTCTCTGAAGTCTTAACAGCCCGTCATCAACCTGGTAGTTAGGGCATTAGTATGAGGATTCGGTAGAATCGAACCGTAGTTAGAGTATGTTGAGGTTCGATTGACATAGAATGCCACGTGTTTCGAGGCTAGATCCCATGTAGGATCAGAATTTGGGTGAAAGATAACGGCTTAGAGCCATGCTGTTACCGGTGGATAGTACTATGCCGACCGGTAGACACAGTATGACGACTTGAGAGTCGTGACCACTCGACGGTAGTGACGTGTCGGTTAGAGGGCGTACGGAGTCATACCAGTGAGGTCAGAGGTCAGGTTCGCCCGATTTAAGATGACCCTGTACGACTACACTTACGACGGTTGGGAATAGGAACGTGTGATTCTATTTGGCATGTGTTGCCATGTTTCAATGTGTCGAATCCCGATGGGATGTCGACTGGCAGGAGATACCTGGAGTAGATGTGGTGTGACGCGATAGGATGCGTTTGCGCACGTAGTGCTTGTGCGGTATTGGACCCGGAGTATGGCCAGTTCTTGTGGAGGCCAGCGGCTGAGAGCCGTAGAGTTACGAGAGGACGAGATCCTCAGAGTGTAGTTATTGGCTGGTTGGGTACCAGTATTGGCGTACGACGATTCTTCGGAGTCGAGAGCAATGGATCATTCAGGATGATTGAGCTGCAGCGAGCAGCCGGGTTTGTGATAACCCTAGTTAGTGATTGATTGGACAAGTTACCAGGAGTGTGGTACTTGTGATCGGATCTAGAGGGTGGACTGATTAGTGAATGTTGTACGTTGAACAGTTGATACCAGCGGTGAGACTACCGCATGGTTTTGGGGTCTCGATAGTAGTGTGTTCTGAGGTTGGTCTGCACGAGGGTGTGGCAGACACTGCTATCGATGGACGTAGTCGAGTCGTATCAAGTGCGATGGACTCAGGTTATCGTGACGATTGTGACGATAAGATTCGTCAGTCGTGACGATGATACGAGGTGCGTGAGTGACGCATAGTATGAACAGTGATTCTGGATTCGACTCGGTGACGGCTGAGTCCGATCGCAGAATGAGATGTTGACGTTGGGTGTTGGCACACTTTCCACAGAAACACGATTCCAGCGTGATTGGTACGTCGGAATCAAGAGAGGTTGTGATTGAGATGATGGCATCAGAGTCCGTTCGACGATGACATCAAATCGCATCATCTTGGATTCGTTCGCAGGTGGGAAGGCGAGGATTTTTGTGACAGCTAGGAGTTCAAGAGGGTGTAAGAACCGAACGCCTAGGTTGTGGGTCAATTGGATTGACTTGACGAGTAGATGGTATTTAGTGTCACAGGATGTGACGAGTGAGTGTAGAGGTGACGGATGGATGTTCGCCTGGTGATGGACGGTTGGGGTCCGGACAATAGTTGGAGTGCGAACAGTAGTGTGTGATTGGACGTTGCTAGAGTGCAGTCCTTGGGTAGGTCGGGTGACGCCCCAATGTTGATATGATGTGGGTGCCCCAGTGTGTTGTGCACATTAGACAATGGGATTGACTACGGTCAATCGGTATGTCGGGTTGAGAGTGCCCGAGCATACGAGTAAGCTGTAGTTTGGATGGAGTCCTAGATGGACATGAGTGGCGATCGGATTGGGTCCGATAGTGACAGTTTGGAGACTCACCTGAGTCTAGATAACAAGTAGTATCGCTGAGTGATGCGAGATACGATATGAGGACTCGAGAACGAGTCGAGATCAGAGTAGCGCAGTGAAGCGCAATGGAGCTGGGAGTTGTCTGCTGGTCACGAAGGCGTGACATATCGTGGTAACGAGTTGATAGGTATCTGATGAGTTCGGATAGGTATAGATTGTTGGGACTCTAAGAAGAGTCAGTTTTGGGGAATAGGAAATTGAGAGAGTTGACTCATACGAGTTGTTAGGATCAGTTTGGACATAGGTCTGAGGATGACATGTGAGTTGGGATTCGTGCTATTGTGATGGCAGGATCTACAGAATGTTGTCAGATTGGATGCTGAGCATGATGCCAGCTTGGCTGTGATAGCCCTTAGTGGGGATGCGTTTCAGTCTGACGATTGCAGGATGGAACGTGTCAGAATGTTAGACTGAAAAGCCGTTTAGATATCATCTTGGTATTGCTTACCTGTCTAAGTGAGTGACAGGCGAGAACGACGAGTGTCGATGTTCTGCCTCGAGTGAGACATACGAGGAGATGTGTAGATGTCAAAAATGAACTGGAGCTTTGGAGGCTCCGATGACGATACGTATCAAGGACAGGATCGATGAGTACGACTTGTGTCTTGGACGTGTACTGCTACACGAGTATTCTCGTGTGGGGGCAACGATCTGTTTCGAGGAATAAGGTTGGATTCCACAGTTGGTTGTGGACTCGGGTCAATTTGAATTTCGGGGACGAAATTCCTTAAGAGGGGAAGTTTGTGACGACCCGTCCCGAATTAACGGGATTAATTAAGACTTAATGATGGATTAGCAAGGCTAATTGGAGATTAGACGAGGATTAGCGAAAGTTCGAGCGAAATGACGATCTTGCCCCTAGAAAGGGCAAATCGTTGACTTTTCTTTCGGACGGTCAATTGGACTTGGGCCGATGACCGTGACGTAGTTCGTGACGTCACGAGTTCATAGACACGTGGCACGTTCAATTCCGACGTTCGAGGAGGAAGTTATGACGTTCGGAAGTTTAGGGGCATTTTGGTAATTTTGAGAAAAAAATGGGTCAAAAGTTGACTTTTTGACCGGGAAGTTCGAGGGCCGAGGACCGTTACGTAGAGGAGGACGATACGAATTCGTAGAGCACGTCGAATTCGGACGTTCGGCGGTGAAGTTACGGTTCACGGAAGTTCCCAGTTACTATTCATGGTGACGCGTTTTACGAGGAACTTTTGGACTTTAGTGGGCCCAGTTGCTTTTCAGCAACCAATGGATGAGTGACAAGCACATACATGCATATCATCCCTTGCATTTTGCATCGATCATTCCCATTTCAACCCACCAAACCCGATCCACCCTTCACCCAAAATCCAAACCCATGACCCTAGGACCAAGACTGAGAGGCAGAGAGGGAGAAGAGGACCAGATGGAGGTGGCTAGATGGCCAGAACCGCCGTGGACGGCAGCTGGAGGAGACAAAACCGAGAGGTACTCGGTTTGCCCAAATTTCCTTTTTTTTTTATTTCAACGTTTTAGATTGTTTTGGATGATTAGGATGAAGTTTTTGAGTTAGTTAGAAGATGTTAGGGTGGTTTTGGAGGCGGTTGGTGGCTGAGGAAGCCCTGGGGTGGCGGGGAAAAACAAAGGTTGTGAGCCTCTTTGGACATTGTTAGGTTTTAGGAGGTTTTGTTAGGTTTTAGGAGGTTTTGTTTGGTTTTGTTGATTGGGTTGGATTGGAAATGAGAAAATAGGATTTTTTGGGATTGAAATGGAGGAGAAAACGAGCCGAACTGGTCACGCCGGTCCAACTGGACCGGCCAACCAGTGAACCGGCCGTCGCAGGGAAGAAGATGCATTGTGCAGTGGCGCGTGAGGCCCACGCGCAGTGCAATCCGAGGCCGCGTACAGGCGCGTGAGGAAGAATTTAAGGGTGGTTCCAACATGTGAAATCATCCATTCGATGTAACGAACATTTTGGGACTGGTTTCGAGTCAATTGGACATCGTCTCGATATAGTTCGTGTTGTCCAAAGGTTTAGGTTCGCGTTTAAAAATAGTTAGAAATTCCGGAAAATTATACGACTTTAGGGAGGGGTTGTTTAGGTAGTTAGTAACCCTCTAAATTAATTTGGACAGGTTCAGGAATCCCGGAGGCGACGTTTGACACGGGAGACAATTATGGCGCGCGTATCGAGGCGCGACTTCGGACGGTCTGTGAGTGCACCTTTCTTTCAAACTTGATGCATGCATAAATGTTTTATAAGTGTTTTATTATATGTTTTGTGATGCCATGAGTGCATTTGTTTGTGGTAGCCTAGGTTTTACGTATTTGCACGTATTTCGAGATTTCTAGTTTTATATGATGCTTATACGTTCTAGGTTTTCAACGAGCGTTTACTAAACGGATTTCGGATTTAGAAAAATGAACTTGGGCATGAGACCCAATTGATTTACGAACTCTCGGACTTGGAGTCCATTTGATTTGACGAGGAATCGGACCTAGGGTCCATTTGAGCTATACGATCGGACCGAGGGTTCATTTGGTTTACGATTCGGGTTTGAGGCCCAGTTAGTGGTTCTATCGGGCTTGATGCCCTGTTGATTGATGATATCGGGCCTGAGACCCATTTAGTTGAGATTTCGGGCTTAAGGGCCCGTTGGTTGTGAAATCGGACATGAGGTCCTGTTGGTTTATAGTTTTGGGCTTAGGGCCCAGTTAGTCGTGATATCGGGCTTGAGGCCCTGTTGATTGTGAAATCGGGCTTGAATCCCAGTTCGATTTGTGAAATGAGTATTCGGGCATGAGACCCTGTTGAACTGAGGATTTAGGTCGAGGCCTGTGAAATTAATTTGAATTTGATTCGAGGAATCCCGTTGAGATGAATCGGGTTTGAGACCCAGTTGAAATGTGTTTTGAGAAAGAAAGAAAGTACTTGAAATGAATGAACCCTCCATTTGATTATATGGTCTCCTCCAGCATCGACCTGGAGAGTCACGATCCACAGACCCGAATGGGTATCCCCATAGGGATCTCGTTCGTGGAGTGGAGGTTACTTATGTTGTGGTCCCCGACCAGATTCCGGTGAGATGTGTGGACTAGATCCAGAGAGAGAGCTCAGACTAGATCCTGCGATTGAGCCTCCCAGATGGAGATTCCTGGGAGAAGACTCGGAGTGAGACCTCGTGTAGTGTGCACACTAGATAGATATGATGATATCGTGACTATTTCGGGGATGTGTTCCCTAGGGGCTGTGTGCCCCGATTTGGCATCTTCTCGGAAGTGCCTCAGATGGGTTATACGTATGACGGTACGTTTGAGATTTTATGGAAAAATGATTTGAGGGCAGAGACCCTATGTTTTATGACTTAGAAAGTGATTTGGGGCGAAGACCCCGTATTCGATGTTTTAGAAATGATTTGAGGTGGAGACCCCGTACTTGATGTGATTTGGGCTGAGTTCCTATTGATTTGACCTACCGGTTTTGAATAGTGATTTTGGGTCAGGGACCCAAATGGATTTACGGGTCATGACGGTTTATGGGAACCGTGCATGAACCCTTGAAAGGTTTTTTCTAAATGTTTGATAAATGATTTTATGAATGTTTGATAAATGTTTTTGAATGCATGCGTATGTATTTATGAAGGGCATAAAAGTCTTTATGCAAAAATGTTTTTAATGAAGAGGTTTAAATTGTCCGCTCACAGTTTTCGTGTTTTAATGCCCTTCAGGTTGATCGCGGATGCGGGCTGTAGCAGAGACGAGACATCACTCCCTTCCTCCTACGATCCTGACGTACTCTGACAGCCCCAATGAGGGTTAGAGATGGAATTTTTCCTGGTCTGACACTTCGTGTCAGACGGGATCATGCGGGTCCCAAGTTAATCCCAGGGGATTCGGGGCCGGTCTTGACAGATTTACTTTAGCTATGCTCTTGGAGCTTGAAGAATTCTGCCTTGGCGTCGGTTGCTGCTTGCCTCATCAGCTCATTGTAGTGTTCTCATCCATGTGTGAAGGCATGGTACTTGAAAGCGGCCTCTCAGATAGAGAGCGGCCTCCCTGAGACAGAAGGGGGAATGGAAGTTGGTCTCCGATTTTAGGAACATTTGTCGAATAGGTTAGTCAAATGGGTTGAATCGACATGGGCCTCCTGTCAAGTAGCTCACGAGCATTGCGAAAGTTTGCATACCTGAAAGTCCCATTCCGTCAGCAGGGTGAATAAGCATTCATCTAAAAGGTTCTAGTCGACATGGCTCGGGTGGGTTCCGCTCCCGATCGATAATGGCCACAAGTGTGCGCTCGGTAGCTGCCTGTTGTTCCTTCAATTCTTCCCATGTGGATTGGAGGATAACGAGGGTGTTTTGGTGTTGATCTCCTCACACATGGTTTTTTCTCTAGATAACAACATTGCTCTTCTTGAGTTTAGCCATCTTCACGCGGTGAGTCCTCAGTATTTTCGAGTATAATATAATGACTCGTCCCAAATTTCGAGATTTATTTAACAATTAATTGAGGTTTATTGTGACTAATCCCTGCTTAGTTGAGGAATTTCAGACGGATGGCATAAAATGACCGTTTTTCCCCTGAGATTGGGCAAAATATTAACTTTTGACTTGGGCAACCAAATGGACTTTGACCAATGACCATTACGTACATCAGGACGTTACGAGTCCGTAGACAGGCGGCACGTCGAAATTGGACGTTTAACGGGAAAGTTACGACTCTAGAATGCATTACGATACTATTCATGTAAGCCGAGATGGGCTGACACGTGGACTGTTTTGATTAGATAAAAATCTGCGAGGACCCACCAGATGGGTGACAAAGTGTCACCCATCTGATTGGCCCAAACCCCAATATTTTGGGTCCTTATCTTCATCTCCTTTGTTCTTCATTCCCTTAACCGTGAACAAACACCCAAACTCGTGTAACCCAACCCCACACTAAACACCTTCAATCTTTATCTGATGCACCTGTGTTGTGAATGAAAAATGGAGTAGAGGCTTGGACGATCACGGTGGTGACGACGGCAGAGCCACGACGGTGGAGGTAAGGAAAACCCAAAAACCATTTTAGTTCAAAAATGGAAGGTTGAGTTTTAGCATATGTTGATCGATTTGGTGGATTAGATGGTGTTCTAGGGGTTGAGACAAGTCTAGTGGACTCAATTTTGAGGGCAACGGTGGCTAGAATCCTCTGGGAACAGAGCTGGAAAAACTACAGGTACTGTTCATCTTCGAACAGGTAACTTCGAGCAATTTTCTTAGATTTCTGGGTTGGTAGATCAATTCTAGGGACAGAGAGAAGAGAATGGGAGAAAAATGGAGTGGTTTGGTGATCGGGCGGTGGAGAACTGGCCGGGTCGCGGGTCTACGCGACCCAATTCAGGAAATCGAGTTGACCTGATCGAGAGGTTGAAGACGAGATGACAACATCATTTGACTTCATGCCAGGACTCGTCCCAAATCCCTCGGGATAATTCCATCACTAACCCTCACCGGGGCTTCTAGAGTACGCCAAGATCGTAGGAGGAGGATTGTGATGTCTCGGTCTCTGCTACAGCCCGCATCCGCGATCAATCTGAAAGGCATTCAAAACATCAAAAGTCGTGAGTGGACAAAACAAATATTTTAATAAACACATTTCATCGAAAGATATTTATACCCCTCACTGAAAAGCATGCATGCATTTGAAAATCATTTACCAAAACGTTCATAAAACCATTTGAAAACATTCTCAAAACCTTTCAAGGGTTCATGCCCGGTCCCCATAAACCGTCATGAACCATAAAAACCTTTCAAGGGTTCATGCCGATCCCCATAAACCGTCATGAACCATAAATCCATTTATGGGTCCCCGATCCGAAATCACAATCTTAAAACATGGAACACGGGGTCTCCGCCCCAAATCAATTTCCGTAAGAACCTCAAACGTATATGCATACGTATAACTCATCCGCGGCACTTCCGAGAAGATGCCAACTCGGGGCACACAGCCCCTAGGGAACACATCCTCGATATATGTCACGATTCATCTCTATACTAGTGTGCACACTACACGGGGTCTCAATCCGAGTCTTCCCCCAAGAATTCTCAATCTGGGATGCTCTATCTTGGGACCTAGTCCGATCATCTCTCCGGAATCTAGTCCGAGACCACATCATAACTCCCACTCCTGGAACGGGATCCCTATGGAGATACCCATTCTGGTCTGTGGATCGTGACTCTCCAGGTCGACGTCTGGAGGAGACCAAATAAATCATATGGAGGGTTTATATATTTTAAAATCATTTCTTTCTCAAAGCATATTTCAACTGGGTCTCATACCTGATTTATCTCAATAGGATTCCTTGAATCCGATTCAAATTCACTTTCACAGGCCACGGCCTAAATCTACAGTTCAACAGGGTCTCATGCCCGAATTCTCATTTCATAAACTGAACTGGGACTCAAGCCCGATGTTACAATCAATTGGGCCTCTGGCCCGATATCAAGACTAATTGGGCATTATGCCCAAAACCATAAATCCACGGGGCCTCAAGCCCCAGTTCACAACCAATAGGGCCTCAAGCCCGATACTACAGTCAACGGGGTCTCAAGCCCGAGATTACAACCAACTGGGCCTCTAGCCTGGATTCGTAAACCAACGGCCCTCAGCCCGATCGTATACACAAATGGGCCCTCGGTCAGATTCCTTGTCAAATCAAATGGACTCCAAGTCCGAGAGTTTGTAAATCAAATGGGTCTCACGCCAGAGTTCATATTTCCAAATCCAAAATCCAATCATGAAACCCTCATTGAAAACCTAGCACGTACAAGCATCGTATAAAACTAAAAATCTCGAAATACGTGCAAATACGTAAATCCTAGGCTACCACAAACAAATGCACTCATGGCATCACAAAACATGTATTTAAAATAATTATATAACATTTATGCATGCATCAGTTTAGAAAGAAAGGTCCACTCGTAGTCGTCCGAAGCCGCGCCTCGATACGCACGCCATAAGCCTCTTAGGGCCAATCGTCGCCTTCGAGGTTCCCGAACCTGTCCAAATCGTAATAGAAGGGTACTAACTACTTAAATAGCCCCTCACTAAAGCCCTGTAATTTTTTGGAATTTTTAACTATTTTTAAAGTCGATCCTAAACCTTCGGACAGCCCGAACTATATCGACACCGATCGACTGGAAACTAGTCCCAAAATGTTTGTTACATCGAATAGATGATTTGACCTGTTGGGACCTTCCCTTGAAAGTGGGCCACGCACCGGCAACATCCCCTGCGCGTGGGAGCCACGCACCGCTGTATTGTGCCTCTCCTTCCTCGGTCAGGCCGGTCCAAACTAGCCAGTCCAGTTCATCCCTGTAACTGGACCAGTATGATCGGTCCAGGGCTCTCATTCCTTCATTTTTCGCTCAATTCGATCCAATCCAATCCTAAACTTCCTATTTCAAGGTTCCCTATCTATTCCTATCATTAAATCTAAAGAAAATGCTCAAAATCTGATTATGTAAAACTCTCATTCACGGTTTATATTTCCCGATTGCACCCAGGGCTGCACCACCCCTCTCAGCCACCAAAAACAGTCCCTACTCCCTCCTAACAACCTAACAATCCTTTCTCCATCAACTAAAACCAGTCCTAACGTTCAAATCGCAAAAACAAGAAAAATGGGCATAACTGAGTAGTCGGCCTACCTCTGTACCTCCGCCATCCATGGCAGTTCAGACAGCCCCCCAGTCACCATCTTCATCCCTCACGGTCTCCATATCAGGCCCTCTAGGCTCATAGTCGATCAACAAGGTAAAGGGGGTGAGTTGTGAGATCGGGTTCATTTGGATGAATGAAACAAGGGAATGATCGATGCATGTATGTGGGAAGATGGGTAATGGATGGGTGACATTTGTCACTCATCCATTGGGCCTGCCAAAATATTTGGGCCGCACATTAAAGACAAAAGTCCTCTTTTCGTCTCGTAAAACATGCCATTTTGAATAGTTCCTGAAATATTCCGTGAACTGTAACTTTTCCGTCGAACGTCCGAATTCGACATGCAACCTGTCTACAGATTCATATCGACGCGATCTACGTAACGGTCATCGGCCCTCGGCCATCGAACCTCCTAGTCAAAAGTCAACGGTTTGCCCTTTTTTAACCAAATTACCAAAATACCCCCAAACTTCCAAACATCATAACTTCTTCCTCGAACGTCGGAATCAGGTGTGCCACCTGTCTATGAACTCATGACACTCGAAATATTTCACAGTCATCAGTCAAAGTCCATTTGACAGCCTGAATGAAGAGTCAACATTTCGCCCATCCAAGGGCTAAATCGTCATTTCGCCCATTCCAGGGACAAAATCGTCATTTCACCATGCTCGTCCGTTAATCCGCGTCTAATCCCTGATTAGTGAGGCTAATCCGTCATTAATTCTTAATTAATCTCTATAATTCTGGACGTGCCGTTACACTTCATCATCTGACAGGTGTTAGACAAGGACCAATGGGGGCTAGACATGTGCCACATGTCAGTGCACAGTCAACACTGACATGTTAGTGACGTGGCCCAATCACGAGCTGCCACATGTCACTAACATGTCAGTGATGTGGATCAGTACGCAGATGACACGTGGCACTGTCAAAACCTTCCAGTTCTAACGTCATGTTGACGTCAGCTGTTGATTGTTGGCTGTTGACCGCTGACTTCACCGTTGACTTTTCTAACGTCAACAATTGACTTTCACATTGACCACACGCATGGGGGAGCTTGAGCACAAATTTCAAGGTGGGACTAGTGTCATTAGAAAGGTTTCGACGATCCGAATCCAATGGTGGTGGTTGCAGGTCGATCGGGGATCATTAATTTGGTCAAATTGAGGTTTTTAGCCTCGTGAAACATGTATGGGACATGTTGACTTATACAAGAGTTTTGGGGTTCTATCCTATGGACTTATATAGATGGTTAATGACCTTTCGGTATCATTTAGACAAGTCCGGAAGTTCCGGAGATAGTGATTTAGCACGAGGAGGCTTACAAGATGCGTATCGAGGCGGCAGCTAGGACGGTCTATGAGTGGTCATTTTCTTTCAAAAATATGATGCATGCATAAATGTTTTACATGTTTTATATATGTGATTTCTATGATTATGATTGTGGTATTTAGGATTTCAATATTTGCACGTATTTTGAGGTTTATGGTTTTATACAGTATTTAATGTGCTGGTGTTTCAATAATGGTTTGATGGAATGATTTTAGAGTTGAAAATATGGAATCGGGCATGAGACCCTTTTGATTTGAAAACTATCAGACTTTTTGTCCATTTGATTTAATGAAGTATCGGGTGAGACCCATTTACGGATTTGTGATGGTTTTATGGAAATTCCAAGCATGGCCCCTTTGAAAGGTTTGAAATGATTTTATAAAATATTTTCCATATACCATCCTTATATGTGGATATGTAGATGGTCTCCTCCAAATGTCTGTGACAGTGGGATAGTCACGGTGCATTGCTTGCGAGGACTCATTGCACGGAGCGACCGGACCGTATTGTGACTTAGGAGCAGGATTGCTATAAGACGTCTAGGACGTCAGATATCTGGGATGACATAGATTGACCCGGAGAGACCTCGGGAAGCACCCGTAGCTTAGACCGTGATATGACGTCTAGGACGTCAAGCGTCTGGGACCCTAAGCATCTGGGATGCCAAGAATCGGTATTTGGATTACGGATTATAGGATTTATGAAATGGTATTTCTGTGTCTAACAAATGAATTTGAGCAATGACCCACATGATTTGGATTTACGGTTTTGGGCTAAGTTCCCATACTTGGTGATTTTACAGTTTTGGGCTAAGGCCCTAATTATTTGAGAAAGGAAATGGCTTTAGCTTTATAAACGATTTTATGATATTTACATTAACTGGTTTTTGTATGCATGCACAGTTTTAAGTGAAAGGCATAAATGCCTTTTGTGAAATGAGTTTGTATTAAATTATTTATTTTCGTCTACTCATAGCTTTTATGGTTTTTAATACCCTTTATGTAAGACCCGTGTCCTGGAGGGAACGGTGAACAATCCCACATTCCTACAAGGGGGAATGGTCTGGGAAGGGAATGGTCGTGTGCCTTAAAGATGTAGGCACACGCCTATCTAACACGAGGCCTTTTGAGCTTTGGGGGGGATTAGAACCCCAAAGTTAAGCGAGTAGAGGCTAGTGCAATCCCATGATGGGTGACCCACTGGGAAGTTGCACCGTGAGCTCCCGGGAATAAAAACCTTCGGGATGGGCTGGTTCGACTAGTGAGTCTAGAGAGGACAATATCGTGTTAGATAGAGTGGGTCGCTGCTCAACTTTGATCTAAGCAAGGCCTTCTGGGAGCTCAATGGCTTTGGATTCCTAAGGAACTCCAAAGTTAAGCGAGTGGAGGCTGGTGCAATCCCATGATGGGTGACCCACTGGGAAGTTGCACCGTGAGCTCCCAGGAACAAAATCCTGCGGGTGTGATGGTGCGCCCTGCCCAGAGGGAACAATATCGTGTTAGATAGAGTGGGCCACTGCGCAACTCTGATCTAAACTAGTCCTTTTGGGAGCTCAAGTGGCTTTGGGGGGGATTGGAACCCCAAAGTTAAGCGAGTTGAGGCTAGTACAATTACATGATGGGTGACCCCCTGGGAAGTTACACCATGAGCTCCCGAAAACAAAACCGTGAGGGCGAGGCCCAAAGCGGACAGTATGGTGCTAGATGAGTCCGGTCCTGACCGAGGAGGGTCGGGTCCTGACAATTAGGTATCAGAGCCAGACCCCAACCAGGAAGTGTGCTAGCGAGGACGCTAGGCCCTAAGGGAGGTGGATTGTAAGACTCGTGTCCTATAGGGAACGGTGAACAATCCCATATTCCTGCGAGGGGGGAATGGTCTGGGAAAGGAATGGTGGTGTGCCTTAAAGGTGTAGGCACACACCTATCTAGCACAAGGCGTTTTGGGAGCTCAGTGGCTTTGGGGGGATTAGAACCCCAAAGTTAAGCAAGTGGAGGCTGGTGCAATCCCATGATGGGTGACCCACTGGGAAGTTGCACCGTGAGCCACTGGGAAGTTGCACCGTGAGCTCCTGGGAACAAAAACCTTCGGGCTGGGCTGGTTCGACTAGTGAGTCTAGAGAGGACAATATCGTGTTAGATAGAGTGGGTCGCTGCTCAACTTTGATCTAAGCAAGGCCTTCTGGGAGCTCACTGGCTTTGGATTCCTAAGGAACTCCAAAGTTAAGTGAGTGAGGGCTGGTGCAATCCCATGATGGGTGACCCACTGGGAAGTTGCACCGTGAGCTCCCAGGAACAAAATCCTGCGGGTGTGATGGTGCGCCCTGCCCAGAGGGAACAATATCGTGTTAGATAGAGTGGGCCACTGCGCAACTCTGATCTAAACTAGTCCTTTTGGGAGCTCAAGTGGCTTTGGGGGGGATTGGAACCCCAAAGTTAAGCGAGTTGAGGCTAGTACAATTACATGATGGGTGACCCCCTGGGAAGTTACACCATGAGCTCCCGAAAACAAAACCGTGAGGGCGAGGCCCAAAGCGGACAGTATGGTGCTAGATGAGTCCGGTCCTGACCGAGGAGGGTCGGGTCCTGACAATTAGGTATCAGAGCCAGACCCCAACTAGGAAGTGTGCTAGCGAGGACGCTAGGCCCTAAGGGAGGTGGATTGTAAGACTCGTGTCCTATAGGGAACGGTGAACAATCCCATATTCCTACGAGGGGGGAATGGTCTGGGAAAGGAATGGTGGTGTGCCTTAAAGGTGTAGGCACACACCTATCTAGCACAAGGCTTTTTGGGAGCTCAGTGGCTTTGGGGGGATTAGAACCCCAAAGTTAAGCAAGTGGAGGCTGGTGCAATCCCATGATGGGTGACCCACTGGGAAGTTGCACCGTGAGCTCCTGGGAACAAAAACCTTCGGGCTGGGCTGGTTTGACTAGTGAGTCTAGAGAGGACAATATCGTGTTAGATAGAGTGGGTCGCTGCTCAACTTTGATCTAAGCAAGGCCTTCTGGGAGCTCACTGGCTTTAGATTCCTAAGGAACTCCAAAGTTAAGCGAGTGGAGGCTGGTGCAATCCCATGATGGGTGACCCACTGGGAAGTTCCACCGTGAGCTCCCAGGAACAAAACCCTGCGGGTGTGATGGTGCGCCCTGCCCAGAGGGAACAATATCATGTTAGATAGAGTGGGCCGCTGCGCAACTCTGATCTAAACTAGACCTTTTGGGAGCTCAAGTGGCTTTGGGGGGGATTGGAACCCCAAAGTTAAGCGAGTTGAGGCTAGTACAATTCCATAATGGGTGACCCCCTGGGTAGTTACACCATGAGCTCCCGAAAAAAAAACCGTGAGGGTGAGGCCCAAAGCAGACAGTATGATGCTAGATGAGTCCGGTCCTGACCGAGGAAGGTCGGGTCCTGACACTTTAGATTGATCACGGATGCGGGTTGTAGCAGAGATCGAGACAGCACACTCATCTACTAACCCTAGCGCGCTCTGGAAGCCCCAAATGGGCTGTTTGCGTGGGTATCCTTTGTCTGGCCTTCGTGTGACCCAGGGGCTAGACGGGTGCCTGACCTTTTGTGTCACACGTGGGTTAGACGAGAGTATGGCACATCCCGCGTTAATCCTAGTGGGATTGAGATGGGTCGTGTCATATAACCTCGGAAGGCATATCAATTCTATTTTTGTTGCGTTATCCCTGAGGAGTATTGTTGAGCTCACCATCATCTTGCTCGGTAGACATTTTGATCGGCATGTAGATGGAATAAGGGCATTTGAGCCAGTGGGAAGACTTACTCGGAACTCTCATAGACGGCGCCAAATGTTTGATCCAAAACTGAACCTAATGTGATAAGACCTCGATGGGGTGCACGTTCTTATTCAGCTAAGTCTACCGAGTGATTTGCGGGGTAAAGAGGAAAGTACTAGACACTGGTTAGGTTCCAACCTAAGAAACTTTGATACTTAAGTCAGTAAGCAAGGTGGAGATCCAATAGGCAGATCAACATTACAAAGATATGAGAGTTAGGTTTGTATGTTTAGAGAGAGAAGTGGGTACCTTTATGAGAGGGTTTGTTGGAGTATTTATAGTATCAATGAATGTGGTGGTTGAGCACTGTTGATGTTGGGCTCAAGCTACCTCAGGAGAGTTGCAATGTGTCCTGCAGGTCTATGATGTGCACCAAGTGGCGGTAGATCTCATATCATGTTAGGGAATCGTTACTCACATTTGTAAGTAGCTCGGACTAGGGGCGCTGATCCATGCCTGCTAAGTAAGCCTGCCGAATTTCTATGACTTGTGGCCATGTTTAACATTGGTTGTTGGTATTGCCTACCACATGGCCTCGGGCCTGTCGTTTGGCATGCATGTCGATCACCTGATAACAGATCGTGTGTCTGTGATAGCGCTGTTCGTACTGAGCCCAGTTGGTTTATATGGTATCAGCCTTTAATTAAGGTGCAAAAATACAACTCTAAACTTGATAACAAACTCTAACATTGTAACACCCTTATGCGCTTACAAAATATATTTTTAAAAGAAGAAATTAATAAGAAATCAATTAATGCAAAGAAGGGATTAACTTTTTCTTTATCTTACAATTTTATTATCTAATCCTTATTAAGTAAAACTCTATTTAATAAAAGGTGCAACACTTTTACTATTGTACCCCTTTTAGCTAAAAACCATGTTTTTTGCAACTTTGCTTAATGAAAGGAAAATTTTGGAATTTAAAAAATTTAACCAAAAACAAGAAGGGTACAATATTTTTACTATTTTACCCCTTATAATTAAATAACATGTTTTTAAAAGGGTAAATTTTGGAATTTTAAAACTTTTATCAAAATGAATTTTGGATTTATATGTATATATATAAAAGAGGAATGTTTTTTTTTCAATTTGAATCTTCTAAGAATATTCACATAGATTTCTTTAAATTATTAGTCAAATTTATCATAAAATGTCTCAATATTATTAATTACTAATTAAATTTTAAAGCTATAAAAATCAATATTATTAATACCAAAAATGTAATTAAAATATTTTCAAAAATTCTCAAAGCTTTTGATTTAGCTTTGATTCAGACTCTTGAAATTTGGTTTCAAACAAATTTGACTCAAGATTTATCAAAATCATGAAAACAGCTATGCAACAAACTCTTTGTATTTAATTTCAAATCTATTAAAATGAACAATAAATAGCTTTCGTTATTTGTATAAATTTAAAGTTAAATGTAAAGAGTCAGGTGCATATGACCATTTTGATTTTCTTGATAAATTTTAGGTTAATATCGAAATATAACTAACTATAACACTTGTCTTCTCATTTGATAAATGTAGCAAGACTATTATTAGATTGTAACTAAAGAGAAATTATTTAGATTATCTCCTACTAACAAATAACAATCAATGGATGGTGTGTAATCATAAATTACCGGAATATTCTGGAGTTACCACGTGGCCAACAATTCCCATAATACCCTTGGTAAAATTGATATCGATATGTTACGATCTCCGCATTAATTCAATATATTTACCAGCTACATATATTAATTAATCAGATCAATGTCGATCATAAATAACTTCCCAGCGAATTATTTATTTATTAATAAATAAGTGATTACACTCGGTACCATCACTTATTTAATACTTTCTCTTTCAACCAATCAGACGCTCCGGTGACTCTCAAGGCTACACTATAAATAGAAGACCACATCTCACTTCTAAAGGTAATCGAAAACTTCCACAAACATTCTGTCAGATTATTCTCTCTTATAAAACTAACTTTAAGCATCGGAGCGTTTACGGTTGAACAACCCCCCCCCCCCCCCCCCCCCCCCTCCTCCCCCTCTCTCTCTCTCGAGATTCAACCTTAACCCCGCTTGATTTTCGTTCTTGTGTGTAGTGATTGAGAAGGAATTTTACGAGACCGGACGAGTTGAGAGCCGATTTGAGAAATACTCAAAGCGTGCTCTTTAGTTTTTCCTTGAAACAACTCCATCATCAAACTTTCGACACTTACCATTCTTCACATGGCTAGAACACGCCTATCCACACGAGCCTCTGAGGCTGCCACATCCGTTGTTGGGATCGCTGCCGTGAGCGAACCCCTCCCAGAAATTCCAAAAGAACCATTTTCCCTTCTCCTGCACGGCATGCGCCACACATTAATTCACTTACCGTTCGGAAGGCCAGATTGGACACCTATGTTCAGTTTTGGAACGTTCCTCATGACTGCTGCTACTATGAACCCCCCACTTGCAACGGGGGCAGGCGCAATGTTTTTTCATCAAAAAGACGGGCTGTTTGCGGGAGAAACATCTCTAAGAGTCTCGAATCAGCTCCCTGCCGACTTGGACCTAAGGAGGCACTTGGACGCCCTGCCTAACCCGCAGGCCAACACCCAGGAACCAGGGAGACATGGTTCTTCGCATCTATCTGAAGGCATGCGACATACGCCCCGACGTACTACTCGTCACGAGCAAGCACCTAGGGGGTCACCTCCACGACTTGGACTGACACAGCAAGTCAAGCAGCTGAGCAACCAAGTTCGGGCCTAATCAGAGCTCTTGCAACAACTATTGGGGAACATCGGAACATCCAGAACCTCCAAAAAATACAATGAACCGTGCAAGGCATCAGCGGACGTCCCGAAATGCGCCGACAAAGAGCATGTCGGCTGCCAGAGAATATCCCGAGACACGTTACTGAACGACTCAGGGGAAGAAAGCTGCACCCTCAGAGCAGGAGGCCAAGATCGACTGAGGCCTTTGGCCCGAGAACGACTCGGAGGATGCCTTGAGGCACTTTCACCCATTGAGTACCCGCGCGATAGCCGACGGCAACAAGCAGTCTCCTGTGTGTCACGTACCCACTCAAATTATCACAGCGAGGAATACAAGACTTACTCGCCAGCACGCTCGAGAGCCAAGCCCGCAGAAACTCGAGGGAATCAACGCTATTTTACCCGGCGCGGAAACCCACGTCACAAAGGACCTTTGCACGCTGAAGACGTCCGAAGAACGCTAGATCGACGCCTCCAGGTCGTTCAATGCAACGGAGACTTAGAAGATGACCTTTAGCGCCAGATTCAGACATCATCATCTTCACCATTTGTGAGGGACATTGAGGAGGAGCCGTCCTCACAGCAGTTTTCAACTCCCAACTTCAATCAGTAAAAAGGAACCTCTGATCCAATAAAGCACATCAATTACTATCGATGGGTCATGGTACCTCACAGGCACAATGACGCGCTCATGTGCAAAGTTTTCCAAGCCTCGCTGCAAGATCAAGAGACAACATGGTTCAACCATCTCCACCGGAGGTCAATCGCTTCCTTCGAAGAGTTGGCCCTGGCCTTCGTGAAGGAATACTCATAACTTCGCACCGTCGAAGTCAGGGATGACCACCTCTTCACCATCCGAAAGAAGTCTAAAGAAACCTTACAGCAATACATCCGGAGGTATTGCGAAGAAATGTCCCACATCGTAGAATGCAGCGATCTCGTCACAGCCATGGCATTCAAGCAGGGCATACCGCGGGAGAACCATCTCTACGGAGACATCGTCATGAGCAACTCCTGAAGTCTCACCAAGATGTTATCCCTAGAAGAACGACATGCATGCTGGGAGGATGAGAAAAACACCATATATGCCGCGAACCACGTTGAGGAAGATGGACATCCCGCAAAGGTGTTTGCGCAGCCAAAGGATGGTGCTCACCACGGGAACTCAGTCGAAAAAGCCAACAACTGCAAAAGGAACCCGTTACCTAATACTTTTGATGATACAAAGACAAAACACACAATTTTTGGTACTCGTCCTCCAAATATACAATTAGATAAAAGAAAAACCGTGGTTTGAAAGACCAACTCCCGCCAAAGGAGACCAGGAGAGGGACGACAAGACAAAATGGTGTTCCTGCCACACTTGCTATGGGCACGACATAAGCTCCAACCAGACCTTCAAAATATACATCTGGGACCTCTTGAAGGAAGAACACTGCACCGAGTATGTCAGAAAAAAGGCAACGAAACATCTCGGAGACAAAGGCCCCCAGGAACCCGCACAAAAGATGATCCGCGTGGACACCATCATTGCTGAGTCCAACATACAGGGAACAACTAGGAAACTGAATCAGTTACCAAGTCGTCATCAAAGGCACAAATTTTGTGATTAAAATTCGGCTCAATGCCTACTTTGCTCACATAGCATCTTTCAATAAGATTCAAGATGTTTCGTTTCAACTTCTAATGAAATTGTCTTATCGCCTACGCTTTTGTTTAAGAAGCACTAAGCCTTCACCGCGAGAAGCACTTTAAAGCCTTCACCACGTGAAGCACTCAAAGCCTTCGTCATGCGAAGCATACTAAGGCTTTGCCAAGAAAAGAACCCGAGTCTTCCCCACGCGAAGCACTCCAAGCCTTTTCCACACAAAGCATTCGAGTCTTCACCACGCAAAGCACTCAAATCCTTCGCCATGCGAAGCACTCTAAACCTTTGTCACCCAAAGCACCCGAATCCTTCACCACGCAAAGCACTTTAAGCCTTTGCCAAGCAAATAACTCGAGTCTTCGCCACGCGAAGCACTCCAAGCCTTTGCCACACAAAGCACTCAAATCCTTCGCCATGTGAAGCACTCTAAGCCTTTTCCACGCAAAGCACCTGAGTCTTCGCCACGCGAAGCACTCCAAACCTTTGCCACGCAAAGCACTCGAGTCTTCGCCATGCGAAGTACTCTAAGCCTTCGCCACACGAAGCACTCCAAGCCTTCGTCATGCAAAGCACTCCAAGCCTTCGTCATACGAAGCACTCCAAGTCTTCACCATACGAAGCACTCCAAGCCTTCACCATGCGAAGAACTCAAAGTCTTTGCCATGCAAAGCACAACAAGTCTTCACCATGCGGACCACACCACGACTTCGCCACGTGAAGCGCTCAAGGCTCGTCCCAGCGAGACACATGAAACCATCCAAGAACTTGACTTGTTAGAGTCGGAAAGCTACTAAAAAACGCTTCCAACCCCACCAAGAGGGACAACCACCAGGCCATGACAAACAGTGGGCAAATGTTTTAACATGGGAAGTCCAATTCTGCACTTCAGTGCACGAGATCGAGATTCATTCGATCCTAGATCGCTCAATTTTACTCACCCTGACATGAGCTTGATGGCCCTAAAAATATACGGAAGTTAGCTTTCCACCGTCATTCACCTCACTCAATTCCGAGTTGTGACGAGTTCCCAGCGAACGTTTTTGTACACGAAGATCAACTGCACATACCAGCGCACGAGTACGAGATACATTCAGTCATAGACCACTCCATTTTGATCACTCTGACATGAGATCGACGGATTTAGAAAGCTATGGAAGTCATCTTTCCAACGCCATTGATCTCACTCAATTCCAAGTTGTGACGAGTTCGCCGCGAACATTTTTGTACACAAAGGTCAACTGCATGAACTATCGCACGAGCACATGATTCAACCAATTCTACAAGGCTCAATTCAAATCTTTTTGGAACAAACTTGATGGCAGTAAAAAATTATGGAACTCATCTTTCCAACCCCACCAACGACACTCAATTCGGAGATAAAACGAAGTCAAAATACCAAAATTACTATATGAAGGTCAAATCTTCCGAAAATCACAAAACACTCAAAAATGGAAGGCTTCTATTAATGAAAGTTAAAGAAGTTGAAAATTCACAAGTTGAATGCTCAAACATATATTTAACGCTAAGATCAAGCTGAGAGACAAGAAGAACCATGAAGCTCATCATTAGGACCGGCACGACCTTAGAATCTCTCCGTCAATCTATGAGCAGGCCTTGGAGGCCTTCGATCATCCCATCGTGGACTTTCAGTGACACATCGTCCATGGCCTTCTTCAACCAATGGGGGTAACCTTCTCAACATTGCTTGCTTGGCATAGTTTGCTTCACAAAAGAAACTTCACCACCGCTTGACTATGTGACGGCTACAAAATAGCTTGTCTTTCAACTCCAAAACTAAACGAGGTTTTGGTGCTATGTGTCTTCATGCCACTTGGCTTCATCGTCTAGAAGATGGCATCTCCAAGCTCTCTTCTGTCAATTAGGCGATGATGTGCAACGTCTCGAGTTTTGCAGGGGGCATGATCGATCCTCCGTGCTCCACCTTGTTACCACTTCATTCTGAGCTCAACAAGGCCTTGAAGATCAAGTCTTTGGAAGGTCATCCGTCATCCAAAGCAACTCCTTGGAAAGCTTCAGTTACTTCGTGGCACTACATGCACTTCGCTTCGCATCATGGGAAGCCTTGCTTTGAAGATGAAGCACATCTTTCCTTGTAGCTGCAACACACATTGCCTTGCATCTAAAACAAGCCTCATGCTGGGTTGTGACACGTCGCACTCCAAGTGATGGGACTCCTCGCCTCGCACTTGCAGCATGCCTCGCCTTGTAATTGCACCATGTATCGCCTCGCACTTGCAGCATGTCTCGCCTTGTAGTTGCACCGTGCCTCGCCTTGCACTCTACTGCACCTCGCCTTGCACTCTACTGCACCACGCCTTGCACCATAGCATGACCCTCGTTGCAGTGTAGCGCGCCGCGCCCCGAAGCTGGAGTACGCATCGCCTTGTGACTCGTCACACTTCAAGTCATGGAACTTCGCGCCTCACCTGTTGAAGGTCTTGATGCTAGCTCCACCCGCACTTGAAGATGACAAGTGCATCAATGCGCTAAGTCCTTCCATGCACAAAGCACTACAAGCATGTCAACTGGGGGAGTGTCTTGATGTCAAGTTTGCCATCTCTTGAAGTCGGAAGCTCTAATAAGTCTCGAACACGCCACTAGATGGTACTCCACAAAGCGAGGTCTTCAAGGCTGCATCAGAAGTATGTCTTCTTACATCTTAAAATGATCGTCTCGAACAGTAAAGCGCACCGCTGCTTGAATCATTGTAATCGAACATCCACAGTTCTCAAAATCTGCAAAAGTTCAAAGTTGAACAAAATAAAATAATATATAAAATATATATTAAAATAATATATTTATATATATTTCATACATTCACTTTTGTACATTCGTTGATACGGCGAGAAAAAAAAAAGAAAAAGTTTGCTTTGCTGTGTAAAGCACTAGCTGTAAAAAAAAACGCAACAGAAAAAAAATGATGCAAAAGGCGCGTTGTCCCCTCTCGGCTACTGCAGGGATCCAACCAGCAGCTTCCGCGCGGGACCCTCCTGTCTCCCTCTGCAATTCCCAGCCATTTGCAGCCCGCAAGTGTCACGCATACACCCCACTTGCACCTGCCAGCCAACAAACCCTAATGTTATGGGCCCGCCTCTTTCCGTCTGTAGCCTTCCAACCACTTTCACGCCAGCCACGGGATGCATTCCTCCCAGATGAAAACAGCCCCAACTCAATTTTTCTACCTCGCACTTTGCCTCCCACGACCACAACAATGGATTCCCATGGCACTATTGAAGCTGTGAAAATTAAGAAACGACAGAGATAAAAAAAATGAAACACAACCTTGAAGGACGACAGGGCAGAAATTCCTTCAGCACAACAATTGCTGAATTCAACTAGCCTCTTTTAGTAGTAGAGTAATATTAGGGTTTGTTTTTCTTTATAAAAATAAGAGTAACATTCTCTCATTTAAATAAAGAAAACAAACTCTAGTGATTGATCGGACTCACAAGTCACTCAAAGCAGGATTACAAACCCAAAGAATTCCAATTTGGGCAAGGTCAAGGTTAATCTCCAACTACATCCAGGAAAGATGAGTCATACTCTCACATCGAATATTAAGACGTAGATTACTGGAACCACAAGGAAATTACATCTCTTAGAATTCCTCAAATTCCTAAAACGATGTGGGGGTATTTGTGGAATCATAAATTACCGAAATATTCCTGGAGTTACCACATGGCCAACAATTCACATAATGCCCTTGGTAAAATTGATATCGATATGTTACGATCTCTGCATTAATTCAATATATTTACTAGTTAAATATATTAATTAATCAGATCAATATCAATAATAAATAACTTTCCAACGAATTATTTATTCATTAATAAATAAGTGATTACACTCGGTACCATCACTTATTTAATATTTTCTCTTTTAACTAATCAGAAGTTCAGGTGACTCTCAAGACTTCACTATAAATAGAAAACTGCATCTCACTTCTAAAGGTAATAAAAAAAATTTACAAACACTCTGTCAGATTATTCTCTTTCAGAAAACTGACTTAAGTATCAGAGCGTTTACGGTTGAACCATCCCCCCCTCCTTGGATTCAACCTTAATTCCGTTTGATTTTCGTTTTTATGTATAGAGATTGAGAAGGTATTTTGCGAGACTGAACGATTTCTTCAGATGGGTTGGGGTGTATATATATTGTTCGTTACTTCATTTGAGCAAGTGCTAGGTTCGCATGAAATTAAGGAACATCCCAAATCCAATACGAACCGCTCCTTAACTGTCTGTGAGAATGTGAACAATTAACATAATCTGTAAACAATTAACATGATTCCGCACTTGTATGAAGTATTTGTATTTCTCCTAATATATTCTAACGGAAACCAACAAATCACACTATACAAACGTACTAGCTAGTGACGGTAGGTCCCAGTGGACCCACAAAGTTTTCATGAGATAGGGGACAATGGACAGGATATAACCGTTGTAGGGCGTGGCCTGGGTTGGATGCCAGGCTGACTCTCTTTGGCACCCCACCCAATATACCCATCATCACCATAACCTCCCTCTCGACAAACAAAGAGCCCTCACATTGATAAAAAAAACAGAGCCCTCACATGGTTTTTCTGTATCCTCGGGCCCCACACCCCGTCACCCTCTCCCTCTAAAACCCTAAAACACACGTACCCTTTCTCTCTTTTCTTTCCCTCTCTCTACTGTGCCGCACGCCCCTCAAAATACCCAAACCACCCCCTCCCATATTCATTAATGTACCATTTCCCTCTCACCCCCTCCGCCACTCTTAAAAAGCACACACCCAAAACTCCTCCCACCCAGAAAGCCTATCAGCTGCCACTAGTAGCACGCTCTTTTCAGCTACAGCAAGTTTCCTGAGTTCTCAACCTGTTTTTTAAAAATGTCCAAGGAAGTGAGTGAAGAGGGACAAGCCCACCATGGGAAGGACTACGTCGACCCACCGCCAGCTCCGCTATTCGACACCGACGAGCTCAAGCGCTGGAGCTTCTACAGAGCCCTCATCGCCGAGTTCATAGCCACTGTCCTCTTCCTCTACGTCACCGTAGCCACTGTCATCGGCCACAAGAATCAAAAGGGTCCCTGCGACGGTGTAGGCCTTCTAGGTATCGCCTGGGCCTTCGGTGGCATGATCTTCGTCCTCGTCTACTGCACCGCCGGCATCTCTGGTAAAATTACCAACAACCATCTTCTTTTTAGCTTCTTCCTTTATAACCCAAGTCGATTTTTTGCTCTTTTTGGTTGTTGATTTTTGATGGGTGTTTTTCCTTTTTCCAGGTGGTCATATCAACCCGGCTGTGACTTTCGGGCTGTTCTTGGCTCGCAAGGTCTCGCTGATCAGAGCCGTAGCCTACATCGTGGCCCAGAGCTTGGGAGCCATTGCTGGTGTTGGGCTAGTCAAAGCCTTCCAGAAGCATTACTACAACGTGCAGGGTGGCGGTGCCAACTCGGTGGCTCCTGGATACAACAAGGGCACAGCGTTTGGGCGCTGAGATCATTGGCACCTTCGTGCTCGTCTACACCGTCTTCTCAGCCACGGACCCCAAGAGGAGCGCACGTGACTCCCATGTGCCTGTAAGTGTGAACGACTCAACCTCTTAGCACTTTTTCTCTTAACCTTCAAAAAAATTGTAGCCTCTGGAGTCTGGGTCTTGTGATTTTAACGGGTAAAATTTGATGGGTTTGTTTGTGTACGTGAGCAGATTCTGGCTCCACTGCCAATTGGGTTTGCTGTGTTTGTAGTGCATCTGGCTACAATCCCCATCACGGGTACTGGAATCAACCCAGCAAGGAGCTTCGGAGCTGCTGTGATCTTCAACAATGAAAAAGTGTGGGATGACCATGTAAGATCATAAGGAACTACATGTAGTTTTGAAGAAGGTTGTGATTGTTAATGATTTTTTAATTTATGGGTTTTGTTGTGCAGTGGATTTTCTGGGTTGGACCTTTCATTGGCGCTGCAGCTGCAGCTGCCTACTACCAGTACATTCTGAGAGCAGCAGCCATAAAGGCTTTGGCATCATTCAGAAGCAACCCAACCAACTGAATATGATGAATTAATGAAACAAGGATAACACAGAAGCGGGCATCTACTGTTAAAGTTGATCATCAACTTTCATATTTTGTTGTATTTGTTAGTTTGTTCATGCATGTGTTGAGACTTGAGAGTGGATGATGCTTCATTTCTCTATTTATAATTTAATTTCTTATTTTTAGCTAGCTAATTAAATGGATGTGTATTATTATTGTTTCATGAGTTTTCCACTCATTTTTTCATTCTGGTTCTTTCTGCGTTCTGCTTCTACCCATCTAGAAATTATAGTTTTTTAGCTACTTGAATTCGTTTGAAGTTCAAAACAAACATTTTCTTGAGTACCCCAAATAAACAAAGTGGAAATAATTGTAAAAGTAGAGCTTTGTAGCTCTGGATCCATGCAAAGAGAGAGGCAATTAAGTCAGTGATCGATATGAATTGTTTGCAAAGAAAGAAAGGGCCTTTGATTTTTCTCTGTATTCTCAGCCGTTCACGGTGGGTTTTGTCTGGAAAGGTCCTCCTGAGATGATACGATAACGAATACAATGCCACCACCACAAAAGTTAAAGTTGGAAAGGGCAAAGCAGCGCAGCGTGAATTTGGGGACCCTTCTGGACTGGACTGGATATATCTTCCAAATTAGAGGCTGAGATTTCAATTTTTAGATACCACATGATTTACAATTACACTTATTAGACCCTTTAAACTTAGCAAATAGTCATGTAATACTCTGTACATTTAACTTCAGTTTGTCCAAATGAACTCTACATTTTAATTTTATTTTGTCCAAATGAATAGTAATTAGCACTCTTCATTATATTAAAAAACCTGACAGTAAAAGTAGGCAGGATGCAGAGTTATTTTCTAAGAAGCATCGAAACGCCCCCAATCACCGGTATCTCATTTCGGATACTAATATCGATAGGATACGCGTATGATACGGCTTGATACGTTCTGATACGGTATCAATTTTTGGATAAGATTTAGATACGTACGTTTCAAATAGTAATCAATTTATTCCACATTATTTACCTTGTAATAGCTCCAAGCTGCTTGTCCAGATTGGGGCAATGAAAGTCAGGGGACGATGGCTGCAAAAAGCGAGTCATACACTGGACAGACAGAGTTCGGGCAACAGGCCGGTGAAGGTGGAAAGCTAGCAAGCGAAGGTCTTCTTCAGCTTCTCTATTGGACCAATCGCAAAAATCTAGTGATGATGATGAAGGCGGCTGTTGTGACTCTTGAGGATAGCCCTTTGTTTCTTCAGGTGTGCCTGCCATGGCTGATTTCTTCTCTTCGGAAATGGATGGGCTTTCGGAGTGATGAACAATTTCATTTTTGTATAGGGACTGAAACGGAAACACGTGGCTTTGTTGTTATTGCACCGAAGCAAATTGTTTGGGTTAAGAATGGAAGGACAAAGGGAAGGTGGCCAGGTGGGGCGGCAGAGTGGATTAGGGAGTCTAAAGATCTATCAATTTCCAAAAGGGGCTGTTTTGGTAATTTCTCGAGGCAATTACAGTTACAATTTATAAATCTATTTCGTTTCCGTATTGTTTGACTTTCACCAGCTGTTGCAAATTAGTAAATTAGACAATGGAGAAACCGGGAGCTGCACATGGTGAAAATGTTTTATACCCTCACGTATGCGCTAATTAATTATTTTTTAAATTTACTCAATACATTTTGGTACCTTTGTTATTATGGAATTCCTTATTATTTTTTTATTTTGCCTATAGATTTCTATATGAAATTGTTATGGAATAAACTGAAATTTCATATTTGTTTTTTTTAACTATATTTGAATTTTAATGTATTATTTATTTTTTGTATCCATCTCGTATCGTATCCTTTGATTTTGGCATATCAGAATATCGCATCGTATCGTATCCTCGTATCTGTATTCGTTTCAGTGCAACTTAGGTTATTTTAAAGCTAAATTAATATTCTTTATATCTCAAAAAAATAAATTAAATTTTGTCTAAAAGATCTTGCAGTATCTTTAGTAGACTCTTCAATAGACAACATACTTTCTATTTTTAATGATACGTTTAATTATCACCATTTGGCCCAAAAATCTATGGATTTGTAGAGGCTCGATTGCCCTAGTGAACAAAAGTCCAGCCTAACTCGCTATGGGCTGTGGGTCGGCCTGGTCCGAGAGGTTAGTGGGTTGACTTGGGCTTAGGGTATTCAAACTCGATAGGTCCAGGTCTGATAAGCCCAACACGACTCGCCCATATAAGCCCGATCCGTAAATCTGAATATATAAACTCATTATTAATTAAATATTTAATATCAGCCCATTTTTATTGATAGCCCAAATAATTTTATTTCAACCCAAAGACCCTAAACTCATCCAAACCCAATATATTTCACTTTAAGAAGCCCAAAGCCCCAATAGTATACAAACCTTAGTAGCTTTAGCCCTGCCTATTTAAATAAAATTTCTCACAAAGTTTGAAACCCTTAACACACTCATTTTCACTCCTCACCTGCCACTGCTTCTTCCTCTCTTTAGAGTTTAGACTTCTTCTCTAGCTACCATTTTCACCTTTCTCCCTGAAGCTCAACTCTCAAATATCTCCTATCTCAAGCTCACATCACTCTTTTCTCTCAATGTTAGGACCCGACCCCTACTCGGTCAGGACCCGAATCACCTAGCACCATATTGTCCGCTTTGGGCCTCGCCCTCACGGTTTTTTTTTTCGGGAGCTCATGGTGCAACTTCCCAGGGGGTCATCCATCATGGAATTTGCACCAGCCTCAACTCGCTTAACTTTGGGGTTCCAATCCCCCCCCCCCCCCCCCCCCCAAAGCCACTTGAACTCCCCAAAAGGCCTAGTGCTAGATAGGTGTGTGCCTACACCTTTAAGGCACACCACCATCCCCTCCCAGACCATTCCCCCTCGCAGGAATGTGGGATTGTTCACCGTTCCCTCTAGGACACAGATCTTACAATCCAACCCCTTAGGGCCCAATGTCCTCAATGGCACACTTCCCGGTCGGGGTCCGACTATGATACCATATTGTCAGGACCTGACCCTCCTCGGTCAAGACTCGACTCATCTAGCACCATATTGTCCGCTTTGGGCCTCACCCTCACGGTTTTGTTTTTCGGGAGCTCATGGTGCAACTTCTCAGGGGGTCACCCATCATGGAATTGCACCAGTCTCAACTCGTTTAACTTTGGGGTTCCAATCCCCCCCAAAGCCAGTGAGCTTTCAAGCGCTATCAATTCGCACTCTCGTCTGAGGTGTACTCTTCCATCTCTGCAGTCTGAGGCATATCCTAGAGATCAGTTTTTCCTTCACGCTGATGTCCCTACTTTCTCATGAACAGTTCTAGGTGATACTTATTCTTCTCCCTCTCCCTTCCTTAACATCTACATCTTATTTGTTACGGATGACATGGGTGTTTGAATTTTGTTACTTCCCATGATCTGGGCTTTGATTTTTGCGTTTTAGATGTTGATGGTGCTCTGATTATGCAATTTACATATTGATGGTGCTCTCATTATGCATTTTAGAAGCATTAATTTGCTTGAAGGTTTAGATGTTAGCTAGTTTAAGAATGGCAAGATGCTCTTCTATAAGAGAAATTGGATGAAGAATTAATGAATGTCAAAGCTTCAAGACCAGATTGGATGGATGTTAGTGATGATGATGTTGATGTGGTTGAGAGTGAAAGTGAGTCACTTTCATGATAAAGTTATAATATATTTTTTTACCAACAAATTTGTAAATATGGACATTAAACTAATATGTAGCATAATCTTGATCTCGAAGGGCGCATGTGGTACTTTTTTTCCTTACTTGACTTTTCCCTTAAAAAGGTTTTTAAAGTAAGGTTTTAATAAGGCCACGTTTTTGCATCCTCGAGTATCCTTTTTTTTCATTATTATTATTTTTCTTTCTTATTCATTTTTTTTTCTTTGTAACTTTAAAATTTTAAAAATAAGTTATTTCTAAAAGCCCACTTGAGCCCGGCACGACCTGAAAAACCAGATAAAACCCGGCCTGATAAAGGGCTATGTAACTAAGCCCACCTGGCCCACCTCAAAACTTTTAAATTTATTTAATAAGCTTGGTCCAACCCAATGTCGAGGGCTAATTTAATATAATAAATAGTGCTAGTTATATTTAGCCAGTTATTGTTCATCTGAACAAATGTGAACTTAAATGAAGAGTGTTTGCTTCATGACTATTTTAATACTTTTGAATAAACTTTAGATCAATTTATTCAAAAACTACAGTTAATAAAGCTTAGGTCAAATTTATCCAAAAATTACATTTGAAGAGTTAGATGTAAATGCTCTTAAAATGACTCAAAAGTTATTAATAGCTATCCAGCTTTTATAGTCACCAAAATCAGGCTATATTTTTCATCAACTTTGAATATAAAATTCATTTTTTTTTTCAAATTTAAATATATAACAACATAATTTTACTACAAACGGCTAATTTTTACGTAATTTTTTAACGATTCAAACAAATATGTATACTTTGGGTGCAAAATCAATCCAACCCATAATTCATACAATTCACTATATATATCTAGTTTTTTTAATGATTTAAATAGATATGTCTATTTTAATGGTGAAATTTGATAGAATGAATTCGAAGTCAAGTGCAATAGTTAAAATTTCAAATGGGAATCCATCTCAAGAGAAAATGAGAGTAAAAACCCTAAACTTCAAGTCCTTTTTTTGGGAGATGATACATGTGATGAAGGATATTTTCCCCCTTCAAGAAAGTAAGGTGCATCATTTTACTCAATATTACCACCTTGCCGATTTATGGTAAAATTTGTAACTTTTTTTTTTTCCGTTTTTCTTATTAATTATTGAATGTGTTCAAATTATCATACTCAAACTCTCTTCGCGACAACTTGGTTTTCCCAATCGTCACCTGAAAGGTGCCAAACATCAAAACCTCCATCTCCAATACACTGGAAAAAAAAAATCAAACTTTTCACAACATTATACGAAAAATCTGAGTCAATTAATGACCCAAAAAACAAAACAAAAAAAAATTAAAAATTTGTTTTGTTTTCTTTGAATTTTTGGATAACCCACAAAAGTTTGGAGTTTTTTAATGCACTTGATGATTTTTGAAAATGAAGAAGTGTGACGACCGAAAATTCAAAAAAGGTAATGTCGAGAATTTGAAACGGAATTGACGTTTTTTCCCTTGTGTTAAATGGTCAAAAGTTTACTTTTGTTCGGGATACTTGTTAGACTTTCCGTGAGGACCGTTGTGTAGATCTCAAATCTCTGATTTCGTAGACATGCAGCATGTCGAAATCAAAGTTTGGATGAATTAGTTATGGGTCTACGAAAGCCAGGGGCATTTTGGGTAATTTGTGTTTAGAAGGGTAATTTGGTCTTTTTGCTGATTTTGGTGAGATAGCTTGATTCTTACAAAAACATGACACATGTCGCCTTAAAGGATGGGTTAGTGGCACCTATTTTTTTTATCTCACCGTGTAAGTGAGTTGTGTGTTGTGGTGTGTATTACTTGATCGAACAAAACCAAAACTGAAGACCAAACCTTGTTGAGAAACCCAGCTACTGGAGGAAAGATAGCGAGAACAGAGAAACAAGATAGAAACTAAGAAAGAAACAGAGAGAGAAGAAAGGAACGAAAACCCGAAACACCCAAACCCGAAACCCAAAACATAGGATTCACATATTTGGACATTTATTGTTGAAATTAAGCTTCGTTTAAGCTTCCTGAACTCCAAAAAAATCAAGCCAGCATAAAAACGAAGAGAATTGACATGGATTTCATTTAGAACAGACCTGCGATGTAACGACCCGTCCCGAATATCGGGATTAAATATTAATTAATTATGGTCCATGGTTCATGGGAAACATCATCATTATTCCTTATCATCTTTAATCCAACATCATCATCATCATCTTTAATCATTCCTCATAATTCTTAACCATCATCAGTCACCTTCTTCTTTGTATTTTCCTTCAAACCGTGAACAAACAAGGGAAAATAGAGCATGAGTTTTCTTTGTATCATTCATTCCTTCCACAACTGACCTTGAGAAGAATTTTGAGGGAATTAGGTGACTGAGATTGAAAAGAAAACACGGGGACAGAGAGAGAGTTGTGAAACCAGAAATCGAATTTTGGAACATTGGAGGGAAAATTCAAATTTTGAGCTACGAGCTCTGAGGATCAAATTGGAGCTTGAGTTAAGCTTTCTGGGATTGCCACGATCAGAATCATCGAAAGAACGAAGCAAATTGATGTCCAATTGGCTCTGAACGGACAAGACGACGGTAAGCAATTTCGAAGGTTGAGTTGTGATCTTGGAGAGATCAAACGATGAAATTGAATTGGGGAATGAGTTTAACTTGGTCCATTGAAGCTTCTGGGTGGATCAATTGAAGGAAATCTGTTGAGATTGATGAATTTCGAAGGTTGAACAGTGCCCAGGTGTTCTTTGACATTCATCTTCAAATCACTTTATTTAAGGTAAGAAATCGTCTAATTGAACTTACAGAACTCTAATTGAACTTACAGAACTCTAATTGGACTTAAATCGAAGCTATTTGAATGTTCAATTGAAAGATTGGATGACGAATTGATAGGAAACGAGTCGGGTCATCTCGCGGGTTGCAGGACCTGTTTTACAGACAAACGGGTAAGGACGATGACACTGTAGCAGACGCGTGGGTTTCACGCTCACTCACGGCGGCGCGTGACGGCGCGTGGGCACGAATCTCGAGGTGAGGTCAACATGAATTTTGTCCCATTTAATGTAACAAACATTTTGACACTGGTTTCGAGGAAATCGGTTAGCGTTTCGATAGTGTTCTGAGTATCCGAAGTTTTATTATTCGTTTAAAATACGTATTTAAATTCCAGAAAAATTGGCGAAAATTATATGAGGTATATTGAGATGTTAGTGACCCTCGTTAATGATTTTGGACAGGAATTGTGATTTCCAGAAAATTACGGAAAAACGTGCAGCTCGGAAAGCGAGCGATTTGGACGGTGTGTGTGAGTGGACTTTGTTTTCTAACTGTGATGTATGCATATATGATTTAAATGCGTTATTATTGATTTAATATGATTTGGCATGATTTATATTTCAATCCGGTGATTTCTCGATTTTCTGGATTATTATATTATTTTTGGCACGATTTTCGAGAAATTGTGAAATTGATGTTTTGGGCGTAGGCCCGGGATTGAAAATGATTTGTTTTGACTCGGGTTATGAGTCAGGGATTGAAAATGATGTTTTGACTCGGGTTATGAGTCAGGAATTGATTTGATGTTTTCCGGACATATTTTATGGTTTTACGTAAAAATGGCAACTCGGTTTACGGTTGCATGGAATTACGTGAAAATGATATTTCGGGCTTGAAACCCAATGAAATTGTGATTTTGATTGGATTTGTATTTCCATGTGATTACATGATGATATTGATGATTTTCGGATTTATAAAAGAAATCGGGACTTGGGTTTTCCGGATTTGAGGAAACTATATTTTGGGGCTGAGACCCTGTGTTAATAAATGATTTGGTTTTCAACGCAACTGTTTTTCACTGGTTTTCATAATGGTGATGTGTTGCGGATATTTAGGGCTTTCGGGTGGAAATATGTTTTTCTTGTTTCCCCGGAGTGCACCCTGGAGATAACGCTCGCCTTCGGGAGGGAAGTGTTTACCCCGAAGAGGTCACGTAGCACGGTCTGTTGTCGTGCAGCCGAGGGAGGCTCGACTCAGACCAGAGGTGCTGGATTATATGTAGATCGGTAAGTGATGTGTTCACGATGATCTGGATTGTCGGTTGGTGAGGTTTTCACAGCGACAGATGCTCTGATTTTGAGCGGTCCTTGAGCCTATTTGATTTGCACCCGTAGCAGGGATAAATGTGACTATATGCAACTGGATATGGAAATAAGTCCCGTGGTTTTGTGGAAAATGATTTTGAGGAAACCGTGGTTTTGAGGAAAATGAAAACGTGGTTTTATGGAAAGTTGAAATGATTTTGATGAACATGAGTTTCAGGGAAAATGTGGACATGGAATTTAGAAAAATATTTTGATTTTATCGATCCACTATTCATACTTGATTGATTTTATACTATTACTCATGATTTATGATATGCATGCATGTTTGTGAAAACTGGAGGGTAAGAATGTGTTTTGGTAAATGTATTTATCGAACTTTATTTTTGTCCACTCACACCTTTTCTGTTTTATTGACCCTTCAGGTCGTGGCGCGTTGATCGAGGCTATTCGAGAGGTGGAGGTATGAGTGGGCACAGGTGCACTTATCCCTTGTTTGGCAAGTAACTGGAGGGTATTTTCGGAACTTCAGTTGACTTGTCAGACAGGAGTAGGACCGGGCACGGTTATCTATGTCCCTCGGGGACGGGTCCTGTCATGCGACCCATTCGAAATTTCAAAGTGGAATTCGATCGATTTGAGGTAAGAAAATGTTAAATTGAACTTGGAATTGTGTTTCTAGGTACCTTATGATGGTGGTGGTTGGATTGGAAAGATGAAATTGATCAAAATTAACTAGAATTGAAAAGTGGTCAAAACCGGGTCGAACGACCCGTTTGCAGTAATTTGTGCAAGGAAGATGAACAGTGCAGGGCGCGTGGGCTTCAAGTGTAGCCGCTTGTGTTGGTACATGGGGGCGTGTGAGTAGGAATCTCGAGGTATTGTCAACATGTTTTTTGATTCTCTCGTTGTAACAAACATTTTAGCACAGGTTTCGAGTCGATTAGACATTGTTTCGATATATTTTTATGTGTTCAAATTGTTGTGTATACGTTTTTAATGCGTATTTTATCCTGGAAAAATAGGGGATTTTAATGTGAGATTATTTGAGGTATTAGTGACCCTCGATAGTGGTTTTTGACAGGACAAAAGATAAGGAGTGTACGGCTCCGAATCAAATCGCATGGACGGTGTGCGAGTGGACGGTTGTTTTGTAAATTGTTATGCATGCATATTAAATGTTTTCCATGATTTATTGCATGATTTGAATTGAAATGATTTGGATGATGATTTGATATGATTATTTGGTGATTTTATGGATTTAATAATCAGTTTTGGGACATGATTTACGAGAATGGTGAAAACGATGTTTTGGGCGTAGGCCCGGGTTTGATGAATTGGAATGTGAGTCAAGAATGATTGTGTGAATTTACTTAATGATTTCCGAACGTGATTTTATAGATTTGCGTAAAAAATGTATTTTGGGTTTGAGACCTTATTTGAAATGGTTTTGACTTTGTTTTAAGTCAATGATGGTTTTGAAACTAACGTTTTGAGTTTATGTTTAGTGGCCCGGATGTGTAATTCCCGGAAAACCCGGATGTGTAATTCTCAAGGTTCAAAACGGCGTTAGGTGCTCCTAGGGCGGTCGATAGGGACCTAGCGCCTACGCGGTTAGGCTGACGCCTAGGCGGTTTTTTTTTTAAAGACAAAATTCAACAAATTAATAATATAATGAACACTATCACATAATTCTAGAACAAAAATTAATTATCTAGATAAATAAATTGAGTTGGGAATCATAAATGTTATAAAATGTAAGTTTTTTTATTATTTTTATTATACAACATTCTATATTTTTTAATTTATTATCTTTATTTTAATTAATACTTATATTATTAACTAAGTATTTAATAAATAAAATAACTTATATAACTAAATACATATATAAGAAGTTATATAACTAAATATGTATAAAGATGTACATGCAAATCTACTAAATATGTATAAGGATGTACACACAAATCCACTAAATATGTATAAGGATGTATCTGCAAATCCACTAAATATGTATAAGGATGTACCCACAAATCCATTAAATGTGAACATCTCTATTATCGGCCACGCATTAAATTTAAATAATATTTAATAACAAACTAGCGCGGCTCCGCATCTGCGCAAAGCTCTAAGATGAAAACTTACTGGAGTTGCAATTTTTACAACTTCAATTTTCATGTTTGTGGTGCAATAGGCCGGAAAAGTGAGATGCAAATTTAACAATATGTAGGAAATAATAAATAAAAAATTTGTGTATATCTCTATTATCGGCCACTATACATTAAATTTAGATATTATTTAATGACAAATAATGAGATGATATCTATACTCATAGTGTCTTATCATTATTGCTCAACTGTTATTTTGTTTCAATTCCTTCACTTTCCTTGCTTAACTATTATTTTGTTTCAATTCCTCCACTTTCCTTCTCAAATTTCGCATTCTCTCTAAATTTGGTTCCACCGAGCTCTTTGTTAGTTTGCCCCCAATATCTTCCATTGGATTGCAATTAGGAGGTTATCTTTGTCAGGGTATGACTTTTATTCTTTTTATCCATAATAATGAGAAGATTTTTCACAAATCCACCAAATTATATATATATTTTTTACTTTTTATTTATCTTTACTTTTTCTACTCTTTATTTATTTTTACTATTTATACATTTACTCTTTGTACTTTATACTTTATTATTTATTTGGTATCGTCTTTTCAGGAGGGTCATTTCACGGAAAGCAAACGGTGTTCGATACAGAGTGAGACATAGAGAGAAAGTGGTCCTCCTAATTTCAAATAACTGAGCCTTCAAATTGGTCTATTTTGTGGTGTGGTCACTGGACCTCGGTCCTCGGTCCTCACCTCTCATCTCCCGCCTCTTCACGAGGACGCCTGTGAGGCACTGTTCAAATTTACTCACCAAACCCCCCCTCTTCTTTAAATTTTACTTTTTTTTAAAAAAAGGAATTTTTTACTTTATATGAATGAGTTTAATATAATATAATTTAAAGTGGCTTTCTTGCTGATTAATAAATTGGAAATAAGTTAAAAGGTGATGTTAATTTTGCCATTTTGTTAGATAAAGTTTCGATAATTAAAAATATTTAAGTTAAATTCTAACTGAATTAGTTCAAAAATAATTTTAACACATTGTTTTTTTTTTAAAAAAAAAATTTCGCCAATTGTGCTCTCTATTGTGAGGAGACAACAATGACTATTTTCCCTCCCCTATTTATTAAATTTAGAAATTTAGATACCCAAAATATCAAAATTTCAAAGTGAAAAGTGACATGTGGACTACTAAAGCCCTCTTCTCTTTGAAAATTTCCAAATTGATTAAAAAATGTGAAGAATGATACAATTTAAGATGTGAAAGCAGATGATTCCAATTACGATCAAGTAAGATGGTAGAATAAGAAGAAAATAAAAAGAATGTGAGGAGAAAAAATTTGAAAGGAGAAGAAATACTTGTATAAAAACCTCCAGTACTTTCTAAGTTTTTACCGTTGTGATTCAAAAAAGATATTTTCGCCGCTTGGTGACTACCCCACCCACGACCTAATTGCCAGAGTGTTTGGTGGGTAGGGTTTGCAGTTTGCAGTTCGCAATACCAGTTTTACTTTTACCTATTTCAAGGGCCCCATTTATCTCATCTTTTGCTTTTCTTCAAATCACCTGGTAAGGGTTAAAATTTGTGACTTGCCCACCGATTACAGAGTAGTTTAATTAAGAGCTAAAGATGTACTTAATTAGCACTTACCATGACAAGTCTGGATCTGCCAAGACCGATTTAAAGTACATTCATTATGAAGGTGTATCAGAGTGGACAAAATATGTTGTGAATCATATTTCCTCACTAAACTGGAAAACGTGGGGGCAGTGGGATTGGTACTTATATATTTCCTCTCATGACTTTCATTCCTGTCTGGTGTTCTTGGGAGAGAAACTCAAAAGGTGACGACCAATAAAAAAAGATTGGGTGCCATAGAACTCAGGATGTTGCATAATACTGATACCAGCAATTTGAAAAGATGAATTTGTATCCACAAAAAAACTAGTTATGCCTGCTGAAAGTATAACAAATTCTGAACATATCAACCCCCTTCATCAAGATTAAAGCATGTACTAGGTATTATTACAATTCAGCAGTACGGAAACTGGCATCACTTAGTCGGAGGAATCACAAGTTCCCATCAGTCAGTTGAATTTCACAATTACACAAGCATCTAGAAACAGTGCAATTTTATAAGGTTTAACTTAGTCAGGCAATGCAGTTCCACGCTCAAGATTGTTTTTTATTTCCAGTGTGTATCTACCGAAGGCTCGCTCAATTTTCTTGTTGAAATGCTCATTTCGATCATTGATCGAGTCAATATCTTTCTCGTCGTGGAACCTCCGCCTCCTGCTAAATGACTTTTTCTTCTCGTCTCGATCCTTGAGTTCCTTCACCATCTTGCCAAGCTTGTCCTCTGATATCTTCGGAGCCTGAACCATAAAATAGAAAATCCAGGGCTGAGTCGCCAATTTTAACCATACTACAGGAAACAGCAGATTCCCTCGAAAGAAAAATACCTTTCCATATTGGAGGCTGGAAGCTTCACGATAGAATTCTGGATCAGCTTCTTTCATCCTATTGTATTCTTCCAAGTCAATATCGATGTTCTTTGTTCTCTTCTTGTATGCATCGTACAGAGTTTTCTGATTGAAAACTGTTCAAACAGCATGTCAGTACACATTCTCATTTTACATATCTACAAGACTACCAGAACAAAGTGGGTATGAAGAATAGTGTTCTACTTCTACGTTCAGTCTTTGTGCACACCGATTAGAAGCAAAGAATTCTAATTTGTGTGCATGGTTGGCAACACGATGATGTTACACACCCCAATTCCACTGAAGCATAGGTATGACATAGTATGAAATAGCATGTAACATAGACAAGCCGGTCTCCTCTTTCCCTTGCTTAACCCTAGGTTATGCCTTGTTATTCCTTCTTTTTTTCTCACGCCCCAAATAACCATATTCTATAACTTCAGAAGCAAATTGATCTTGAAAAAAAAAATTCCATTTTAAATACAGCCACAGGTATGTTCTAAAACAAAGGAACATGAAGAGGCATATGTACCATTCATTAACAAGGAACTAAGTAAACCCTCTAAAACTTCAAACCAAAAAAGTAAAGAACGATAAATATCAGCAGAGATCCTAAAACATACCATCCCAGCCAACTGGGGCAGGATCCTTTTCCCATTTCTTGTATTTTATCTCCGCCGCCTCTTGTGTATCTAGCATATACGCACTTTTCATATCCAAACCATTTGCATCTAGAAGTTTGCCAATTCTTTTGGTCCTCTCTTCATGCCATTTTTTACTAGAAATGCCCCTAGACTCTTGTGGAGGTTCCAGTCTTTTCTTTTCAGCTACAATATCCGTTTGATTGTCTTTTCTTGCCTTATTCTACATAAAAAATAAAAACTGAATCAATAAGAAAATATAATGCAACAGCATAAATAAAATTCTAGTGAAAATTGCAACAATGGTGCCTAGTTTTTGAAGTTTCAGAAAACCTACCATCTTCATCTTCAATTCCCACAACTTTTTCTTCCTCCCTGTTAACTTTTTGAAGTCTTCTTCTGTATTCTCCTCAACAGGAGAGTCATCACCATCACCACCATGTTCTTCAGACTTTGGTCCTTCATTATGCAGATATTCCTCTTGTTCAACAGCCTCTGAGTTGGAATTTCCACTACCACCAGTGGCTTGCATAGCTTGTGATGTAATGCAGACAGAAAGGTTTAGATAAAAAAACTAACGATCGTTTAATAAGGGGCCATAATATGGAAAACCTTGAATTTCAACACATACTTGAAAACTAGCATGCATGGTCGAATACAATGTGAAGTTAGGTCAAGAAAAGACGAAAAGGGAAAACCACAAGAATGCAGACTTGCAAATTGAAATGGAGGAAAGATTAATAACTAAGTCCCTGCTCTGTAATAACATTTGAATATAATGTATTATCCCATATAGTAAGTCGTATGTGGTTTAAATTTCGACGAACGTAGCTTCTGTCCAAGATCTTGATACAGCTTGCATATATGGAGTCAAAAAGTGAAGTTGACGAAAGATGGACAGTAAAGAGAAACCTATCTACTTATAAATTATACTAAACTGACACAGAATGCAAAAGCGAGTAGCATATTGATGAGATGCATCCAAACAAAATAGATATTCATACTAGAAAAAAATTGCGGCCTTTATTTCAACAGAGGGAAAGAGCTAACAAGGGTTTAAATCAAAATAATAACCTGATTGAATCTGACCCATTCGAGCCTTGGCGTCGGCAATAATTGCGAAGCAATATTCAGTGCATTCATGGTAGGGATTGGATGCATTTCTGCAATCCGGGTGTACTCTTCCTTCGTCAGAGAGGTTTTTCATGATTTGAATCTTCTATACCACCTGAAATAATTTCTCTTATCAGATAAACCTATCAACAGAATCCAAAAGCAAACCAATGCAGAAATCGAACTCTTGGAAAATCAAATCTTGAAGAAATTGAAAAAGGAAAGGGACGAACCTGTGATATAAATTGCTTTGATAGCTCTGCTAGTGTCTAGGTGTAGGTTTAGGTTTAGGTTTAGGTTGGGGAAAAGAGGAACGGGGAACAAAGGGCTTAAGATCGACGCTGCATCTTGAATAATGTCGAATCGAATATAGGCCCGTTTAATTGGAAGGAATATATAGTAGGAATAAGAATTTATTATCATTCCTCCTTATCTGCCATTTTTTATATCACTGAAATGAAAAATAAATTAGGAATTTGGTTAGAATCGGTTTTATCTAATTGGTGTAATCTAATTACCTATGATCGTATTCTATTACGCTAGTAATTAGAGAATGTAAATATTATTTAATATACCCATATTTATTAAAATAAGAAAAATTCGTTCAATGAACATAAAAAGTAGAAATACTCTAGATAAAAAACTCAGAGACACTTTTGATGAGGACCTGTGCCTAAATTTTACCAAGAGAATCAAGTAAGTTTTTTAAACTTTTACACTGTGATAATGGGATCAAGACAAGTTTACATATTGAATCACAAGTTAAGACTTTGAAAAAATAATATAATGCTCAATCAAATATGTTTATCTCCAACAGTGGCTTCGCATGGGATGTCTATAAAAAAAAAAATGATTATCTGTGAAAATATGTGTATGATGGTTGGGTCAAGGTAATAATTTTCTTTATTTTTGTATTTGGTCGTATTTTTTTTTTGTAATTATATCAGTCCAACGTCTATATTTCTTACCATGTATGTAGAGTCACCCAACTGCTCAAATATGGGCGGAGCCAAGGAGGGTCCAATGGGATCCTGAGCCCCACTCACTAATATATTTTTAATAAAAGAAATATAAATATAATATAGTTTTACGTATTTTCGGTCTGGAGCCAACCGGTAATGGACATACCTACCTGTGTACCAGCTGTAGAGCTAACCTTTGTTCTATTGGTTTGGTGGTTGCTACCAAGACGATTTCTTTATGTCCATCGAGATGTCGAAAAACGATAAACATAGTTTTGTTAGGAATATTTACATTGATTGTTGATTTAAATTAATCTATATATCTTGTAATTATGGAAAATATCAAATAAAATCAAATAATAAATAATTTCAATTTCAAAAAATGAGAACTAATCAAGGATAATTATATAACAAATCAATAATATGATATAGTTTTTTTAGCTCTTAACTTAGTTTGATAATATTTTGTTCATTTGAACAATTTGAGCCAACCGGTGTGTGGTTCAGCTGAAGGGAGAAACAAAGAAACGGAAAGGAAAACAAGAGATAACCGAAGAGAAAAGAGAAAAGAGGAAGGAGAGAGTGGGAGGAGGAGAAGAGAGGAAGAGGAAGAGTGATGCGCTTGAACTACGTATCTAAATAAACACGTAATTCAAGTATATACAATTTAAAGTCTTTTGTGTTAATGTAGTATTAGGGATCGTTCTTAACCGGGAAAATTAGCAAACATTAAATAATGGTTAGTGAAAAAAATAATAAATAATCAAAGAATAAAATATTAAATGAATTGAAGAATTAAAGAATAAACGAATTAATGAATTGAAGAATATAAGAATTAAAGAATTAAAGAATAAAAAAATAACATGATTTGGGGGGTTTGGAAAGATTTGTAATCGAAACTACGTTTTTTAAATAAATTAAGAATTAAAATTCTCATGCTTATGTTAACTATAATTTACAAATCATAGATTGGTTTCATAGATAAAACTGACACTTTTATGTAAGTAAACTCAAATTAACAATCACATTATTTAAACTACTCTTACTAAGGACTTTCTTCAAACACAAATTTTACCAACACTCTAACATGTTGCTCATATTGAACCAATCACGAAATCCTACATTTATCATCTCAATTCCATGCATACATTTTTTCATATTATAAATGCACCGAACACCGCATTATTACTTACAATATGATTCACCTTAAGTTGTTGATTTAATACGCCAAAAAAGCGGTCAAACATTAAATCTCTTCAATCTTATTCTAAGTGTCTCGAACCGCGGATCAACACTTAGCGTTGAATTAAAGGTTAAACACTAAAAAGTATGAAGTAAATGAAATTCAGAAAATAAAACACATGGAGATTGTATTCACATTTACAAATGTTAGAAAGAAAATACCAACACATATATTGAATTATAAGCAAAACCAATAACAATAACAAGAGTTTAAGTAGAAAAATATGGTTGTTCACAAGGATCACTGAACAGTAGCAAGAAACTTGTAAAGATGGAGAAAGAAATACGAGGAATTCGGTCTTAAAAACTTTCGAATTGCCTTAGAATTACCTTGCCTTAGGTTTTTCTTAAGGAAAGTATAAATTGTGTACAAAGAGAATTCAAAGAAAATCTAATAATAAAATCTAAGAACAAATCTAAAAACAAAACGTAAAAGAAAACTAAAAAGAGAAATCTAGAAAAAGTTAAAAAGAGGTCCCAAAATGTATCTCAAAAGAGAGAAAATAGAATATTACAAAGCGAGAAAATGACTAAAAAGGAGACTTTTTTACAATGAGACGATCTCCCTATTTATAGAGGAAATGCAAAAAAAAATTACAAATTAAAATAATTAAAATTATTACATGATGAAATGATGGGTTTTTGCTGATTTTTAGGGTTGATTGTACTGGAAATTGGACTGAAATGGAGCAGGTGGTGCAGTTGGGAGCAGGGTATGGGTTTTCAGTGGCAAGTGGCAGGGCTGTAGTGATGGGAGTCGGCGAGGGGTTGACAGAGGCAGAGAAAATCGGAGCTACAAGGGCTGACAGGGGCATGGCGTTCAATAGGCGTGCATTGATACAAGGCATATGACTCTGCGTGTCAGGCGCTGATAGAGAAAAGGTGGATTCGGTATGCGCGCTCCGAAGTTGGGAAGGCGAATTCGGTGGGCTGCTGCTGGCACGAATCTGAGTTGAATCCAAATTGGGCTAATGGGCTTGATTTGAGGGCTTTTCGAATTGGATTTGGGCCGCGAAAAGTGAGTTGCTGGGCTGGATTTCATGGGTATTTGGGTTGCAGCGTGATTAATGGACTGGGCTTGCTTATTTCGTCCATAATTTCTTCGTTATAATTCCAATTGGGACGATTCCTTCGCCAAAATGCTCAGTATTCCAAGCTGTATTTATTTATACAAATTACCCACAAAATAAATTATTTTCTCCAATTTTTTGGCATTTAATTGTTAAAAGATAAGTATAAAAGGTATAAAACGATATAAAAAAAAAAACCCAATTAAAGACCTATCAAATACCCCTACACTTAAACTTTGCTAGTCCCTAGCAAATACTAAAATTAAACTAAAAATTTTAAAACAACTAAACCCTTAATTATTTGTCTCAAATTTTATATATATATATATGGCATAAAAGATTTTCACTAGAAGACATTTAAGCATATGGAATTCAATAGTTAATAAATGGTAACAAAATATTTCAACAAGACAATGAGTAAACTTTGGTGACATGGATCTCAACATGAATAAAACAAGTATGAATAAACTCACAAGGATATGCACTCATAAATTCACTCAATTTGTAAGGGTTTGTATTTGCACTCAAGGTATGTGAGAAAAGATGCTCACATAATAGAAATAAAGTACTTTTACAAAAATCTCAAACAAACACCTCAAAATAAAAATTAAACATACTTGCACAAATGAGCCAAAACTGTAAGCTACTATAGTGATAAACTCAACTAATCAAAATTTACTATCTTAAGGATCATAAGGTCTTTATGAAGGTTGTAATGGGGCTAATTTTAGAGACATGTAATATATAGTAAAAGTGGTGCTCAAATTCGTTCCAAGACTCAATAGACTCCCAAAACGAAGCATAGTTTCCCGTCCTTAGTGCAATGACATTAATAATCCATTCCTTCGAACATAGGTTAAGTTGCATCATGTTGGGCTCTTGCATTCATTCTTTGTGTTGGATTTACAAATATAAGGGACTTAACTTAAACTTTACATAATCAAACCTTATTATCTTGAGAGAGACTAAAAAACATTGTGTTTTCATGACACGACCCATCCCAATCCCCCCAGGATTAACACGGGATGTGCCATGCTCCCGTCTGATACAAAGTGTCAGACAAGGGATAAACCGAAACCTCAGTTCAAACGCGGCTTCCAAAGTGTGCCAGGATCTGGTAGAGGAGTGTGATGCCTCGGTCTCTGCTACAGCCCCGCATCCTTGATCAACCTGAAGGGCATTAAAAACAACACAAGCTGTGAGTGGACGAAAAATAAATAGTTTAATAAAACACATTTCATAAAAAGACCTTTATACCATTTACTAAAAAGCATGTATGCATTCAAAAATCGTTTACTTTAATAACCATTATTAGGGTTTCAGCCCCAAATTCCATAAATTCAAGTTATACGGGCCCCTGCCCAAATCCATTTACTAATCACGAAACACCATTTCATAAATCTAAGAAATCATGTTTACCAAATATCATATAACCAATCATATCACAGCTTCCAAAGCTAAGAATGTGCTACCCGGGGTCTCAAATCCCAAGTCTCCCCAAGGTCCACCCAGGTCAATGTTCGTAGATCATTGACCCTCCCTGGGGGTTATAATCCATAAATGCCTTCCTGAGAGTAAGGTACCTCACGTGGGCGACTCCACTCAATTAGTGCTTCGTGACTACTCCGAAGTCCACCCAGGCCAACGACCCTCCCCGAAAGAGACAATCCATAAATAAAGGATGGTATATGAAAAATCATTTCGCAATCATTCTCAAAACCTTTCAAACCTTTCAAATGATCCATGCCCGATCCTCATAAACCGTCATGAAACCAAAAATCCGTGTTTCCAAATCCAAATCCATTTAGGGTCTCTGAACCCGAAATCACATTTATAAACCATAAAGGTGACTTATGGCCGATATCATAACCAATTGGGCCTCAAGCCCGATCATGTAAACCAACTGGGCCCCCAGCCCGATGTCTTATTAAATCAAATGGACTCCAAGTCCGATAGTTAGTAAATCAAATGGGTCTCAAGCCCGGTTCCATATTTCCAAATCCGAAATCCATTTATCCAAATTCATTTACGGGTCCCCGACCTGAAATCACATTCATAAAACAAAATTGGGCCTCATGCCCAATTTTGTAAACCAAATGGGCCCATGGCCCGATAATATAACTCAAATGGACTTCATGTCCGAGGGTTTCTAAAACAAATGGGTCTCATGCCCGAGTTTACCTTTTCAAATCCAAAACCATTTTATTAAACCATTACCGAAACCACAAGCACGTATAATCAGTGTAAACCCATAAACCTCGATATACGTGCAAATACGTAAATCGGCTCGAAATACGTGTAATCATGTAAATCACCAATACCATAATCATCATGATAGAAAATAATATATATAAAACATATAAAACATTTATGCATGCATCACAGTTTAGAAAATCAAGGTCCACTCACAGACCGTCATAACTGCCGCCTCGATATGCGTGTCATATGACAGGACCGCCCTCGAAAAGGGCATTGTTAACCGTGCCTGGTCCTGCTCCCGCCTGGCAAGACGACGGAAATCCCCAAATTACCCTTAGTACGTGCCAGGCCAGGGATAGCCACATGTGCTTACTCATGCATCCGCCTCACGATCAGCCTCGATCAACGCGCCACAACCTGGAGGGTCAATAAAATAAAAAAGGTGTGAGTGGACAAAAATAAATCAGCTTATAAAAACAGTTACAAAAGATGTTTTTACCCTCCGCGTGAAACCAATGCATGTATACAAAAATCATTTCGCAATCGGTTAACATTTTCAACATAGGAAATCCTTTTATCAAATTCCAACATAAGGAAAACTCGTACGAAACTCAAAATCTTTTTTTCCTTTCTCAACCATTGGGTATTAGCCCGCAATCATAAACACCGGGCCTCAGCCCAAAACCACGAATCAAAACCAATTACACAACATGATCCAAAACCATCAACCACATACCGGGACACTGCCCAACTCAACCGAAACATCAGAGATCATCAATAAATCACAAGTCAATCGTTTTGCTGGATATCAAGTGTGCCCGAGTCTTTAAACTCAAAACCATGCGCATAATCAGGCCTTCCCGGGTTATCAACGAGTCTTTAAACTCAGAACATAATCAATAGGCCTCGGGGGTATCACAATAACCGAGTCTTTAAACTCACGAGTCATTAAACTCATTAAGGGCCCTCCCCCGTCATCAATTAACTGAGTCTTTAAACTCAAAACGTGCTCCAGCAATAGCACCCGGGTCTTTAAACCCAAAACAGTTTTCAACGGGTCTTTAAACCCCAAAACATTTAACAATCATAACAACGCGGGATCCATCCCGAAATCACATTCTTCACAACGGGACTCATGGTCCGAATTTCCACATTCAAATCCCCAAATCGTACTTCGCAAAACATTACAAATCATCATTAAACACGGGGCACGTGCAATCATACCAAATCACTTTATTAAATCCTTTTTCATTCCCGAATTCGAATTCGCAATAATGATTCCGTAAGCCGGCATCCGGAAGCATCATCCCGAACCCAAACCAAGAATCCATTTTCAAACTTCCGAAAACTCGTTCATCAAAATTACTTTTATGCCCCGAGCATCAAGCCCGAATTCACCTTTTTCAAAGTCCGTTTTAAATCCTTGTAAACACCTCATATTCCAATTCTTAAGGTCAAGACATCAAAACCACAATCAAATCACCAAAATCCCGATCAAATCACAACCTACTCTAAATCTCGTAAAACGTGCAAAACCGTGACATTCTCGAAATTCGTGTCAAAATCGTAAACCATACTCACAATCAAAATCCAACATCTTAAAAACATAATACGCACAAATCACATAAAATCATTCATTAACCCATCATCAAAACGCAAGCGAAACCATAGTCTCGAAATACGTGCAACTCGCATGTATAGCAAAAATACGTATAAATACAGAAATTGAACTCAATCACAATTCATAATCATAATCATAGAAATCATAGAAATATTTATGCATGCATTAAATTTTGAAAGCAACGTCCACTCACACACCGTCCGTAATGCTCGGTTTCGCGCCGCACGCGTTTCCGTAATTTCCGCCCTTTTCTAGAAATCCTGAATCTTGTCCAAAATCACTTCTCAGGGTTACTAAGGTCTCAATTAACAATAAACTAATTTCCCATAATTTTCCCGGATTTTTCGACATAATTAAACTTAAGGACTTAACTTCTGAACCCTCAAAACTATCCCGAACGACCCCCGATCGACTCAGACTTAAAACGAAAGATGTTAAATAAACTGAGAGGATAAATTCACTAGTTGACGGTGATCGGAAACTGGGTCTCACGCACCATCACGCGCAGCCCAAAGTGGCTGCGGGTGAAAGCCACGCGCTGCTACAGTAACACGCTACAGTGTCACCATCTTCGCCCGTATTCCTGCTAAACGGGTCCTCAACCCGCGACATGACCCGGAAAATTAACCTTCAATACTCACTCTAAACCTTCCCTTATTCCACCTAATCATTCCTCATCAGATTAATTTAGTATCTCATTCTTTAGTTAGCTTCAATTAGCCCTAGATCGATCAACTCGAACTCGAACATCCAAACGGGTCGAAGTACGAAACTCACCCAAATCGACTCCATTCTGAAATTAACTTAGACATGAGTTTTAAGGGACCTAAACGAACACTTTAGCATTGCCAATTTTAGGGAATATTACCTGGATGTTGTCGACTTCAAGCTCGAAAATCTCAGAAACCAAGGGCTTCCGTTCATGGCCTGTCTGTGATGGATTTCCCCCGAAATTGATGTGGTTAGTTTCCAAATGATCCCAGAGGATTAAAACAATTCTCAGTTTCGTTCAACTCGACTCCTAATTGAGAAATTGAATTTCCCCCCAAAACTAATTTTTCCCAGAACCCACGTTTTCTCTCAACTCTTAGCCCTCACTTTGGTTCGAAATGAACCCCAACACTCCTCCAATTGCTCTGATGATCAAACAAAACCCCAACACCCGTGGGAAGTCACTCTGGCCCCCCCCCCCCTGTGTAACTGTCTCCCGCAAGCTCCCAAAACCCGTTTAAAAATGGCACCCATGGCCTGCACTCCCACTCCAGGCGCACAACTTCATACCCGTGGCTTCAAATTTCCAACCCATTACTCACACACTGATCAAGGGTTGCCTAAACAATTCATCACACACTGCACAACAAAGTCCCACTCTCTGTTTTTCAATTCAGAAAATGCACTCAGCCCATACACGGCTGTTTCCACCTGCAGCCACCAAATTACCATTTTACCCTCAGGTTGACAAATTACCAATATGCCCCCCACGCATCCAGACCCGTAACTCAGTCATTCGGACTCCGATCGACGCGTGCCGTATGCCTACGAACTCAGGGCATCGAGACCTTCCTAACGGTCCTTGGCCCTCGGCCATCGGACCTCCCGGTCAAAAAGTCAACATTTTCCCTTATTTCGTCCAAATTACGGTAATGCCCCTGGACTTCGGAACGTCATAACTTTCACCACGAACGTCGGAATCGAACGTGCCACCTGTCTATGATCTCGCGACGTCTCAAACTACGTCACGGTCATTGGTCAAAGTCCATTTGACCGTCCGAATAAAAAGTCAACGTTTTGCCCACTACTAGGGGCAAAACGGTCATTTTGCATCGTTCGTCCGATTTCGCCCAACTAATCACCGATTAACCCCATTAATCATGATTAGTTGCAAAACTAACCCCGAATTCCGGGATGGGTCGTTACACCATAAGTCTTCCCGTCCTAAGTAGATACATGGAAAAACCAACAGAATTGCACCTTAATGCATCAAGAAGAATCCTAAGATATGTGAAAGAGACATTAGACTATGTAGTGCTATAAGAAAAATGATAACTCAGATTTCTATGGTTACACTAATAGTGATTATGTAGGTGACCTAAATGACAGGAAAAGCACTTCCGAACATGCTTTCATGTTAAGCTTAAAAGCTATCTCATGGTCCTCAAAGAAGCAACCTATAGTTACTCTGTCAACTATTGAGGTTGAGTGTGTGGCAACAACATCAAACTTTTGCCAAGGGATCTGAATGAAGAAAATGTTCGAAGTCCTATGAATGAAGCAAGACAGACCTATGGCAATCTACTATGATAAAATGTCAACTATTAAATTTTCCAAAAATTCAATAATGCACGGGTAGAATATCACACATAGATGTCAGATTTCACTTTCTTGGTGATTTATGTAAAGATGGGGTTATTGAGTTGAGTAATTGCAAGAAACCAAGTTTTGAGAAGCTCAGGAAGTTTCTTGGAGTGTGTTTAGCCCTCAGCCTTGAACAAGGGAGGGTTGCTCAAAGTTGAAGACCAGTTCAGAAGACCCTAAACTGATTTTCAGTAGAAAATCAGTTTAAGGGAGGATGTTGGAAGTAGCCATTGCTACTATCCGGGAAGTAGTCGTTTTTACTGACTTATGTTTAGGGTTCTTTCAGTTCAAGAAAATAAGGACTATGTCAATGAATCAGTCATAAGGTGTCCCTAGTCTTCAGGAGTGGAGTGAGCAGGTTCCCCACTAACTGAAATCATGCAGAGGGTTTGTAGCCTGCCCGGGAAAAGCTGCTTAGATTTCTAAGTCTAAATTACGTAGGTTGTTAGAGTCCTAGTTCTATAAATTCATGTATTCAGTTCATTTAATTGAATTCAATGAAAAAGTTCTTAGCTTCGTAAATTGTGTGAATCCAGTACTTAGACAAAAACAAAATAAACAAGAGAGAAGTTTAGAAAAACTTACGAACAAATTTAAGGATTAATCCAACCATTAGAAACATGGCACCTCATCAAGTTGGAAGTTAATATTTTTATTTACAAATTCTCATTAAAATAATTCAAGTTATGTTAACTTCAAACATTGCACCTCCTAATTTTCCTTCCTTGATTTCCTATGCATCTCAAACTCAGAAATACAAATTCAACCAGAAAAAAACTCAGGAAAATTCCTGGATTAAAATGAAAAAATATAAATTCAAACAAAATTGAAAATAAAAATAACTCCATGGAATTGTGTCCAACTTCTTCTCTATTTCATAGAGATGTAGAAGGTGGGGAGGACAACGAGTATGAAGAGACTAAGGAAAGAGAGATCCTTGAAACGGCGTGGGCCATAATTATAGGAGATTTGGAGATACTTGACGGAGTCGGATTCAGGTGGGTCAGTATACGATGATGGCAGCAAAGGAGGCGACAGTGGGTCATCAATAGGTTTAGGGGATTAGAGAAGACTGAAGAGAAGGGAGGGAGGGGGGGGGGGGTGGTGGTGGTGAAGGGGGAGGAAGAGTCGTAAAAGGATTTGTGTTTGTTGACTTATTCGGAGCTCTTCGAAGCTGCCCATCGGAGCTCCGAAATGGGAATGGTGTGTTTTTTTTTTGGGTCAGAAACAAGATGAATTCATTACTAACAAAACACTGGACAAAAACAAAACAGGAAGAGAAACAGAAAAAGAAACGTACAGGAAAGCCAAATAAAGGGGATTCGGAGTAAAGACGTATGGCATACCATAAAACGTCCACTTCTAGCCCCAAAGGGAAATAAATTAGCTCGGGGGGCAGGGGAGCCCATCATTGTTTAAAACAAACACTAAGAAAGATGGAGGACGGTCAATCCAGACTTCCCTGCACATTCTTCGCCGTGCTTGAGTAGCTAAGGTATCGGCTACCTTGTTTGAGCTCCGAGGGATCCAAAGGAAACAGATTCGCTCGAAATAAGAACGGTGAGCTCGGATCTGAGAGAGAATGGGGTACAGTTCCTAGTGACCACGAGTAATGTTTCCGAAAATGCACTTTATCAGAGTCTGGGAATCTGATTCCACGATCACATCATTGAAGCCCTGGGCCCGAGCGAACTCGACCCCGGAGATGGCAGCCCAGGCTTCAGCCAATAGCACGTTTTTTGTCCTTCGGGCATCACAAATAGCACCACAAAAAACTCCCTCCGAGTTGCGGATGATGGCCCCAAAACCGGCAGGGTCCTCCGAGCTTACCCAGGAAGCATAAAAATTTACCTTCACAACAGAGGCCAACAGAGGACACCAAGGATCATCATTAACCTGGGAATTGTGCATCGGCCCCACGGGGGGTTCAGATGGAGCAAGGGAACTCCAGAACTCCGAGACGTATCTGGATATGGACTGGATGATGAGAAAAGGAGTGAAGCGTCGGCCCTAAAAAAGCAGTTTGCATCGGTGCTTCCAGATTTCCCAGCAAGTGAAAGCAATGACAAACGCAATCCAATCGCGCCTCCCGCCCAAACCCGCGGAGTAGGACATAACATTGTCGAGCCAAGCCGCAAATACGTCACTTGAGAGATTGCAACACGGTAGTTTAGGAGTCCCCCAAACCAAATACAAGACACACTGGGGCACTGTAGCAGAAGGTGCTCAATAGACTCGGGATACTCCTCACAGATAGGGCACATCTGGTTGTGGCTCAAGTGTCGGCAAAAAAGGTTTTCCCGGGTGGGGAGACACCCCCGAAGTGTCTTCCACATGAAATTTATGACTCGCGGATGTGCTTTCATTGACCAAATGAGCTTCCATAGACCCAAGGGGAACAAGGTTGAGCATGAGGGTCTGGATGAAGCAAGTGAGCTAGGGGATGGTGGAATGGTCCGAAGCCAGAAGTACCTAGACTTGACACTGTACTCTCCCGTCTTACAATGTGGCCAGATTAGTCGGTCATTGTCCTCCGAATTCCCAATGGGGATAGACCAAATGATATCCCTGTCAGCTGCAAAAATCAGGTGCTCAAAATCCGCAAGGTTCCACGATCGGGAGGTTTCGTCAATCAGTGAGGAGACATGTTGGGGAGAACCATCAGTCACTGCGAGAGTAGGGGTAAGGATGCCATTAGTAGTTCCCGGGAACCACCGATCTGTCCAGATTTTGATGTCTTCCCCATTCAGTACTTGCCAACGGGCTCCCTCAAGAATAATCATGCGGCCTTCCAACAGGCTGGTCCATGCCCAGGAAGCACGACTCCCCTTTCTTGCCTCCCAGAAGTTTCCATTTGGAAAGTACCTGCTCTTTAGCATCCGAGCCCAAAGGAGTCTGGATCGCGAATGAGTCTCCAACACTGCTTTGCCAAAAGGGCAAGGTTGAAATCCTCAAGATTTCTAAAGCCCATACCCCCATCCGTCTTCGGGAGACCTAGCTCAGCCCAACTGATCCAATGAATCTTATTGCCACTCTCAGACTGCCCCCACCAGAAATTTGCTAAATCAGAGTCAATGGCTTTGCAAACATTCTTAGGGAACTTGAAAACTGCCATGGGATATGTAGGAATAGCCTGGGCCACAGCCTTTATAAGCACCTCTTTGTCGGCCTGAGAAAGGAACTTCTTTTTCCAACCGTGGATTTTCCTACCAATTCTTTCCCGAACAAAAAGTAGAGCCTCCTTTTTCGATCTGCCCCACAGAGATGGAAGGCCAAGATACTTACTGGGGTCCTCAGTAATTTCCATGTTCAAGATTGTATTCAGTTCAGTGCGCAGTGCAATGGGGGTGTTGGGGCTGAAGAAAATGTTGGACTTGTTGTAGTTCACAAGTTGGCCAGAAGTAAGACAATAAACTTGTAGAAGTTTTTCAATCACCAAACAGTTGTTTCGAGTTGCCTTCAAGAATAGTAGGGCATCATCTGCAAATAAAAGGTGTGAAAGGGTGGGCCCCTCTGGACTGAATTTGATACCCTCCAGAATACCAACAGACTCGGCATGGTTGAACATATGGGATAGAACATCGCAGACAATGATGAAGAGATATGGGGACAGAGGATCTCCTTGTCTGATTCCACGAGTAGGGGAGAACTTCCTGCCAGGCTGCCCATTAACCAGAATTGAGAAGCTAACCGAGGAAACACAACGCATCACCAGTTCCACCCATGTGCCACTGAACCCCATTTTTAGCATGACTGCACGGAGGAAATCCCACTCAATACGATCATAGGCCTTGTTCATGTCCAACTTGATACCCATTTCATAAGTTTTTGTCGATTTTCGAAGCTTGAGAGCATGAAAAGCTTCGTGGGCCACCACAATGTTGTCTTGAATTTTCCGTCCAGAAATGAAGGCACTTTGTTGTGGAGAAATAACGGATGGGAGGATACTCTTCAGTCGGTTTGCCATCACCTTTGCAATAATTTTGTACGAGTAGTTGTAGAGAGCAATAGGCCTAAATTGAGCAACTGCCTCCGGGTTTGGTACCTTTGGAATAAGAGCAATGTGGGACGAATTGAGGGCCTCCAAAGAAAAGTTTGGGAAATTAGCATCATACGCAATTTATTTTGGAATGCCTTGTTGCATTATACTCGAATTTACACAGAAGAGTAAGTTTAAAACAAGAACAATATTACAATGTGGTAATGGTCAATTAACATTTTAGGACGCAGAGGTGTGCTGAACCTCCGTCACTTGAAGCAAACTTTTTTGTAGAGTGGAATTTTTCCTGGGTTTTTCCTGTTTCAATTTGTATTTCTGAATTTGAGACGCGTAGAGATCATGGAAGGCAAAGGGGGAAATGAAATGTTTGAAGTTGACTTAACTTGAGCTAGTTTAATGGAAATTTGGAAATAAAATTATGAACTCCTAATTTGATGAGGTGCAATATTTTTAATGGTTGGATTGATCCTACTTTCTAAATTTAATTAAATGTGACAAAATACGAGAAGTCCAAAGTAGAGACTCGCAATGGATAAAATATTACTAACTACTAAGTACTAGTGATATGTACAATACTTATAAACAACAAATCTTTAGAGCATCCCCAATATACTACTTATTATTTAGTTAAATTTTAAAACAGAATGAGCAAAAGTTATCTTAAAAGCTCTCCAAACAAAATGTACTTCAACCATTTTCCATAAGTTTTATAGACTATTACTTAAAAGTCTCTAAATTTTATTTTTGTAATGTTTCTAAATAAATAAGGAAAATACTAATTTGCTACATTATAATTAGAAAATAAAAATGAAATAAAATAAAATGTGGATTAAAAAAAAGAAAAATTATATAAAAGACCCCAAATTAGAAGGGTCACTACACACATATCAAAATTCTCATAAGTTTCAAATTATTACCCAAACTATTTGACCACTTATAACTAATCACCTCTGTCAGTTTTTTCATCCATATCTTTCCGTCAAATTTCTATGTGTTAAAGTAATCATAGGAGCATTTTTGGAATTTCAAAAAATCAATTAAAACCTAATGACAGGGGCCTTTATTCCTCCATCGAAGATGGGTGATGGGAAGAACAATGAGGAGAAGATTATGTGAGGGTAGAGAATAGTTGAAGAAGCTTACGAGAATCAACAACCATGGCCTTCCCATCTTCTTCTATGGTTTGAATCCAATCTCTCTTGGTCTTCAACAAGAGCGGAGATATAAAGGCCCTCAGTCGTAACAACGATGTTCACGTCTGTTCCAATTTCTCCTTCTCCTACAAATCCTGCATCTCTTCTCTCATCTCTTCTGCCCTTTTCGTCGACAACCATGATCTGCTAGTGTTGATGCAGAAATCGTCCGGTACTATGAAATTCCTTCTCGATCCCTACACACAATAACGAAATTCAATTCAACCGAAAACGCTCTGATGCTTAAGTTAGAAAGAATAATCTGACAGAGTGTTTGCAGAAGTTTTTGATTACCCTCAGAAGTGAAATGTGGTCTTCTATTTATAGTGAAGTCTTGAGGGTCACCGGAGCGTCTGATTAGTTGAAGGGGAAAATATTAAATAAGTGATTGTATCGAGTGTAATCACTTATTTATTAATGAATAAATAATTCGCTGGGAAGTTATTTATTATCGACATTGATCTGATTAATTAATATATTTAGCTGGTAAATATATTAAATTAATGCGGAGATCGTTACATGTCGATGTCAATTTTACCAAGGGTAATATCGGCATCATGGTAATTGTTGGCCACGTGGCGGCTCTAGAATATTCCGGTAATTTATGGCTCCACAAATGCCCCCACTTCGATTAGGAATTCGAGGAATCCTAAGGGATGTAGTCTCCTTGTGATTCCAGTAAATCACGTCTTAATATTTTGTGTAGGAGTAGGACTCCTCTTTCCTGGATGTAGCTGGAGATTGATTTTGATCTTGTCCCAAAAAAGAATTCCCTTGGCTTGTAGCCCTGCCTTGAGTTGATCTTCAGAGCCCGATTAATAGCCAAGGTTTACTTATTTTTTCTATTTAAATGAGAGCATATAGCCCTTATTTTTATAAAGAAAAAATTAAACCCTAGCTAGGTCTGATCACTGAGAAAGGCAAACCATCTTGAGTAAGTTTGATAGTGGGAGAAACTTGCGGCTCTGTTGGGGAGGTAATTAATTTTTTCTCCTTTTTTTTATGTTGTCTCTGTTGATTTTTGCAGTTGAATTCATATATTTACATCAAATATGGATTCACATCAGATATTGGGGATGGCGCGCATAGGAGAATGAATGGATGGTGGATGGACTGCTTGACTGGTTGCAGTTGGGAGATATTGCGGGAGACAGGCGAGATGGAATGGGCAGACGGGCCCCAGGCTGAAGATTGTCTGCCGCTGCCTTTTTCCTCTGCTGCTATCAAGGATGAAAATATCGGAAATTTCGGTCGAAATTTCGCCGAAATTTCTGAAAATTTCACCGGCGACACATAAGGAGGGGGTGAAGAAATTGACCGAAATATCGGAGCGTTGTCTTACTTGGAGCACACAGATCCATTTCTGGGATCAAAACAACGAAGATGAACGATTAATTTGTGAAAATTAGACGTAAAATAAGGTTGTTTTAGTCGGGTCTTGCCGTTGGGTTAAAAAACCCGATTTGCAGACCCGCTAGAGGAAGAAGGAGATGACTGCTAGCTTTTTATAATTACATTATATATTATATGTTGATTAGATTTTCAACTAAAGCTTCCTAGTTGAATTGGTGTTGGTGCTTTTGGGTGAGTGGGGGGTCTCGGGTTCAAAACCCCCGAGGACACTAATTCCTTTTAATTTTTTTTTTTCAATTTTTCAACAAATCTTTGGTTTTTTTTCCCTTTTTGTTTTTCTAATTTTAAATATATTAATTCATTCCAAATTTTGAACGAAATTAGATCCTATTTTTCATCTTTTTTTCAATTTCAAATATATTTTATCATTTTTCTTCCATTTATTTATTTTTATTCTTATTGTTATGTTTTAAATAATATTAACATTGAATTATAGTAATTCAATTCAATTTATATTTATATTTAAGATTTTATATTATTAGTTATCCTCAGAATCATATTGCATCATATTATTCATTATATATTTATTATATCAAATTAATTTTATAATTTTATTAGTCTTATATTACCATTATTGGATATTTAAGTTTTTCCCAAAATTTCATTAAAATTTTCTAACTTTTAGATTAAATTTCCATCATTTTTGTTGATCATAAACGATATCGATATCGATATCGATATTTAGAGCGAGATTTCCGTAAATTTAACTTGCGATATATCCATCGATATCGATATTTCAATCCTTGGCTGCTATATACATATATCTTTTTTTTAACAGCAGTTCTTTTGATTTGATGCCCTTCTCCCATTTCGTTGTAACTGCAAGTAATACATATAATAAAATATTATATATATATATTGTATTCTAGTATATATAAATACATATATTCTTTTGTTATTTTTAGTTACTACCGTGGTCAACAAAATCAACTTTTTGTATGTATAATATATATATATATATATAATTTTAATATATATTTTATATATTAATTTTCCTTTGTCTAGTTTCGTTCTTTTGCAGATTCTGAGAACTGTGGATGTCCGATTGCAATAATTCAAATGGTAGTGCGCTCTACTCTTCAAGACGATCATTTCAAGATGTATGAAGACATACTTCTGCTGTAGTCTTGTAGATCTCACTTTATGGAGTACCATCTAGTGACATGTCTGGGACTTGTTAGAGCTTCAGACTTCAAGAGATGACGGACCTGGCATCAAGACGCTCCTCCAGTTGACATGCTTATAGTGCTTTGTAGATGGAAGGACTTAGCGCATCGACCCACTTGTCATTTTCAAGTGCGGGTGGAGCTAACATCAAGGCCTACAACGGGGGAGGTGTAGCAGAGTGCAAGGCGATGTGCAGCAGAGTGCAATGCGAGGCATGATGCAACTACTAGGCGAGGCGTGCTGCAAGTACGAGGCGAGGTGTAGCAGAGTGCAAGCCGATGTGCAGCAGAATGCAAGACGAGGTGCATCAGAGTGCCAAGTGCGACGCGATGCATGGTGCAACTACAAGGCGAGGTGTGCTTCATCTTCGAAGCAAGGCTTCCCATGACGTGAGGCGAAGTGCATGTGGTGCCATGAAGTAACTGAAGCTTTCCAAGGAGTTGCATTGGATGACAGATGACCTTCCAGAGATTTGATCTTCAAGACCTTGTTAAGCTCCGAATGGGGTGTAGCAAGGCAGAACATAGAATGGAGGATCGATCATGCCCCCTGCAAAGCTCGAGACGTCGTAAATCATCGCCTAATTGAAGGAAGAGAGCTTGGAGATGCCATCGTCTAGGCGCTGAAACTAAGTGGCGTGAAGACACATGACACCAAACCATTGTTTCGTCTTGTAGTTCAAAGTCAAGCTGCTTTGTAGCCGTCGTTGGGTCAAGCAGTGGTGGAGTTGCTTTTGTGAAGCCAACTATGCCAAGTAGGCTGTGTTGAGGAGGTTGTCCCCATTGTTTGAAGAAGGTCATAGACGATGTGTCACTGGAAGTCCACGATGGGATGATTGAAGGCCTCCAAGGCTTACTCATGGGTTGACGGAGAGACTCTGAGGTCGCGCCGCTCCTGGTGATGAGCTTCATGATCCTTCTTGGCCCGTGGCTTGATCTTAGCATTTAATACATGTTTGAGCATTCAACTTGTGAATTGCCAACTTCTTTAATTTTCATTAATAGAAGCCTTCCACTTTTTTTTGAGTGTTTTGTGATTTTTCGGCAGATTTGACCTTTGTTTAGTAAATTTCGTCTTCTGACTTCGTTTTAGCTCCGAATTGAGTGTCGTTGGTGGGGTTGGAAAGCTGAGTTCCATACCTTTCTACTGCTACCAAGCTTGTTCCAAGATGATCCGGATTGAACCTTGTAGGATTGGTCGAATCTTGTGCTCGTGCGCTGGTTCATGCAGTTGACCTTTATGTGTAAAAATGTTTTCGGAGAACGCGTCACAACTTGGAATTGAGTGAGATCAATGGTGTTGGAAAGCTGACTTCCATATCTTTCTAAATACATCGACCTTAGGACAGGGTGATCAAAATTCAGTGGTCTATGCCTGAATGAAACTCGTACTCGTGCACTGGTACGTGCAGTTGACCTTCGTGTACAAAAACGTTCGCTGGGAACTCGTCACAACCCGGAATTGAGTGAGGTCAACGGAGTTGGAAATTTAACTTCCGTATCTTTTTAGGGCCATCAAGATAATGTCAGGGGGAGCAAAATTGAGCGATATATGATCGAATGAATCTCGATCCCGTGCACTGAAATGCAGAATTGGACTTCGCATGTTAAAACATTTGCCCACTGTTTGTCATGGCCTGGTGTGTAACGACCCATCCCTGAATTCGAGATTAGATTAGTAACTAATCATGATTAACGGGGTTAATCGGTGATTACTTGGGCGAAATCGGACGAACGATGCAAAATGACTGTTTTGCCCCTAGTTGTGGATAAAACGTTGACTTTTAATTTGGACAGTCAATTGGAATTTAACCGATGGCCGTGACATAGTTTGGAACGTCACGAGTCCATAGACAGGTGGCACGTTCGATTCCGACGTTCGAGGTGAAAGTTATGACGTCCGGAAGTCTAAAGGCACTTTCGTAATCTGGACGAAAGGGGGGGAAAATGTTGACTTTTGGTTTGACGACTGATTTCCGCACGACTCGAGGACCGCTAGGTAGGTCTCGATGCCCTTAGTACAACGACAGGCGGCACGCTGAAAATGGACATCGGGTGATTAAGTTACGGGTCACGGATGGTGAGGGGCATTTTGGTAATTTTGAGTAGAAGGGCAAAATGGTAATTTACCAAGCCCAGTTTGAACAACCGTGGGTTAGTGCGATGTAATTGTTTAAGTTGGACCTCTGATCAAGGAATTGTTTAGGAATTCTCTGAAACAAAGAATTGTTTAAGGAAATTGAGGATAATGGGAGCATGGAGGCACGTTTTGGACAGAAAAATGGGGCACGGGCAGGTTTTTAAAATGGTTTTGGGTTTGTTTTGCGGGAAACAGAGACTCAGTAAGTCTGAGTGAGTTTCCCACGGGTGTTGGGTCACAATTCAGTTAACTGAGAGTGTTGGGAGTGAGAGGGATCATTTGTGTGACTGAGAGCTGAGGAAATGATAGGAATTGGTGAGGGAAGGTTCAAAAACCCGAAACTGGTTTTTGGTAAATTCAAATTCGAATTTCGGTTTTAGGCCAGCCCAAGCTTAATTGAGGTCCGAATAAGCTTCTTGGAACCTTAATGAGTCGATCCAAATCAAGTGTGCCCACCTTTGAAGCTCCTGGAGCCGTGGACGGACTGGTGGATGGCCGGAAAAACCCAAGCTTGAGTCGAGGTGTTTGAGGTAATTTCTTGTCCAATTAATCATGTGAATTAGTTCATATAAATCCTAATAAGCTTACTGGGAAGTTAATTTGATAATGGTTGGGGAATTTTGGAGTTACGGTGATTGACCCGTTTGGGTGATCACGAGTTGATAGCACGATTAAGGGATGGTTAGAGTTAATTATGGACATAGAACTTTAATTGAATAGTTAAGGAATGTCATAGGATCAAAAACAGATGAAATCGAGTTGGAATTGAAGGTTATCTGATCGGGTTGAACTCACGGGTTGCAGACCCGTACTGCAGGGAAACGGGCGAGGGAGACGATGAACAGTGTTGGACACTGTAGCAGGCGCGTGGTGTCACGCGCAGCCACTCACGACGGCGCGTGACGGCGCGTGGGACAGTTTTTCAAGGTGAGTTCAAAACGACTTTTATCCTATACAATGTAACGAACATTTTAACGTTGGTTTCGAATTTATCGGACACCGTTTCGATGTAGTTTCGAGGGTCTGAAGGTCTATGTTACATTTTTAATTACCGATTAATTCCCGAAAAATTATGGGAAATTAGTATGTTGTTATTTGGGACCTTAATGACCCTGGAATGTGATTTCAGACAGGATTCGGGTTTTCTGGAAAATTCCGGAAATTTCAGGAACGCGTGCGGCGCGAAACCGAGCCTTAAGAATGGTGTGTGAGTGGACGTTGCTTTCAAAATTTAATGCATGCATAAATATTTCTATGATTTCTATGATTATGATTATGACTTGTGTTGATTTCGATTTCCGTGTTTATACGTATTTTTTATATGCACACGAAATTACACGTATTTCGAGACTAAGGGTTCTTTTATGCTTGATGATGGTTTAATGAATGGTTTTATGTGATTTGTACATATTATGTTTTCAAGATGTTTGATTGCGATTGTGAGAATGGTTTACGGTGTTGACACATTTTTCGAGAATGTCCTGGATTTGCACGTTTTACGAGATTTCGAGTATGTTTTGGTTTGACCGTGATTTTGGTGATTTAACTGTGGTTTTGATGTCTTGACCTTGAGATTTGAAATATGAGGTGTTTTGAAGGATTTAAAATGGAGTTTGAAAAAGGAGATTTCGGGCTTGATGCTCGGGCATAAAAGTAATTTTGATGAACGAGGTTTCGGTTTTCGGAAGTTTGAAAATGGATTCTTGGTTTGGGTTCGGGATGATGTTTCCGGATGCCAGCTTACGGAATCATTATTGCGAATTCGAATTCGGGAATAAAAGAGGATTTACTAAAGTGATTCGGTATGAGTATACATGCCCCATGTTTAATAATGATTTGATTATGTTTTGTGAAGTAAGATTTGAGGATTTGAATGTGGAAATTCGGACCATGAGTCCTGTTATGAAAAAATGTGATTTCGGGATGGATCCCGAGTTGTCATGATTGACAAATTTTTTGGGTTTAAAGACCCGCTGAAAACTGTTTTGGGTTTAAAGATCTGCTGAAAACTGTTTTGGGTTTAAAGACCCGGTGCTATTGCTGGAGCACGTTTTGAGTTTAAAAACTCGGTTCATTGATGACGGGGGAGGGCCCTTAATGAGTTTAAAGACTCATGAGTTTAAAGACTCGGTTATTGTGATACCCCCGAGGCCTATTGATTATGTTCTGAGTTTAAAGACTCGTTGAAATCCCGGGAAGCCCTGATTATGCGCATGGTTTTGAGTTTGAAGACTCGGGCGCACTTGATATCCAGCAAACTGATTGATTGTGATTCTTGTTAATTTATGATGTTCGGATGTGTTGGGCAGTGGCCCGGTTATATGGTTGATGGTTTGGGATTATGTTGTGTACTTGGTTTTGATTCATGGTTTTGGGCTGAAGCCCTGTGTTTTGTTTGCGGGCTAGGACCCGAAGGTTAAGCAAAAGGAAAAAGAATTTTGATTTTTTTTCATGCAAGGTTTTCTTATGTTGAAAATGTAACAGATTGCGAAACGACTTTTGGATGCATGCATTGGTTTTACGTGGAGGGTAAAAACGTTTTTCGGTAACCGTTTTATGAACTGATTTATTTTTGTCCACTCACACCTTTTGGTTTTTATTGACCCTCCAGGTTGTGGCGCGTTGATCGAGGCTGTTCGTGAGGCGGAGGCATGAGTTTGTACGTGTGGCTATCCCTGGTTTGGCAAGTACTGAGGGTAACCTTGGAATTTCAGTCGTCTTGCCAGACGGGAGCAGGACCGGGCACGGTTATCAATGCCCTTTCCGGGGGCGGTCCTGTCATGGTGATTTCCCCTTTTGGTGGGATTGAAAGCGTTTTTTAGTAGCTTTCCGACTCCAACAAGTCAAGTTCTTGGATGGTTTCATGTGCCTCACTGAGACGAGCCTTGAGTGCTTCGAGTGGCGAAGTCGTGGAGTGGTTCGTATGGTGAAGACTTGTTGTGCTTTGTGTGGCAAAAACTTTGAGTTCTTCGCATGACGAAGGCTTGGAGTGCTTTGCATGGTGAAGGCTTGGAGTGCTTCGCATGGCGAAGGCTTGAAGTGCTTTGCGGGGCGAAGGCTTAGAGTGCTTCGCGGGGCGAAGGCTTAGAGTACTTCGCGTGGCGAAGGCTTGGAGTGCTTCGCATGGCGAAGACTCGGGTGCTTTGCTTGGCAAAGACTTGGAGTGCTTCACGTGGCAAAGACTTGGGGTGCTTCGCGGGACGAAGACTTGGAGTGCTTCGCATGGAAAAGGCTTGGAGTGCTTCGCATGGCGAAGGCTTGAAGTTCTTCGCGGGGCGAAGACTTGGAGTGCTTCGCGGGGCGAAGGCTTGGAGTGCTTTGCGTGGCGAAGGCTTGGAGTGCTTCGCGTGGCGAAGGCTTGGAGTGCTTCGCATGTCGAAGGCTTGAAGTGCTTCGCAGGGCGAAGGCTTAGAGTGCTTCACATGGCAAAGGCTTAGAGTGCTTCACATGACAAAGGCTTGTAGTGCTTCGCATGGCGAAGGCTTGAAGTGCTTCACGGGGCGACGACTTAGAGTGCTTCGCGGGCGAAGGTGATAGGTCCTCAAATAAGCATTATTTTATATTATTTTATACCCTTTATACTTGACTTTTAATATTAAAATATTAAATAAATTGATAAAATAATTTATTTTGTGATTTTTATGTTTAGATAAATAAAGTTTGTAATTTGGAGAATTTTGGCGAAAGAATCGTCTCGATCGGAATTATAACGAATAAATTATGGACGAAATTCGGTGGAATAATTAATTTAGTTATAAATAAATTAATTAATTAACTGTGCAGCCCAGCCCAGCAGAAAAAAAGAAAAAGAAAAAAAGCCCAGATTACCCAGCTCGCACGGCCCAAGCGCGCGTCTGAATGCCCCAGCCCAGATTTGTCTTCGGCGCGCGCTCACCGACGCCTACAGCTCCCGTTCGGCGCGCGCGTCTCGACTGCCCAGCTCCCTCCTCAGCGGGCGCCTGCCGAAATCCAGTTCTCCTTTTCAGAAGCCATCAGCCGAATTCCAGGTCTCCTCTTCAGCACCGCCCAGCCGAATTTTCTGCCCTCTTTTCCAGCAAAGCTTGCCAGCCATTTCAGCCACTTTCCAACCCAAATTTGCAACTTTACAACTAAAACCACTTCTAAACATCATCACAAATTTTTATTACTCATCATTCCATTATTTAACATTTTTTATTGTATTTTTTTTTATTATTTTTGGTAGCTTTTTCTCCCTATAAATAAGGTTTCATTTCACTTGTTGAGAGACACCTTCTTTGAGGCACACATTTGAGCCTTCTTTGAGAGAAACTTTGGCAAAATATTTCCAATACAAAGTTTAGAGTTTGAGTCCATATTTCCCAAGTTTGTTTCCTTCATCTTCATAAGCTTTCGTCCGCTGTCGGAGAATCGTGTGAATTACAATCCATTGTTTTCATCCACCTTGAAAGTGTAACAATTACTCTCCATTTACTCAAACTCTCATTTCTGTTATTGGTTTTGATTATAGTTCAACATATGTGAGGTATTTTTTTACTAATATTTGTAAGTGTTAAATGCAATCTCCATGTGTCTTACTTTATGAATTTTAGTTATTTTATACATTTTAGTGCTTCATACTTCAATTCAATGTTAAGTGTTTTATCCGCTGTCGGTGTACTTAGAGTAGAATTGAAGAGACTTAATGTTGATCGCTGTCGGCGCATTCAGTCAAAAACAAAAGGTAAATCATGATGTTAGTGTTATCCGCTGTCGGTGCATTTATAATATTGAAAAATGTATAAAGGTAATTGAGACGATTAAGGTAAAATTTCGTGATTGTTTTAATATTTGCAATTATTAGAGTGTTGGTAAGATATGTGTTTTAAGAAGGTCACTTGTACATAAATTAGAGTAGAAGTAAGATTAGTTGATTTATGCTTTTACTTATTTGCATGATTACAAACCTTTTCAAAACTCCTCTTTTATTCTTTTATTCTTTTATTCTTTCATACTTTTAGTTTATTATTCTTTGATTCTTTCATTTCTTTATTCTTTTATTCATTTACTCTTTCATTTATTGATTCTTTGATTAGTTAATTCTTTAATTCTTTTATTCTTTAATTCTCTATTCTTTTATTCTTTAAATCATTAATTCTTTAATTTGTTAATTCTTTGATTATTTAATTCTTTTATTATTTAATTCTTTAATTCATTATTCTTTTATTCATCTCCTACTAACACATTATTAATGTCCCTAATTTTCCTGGTTAAGAACGATCCCTATTTATCAATACTACATCTACACAAAAAGGGTTTAAATTGCATAACACTCGAATTACATGTTTAATTTAATGAGTAGTTTGAGCGTAGTAAATTTTTGGTGTCGTTGCCGGGGAAATTAAAATCATTCTTAATGTGTATATAAATTGTTTATATATAAAATGCTCATAATTGTGAATAATGCTTACATATTGTAAATGTGTTTAATTTTTATTTCATTATACTTGTTTAACTAGTTTTATTCCATTATATTTTTTTTATTACTCTTTATTCCATTAATTTTATATTCACACTTTTCCTTTATTCCCTTAACTTTAAATATATTACATTAACTTTATTCCATTAACTTTCTTTTAATTTTATTCCATAAACTTTATGTTTATACTTATTTTATTTTTATATAATTAATTGTTTGTTTATGTCTTATTAAAATTTAAATTTAAAATGAAGGAAAAAAAATTCGGAAAAAAAAAATATATAAAAAATTAAAAAAAAATAATAATTAAAAAAAAATTAAAAAAATTAATTAAAAAAAAGTGTAAGAAACTTTATTTATCTTTGCCTTTCCTAAAGTGTAAATATTGTTTCCTATTAAATGTTTTAGAGTTGAATATTGTTTCCTATTAACAGTTTTAAAGTTGCATGAATCTCATAGCCCCTTTTTCTTCAAAATCTTACTTTCGGGAACAGGTAGTGCCCCTCTTATTTACTTTCTCCTTAACCCTTCATGATGTGTGGATTTCATCACCACACACCATAGACTCGAATCTATGGACATGAGGTTGGGGCGGAGTTTGTAAACACTTGGGTTTGGTAATTCACTAAATCGTCATTTGAATTGATCATGGTGTCTAGGAGAGTTATGACTGGTGACAAGTTTTGGATTAAGAAAGGGACCACCAATGGAGTATATGACAAGCTAGCCTCGGGGTGTTCTCGAAATTATTCTTACTTCTCGCGTTACATCTATCTCAACTGGCCATGATTAATGTTGAAGGGTGGTTATCAGTACGCACAGGCCGTACGCCCGGGAAAGTACTATGAGAAGCGGAAGGGGAAAGTTATTCATGACACTCTAAAACTCTACTTATTGCATTATTAGTTTGCATTTGGAACTTGTGCATTTTCTTTCCATTAACGTAACTTTTTGTTAATTCTGGTTTCCATTTATGTGATACTTTATGCAAATCTCTACTCTCTTACTCTTATTATCTCTTCTTGTGTATACTTGCCTTCTAACTTAGAGTTTTGTTTTAATAGAGGTACGAACTTATGAATGTGTGCTCATCAATCTAAGCTTGATCGGCTGAGAAGACAACTTGACATCTCACCAAGCAACGCAACATTCGGAGACGCACTTAAGCAAACCGGTTCATCCGGACCTCCATCCCCAATAATCGGTGAGTCCATAAGCGAGAAGAGTAGTTCAGAAGAAGAACAGATTTTCGGAGCACCGATAACCATGGCACGAAACCTGAGTATCTGGGAGCAGACATGTGCAAACACAAATGGCACTACAGACTTCTGCATCCAGTATCCCGAGCCTAGAACCAACAAGAAAGATATTGAGCTTAAGAGTGGAGTCCTTCATCAGCTGCCCAAGTTCCGTGGAATCAGAAATGAAGATCCACACAAACACTTAACGGAGTTCCAATTCATCATTAGTAGTATGTGTCCGGATGATGCGGACTTGGAAATCAGGAAGCTGAAAGCTTTCCCATTGTCCTTGGAAGAAAGAGCAAGGGTATGGCTTTTGGGTCTCCCACCCAATCATATTGACTCTTGGGAGAAGTTGGTTCATGAGTTTCTTACCAAGTACTTCCCTGCCTCAAAGATTACGGTCTTAAGAAAAGAGATCACTGGAATCAAGCAGAAAGAACATGATGAGAATTTCAGCCAGTACTACGAAAGGTTTAAGGAACTTTGTGCTTCATGCCCTACTCACGGGATCACAGAAGGCTATCTTTTAACCTACTTTTACGAAGGACTCAAGGGTTGGGATAGAGGACTGCTCGATGCTACAGCTAATGGAAGTTTCTTAGCTCGGAGCCCAGTAGATGGTCGTTCACTACTTGAAAGCCGTGCACTCAATGATGCACAATACGAAGGTTGCCGATCTTATTTCTAGAAAGGTACATGAGGTAAGTTCCCATGCTATAAATGATTCCAATTTGTTCCATATGCTCTCAAGGCCATCTTGAGGAACAATGTCCCTACACTGCGAGGGAGGAAGGCTCCGGAACTGAAATCGCACACGCCATTGGAGGCTTTCAAGGAGGGCCAAGGACCCAAGGTTACAGTTGGAGAGATCCGAATAATGTCCTAAACCCTCAGTACATGTCGACCGGGCCAAACCGTGTCCCAGACCAGTTCCCAAGGCCCCCCGTCCCATTTTCTAACTTTTCTCATAATCATGCAAATAATCATACTTCTTCATCTTATAATCCTGATTATGATAAAATGTTGGCTGCTCTTTCCCAAGGGCAGCAAACACTAATGGCGTCAACTCAGGCTCTTGTCACAGGTCAGCAAAATCAACAAAAAGACATCGCTGATCTCAAGGACCAAATGGGCAAGGTCGTGGACTTCATGGGTAAGATCCAAGCTAGCGGGGTGCTTCCACCTCAACCTACACCCAACCTGAATGCAAGACCTGAAGCTAATGCAATTATCACTCGAAGTGGTAAAGTTCTCGGAGAAATAGAGCCAGATCCAGCCGTTTCTGAGGCTGAAAAGCACAAGGTGGCAACTAAGACCACCACGACACAACCGCCAGCTCAACCTACCACCACGATACACAAGGTAGTAACCCAATCCCTTCAAGTTCGGTTGTTACTAATTCCCCGTTTGTGCATGCACCATTTCCAAGTAGGCTTGCCAAATCTAAGAAGGATGAATCCGATGAGGAAATCTTGGAGATCTTCAAAAGGGTGCAAATCAACATGCCTTTGATCGAGTGCATCAAACAAGTGCCGAAATACGCAAAATTTTTGAAAGAGTTATGCACTCCAAGGCGCCAGACGAGGGAGAAAGAGGTTGTGATGGTAAGTGAAACAGTTTATGCTGTAATCCAGCATCGGCTACCCCCAAAGTTGAAGGACCCAGGGAGTTTTTTTGTTCCCTGCGTGATTGGTAACAAGTCATTTGATAAAGTCATGCTAGACTTAGGTGCATCCATTAATGTCATGCCATATTCACTATATGTTACCCTAGGTCTAGGTAAATTACAGCATGACGATGTTATCATTCAGTTAGCCGATCTCTCTAATGTGTATCCTAAGGGATACGTCGAAGATGTTCTTGTGCAGGTTAACCAGCTCATCTTCCCCGCGGATTTTTATGTCCTAGACATGGAGGATTCCCCTACGAATCAAGCTCCACTAATGTTGTTGGGAAGACCATTCATGAGAACTGCCAAGACGAAGATTGATGTGTTCAATGGAACATTAACTATGGAAGTCGACGGGGAGGAAATTGGCTTTAACATTTTTGATGCCATGAGGTACCCTAGTTCCACAACTCATAATACTTTTTCTATTGACGTGTGCACTTCTCTCACAGAGAAACATCTTGATTCAATTCAAGAAGACACACTCAACATGATAATCCAGGAAGGAGTTGGCCTAACGCAATCAGGGGACGCCTTGGTTGAAGATACGGATTACAAACTAGAGCCTCGAATTTGGGATGAAGTCATGACCCTAAATGAGGCCCCCAGAATGGTACATCATCAGGTACCCTTTTCACTTCCAATTAGTACTAATGCCACTCCTCCTTCAGTGGTTCAGGCCCCCGTTCTCGAGCTAAAAGTTTTGCCTGACCACCTGAAGTATGCCTATCTTGGCCCGGATGACACTCTGCCCGTCATAGTGTCTTCTGCACTAACCGAGTCACAGGAAGATAGATTGGTACAGGTCTTGACGAAGTACAAGACAACCATTGGATGGACTCTGTCAGATATCAAGGGAATCATCCCTACAACCCGTGTGCATCGAATCTTGCTAGAAGATGATGCAAAACCCTCTCGCGAAGCCCAACGTTGCCTCCATCCTCCGATGATGGAAGTTGTAAAACAAGAGGTCATCAAACTCTTGGACTGTGGTGTCATCTACCCAATTTCAGACAGCAAATGGGTCTCACCAGTCCAAGTAGTCCCGAAGAAAAGTGGAGTCACAGTTGTTGCGAACAGTGAAGGAGAGCTAGTGCCCCAGCGAACAGTGACCGGATACAGAGTCTGCATCGACTATCGACGCCTAAACAAAGCAACTAGGAAGGATCACTTTCCTTTGCCGTTCATTGATCAAATGCTTGAAAGGTTAGCAGGTCACTCCTATTACTGCTTTCTTGATGGTTATTCCGGGTACAATCAAATTTGTATCGCTCAAAATGACCAAGACAAAACGACTTTCACTTCTCCTTTGGGCACTTTTGCCTACCGAAGAATGCCTTTCGGTTTATGTAATTCCCCAGGTACTTTCCAAATATGCATGCTTTCTATTTTCTCTGAATAGGTCGAAAAAATAATTGAAGTATTTATGGACGATTTCAGTGTCTTTGGGGATAGTTTTGATGCATGCTTAGAACACTTAGCACTTATCTTACAAAGGTGTGTCGAAACTAATCTGGTACTTAACTGGGAGAAATGTCATTTCATGGTTAGACAAGGGATAGTCTTAGGCCATATTGTCTCTAAAATAGGAATTGAAGTCGATAAATCTAAAGTTGATATTGTGCGCCACTTACCCTCTCCCACTTCGGTGAGAGAGATCCGTTCATTTCTTGGGCACGCAGGTTTCTACAGAAGATTTATCCAAGACTTCTCCCACATTGCAAGGCCCTTGTGCCGACTGCTTCAGAAGGAGACACCCTTCGTCTTTGATGCAGACTGTCAGGAGGCTTTTGAGAAGCTTAAAAATCTCTTAACCACTGCCCCCATTCTTTGTGCCCCTGATTGGTCCTTACCTTTTGAACTAATGTGCGATGCCTCTGATTATGCAGTTGGAGACAACTCGGAAAAAGGCGGGACAAGAAGCCTTACGCCATCTACTATGCATCCAGAACCTTGAATGATGCCCAGATGAACTACATCACTACCGAAAAGGAGTTGCTTGCTGTTGTGTTTGCTTTAGATAAATTTCGTTCTTATCTACTTCGAACTAAAGTCGTTATTTACACTGATCATGCAGCACTGAAGTATCTCCTAGCCAAGAAGGAAGCGAAACCAAGACTAATCTGATGGATTCTTCTTCTTCAAGAGTTTGACATCGAGATTAAAGATAAGAAAGGTGTAGAAAACGTGATGGCAGACCATTTGAGTCGCATAGCACATGAACGAGATCCTGTGGCGATTCAAGAGATGTTTCCAGACGAACAACTCTTCAGAATCGAGGGAAGTATTCCTTGGTATGCTGATATTGTCAATTATTTAGTCACCAAGCAGTTGCCCACCACCCTCTCCCGTGCACAAAAAGATAAACTTGAGAAGCATGCTAGGCACTATATTTGGGATGAACCTTATTTGTGGAAACACTGTGCAGATTTATTGATTAGGAGATGTGTCCCTGATATTGAACATATGTCAGTCCTAGAGTTCTGCCATAGCCATGTTTGTGGAGGCCACTTTGGATCTAGAAAAACTGCACTCAAAATCTTAGAATCTGGACTATATTAGCCCACATTTTTTTAAGATGCACATTCATTCTGCTTAGCCTGTGATAAATGTCAGAGATCATGAAACTTAGGACGAAGGGATGAAATGCCACAACATTATGTTCTAACCGTTGAAATATTTGATGATTGGGGTATTGATTTTATGGGTCCATTTCCTCAATCTAATGGCTATCTCTATATCTTACTTGCTGTTGATTATGTATCGAAATGGGTGGAAGCTAAGGCCACCAGGACTAATGACTCTAAAACTGTTGCAGATTTCCTTAGAACTAACATTCTTTCCAGGTTTGGGATCCCGCGGGTCCTAATAAGTGATGGAGGACGTCATTTCTGCAACAAAACCATTGAAGCTTTAATGAAACGGTATGGTGTCACTCACCGAGTCTCTACACCTTACCATCCTCAAACGAGTGGAATGGATGAAGTCAGTAATAGAGAGATCAAGAAGATATTAGAGCGAACCGTGGGTCCTAATCGTAAGGATTGGAGCCAACGGTTGGATGATGCACTTTGGGCATACAAGACGGCATACAAAACACCTATAGGAATGTCACCCTATAGGTTGGTGTACGGTAAAGCATGTCACCTTCCGGTGGAACTAGAGCATAAAGCATGGTGGACCGTCAAGACTTTCAACATCAAGCTAGATAACGCCGGTTTGCATCGAAAGCTCCAGCTGAGTGAGCTTGAAGAAATCAGAAATGATGCATTTGAAAACACTCTGATCTACAAGGAAAAGACTAAGACATTTCATGACAAACAGATCAAGAGTAAAACATTTGACATTGGCCAGAAAGTTTTGTTGTTCCATTCCCGGCTTAGACTCTTTCCAGGTAAATTATTCTCCAGATGGGTAGGTCCTTTTGTTGTTACTAATGTGTTTGCCCATGGAGCCATACAGATCAAAAGCATTGAAACGGGAAAAGAGTTCAAGGTCAATGGCCACCGATTGAAGCCTTACATCGAGGTAATTGGAGGACACAATGTGGAGTCAGACAGAGTACTTCTACGTCCCATCGGATAAAGAATTTGGTCTAGGCTGGATGGACGTTAAACTTCAAGCGCTTATTGGGAGGCAACCCAATGTGTTCTCGAGTTGTGAAGGAGTCATCAACACAGATTTGCTTTCTTTCAACGCTTCACTATCTTTTACTTTGTTTATGTTTTTCTTTCTTACTTCATTTTCTTAAATCATCTTCCTTACTTTGATTCTATGTTTAATTACTTCGTATTTTCCTACATTGAGGACAATGTCGAATTTAAGTGTGGGGGAATGGTTTACAAAATTTATTTGTGCATTTGAAATTGTTTTATTAAGTCTTTCAAACGAAAAAAAAAACAGAAATTATTGCTTTCTTGAGTCTTTTTGTTTTAACGTAGTGTTTTTACGAGTATCAAGTTGCCCTTTAACTTGTCAATGATATAAATGAACGGAAATGAATATGTTATGGTTATAAAGATGATCACTACAACTTGAATTTGTTTGTTAATATTTTGTGATTAAGTGTTATAACTTGAAGATAATGCATGTAAATTGGCACATAAATGAGCATGATATGATAAGTATGAATCATTTGAACCGTATGTGAGCTTTAGAACCTTATATACATCTTTGATGAGTGATTCATAAGTTCTTTGTTTAAATTGATATACATATGCCTCATAACTATTTGCAATAGATTTTAATGAACTCTAGATTACTAGAACTTATTCTATGTGATTTTCAAAGCTTTTAAGTCAATAAACTCGCTGATTTTGGAAATGATTAAGGCACTAGGGTTAACACCAAAAATTCAAACATCCATGTTCCCTATTTTGTGCGCACGAGTTGCGACCCCCTTAGTTTTAACCATTTTGAGCCCACGTTAAGCCTTTCTTTCATCACCATGATTATCTAAACACTTAAGTTTAGAGTAGACATCTTTTACCTTTGTTCCAAGGACTCAGTTCAAGACATAAAGATTGTGTAAAGAGAAAATGATGATATTGAAAAGGCTTTTATGTGTATTATGTGGATTTACTTACTCAAATATTGTTGTATTTTTGACACATGTTATTACCTTGATATATGAAAAAATATATATATATATATATATGTATTGAGTTTTTATCAAGGTAATAAGGTTTGATTATGTAATGTTTGAGTTAAGTCCCTTATATTTGTAAATCCGACACAAAGAATGATTGTGGGGCCCAATATGATGGAATTAGGCCCAATATTCGAAGGGATGGATTACTGACATCATTGCACTAAGGTTGGGGAGTTATGATACGTTTTGGGAGTCTATTAAGTCTTGGAACGAATTGAGCACCACTTGTCCTATATTTTCCTTGCCTCTAAACTTAGCCCCACTACAACCTTTATAAAGACCTTATGATCCTTAAGATGGTAAATTTTGATTAGTTGAGTTAATCACTTGAGTAAGCTTATGGTTTTGGTTCATTTGTGCAAGTATGTTTTGTTTTTATCATGAGGTGTTTTCTTGAGATTTTGCAAAAGTACTTCATTTCGATTATGTGAGTATTTCTCACATACTTTGAGTGCAAACACAAACCCTCACAAAATTGAGTGAATTTATGAGTGCATATCCTTGTGAGTTGATTCATATTTGTTTTATTCATGCAGAGATCCATTTCACCATATTTACTCATTATCTTACTTGTTAAAACATTTTGTTATCATGTATTAACTCTTGAATTCTATATGCTTACATGATTTAAGTGAAAATCTTTTTATGCCATGATAATAATGAAATTTTGAGACAAATGGTTAAGGGTTTACTTGTTTGAATTCTAGTTTAGTTTTAGTATTTGCTAGGGACTAGCAAAGTTTAAGTGTGAGGGTATTTGATAGGTCCTCAAATAAGCATTATTTTATATTATTTTATACCCTTTATACTTGATTTTTAATATTAAAATATTAAATAAATTGATAAAATAATTTATTTTGTGATTTTTATGTTTAGATAAATAAAGTTTGTAATTTGGAGCATTTTGGCGAAAGAATCGTCTCGATCGGAATTATAACGAGTAAATTATGGACGAAATTCGGTGTAATAATTAATTTAGTTATAAATAAATTAATTAATTAACTGTACAGCCCAGCCCAGCAGAAAAAAAGAAAAAGAAAAAAAGCCCAGATTACCTAGCCCGCACGGCCCAAGCGCGCGTCTGAATGCCCCAGCCCAGATTTGTCTTCGGCGCGCGCTCACCGACGCCTACAGCTCCCGTTCGGCGCGCGCGTCCCTACTGCCCAACTCCCTCCTCGGCGCGCGCCTACCGAAATCCAGTTCTCCTTTTCAGCAGCCATCAGCCGAATTCCAGGTCTCCTCTTCAGCACCGCCCAGTCGAATTTTTGCCCTCTTTTCCAGCAAAGCTTGCCAGCCATTTCAGCCACTTTCCAACCCAAATTTGCAACTTTACAACTAAAACCACTTCTAAACATCATCACAAATCTTTATTACTCATCATTCCATTATTTAACATTTTTTATTGTATTTTTTTATTATTTTTGGTAGCTTTTTCTCCCTATAAATAGGGTTTCATTTCACTTGTTGAGAGACACCTTCTTTGAGGCACACATTTGAGCCTTCTTTGAGAGAAACTTTGGCAAAATATTTCCAATACAAAGTTTAGAGTTTGAGTCCATATTTCCCAAATTTGTTTCCTCCATCTTCATAAGGTTCCGTCCGCTGTCGGAGAATCGTGTGAATTACAATCCATTGTTTTCATCCACCTTGAAAGTGTAACAATTACTCTCCATTTACTCAAACTCTCATTTTTGTTATTGGTTTTGATTATAGTTCAATATATGTGAGGTATTTTCTTACTAATATTTGTAAGTGTTAAATGCAATCTTCATGTGTCTTACTTTATGAATTTTAGTTATTTTATACATTTTAGTGCTTCATACTTCAATTCAATGTTAAGTGTTTTATCCGTTGTCGGTGCACTTAGAGTAGAATTGAAGAGACTTAATGTTGATCGCTGTCGGCGCATTCAGTCAAAAACAAAAGGTAAATCATGTTGTAAGCGTTATCCGCTGTCGGTGCATTTATAATATTGAAAAATGTATAAAGGTAATTGAGACGATTAAGGTAAAATTTCGTGATTGTTTTAATATTTGCAATTATTAGAGTGTTGGTAAGATATGTGTTTTAAGAAGGTCACTTGTACATAAATTAGAGTAGAAGTAAGATTAGTTGATTTATGCTTTTACTTATTTGCATGATTACAAACCTTTTCAAAAACCCCTTTTTATTCTTTTATTCTTTTATTCTTTCATACTTTTAGTTTATTATTCTTTGATTCTTTCATTTCTTTATTCTTTTATTCCTTTACTCTTTAATTTATTGATTCTTTGATTAGTTAATTCTTTAATTCTTTAATTCTTTAATTCTCTATTCTTTAATTCTTTAAATCATTAATTCTTTAATTTGTTAATTCTTTGATTATTTAATTATTTAATTCATTATTCTTTTATTCATCTCCCACTAACACATTATTAATGTCCCTAATTTCCCCGGTTAAGAACGATCCCTATTTATCAATACTACATCTACACAAAAAGGGTTTAAATTGCTTAACACTCGAATTACATGTTTAATTTAATGCGTAGTTTGGGTGTAGTCAGAAGGCTTAGAGTGCTTCGCGGGGCGAAGGCTTAGAGTGCTTCCATGGCGAAGGCTTGAAGTTCTTCGCATGGCGAAGGCTTGGAATGCTTCGCGTGGCGAAGGCTTAGAGTGCTTCGCGTGGTGAAGGCTTGGAGTGCTTTCTAAAAAAAAAGCGTAGGCGATAAGACAATTTCATTAGACGTTGAAACGAATCATCTTTAATCTTATTGAAAGATTCTATGTGAGAAAAGTAGGCAGTGAACCAAATTTTAACCACAAAATTTGTGTCTTCGATGATGACTTGGTCACTGATTCAGTTTCTTGGTTGTTCCCTGCAACTCGGACTCGGCAATGATGGTGTCCATACGGATCATCTTTTGTGCGGGTTCCTGGGGGTCTTTGTTTCCGAGACGATCCGTTGCCTTTTTTCTGACGTACTCGGTGCAGTGTCCTTTCTTCAAGAGATCTTGGAGGTATCTTTCGAAATTCTAGCAAGAGCTTATGTTGTGTCCATAACAATTGTGATAGGCACACCATTTTGTCTTATCGGCCCTCTCCTGGTTGCCTTTGACGGGAGTTCCTTTATATGATTGTATATTTGAAGGAAAGGTATCGAAAAATGTGTGTTTGGCTTTGCACCCGCGTACGTTTTGGATGACGGGTTCCCTTTGCGTATGTTGGCTTTTTCGACTGAGCTCCCGCGGTGGGCATCATCCTTTGGCTGCGCAAACGTCTTTGCAGGATGTCCATCTTCCTCGACGTGGTTGGCGGCATGTGTGGCATTTTTCTCGTCCTCCCAGCATGCATGTCGCTCCGCCAGGGACAGCATCTTGGTGAGACTTCGATTGTTGCTCATGACGATGTCTCCGTAGAGCTAGCTCTCCCACGGTAGGTCTTGCTTAAATGCCATGGCTGCAACGAGATCGCTGCAACCAACGATGCGAGACTTCTCTTCCCAATACCTCCAGATATATTGCCGCAAGGTTTCCTTAGATCTCTTTCGGATGGTAAAGAGGTGGTCATCCTTGACTTCGACGGTGCGAAGCTGCGAGTACTCCTTCACGAAAGCAAGGGCCAACTCTTCGAAGGAAGTGATTGATCTCCGAGGGAGATGGTTGAACCATGTCTTCGCTTGACCTTGCAGCGAGGCTTGTAAAACTTTGCACATGAGCGCGTCGTTGTGCATGTGAGGTACCATGACCCCCCGATAGTAATTGATGTGCTTTACTGGATCGGAGGTTCCTTTGTACTGATTGAAGTTTGGTGTTGAAAATTGCTGCGGGAATGGCTCCTCCTCAATGTCCCTCACGAACGGCGAAGATGATGACGTCTGAATTTGGCGCCAAAGGTCATCCTCCAAGTATACGTCGTGTTGAACTCCCTGGAGGCATCGATCTAGCATCCTTCAAACGTCTTCAGAGTGCAATGGTCCTTCATATCGGGGGTTCCCAAGCCTAGTCAAATGGCGTCGACTCCCTCGAGTTGCAGCGGGCCTGCTTTCGAGCGTGCTAGCGAGTAAGTCTTGTCTTCCTTTCCATGATCATCCGAGTGGGTTCGTGACGCATGGGAGACTGCTCGCTGTCGTCGGCTATCGCGTGGGTATTCAATGCGTGAAAGTGCTCCGGTGCGTCCTCCGAGTCGTTCTCGGGCCGATATCCTCGGTTGATCTTGTCATCTTTCTCTGGGGGTGCATGACAGGACCCATCCCAATCCCCCCGGGATTAACGCGGGATGATCCTGCTCCCGTCTGACACAGAGTGTTAGACAAGGGATATTTCCGACTTTTGCCCTCCCGGGCTATCAGAGTACGCCAGGATCCAGAGGAGGCATGTGATATCTCGATCTCTGCTACAGTCCACATCCGATGTCAACTTGAAGGGCAGTCAAAACATTAAAAGCTGTGAGTGGACAAAACAACCAGTTTATAAAAATATTTTATCGAAGACATTTGTACCCTTCACTAAAATCATGCATGCATTCGAAAACCATTTAGCCAAATGGAAACCATATGTGGAAACTAAGCCCAAAACCATAATCAAATCAAAGATACGGGCCACTGCCCAAATCCATAAGAAACCAATAAGGGACTCAGCCCATAACCATAACCATACTGAAACCAAAGACACGAGTCACTGCTCAAATCCTGTGCACACCTGTGCACACCACATATCAAAGAATCATAAAGATTCAACCATACGGGCCACTGCCCAAAACCATACGGGACTCAGCCCAAAACCTGTGTAACCACACATCACATCTCATATATCATATCATATATCATATGTACATATAAGTCACACAACCAATCCTGTCACGGTATCCAAAGCTACGCGCGTGATACCCGGGTCTCAATCCGAGTCTTCTCAAAGTCAAGGTCAATGTCCGTAGATCACTAACCCTACCCGAGGTTATAGTAACCAGCCTTCCTGAGAGTAAGGAACCCAACTGGGGCGACTCCACTCAGTCGGTGCTCCGTGACTACTCCGGGGTCCACCCAGGCCAACGACCCTCCCCGGAGGAGATAATAGAACAAGTAAAGGAAGGTATATGAACATATATATATATATATAACATAAATATTCATGCCCGGTTCCCCTGAACTGTCATGATCCATCATATACATATAGATAACCACCATGCCCGGTTCCCATAAACCGTCATGTACCACAATGACCATTTTAGGGTTCATGCCGGTTCCCATAAACAGTCATGAACCTGAAAGTCCATGTAGGGTCCCTGACCCGAAATCATCAGTGTAAAACAACTGGGTCTCGTGCCCGAACATATGACATCAGCTAGGCATCCTTCCCGATATCTCAAGGTCAGTCACGACTCCGATCGTAGTGATGTGTGCAGCCATCCGTCTAGGACCGCCCTCAATCCTAGTATGTCGCCGTGAAAGAATCAACCGACGCGACCACCACAAGATCATGGTGCACTCATCACCGATCGCTATCTTGAAGCGTCAGCACTCTGAAGTCGAGCCTCCATCGGCTACCCGACAACAGATCGTGCGTCGTGACCTCTCCGGAAGGAACACATCCCAATCCGGAGGCGAGCGTCTTATCGTCGATCACCGTGCACATAGCCTCCGTCGCGACCACGATTCAGACCCGTAGGTCATCCATAGCGTCATATGCCCGAGACCAAACCAAATGGGTCTCATACCCGAGTTTATCCTTTTAGAAATCCAAAACCTTTTCATTTAGACCAAGAAAGACATACAGACCAGTATAGGCACCGTATTGGGCCGAAACCTCGAAATACGTGTCTATACGTAACCACACATCCAAATGCACTCATGGCATAACAAACAAATGTTTAAAACATATAATAAACATTTATGCATGCACCAATTTAGAAAACAAGGTCCACTCACAGACCGTCCGAGCTGCCACCTCGATTTGCATGCTGTAGGCTCTCCCAAGCCGATCACTATCACCGGGACTCTCGAACCTATCCAAATCGTAATAGAAGGTTACTAACTACTTAATTAACCTCTCACTAAAGCCCCGTAATTTTTTGGTATTTTTAACTATTTTTAAACCGACCCTAAACCTTCCGATGCCCCGAAACATATCGAGACGGTGTCCGATCGACACAAAACCAGTCCCAAAATGTTCATTACATCGAATAGAAGATTTCATATGTTGAGAACTTTCTCAAATTACTGTTCACGCCCCCCCACGCGCCCCTAGAAGACACTGTGCACTGTTCATCCTCTTCTCCAAGAGATGAACCGTTTTTTTTTTCTGCAATTGAACCGGCCGAACCGGTCTGGGCCGGTTCAAGGCCTAAACCAGTCCATTTCTACCCCATTTTGTTCCCTTTTTATCCTAATATAATCCTAACATCAAACCCTAACATTTAAAATGCTAAAAACCGAAAAACAACCTCCAAAACTGTGCCTTCACCGTCGTTAATGGTGGCCGGATTTTCCCCCGCCGTTCACGGCCATTTCCGGCCATCCCAAGCCCCAAAACTAATCCTATTTGACTTCTAGAGTCCCCAGAAACATAACCCAATCCTTATAATTGAATAAAAACTAACAAAACCGATTTTTGAATTTTTGAAGGTTTTACCTCACGGGTTCGACCTCCCACCGTGGCCACCGTTGTGGGCCACCATCCAGCCTCTCAGTCCTTAGCCTCTCACACTCCTCAAATGGTCACTCACGAGCTCACAAGAGGGATGGTGAAGTGTGTTTGTGTGTTAGGGAGAAAATGAAGAAATGAAGAAAATGGTGTAATGGATGTGGTTTCGGGTTTGTGAGAGACAAAGGAGATGAAGTGATGATATTTGATCTGATGAGATGAGAGAGGATCAATTGAAATGAGTGGTGAGGATTGAGTGTTTAATTGAAATGGATAGATAGGATTTAATGAAGAAAAGATTAATTATATAATAATAGATATAATGATATTTAATTAAACTAGATCCACATTTTAGGGGTTTGGACCAATGGGATGAGTAAGTGTCACTCATCCATGGGACCCACTCAAAATATCTGGCCAATTAGAAAAAGGCCACCTCATCATCGTCTCGAAGTACGTGCATAGTGAAATCGAACTTCCGTGACCTATAACTTCCCCATTCGAAGTCTGATTTCAGCGTACCGCCTGTTTATAGATTCGTATCATCCCGATCTACGTAACGGTCTTCGACTCTCGGCTATCGGACCTCCCGGTCAAAAATTCAACATTTGCCCCTTTTTAACCATAATTACCAAAATGCCCCTAAACTTCTGAACGTCATAACTTCCTCCTCGAATGTCGGAATTGAACGTGCCACCTGTCTATGAACTCGTGACGTCACGAACTACGTCAGGTCATCGGTTAAAGTCCATTTGACCGTCGAAACAAAAAGTCAACATTTTGCCCACGCCTAGGGGCAAAACGGTCATTTTGCATCGTTCGTCCGATTTCGCCTAACTAATCACCGATTAACCTCGCTAATCGTGATTAGTCACTAATCTAATCTTTGAATTCGGGACGGGTCGTTACAGTGCAGCGTTCTTCCTCTGAGTCGTTCAGCGACGTGTCTCGGGACATTGCCTAATAGCGGACATGCTCTTTGCCGGCGTGCTTCGGGACGTCCCCTGGTGTCTTGCGAGGTTCATTGCCTCTTTTAGAGGTTCTAGATGTCTCGATGTCCCCCAACAGCTATTGCAAAAGCTCCGATTGGGCCCGAACTTGGTTGCTCAGTTGCTCGACCTATTCTGTTAGTCCAAGTCACGGAGGTGATCCCCTAGGTGCTTGCTCGTGATGAGTAGCATGTCGGGGCACACGTCGCTTGCCTTCAGTCAGATGCGACGAACCATGTCTCCCTGGTACCTGGGTGTTAGCTTGCGAGTTGCGCAGGACGTCCAAGTGCCTCCTTAGGTCCCAGCTGGAAGGGGCTGATTCGGGACTCTTAGAGATGATTCTCCCGCTAGCAGCCCGTCTGTTTGTTGAAAAAATGTCGTGCCTGCCTCGGTTACAGGTGGGGGTTCACAGTAGCAGCGGCCATGAGGAACATTCCAAAACTGAATGTAGGTGTCCAATCCTGCATTCCGAACGGTAGGTGAATTGATGTGTGGCGCGGTGTAACGTCCCGGAAATTCAAAAACGAAAAGTTTGGAAAATTTGAGGAAAATGACGATTTTGCCACTGGAATTGGGCGAACGGTTGACTTTTTATTCGAGGGGTCAAACGGACTTTGACCAATGACTGTGACGTAGTTCGGGACGTCACGAGTTCATAGACAGGTGGCACGCTCGATTCCGACATTCGAGGAGAAAGTTACGGTGTGCAGAAGTTTGAGGGTACTTTGGTAAATTGGTCAAACGAGGCCATTAGCTCGGGAAGTGAGCGATTTGGACGGTGTGTGAGTGGACGTTTGTTTTCTAAATTAATATGCATGCATAGTTAAATGTTTTACATGATTGATTGCATGATTTGGTTTGCAATGATGTTATGATTTGTTTGGATGATTATTTATGATTTAATGAATATTTTAATCGGCCTTTCGGGCACGTTTTTCGAAGAAATGTGTAAATGGTATTTTGGGCTAGGTCCAGAGTTAAAAAGGTTTCCAAAAGAGTATTTTGACTTAATTGGTGAGTCAAGGATGATTTTTGGGTTATTATAATGTTTTCTATGTGAATTTACGGATTTACGTATAAATTCTATTTGGGCTTGAGTCCCGGTTGGTAATGATTTGACTTGGCTTGAGTCATGGAGCTGATTGACATGTTTTGGGATATGCTCCCGAGATGATTTTCATTGTGATTGTGATTGTGAATACCCAGACGGTCGAAGCTAGGGATGTTCCCAGACGACCGGAGCTCGGGGATATGATTGTGATTGTTCCCAGGCAACCGAGGCTAAGGGTGTTCCCAGACGGCTGGTACTCGGGGTGAGATATGTGTTCCCAGGTAGCCGAAGCTCGGGGTGTTCCCAGACGGCTAACACTCGGGGTGATGCGTGCCGGGGCAGTCGGAGCTCGGGGTGACTTCCCAGACGAATGAGGCACGGGTTATGGCCTAAGCGTAGTGCCGGTGTGATAGTGTAATGGTTTGTGCACTTGTGAATAGTGCGGATTGATTGATTGCTTGATTGAGTAATTGATTGTGACCTTATGCATAGTACTGTTTGATGTTGCGTACTAGTATTGAGTACGAGTTCTGGTCTGTATGGCCAGGTGATTATGTGTTCGTATGTTTTGGCCTGAGAGCCGGGATTTAACTTGTTATGTGGTTTGGCTGGAAGGCCAGTGTTGGTGTTTCATATGTTTTCCCTATGCATGCAGGTTTGATAAACTGGAGGGTAAACAATGTGTTTTGATAAATGTGTTTTAACAAATATATTTTTGTCCACTCACACCTTTTCTGTTTTGATGACCCTCTAGGCCGTGACACGATGTTCGGGGCTAACCGAGAGGTGGAGGCATAAGCGGAGATAATCCCTTGTCTGATAGGTGCTGAAGGATCGTTTCAGGACTTCAGTTGACTTGTCAGACGGGAGCAGGATCGAGCACGGCTATCGAGGTCCAGTTGGGACAGGTCCTGTCAAAGTGGTATCAGAGCATTTGGTTACTGATCTATTATGCCTCCACGACGTGAGCCCTGTGTACGGCCTGATGATGAGTTTAACGGTCCAGATGTTGAGAGAGCCCAACGTCTGGGAGCTACGAGATTTACCGGCCAGTCAGATCCGGAGGAAGCCTATGAGTGGCTTATTTGTTGTGAGCGGATCTTCGAAGTTATGCGATGTCCACCAGGAGACATGGGTCTTTTAGCCACTTTTATGTTGAGTGTCAACGCCTACCGGTGGTGGCGTGGGTTGCAGATGACTGGTTTGAATGCCCACACCTTGACTTGGGAGGATTTTCGGGAGCGCTTCCTGGATCAGTTTTACCCCCGCTCGTTTCGTAATGCGAAAGAGGTTGAGTTCTTGGAACTGCGGCAGGGGACTCTGTCAGTGGCGGAATATGAACAAAAAATCTTGAATCTATCCAATTTCGCTTCTCTATATGTGGATAACGAAGAGGATAAGTGTCACAGATTTGAGTATAGACTGAAGAATGAGATTCGGTCCGCTGTGACAGTTGGATATTATGCCACACTTCGAGAGTTATCAGATGCTGCTGCTCGTGTAGAAGCGACTTTGCCTCCCCGAGAATGTTCTGGACAACGCCGAGAGCGTCAGGATACTGGAGTGACGCCTCAGGGACCACCCAAAAGAAGTAGTGATGGCCTTGATCCTTTTGGGGGCTCTCGCTTCAGTTCGAATGATGATGGGAATGAGCGAGGGAATAATCAGAATGTGTCAGATCAGCAATATAGGGGCGGTCGACCTGGACGGCTTAGCACATAGGGTTGTTATTTCTGTGGGAAAGCTGGGCATATTAAACGATTTTGTCCATATCGACCCACAGGTGGTACTACAGAGCAGGGCTCGGAGATAGTCTCAACTTCGTAAACTGTAGGTGGAAGAGGGGCTGCTAGCACTAGTGGCGCACCACGAGGACGTGGTCGGTCTTTGAGTTCACGAACGTAGATCTTGAAAACTGTCATAGTGTGTTGCATGATCTTGGTGTGACTGTAGCTGTTGTGATTATTAGTATCTGTGGATAGGTTGTGGTTGTGATGTAAAGTTTTGTACTATTGTACTGTTATGTACAGTTATGTGTTTGTACTGTTATGTGTGCGTTTTAGCTTGGACCATCGTGCTGTTGTATGTTTGTTGTACTGTTGTGTTTGTTGAATAAATACTGTGACCGAATTTCGGGGACGAAATTCCTTAAGGGGGGAAGGTTGTAACGTCCCGGAAATTCGAAAACGGAAAGTTTGGAAAATTTGAGGAAAATGACGATTTTGCCCTTGGAATTGGGCGAACGGTTGACTTTTTATTCGAGGGGTCAAACGGACTTTGATCGATGACTATGACGTAGTTCGGGACGTCACGAGTTCATAGACAGGTGGCATGTCCGATTCCGACATTCGAGGAGAAAGTTACGACGTGCGGAAGTTTGAGGGTACTTTGGTAAATTGGTCAAACGGGGCCATTAGCTCGGGAAGCGAGCGATTTGGACGGTGTGTGAGTGGACGTTTGTTTTCTAAATTAATATGCATGCATAGTTAAATGTTTTACATGATTGATTGCATAATTTGGTTTGCAATGATGTTATGATTTGTTTGGATGATTATATATGATTTAATGAATATTTTAATCGGCCTTTCGGGCACGTTTTTCGAGGAAATGTGTAAATGGTATTTTGGGCTAGGCCCGGAGTTAAAAAGGTTTCCAAAAGAGTATTTTGACTTAATTGGTGAGTCAAGGATGATTTTTGGGTTATTATAATGTTTTCTATGTGAATTTACGGATTTACGTATAAATTCTATTTGGGCTTGAGTCCCGGTTGGTAATGATTTGACTTGGCTTGAGTCATGGAGCTGATTGACATGTTTTGGGATATGCTCCCGGGATGATTTTCATTGTGATTGTGATTGTGAATACCCAGACGGTCGAAGCTAGGGGTGTTCCCAGACGACCGGAGCTCGGGGATATGATTGTGATTGTTCCCAGGCAGCCGAGGTTAGGGGTGTTCCCAGACGGCTGGTACTCGAGGTGAGATATGTGTTCCCAGGTAGCCGAAGCTCGGGGTGTTCCCAGACGGCTAACACTCGGGGTGATGCGTGCCGGGGCAGTTGGAGCTCGGGGTGACTTCCCAGATGACTGAGGCACGGGTTATGGCCTACGCGTAGTGCCGGTGTGACAGTGTAATGGTTTGTGCACTTGTGAATAGTGCGGATTGATTGATTGCTTGATTGAGTAATTGATTGTGACCTTATGCATAGTACTGTTTGATGTTGCGTACTGGTATTGAGTACGAGTTCTGGTCTGTATGGCCAGGTGATTATGTGTTCGTATGTTTTGGCCTGAGAGCCGGGATTTAACTTGTTATGTGGTTTGGCTAGAAGGCCAGTGTTGGTGTTTCATATGTTTTCCCTATGCATGCAGGTTTGATAAACTGGAGGGTAAACAATGTGTTTTGATAAATGTGTTTTAACGAATATATTTTTGTCCACTCACACCTTTTCTGTTTTGATGACCCTCCAGGCCGTGACACGATGTTCGGGGCTAACCGAGAGGTGGAGGCATAAGCGGAGATAATCCCTTGTCTGATAGGTGCTGAAGGATCGTTTCGGGACTTCAGTTGACTTGTCAGACGGGAGCAGGACCGGGCACGGCTATCGAGGTCCAGTTGGGACGGGTCCTGTCACGCGGGCCGTGCAGGAGACATGAAAATGGTTCCTCCGGAATCTCAGGCAATGGTTCGCTCAAGGCAGTGATCGCAGCGGCGGATGTGGCAGCCTCGGATGCTCGCGCGAATCGGCGTGTTCTGGCCATGTGAAGAACGGTAAGTGTCGAAAGTGGGATGACAGAGTTTTTTCAAGGAAAAACTAAAGAGCACGCTTTGAGTATTTCTCAAATCGGCTCTCAATGAATGCACCAGTTGTTGATGCAGAAATCGTCCGGTACTGTGAAATTCCTTCTCGATCCCTACACACAATAACAAAATTCAAACAGGGTTAAGGTTGAATCCCGGGGGGGTCGTTCAACCGAAAATGCTCCGATGCTTAAGTCAGTTTTCTGAGAAAGAATAATCTAACAGAGTGTTTGCAGAAGTTTTTGATTACCCTCAGAAGTGAAATGTGGTCTTCTATTTAAAGTGAAGCCTAGAGGGTCACCGGAGCGTCTGATTGGTTGAATGGGAAAATATTAAATAAGTGATTGTATCGAGTGTAATCACTTATTTATTAATGAATAAATAATTCGCTGGGAAGTTATTTATTATCGACATTGATCTGATTAATTAATATATTTAGCTGGTAAATATATTAAATTAATGCGGAGACCGTTACATGTCGATGTCAATTTTACCAAAGATAATATCGTCATTGTGGTAATTGTTGGCCACGTGGCGGCTCCAGAATATTCCGGTAATTTATGGCTCCACAACTGGCAACAACAGTAGCCCCAATTAGCTGGTTTTGGGTGTCCATCGTGGGTAATTAACTGGGTTTGGGCGTGAGTTTTTGTTTTGTTTTTGAGCTTCTGGGTTTGGGTTTGGTGGTCTTCGTCCCTCACCACCAATCTTCATTATGGGGAGCATGAAAAATTTGAGAAATTGTTGAATTGGTGAAATTGTTAAATTTTGGGAAATTGTTGAATTGCTGTTTGGTGTGTGTGATCTGGAAATTATTGAATTTGGGAAATTGCAGATATGTTTTTTTTTTTTAAATCTGAAGTTGGGAACTTTGACAATGCTAGTTGCTGGATTTCTTCTGAAATTGTTGAATTGCATATCTGTTTTTTTTTTTCTTTTGTAGATATGGATTTCATGTGAACTGGATTTTATCAATTTTAACATTTTTATTGCATATAATAGTTGCTCGAGCTCAATTTCAAGATGGGTATTTGTGAGCCAGTGTAATAAAATGTTCCCTGGTCTTCATCGTCGGATTCTGGATCCTCGACATTGCCAACATGTTCCAAGGCCCTAAACCTCGTCGTCTTAAACCTCGTCGTCTTTTTTCTTATACAACGATGAAGATGAAGATGAAGATGAAGATTGATGGTGAATAAGATGAAGATGATGATCAGTGGCGAGTAAGATGAAGATGAGGATCGCTGGAGAAGAAGATTGATGGCTGGGAATTGGGTTTGGGTTTTAGGGTTGAGGAAGAAGAAAATAGGGTTTATGGATGGGTATTAGTTGATTTTTGGGTGGTTTTAGAGAGAGTTGGAGAGGGAGAGGTTGAGGAAGAAGAAAATAGGGTTTTTGGGTGGGTATTATTTGATTTTTTGAATTTCCAAAAATGCCCTTGTGATTTTGCCACCTTAGTCATTGATTGGGCAAAAATTTTTCCTCGTGGCAATTTGACGGTTAGATGGATGGAAAAATTAACAGAGGCGGTTACTTGTGAGTGGTCAAATAGTTTAAGTAGTAATTTGAAACTTTTGATAGTTTGGGTATGAGCCTGTGATGACCCCTATGATTTGGGGTATTTTATGTAATTTTTCCTTAAAAAAATGCGATGCACTTGCTTGTTAAAGGCGCTGCAACTATCAGGATATGCAATTGTGAAGTTGTCTATAATTTTATAGTAAAATCTTCGTAAATACTCAGTTTTCAAGTGGTAATACAGTAACTTAAAGAATGAGTTTTAAAAAAAAAATAAAAAATTATAATTTAATATCTTATGGTTTATACCTTATAATAGATTTGTACATACTTTTAAATGTTACAATTTCCACTCTGAATTCTTCAAATTATTACACCTTGACTCCTCCGTTAAATTTTTTGTTAAGTCTAAAATGGGACCTACAATTTAAATAATAAAATATTAATTTAGATTTATAAAAATTATTTCTTTATTTTTTTAAGAAAACCCCAAGCATTATCCACCCAACCACACCATCATGTGCATTCACTACTACCATTCCAAAACGCCCTACCCCAAAACCACCCCTTCAAAAGGATTCATTCCATCATTGCTCAAGCTTTACCAAAAAAAAAAAAAACAAATTGAAAGTAGGAAACATAGAGAGAGAGAGAGAGAGAGAGAGAGAGAGAGAGAGAGAGGAGAGAGAGAATATTAGAGTTTGGAGAGATGAACAAAGTGATAGAAATCAAATGGGAGCAATAAGCCATTAATGAGAATCTTATTGTTAAGAGAATTGTTTGGATGTATTTTGATATGTTGGGAGGTTTGAAAGCGTTCTCAAGTATTAAAGGAAAATTTCTGCATTTGTTGGAAACAAATTATGAGTTTGTTTGAGTATTTTGTCGTTAAAGGTAAGGAGACATTTAGCAACGATAAATTCAGATGAACAATGTCAAAAAAATTATTTTTTTTAATGCTCATCATCTAAATTTTTCATTGCTAAAGGCATTCTACCTTTAGTGACGAAATACTTAAAGAAATTAATTCTGCTTCCAAAAAAAAAATCAAAATTTTTTGGAATTTCTATGCTTCTTATTTTCAATTTGTTTATTAGTTTTTTTTTTTTGAAATAGAGACCTAAGCAATAAAGAGAATACGGAATTAATCTTTACTATTGAATCTAATCAAAATAAGGGCCAGTTTGGGATTGTTGTGCTTTTTCGAAAAATTCTTTCAATTGTGTCTTTTTGAAAAATAATTTCGGCTTTATTTTCATAATAAGTAGTTATATGCTAAAATATTTTTTTTTTTTGTAAAATTAGCTTTAAAAAGCAACATACAATCTGTTTTAAAAAAATTGTTGTAAAAAATCCATTGCTTTTCAAAAAAATAAGATTTTTTATTTTTACAAAACGTTTTTATACTGCTTCACTTTTAAATAAAGTAGTTTTTTCGAGAAAAAAAGTAATACCAAATAGGACCTAAGGATTGGAGGGTGGGGGATTGGGGGGCTAGAGATAGGCAGGAATGTGGAGTGGCCTTTCGGGTTTTCATTTTTTTATTTTTATGATAATTTTTGTTTTGAATTTAAATTAATATTTTATTATTTAAATTGTAGTTTTCATTTTAGATTTAATATAAATTTTAACCAAGGGATCAAAGTGTAACGATTTAAAGAATTCAAAGTGAAAATTGTAATATTTGAGAGTTTAAATATAAATATGTTATAAAATATAAAATACAAAATAATAAAATATAACTTGCCCTAAAAAGAAATTATGGGCCGGCCAAACTCATGTTAAAAAGGGCCATAGTAAATAGGAATTTAATTAATAGTTGGCCTATTATATATATTTTCTGTAGGCTCTTGTTGGTATATTATCAAATCACTTAACAAAGTTATAAGAAAGAGCCAATAAAAGGAAAATAATGCATTTATTCGTCAACACTAGTTAATTTGTTCAGCTCCTGTGTTCATGTAAAAAGGAAGCAGAAAAAACTCAAAAAGAAAAGTGACATGATTCTCAAATCACCTAAGTTGGTTTAGTAGGTAGGGTTCCTTGACATGACTTTTAGTACTAGCAATCACCACAGTAAAATGGACACCATAACTTACAGTTACTTTATCGCTACACAAGTATAAGAGGATCTACTGGACTAGTTTCTCCCTTCCCATTTTATACCTTACCTAGTACTACCGGTTTTACAGCCTTTGCAGTTACCTCAAGTCTTTGTCCATCACTGGTTTGTTCTCCAGACTTTCAATCTTGGACTTCAAGTTACCAACTGTCTCGCTCAAAACAGAAGATTTAAGCTCCAGCTCCCGCAGGTGGACTCTGGTTTCAGAAACTTGCTTCTTTGCATCGGCAACCTCCTTTTCTTTCTGAGCCAAAAACTCCATTTGGGATTCTAGTTCTTTCCTTGATGATTCTAAATCACGGTCGCAGTTGGCCTTTGCTGCTTCCAACGCTCGGTGCTGAGTGACAAGTTCAATGGATTCTGTGCATTCATTGATCTTAAGACGAAGCCAACCAACATCCATTCCTGAAGATTCCACATCTTTGAGCATAGACAGCATTTCTCTGATTTTAGACTTCGTCAGCTGCTTAATTGAAGTTCGCTTCAACTCTTGAACCACATAACATACACACTCGAGATAGTAAGAGCGCATGACAACTGATTCCAATTGACAACTTGCTGCTATATCACCATATTTGTCATTGATCAACTGGAGAATGGAAGAGAAACTTCCTTTCACGCGGTATTTACCCACAGACACACTGGAATCAGAATTAACAGATCGTGTCTCTTCCTCATCACTCTCCTCAAAAGCATTGAGAGTACCTGAGAAACTAAAGCTTCTAGAATCAGAAGCAGAACCAGTAGCACCCTCTCTAGCATTCTTGACATTATAATTTGGAACATCCGCAGGGGAATAAAGATCTTCACTATCTTCCCCATGACCAGGTGGTTTACCAGTGACATCAGAAGCACCATTCACTGGATGATCTTTGGGATTTTCAGGCTGTTGGAGAGAGTAGACATGATAGGGGAGTCAAATTGATTTAAATAAACAGCGAGCAGACTAAGAAATAAAAAATGTGTAGGTTGCAGGAGAGAAGAGGAAAGAGATAGAGGGCGCACCATTTTGATAAGTCCAGATTGAGGAACTAACAGAGAGGACGGGGCTTGCCCCTTGTTGAAAGTGCGATCCTTAACTTCAGAAGCTGGAGGAGAATAAGATTTATGCTCACCATTCCGATATTTCACCTTTTCCTTAGATGGAGATGATGGAGAATTAGAAGGATAAACTACGCTTTGACCAGATACATTGTCAAGCTCTTCAGGGTACTTTGGTCTCGATCCAGTCTTTCGTCTGCCGAATATAGGATCATCAAGCACAGAGCCTGCAATTAAAACTGACCATAGATTAGGAAAAAGAATCATGATGATGTCTGCCTCCATGCATATATGTGCATCAGTGCATGGCATGTGGAAGAGGAAAGAATAATAATCCACAATCTATCAAGTGGAAAAAGATCTATGCTCACCATTCTCTACTTGCACTATTTCTTCAGAGGGAGAATCGGTAGGACAGACTACATCTTGACCACATACAGTGTCAAACTCTTCAGCAGGCTTTGGTTGAGATGCCGGCTTCCTTCTACCGAATATAGGATTATCAAGGACAGAGCCTGCAGTATATTGACAAGAAGTTAGTAAAAAGAAGCATGCTTACATCTGCACCGGAGAGTATATATGTGCACAGGAAGTGAAAAGAGGAAATGAATAAATAAATCCATGAACTGCCAGCTGGATGAAGATTTAAGCTTACTATTTTCTAATTTCAGCTTTTCCTTTGATGGAGATGACGGAGCATCTGAATGATAAACCACACCTTGGCCAGGGACATTGTCAAGATCTTGAGGCTTTGGTAGGGACCTTTCCTTTTTTCTGCCCAATATAGGAATATCAAGTAGGGAACCTGCACTTGAAAAGGGGAACCAATAGGATTCAAATCATGAGTATTATGTGCATGGGGCAGTGGAACCATAGAAGAGGAAAGAATATATAAATTCTCAATCTGTTTATTCCCTGCACAATTACAACAAAGGCTTCTCATGCCCAGAAGCACCTAGAAACTATGATGCATGCTTTGGAAGAAAAATTTGTATAGCATTACACGCTGGCTATAGATTGATGGCATTTCCTAGGACTTGGGGATGAACGACTGGGCTTTTTCGTACCACTAAGAAGTGCAATGCCATGACAGTGGGAAAGTCAATGCCATTAAAGGTTATATAAAGTGATGGTGAAATAAAAAATATCTTACTCAGGAAGACCATCTAACTGTTGTCGAACAGGTTTGAAAACTGGAATCATTTTCAGCTTCCACTCATGGCTTTTTAAGTGCATTCAGTTATAAGGAAAAGATGTTCATTAATTCTTTACAACCATCAGCTCTGTAATATCTGCTTGCTCTTCTATGTGGTTTCTCTATTCTTGCAGTTCAATAAATGAAAAATGTACAAACTTAGTTAACACAGTCTATTAGAGAAGTCACCACACGAAAGTGGGGAAAAACCTGATTCTTTTATGTCCCCACGAGGTTCGGCACCAGCTTTTCTTTGCACATAATATTCAGGATCATGGTAAGGATTAGATGCTCTTTTATCTTCAGCCGTCTTTTTCTTGAACTCGGCACCTTTAAAACTGCTGCTATTTTCTTTGGGGAAAAAAAAACATGATACGAAAAAATTCTAAAATCTCCAACCTATATTCAGAAAATTATTGAAAGCAAGGACCCCTAGAAACTCTTCGAACCAACAATTCACTAAACCTAGTATGACCATACTACTTTCTTATCAATCAAGACAGTGTGACACATCTGTTCAGATAAATTTTGTAGGTATTCAAAATTAAACAATGACGGCTGTGCAGGTGATTCAATAAGAAATAATACAGTCAACAAGCAATAACGTATTGACAGGAAATGCATGCCACAGGGGAAACTGCACTTAAACAAAACAGAGGACAACTGAATAAACTAAATTGCTCCAATGATACCTAAACCAGATAAGAGTTTGGGACAGTTGGGCGATAATTTTTTTTGGGTTGAAGGAATAAGTTACAGTAACAACGGAACAATATTACTAACCTGTTTTCTTTTTCGTCTTTCGGTCTTTCCCTTCACCAATCTTTCTCAAGCAAGTTTCAGTGCATTCATGGTAGGGATTGGCTACATTTACACAGTCAGGGTGTACTCTTCCTATCAACGACATCTCTCGATTAAGCTCTCCTACAAACCTGCAAATTACAATTATTAGATAAACGGTTTTTCCTGCACTTTTCTTCAAGTCACAAACCTTTAGATCCTCACTATGTTTTATACAAGAATTGGGTAGAAACTGTAGATCAGATATAAATTGTTTTTATTTTGTGTTTGAATTTTGTAATTTCAATTTATTTCTCTAACTGCTTTATATAGTTTAGGGATGTGATTAATCCCTTTTGTATAGTCAGTAAACTAATTATAAATGCGATGTATTATTGAATGATTAATCAATAACTGGTGTCCCATAATTCAACCAAAAAACAAAAGCACATATCTTTTAACAAACCCATGAACATTAACCATAAAAGAAATACTTAAATCTTCAATAAAGCTTGGTTTAGTTTCTGATAAAAATAAAATAAAATAACTACGAAAATTTATAGCTAAACCTTTCACAATTAGGCCAATAGGCAATCATGCAAACAAGAATCAACATGCAGCACTCAATTAAATTGAAACAGTCAGCTAAGCGGCTAACTTGATCTTTTCACATGATAAGAAATCCAATAAACAAAAACCATGTAGAGACTCAAGTCCCTTGGTTTTCCCACCTTTTCTCAGAAACCAAACAGAGTCTGAATTCTGAAAAGGGATCTTCCAACACAAAAGCATGAACACATCATTTCCTAAACTTTCCGACCACCGCCCATAAGACCATTCATCGAGTTAATTCAACACTTTTAACAGATACACATGAAAACCAAGATCAGAATTCTAACAAAAATAGGAACAACAACAATCAGCAGAAATAATAATAATGATGGGTAGAGTGAAAAGAAATACCTGGAAAATAAACGGGTTTTGATGGGTTTTCTGTTTCCCTCTGGCTGGCGATTCTATAGGAAACGATATTTGTGTGGGGAACACAGCAGCAAGGACTTAAAGTTGGTGCAGCACTCTTGTTTTGACCATGGCAATGACTTATGAGCTCTCTGGAACTGGAAGGCAAATAAATAAATAAAATGAAACACAAAAAGCTCAGAGCTTTTACAATGTGAATATGTTATAATATTTTTTCCACGTCAATTTTTACGTGTTGGGCACACGTGACAAAGCGCATAGGTGAGCCACATCCACCTTTGCTTTTCGGCCCCCTCCCTGCCTTTTGTGCTGCTGACGGCCTGGATGACATCATTGCGGCGACTCCTACTCCTATTTTTATTTTTTTTGGATAAATACTCCTACTCCTATTTCTATTGGCTACAATTCTTGCGGAGGAAAACTATTTTTGTTCTTTGTTCATTTCATGTAAAATCACACCCAAAAGAATTTTCAAACTTCGAACCAAAAAAAAAGAAGAATTTTCAAATAAAAAAACCCAAAAATGATTATATTTGAATAATCTAAACATAAAATTATTAAAATAAACCTGTTATTTTATATATTTGTTTGAAATGCGCATCATTCGAACAATATGATTGAAATGAGTTTTTCTTTTTAACTAAACGAAGAAACAAATACTAAAGGGAAAATTCATTTATTATAATAACAGATCTGATTTAAATTAGATATTATAATAAATATCAGTCATTTATTTAAATTTTATGAAATTCATTTTTTATAAATATTAATATAGAAGCATGCAAACGAGTCATTAATTTTATGGTATTAGGGGTGAATCGGTTCGATATGGATATTGACAATATTCAAATCCAAACTGTTAAAATTTTAACAGTTAGATACAGTTTGGATTTTCTAAGATTAGAAATGAAACTGTTTCGATACAAACTGTTACTAACGGTTTGGTTTTGATCGAAACGATTTGAAACCGTATAGACATAAAAAAAACAAGTATATTAAAAAAATTGAAAGAATATTAAAAAAACTAAAAGAATATTAAAAAAACTGAAAGTATATTAAAAAATAGCAAGTATGTTAAAAATAAAAAGTATATTAAAAAAACAATAAGGATGTTAAAAAAATAGCAAATATATTAAAAAAACAATAAAGATATTAAAAAAACAGTAGGTATATTAAAAAAACAGTAAGGACATTAAAAAAAAAGTAAGAATATTAAAAAAAGAAGTAAGGATACCAAAAAGAATAATCTATACTCAAAATTTTGTATATTAATTTTGTGAAGAATTGGATTACAAACATAATCACTATATTAATATTTAGAAAACAAATATTACCACATAATAATATTTTATTATACTTTACTTTTATCTAAGTATACATATATTTATCTGGATATATTTGAGTATCTTTTTATTTTTATTATTTTTTATTAATAATATATTTAAAAATTAATAAAAATTAACATATTTCTTAATAGTTCGGTTTGGGTTTAACGAATTTTCAAAATGAAAATTAAAATCCAAACCGTTACTAATGGAACGGTTTGGATTCTCAAACCGTTTGATTTTTATCCGATTAAACTTAAACTGGTAGATAAATAACAATTTGAAGTGGATCATTTAGCAATTTTAACGGATTCGTGCTTTCCCCAACATGTTACTAGGTGAAATTATTTTCATGAACTGAAATTCTTACATGGAAACTTGTAAAACAAAACTCTTAAATATGTTGGGAAAATTTATTCGTGGAAAATCTCTATCATTAAAGTTAGAAAGTCTGCCAACCACTCAACCAGCTGTTCATTTGGGTGTGTTTTGTTTTTTTTTAATGTTGAAGAAAGTTCGTGTTCTCCTAAAAATTGGGCAAGTTTGGTTTTTTGAAAAATTATTTTTGCTTTCCTTTTATAAAAAAAAAAGTGATTATATTTTATTTTCATAATAAATAATTATATATTAAAATTTTATTTATAAAAAAATTTTATAAGAAACATACAAATTACTTAAAAAAATTATTGTCAAAAGTTTCTTAATTTTTGAATTTTTTTATTTTTAACATACAAATTTATAGTGTTTCACTTTAAATGAAGCATTTTTTAATTAAAAAAGCAATACCATTAAGGATGGTATTCATTTTTTACTGGCACTAACATTAGTAATTTTTTTTATAATAATGTTTTTTTTTTTGGATACAAGATATCATAGAATATAAACGCATTGGCTAATATTTGCGTTCCAATCAGATGATATCTTTTTGTACCGTACTTTTAATTTATCAAATTTTTTATGTATACATATCATATTCAGAATAGTTCATTCTTCATATTATCATTTCAAGATTATCTATCTAAAAAATCAATAAGACTGAAAAGTCATTTAGTATTCGTACATATCAAATAAATTAATGGTTTTTACAACTATTAAGATCCTCATATAAATTGTACATTAAGTTTACACATATAAATAACTAAATAATCTCTAATTTGGTTGATTTTTTGAATTGATGACATTAGAATGTTGATTTAGAAGTTGAACGATTTCGATTATGCAAATATCACCAAAGGTGGGATGAAGCATTATCCTTGATTTTATCATTTTGCGGGATATGATATCACCGAATATACAAGCATTCCAATCCAACAAAAACAAAACAAAGAAAGAGTACCATATACGTATATTTGACTAAATGAGAAATATGAGTAAAATAATATATGATGATCTGTCTCAATATGTTTTTGATATCTTCAATGGTAATGTCATAGGATAGATATCATTAACCTATAATTTTAATTGAATTATAATGCAACAAAGTACACAGTTTCTAGAAGATCAATTTAGTTCATCCCAATTTTGTAGAATATGTGCGTCTCCTCTAGAAGCCGAATTTAGTCAATTTTTTTCCTACATCATATGCTTCTTCTTCTTGAATTCATTTGCAGATGTCATCATCTTGCACTGATTCGCTCCATAAGAATGGAGATATAATACATGTTGTCATAGAAAATATGAAGTCTTACTTTTTTTCTTGCGTTTCAATGTGCAGGGATGGAAATAACAAGATCACATGGACCGCTATAAGAAATTAGGCGAGGATATAAAAAGTTCCCATTTAGTGACGATATCATGAGTATTTGCTACTTAAAATATTTTTAATTAAAATTAATTGTATCTGAATTTATTACGATATATTTAAAAAGAACAACATTATTTAAATATTATAAATAACAAATTTAGATTGAATTTTAAATAACGTCACAACATAATATTTAAATACATATAAACATTATCAATTAATGAAGTTCTAATGTCCCATCATTGATTATGAAATTTGTTGGCGAGTGGGTCAGACCCGACAACTCCAGAGTCCCTAAGAGGATGAGACATCTCCTAGGTTATGTGAACAAGGTGGTCGAATTCCTCCCATATCGGTGGAAGGTTTCTTGGAGTGTAAGCTTTCAAGATCTTCCATGAGAATGGATCCTTCTTTACCCCGTATTGAAGTATCTAAGTAAAAATAAGATATAGAGAGAAAGGGGAAAAAGATATCAAGCTTGGGAGGCGGTGTGGATCTGGCCACTTGATCTCTGATGCCTAAGTCATCATATGTTTAGAGAGAAATCAGAGAATAGGAGTTTAGTGAGAGAAAGTGGTTTGCCATGCTTTACTTGCCTCCTTGAAGTAAGGCGAATAATGTAGAAGTGGGGAGTATTTATAGAGAAGGAAAAAGGAGTACTACCTGCTCTGTTCGAGTAGTGGCACCAGTCGAGTGGCGGAGTGGTACCTACCGTGGGATAGTGGTACCTACCGTGGGATAGTGGTACCACCTATCTAGGAACTTGTTCCATTTAAAGAGACCAGTTGATGAGTAAGACATGCCTCTAGGTTGACACCTATGGTATTAGGAGTTGGTATCCCTTTGCCCAAGACTTCTTGGGAAGGTGTTGGGGCGCTTTTGAGGTAAGACCTTTTGCACCATGGAAAAGGTGACACCTGCTCCTTGCTTTACAGTTGTAGTTAAGGTAGTGTCTAGGGCTAGCTATGGTGATGTGGTATCACTAACTGAGTGCTACCCTGGTGGGTGTGGTACCGCTGATTGAGTGCTACCCTGGTGACATGGTACCACTAGTTGGACAGTACCATAATGACACTGTACCACTAACTAAGTGCTATCCTAGTAGGTGTATGAGTGCTACCCTGGTGGGTGTGGTACCACTAGTGGATGGTACCATTAGATGAGTGCTACCCTAGTGGCTGTGGTACTGCTGGTAGTATGGTACTGCTGGTAGTATGGTACCACTGGCTAAGTGGTACCACAATGGTCAGCATCTTATATTCTCCAAGGCTTTGGCCTGAAGTAGGTTAGTGACCTTAGGCTGGTGATTGACCTTCTAAGTGGACTGTATAGCTTGTCTTTTAGTGAGTCTCCACCACGCTCTGTCAAGTACTATCTGTCAGATTCGGCTCAGCATATGTCGGCTATCAACAAGAGTCCCCCAACTCCCAAGTTGAGATTTGAATCTCGGATGGGGAGTTGAAACTTCTACCACTTACGAACTAAATTTGGTAGAACTGGGTACCACTTCTTAGATGCTTCTAGAAGCGGGTAGTCCCTTAGTCCCCTCAACTACCTAATCGAGTTTGACTTATGAATTTGGACAGTTGTAGGGGTATCATTCGCCATCAACTGTAGGTTGTATGGAAGTCCCCCAGCCCTCTCAACAGATTGTGTAGGGTGACTGAGACTGTTTGAGGGCATTAGATATCCTGGTAGTGAGGGTGAAGTGCAGCACAGAGGAGAAGGCGGTTTTAAGGTGGATACGGTAGCACATGACTAAGGTACCTCACGATGTGCATTTTTATAAGAAACAGGTGGTGTTTGGTGCTGCATAATGTTGATGTAACAGCTCGGAATTCGAGAAAAATAAATTTGAGAAAATTAATTAGAAATGATGATTTTGTCATTGTATAGTCAAAAGGTTGACTTTTTGACTTGAACTCTTTTTGGGCGTTCTATGAGGACCATTACATAGGCCTCAGAATTCCGAGTCCATAGATAGGTGGCATGCCGAAATTTAAAATCATATAGATTAGATATTGGTCAAAATTAATAAGGGGTAATATGGTAATTTTGAGATAAAGGGTATTTTGGTAATTTTTTCATAAGAGATAAAGTGTGATGGAAACACATGTCTAGATGGATTTGGTATTTCCCCTCTCAATAGCTTTGGAGCTGGATAGGTACCCTAGTTCATCCACACAAGGGCTTGAGGACTGATTGAAGGTATGGCATAATGCTAATGTGCCAGAGGGCCAGTAGTGCCCTAGTGGTGACCTTGAAAGGCAGTTAGGGTATTTAGGGCCCAGGTAGCTCGGTGATGGGTGGTACCCAAGAGGCACAACTAGTGGATGACACTGGTGAGAAAAATGATGGTTCTGCAAGCAAAAATGATCCGCAAGCAGAGAATCCAAGAATGGACTCGTTGATGCTAATGGCTAACATAGGGTACCGAGCACTATGCTACCCTTACTACTTTTTTGGTACCTTATTCTGGATTATTCGAGAATTTTTGCACATGTTTGAAGATAAGCAGAGGTGGAAAAGCATCGTGGTACTAGGCGAGTGCACACTTCAGGTTAGCTACAATCAGAGTCGTGGTACTATACTTCACGCTTGTTGTTGAGGCCATTGAGAGAGAGTGGATCTTCCCATCAACATGTGCTATGGAGACCCGGTACAAGGGGAGAGAACACTAGTGGAGTTGAAGGACAGATGCAATAGTTGTTTGATAACCTGTAGAAAAGTGGGTAGCCATAAAGCAATGACTCACACTGGGTACTTCCCTCGTTGACTGTAGGTACATGCCTTGGGCCATTAACCATATGTGCGAACAGGATAAATATGAAAAAAATGATGGGTTTAGCTAAACTGATTTTGGGTACCGCTTGCTAGAGTTGGGTAGGTTAGGAAGCGGTAGCGTGTTTTAAGTGGTAGTGCATTATGGGGCAGGTGGGCTTCCGTATACTACCACGATGCTACCCTTGTGGGGGAATATGGGTAACACACATGCTTCCCTTTATGATTGGCATCTAGGGTATAGGTAGCAATTTGTACTTTGCATTCACCCATTCAAGAAGGGCAGTTAGAGAGCTAGAGTAACGACTCATCCCGAATTTCAGGATTAGATTAGTGACTAATCATGATTAGTGAGATTAATCTGTGATTAGTTAGGCGAAATCGGACGAACGATGCAAAATGACCGTTTTGCCCTTAGGCATGGGCAAAACGTTGACTTTTCATTCTGGTTATCAAATGGACTTTGACCGATGACTGTGACGTAGTTCGGGACATCACGAGTTCATAGACAGGTGGCACGTTCGATTCCGACATTCGAGGAAAAAGTTATGACGTTCGGAAGTTCATGGGTATTTTAATAATTTGGTTAAAAGGAGGCAAATAGTTGACTTTTGGACTGGGAGGTCTGATGGCCGAGGGCCAAGGACTGTTACGTAGATCGGGACGATACGAATCTATAGACAGGCGGCATGCTGAAATCGGACTTCGAACGGGAGAGTTATGGGTCACGGAAGTTCAGTTTCACTATGCACGTACTTCGAGACGATGATGACTTGGCTTAATCTGATTGTTCAGATATTTTGGTGGGACCCATGGATGAGTGACAAGTGTTACTCATCATATTGGTCAATCCTCTAAAAAGTGGATCTAGTTTAATTAAATAATAATATATTGGATTATTTTATAATTAATCCTACCCTACACTAAATCCTAACCATCCATTTCAATTAATCTCTTAATCCTCACCACTCATATCATCTATCTCATTTCCCTCTCCCATCAGATATCATCATTTCTTCTTTGTTCTTCAAACACACCTGAAGCACTCCCCCTCCATTTCTTCATTTTCCATTTCTCAAAATAAACACACCTCACCACTATAACCATTATGAGTACTCGTGTGTGACTGTGAGGGATGACCTGAGAGAGTGAGATGATGAGGACACGATGGTGGTGGCTCACGGTGGTGGACAGCGGAGGTGAGTAACCCGTGAGCCTTGTTTTATTCAAAAATCGAAAAATGGACTTTTAGTCATGGGTTTGAGCTCCTTTTGATCCTAATGTGAACTAGGGACAAGGAAGACTTGCCTGGGTTTGTTTTCGATGGAAATGGACGACTAAAACGGGGGAAAACCAAGCTTGAAGTTCAAGCCACGGTTTGGGTCATGGAAGGTGAGTTTCTATTGATTTTTTCTATGTTTTTATTAGCTAAAAAGGTTGGGTTCAATGTTAGAATGGTTTAGGAATCAAAAAGGAAAGGTTTGGACAAAAAATAAGGGAAAAAAACGTTGGACCGTTCACGCCGGTCGGACCGGACCGAAAACTAGCAGACCGGTTCGGACCCGGTCTGCTAAAGGAAGAAGACACTGCTACAGTAGGCGCGTGAGACCCACGCGCAGTGGCTTCTCAGGGCGTGTGAGGGCGCGATTCTGATCTTTTGGGAATGTATTCAACACGTGAAATCTTCTATTCGATGTAACGAACATTTTGGGACTAGTTCGTGTTGATCGGACACCGTCTCGATAATTTTCGGAGCATCAGAAGGTTTAGGATCGGGATTTAAAATAGTTAAAAATTCCAGAAAATTACGGGGCTTTAATGGGAGGTTAATTAAGTAGTTAGTAACCTTCTATTACGATTTGGACAAGTTTGGGAGTCCCGGTGACGACGATTGGCTCGAGAGAGCCGTATGACACGCATATCGAGTCGGCAATTCGGACAGTCTGTGAGTGGACCTTGTTTTCTAAATTGGTGCATGCATAAATGTTTATTATATGTTTTAATACATGTTTTGTGATGCCATGAGTGCATTTGGATGTGGTTACGTATTAGCACGTATTTCGAGATTTCGGCCCTATACGGTGCCAATACGGGTTTGTACTTTCTATGTTGGTTTAAATGAAATGGATTTGGATTTCCAAAAGGATAAACTCGGGTATGAGACCCAGGTTTTGTCTCAGGCCTATGACTCTAGTTACGACTTACGGGTCTGAATCGTGGTCGCGGCTAGTGTTATGTGCACGGCGACCGACGATACGACGCTCGCCTCCGGATTGGGATGTGTTCCTTCCAGAAAGGTCACGATGCACGATCTGTGGTCGGGCAGTCGATGGAGGCTCGACTTCGGAGTGCTGACAGTTCATGATATCGATCGGTGATGGGTGCACCATAATCTAGCGGTGGTCGCGTCGGTTGATTCGTTCACGGCGACATACCAAGATTGAGGGCGATCCTGGATGGATGGCTGTACGCATCACCACGATCGGAGTCGTGACTGACCCTAAGATATCGGGCATGATGCCCAGTGAGTCATGTGTTCGGGCGCGAGACCCAGTTACTTTACGTTTATGATTTCGGGTCAGGGACCCTAATGAATTTCCAGGTTCATGACGATTTATGGGAACCGGCATGAACCCTTGGAAGGTTTTCATGATTCATGACGGTTTATGGGAACCAGGCATGAATCCGTTGAAGGGTTTTAAGGATGATTTCGTTATATATATATATATATATGTATGTATATTCATATACCTTCCTTTACTTGTACTATCTCATCCGGGGAGGGTCGTTAGCCTGGGTGGACCCTGGAGTAGTCACGGAGCACCGACTAAGTGGAGTCGCCCCCCCAGTTAGGTTCCTTACTCTCAGGAAGGCATGGATCGTAACCTCAGGACGGGTCATTGGTCTACGAACATTGACCTTAGACTCTGAGAGACTTTGTTTTGAGACCCCGGGTAGCACGCGCGTAACTTTGGAAACTGTGACAGGATTGGTTGTGTGATTATATGTATATATGATATATGATATGTGATCTACGATATATGATGTGTGATGTATACAGGTTTTGGGCTGAGTCCCGTATGGATTTGGGCAGTGGCCCGTATGGTTGGTTCTTTATGGTTCTTTTGGTTATGGCTTTGGGCTTAGTTACCACATATGATTCATTTAGTTAAATGGTTTTCGAATGCATGCTTGATTTTTTAGTGAAGGGAACAAATGTTTTCGATTAAATGTTTTTACAAATGGTTATTTTGTCCACTCATAACTTTTAATGTTTTGACTACCCTTCAGGTTGACAACGGATGTGGACTGTAGCAGAGACCGAGATATCACATACCTCATCCGGATCCTGGCGTACTCTGATAGCCCAAGCGGGCAAAGGTTGGAAATATCTCTTGTCTGACACTCCGTGTCAGACGGGAGTAGGGTCGTTCCGCGTTAATACCCGGGGGATTATGACGTGTCTTGTCAGCTAGTCATCCAATCAGTGGGGCCAATTTCCTCCATCGGGGGGTGGGGACCGGTTCGTCCATCAAGTGGGAAATGTGTATCCAACATGTGGAGAGTGGTTAATCCAGCATATAGGTAGTGATTCATCCAGCATGTGGGAATGTGCATCTAGCATATGGGCAGTAGTTCTTCCAACATGTGGGGACTATGCATCCAGCATGTGGGTAGTAGTTCATCGAGCATGTGGGGATCATGCATCCAACATGTGTGTAGCAGTTCATCAAGCATGTAGGGATTGTGCATCCATCATGTGGGTAGAATTTCATCCAACATGTGGGGATCGTGCATCTAACATGTGGGCAGCAATTCATCCAGCATGTGGGTAGTAGCTCATCCAGCATGTGAGGATCGTGCATCCAACATGTGGCTGGAATTTCATCCAACATGTGGGGATTGTGTATCTATTATGTGGGTAGTATTTCATCCAGCATATGGAGAATGTGTATCCAACATGTGGCTAGTAGTTCATCTAGTGTGGGGATCATGCATTCAACATGTGGATAGCAGTTCATCCAGCATGTAGGGACTGGACATCTAGTATGTGGGGAGTTGTTCATCTAGTATGTAGGGATTGTGTATCCAACATCTGGGTAATTGTTCATTGCAATGGGAGCATGTTACTGGTGGACGAAGATCACATGGGTAGGTAGGGCATGACACGTTGAGTGGGTTAGGCCACTAGTAGGTGCCTCATCGCCACTAGCCACATGCTCGTTGGTTGTTTTACTAATTGTATGTGGCGCTCGTGGAGGGTACTAAATTGGTAGGCCCCTAGGTTTAGAACTGTACGAGGGCGCCACATATCTGATTGCAGGTAGTGTACATAGAATTTTGGAATATCATACGCAGTTTAGTGATAGCCTTAAGCGCCTTAGCAGTAGAAGGCTCTATGTGTCAGTGGTCCTTAGTTGAGTGTTTTTCACCACAATAGAGGCATGAAAAATCCTTGGTTGTAATGTCTCTTATCGAAAAAGTAGTGTAAGGTTGATATGGAGTTCACCCATTTAGCCTCAAAAGGACCAGTTGGAAAGGTACCCTCGTGGGAATAGGTGATGCAAGCACACATGGACGAACAACGTGCCTAGTTCATAGGCAGTCTATGGAGAGAATTTTTGGGTCTCCTAATCGGCCTCACCATTGGAGGTGTAAGGGCTACAATGTAGGGCATAGTCCAAAGCGTGGTCTTTAGGGGTGATGAAGAATTAATCCAGGTCCACAACCTCATTTATTAGATGCGCCATCCACAAAAAGTGTCATGAATAGGCACTCTGATGCAATAGTCAAGCTTGATAGACAAGTTAAAGAGACAGTCTGAGGTATTGAGTCATGGTAACACTTGACACAAGGGTGCATTAGTCGTGATTTCAGTTGTGTGGACTTGAAAATGTGGGCGGAGTTTTCTAGCTAAACCGACCAGGGCTAGTACTGGCTTCTCCATACTGGGGTACTGGGTCTTAGCTTCTGTTAATGACTAGTAGATGTAAGAGATTGGACGATGTTTAGAGCCTTTGAGCACTTTCTAGTTCATGTAATGTTTAGACATGAGCCTTTGAGTTCCTTGAAGAATGAAAGGCAGTGGTCGTGGAATGCGATATGAGGGGGACTAAGGGTGGCTAGCTAAATAGTCTAGCCTCATGTTGTATTTGTGCAGTATGGTAGAGGTGTTGGTTAGACTACCTGCATCGTAGGGGCCTTTATGTTTGTTAAAGCGTTAAATGTTCCAACTGTTGATTACTCGTTGCCCAATCACTAAATGACGCATGTCCCTCCTGTGACCTGTAATGACAGAACCCGCCCTGATCCTCTCTGGGACCATATGGGGACGTGCCCTGCTCCCGTCTGACACCCAATAATTCATACCAATTTTGACCTCAAAACCTCAAATGCATAAGATAATCAATTAAAGTCATACATCAATTTCGAATTAAACAGATGTCAGACAAGGGATGAAATCCAAAATTACAAGTTGCGAGCATGACTCTAAAATAAACCTGCGGGTAAAACCACCCAACAGGGGTTCAGGTACGCAGAAGTAGATCTATGCCTCAGCCTCAGGTTCCTCCTCTACCTCAGTATCGTGACCTGAAGGGGGTTACCAAAAACATTAAGGGTGGCGAACTCAAGTTTATAAAACCATTTAATAAGTAAAACATATAATTTACCCCTCCGTTTTCCAAACATGCATGCAACCGTATTTAAAATCATAAGTCATATAATATGAACCATAAGGCATGTAATAAAACCATAAGTATAATTTTAGTTGCTGCACTATACATTCCAATCCCGACATCCCTGATGTCTGACGTCCCTGACGTCCAATAAGGTCACAATCACAAGGCTACGCGTGCCACTCGGGTCTCAATTCCGAGTTCAATCCCCGAACCCCGTTCGGGTACAGCATCCCCGATGCTTAGCGTCATAGACGCTGGACGTTCTAGACGTCCGTGACCTCTCCGGGGTACCTCATCCGGAGGAGACAGTATCATATGAATGGATCTATACAGTGCAGTACCAAATACATTTTATTGATATCCACATGCAAGCATATATATACATAGATAGAATCCGAACCAATCATTAAGTTTCATCGGACGGGTCTCAAGCCCAAATACCGTGAAACGTGCCATAACCATATTTTCCATATCATCAAAACCATTATTGTTTTTAGCATGTGAATAAGTATAATAAACCAGAAAACATTTATGCACGCAAGGGATTAAGAAAATGGCCCACTCACTGTACGATCCCGCGGTGAACCTGCGCGTACGAACTTGTACCGGGATTATCGTACAATTCCTGTCAGTCCAAATCACATGTAAGTGTCACTACAAGTCTTAAACGTTTAACCACAAAGTCCGAAATAGAAACCGGCTCGGGGAAGCCGTTCAACACGTTTCCCGAGGCACCCGACCCTAAACTGACCCATCAAAAACTATCTCAGATCAACATGGTTAATTCACCAAAAATGTTCAGAATGATGAGAGGAATAAAAGTCATGTTGATCGTGATCGAAGATAAACCCCAACGCGCCCTCACGCGCCGCCCAAAGTGGCCGCGCGTGAAAGTCACGCGCCTGACACTGTAGCTACAGTGTCAGCACCTTCACCCGTTTGTCTGTAATTCGGGCCTGCCACCCGCGGCTTGACCCGGTTAATTACCCATCAATTCCTACTTGATTTCAATCCAATTTGATCCTAACATGTTATTTAAACATCTAATTTAAGTTTTGCGTTATTAATTATCCAAAACCAATCCTTAAATGGCTCATCGACCCGTGATCATCCAAACGGGTCAATCACCAGAACTCACTGGTTTCAAACCCATTGTCCAATTAACTTCACAGGATATAACAGGATCAAAACGAACCAAAATGAACAATCAATTGTGTCTGAAAGTACCTGAAGGTCGTCGTCCCAAGCTCTGCGATTTCCCTGAAAATAGCAGTCACCGTCCCAGCTCACCCGTGGCTGGTTGCCTTCTATTTTGATATGGTTGTGTTTTAAACACTCCCAGAAAGCTTACTCTGCGATTAGATTGGCCCAACACACCGTAGAAATCAAAAACCCGATTTCCCTCCAAAAATTCCCGAAATGGTTTCTCTCTGGTTCCACTCTTATTTTCAGTCCTTTCAATACCAGAGTGAAGCTCACACACTATATAATCAGTTTTAATTAATTTCAAGCTGTCCCAGAGGCTCGTGGGTGCCCAATTGTCCACTGAAAAATGTCCCCCGAAAAGCTTCAAACTTGAATTAATAATGGGGTCGTGCACGGTGGATGCAACAGACCACATTCTAAAGCATCAGATATTCCCAACTTTCCAGCACACAATTGCACAGCCAATTGCACGATTGAACCACCGCACATGGTGGTGCCGCCCATGTCCCCCGCGGTTTGCTACAGTAACCAGGGCAAAAGACCAAAATGCCCCTGGTTCAATAATTACCAAAATACCCCTCACTTCCTAGACCCGTAACTCAGCCATACGAAGTCCGATTTTGGCGTGCCGCCTGTCTACGGACTCAGGACGTCGAGACCTACCCATCGGTCCTTGAGTCGCGTGAAAATTAATTGTCAAACGAAAAGTCAACATTTTCACCCGTGAAGTCCAACTTACGGTAATGCCCCTGAACTTCCGATAGTCATAACTTTTTCCCTGATCGTCCGAAATGGACGTGCCACCTGTCTATGAACTTGTGACGTCCCATACTACGTCACGGTCATAGGTCAAAGTCCATTTAACTCATCAATCAAAAAGTCAACAATTTGGCCATATCAATCACAAGGGTAAAAGCGTCAATTCACACACTAAATTGCAATATTAAAATCCTCGAATGTCCGGGGTGTTACAACCTTCCCCCCTTAAGAAATTTCGTCCCGAAATTTCAAGGAAACAAATGAGGAAATTGTTCTCGCATTTGAGCCTCAGGCTCCCATGTGGCTTCTTCCACATTCTGGTTTCTCCAGAGAATCTTCACGAGAGGGATCGTCTTCCGACGTAGTACCTTGTCCTTCCGATCCAAGATCTGTACTGGTTGTTCCTCAAAGCTCAAATCCTCCCGTAGTTCGACAGGTTGTTCCCCAAGTACATGAGAAGCATCATGTACGTACTTCCGCAGCATCGATATGTGGAAAACATCGTGAACTCTAGATAGTTCTGGAGGTAGCGCCAATCTGTAAGCAACTCTGCCAATTCTCTCAACGATCTCATAAGGTCCGATAAAACGCGGACTCAGTTTCCCCCGTCGACCAAATCGGATAATCCCCTTCCACGGTGATAATTTCAGGAAGACAAAATCTCCCACTTCAAATTCCAAGTCTCGAATCCGTCGATCAGCATAACTCTTCTGGCGATCCTGTGCCACTTTCAATCTCTCCTTGATAACACGAGCAGTTTCCATGGTTAAGTCCATCAATTCCGGCCCTACAGCCGCTCGTTCTCTTATCTCCGTCCAGCAGATAGGTGTCCTGCACTGTCGACCATACAGTGCCTCATAAGGTGCCATCCCGATGCTTGTCTGATAGCTGTTGTTGTACGCGAATTCCATTAATGGCAAATGAGTATCCCAAGAGTCCTGAAATTGTAGTACACATGACCTCATCATGTCCTCCAGGGTCTGAATGGTTCTTTCAGACTGTCCATCGCTCTGAGGATGGAAAGCAGTACTGAAACGTAGGGTTGTTCCCAGAGTAGCTTGCAAACTCCGCCAGAACCTGGAAGTGAAACGCGGATCACGATCGGACAAGATCGATTCCGGCGTACCATGCAATCGTATGATTTCCTTCACAAACAACTGAGCCAGTCGATTAGGTTTATAGGTCTCCTGAACTGGCAGAAAATGGCTGACTTGGTTAACCGATCCACGATCACCCATACTCCGTCCACTCCACTCTGAGTCCTCGGTAACTTAAAGACGAAGTCCATGGTGATGTGATCCCACTTCCACTCGGGAATCGGAAGTGGCTGCATAGCCCCATAAGGTCTCTGCCGTTCCGCCTTAACCTGCTGACAGGTTAAGCATTTGCTCACGAACTCAGCAATATCCTTCTTCATTCCTGGCCACCAATAATGGTTCCGGAGGGTACGGTACATCTTTGTATCTCCCAGATGCATAGCATAAGCCGAACTATGGGCCTCCTCAAGAATCTCGGCTCGTAACTCTGCCACTGCAGGTACACACAAACGGCCCAATTTCACAAGTGATCCATCGTCCCGGATGGTAAAATCCTGTCTCCCATCCGCATCGACCTCAATTCTGTAAATACAGAGTATCAGATCCTGAAGTTGTGCTTCGATAATCCGATCAATCAGTACAGGTCGCACATGGAAGCTGGCCAACAAAGCTCCATGCATATCCGTACCCAAAATAACTCCCGCCTTCCGGAGTTCCACTAGCAAAGGAAGATACACCATCCCTAGGTGTGCAACGGATCCTGCTGACTTCCTGCTGAGTGCATCAGCCACCACATTGGCCTTACCCGTATGGTACTCGATCGTACATTCATAGTCCTTCAGCAGTTCCAACCATCTCCGTTGTCTCATGTTAAGCTCCTTCTGAGTGAATAGGTATTTAAGACTCTGGTGGTCGGTGTATATCCGACACGTTGCGCCGAAAAGATAATTCCTCCAGATTTTGAGAGCATGAACCACCGCCGCCAACTCCAAATCATGGGTAGGGTAGTTCAACTCATGAGTCTTCAGCTGCCTGGATGCATAGGCGATAACCTTGCCAGTTTGCATCAACACGCAGCCCAAACCTTGCAGCGATGCATCACTGAAGACCACAAACTCTCCACTGTCATCCGGCAATGCCAGGACAGGTGCAGTGGTCAATCGATCCTTCAACTCTTGAAAACTCCGATCGCACTGCTCGTCCCAGATAAACTTCACTCCTTTCCGAGTCAAACGAGTCAATGGTGCAACAATTTTGGAGAAACCCTCCACGAATCTCCGGTAGTAACCTGCTAATCCGACGAAACTCCGCATCTCGGTCACTGTTGTCGGTCTAGCCCAGTTGGTCACCGCTTCTATTTTCTGGGGATCCACGCAAATCCCATCCGTCGATATCACGTGTCCCAGAAAACCAATACTGCTCAGCCAAAACTGACACTTGCTCAGCTTGGCGTACAATTGTTCTTGTCTCAGCCTCTCCAAGACCAACTGTAGATGTTCCTCATGTGCACGGGCACTCCTCGAGTATACCAAAATATCATCGATGAACACAATCACGAACTTATCCAGGTAGGGTCGGAAGACCCGGTTCATCAGATCCATGAATGCTGCTGGAGCATTCGTCAAACCAAATGGCATAACAAGGAACTCGTAGTGTCCGTAACGGGTTCGAAAAGCAGTTTTCGGAATATCCACCTCCGAAATCCTCAGTTGGTGATACCCAGACCGCAAATCAATTTTCGAGAAGCACTGAGCTCCCCGCAACTGGTCAAAAAGGTCATCGATCCTGGGTAGAGGATACTGGTTCCTCAGCGTCACCTTGTTGAGTTGTCGATAGTCAATACATAAATGGAGACTTCCCTCCTTCTTCTTTACGAACAACACCGGTGCTCCCTACGGTGAAGTACTCGGTCGGACATATCCCAAATCCACCAACTCCTGCAATTGAGTCTTGAGTTCTCGTAACTCGGCCGGCGCCATCCGGTATGGTGCCTGGGATATAGGTCGGGTACCAGGGAGTAGTTCAATTGTAAACTCGATCTCCCGTGAGGGTGGCAATCCAGGTAAGTCTTCCGGGAATACATCCGGAAACTCGCATACCACCGGTATTTCGTCGATACCCGGAGTATCAACCCGTTCCGACACGACATACGCCAGATAAGCCTGGCATCCCTTCCGTAGAAGTTTGGTAGCAGTAAGTGAAGAAATCACTTCAGGAGGCGAACCATCACGTTCCCCCTGAAAGATAACCTCCGGTAAACCCGGGCTCCGCAGAATCACTTGCTTGCTACAGCAGTCGATGAGCGATCCGTGCTCCGATAGCCAATCCATCCCTAGGATTATATCGAAGTCGTGGATATCCAGAATAATTAAGTCTGCTGGTAAATCCACATCCTCAATTCTTACCGGGCACCTCCGAATCACCTGATTCACAAGGTACACGATGCCCATCGGGGTGCCAACACCCATTTCACAATCTAACGCCGATACCACACAATCAAGCATACCAGCATTACTTTTCGAAATAAAAGAATGTGTAGCCCCCGCATCCATCAATACACGTACAAGAAGGTTTAAGATATGTAGTGTACCTGTGACCATGCCTGGGGCAGTCCTCGCCTGCTGCTGGGTCATTGCAAACACTTGGGCCCTCGGTCCTCCGTTCCGTCCGCGCCTGCGCGCGCCACGCCCAGCACCACGGTCACCTCCCTGACCGCGACCTCCATTAGTGTGGGAAGCCGTGCTCTGCACCACACTAGAGCCCCCTGTGTCGTTGTTCTTGGACAACTGCGGGCAATCACAGGCATAGTGGCCCTCCTCTCCGCAAGCAAAACAAGTTACTGGCCTTGGCCTGTCCAAATGACCACCAGAAGCACCGCTCCAAGATGAGCGCTGCCCAGAGTTGTATCCTGATCCTCTGCCCTGAGAGCCTCCGCGTCGACCTGACCAGCCACGACCCTTGAAGGATGAGGGTGCCCCCCTGTAGCCCCCTCCCTTGTTATTCTTTTGGCCTGATGGCCCACGATGTGGGCGATCCTGACGTCGCCCCTCGCCCGAAGGCTGTCGTGTCTGGTGTGCCGCCAGACTGGCCTCGACACGCACCGCAGCGTCGACCAAATCTCTCAGTGAAGCATGAGTAGCAGCAGTCACACTTGCCCGGATCTCCCCTCGGAGTTCAAGCTCAAACCTTTGGCATTTGTCCTCCTCCGTGCTCACGAAGGATGCAGCGAACCGGGATAGTTTTCCGAAAGTTTGCTCGTAGTCCGCAACGGACATAACACCCTGCTCCAACCGCAGGAACTCAGCCTCCAGTGCTGCGCGAAAGGATCGCGGGTAGTACTGGTCCAGAAATCTGGAACGGAAAGCTTCCCAAGTAGTGGTATGGACAGACCATCCCGACATTTCGAGTTCGTGCCACCACTGGTAGGCTCCTCCTTCCAGCAAGAAGGCCGCCAAAGTTACCTGTTCGCCCGGAGGGCAGTGCATCACCGAGAAGATCCTCTCCCACTTGGTAATCCAATCATGAGCATCCTCGGGGTTTGATCCCCCGCAGAAAGGAGTGGCTCCCAAACGTTGAGCCCTTTCAATGCTCGCGCATTCCATCTCCCTTTCCAGATCCTCGTCAGTTCGTGTATGAGGAATTCTCCTAGGAGGCATAACCAACTGTCAAGAGGCATAGATCAGATAACAATATTCTTAAAAGTCGAAAAGTAACTAGTACTAATCGCTAGTCTAGCATGCTCACCATACCCTAGTACTGACCACAACCTAGTGCTCTGATACCAAGCTGACAGAACCCGCCCCGATCCTCTCTGGGACCATATGGGGACGTGCCCTGCTCCCGTCTGACACCCAATAATTCATACCAATTTTGACCTCAAAACCTCAAATGCATAAGATAATCAATTAAAGTCATACATCAAATCTGAATTAAACAGATGTCAGACAAGGGATGAAATCCAAAATTACAAGTTGCGAGCACGACTCTAAAATAAACCTGCGGGTAAAACCACCCAACAGGGGTTCAGGTACGCAGAAGTAGATCTATGCCTCAGCTCCAGGTTCCTCCTCTACCTCAGTATCGTGACCTGAAGGGGGTTACCAAAAACATTAAGGGTGAGTGGACCGAACTCAAGTTTATAAAACCATTTAATAAGTAAAACATATAATTTACCCCTCCGTTTTCCAAACATGCATGCAACCGTATTTAAAATCATAAGTCATATAATATGAACCATAAGGCATGTAATAAAACCATAAGTATAATTTTAGTTGCTGCACTATACACTCCAATCCCGACATCCCTGATGTCTGACGTCCCTGACGTCCAATAAGGTCACAATCACAAGGCTACGCGTGCCACTCGGGTCTCAATTCCGAGTTCAATCCCCGAACCCCGTTCGGGTACAGCATCCCCGATGCTTAGCGTCATAGACGCTGGACGTTCTAGACGTCCGTGACCTCTCCGGGGTACCTCATCCGGAGGAGACAGTATCATATGAATGGATCTATACAGTGCAGTACCAAATACATTTTATTGATATCCACATGCAAGCATATATATACATAGATAGAATCCGAACCAATCATTAAGTTTCATCGGACGGGTCTCAAGCCCAAATACCGTGAAACGTGCCATAACCATATTTTCCATATCATCAAAACCATTATTGTTTTTAGCATGTGAATAAGTATAATAAACCAGAAAACATTTATGCACGCAAGGGATTAAGAAAATGGCCCACTCACTGTACGATCCCGCGGTGAACCTGCGCGTACGAACTTGTACCGGGATTATCGTACAATTCCTGTCAGTCCAAATCACATGTAAGTGTCACTACAAGTCTTAAACGTTTAACCACAAAGTCCGAAATAGAAACCGGCTCGGGGAAGCCGTTCAACACGTTTCCCGAGGCACCCGACCCTAAACTGACCCATCAAAAACTATCTCAGATCAACATGGTTAATTCACCAAAAATGTTCAGAATGATGAGAGGAATAAAAGTCATGTTGATCGTGATCGGAGATAAGCCCCAACGCGCCCTCACGCGCCGCCCAAAGTGGCTGCGCGTGAAAGTCACGCGCCTGACACTGTAGCTACAGTGTCAGCACCTTCACCCGTTTGTCTGTAATTCGGGCCTGCCACCCGCGGCTTGACCCGGTTAATTACCCATCAATTCTTACTTGATTTCAATCCAATTTGATCCTAACATGTTATTTAAACATCTAATTTAAGTTCTGAGTTATTAATTATCCAAAACCAATCCTTAAATGGCTCCTCGACCTGTGATCATCCAAACGGGTCAATCACCAGAACTCACTGGTTTCAAACCCATTGTCCAATTAACTTCACAGGAAGTATAACAGGATCAAAACGAACCAAAATGAACAATCAATTGTGTCTGAAAGTACCTGAAGGTCGTCGTCCCAAGCTCTGCGATTTCCCTGAAAACAGCAGTCACCGTCCCAGCTCACCCGTGGCTGATTGCCTTCGATTTTGATATGGTTGTGTTTTAAACACTCCCAGAAAGCTTACTCTGCGATTAGATTGGCCCAACACACCGTAGAAATTAAAAACCCGATTTCCCTCCAAAAATTCCCGAAATGGTTTCTCTCTGGTTCCACTCTTATTTTCAGTCCTTTCAATACCAGAGTGAAGCTCACACACTATATAATCAGTTTTAATTAATTTCAAGCTGTCCCAGAGGCTCGTGGGTGCCCAATTGTCCACTGAAAAATGTCCCCCGAAAAGCTTCAAACTTGAATTAATAATGGGGTCGTGCACGGTGGATGCAACAGACCACATTCTAAAGCATCAGATATTCCCAACTTTCCAGCACACAATTGCACAGCCAATTGCACGATTGAACCACCGCACATGGTGGTGCCGCCCATGTCCCCTGCGGTTTGCTACAGTAACCAGGGCAAAAGACCAAAATGCCCCTGGTTCAATAATTACCAAAATACCCCTCACTTCCTAGACCCGTAACTCAGCCATACGAAGTCCGATTTTGGCGTGCCGCCTGTCTACGGACTCAGGACGTCGTGACCTACCCATCAGTCCTTGAGTCGCATGAAAATTAATTGTCAAACGAAAAGTCAACATTTTCGCCCGTGAAGTCCAACTTACGGTAATGCCCTTGAACTTCCGATAGTCATAACTTTTTCCCTGATCGTCCAAAATGGACGTGCCACCTGTCTATGAACTCGTGACGTCCCGTACTACGTCACGGTCATAGGTCAAAGTCCATTGAACTCATCAATTAAAAAGTCAACGATTTGGCCATATCAATCACAAGGGTAAAAGCGTCAATTCACACACTAAATTGCAATATTAAAATCCTCGAATGTCCGGGGTGTTACATGTCAACTCAAGTGGATCGCTGGTTTCTGTTAGTACGGGCACCGGTGTAGTGCCGGCCTAAGGCTCTCCGACGATCAAGTCAGTTACTTTGTTCGTAAGAGGAAATAGTAAATGGTAAGTTTGGTAGAGTAATAGTGAATAGTCAATCTTAGTTACCTTTATTGGGAAATGTGTACCCCTTATGTATGGGTAGGTGGGATGTTCAATTCCCAAAGTTCCGATGTGGGACAAAATGCTCCTTGATTTACGTGCTAACACGTGTTATGTAGATCGAGGGTGGATACGCTTCCACGTGGCATCCCGCATTGGGCCCGGTGTTGGGGCTATTGTAAGCATGGTAGTTTTGGGCCTTGAACGAAGTCTGGGTTTTAAGTATACGGCCCAGTGGGTCTGGTCAGATATGGTGTCAACAGAAGCCCCCCAAGTCGTTGACTGAGGTGGAATTTCTCGGTCGGTGACTTGTTTCATTCTCCCAGACCCTGGTGGGAAGTATACCCGTAGTCCCCCAAGTCCCCTGGCGGGAGAGTCTGCCGAGACAGTCTCGGTCACGGCGAGGAAGTGGCTAGCGGTCGGTCTGTAAGGGATGCAACTCGACGAACAAGCGTTTTAGTCGGTCATGTACGTGCACATGCAGTCGGTGGTGGTGCCATGGTTGGTGACGAGGACCAAAAACTAGATTCGAGGTTCTGATTCCGAGCGGTGTACATGAGTCGATGGAGAGGGCCAACATCTGTAGGGCAGTCCAGGGCACCGAGCGGTGTACGGAAGTTGGTGTCGAGGACCAAAAACTGGATTGGAGGTTCTGATACCGAGAGGTGTACGTGGGTCGGTAGCTAGGGCCATCGGCTGCAAACGGGTGAGAGCACCGAGCGGTGTACATGAGTCGGTGGAGAGGGCCAACATCTGTAGGGCAGTCCAGGGCACCGAGCGGTGTACGGAAGTCGGTGTCGAGGTGAGGGAAGACGGTTGGGCTTCCTCGGACAGATGGTTGACACGTGTTCGGTCAGAAGGACTGGTTGCAACACGTGTCTGCCTCTGGGAGGGGTGACGCCTCGTAGTCTGTGCATCAACCTCTATAAATATAAGGAGTTTCCACCGATTGTCTCACTTTGTGTTTTTGAGAAAGTGGGGAAATTATGTCCAACTAGGAAGGCGATTTCCGATCAGCTTGCAGCGGTGGTGCATACGGTGGTTGCGATTCCGACTAGCCCTCCTCCGTGAAAAAACATAGTAAGTATGGCTTAACTTGAATTTGTTCGATTGAAGTGGGTGTTGGTGAGGAACTGGTGATGAACTTGGTGAAGTTTGTGGTCAGATCGTCGTAGGTCCGAGTCGATCCGCTAAGTTATGTTTTTTTTATTTTCTTTCTTTTGTAGATGTCCGTTGATAGTGACTCGGTATCCGAGGGTAAGTGTTACGACTCACAGGGCGGTGAGTCGTCGGATAGTAGTGTGCAGGTTCTCATTCCCGTCTCCGGGAGTGAGGACGAGGCAGACTCGGCCCAGGCACAAGATAGGGCACAGTCGGTGCATAGTACGGCCGAGTCATCCGGTTGGACAACAGAGACTTGTGCTGAGGCGGAGCCGACAGGTAGGTCGTGTAGTGGAAATCTCTTGGTGGACGTCGAGATGATAGTCAAAATTGGCGTGCACCGAGCATTGAAGCTGACCCACGGCCGAGATAAGGGCGCAGTTCGGCTTAATAAGGTGAAACCGACCGGGGATGAGTCGGTCTCGGATGCAATTCCGATTGAACGTGCTGCCTTCACTGTGGATGAAATGGTCAATAAGGAGACCGAGAAGGGCCTAATGAAGATGAGGATCGAGTTTGGCTTTCCCGATTCGGTGACGATGAGGCTGCCCACAAGAGAGGAAAGACCGAGTAACCCCCCAGCCGGTATGGCGTTGTTCTATATCGAGCTGATGCACCATGGGGTAAGGCTGCCCCTGCATCCCTGGCTGCGGAAGATGGTGAAGAAAATGGGAGTGGCACTCGGTCAGTTCAATCCGAATGTGTGGATTGTGCTTTGCTCCCTCTACACGGCCTTCAGGTGGGCCGAGCAACCGGAGTCGACTTACGCCCAACTCAAGTACATGTACGAGTTTGGGTTTCAATAGCAGAGTACCGGGTGGGTCTTTGTCCGTCATCGCAAGAAGAGCAAACGGGGGGAGTTCATCCTGGACATACCGACCTCCCAAAAGTCGTATGAGACGAAGTTCTGCCTGGTCGGTGGGAACTGGGAAGGGACACCGACGGACCACCAATACCGTCCAAGTTTCAGACCATAGGTGGACAGTTGTAGCATAGGCCGACCATTTTGATGTTGTTGTTTATAGTTGGGAATATACCAAGTATGGCTATGTTGGCTGACCAATTCTCGGTGTGCAGGGTTTTTCCCAGAAGAAGAAATCTCTCCGGCGGAGAAGGAAGTCGTCCACCGAGTAAGGGAGATCTTGGACGAGCTGAACCGGAACCGACGGATCCTTCGGCTGCCTGGGTTCCAGAACAAAGTCGGCCTCATCGACACCGACAAGGGTAAGTGTGTATGTTACTGCATTGTTTTTTTTTGTTGCGTTGGAAGGTTGTAAAGCTCTTGCAGGCCGAGCATAATAGGTCTGCACATTTTGAATGAAATTGGATTGTCTTCGAACACAAATTGCATACCGAGTTATCCTGTCGAGTCGTTTGTTTGTCTGAGTGTAGGTGTAAGCCGAGTGGGACATTACACCGACTCGTTAGTTTGAGCGTAAATAGCAAGTGTTGGGGTGTAGGTTGAGGGAGACCGAACCCCGACTCGTATTTTTTAGTCAAAGTGTTGGTGCAAGCCGAGTAGGGCTGTACACCAACTCGTTAGGTTGTGTCTAAGTGTTGGTTTAAGCCGAGTAGGGCTGTACACCGACTCGAATGTTTGAGTATGAAAATACCAAGTGTTGGGGTGCAGGCCGAGTAAGACCGAACCCCGACTCGTATGTTTGAGTCAAAGTATTGGTGCAAGCCGAGTAGGGCTGTACACCGACGCGTTAGGTTGAGTCTAAGTGTTGGTGTAAGCAGAGTAGGGTTGTACACCGACTCGAATGTTTGAGTCTAATATACCAAGTGTTGGGGTACAGGCCGAGTAAGACCGAACCCCGACTCGTATGTTTGAGTCAAAGTGTTGGTGCAAGCCGAGTAGGGATGTACACCAACTCGAATGTTTGAGTCTAAAAATACCGTGTTGGGGGTGTAGGCCGAGTAAGACCGAATCCCGACTCGTGTGTTGGAGTCAAAGTGTTGGTGTAAGCCGAGTAAAGCTGTACACCGACTCATATGTTCGAGTCGAAATAGCAAGTGTTGGGGTGTAGGCCGAGTAAAAACGAACCCCGACTCGTGTGTTGGAGTCAGTGGTGTAGGTTACAAATGCTAGGTAAATGGAAGAGTTCATAAATAAAGGGCGCCGTAAGCGGCAGATTACAGCAAGTTGTAAGATGAAGAAAAAATACAATGTTTAAATGAAGTACTTCTTCAGGTGGTCGGCATTCCATGGGTGGCCAAGTCTGCGCCCACTGGGGTCTTCCAATTCATAAGTGCCGGGTCGGCAGATTCTTGTAACCCGATATGGACCTTCCCAATTTGGGCCGAGAGTTCCGGCTGAGCTGTCCTTGGTGGCGAGGCTGACCTTCCGAATGACCCAATCCCCGGCCTGAAAACCCCGGTGTTTGACTCTGGCATTATGGTAATTGCAGAGCCGCTGTTTGCATGCAATGTTTCTGAGGTTAGCCTGCTCCCTGTGCTCCTCAATGAGGTCTAGACTGAGTGCGAGCTGACGATTGTTTTGTTCGGGTTCATAGGTCGACACTCGGTAAGAAGTTTCGTGCATTTCAGCAGGGATGGCTGCTTGGTTCCGAAGGTCAGGGCGAAGGGGGTTTCATTTTTCGATGTGCGGTATGAAGTCCGATATGACCAGAGTGCGTTGGGGAGGACTTCAGACCACTTGCCCTTGGCCTCGTCCAGCTGCATTTTCAGCGTGTGCTTGAGGATTTTGTTGATGGCCTCTACTTGGCCATTGGACTGAGGGTGAGCTGGTGAGGCGAAGCAGAGACGGATGTTGTGTCTGTCACAAAAGGCACAGAATCGTGCGTTGTCGAATTGCTTCCCGTTGTCCGTGACAATTGTGTGGGGGAGAATGAAACGGAAGATGATGTTCTGGAAGACGAACGTTTCTATCTGGGCCGTGGTGATGGAAGCCAAAACCTTTGCCTCTACTGACAAGACCCGTCCCGATCCCACAGGGACCACAAGGGGACGTGCCCTGCTCCCGTATGACATCCAAAATTCATACCAATTTTAACCTCAAAACATCAAATGCATAAATAACCAAATTAAAGTTATACATCAAATCCGAATTAAACAGATGTCAGACAAGGGATGAAATCCAAAATTACAAGTTGCGAGCACGACTCTAAAATAAAACCTGCGGGTAAACCACCCAACAGGGGTTCAGGTACGCAGAAGTAGATCTATGCCTCAGCCTCAGGTTCCTCCTCTACCTCAGTATCACGACCTGAAGGGGTTACCAAAACATTAAGGGTGAGTGGACCGAAACTCAAGTTTATAAAATCATTTGATAAGTAAAACATATAATTTACCCCTCCGTTTTCCAAACATGCGTGCAACCGAATTTAAAACCATCAATCATATAATATAAACCATAAGGCATATAATAAAACTATAAACATAATTTTAGCCACTGCACTATACACTCCAATCCCGACATCCCCGATGTCTGACGTCCCTGACGTCTAACAAGGTCACAATCACAAGGCTACGCGTGCCACTCGGGTCACAATTTCCGAGTTCAATCCCCGAACCTCGTTCGGGTACAGCATCCCCGATGCTTAGCGTCATAGATGCTGGACGTACTAGACGTTCGTGACCTCTCCGGGGTACCTCATCCGGAGGAGACAATATAATATGGAAGAATCTATACAGTGCAGTACCAAATACATTTTATTGATATCCACATGCAAAGCATATATATATATACATAGATAAAATCCAACCAATCTTTAAGTTTCATCAGACGGGTCTCAAGCCCAAATACCGTGAAACGTGCCATAACCATAATTTCCATATCATCAAAACCATTATTTGTTTTTAGCATGTGAATATGTATAATAAACCAGAAAACATTTATGCACGCAAGGGTTTAAGAAAACGGCCCACTCACAGTACATTCCTGCTAAAAATCGAACGTATACCCTCGTTCTGGTACAACTGTATAATCCCTGTCATGTCCAAAGTATACGTGAAGGTCAATACAAACCCCTAACATTTAACCATGAAACCCTAGACTGAAAGCCGGCCCGGAAAAGTCGCCCGAACGCGCTTCCCAAGGCAATAAACCTCGTTTTGACCAACAAAATGATCTCTGATCGACCCGAAACCACCACCATTGGATCCGGATCGTCGAAACCTAAAGAATGGTGGTGGTCCCACCAAATTTACTATTCACACGCACCCCCACGCGCCTGGTCAACCCTCTGGTCAACAGTGCTACAGTACTGCTGATGTCAGCATGACGTCATCACTGACAGTGTCAGAGGACACGTGTCAGCAGTCCATTGGTCCCTGGTATGACTGATTTCGGACATGATGACATCATCATGACGTCACTTCTGACGTCAGCATGATGACGTCATCAGCTACAGTAACCGGGTCTGAGAACTGGGTCACCGCAGACCCACGGTTCGACCCGATCAGTTCTCATCAACCCGACCACAAATTCTGATGGGATTTGTTCCTATGAACTCGTCACAATGTGTTCTATGGTTCTATGGACTCAAAACTAGTTTCTAGGTTCAAAAATCTACCTGAAAAACGACAGGAAACCGGCTGCCGGCTCTGGTTCGTCTTCTCTGGCGAGTCGTCGAGCTTCCAGCCGCGAACCTTGGTCCAAAATGCTCGTCTGAGTCCCTAGGATATGTCTCAGAGGTAAACAAAGAATTCCAACGTTAAAAACAGACGTTTCAAAACAGGGAAGGCAAATCGGGTCTCACGGGTTTCTGGGCTTACCGCCGCCGTGTCGCCGCCGTGGGCTGCCCAGTCCAGTCCTGAGTCGTCCAGAGGTCTCAGTGGTCCTAACCCTAGGTTGGTTCGAGTCCAGGTAAGGTGGTTTGGACGGTAGGATGGTTTGGGCTATTCGGGTTTCCTTCTCGGGTCTGTGGGTTTCCCGGCCGTGCAGGGTGGCCGTGGTGGTGGTGGTCGGTGTCTTGGGGTTGCTGGTGGTTGCCTGGTGCTGCCTGGTGAGGGAGGTTGGGTGGTGAGCTGCTGGAGTGTTTGTTCGAAGGGGTAGCCGTGCTCACGGTTTGAAGGGCTGAGATTCAATCTTAGCATAGGATCAATGGTGAGGATTTAAGGAAATAAAATAATAAATTAACCTATTGGCCAACACAGATCCATGTTTTGGGGAATGTAGGGGATGAGTGACACTTGTCACTCATCCAAGGGTCCAGATTGAATTGATTAAAGTAATCAGATCCTATTATTATAATATTATTTTAATCCGGTTCTCGGTTAGTTCGGTTAATCGCGTTTACTTCCGTGACCATAACTTCCTCGTACGAAGTCCGATTTCGGCGTGCCACCTGTCTACGGACTCAGGATGTCGAGACCTACCTAATGGTCCTTGAGTCATGTGAAAATTAGTTGTCAAACAAAAAGTCAACATTTTCGCCCCAACAGTCCAAATTACGGTAATGCCCCTGAACTTCCGATGGCCATAACTTTTTCCCTGATCGTCCGAATTGGACGTGCCACCTAGCTATGGACTCGTGACGTCCCGAACTACGTCACGGTCATTAGTCAAAGTCCATTGGACCCACCAATTAAAAAGTCAACAATTTTCCATACCATTCACAAGGGTAAAAACGTCAATTCATACATTAAATTACAATATTAAGATCCTCGAATTTCCGGGGTGTTACATCTACCCACTTTGTGAAGTAGTCCACTGCTACCACTACATACTCTGTCTTGTCCTTCCCTGCTGGCATTTTCCCGATTAAGTCAAGTCCCCACTGCGAGAAGGGTCAAGGGCTAACCATGGGTGTGAGGTTTTCTGGAGGTAAATGGAAGAGAGGGGCAAACTGTTGACATTTATCACATCGTTTGGTCAGCTCGGCCGCGTCTCCATGCATAGTAGGCCAGTAGAAACCCTGTCGGAAGGCTTTATGGGCCAATGACCGCGGTCCATAGTGATTTCCGCAAATACCAGCATGTATTTCCTCGAGAATGGCCCTGCCTGCCTGTCGCCGGACCTTTTTGGCCTCAATCTTGTCGGAAGGGATAGTGCAGTTTCTGAGGAAGCCCAGCAGCGGGGTCATCCACGTGTCGTTAGTGTTGATTGCACAGACCGACGGGCCCTGTGTGCTGGGTTGATCAAGAATCTCGACCAGTACATTCCGACTCTGTCTCTCATCGAGGGAGGATGCAAGCCGGGCGAGAGCGTCAGCGTGGCTATTTTCGGAGCGTGGAATCCGAGTGATGGTATAACTGTGGAAACCACAGAGAAGAGACTTTTCCAAAGCTCTGTATGCTGCCATGGAAGAGTCTTTGGCCTCATACTCGTTGTTGATCTGGTTGACGGTAAGTTATGAATCGCTGAAGATTTTGATCTGTTTTGCCTCCATGGTTTTGGCGAGGCGGAGTCCTGCAAGAAGGACCTCATACTCTGCGGCATTGTTGAAGGCCTTAAATTGGAAACGAAGGGCGTATTCCATTCAGACCCTGTCCGGTGTGGTGAGGACAAGTCCGGCTCCGGATCCATTGTGGCAGGCTGACCCGTCGACATATAGGAGCCAAGTTGGCCGAGCAGGGTCGATTTGGGGGTTCCCCTCATCCAAAGTATGTGTTGTGGACGGAGGGGCAGATGGTGGGACCTCATGTGTGGCCGTTGCTGGAACGTAGGAGAACTCAGAAATAAATTCTGCCATGGCATGCCCCTTCTCAGCGGTGCGGGGGGCGAAAACGATGTCGAATTCGCTGAGTTCGATCGCCCATTTGAGCAGTTGTCCCAATGTTTCGGGCTTCTGGAGTACCTGACGGAGTGGTCTATCGGTCAGGACAATGATAGAATGAGCCGAGAAGTATGGCCTGAGCTTTCGGGCAGACATGATGAGGGCGAAAGCGAGCTTTTCTAGGTTAGAGTACCTTGTCTCGCCATCCTACAAAGTCTTGCTGACGTAATACACCGGGTGCTCGGCGCCGTCCTTACGCTTAACCAAAACTGAACTTGTGGCAGAATCGGAGACAGATAGGTACATGTAAAGGTTTTCTCCGGTGTCTGGTCTTGCTAGTAACGGTGCTCTGCCCATGTATTCCTTTAGTTCAGTGAAGGCCTTGGTGCATTCCTCAGTCCAGGTGATGTGTTTGGACTTGCCCTTTAGGGCTTTGAAGAAAGGCACGCACTTGTCCGTGGCTTTGGAGATGAAGCGTGTAAGGGTTGCGACTCGGCCTGTTAGGCTTTGTACTTCTTTCTGGGTTCGTGGGGGCTCCATATCGACCAGGGCCTTGATTTTTTCCAGGTTAGCCTCAATACCCCTCTGACTAATCATGAAGACCAGGAATTTTCCAAAGTTGACTCCGAACACGCATTTGGTCGGGTTTAACCTCATTCGATACCGTTTGAGGACGTCGAACATTCGCGAGAGATTGGGGATGTGCAGGTCAGCCGATTTACTCTTGAAGTGCATGTCGTCAACGTATACCTCCATTGTTTTCCCAATCTGGTCGGCGAACATGAAGTTTACCAGGCGCTGGTAAGTAGCACGGCATTTTTGAGTCCGAAAGACATGACAATATAGCAATATAATCCTTGATCTATTCGGAAGGTTTTGTGGATCTGATCTGCCGGATGCATAAAGATTTGGTTGTAGCCCGAGTATGCATCCATGAAGCTGAGGAGTTCATGCCCTGCCGTGGCATCGACCAGTTGGTCTATCTTTGGCAGAGGGAAACTGTCCTTGGGGCAGGCCTTGTTCAAGTCAGTGAAATCAATGCACATTCGCCAGGCCCCCGAGGGTTTCTTGACGAGTACAACGTTGGCTACCCAGGCAGCGTAGACGGCCTTCCGGACAAAATGAATGGTGCTGAGTTTGAAAATTTCGGCCTTCATAGCCTCGGTCCTCTCTCCATCGTAGAGGCGACGTTTCTGTTCGACAGGCTTGTAGGCAGGGTCGATACTGAGCCGGTGGCAGATCACGTCGGTGGAGATTCCGGGCATGTATGCGTAGGACCAGGAAAAGACCTCAGAGTTGTCTTTTAAGAAACGAATCAGCTGTGAGCGCAGGTCGTGCGAAAGAGTTGTCCCAATCTTTTCCTTTCGGTCCGCAAAGTCGTGGGAGAGTACTATCTCTTCAACATCCTCAATAGGCTGTGGATGGGGTGTTTCTGAATGGTCCCGAGGATCTTCAATTGGCTCATCCCGTATTCTCTGTGCGTCCTGAATGTTCCTCACTAGCATGTCACCTATGTAGACTTTGATGGTTTTCCCTTAGGTGGTCTGTGTACATTATGTTAACACATTACCGAGAGGCTGTCCATGTATGTTCTAGGTCGAAAGGTACAACGTGGTAGTAATACTAGCCTTTGTTTGTGATGGACATTTTCTTCTGACCAGTTGGGTGCATACTGAGCAGTTCGTGGTCAGGGGTAGTGCCTATTAGTTGGTCGATCCTCCCGTTATGTTCATGGATATGTGTGTTTTTGTATGATCTAAATCTAACTTCTGGCTAACTGGTTCGTCCTGGAGGTTAACATGGGATGGTTGGTCATAGTACCAAGATTGATATTGGGCATGTCTGAGAAGGGCTACGTGATGGTGGTGTCTATTGTAGAGGTGCTGAATTCGATTTTAAACACTGAGAGGTAAAGTATGTTGGCTAAGCTACTGCCGTCGACCATCGTTCTAGGTGTCTCACATCTGACTATCCGAACCATGGCTACCGGAGGATCATTGTATGTTTAGAGGGTTTAAACCCTCTCTTATACCATGGTAGGTACAAGTGCTCTACAGACAGTGGTATGGTTTACCTCTTATATCGCGACCCTCGCAGAACTCTTGAGATTGCGGTTGGAGAATTTCGATAGTGTTTGTGGTCCTATAATGGTATCTATAGAGCACCTAGGCTAAGTAGGCATCGTTAAGGCTGGAGATGATTCCTTAATCAAAGGGTCCTTGATTTCACTCTTTAATTAGTCACTCTTATCGATGTAGTAGCAGAGCTACAGTGGTAACGAAAGTACATGAGTCATCTCTCTTCCCTTGGAATTGAAAGTTCAACCGTCGAGGTATAAATGTCCCTCTTTTGATGCTGAAAAATATTATGGTGCTAGTAGTGATAAGGAGAGTATAGTTGGAGCAGTTCTGAGACTTGCCATGGCGGTAGCCACTTCTATTGTTGGCGGTGGTCACTTTTTCGTGTAGGTTGGTCCTATCACCTTTTACTTCTTTGACCACCTTCTTGTGTGACGACCCATCCCGAATTAGGGGGATTAATTAAGACTTAATGACGTATTAACGAGACTAATCGGGGATTAGACGAGGATTAACGGACGAGCAGGGCGAAATTACGATTTTTCCCCTAGAATGGGCGAATCTTTGACTTTTCGTTCATGCGGTCAAATGGACTTTGACCGATGACTATTATGTAGTTCGGGACGTCACGAGTTCATAGACAGGTGGCACGCCCGATTCCGACGTTCGAGGAAGAATTATGATCTTCGGAAGTTCGGGGGAAATTTGGTAATTTGATTGAATAGGAACAAATAGTTGACTTTTGACCTGGGAGGTCCGATGGCCGAGGGCTGAAAACCTTTACGTAGATCGGGATGATATGAATCCGTAGACAGGTGGCACGTCGAATTCGGACGTTCGACAGGAAAGTTACGGTTCAAGGAAGTCCGAATGTACTATTTCACGAATTACGAGATGGGTGCCTTTTGGAGTTTTATGGGCCTAGATATTTTGGGCAGGCCCAATGGATGAGTGACAAGTGTCACCCATCCATTGACCAGCCTAAACACGGTCATGCATATCCATCCCTTCCCTTGTGTTCGATCATTCACCAAACCAAACCCAAACCCGATCAACACCCAACCCCAATCCAAACCCTTACCCCATATGATCTTGTCTGAGGAACCAAGAGAGTGAGAGGAGGCTGATGAAGCTGAGGACGGTGGCAGGAGGCGACTGGACCATCGTGCACGGCTGAGAGAAGGTAAGGGCTCAGTTTTGATTTTTGAATCAAATATTTCGATTTTGACGTTATGGACGGTTTTGGATGTTTAGAGTGAGTTTATTGGGTGGCTAGGGAGATTCTAAGAGTTTTTGATGGTGGTTTGACGGCTGAAGAACCGTGGGAGGAAAATGAAAATGTTGGACCGTGAGGTCTTTTGTACATGGATAGGTTTTATATGGTTTTCCTTGGATTTGATAATTAGAATAGGTAAGAAATCATGAAATAGGAATATTGGAATCAAAAAGGAGAAGATTGGACAAAAAATGGGTGAGAAACCAGGCCTGACCGGTCACTCTGGTCTAGGCAAACCAGTGAACCGGCCAGACCCGGTTCGATCGTAGGAAGAAGAAGCACAGTGTCCTGGCGCGTGAGGCCCACGCGCAGGACCTTCTTAGGGAGCGTGAGGGCATGTGAACAGTACTTTAGGGAAACTTCCAATATGTAATTTCATCTATTCGATGTAACGAACATTTTGGGGCTGGTTTCGAGTCAATCGGACATCGTCTCGATATAGTTCGGGCTGTCCGAAGGTTTCAGAGCGCGTTTAAAAATAGTTAGAAATTCCGGAAAATTACGGGACTTTAGTGAGGGGTTATTTAAGTAGTTAGTAGCCCTCTAAATTAATTTGGACAGGTTTGTAAAACCCGGAGGCGACGATTAGCCAGGGAGAGACGTATGGCACGCATATCGAGATGCGGCTTCAGACGGTCTATGAGTGGACTTGTTTTATGTATTCGATCCATGCATAAATGTTTTATAAATGTTTTAGAATTTTTTTTGTGATGCCATGAGTGCATTTGTTTGTGGTAGCCTAGGATTTACGTATTTGCATGTATTTCAAGATTTCCGGTTTTATACGATGCTTATATGTGCTAGGTTTTCAATGAGGGTTTAATGAATTGGTTTTGGATTTGGAATTATGAAATCGGGCACGAGACCCATTTGATTTACAAACTCTCGGACTTGGAGTCCATTTGATTTGATGAGGAATCGGACCGAGAGTCCATTTGAGTTATACGATCGGACCTAGGGTCCCGTTGTTTTACGAATCCAGACTTGAGGTCCATTTGGTTGTAATATCGGGCTGGAGGCCCAGTTGACTATAGTATCGGGCTTGAGGCTCTATTGGTTGTGAAATCGGGCTTGAGGCCCGATTGCTTTATGGTTCGGGCTTGAGGCCCAGTTAGCTGTGGTATCGGGCTTGAGGCCCTATTGATTGTAACATCGGGCTTGAGTCCCTGTTCGGTTTGTGAAATGAGAATTTGGGTCCTGATATCTTGCCTATGATTATTTTAATCAGGGGCGAGAATTAAGTGGTAACACTCCTTGCATAATTGGGTTGTTTAGCACAACTGTAACTTTGTATAGTGGCAAGGTCATTGGCTACGTAAAGGCGGTTGAATCAGTGGTGGATTGGTTCCCTCAAGGTGGTAGGGAACATGCGACAACAGATAGCCTTGTTCGTGTTTTAACCTTCCATGGTGTATGTGAAGCCATCGAGATGGTTAAAAGGATTGGTGGAGCCAGTGCAAGAGGAAATATTCAGCGGTATCCTTGGGCCAATACCCTATATCGAGGCGATTTCACACTTTTCAACTTGCTCTTTCGTGAGCTCTCTAAGTGGTACCTCTGTGTAGGAGGAAACTTTCTGTAACGCCCCGAAAATTCGAAAAATGTAATATTGTAAAATAATAAATAAATGACGTTTTTACCCTTGTGATTCGTATGGTCAATTTGTTGACTTTTTTATCGGGGGGTCGAACGGACGTTGAGCGATGACCGTGACGTAGTTTGTGAGGTCACGAGTTCATAGACAGGTGGCACGTCCGATTCGGACGAACAGGGTGAAAGTTATGATGTTTGGAAGTCCAGGGGCATTATCGTAATTTGGACGTTATATGGGAAAAAGTTGATTTTTTGTTGGACAATTGGTTTTCACATGATTCGAAGACCGTTAGGTTCGTCTCGAGGTCCCGAGTACAACGACAGGCGGCACGCGTGAAACGGACATCGGGTGACCGAGTTACGGGTCACGGAAGTTGGAGGGCATTTTGGTAATTATGGCACAGAGGGGCATTTTGGTCATTTCACGGCGGTTACTGTAGCACCACCGTGAAAAACGGAGCACACGGCCGTGCCGTGGTGTTTTGTGCGTTCAAATTGTTTATAGCTTAGTGGACTGGTCAGTGGGTTTTGTTTATGAGAATTGAGGCAGTGGGAGGCACTCATGGTCGACCGATCAGTGCTCAATGCACGGGAGAGATTAGAAAATGGCCATGGTTTCAGCGTGCGGGAAACAATTTTCAGAGAGGAATCAGACGGTTTCCCACGGGTTGCTGGCCGCTCTGATCGATTATCTGATTGCCTTTGAGTTTGGGAGCTCATTTGGGGATCATTCTGCTGAGGAGAGACTGAGAGAGATTGAGAGAAACCGCGAGGAAACAGTTTCGGGTTTTTAGGGGGAAACTCAGAGTTCAATTCCTACGGGCTTTGAGGAAAAACTAAACACATAGGGAGACTTCTGGGAGTGACAGAAACACGACGAGGCTAGAGTTGTAGAGATTAGAGCCCGTTTTGCCCAGGAACCCAAGTTCCAGTTCGAAGGGAAAACCAGTGGAGGGAAAAATCGAAGATCAAATCGTGGGGACATTCGAGCTAAACTAAGGGCCGTTCTAGTCTTCTGGGAGCAAAAGGAAACCAACCACATCGATTTCGAAGGACGTCACTCACGAATTGGCCAAGAACTGAGTTCCCTGGTTCTGAGAATTATCGAGCTTGAGGACGACGACTTCCAGGTAACGGCGAGTTCAATTGTTTGTGCTATCGTGTTCGTATAAGTCCCCTTAAGCTACTGGTGAAGTTAATTTGGCAATGGAACCGTGTAGGGTGAGTTCCAGACGTCGACTTGATCGACTGTTTGAGCTTGAGTTGGGTCGTTTTGGTGTTAGTCGGGGTTAATCATCAATACAGACCTAAAATTAACGGATTAGAGAAGATAATAGGATTGAAAAAGAGAGGAATTGATTGAGAATTGAGCTTGAACTGGTCGGGTTGAGTCGCGGGTAATAGACCCGTTTATCAGTCTATCCGGGTAAGGACGAAGGTACTGTAGCTTGGCGCGTGGCCTTCACGCGCAGCCACTTTGGGCGGCGCGTGACGGTGCGTGTGATGTTAACTCCCATCACGGTCAACATGAGATTTAATCCTTTCAGTTTAATTAACATTTTATCTTTAGAGTTCGAGTGGATCGGGAGTCATTCGGGATAATTTCGGGAGTCCGGAAGGTTAAGTCTCTAAGTTTATTTTCGCCGAAAAATCCGGGAAAATTAGGAAAAATCCTACGAGCTATTTGAGGATGTTTGTAACCCTTCTTGTACGTTTTTACAGGCCCGGACACTTCCGAAGCTACAGAGGAGCGCGCGGGACGCGATTGACGCGTCCTAAAACCGTGAGTGGACTTTTTGATTTCTAAACTGGGCATGCATGACTATTTTACTTGTTTATCTTATGGTTTTGCATATGATTTTATGATGGTGATATGATATTTCGGTTTTACGTATTTTCACGCTTTTCGAGATATTCATCGTATTTCACGCATTTCGAGGTTACGGTTTTTGCTTATGCATGAATGATGTTTTGATGAAGTATCTGGATATGATTATGCATGTTACGGATTTATGATGTTTTGATTATAATTGTGAAGTGATTTCGGGAATTTCATGTTTTGGAATTTGCATGTGAATTCGGACATAAGTCCTATTATGACGTGATATGATTTCGAAATGATGTTGGAAAACGGTTTATGATGAGCCCTGGTTTATTGTGTTTAAAAACGGTTTTGGGTTTAAAGACCCGGTTGATTGTTGGATCTGTTTTTGGGTTTAAAGACCCGATTTATTGATGACGGGGGCGGGCCCGAAAATTGGGTTTAAAGACCCGGATTGAGTTTAAAGACTCGTGAGTTTAAAGACTCGGTTATTGTGATACCCCCGAGGCCTATTGATAATGTTTTGAGTTTAAAGACTCGTTGAGATCCCGGGAAGGCCTGATATTGAGTTTAAAGACTCGGATGGATCCAACGGCTTAATTGTGATTATTGATTCACTCTTTACTTGATTTGTGCAATTGGTGTTTCAAAATGACGGTTTCTGGATTATGGTAATATTAAGTTGTTTTACATAAGTTATGACGAATCTCTGTAACGTTTTTCATGTGTTTCGGAAAAAAGAGTTTTCAAAAGTTTAATACGCAATTTTTGAATATTCGGTTATGCATGCGTGTTACAAAACTGGAGGGCGAAACCGATTTCGAAAACTGTTTTCCTGTAAAACTTATGTTTCAGTCCACTCACACTTTGTTGTTTTAAATTCCCTCCAGGTCGTGGTACAAGTGCGGGGGCAAGCGCCGAGGCAGAGGCGGAGGCATAAAGTTTTCCGTTACGGAGTAGTTAGTTCACAGAGTAGGATTTGTTCTTTATCCTGTTTTGTAATATTATGCTCTATGAAACTGTGGACTTGACGTCCAGTCGAATGTATTTGTTTAATCTCCCTGGTCTGACAATGGGTGTGATGCAATATTATTTAGTTTTCCGGTCTTTTGGATTCGATTGTCTGATGGGAGCAGGATGCTTCTCGATTATCGAGGCGATAATCGGGGTGGGTCCTGTCACTTTCAGTGGTACTTCCTCGCATAAGTTCGCATGAGGATTCACAGGGCCCCACTCACAATACACTAGAAAAGTACATTTGGGCCCTGATCCCGTCTAACAAGAATCAAAATATATGCATGAAACCTTGTCAGACAAGGGATACACACAAGTTACTCTAGTTCATGCCCCCACCTCCCGAGTCTCGATTCCCGTACAACGTCCATCGTGGGTCACACAACCAAAAAACCGTGTTAGTGGGCGGAAAAAACAGCTTAAAAACATAATTTGAAAACATCCATCTTTACCCTTCGTTTTGGAAAACCATGCATGCACAAAAAAACCAGTTCAAAATTCATTTCACTTTGATTCAAACAAAACACAATTTATATCCTCAAATTTGTGAAAACAATCGAAAATCAATTAACCTAAAATCAACTGTCACATAACCCATACATATCACAGTCAATCCATCATCACGTACAACATCAATCATCAACACCACTACACTAGTGGTAGGCACATTACTCACTTAAGATCTGGAGCCCAGTTCGATGTCTGAGTGAGGACCAAACTAGTCAACAAGCATCATAACACACATCTTGCATCACAAAGCATCACATCAACAACACACAATCAATCCATAACCAATATCACCACATAATTCACATATAGTCAACTTAACGTCATCACAGTACTCATACACAATCAATCACATTTCAACCATCCTTGAGGCACAAGCATAAACACAACATCAAACCTCGATTTACAAGGGCAGTACCGGTAGGCCATCACACAGTCACTTAGCATTTGGAGCCCCCGACTCAACGTCTGAGTGAATTTTGACTCAAGATTCGAAGCCCCTGGCTCGACATCTGAGTTGTCATCACAATACCAGTCTCAGGATTCGAAGTATTGGGCTCGACGTTTGAGGCTCACATCCAATCAACACATATAATCGATCCAAATCCAAATCACAATCATCATCACAGTATACATCATTAATACCAATAGCACATACATCTCATCTCATATCACAACCGAAACCACAATCACAATCTCGGGCCTAAGCCCTAAACACAACTCAAACGCAAATTCTCGTAAAATGTTCTATCAATGCTGTTTTCGTAAAAATCGTCCAGAAATGATATGAAAATCATAATTATTTTGAAATCACATTATATTATGTCGTTCAATTCGAAATCACAATCAAAATGGTATATAAAACCACTTTATCGAAACCTCGTAAAACGTGCAATAAAATATTAATTAAATATCCATAAAATCACCGAAATTCATATAAAATCTCAATCACTCCAATATTATCAAAATCATATAGAAATGAATTTAAATCATGTAAGTATGCATGCATACAAGTTTAGGGAAAGAAAGTCCCCTCACACACCGTCTATATCGTCGAATTCCACTTCGCACACATTCTCATAATTTTTGGAATTTAGAACCTGTCAAAATTCACATCTAAAGGTTAATAACCATCTCAAATATCTCTTATTTAATCCCATAATGTTTTGGGATTTTTAAACGAGTTTAAAATGAACTCTAAACTTTCGGACAACGAAAACAACCCCCAAATGATATCCGATCGCCTCAAAAATCATATCATTGGACTCATATGATCGAATAATATAACTTTCATGTTGACGTCACCTCAAAAATAACTCTCACGCGTCCCCACGCGACTTCCAAAGTGGCTGTGCATGGTAGCCACGCACTTGGTATAGTGAACATTGTTCACTTTTTTCGTCACCTGTTTCCTCCGCTCTTCGGGTCTCCTGACTCGATGACCCTATGTTTTTCCCTCTTCGTTCTGTTTCTTTTCTTTTTCGGTCGCACAATGAAACAAAACACACACATCACACTTTTCACGTTTTCAAACGCGTGCACTCTCACACACACACACACACACACACACACACACACACACACACACACACACACACACACACACACACACACACACACACACACACACACACACACACACACACACACACACCACCCAAGTCGGTGCATAAGGATGAAAGGGATAAGGGACACTTGTTCTAATCCAATTGAGCCACCAGAAAAATCTCCTTAAGAAAATTTACCCAAATGCCCCTCGAACCAAAGTACCAAAGTGCCATTATGTAACTTAGACTAAGAATGAATCCAATCGGGCTTTGTTTTTGGCATGCCGTCTATTGATGTACTCGAGAATAATGTGGAAGTGGGGAGTATTTATCGGGAAGGAAAAGAGAGCGCTACCTCCACTATTTGAGTAGTGATACTTGTAACACCCCGGAAATTCGAGGATTATAATAATGTAATTTAATGTATGAATTGACGTTTTTACCCTTGTGATTGGTATGACCAAATTGTTGACTTTTTGATTTGAGGGTCAAATGGACATTGACCAATGACCATGACGTAGTTTGGGACGTCACGAGTCCATAGACAGGTGGCACGTCCAATTCGGACGATCAGGGTAAAAGTTATGACTATCAGAAGTTTAGGGGCGTTACCGTAATTTGACGATAGGGGCGAAAATGTTGACTTTTTGTTTGACAACTAATTTTCACACGACAAAAGGACCGATAGGTAGGTCTCGATGCCCTGAGTCCGTTGACAGGCGGCACGCCGAAATCGGACTTCGTATGGCTGAGTTACGGGTCTAGAAAGTAAAGGGCATTTTGGTAATTATTGAACCAGGGGCATTTTGGTCATTTCACCCCTGGTCACTGTAGCAACCGCGGGGGAACAATTGCTGCACCACCATGTGCGGTGGTTCTGAGTCCCAATTTTTTAATCAGTGTGTGAGTTGGAAAGCTGAGATTGTTTAAAGCCCTATAGACATCAGAACGTGGCTGATCATGAACACCATTTGTTAATTCAAGATTCGAACTTTTGCGGGAAACATTTCTTAGTGGGCAGTGAGGCTTCCACGAGCTGTTGGCTGGTAAGGATTGTTTAAACTGAATGGGATTTAAGTGTGCTTCACTCTGCTGCAGTGAGGACTGAGAATTGGAGAAGAAAACCAGAGAAAACCATTTCTGGAAAATTGGAGGGAAAATTGGGTTTTGATTTCTGGTGATTGTTGGACCAAACCAAGGCCTGGTTTAGTCTTCTGGGAGTATTTGGAACTCAACCACATCGAAATCGAGGGGAACCAGCCACGGTTGAGCTGGGACGGTGGCTGCCGTTTTCAGAGAAATTGCAGAGCTTGGGACGACAACTTTCAGGTACTTTCAGGCACAATTGATCATCATTTTAGTTCGTTTTGACTTTATTATGCTTCTTGTGAAGTTAATTGGATAATGGGTTTGAAACCAGGGAGTTCTGATGATTGACCCGTTTGGTTGATCACGGGTCGAGGGTCCATTTAAGGGACCAATGAGGTTAATTTTTGACTCAGAACCTAAATTGGATAGTTAATGAACATGTTAAGATCAAATACGAGTGAAATCGAGTGGAAATTGAGGGTCAATTAACCGGGTCAAGCCGCGGGTGGCAGGCCCGTATTACAGACAAACGGGTGAAGGTGGTGACATTGTAGCTATAGTGTCAGGCGCGTGACTTTCACGTGCAGCCACTTTGGGCGGCACGTGAGGGCGCGTTGAGCCTCATCTCTGATCACGATCAACATGACTTTTATTCCCCTTATCATTCTGAACATTTTTGGTGAATTAACCATGTTAATCTGAGATAGTTTTGATGGGTCAGTTTAGGGCCGGTTGTCTCGGGAAACGTGTTGGACGGGTTCCCCGAGCCGGTTTCTGTTTCGGACTTTTTGGTTAAATGTTTAAGACTTGTAGTGACCCTTACGTGTGATTTGGACTGACAGGAATTGTACGATAATCCTGGTACAGGTCCGTACGCGCAAATTCACCGCGGGATCGTACTGTGAGTGGGCCCGATTTCATTAAACCCTTGCACGCTTAAATGTTTTCTTATTTACTTATATATTCACATGCTGGAATCATGAAACGGTTTTGATGATATTGAAATTATGGTTATGGCACGTTTCACGGTATTTAGGTTGAGACCCTTCTGATGAAACTTAATGATTGGTTTTGGATTTTATCTATATATATCAATGTTTTGCATGTGGATATCGATAAAATGTATTTGGTACTGCACTGTATAGATCCACTCATGTGATACTGTCTCCTCCGGATGTGGTACCCCGGAGTGGTCACTGCGCATTGACTGCAAGGGGTCATTCTACGGAAGAACCGGATCGTAAAATGACTCAGGAGCAGGATTGCTATGATATGACGTCTAGAACGTCAAGCGTCTAGGATGTTAGGCATCTGGGATGCCGTACCCGGACGGGGTTCGGGGATTGGACTCGGAATTGAGACCCGAGCGGCACCCGTAACGTTAGGACTGTGACCTTATTGGACGTCAGGGACGTCAGACATCGGGGATGTCAGGACTGGAGTGTATAGTGCAGTGGCTAAAATTATGTTTATGGTTTTATTACATGCCTTATGTTTCATATTATATGGTTTATGGTTTAAAATTTTGATGCATGCATGTTTGGAAAACGGAGGTGACATGACCCGCCCCGATCCTCTCTGGGACCACATGGGGACGTGCCCTGCTCCCGTATGACACCCAAAATAATGTTCCAGTTTTAACCTTAAACGTTCAAATGCATAAAAACCCAATTAAAGTTTTACATCAAATCCGAAATAACAGGTGTCAGACAAGGGATGAAATCCAAACTACAAGTTGCGAGCACAACTCTAACATAAACCTGCTGGTACACCGCCCAACAGGGGTTCAGGTACGCAGAAGTGGATCTATGCCTCAGCTTCAGGTTCCTCCTCTACCTCATTAGCACGACCTGGAGGGGTTACCAAAACATTAAGGGTGAGTGGACCGAAACTCAAGTTTATAAAATCATTTGATAAGTAAAACATATAATTTACCCCTCCGTTTTCCAAACATGCATACAACCGAATTTAAAACCATCAATCATATAATATAAACCATAAGGCATATAATAAAACCATAAACATAATTTTAGCCACTGCACTATACACTCCAATCCCGACATCCCTGATGTCTGACGTCCTTGACGTCCAATAAGGTCACGATCACAAGGCTGCGCGTGCCACTCGGGTCTCAATTCCGAGTTCAATCCCCGAACCCTGTTTGGTTACAGCATCCCCTATGATTAGCGTCATAGACGCTGGACGTTCTAGACGTCCGTGACCACTCCGGGGTACCTTATCCGGAGGAGACAGTATCATATGGAAGGATCTATACAGTGCAGTATTAAATACATTTTATTGATATCCACATGCAAAACATATATGTATACATAGGTAAAATCCGAAACGATCGTTACATTTCATCAGACGGGTCTCATGCCCAAATACCGTTAAACGTGCCATAACCGAAATTTCAATATTATCAAAACCATATCTTGATTCCAGCATGTGAACATATAAGTAAATCAGAAAACATTTAAGCATGCAAGAGTTTAATGAAATCGGGCCTACTCATGGTACAATCCTGCTGAAAACCGAACGTATACCCTCGTTCTGGTACAATTGTACAATCCCTGTCATATCCAAAGTATACGTAAAGGTCAATAAAAACTCCTAATATTTAACCATGAAATCCTAGACCGAAACCGGCCCGGAAAAGCCGCCCGAACGCGTTTCCTGAGGCAATAAACCTCATTTTGACCAACTTAATGATCTCCAATCGACCCGAAACCACCGCTATTGGATCCGGATCGTCGAAACCTAAAGAATGGTGGTAGTCCCACCAAAAACACTATTCACACACGCCCCCACGCGCCGGTCAACGCGTCGGTCAACGTAGGAACAATCCCTGCTGACGTCAGCATGACGTCATGCTGACAGCTGTCAGGTCTGACATGTCAGACTCTGACAGGTGCCACGTGTCAACACCCGATTGGTCCACCTCACTGATTTGTCAGGCCACGTGTCAGATCTGACATGTGCCACGTGTCAGCACGGCACTGGTCCACATCACTGACATGTTAGTGACACGTGGCAGTCTCTGATTGGGCCACGTCACTGACATGTCAGTGCTGACTGTGCACTGACATGTGACACGTGTCAGCTCACGATTGGCCCACGTCACCTGACAGGTCTGACAGGGTGCCACATCATCACCTCTGTCCTCAGACGGGTCGACCCGTATCTCTGCAACTCGGGTCGATCAGACCCGCGATCATGACCCGGTCACCATTTCTTCAATTCTCAACCATTTCAGTCCTAGTTTATTCCTAGATGCTCGTCTCAATCCCAGAAAGGGTTCTAGCTAATTAAAATCGACAAACACAGACAGGATCGAAGGCTTACCTCGATGAACAGACCCGGTTCTCCCGTCGTCGTTTGTACTCCGTTCAGGCTACCTCCGATCACGAACTCGAGCCCAAAAGGTTCCTAATAGTCCCTAGAATTGATTAGGGTAAATAGCAACCAAAGTTACACGTTGGAAATCTAATTTCAAGTTTTTAGTTTTTAAAACCGTTTCGGGTTTTTAGGATTTCCCTACCTCGCCGCCGTCCACCGCCGCTCACCGTCGTGCCTCAGTCCTCCCCCGTGAGTCCAGCAATCACACAGATATAGAGAATGGGCGTAGTGCGTATGTGTTGGATTAATGGACAGTGTGTGAGGGTGTCGGGTGAGAAAATATATAGAAATGGAGGGAAAGCTGATCAAAGGAATGGACGGTCCAGATTAGATCTCAGGGATGAGATCAATGGATGAGATTAGATCTGGAGATTTTCAGATCAAAGGCTGAGATTGAAAGGTAGATTAAATCCTAAATAAATGCTTAGTGGAGCTTGATCCAATCTAACCAATGGGTGAGTGACACTTGTCACTCACCAGGTGTCCTCCAATCAGAATATCAGAATAAAATATTCGACACGATAACCGAGACGCGAACCTCCCGATTTCACGTTTATGACCATAACTTCCTCGTACGAAGTCCGATTTCGGCGTGCCGCCTGTCTACGGACTCAGGATATCAGACCTACCTAACGGTCCTTGAGTCATGTGAAAATTAGTTGCCAAACGAAAAGTCAACATTTTCCCCCTAAGTCCAAATTACGCTAATGCCCCTGAACTTCTGATAGTCATAACTTTTTCCCTGATCGTCCGAATTGGACGTGCCACATGTCTATGGACTCGTGATGTCCCGAACCACGTCACGGTCACTGGTCAAAGTCCATTTGACCCACCAATCAAAAAGTCAACAATTTGGCCATACCATTCACAAGGGTAAAAACGTCAATTCATATATTAAATTACAATATTAAAATCCTCGAATTTCTGGGGTGTTACAGGAGGGGTAAATTATATGTTTTACTTATTAAACGGTTTTATAAACTTGAGTTTCGGCCCACTCACCCTTAATGTTTTGGTAACCCCTCTAGGCTGTGCTACTGAGGTAGAGGAGGATCTTGAGGCTGAGGCATAGATCTACTTCTGCGTACCTGAACCACTGTTGGGTGGTTTACCCGCAGGTTTATTTTAGAGTCGTGCTCGCAACTTGTAATTTTGGATTTCATCCCTTGTCTCACATCTGTTTATTTTGGATTTGATGTAAAACTTTAATTTGGTTATTTATGCATTTGAACGTTTGAGGTTAAAATTGGTATGTTAATTTGGGTGTTAGACGGGAGCAGGGCACGTCCCCTTGTGGTCCCCGTGGGATCGGGGCGGGTCCTGTCAATACTAGTCGTGAGGCGGAGTGGTACCAGTAGTGGGACAATGGTACCACCTATCTAGGAACTTGTACCATTTGAGGAGACCAGTTGATGAGTGACATATGCCCCCTATGATGACACCTATATCCTTCTACCCAAGGTTTTTGCACCATGAAAAATGTGACACATGCCCCTTACTTTATAGTTGTAGCAAGGTGGTGTCTGTTGTGATGTGGTACCACTAATTGAGTGCTACCCTGGTCGGTGTGGTACTGCTGACTGAGCGCTACCTTGGTGACATGGTACCACTTGCTAAACGTTACTCTGATGGCAAGGTACTACTGACTGAGTGCTACCCTAATGGGTGTATGAGCGCTACCCTGGTGGGTGTGGTATCACTATAGTGTCATAGTACCATTGGCTGAGCATTACCCTGGTGGGTGTGGTACCACTGGATGAGTGGTACCCTAATAGTCAGGATCTTTGGTCCTTTTAGACTTGGGCCTAAAGTGGGCTTAGTGACCTAAGGTTGGTAGTTGGCCTTCTAAGTAGACGGTAGGGTTGTTCTTTTAATGAATCCCTACCAAGTTTTATCAAACACTATTTGTGAGATTCGACTCAGCATATGTCGGTTATCAATAAAATTAAATTTTGGTTTTCAGTTGCCAAATTTTGTCATATCAATTTAATGAGGTCATTTTTCATGAAAAGTACGTAATGCTTAAATCTTTTTTCTTTTGGTCATAATGTAGTTCTTAATTTTTATATTCTTCAATTTTAACCATAGAAGTCAAAGAAAGAAGATTGTTGTCTAACACCACACCACACCCCACAGGAGATCATCGCGCATATTCAAAACAACATTCAAATTGGAACAGCTGGAGCGTTTATATGAACTAACAGATGAGTCAAACATAAGATATTTGTTGGTATTAAATATAAAAATACTCCTAGTTTTTAAATTCTTTTCTCATTAGAAGTGTGATTTAGAATGTAATACTTATCAACTCAAAAGAAAAAAAAAAAGTTTCCATATTGAAGATAGAAATACTTGTAAATTAATCGATTGTTCATAAATTTTATTTTCACCACAGACGTGATTTAATTACAATATAAAACTTGTGGATGCTAAAACCATAGAAGGAAAGGTTTCTTAAGATGCACAAGTTGTCATATCGAGAGTTTGAGATCAAAATGATTATGAGGAGCAATAGTCACGACTCACGTAATGCTAAGGTAAGAGATAGGATGATGGTTTATCAGCATGTTGCTAAGATGTCACTAGTTTCTATATTGAATAAGTGTTTTTTTTTTTTTAAGTTGAATTTTAATTTTGGACAAATATCAATTTACACCTAAAATTTATACTTAGGGATTTGGAGGTTGATTTTCAATTGTATCATTAGGTTTCAATTTCATCTTTTTACTCTATATGATTTTGAGGTCATATCAATTTATGTAATCTCCTTATTTTACTATTAAATCATAAATTAAATTAGAGCATTTTTTGTGTTAATTAAAATTTCTTACCCATTTCGTTTGGATGGGGGAAAATAACAAAGGATTTGGTATAAAGTCAAAATTTTGAAATTCTTGTCCATCACTTTTCTTGTTTGGATACATCAAATTGAAATTTAAAAATTCCAAAAATTAAAAATAAAGAATTTGGAGTACTGATAGGACGTTAAATAAGCATTATTTTATATTATTTTATACCCTTTATACTTGACTTTTAATATTAAAATATTAAATAAATTGATAAAATAAATTATTTTGTGATTTTTATGTTTAGATAAATAAAGTTTGTAATTTGGAGCATTTTGGCGAAAAAATCGTCTCGATCGGAATTATAACGAATAAATTATGGACGAAATTCGGTGGAATAATTAATTTAGTTATAATTTAATTAAGTTAATTAATTTGTGCAGCCCAAACCCAATGAATTAATGCAGCCCAAACCCAATTAATTTATGCAGCCCAGCGAGGCCCAGCAGTCCAACCCAGGAGTCAGCCCGCCAAGCCCAGCTGCTTCAGCCCTGCCCACGCAAGATTCGGCGCGCGCATACCGAACATCTTGCTCCCACTCCAGCGCACGCCTGCCGAAGTCTCCAGCCTCTCTTCAGCTGCAGTCTACCAAACTTTGGGGTGATTTTCAGCTGCTCTCTTCTGGACTCTTTTCCAGCAGCTTCCTGTAACGACCCGTCCCAAATTCCATGATTAGATTAATGACTAATCATGATTAGTGAGGTTAATCCGTGATTAGTAGAGCGAAATCGGACGAACGATGCGAAATGACCGTTTTGCCCCTAGTGGTGGCAAACATTGACTTTTCATTCAGGCGGTCAAATGGACTTTGACCGATGACCGTGACGTAGTTCGTGACGTCACGAGTTCATAGACAGGTGGCACGTTCAATTCCGACATTCGAGGAGGAAGTTATGACGTTCGGAAGTTTAGGGGCATTTTGGTAATTATGGTTAAAAGGGGGTCAAATGTTGACTTTTTGACCAGGAGGTCTGATGGCCAAGGGCCGAAGACCGTTACGTAGATGGGGACAATACGAATCCGTAGACAGGCGGCACGTCGAATTCGGACGTTCGACGACGAAGTTACGGTTCACGAAAGTGTCGGGATACTATTCCCAGCGACACGTTTTACGAGACAAAAAGTGCAGTTTGTCTCTAGTGGGCCCAGATATTTAAGGGAGGCCCAATGGATGAGTGACAAGTGTCACCCATCCATTGCACAGCCCACACATATTCATGCATCGACCATCCATTTTCATTTCTCCATTTCAAACACACAAAACACCCACCCGATCTCACCATTTTCTCTCATTCCCGTGCAACCCCAAACCCATCCAAATTGCACCCAAGACTAGGACAGAAGACCAGGAGGCTGAGGGAGTTGAGGTGGCCAGCCTGGATGGCCAGGGCCGCCGTGAACGGTGGCTGGAACCCAAAACCCGAGCGGGTACCCGGTAAGCCCGATAAACCCATTTTTCTTCTATTTTTCGATTTAGACATTATGGTTGCTATTAGTTGATTAGGATGAGTTTATTGAGGTTGTAGGAAGGTGTAGAGGGTGGTTTGGACGGCGGTGAAGGGCTGAGTAGCCCTGGGTGCAATCGGGAAAATTGAACCGTGAGGTTCAAAATGGAACCGTGGATTTTCGTGGGTTTTAGGGATTCTAATTAATTGGGTTAGGTTCCTAGGACGATTATAGGAAGGTTAGGATTGATTAGGATTGAAAACGGTGAAAAACTGGTCCGGAATGAGCCTGGACCGGTTACGCCGGTCCAGTTGCAGGGGTTGGACCCGACCGGCCAGCCTGGACCGGCTGTGCGAGGTTGAAGGTGGTGACGTGGCGTGATGAGGTGGCACATGTCAGATTGTCAGGTGACGTGGACCACTCATCAGCCGACACGTGTCACATGTCAGTGCACAGTCAGCACTGACATGTCAGTGACATGGCCCAATCAAGGGCTGACACGTGGCACAGACGTGGACCAGTGCCGTGATGACACGTGGCACATGTCAGACTGCCACGTGGCACTGACAGCACAGTGACGTGGACCAATGGGAGCATGACACGTGGCACCTGTCAGATTCTGACATGTCAGACCTGACAGCTGTCAGATGACGTCATGCTGACGTCAGCAGGTACTGTAGCTGGCGCGTGAAGCCCACGCGCAGCCACTTCAGGCGGCGCGTGTGGGCGCGTGGGGGAAAATTTTGGGATGTGTTCAACATGTGAAATCTTTTATTCGATGTAACGAACATTTTGGGACTGGTTTCGTGTCAATCGGACACCGTCTCGATATGTTTCGGGGCATTAGAAGGTTTAGGTTCGGTTTTAAAAATAGTTAAAAATATCAGAAAATTACGGGGCTTTGGTAGGAGGTTAATTAAGTAGTTAGTAACCTTCTATTACGATTTGGACAGGTTTGGGAGTCCCGGTGACGGTGATCGGCTCGGGGAGCCGAATGGCACGCAAATCGAGGCGGCAGCTCGGACGGTCTGTGAGTGGACCTTGTTTTCTAAATTGGTGCATGCATAAATGTTTATTATATGTTTTATTACATGTTTGATGATGCCATGGGTGCATTTGTATGTGGTTACGTATAAGCACGTATTTCGAGGTTTCGGCCTTATACGGTGCTTATACGGGTCTGTATTTCTTTATTGATTTAAATGATTTTGGTTTTGGATTTCTAAATGGATCAACTCGAGTATGAGACCCATTTGGTTGTGTCTCGGGCATATGACGCTATTTATGACCTTCGGGTCTAATTCGTGGTCGCGACGGGTGCTATGTGCATGGCGATCGACGATACGACGCTCGCCTCCGGATTGGGATGTGTTCCTTCCGGAGAGGTCACGATGCACGATTCGTTGTCGGGCAGCCTGGGGAGGCTCGAATTCGGAGTGCTGACGGTTCAGGATAGCGATCGGTGATGAGTGCACCATGATCTTGTGGTGGTCGCGTCGGTTGATTTGTTCACGGCGACATACCAGGATTGAGGGCGGTCCTGGATGGATGGTTGCACGCATCACCATGATCAGAGTCGTGACTGAACCATAGATATCGGGCACGGTGCCCAGTTGAGTCATATGTTCGGGCACGAGACCCAGTTACTTTATGGTTTATGATTTAGGGTCAGGGACCCTACGTGGATTTCCACGTTCATGACGGTTTATGGGAACCGGCATGAACTCTGGAAAGGTCATTGTGGTTCATGACGGTTTATAGGAACCGGCATGAACCCTTGTCAGGTCATTATGGTACATGACGGTTTATGGGAACCGGCATGAACCCTGTTTAATGGATGTTATGGATCATGACGGTTCAGGGGAACCGGGCATGAATGTTTATGTTATGTATATATATGTTCATCTACCTTCCTTTACTTCTATTATCTCCTCCGGGGAGGGTCGTTGGCCTGGGTGGACCCCGGAGTAGTCACGGAGCACCGACTGAGTGGAGTCACCCCCCAGTCGGGTTCCTTACTCTCAGGAAGGCTATGGTTACTATTACCTCGGGTAGGGTCAGTGGTCTGCGGACATTGATCTTGACTTTGAGAAGACTCGGATTGAGACCTGGGTAGCACGCGCGTAGCTTTGGAAACCGTGACAGGATTGGTTGTGTGAATTATATGTATATGTGATGTATGCTATATATGATGTGCGTTTTCACAGGTTTTGGGCAGTGGCCCGTGTACTTGATTTCATTATGGTTTTCTGGATAAATGGTTTTCGAATGCATGCATGCTTTTTAGTGAAGGGTACAAATGTCTTCTCGTTAAAATGTTTTTATAAACTCTTGTTTTGTCCACTCACAGCTTTTAATGTTTTGACTGCCCTTCAGGTTGACATCAGATTGTGGACTGTAGCAGAGAGCGAGATATCACATACCTCCTCCGGATCCTGGCGTACTCTGATAGCCCGGGAGGGCAAAGGTCGGAAATATCCCTTGTCTGACACTTCGTGTCAGACGGGAGCAGGGTCATCCCGCACTAATCCCGGGGGGATTGGCATGGGTCCTGTCATTCCACTCAACTTCCACCCAATTTCCACTCAATTTCCAGCCACTTTCCAACCCAATTTTGCAACTTTACAACTCAAACCACTTCTAAACATCATCACAAATCTTTATTACTGATCATTCCATTATTCCACATTTTTCTATTGTATTTTTATATTATTTTTAGTAGCTTTCTCCACCTATAAATAGGGTTTCAATTCACTTGTTGTAACACACCTTCTTTGAGGCACACATTTGAGCCTTCTTTGAGAGAAACTTTGGCAAAGTACCTCCAATACAAAGTTTAGAGTTTGAGTTCATATTTCCCAAGTTTATTTCCTCCATCTTCATAAGGTTCCGTCCGCTGTCGGAAAATCATATGAATAACAATCCATTGTTTTCATCCATCTTGAAAGTGTAACAATTACTCTCCATTTACTCAAACTCTCATTTTTGTTATTGGTTTTTATTATAGTTCAATATATGTGAGGTTTTTCTTACTAATATTTGTAAGTGTTAAATGCAATCTCCATGTGTCTTACTTTATGAATTTTAGTTATTTTATACATTTTAGTGTTTCATACTTCAATTCAATGTTAAATGTTTTATCCGTTGTCAGTGCATTTAGAGTAGAATTGAAGAGACTTAATGTTGATCGCTGTCGGTGCATTCAGTAAAAAACAAAAGGTGAATCATATTGTAAGTGTTGTCCGCTGTCGGTGCATTTATAGTATTGAAAAATGTATGAAGGTAATTAAGACGATTAAGGTAAAATTTCGTGATTGTTTTAATATTTGCAATTATTAGAGTGTTGGTAAGATTTGTGTTTTAAGAAGATCACTTGTACATGAATTAGAGTAGAAGTAAAATTAGTTTACCTATACTTTTACTTATTTACATAATCACAAACCTTTTCAAAAACCCCCCTTTTTATTCTTTATTCTTTTATCATTTTTATTCTTTATTTTTTTATTCTTTCATACTTTTAGTTTATTAGTCTTTGATTCTTTCATTTTTTTTATTCTTTTATTCCTTTACTCTTTAATTTATTGATTCTTTGATTAGTTAATTCTTTAATTAATTTATTCTTTAATTCTCTATTCTTTTATTCTTTAAGTCATTAATTCTTTAAATTGTTAATTCTTTGATTATTTAATTCTTTGATTATTTAATTTTTTAATTCATTATTCTTTTATTCATCTCCCACTAACACATTATTAATGTCCCTAATTTCCCCGGTTAAGAACGATCCCTATTTATCAATACTACATCTACACAAAAAAGGTTTAAATTGCATAACACTCGAATTACATGTTTAATTTAATGCGTAGTTTGGGCGTAGTCAAGTACCCATTTTAAATTCCATACAAAGATGTGTCATTATTCTCAAATTTCATCTTTATAATTATAATTTATATATAAACATTAAATTCTATGATTAAATTTCATTTTTTTTATATTATCCAAACAAGAAATTTTACAAATTCTGAAAAATTAATTTCGTAAATTTAAATTTCATAATTTTATAAATTTGGCTAATCTTATTTTTTTTTTATCCAAAATACACTATAATGGTGTGTTTGGCTCCACGAAATAAACATGTCATTCGATGTGAGGAGAGCATTTGGAGATAAAAAAAAAATTCACTTTTCCTTCATTTGAGAAACTGAGTCAGAATTTGGTAAATTTTCAGAGGAAAATATGGGAGGATTTGAAGATCTTAAATGATGAGTTGAAATTATGTCTCAAGGGACAAATGTTTTGAAATAATGAGTTGAAACAAGTGAAATTGTAATTTCCATTGTTTTTAACTTTTATATCCAAACACTAGAATTTACAAATTGGGAAATTGTAAATATGTAATTACAAATTATGAAATTTGTAAATTCTCATTGAATTAGAAATCTTTTATCCAAACACACTATAAGTGACTAGTGGTGGAGTCTGCATGCATGGGCCCAAGGGGTGCTGAGTCCCACTGAATTACTATTTTAATGTAATATATGTATAAATATATTAATCAATTAAATATTTATTAATAAGTAAGAACTATTAAATAATTATGTTTAATTATATATTTTGGGATTCACATCCAATTTGAAAATACAATTTTAATCTTTCTAATGCACTTATTTATCATTATCATATATGATTTATAAAATTCATAATTAAAATTCATAATGATATTTTGATACAAAAGTACATAGTTCGTATTATAGTTATTTTTTTTTTCAATTTTCAAAATTTAGAATGTATATTTTTTTAATACTTTAATCATAATTTATTTTGGGCATGTAATGATCCATCGAAAACACTATATATGGTCATAGTAAATTAGTAGCATAATATGATTTTTTATATATATAATTTGACTAATTCCACATATAATATGATGAGTTAAATTACATTAATTTTTTGAAGTTAAGTATTTAAAAAAAACCCCACTAAAATGAATTTCTAACTACATCACGGTAAGTAACTAAATAATTAAATTTAACTACACTTAGTGCATTTTAAACAAACTGCAAGAGCGTAAATTTTTAATTTACTAATTAGAAACGGAAACTTCATATCCAAAAACTTCACTAAATTATAACCTTTCATATATACAGCTACGATTTTAGATTTCAAAAACTTCAATATGTATTGATTGTGGGTCAACATTTCGACTATAGCTATATACTTTGAAAGTTAACGGTCAATGGGCCAACTTTAATATCGAAAAAATCCAAGAAAAACTTTAATTTTTTTTTAGTGAGAGAAATCATACTAGCAAGCTTCTAACAAAAAGAATGCAAGTACATTCATTGGAATGGAATAGTTATATTTTAGATGATACTAGCAATTAGGTCCGCACGTTGCCGCGAGATTATTGAATTGAGTATTACTAATTTTCCATAAATGAGCAGTGATTTTTTTATATCTATAAAAGAAAGGGAAAAAAAGGCAGAATCGGTAAAATATTGTAGGGGAACAATGTTTTTTTTTATCTCTTTTATGATTTTTTGATATGTATAAAGGAAAAGAAAAAAAAAATTTCTTTTGATACGTATAAAGGAAAAGAAAAAATATATATAAAGGAAATGAAAAAAAAAATAAAGGAAAATAAAAAAAAGGAAAGGGAAAAAAATTTGATATATATAAAAGAAAAGAAAACAAAATAAAGGAAAAGAAAAAACATTTTGATATGTATAAAGGAAAAGAAAAAAACAATATCAAGAAAAAAGAAAAAGAAAAAAAATTTAAAGGAAAGGGAAAAAAATTTTGATATGTACAAAGGAAAAGAAAAAAAATACCAAGAAAAAAGAAAAAAAAAATTAAAGGAAAAGGAAAAAGAAAAAAAAGGGTAGAAGTGGAAAATTACTGTAGATAAGAAAAAGAAAAAAAAAATTAAAGGAAAGGGAAAAAGAAAAAAAAAGGGTAGAAGTGGAAAATCACTGTAGATAAGAAAAAGAAAAAAAATTTAAAGGAAAGGGGAAAAAATTTTGATATGTATAAAGGAAAAGAAAAAAAATATCAAGAAAAAAGAAAAAAAAATTAAAGGAAAAGGAAAAAGAAAAAAAAGGGTAGAAGTGGAAAATCACTATAGATCTACAGTGATTTTTATCTACAGTGATTTTTCCACTTCTCCTCTAGTATAGATATAATTTTTAATTAGTGTTTCCTATAAAAAATTTCGAGTTAAACATGAGCACCAGCAAACCAAGCGAGCGCAAGAACTCCGGCCGGGGAAGAACCAGACCTATATGTGCCCTGCTAGCGAATCATGTTTCAGAAATGGTTCGATTGAAGAGGGTTCCTACTCCATCCAAATTCGAGGTTCAGGCAACTGAAGAGCGATCTTGGTACGGTGGTGAGCCACTCGGTTGCAGCACCCAGGCCGGTACATCCCCTTCTTTATAGTTTTTATTTTTTATGATCAAGTTCAGCTACCGACCCTTACTTTTGGCTCTTTTTTAGCTGTTTTAGTTTGTGCTATTTGGCACTGTATTGTTTGGTTTCGTCATTTGGTGCGTACTACTTTTTTTCCTTAGTTGGGCCGAAAGTCACAATGAGATTTTAACGAGATCATATTATTCACCCCTTTGCAATTCTTCTATTTCATTAGTGGAATTACTTCTTCTAAAAAAAAGGGATGTAAATTTAGTGTGTATAATCTATTTAAAAAATTAAATGATATATTCTAAACTACAAAATAAATTTTAGTCGTAAATCTGACGAATTCTCTAGTTCCTTTAAAACTAATTTGGATACATTTGGTGGGATTTAAGGATGAACAAAGTAAGTCATTGCAAATTTGAATGGTTGTTGGCGAGAAATCGTTCTATTGTTCTTTAATACCAAAAATGCCCTTAATGAAAATGAACCTCAATCAACGTTTAACTATTAAGTAGTAAAATTGACATATAAAGTAAACTAATGTGATCTGATAAGTATATAGAGTAAAATGATAAAAGTTTAGTCGCAAATCTAACCAAATCTCTATTTCCTTTGACACTAGTTAGGATACATTTGGTGGGATTCAAGGATGAACAAAGTAAGTCATTGCAAATTTGAATGGTTGTTGGCGAGAAATTGTTCTTTAATACCGAAAATGGCTTTAATGAAAATGAACCTCAATCATTATGACAGGACCGCCCCCAAAAAGGGCATTGTTAACCATGCCCGGTCCTGCTCCCGCCTGGCAAGACGACTGAAATTCTCAAGTTACCCTCAGTACTTGCCAGACCAGGGATAGCCACACGTGCTTACTCATGCCTCCGCATCTCGATCAGCCTCGACGAACGCGCCACGACCTGGAGGGTCAATAAAAAAACCAAAATGTGTGAGTGGACAAAAATAAATCAGTTTATAAAAACAGTTACAAAAAGACGTTTTTACCCTCCGCGTAAAACCAATGCATGCATACAAAAATCGTTTCGCAATCCGTTAACATTTTCAACATAAGAAAACCCGTGTATCAAATTCCAACATAAGGAAAACTCGTATGAAACTCAAAATCATTTTTCCTTTCTCAACCATCGGGTTTTAGCCCGCAATCATAAACACCGGGCCTCAGCCCCAACCACGTATCAAACCCCAGAACACAACATAATCCAAAACCATCAACCATAAAACCGGGCCACAGCCCCACACATCCGAAACATCAGAAACTAACAATAAATCACAAGTCGAACATTTTGCTGGATATCAAGTGCGTCCGAGTCTTTAAATTCAAAACCATGCGCATAATCAGGCCTTCCCGAGATATCAACGAGTCTTTAAACTCAAAACATAATCAATAGGCCTCGGGGGTATCACAATAACCGAGTCTTTAAACTCACGAGTCTTTAAACTCAAACCGGGTCTTTAAACCCAATTTCGTGTCCACCCCCGTCATCAATTAACCGAGTCTTTAAACTCAAAACGTGCTCCAGCAATAGCACCCGGGTCTTTAAACCCCAAACAGTTTTCAACGGGTCTTTAAACCCAAAACATTTTTCAATCACAAGAACTCGGGATCCATCGTGATCCAAATTCCAATCCAATTCGAAAACACATTTTGTCATAACATGACTCATAGTTCGAATTTTCACATTCAAACCACCAAATCTTACTTCACAAAAACATAATCAAATCATTTAAAACACGGGGCATGTATACTCATACCGAATCGCTTTAGTAAATCCTCTTTTATTCCTGGATTCGAATTCGCAACAATGATTCCGTAAGCCGGCATCCGGAAGCATCATCCCGAACCCAAACCAAGAATCCGTTTTCAAACTTCCGGAAATCGAAGTCTCGTTATTCAAAATCACTTTTATGCCCCGAGCATCAAGCCCAAAATCACCTTTTTCGGAATCCGTTTTAAATCCTTGAAAACACCTCATATTTCAAATCTCAAGGTCAAGACATCGAAACCACAAACAAATCGCCAGTTTCCGATCAAATCACAACATACTCGAAACCTCGTAAAACGTGCAAACTGTGACATACTCGAAATACGTGTCAAAACCGTAAACCATACTCACAATCGAAATCCAACATCTTAATAACATGATAGACACAAATCGTATAAAATCATTCGTTAAACCATCATCAAAACATACGGGAAACCAGAATCTCGAAATACGTGTAGTTTCGTGTGCGTATCGAAAATACGTAAAAATACGGAAATCAAAATCATCACAGTTCATAATCATAATCATAGAAATCATAGGAATATTTATGCATGATCCATTTCCCAAAAATCATTCCGAAATCATATCTTGTCATAATAGGACTTATGTTCGAATTTACATGCAAATTCCAAAACATGCAATTCCCGAAAGTCACTTTACAAATATAATCAAAAAATCATAAATACGTAACATGCATAATCATATCCAAATACTTCATCAAAACATCATTCATGTATGAGAGAAAAATCGTAATCTCGAAATGCGTGAAATGCGATAATTATCTCGAAAAACGTGAAATCACGTAACACCGAAATATCATATTTATCAACATAAAATCATATGTGAAAACACAAGATAAATAAGTAAAATAGTCATGCATGCACAGTTTAGAAATCAAAAGTCCACTCACACACCATTCTTAAGGCTCGATTTCGCGCCGCACACATTCCCGTAATTTCCGGCATTTTCCAGAAAGTCGAAACCTGTCCGAAAACACATTCCAGGGTCACTAAGGTCCCAAATAACATCATGCTAATTTCCCATAATTTTTCGGGAATTAATCGTTAATTAAAAACGTAACGTAAACCTTTGGACCCTCGAAACAACATCGAAACGGTGTCCGATTAATTCGAGACCAACGCTAAAATGTTCGTTACAGTGTATAGGACAAAAGTCGTGTTGGACTTACCTCAAAAATCTGACCCACGCGCCGCCGCAAGCGGCTGCGCATGACACTCACGCGCCTGCTACAGTGACAGACACTGTTCATCATCGTCCTTGCCCGTTTCCTCTATAAACGGGTCCTGCAACCTGCGTGACAACCCGGTTAGATCGCTATCAATTCGACCTCGATTTCATCTGATTTTGATCCTAAAACACTCTTTAACTATCTAATTGAAGTTCTATGTCCATAATTCATCAAAATAATCCCACAATCAGACCCACGACCCGTGATCACCCAAACGGGTAGATCACCCAAACTTTGTGTTTACCAAACCATAATCCAATTAACATAACATCAAGCTTATTGGGACTAATACAAACTCATTCACAACATTAATTGGACCAGAGGTTACCTCAAACACCACGACTCAAGCCTGGACTTTTTCCCGAAACTGGAACATGTGATCATGGCCAAACCGTGATCGATTCCCTTGCCAATAGCTACGGTTGATCTCCAAATGGTCCCAGAAGATTACTGTCCCTGGTTTCGTCCAATTCCTCACACAATTCAAATTCTGATTTTCCCTCAAATTTTTTAACTCCGTCGTGTTTGTCCAAGGCTTCCCAGGGCTTCAAGCTTCGATCCCAAGATCTGGATCGACTAAGGGAGGTCCCAGAAGACTGAATTGAGCCCTATATGTTCTTGGGTTGGCCTACATTTCGAATTGAACTTTTGAATTTGATCAAACACAGTCTCGGGTTTCTGGGTGCATTTTCACTCAGTCTCCCCGTTCCTCCTCACCAAAACATTCACTCAGTTTCTCTGTCTCTCCCCAGCAATTGATTTAGCCAATTCGAACCAACATTCCCTGTCACCCGTGCTCTGTTCACTTGCACAAACAAATTCAAGTGCTCTCTGTTTTTCCATTTCCAACAGCACCCAGCATTATAGAATTCAACCGTGCACTGCCTTCAGCAGGTCCACGAATCCCTGTTTCCCACTCAACGCATAAACAATTCACTACACTCAGTACTCACACACATTGAACACTCATCAGCACGGTCCCTGCGTTTCCTCAAAAACACCAGCACCCACGCCGTTCAATTCCCCATTTCCCCAACAGCACACTCTCCCTTGGCCTTTGCAGATTAAACTACTCCCCCCAAAGTCACTAATTGATTAAACAATTGTAGATTAGGCTTAAACAATCAATGGAACAGGTCACTCACGGCATGGGCATTCAGACCCTGTTTCCACGACATTCAAACAGTTCCCCTGCAGGAAATTACCATTTTGCCCTCACTTGGAAAATTACGAAAATGCCCTTCACCATCCGTGACCCGTAACTTGGTCATCCGATGTCCGTTTCACGCGTGCCGCCTGTCGTTGTACTCGGAGCCTCGAGACGAACCTAACGGTCTTCGAGTCGTGTGAAAATCAATTGTATTCCAAAAAGTCAGCTTTTTCCCCCTAATCGTCCAAATTACGGTAATGCCCTTGAACTTCCGAACGTCATAACTTTAACCACGAACGTCGGAATCGAACGTGCCACATGTCTATGAACTCGTGACGTCCCAAACTACGTCACGGACATTGGTCAAAGTCCATTTGACCGTACGAATAAAAAATCAACGTTTTACCCACGACTAGGGGCAAAACGGTCATTTTGCATCGTTCGTCCGATTTCGCCCAACTAAGCACCGATTAACCCTACTATTCATGATTAGTTACTAACTTAATCCCGAATTCCGAGATGGGTCGTTACAATTACCATATCATTGTTTAACTAATAACTTAATGGTGAAATTGTCATATGAAGTAAATTGATATGATCTGATAACTATATAGAGTAAAATGATAAAAGTGAATAGTGATTCGATCTAAAATGAGTGATGCTATTTAAACCATTTTAGCTGACTATATTAATGACCACACATGATGTTGCATTCTATTTACCACAAAAAAATAAATACAAAGTGATTTAATTTAGGAAAATGTCATCCTTACTTTTATTAATTGGATGACACGTGTCCATTTAATATCTAAATTTTGAGGTGTAAAGTCATTAAATTTATTTTTTAGAATCCTTTTACAATTTGCCAATTTTGACCTTTTCCCCTCCAACCTTGGAATCCTGATAATTAAGAAGCACCTAGTTAGGAATTAGGCCCCAAATAAAGCTGCATATATTACCCACTAAAGTTGGTGGCAATGGACAAAAATAGAGCTACCCTACCATACGTTATACCTTGCAAAGAATTTTGGATAGAACTAATGGTGCATTAATCATAACGTGTAATTCAGTTCCTCATATATTTGTGTGACAAAAATAGATACTTGAGTTGGTTCATCTTTAATTCACGTAGTGGGTTGTTATAAGACTCAATCCACTCAACTATAAATCATAACGAATATGACTCACATAATTTACAGCCTAACAATATACATATTTGGACATCAAAGTTGAATTACATTTATTTGTAAATGGTAGATTATTTTTATTTTGAGAATATACAGAATTTTATTTACAGATTAAAGTTACAAAGTAAAGATAAATTAAACTACAATAATTTGACGACAAATATGAATAAATACCTTAAGTGATTAGACTTAACATTTATCGAAACGATCTATTGGAAATAACATATAAAATAATCTAATTTGAATCCCATAAGCATCATCAAGGTCATTATTGTTCGAACAACTAATCTTTATAATCTCACAAAAGGGAAATCATAACACAATCAATTTGAAATAAAAGCCAATAGACTTACTTGTGCAAAACAATTAAAAGAAATAAATAAAATAACCAACAAAATATACAAATAGGCCACTTCCACATTGTCGATGCCTATTATTACCATTATTACTATCTTCCCAAAATTTGAAGGCAAAAAAAAAAAAAATCCCCCATCACCAATCACATATATTTCAATCCATATTGATTTACACCGTCTCCACCAGTGGAGAACTGTGATTGCTTAATCATAATATACAAAGGCACATTACGAGTTAAAACTTTATAAAGATATATCAAGGTCCTGAAAATGAGAATTTAATTGGCAATCTGACTCGTTGAGACACCAAAATCTTTGATCATGATCAATTTTATAACTATAGATGAGAAAATGAAGCTTGCAGATGAACAAACTTCAGTGAAATAAGATATTTTTTTTTCCGTGCGAGGGTTTTAATTAAAGGAGTTCTCTGCTTAATGGTGGGTTGTTGTTAGCCGCCCTCTGAGTTTCATCTAAGTGGTGGTCATGTCACGAGAGCACGCCCAAAAGTTTACACCATACATAACGACGCCCAAAAGTTTACACCATACATAACGTTATGTGTTTGGATACCAATTTTATGTGATTTTAAGAAATCAATTTCAATATTGTTATTTAGGGGTGGATATGATGTAGTTCGATATAGATATTATCAATATTTAAATTCAAACCGTTAAAAGTTTAATGATTCGATACAATTTGGATTTTTTAAAATTAGAATTTAAACTGTCGTTACCGACAATTTGGTTTGGATCGATACGGTTTGGAACAGTTTAAGCATAAAAATAAAACAAGGATATAAAAATAAATAAAGATACAAAAAACAGTTGAATGATAAGTATTCAAAATGTTGTATATTAAACTTGCGGATAATTGGATTGCAAATATGACCATTATATTAAGATTTATTAGATAAATATTATCTCTTAATAATCTTTTATTATATTTTTTATCTGGATATACATGCATTTATCAATTAATAAATTCCGAACTAAAGGCTAGCGAAACTAAATTCTCAGACACCCACAAACATTACCAATAAAAGATTATCAAACTAAATACCAATAAAAGAGTACATCATTTTTCTGGGTATATATGTTCTATCTGGGTAGCTGCAAACTTTACCAATTAAAGCTTTCGTTTGGAATTACCAATCCTTTTATTTTCATTATTTTTACTTTGTATTATAATAATAAATTTAAGAACATATAAAAATTGATATATTTTTTAATGGTTCGATTTGGATTTAACGGATTTACAAAATAAAAATGAAAATTCAAACCATTATTAATGGAGCGGTTTGAATTTTCAAATTGTTTAATTTTTATCCAATCAAACTTAAATTGTTGTATAAATAACGATTTGAGACTAATCGATTAGGAGTTTTAATGAATTCGTACCTACTCCTACCACTATTAGATAATAAATCTATCAAATAAATGAATATACGGAATGATCGACGAGTATAATATATTTGGAGGAGTTCCAACTTCCAACTTCCAACTTCCAACGTCCAACCTCCACAAGCTAGGAATAATAAGTAGTTGAAACATGAAGTACTGAAGCGAATAAAAAACTAGGTAAGGTAGTTAGGGTTCTGTACGCCTTTCTAGCTCATGCTTTTCGCCTTTCCCATCATTTCCAACTCACGCATTATAAATCTTTTAAAATATAGCTAGCAAAATGATTACAGTTTTAGCTTCACTAATCAAGTTATTAAACATAATCAAGTTATTAACCACATTATTTTTTAGAGTAATCTATTAAGATATTCTAAATTTATACATCACTTGCTTGATTGCCAAAGGAAGGAAATAAAAACAAATTTCAGTCCTTCATGCATGGGCTGCAGTTCACCAACCAAGGCAGGCAACCCTAAAACATACATATAAAAAGGAACATTTTGTGATGAAATGGAGAGATATCTGTATGGGAATCAGAATATATACATATATATATATATATATATACGTCATATGTGTGAGCTTGATTTTCACTAATGGTTATATGTTGCTATCATCCTTTCAATTAAGTAGAAAAATATTGCATGCACCTCCCTGACTTTTTCTTCTCTCGTTGATCATACCTTTCCATTTTTCTTTTGGTAAAATTCTTACCTTGTGCTTAATTTAGAAAGAGGCAGCTATCATAATCTTGGAAGGAAGAATTACTAGCTATCTCTTGTCATCTAAAAGGTCAGGTTACTATTCCTACTACTCTAAGGCAGGTTCTTATAGGAGGTTGATTAGATGTTCGTTTTCGGAGCAATTATACTATAGTATTGTAATATTCCATAATTTCTTTGGTGTGATCAATTTCTGAGTTCGAACATGAGATCGCTAGTATGTATATATAGGTGAAGGTTTGTATCAACTAAGCTAAACCCCTTTGGCAAGAAGTCTATCTTAGTGTATTTCAAAAGCTAACTAAGAACAAATGTCTATATATATATATAGTTATCTTAATTTTAGCAAATTCTATTAGACTATTTATTTCAAAGAGTATTTAGATTTTGGTGCAAAACACTATATTGAAATAAGTAGATGTAATACTAATGAAAGCGATATGAAATGTTGATAGAAGCACAAAGTCATTTGAAATCCATTTTATTTTTTCACTGTTAATCTTATTTCTCAAATCCTAATATACATGTATTTTAACCATTTAACCACTAAATTTAGCCTTATTAAGAAATGTAGATCCAAATTCCAATCCACTCTAAAACCAAGAGAGCCTAAATTTGAATTTAATTCCATGCTCGGAGGCCTTAATTTTAAAATTAATTAACAAATTAATGCAGGTGGCATGAACATCATTATGCAAAATCCGATTGAGAGGCTCAGACCACTTGTGGGTTTGCAAGGCTGGGATTATTGTGTTCTTTGGAAATTGAGTGAAGACCAAAGGTTAACTAAGACACAGGATTTATTTAATTAAGTCTTGCTAATTATAAGTAAAACTAATAGAATTTATTGTTCTTCGTTCCTAATTTATTTGTGTGACTAATATAATAATGGTTTAATTAATTTTCTAGGTTTATTGAGTGGATGAGCTGTTGTTGTTCTGGGAGTGATGAAAACACTCAAATTATAAATGGAGGACAAGAACTTGTTTTCGCAGTTCATCCAGCCCTTCCATGCAGGGACACAATGCACCACTCAAAAACCAATTCTTGTGATCTCCTTGCCCAGCTTCCTTCTTCTCAGCCCTTAGCCTCTGGGTACTTATATCTATATATATATATATATATATATATATATTTCCTTTCTTTTCTGTATTTATTTTTGTTTTGTTTACAAAAATAAGAATTACTAGGTGTTTAATTTTGATGGACAGGATTTATGCACAGGCCTTATTATCAAACCAGCCCATTTGGTTGAACACAGTGAGTCCAACCCTCTTTATTTAGCATGCATATGATTCAACATAACCAAATCTATAACCGTGCATCCTAATTAGTAATTACATTTTTCAGGAAAGAGATGGCACCAGAGTTTTGGTTCCAACTGCAGGAGGGCTGATTGAGCTTTTTGTATCCAAAGATGTAAGAAAAATTTACTCTGCCTCACTTGAGCCATCCCTCTAGCTTCTTAAGTAAAATTTGGATCCCACATTTGTAAGTGGGCGCTCTATACTAATGCTCGAGGTACGGGAAATTTGTTCGTACAATAGCTTTCTCATAAGGCGTGAAGCTTCAATGCAGATGGCACGGACATTAATTTTGAGGCTTATTATTTAATATAAGAGAGCTGTTGCATGCAGATGCGGCAGTTCATCGTACACAAGAATTTTTCATCATACAGAGGCTCTGATTTCCACATTATAAGCAATATTTATATACATTTTCTTTCACTTTCGCAGGTCTCTAAAGATGACAGAGTGGTTGACTTTGTGACAGCCCAATGCAACATTTCTCAAGAACAAGGCACTCTGCTTAGTGCAGGCTACAACATGTGCACCACTGAAATAAGATCAAAGCCATTTTTAGGCAATGGAAATGACGGACTTAATGATCATATGATTGCAAGCAAGAATCCCAATTTCCATCAGCCACCACCAGTTTCTCCTGCAATGTCATTCGATCGCGATTCAAATTTGCCATTCGACGTCTCAGTTGATCGAATCCGCCTATGCAGCACTTCGTCATTTATGAGCAATAACTATGATAATAACAATGTGCACTATGATCAGATTCCGCTGGAGCCTCTGGAAGAGATGGGGTTTCAAGCAAATCCTACTGACGCAGTAGAAAACATGGAGCAGCAGGGCGTTGTAGAGGATCAAGATTCGGTTAAACATGAGGGTGGAAGAGCTGCAGATCAATCTGTTTCAGATTGCAGTGATCAAATCGAGGATGAAGGCAACATGAATTATAAGCGAAGAACAGGCAAAGGGCCTCAAGCAAAAAACCTTGATGCTGAGAGGAAGAGAAGGAAGAAGCTCAACGAAAGACTCTACCGCCTTCGCGCGTTGGTTCCCAACATTTCTAAGGTAAGCTAGATGGATCATACATATTTTCTTACCGTCTCACAATTTATGAAATAATTAAAAGTTGAACCAAAGTTTTGATGCGACCGAAAAATGTGACACCTTAATAACCATGTTGATTCACAGATGGATAAGGCTGCGATCCTCGGGGACGCGATTGAGTTTGTGAAGGACTTGCTGAGGCAAGTGAAAGAACTCCAGGATGAACTTGAACATGATTCAACTGATGAAAGACGTCACAAAGGCACTGCCAATAACAACCACAGCAATTCCCGGCCAGAGATTCTAGGTCAAAATGAAGCTTGCGTCGCAAGCAAACAGGAAAATGATGAAATTGGCAACGTCTCAAAGCAAAACGAGGACTTAGATGGTACTAATGACAGAGGGCAACAGATGGAGGTACATGTCATTTGTCCCTATTTTACGAAAATCCCGGGTTTATGCATTTTTTCGTGAACTAAATAAATTTGCTTTTTGAAAAATTAATTGCAGCCACAAGTAGGAGTGACTCAACTGGATGCAAATGAGTTCTTTGTGACTGTTTTCTGTGAGCACAAGGCAGGAGGGTTTGTGAGACTGATGGAGGCTTTGGATGCTTTAGGGTTAGAAGTTACCAATGCAAATGTGACTAGCTTCAGAAGCCTTGTCTCCAATGTTTTTAAAGTAGAGGTAATTATTTAACCTTAATTATCCAATTAAATAAATCATATCAATAGAATTACAGTCTAATCCTTTCAATTTGTAAGTGGAAGGTCAAAGGAGATTTCTATATGTATTGATTTTAATATATACTAATTATGCAGAATATCGTTGTATTAATACAACTAACTTAACTTGTGTTTGGTTATGCAGAAAAAAGATAGTGAGATGGTTCAAGCTGATGATGTGAGAGGCTCTTTGCTGGAGATTACAAGGAACCCATCAAAGCCATTGGATCATTTTCATCATGATCACCATCACCATCATTACCAGCAGCAACAACATCTCCAAGATTACCATAATTATCTTTATAATTAATTCAGTATAATCTAGCTATATAATCATGTCTATTTATTTTTGTCTAAATCATGTCTATTAGTTAATTTGGCCTGTTCAATTTATTTTGTTTTTCCTAATATTTATATGTATGTTACTATTTATCATGATCCTCATTTCAAGTTTCGCCTTTCTCTTATATTTTATTGTGTTATTTTATTATGTCTCACATATTGTCTTATTCTGTACATTCGATTAAAACAAATCGTTAATTAATTAGTAATCTGACATGAGTGTTATCATCTTAAATTCTTAATCACCTGCTATTTATGTTAATACATATCGATAGCTATTAATTTGCCTTTTATGTTTCAAATGCAACTTATTCACTTCAGTTGATATGTTAATCCATACCAAGAGCATAATAAACCTAGTCGCCTAGCCTCCTCTTGAGACAATTTTCTCCTAAAAAAACTTCTTCTGCTGATTTTCTTGAACCCATCGGGTTCAGGGAGCTTTCCCAATACCCATATAAATGTCATCAATAAACTAGATAATCTACTGGTTATGGTGTCGAGTTCATCGAAGTTTGTGCATCTTCAAGCTTCATTTTTTGTTTTATCATTATGGTTTTGGTCATGGTCATTAGTTTTGGTGTCCCCGTGAATTAGGTGGTTGGTAAAACTCTTATATTCAGAAGGTTTTGCTCTTGATGCGCCTTGGTGAGATTTGATCAAAGATGTGGTAGCATTTCTCCTTTGATGTGGTGTTGTCGATTACGGTGGATCAAAGTATATCCATTATCGTAGTGGACATTATTCCTCGTCATCTTCAGTATTCTGCTAAGGGGGGATGGAGGTGGTGGTAGGTGACAACAAAGATGGAAATGCCTATTTGTGCCTTTTGTTGGGTTGTTTGTTTTTTATTTTATCGTTTATATATTATATATTTTTCTTTTAGTTTGCTTCATCCAAATAGTCCAATAGCTCATATATTTTGTTGGTCTTGATAATATTTTCCTTTTTGCAGAATTACAATGATTAGTTGTTAAGTCAGTAATAATCTTGATAATACTTAGTATATTCAAGTTATATTATCTTGTGTATAACTCCTTTCAGATTGTTTCGATAGATGTTGAACGTGGTCGTTGAAGATATTTACCCATATTTATTGTCAAACTATTGTAGTTTAGTTAGTTTGTCCTTTTTTTTTATCAATGAAATTGCATCTTCTCAAAAAGCTAGATATATAATTAATAATTAATTTTTTTTATTCATTTTAAAAATGTTAGCGTGATTATATTACATTCCCCAATCAAGGATGTCCACCTAAGTCTAGAAATTAGCGGATAACTAGGACTAGGAAATCACCAACATAATAAGATCACATGAAACTAGGCCCAGGCCCATAAACAAATCGTGCATGCACTAGCCTCGCGTGGGGTGAAATCCATCCTCTCTAGACATTAATAGCCCTGTTATTCCAAAACCAACATCGAACCGGTTGGTGAATTGATTTCGATTCGGTTCGGTTTGATTATTCCGCATAAAACCGACTTAAACGGGACCCGAAATGTTCAGTTCAGTCTGGTTTTGGGTAAAACCGATTATTTTCAATTCAATCGGGTCGAACCGGTTCGGTATCGATTGAACCGGTTCGGTTTTTCTTGAAAACCGTTTTTTTTAATAATCCTGTAATCAATATTTATATTACCCAATTAATATCCATTACAACTAATCAAAATCATCCGGACATCAAAATCCAACCTAAATGTCCATTATAAACATCCAAATCAACAAAAAGCATCAAAATCTAACGAAGCACAAGAATCACTGGTTCCGGAGAAACAATATTTCTTTTTCTTTTTGTCCGGGGAAACAATATTGAAAGAATCACTGGTTCACATAAATACCTTCACCATCTGATGGAGCACAAGGAGACTTTCTGTATCGTGTTTGTTGCTGTCTGGGCTGAACCATGGACAAAAAAGCATTAAAGAAGCACTATATAACTTAATACAACCATGCAATGCCTAGAATACCTCATTTTACTCCCCAAAGACACAAAAGTATTCGGAGGAAGGGGAAATCAATCTGGGATCATTGAGAAACATGGTTATTTAAATGTATAAAAACACAAAAGAGTTTTAGCCTAGGTGGTTACCTAATCCGTAATGGGATGTCCCAGTTGGTATACAATGGAAACATCATTCTCTTACGTCGAGCCCAATAAAAGTTCTCCATCTCATCCAAATGCCTTACTTAATATACATTATGCCTTCTTGTGGCCTAATGACGTCACTGGAATAATAGCTAAATTCAAAGAAATCAGCAATAAATTACTCAACTAATTTCATCTGCTTTTTATCACAAACAATCAGCTGACAGCAGTGAACTAGTTGAAGACCTCATGTTCATATTTCAATCTGTATTTCTCAACATACAAACAAGACTTGGTTTAATAAGGCCAGGTACTATCATCTGACCGGAAGTATCAAGTATTCAAAAAGAGTAAAGGACGGACAGCCAAATCAGCAAGATTAAGTGGACACAACACAATTGAATCTGGGAAAGCTACCTGTAATTTTGGCCGAAGGGCTTCAAGTGGTCCTTTTGGTTTCTCCACACCTTGCTGTAATCACCAGGTGATTTATATAAAATGTAATGAAGATTTCCCTATTGCAATGGACAGGCTCATCACCAAAGTACGAATACAACCTCCTGTGTCGATGATTGTTCAGTCTCCTCATCCACCCTTTGCTCTTTGGCATCCTCCATTCCCAGAATAAACTCCTCTCAGCACCCTAGAAAATACCAGACTGCAGCAGCACCCGAGTTATGTTCAAGTCATCAATGAGCACCCAATGAAGTTAAATCAAAATGCACCAAACATAAATCCCCACCTTGTAAGCACAATCAAATAAGAGAGAATAGAGTCAATTCACTAAAGACATATTTTCACAAAAAAAGAAAAGCGAGGGAGAGAGAGAGAGGATATAGTCAACCAATGATGCTCTTATACTACAGTGACAATAAACAAACAAAGCTTCTCTGCCAGAAAGATTTTAGACAATTTCCTGGGGAAACATCCAGCATAGTATGACCTACCAAACTCGTTACAGGAAATTCCATAAGAATTTTACGCGTCATCCATCAAATTCAATTCAATTCTCAATCTCAAGTAGGTCTGTAGCTACAATCAACTGAAAATCGGTATAAATCTCATTCAACTTAACCTTCACCATAGTTTCTTTGAGAATTAATAAACGTATTGAAAATACTAGTCATCTTAATTTTCTAGTTCAAACACACATATAATCCAGACATTATTGCTCTGAACTACTACCCAAACAGAAATTTAACATTCTGGGAATTCGTCCACGTTGATAAACCATTGAAAAATAAAAAAAGGGATAATTAGTTGAAAATTTAACCCCGAAAAAAAGGACATTCAAGATGATCCAATCATTATGTTTAACGATGCATTCCTATCAATATCTAGATCTAATAGAGCAGTTAATTGATTAAGGTCCATCGTCAAACTTTAAGAGAAGAGAAGCAAAAAAAAAAAAAAATTAGAAATCGGAAATGCAATTAAAAATACAAAAAAAAAAATTGAAAGAAAAAAAAAATGATTCGTACCTGAAAGCGATCTAGATCATAACCAGAGAGAGAGAGAGAGAGAGAGAGCGGGGAGATGCAATCATGCGATTGGTCGGTGGTGGCGGCCTTTGTGGCTTCGAGACTATTTAGGCTGAGCAGTGAGCACTTAAGGGTTTGGGTTTTTGGTTTGCCCGAGATGTTTGGGACCTTGGGTTTGTGTTTGATTTCAAAAAGGTGGAGGAATCAAAGAGAAAAATAGGAAGAGGAAAAGAAAATTCGAAGTGGGGACTGGGGAGAGATGAGAGTGAATTGAAATGAAACTGGGAGAGAAGAGTCGAAGATGATTCAAACGAGGGTTTCATATTCTAGGGTTTTAAACAAAACGACGCCGTTTTGTACAAAATATAACTAATGCATTTCAGTCCGGTTCGATTTTACCAACCATTCGGTTCGGTTTTACCAACCTTTCGGTTCGGTTCGATTCGATCCGGTATAATTATATCGACAATCAAAACCAAACCGACTTAGTTCGGTTCGGTTCGGTTTTCTCCAAACAGTTTCGATTTTCCTTCGGTTCAGTTACAGTTCGGTCCAGATTTTCGGTTGGTTTTTTCGAACCAATTAACAGGGCCACTAGACAAGCCACATATTAGCAGATAACAAGGGTATTTAATCCCACACCAAAACTATCCAACAAGCCTCGCACACGAAGCAATTAATAGGGTCACATTCTCCAATGATGTAACTATTCAACCAGACTCTTACTTTGTCTAAGTAACTACTTATCCTTTCCTCGCATAACCCTAACTTAGTTATCAGAGGTTTTTAGGTCGACACCACACCACACCGGTGCCTTTCTGACTACTGACTATCCTCCTTTTGTGAAACTTAGGACGACTATGACTATGACTACCAGAGTTTAATTTCTAAGTTGATTCATTTTTTACATCAACATTTTAAACTCGAAAATAAAAATGATAGTCAAACCCAAAATTTTCCACACAACATGTCAATAATGTTAGACTCTTAAATTTAGAGATTTCTATACATCCTTTTTCTATTTCTTTCATGTTCTTAGTGTTCAAACCAATAGACATAATGTTTTCTCACGTTTTTAATAGAACGTTTTTGTAAAAATATTTTAGATGATGTTAGCGGATAGTATTTGAACTTAGGATTTCATTTCAATGGTCGCACAGAGACTCCAAAATCATAATACCACCATGTACCCAAACATGAGAAATGAGTGGATAAAAATTTCCTGATACTTCGCACTCGTGACTTAACTCGCAAGTAAAACTTCATGAAGTTCACTCCTTTTATTTATTTATTTTTAATTTAGGCAGTGAAGTGAATCACGTACTGACTCAGGTTAGGTTTAGGTACATGAGGGGCTTGTAGCGCTGGTTTCAATTTCATAGATTTTTGGAGTGGTGGCTATTGGAGCAAAATTTATACACGCTCGCAAAAGTCTCTATGATCCTTACAAACAGTAAACAAGAAGTTATTGTTTGTCTCGATCGAGGCTCTGAAGGGTTGTTCGACGAAAAACACTAGAAATCACAAGAGTTTAAGAAGCAATGAATCAAATTACCTTAAAAATGAAATGAGTTTCATTATTTATTGAGAAATCTTGTGAGATTCGGAGCAATCTGATTGGTTGATGTAATTTGTAATTAATAAAAAAATCTTTTTTAATTAAGATTTAATAATTTAATAATTTAATATTAATATTAATTGTTTATTATTAAATGGATAATAATTGTTCATTATTACGAATAATGATATTAATTGTTCATTATTAAGAATAATAATGACAATTAATTATCATGGAGAATATTAAAATTATTGAGCCTTTAACTCAATTTAATATTATATTCAACTGGTGAATATATTATTTAATGTGAGGGTGTCTGACAGGACCCGTCCCAACTGGACCTCGATAACCGTGCCCGGTCCTGCTCCCGTCTGACAAGTCAACTGAAGTCCCGAAACTATCCTTCAGCACCTATCAGACAAGGGATAACTGCCGCTTATGCCTCCGCCTCGAGATCAGCCCCGAACGTTGTGCCACGACCTGGAGGGTCATCAAAACAGAAAAGGTGTGAGTGGACAAAAATAATATCATTTGAAACACGTTTGAACACACATCAGTTACCCTCCAGTTTATCAAACCATGCATGCATAGGGAAAACATATGAATGACAATCACCGGCTTTCTAGCCAAACCATATAACAAGTCAAATCCCAGCTCTCAGGCCAAACACATGAAAACATAGTCACCTGGCCACACGGACCAAAACTCGTACTCAATACCAGTACGTAACCACAATCAACATCAAATAGTACCATGCACAAAGTCAACAATCAATTACTCAAGAAATCAATCAATCAATCCGCACTGCACAACCCATCACACTGTCACACCGGCACTACGCGTAGGCCAACCTCGGGAACTGCACTCTCGCAACATCCGAGTCCCTCGGGAACTGCACTCTCGCAACATCCGAGTCATATCCATCATATCTGGGGACTGCACACGCATCCTCTAGACGTGCCATACCCGGGAACTGCACTTCCGCAACATCCGAGTCACGTCTAGGCACTGCACTCGCATCATCCAGAATGATCCAGTATCCAATATCCACAATCACAATCACAATCCATATCACAACATATATCAATCATATCCATGACCTCAAATCAAGTCAAAAACACTATCCAGCTAGGCCTCAAGCCCAAACCATCAATATCACGCAAATCAGTGAAATCACATTGAACATAGTAAAATAATCCAGAAATCATCATTGATTCACCCAATAAGTCAAAACATCCTTTTAAAACCTTTTTGACTCCGGGCCTAGCCCAAAATACCATTTGCACATTTCCTCGAAAAACGTGCCCAAAAGACTGATTAAAATATTCATTAATCACACATAATCATGCCACATCATCAGGACATCATTGCAAGTCAATTTATGCAATCAATCATGGAAAACATTTAACTATGCATGCATCATGGTTTATAAAACAAACGTCCACTCACACACCGTCCAACCCGCTCGCTTCCCGAGCTGCACGCGTTTCCGTAATTTCCGATACGTGCCAGGAATCTCGAATCCTCTAAGTAATCGACCTCAAGCTCCAATTTTTCAAACACTCACAGAGTCCATTCGTCGTCTATTCACCGTCAAATTAACCACCCAATCGACTTGGTTCGAGTCGTTTAGCTCCCAGAAGACTCAATATCACGTCAATTGCGATCGAAACTGTCTAAGAAATTAAATTCGAATTTTTTTTCTTAAATGAGTTTTCGGGTATTCTCAGTATTTCCCAGCCCCTTTCTTTCCAATTTTCCACTCAATTTCCCTCGCCTAAATCTCTCTGTTCAATCTCAGTTCGGAAATGGAATCGTGATCAATCAATTGGGATGAATTTCCCTACACAAGGTGGACGGTTTTGTTGTTCTCTGTTTTGTTTGGGTAACTACAAACAGTTCATATATTAACAATTCAACCGTTTCATTAATTAGTTAATTATACAAAATGGCAACTAAGTGCCACGAAGTGAGCATAACAAGTGACATGTGTCACACATTCAACTATCATAGGCTGAATCAGCCACAATATCTCATTTAATACCTTATCATGTAATACCTTGCACTGTGTAATTAACTCCCTCACTGAAAATTACCATTTTACCCCTATTCTCACAATTTACCAAAATACCCCTAATCGTTCTAGACCCATAACGTTTTCGTTCGGACTCCGATTGACTCATGCAGTATGTCTACGGATTCAACGTCCCGAGACCTATCTAACGGTATTCTCGGAAAGTCCAAACAATGTCCCGATCAAAAAGTCAACAAATGGTCCCGTTTGACCAATTTACCCTCAAACTTCCGCATGTCATAACTTTTTCCTCGAATGTCGAAATCGGGCGTGCCACCTGCCTATGAACTCGTGATGTCCGGAACTATGTAACGGTCATCGATCAAAGTTCGTTTGACCGCTCGAATAAAAAGTCAACCGTTCGCCCAATTCTAGGGGCAAAATCGTCATTTTCCCCAAATTTTCCAAGTTTTTGTTTTTTTCGAATTTTCGGGGCGTTACAGTGTCTATGAGTCATTAGTGTCATTACGAAGGGTAATTTGGAAATTATATCATTTATGGACTAAGTGGCAGCTCCACAATTTTTCAGTGATTTATGGTTCCACAAATTTTCCACATTGTCCTACCACAAATTTTTCAGGGAATTTTAAGGGATGTAAGTTTTTTGTAGTCTCAATAAATCATATTTGGAGTAGGACTCCACTTTGTCTTGTATTCTTCTTATGTCGTAAAAATTTCATTAGGTTCGGAATATTACATCAAATTGACACATATATGTACTAGGTTCGGAGCCTGACGTGAGATTGGGTTGCATTTCCTTGGTTGAATTTGATTGATGGCCAATTCGAAATTAATTCATTTATATATGAATTTTGATTTAATGGAATTTTGTAACTTCCATTTCATGAAATCAATGGTCTTCTCCTTTCTTTGCCATTGGTGAGGAAACATAAAGATAGCGTATTGCCATTTTCTTTTACGTAAGGCGTTAGTAGGATAAGATGTTAAATGGTTGATCAGCTACCGGTGTTTGTCCATTTTCATCTGTTTGTATGAAAATAAATTTCTTACCCCAATTTCCATGATATCATCCGATATCGAGAAATTTCAACGAAAATTATTGGAACCTGTTGATATACAATAACATAAGTTTTTAAAGTAAAAAAAAAAAAAATCCCAAATTCATCCATGAAGAAGGACCAAATGGCTGATTCGAGAGGTACAATGAAAATAAAAATGAAAAATTGAAATTGAAATTGAAGTACAATACCAGAAGCCATAAGTCCCAAATTTGAGAACCTTCACATTTGACTCTACGCTTCATCACCACGACCGTGGCCAGCGGACGCCTCCATCCCAAATTTGAGAACCTCTAAAGCCTCCTCCATCGCGAATCGAAGCCTACTCCATTGCAAATCGAAGCCTCATCCATCGTGAATCGAAGCCACCTCGTCGATTCTCTCAGTGTATCTCTCTTCTCGATTATGTGTGTCCCTATCTTCTGATATTCGTACCTCCTCGACTTCTCCATTTTTGGATGGAGATGAACTTGAATGGTGAAGTTTGGATGATGGAGAAGACTCTCAGTGGTTATAGATTGGAATAGTTTAATTGGTTAATAAGTCTTTTTTTTTGCCAAATAGTTAATAAATCAATGACTCGATAACACATGCTAGACTACAAATTCATGTGGACTCTTCTTAATTTAATTGGTCACTTAAAATATGCAGGGACTATTTTTAAAATATTTTAATAATAATAATAATAATAATAATAATAATAATAATAATAATAATAATAATAATAATAATAATAATAATAATAATAATAATGTTGTAGGTGGAGGCTTATTATTATTATTATTATTATTATTATTATTATTATTATTATTATTATTACTATTATTATTATTATTATTACTATTATTATTATTATTACTATTATTATTATTATTATATTATTATTATTATTTTTTATTTATTATCAAATACCTTACAAATATAATTTTATTATCAACCATCTTTAATGTATTATTAATTTATATTTATATTTAAGGTTTTAGATATGTTAGTCATTATCAGACCATATTGTATCATATTATATATCATATATTTATTATATCAAAGTCATTTTATAATTTGTATTAATCGTATATAACTATTATTGGGTACTTATGAATTTTCCAAAATTTCATTAAAAACTTCCAACGTTTGGACTAAATTTACACCATTTGTTTAAGCGTAAAAGATATCGATATCAATATATCCATCGATATCCGTAAATTTAACTATCAACATTTCTATTGATATCGATATTGTTGATGCACAAAATGTGCCAACTTAGGGAGCGAATGCTGCTCTGCCACGTGCCCTTCGAATAAACCTGTAAAAGAAAGGAGCCAGTTGGTGGGTCAGAGTATAAGTACTGGTGTGGTACCAGCCCAAGGGTACTCCAGCGCCCAAGTTAGTGGTCGGTTTGAGGTGTAAGGGGTATGGTGAATAGAATATTGTAGAGTAAATAGTGAATAGTAAAAGTGTCGTACCATTTCATGATAAATAGACTCTTTTTGTATGGGTGTGATGTGTGTAATAAATATATATTCTTCCAATGTGGGACAAATGTCAGTTATTGTGGGACCGACACGTGGAAGGTGGGGCTGTTAACACTACCTATCCCAATCCAAAACAGCCACTTGTACAAGTTTCTCGTAAAATGTGAATAATACCATTTTCCTTTCGTGAACCGTAACTTTTTCGTCGAATGACCGAATTCGATGTGCCACCTATCTACGGACTCGTGACATCCCGATCTACGTAACGGTCCTTGGTCCTCGTGCATTTGACCTTCCGGGTCAAAAGTCAACTTTTTTCCCATTCCAAAGGGGAACATCTTCATTTTACATCGACCGTCCGAAAATCTTCGACTAATTCCCGATTAGTCACGATAATACCTAATTAGTCCTTAATTAATCACGTAAACTCGGGACGGGTTGTTATAATCTTTCCTCCTTAAAGAATTTCATCCTCAAAATTCAAACTAATCCAAATCCACATCCAATGTCCACAGTTTGGATGTCCAATCCTACCTAAGTTCAAACAACTCACCATAGTACTCGTTTGTACCCAAACGTCACTCGACGTTAACCACAATCCAACCTCCAACCCATAATAGCATTGATCGTTGGATTGGATACAGTCACAACCCAAGTCTCAAGAATCCAATTTACTGTCATCACACGTCCAACTTACTGATCAAATAATACTAAGCTGACAATAATCTGACAGATCAACTTACCGTCCTGCTCAGTTAACCAATCGAACCAAAAATCTAGTTATACCAAGCTGATATCCTTTAGCTTTTCAGCCTGATAGCTCTTCTCAGTTGATAACTCAAGCTGACATTTTACTCTCACTCACATATTGTAAGACCCGTGTCCTGGAGGGAACGGTGAACAATCCCACATTCCTGCGAGGGGGGAATGGTCTGGGAAGGGAATGGTGGTGTGCCTTAAAGGTGTAGGCACACACCTATCTAGCATGAGGCCTTTTGGGAGCTCAGTGGCTTTGGGAGGGATTGGAACCCCAAAGTTAAGCGAGTTGATGCTGGTGCAATTCCAGATGGGTGACCCCCTGGGAAGTTGCACCGTGAGCTCCCGAAAATAAAACCGTGAGGGCAAGGGCAAGGAGGCCCAAAGCGGACAATATCGTGCTAGATGAATCGGGACCTGACAGAAGAGGGTCGGGTCCTGACAATTTGGTATCAGAGCCAGACCCCGACCGGGAAGTGTGCCAGCGAGGACGCTGGGCCCTAAGGGGGGTGGATTGTAAGACCCGTGTCCTGGAGGGAACGGTGAACAATCCCACATTCCTGCGAGGGGGGAATGGTCTGGGAAAGGAATGGTGGTGTGCCTTAAAGGTGTAGGCACACACCTATCTAGCATGAGGCCTTTTGGGAGCTCAGTGGCTTTGGGGGGGATTGGAACCCCAAAGTTAAGCGAGTTGAGGTTGGTGCAATTCCAGATGGGTGACCCCCTGGGAAGTTGCACCGTGAGCTCCCGAAAATAAAACCGTGAGGGCAAGGGCAAGGAGGCCCAAAGCGGACAATATCGTGCTAGATGAATCGGGACCTGACAGAAGAGGGTCGGGTCCTGACACATATTGTTGCTTGACGGTTTCCTAACCGTATGCCACGCTCGCAACACACCGTCACGCTCCGCCGGTACTCACGGCTCCACTACCACTGCTCGAGTCACTAACAAAAACCTTGACTCCTTCTAGAGTCCTACCAAGTACCTCTTACCAAACCTTGTCTCACTCAGTGTCCAACGCTGTGATCCTGACTCGAGGATAGTTCCAACTGTCACCTCACTCGTTCCATTGATACCAACTGACATCTCACTCGTCATGTGGTTACCTAACCACCAAATTACTTCACCTGAGTGTAGCTGAACCCCATCGAACACTTGCCGCAGCAGTGATAACATAACTCAAAATCTAGGGTTCCACTAGCCAACCATGGCTCTGAGCTCCGGCTCATACAATCACACTCTGGTCTAGTGCACAGTATTCGATGTCTAATCCACGTTCTCAACGAACCAACAACATCAGAACCAATCTGATTACCAACACGTCCACAACTACTCTGTCCAACGTGTCCTACTGGTCCCACGCACCATAACTACCTCGGATCTAATCCGTCTACCACATGGTTACTAAACCAATCACGCTTCAATTCTGGAGTACTAACTCACGTCAATTTTGAATCTCCTGGTTACCTGGCCAACACCTGTAGAGTGTGTAGCCTCACTCACTTCCACCAAGAGGTACCAATCTAGAACCTGCCAACATCCTACCTGAGGCATCGACTATTCATCTCTTCCTGACGGATACTCAACCTATCATCTCATGCACCACGAAATAACCTCTACTCAATAGTCAAAACACTCATCATATCTGAGTGCGTCCAAAGTCAATCGTCCTGACTACAGTGGTTAGTCTCAACCTTTCTCGTTCCATAACCAACTCGAGCTCTAACCAACTTGCTCATAAAGTCTCAATCACCTCGATCATCGCGACCCAAACTCGTAAACTAAAGAACTTTTTGTCACTTACTCTATGAATTTAGCCCATGATAATGTCCCCTAAGCAGGATAAGCAAAGATGATGAAATCAAAATTCATCCTACGTGAGTGTAAATACCAATCCAACTACATTCACCAACTTCAGGTAACAACACCGAATAGCATCTGGCCCTCAACTCATTCAAATTTGATCCACTGCATGTCCTGACATCCATGCACCAAGAGGAATTCTAACCAAGGAAGCAGAAAAGAAGAAGTCACCTTAACCAACCAATAAGACATGTTGATAACTACTGTAGTGATCTTCTCACGTCCAAATCATTCTCCCTTCAGTCCAACCTTGGCCAACTTATACTTGCAATAGTGATGAGAAGTTCATTGGAGAAGGAAATATATCTATTAGCATAATAAGACATACATTTAGTTAAAATCTGGTGGAAACAAACTCCCGAAGTTTCACCAAGAAGAATACTGGTCTCATACTAGTGACACTGAGTTGTAACCTCTTAGCCTCCAAGCCATACTCACTCGGACATCAATCAATGTGTCCTGGAACCAATCCAACTCAAAGTCAAACCTTGCATATCTGTTTTATACCGTTTATGCACATCCAAAAGGTAATGATGGAACCACCTAATTCTCACGTCCCAACCTTCAGGGGTCCCACTCCTGCACCCGAAACTTGTGCACACTTACCAAGGCAAGCTAAAACATCTGTCTCACAATCACTAGTGAACCTGTCACCGAACCAAGTATCTTGTACCTTAGATTTATTGGAGGTACTCACCACTCGGGATCTTTACTGTCCCGCTCAAATACTACTGTACTCGTCCAACTACCACTCAAGTCTCAGATCTAACGACAACTCTCATCTAAGCCCCCAAGTCAACAAATTCTCATGACGCCTCAGCGTTATCCAGAACCACTCAGTCACTGTTAGGAATCCATCAGACTCATCCCGACCTGAGATACCACATTTTCGCTCGGTTCACACTTTCAAGACTCGACACAAATCGACGAATCCTTATTGTCTACTCGACACTGAACATGTGCACACCACCACTGAGTCACACTTGCTGCTCGTACCGAGCTGACAACCAAACCTTTGCTCATGTTGGAGGAACTCCACCTCCCTCGTAACTCACCAGCTCTGGGAAAAACTACGTATGAAATGAACGTTCCTCGAACGTCACCCAACTTTTCACACCCTCAACTACATCCCTCGATAGCCGTGTATGTCACCACCTCGTGCAAACTCAACCAAGAAACGCTACGCTATCGAGACTCAATACTCGGGCGGGTAACTCATCGCCAGTAACTTATCCAACCAGTATCAACTAGGGTTGTCCACTACCTCGGCTGCTTTCTGCAGCACAACCAACCTGACCTGACCTGACCGTCCAATGGTCTAGACTCAGAAAGTTATTCACACAAGTCCTAATTCACCAACACACTGCGATTCCTGGCCGCTGGGCATGCAAGAAACTCTGCCCTACTGGTGTGACGATTGTTCAACCATGGCATCTCATGCCAAACGCAACCTAACCAAGGTTTGGAAATGAACCTCATGTCACTAAAACTCTCATACTCTTACCCTAACTATCAGGTTGATAACGAGAAGGAAACAGCCCAGAGACATCACAGCAAGCACCGATGCAACATTCCAAGAGCAACCCAATGCTCTGATACCAAACTGACACGACCCATCCCAATCCAAAATAGCCACTTGTACAAGTTTCTCGTAAAATATGAATAACACCATTTTGCTTATGTGAACCGTAACTTCTCCGTCGAACGTTCAACTTCGACGTGCTGCATGTCTACGGACTCGTGACATCCCGATCTACGTAACGGTCCTTGATCCTCGTGCATTTGACCTCCTGAGTTAAAACTCAAATTTTTGTCCATTCTTAGGGGCAAAATCATCATTTTACATCGAATATCTGAAAATCTACGACTAATTCTCAATTAGTCACGATAATCCCTAATTAGTCCTTAATTAATCCCTTAAAGGCGGGATGGGTTGTTACATCTGTCCATGTGCTGGCTTTGGCCAGGCTCAGCTAGGGTTTGCCTGTTTGGGTGGGCCTGGGCCTTTAGGATTGTGGAGGTGCGTTGGGTGGTGATATTGGGCCTCCGGGTCGATCTGGACTGACAAAGTGTTATTAGAGGGCCAGGACTCCTGGTCAGTCTGGGTCGACGTGGTGTTAACAGTGGACTGGGCCTCTCGGTCGGTCGGTCTGGGCGGACATGGTATTTGACAGAGGGCTGGGCCTCCTAGTCCTGATAGAAAGGCTGGGGGTCTTAGTGGGTCTGGGCCAACATGGTATTTGACAGAGGGGTGGGCCTTCTGGTCCTGATAGAAAGGCTGGGTCTCATAGTGGGTCTGGGCATTCGAGTCGGTCTGGGCCGTTATGGTATCAACAGAAGTCCCCCAAGTTCATGATCGAGGTGGAATTTCTCAGTTGGGGCCTTGAAAAAAAAAAGTGCCCCAGACCAGAAGTGGGTGTATGTTCTCAGTCCCCCAAGTGAGGGAGTGTGTCGAGCGTAATGTTTTATCAATGTGGAAGTGGAAGGGAGACTGAGCTGTGAGATGTGATGGAAGGCAGTTCGGCCAGTCCTGGGTGTCGAGTCGGTCGGTACGGTCGTTGAAGGCGAGGAGCCATCCGTGTTGTGGAGGTTGATCGGTGCAACCCTTGGAATCCGCGACTGTTGGGTGTCTGTGATTCGCACAAGGACATGTGTGGTCTGTGGAGGATATCTAACATGGTAATAAATTCCACGGGAAACGAGGTGACCCTTCGATTTCCGACCTTGGCTTATAAATAGCGAGTAAATTTTTTTTTTTAATCATTTTCACTTTTACACTGTTGCTTTGCTAAAATTGATCTGTGAGTTTAGGCGATTTCCAGCGAGTTTGCTGTGGCAGAGTGGAAGGTTGTGCGATTTTCGGTGAAGATGACCACCGCGTAATAACAAGGTATGAACTCATTTTCTCTGGTTTATCGATTCAATCTTGTTTTATGCATGAACTGGGGATAAACTGGGGGGTCGGACATCAGTTTGATCCAAGGAGGCTAATGGTCGGTGACCAAAGATTGTGTTTTCCTTCTTAGATTGTTCCGATTTCTGACCGAGAAAGTGAATCCAATGAAGTGCAAGACTATGACAAGGGGAACAACAAAGCGGGTTAGCGAAAAAGAGCCTATCGGTGGAGGAAACACCGACCGTGCTAATCTCAAAGAAACCCCGTAGAGGCGATCAAACCGGAGTGTCGACGTCTGGTTGGTCCAAGTGGAAGGAGACCGCTCAGTCGAGCAAAAAAGTTGGAAAGGCAAGAGCTACATAGGCGACCGAGGGTCGGAAGGCTGGGTTAGTCACCCTGATTGGTGCAGTGACCGAGCCAGAGGAAGAGATACCGACCGCGGTCCCTATCGACACAGTCTTGTGGTCGATAGATGCGTTTGAGAGTAGAGAGACAAATGCGGCTGTCAAGAAACTCTGGTCGAAGTGGGGTGTTCCGTTGGATGTTGAGCAAAGGATGGTCGGTCCCACCGAGCTGCCAAGTGAGCCACCAGAAGGTTTTTCCCTATTTTACATCGAGCTGTTTGAGCATAGGGTCAGGTTTCCTTTGCATCCGTGGCTATGAAGAATGGTTCGAGGGCTGGGGATGGCGCTCGGTTAGCTGAACCTGAATGTATGGATCATTCTTGTCAGCCTGTATGCAGCTTTTGTCAGGGATATGGAGAAGCCACCGACCTATGCTCAGGTTGTTCATCTGTACGAGTTAGCCCAATAGTAGGAGAGTACAGCCTGGGTACACGCTCGGTACAGAGATAAGACGACTCGGGGGGAGTTTATCTACCGTCTGTCGTCCTCCTAGAAGACATACAAGAACAAATTCGTGTTTGTCGGAGGAAACTGGGGAAGATGGGGCATGCCTTCTACGTTCTAGGACCTAAGCCTTGAGGATCGGTCTTTGACAACCATTTTTTTAATGTAATTTTGCTTTGCGTCAGTCGGCATTCAGATGGACTGATCGGTTTATATCTTTGTAAGTACTTTTCCCGAGGCAATCGCTACTGAGGAAGAGCGGAAGGCCTGTGAACGGGTCAGGAGGATCTGTACTCCACCTTGGCGCCATCGAGACGTTCTTCAGGTGCCCCAAGTGCTACACGAGGTCAGTCTGATTCTCAACCTCGGCAAGTGATACTCGCTGTTTTTTTTTTTTGCTTGAGCTGGTCGGTATGTTGATACTTATCCTTCATTTTTGCAAGTCGTCCCTAAAAACGTGAAGAAGCGAATAGACCGAGGGGCACAGGAGGACCGAGCATTTCCAGAGTGAAATATAACTGATCAAGGGAAAGGATCTGGGTCAGTCGACGCTCCCGTCGGGGAGAAAAGAAAACAAGCGCCGAGAGTTGGCTCGAGTTCCCACATGTCGCCCACCTTTGATCCGAGGGCAGTCAAAAGGTTGAGCCGATTAGTGGGCGTTGGTAAGAAGAGAAAATCAAGTAAGAGGACGCCATCTGGGGTTAAAACTGTGTCGGTCGTAGTCCCCGCTCAACTGATCGCCCCTGCTCTGCCCTCCGAGCTTGCTGCTGTTTCCTTGGATCGGTCGGTGGGAAGATCGCCTCCATTATCGACCTAGAGGGTGGAAGTACTGGAGTCCCCGAGCTGATGGGTCAGGCTAAAGGTCCAATGGATATCAAGGTGACTGAAGATGAGGTAGAGCGGGAGAGGCAGGTCTGGAATTTCTTAGCAAAGTCTACCTGTAATGACCCGTCCCGAGAGTCGGGATTAGCGAAGTGATTAGTAAAGGAATAGTGAGCCTAATTAGTGTTTAGTTGAGTACTTTTGGATTTTAGCGTAGAATGACGGTTTTGCCCCTAGAATGGGCAAAATGTTGACTTTGGGTTCGGACGGTCAATTGGGCATTGACTGATGACCGTGACGTAGTTCAGGACATCACGAGTCTGTAGACAGGTGGCACGCCCGATTCCGACATCCGAGGAGGAAGTTATGATGTTCGGATGGTTGGGGGCGATACCGTAATGTGGTTAAACGAAGGGGAAAAAGTTGACTTTTTGTTTAACTTGTCATTCTCACGTAGATTGAGGACCGTTAGGTAGGTCTCGTCGTCCCGAGTTCAACGACAGGCGGCACGCCTTTATCAGACTTCTGATCATTTAGTTATGGGTCTAAACGTATAAGGGGCAAAACGGTAATTTGGGCAACAAGGTGTATTTTGGACATTGTCTGCCTCGGGATGCGTGCAAATTGGATGCGGACAAGTGTACAAGCTGATTGGATATTTTGGGTTTGGACCACAGGATGTTGGACACGTGGAAGACACCTAGAGGTTTCTAGGATATTACCGTGTGCAAGGCTACAAATTGCACTTTTGTGAACCGTGCAATTGTTCAAGAGCAGAAAACAGAGAATTGAGACCGTGAGGATTGTGGGCCGATTTTCTGTGATTGGAGACTTTGGGTTTGAGTGGTTGATCAGGACGGGTGAGTGAATGAGTGTTTGTGTTCCAATGAGGGTTGGACGGTGGCTGTATGGGTGTGTGTCGTGTCTGAAAATCAGGAGACAGAGCAGGGACACCGTGCACAGTCGTGCACCCTAGTCGCTCAAAGCATTAATTGGAAGGGTGGAGGCATTCAGTGACTGAGAAAAGTCGTGTGGACTTAGTGATCTACGACGGAGCTCACGGCGGTGCGTAGAACGGGTAAGTTTCCCCTAGTTCCCCTGTTTTTCCCGTTAAGTTTAAATCCAAAGTCGTGAATTTTGGGGACTGGATGAGTGATTGGGTTGCTCATGGCAGCTTTAGGAAGGTTCTATCTAGCTATGGGAATCGAATCGTGGCTGAAAGGATGACGGGTGCCCAGAATTCGAAGTTGGATTTTTCTGGTTTTAAGTTCGAACTTGGGAGGTAAGATTCCAGAACACTAATTCGTGTTTTTCTTACATGAATCGATTGCTAGGAGTAGGACGAAAGTGATAGGATAGAAAAGGTTGGAAATGGACTGAAAACAGGTGAAAACCGGCCTCACCGGCTCAGTTGGACCGGACCAGTCTGAACCGGGTTGGTTGGAGGTTGACGATGATGAATAGTGCTGGCGCGTGGCTCCCATGCGCAGCACCTTTGGGCGGCGTGTGGCACGATTTTTGAGGAAGGTTCCAACATGACTTTCAAAGTATTTGATGTAACGAACATTTTGGCACTGGTTTCGAGATGATCGGACATCGTCTCGATATGTTTTGGGGTACCCGAATGTTGTAAATTGAGTTTAAAAATTGTTAAAAATACGGGAAAATTATGGGGCTTTAGTATGAGTACGTGAAGTAGTTAGTGACCTTATATTGGGATTTGGACAGGTTCGGGAAAGTCGAGGATAGCGAATGGCCGGGGACGGCTTAAGTTTGCGCGTATCGAGGCGACGCTGAAATGGTCTGTGAGTGGACTTTACTTTCTAACTCTTGATGCATGCATACATGTTTTTATATGTTTTCTATACGTGATTCTATGATTGGATTTATGATTGTGATGGTTTATGGTTTTTGCACGTTTTTTGAGGAAATAACAGTATTTCACGTTTTACGCGATTTTGAGAATAATGTGATTTAAACCTGGTTTTAATGGGTTGGTCTTGGAATGTGAAATACAATTCGATTTCAAAAGAAAGAAAAAGGATTTCGGAAAAGTGTTTTCGGAAAAAGGTTTTTGGGCTTGAAGCCCAGGTCAAAAGTAGTTTTGAGAAACGTGGTTTCGGGTTTTGGAATCGGATTTCCGGATGACGATTCGGGATTCGATTCGGGACTTGAAAGTGGATCCCGAGTTTGGGTTCGGAATAGTTATTCCGGATGCCGGCTTACGGAATGATGGTTGCAGACTCGGATATGGAAATGAGAAGGAAATGAGTTCCGGGTCTGGATTCGGAATAACGGTTCTGGATGCTGGAAGGGCATCAGATCAGTGATTTCGGATTCGGGTTTGGATATGGAAATGGAAAATGTTTTTCAAATGGTTTTGGATTGGATTTGCTGGATCTGGTTATTGGGTTTAAAGACCCGGATTATATTTGATGGGGGACGGGCCCGGATTGAGTTTAAAGACTCGGGAGTTTAAAGACTCGGATATATTGATATTTCCCCCGTAGGCCTGTTGAGTTTAAAGACTCGGGAGTTTAAAGACTCGGATTATTGAGGCCTGGTTATTGAGTTTAAAGACTCGGGAGTTTAAAGACTCGGATAGATCCAGTAGGTTCGATGGATGAGAATATGGTTTCAAATGGGATGATAAAGGTTTTTCTGAGTTTTGAGCAGTGGCCCGGATGAAATGGTTTTCGTTGGTTATAATGGTTTTGATGGTTTTGGGCTGAGGCTTGGGATTTAAGAAAAGGAAAAATGTGTTTGATTTTTCGTATATGGTTTTATGACATGATATTGATATGCATGCATTGTTTTTACGCGGAGGGTATAAATGTATGTGTTTTCTGATAACTGTTTTTGAACTTAAACTTTATTTTTGTCCACTCACAGTCTTTTCGTATTTTTGATACCCTCCAGGTTGTTGCGGTGTGGGCTGTTGGTCGAGAGAGACGGAGACATCATACGTACGATCCACAGTAGACTCTGCGCACTCTGGGAAGTTCGGAAGTTTCTGGACGGTCGGGTCGGAACTCCCTTGTCCGATTTACGTGTCACACGGAGGTTAGACGTCAGTTTGGCCCTTGTGTCATACGCAAGTCAGACGGGAGCGGGGTTTAACCCTTAATCCCGGGGGATTAGGGATGGGCCCTGACACTACCGAGGAGGAAGGACTCGTGTTGGTGTTCCGGACCTCAGCGGTATGTTCTTTTCAGACCCCCCTTTCACAATTCGGGGCGTATCTTACCCGTGTTGGTGGAATTTCTCAGTTGGGGACTTGAAAAAAAAAAGAGTGTCCCAGACCACAAGTGGGTGTATGTTATCAATCCCCCAAGCGAGGGTTGTCGGTGTGTGTGTAACGACCCGTCTCGAATCTCGGGATTATATTAGTTATTAATGAAGGATTAGTGAAATTAATCGATGATTAGTTGAGTGATTTCGGACGAACGGTGCGAAATGACCTTTTTGCCCTTAGAGGTGGGTGAAATGTTGAATTTTGACTCGGGCTATAAAACGAACTTTGGTCGATGACTGTGACATAGTTTGGGACGTCACGAGTTTGTAGATAGGTGGCTCGTTCGATTCCGACGTTCGATGTGAAAGTTATGAGGCTCTGAAGTCGAGGGGAATTTTGGTAATTTGGCCTAAAGGGTATTTTGGTCATTCGTTTGCATTGGGATTTGTGCCTAATCAGATTGGAACACTTGTCCCTTCTCTGGATGACTGTGGAAACACTTACAACCGCCTTAGGAAAATTTAAAAGGGCCGATGTTTGCTTGAAAACATGGTTGCACGATTTTGAGTGAAAACAGAGTACGTGTGAAACCGTGAGGAACCAACCCATCAAAGCCTCTCAAAACTTCATCCTTTGCCAGTGATTTGTGAACAAGAAATAAATAGGGTGATGAAACGACCTTGATGGTTTTGTTAATGATTTGATGATTTGATATTGGGGTTGAAAGTGAGTTCGGACATGAGACCCATTTCAATAAAATATGCTTTCGGATTTCGATTTAAATGTGATTTTGGATGGATTTTTGGTTTCAAAATGATGATTTCGAATATGGATTTGGAAATGGATTTATGGATTTGGTTTAAAATGGTTTTGAATTGGATTTGCTGGATCTGGTTTTGGGTTTAAAGACCCGGTGATTGATGTGACGGGGGAGGGCCTTATATGTGATTTGAGTTTAAAAACTCGTGAGTTTAAAGACTCGGTTATTGATTTCCCCCGTGGCCTTTTATTAAGTTTAAAGACTCGTGAGTTTAAAGACTCGTTAATTACCCGGGAAGGCCTAATTTAGTTTAAAGACTCGGATTGATATTGAGTTTAAAGACTCATCGATATGAGATCTAGTAGGTTCGATTGATTGATGGAAATATGTTTCAGATTTATGTGATATCATAATGGTTTTCATATGGTTTTCAGATGTTTTGGGCAGTGGCCCAGATGATTGGATTTACAGTTTTACACGTGATTTGGATTTTGGATTTTGGGCTGAGTTCCCGTACTTTGGTTTTGATTTATGATTTTGGGCTAAGGCCTGGGATTTGAGAAAAGGAAATGGTTTTTGGATTTCATAAACGGTTTTCTTATGTTGAAAATGAAATGGTTTTTGAATGCATGCATTGGTTTTATGTGGAGGGTAGAAATGTCTTTTCTGATTAAAATGTATTTTATAAACTTATTTATTTTCGTCAACTCACAGTCTTTTCTAGTTTTTTGATGCCCTTCAGGTTGATGCGGATGCGGGCTGTTGGTAAGACTGAGACATCACACACGATCCACGGTGGTTTCTGCGCACTCTGTGAAGCCGGAAGTTATTTTTGGACCATTGACCTGGGATCCCTTGTTTGGCTTGCGTGTTACATGAGGGTTAAACAGGTGTTTAGCTTTCGTGTCGCACATGGGTTAGACGGGAGCATGGCACATCCCTTAATCCAGGGGGATTGGGATGGGTCGTGTCAGTGTGGAAATGGAGGGGAGATCGAGTGGTGAGATGTGATGGAAGGCGGTTCGGCCAGTCTTGGGGGTCGAGTCGGTCAGTGCGGGTGTGGAAGGCGAGGAGCCATCCGTGCTGTGGAGGTCGGTAGGTGCAACCCTTAGAATCCGCGATTGTTGGGTGTCTGTGATTCGCACAAGGACATGTGTAGTCTGTTCGAAGGGCACGTGGCAGAGCAACATTCGTTCCTTAAGTTTGTACATATTTTGCATCAACAAATATTTTTATACTTGTTCTTGCTCATAACTGAAGACATCGATCATATATTGGTTTTAATTGAATGGAATGTGTAACTTCCATTTCATAACACCAAAAATTGTAGTTTTCTCATCGCTTTGCCATTGGTGAGGAAGCACAAAGAAAGATGTTGAATGGTCTCCCAATTAATTTACCCTCTAATGAATTTGGGTAAAAAAATAAATTATTTAAAGGGGCCAAGCAATGGTCTCCATCTCCAAACTTATAATTTTCATTTCCAAAATCAGTCAAGAATTTTTTTTTTTTTTTTTTTGCTGGTGAGATTCAAGAAAGACGATGGGAAAAGAAAATTCCATTTGCTGTTAAGGAAAAAAGTGTTGCGCTTATTCAAAGAAAGGTACAAAATTCTCATGATATGCCTATTTTTTTAGATTATATTTTTCTTTGTTTTTGTCCTTCTTTGTATGTTGAAGTCCTAATGGTTCTAAATCTATTCTGCCTACCAAGACGCCGTAGAGAAGATGAGCAACAAGCGGTCTGGTGGGAAAAAAATCTCAAAAACCAACTGACATAAGAATCATTGCTGAGAAGAAATGCTGCTTTGTGTAGTCTAGTGAGGCTGTTTTGTAGATTGCAAATAAAGCTGATAGAGAAGAAGAGCTTCATTTAACTTTCCATTCAACTTTTTTTTTTCTGAGTGTTTTGCACCTTTCCCCTCGTATATATAATATATATATGATATATTTATATTTTATTTGAGAAATTATTAATTAATTTCTTTTATGCAGTTTCGTTTTTTTGATCATTTTAGAAGATGCAGAAGTCCGATTGTGGTGATTGAAGCAGTGCTAAATTCTGTTTTCAGAGACACTTATTTGATGATGCATGAAGGTATAATTTTGGTGAAGTTTTGAGGAACTCATTTTGTGAGAGTTTCTAGTTGGCAGATGCGGAGGTTGATGTCAAGCGAACATCAGTACAAATCTCTTTAGGTGCAATTGGTGTGAAAAATAATCTATGGCTGACATCAATATTGTGAAGCTGATGTCAACGTGTTTCCACTCTCCTTCCATGTGTGGGTGGACTTATGGAGGCTATTGGCGTATATGGATTCTAGTTGTCATCCACTATTTGCTTGTCAGTCCTATGATTTCGCAGCTAGTGGCTTTCGACTTGACTCGACGATTGTGTTCTTTCCAATGTGGATGTGACTTGGCTTCCATGGAGGATTCACACAATGGAGAGCAAGGTGGGTGAGCTAGAGATGAGCCATGCATTAAAGATGTTTCTGAGAAGAATTGAGAACTAGGAAAGGACTGATTGGCTTGTCCATTTTTGTCCTTGTCAGATGAATGAAGAAGTTGGTAAGGTCTAGTTGGCTTATCTATTTGTGTCCTTGCCAAAAGAATGGCCTTTGGTTGACCTCAGTCTAGCATCGAGTGACATTAGTGCGACTCTTATGCTTCAACATGCATTAGAATTGTGACTATTCAGTTTAACTCGAGATAACGCGAGGTTATCTTTCTTCTATCTTAGGGTGAAACTTCCTCCAGCGTTAGATACGACTTGATCTTGAAGGCCCCATTGAGCTTGAAGCAGGGTGGCACCAAGGTGGGACTTGACCATCGAGGATTGGAAATTTCCCATATGAAGCTTGTGATGTCGTGCTTCATTGTCCAAGATAATTGAAGGAAGAGAAATGGAATGATCTATATGTGAAGCTAACACATCCAGTGAAAATGTCCATGTAATCTCCACTGCGAGAAATAAGGGAATTGGTCCTTGAACTCAAGGCAAGTGGCATGATCGGACAAAGTGCTAAAGATGCAACCACTTTTCAGGATGTTATTGAAGTTGTTTTCATGAAGCCTAGCGATGCCAAAATTGGCGGAGTTAGAGTTGTTGCCCCATTGTTCATAGGAGAAGAACTTGAAAATTTGAAATCCAAACCATTTTCTATGTTGCTTACCCCCAAGCTTCACATCAAAGGAAATACTATACTCCTTCAACAAGTGCTGAAACTTAAGGACTTTATGAGAGATTTGAGGTGGAAGTTTTTTGTGGAAAATTGCAGCGAATCAGAAAGTGTCATCTCCTGCATTGAAATTTTTTTGGCCAGTTTTTTCCCTTCAACTTACTAATCCTTGGATTTTTTCTAAGTGTTGGAACTTCGATTTTGCCCATGTTTCTTATTGAAGAAAGGGACTTCTTGGTTGTAGTGCCACGTGTCGTGAGTATTCATTGAGAGCTGTTTGACTTTAGTTACCTTTTGGAGAAGAACTTCATTTTTTCTTCCAAAGAAGGGCTTTGCATTGTCTTCAAGGAAGAGCTTCCAGGAGAAAGGTTTGAAGTGTTTCAGAAGACTTTGAATGTTTCTCAGAGGAACGCTTTGAATGCTTCTCAGAGGAAGGATTTGATTGCTTCTTGGAGGAAGGCATGGATTGCTTCCTAGAGAAAGGCTTGGATTGCATCTCTGAGGAAGGATTTGATTGCTTCCTAAAAGAAGGCTTAGATTGCTTCCTAAAAGAAGGCTTAGATTGCTTCTTAGAGGAAAGCTTGGAGCGCTTCTCTGGGGAAGGCTTGGATTGCTTCTTGGAGGAAGGTTTGGGGTTCTTCTAGAAGGAAGGCTTGAAGTGCTTCATCATGGAAGGCTTTAGGTACTTCGCAAGATAAGTACATAAGGTGCTTCTTGAAGGAAGGCTCATGACGCTTCCTAGAGGAAGGCGTAGTTGCTTCGTAGGGCAAATTTTTGGGTACTTCTTGGAAGTAGTCATGCAATGCTTCTAAGAGGAAGGCTCAAGGTGCTTCCCAAAGGAAGGCTTGTAATTATTCTAGAGGAAGGCTTAGTTACTTCTTATAAGAAGGCTCTAGGATTTCCATTTCCATGCAATACAAAATTTTGAAATAAAATTTCAAATTGCAAGATGATTTTATTAAAGAAATTAGCATAATGAATACAACATATAGCAATGAAGCCTAATAATTTGTTATTGCATTAATAGGGGTCATCCTCGAATCGGATTCCTTGGGGTCTTTATCTCTAAAATGCTTTGCAATATTGTCGATGACGTACTTGGTGCAATGCCCTTCTTTGATAAGGTTTTGTAGATACATATCAAAGGTATTGTATGTACTAATGGTGTGACCATAGTAGTTGTGATAGCGGCACCACCTTATCCTATTGGCTTTTTCTCGATCGCCTTTGATAGGTGCTGGCTCCTCAAACTAAGGTTCGCCTTTGATTTCACTGTTATTTCGATGAATTGGCACCTAGAACTATTTGTTGGAAGTTGAGGTTCCTTCATGTTTGCTAGACTTGCTTGGAGTAGTTGTGGAATTGGTATCATCACTGTGTCACGCCAGCATCTTATATGTTTCCTCACTTGGATCGGTGTACTCCTTAGCTTGTATGGCATTTTACTTATCCTCCCAACATGTATATCGCTTTGTTAGAGAAAACATATTGGTGAGACTACGAGCATTGTTCATGACAATATCTCCATAAAGCTGGCTATCGCATAGAAGTCCTTATTTGAATGTCATTGCTGCAACAAGGTCACGACAACCAACAATGCGAGACTTTTCCTCGCAGTATCTGCAAATGTACTGTCATTGTAACACCCTGAATATTCAAGAAAATGAAAAATGACCATTTTTGCCCTAAAAGTCAAAGTGTTGGCTTTTTTATTGGGACATCTTCTAGAAACTCTCAGAAGACCGTCACAAAGGACCCGGGATATTGAGTTTGTAGACAGATGACATGTCAAAATCGGAGGTTGGATGAGTTCTTTACGGGTCTAGAAAGTATAACGACCCGTCCCGATCTACGAGATAAGTTTATTAATTAATTGATGATTATCATGACTAATCGAGGGATTTCGGACAATCGGAGGTTGGATGAGTTCTTTACGGGTCTAGAAAGTATAACGACCCGTCCCAATCTACGAGATTAGTTTATTAATTAATTGAGGATTATCGTGACTAATCGAGGGATTTCGGAAAATCGGTGTAAAATGACCGTTTTACCCTAAGGAATGGGTAAAATGTTGACTTTTGACTCGGGGAGTCAAGTATACGAGGACCGATGACCGTTCGTAGATAAGGACGTTACGAGTCCATAGACAGGCGGCACGTCGAAATCAGACGTACGGCGGGGAAGTTACGGGTCTAAAACAGAAATTGGAACTATTTCACGTAAACCGAGGAATTTGACACATGGCATAATTGGATTGGATAAATATCCGGGGAGGACCCACTAGATGAGTGACAAGTGTCACTCATCGAATAAGCCCATAACCCAATTATTTGGGGTTATCATCATCTTCATCTCCCATTCCTCTGTTATTCCCATACCCATGAAGCCCCTATTAAACCTGTATAACCCAACCCACACAAACACCCTTTAATCCTCATCTGATGCTCCTAGTTTATGAAGGAAAAGGGAAAGGAGGCTGGGACGATCATGGTGGTGGCCACGGTGGAGCCATGACGGCGGAGGTAAGGAAAAACCCGAAAACTGTTTTTAGTTCAAATTGGGAAAACTAGTTTTAATGACTGTTGATCGATTTGGAGGATTGGACGAGGTCCGAGAGGAAGAGACGAGCCGATTGGGACCAGTTTTGAAGGCTAGGATGACCAGAGTTGTCCAAAATCCACGTTTGCAAGTGGCCAGTTACTGTTCATCTGTGAATAGGTATGATTTGGTTAGTTTTTGGTAGTTTTGATCACATAGATCTATTGGGAATGACTAGAAGGGTCTGTAGGAACAATTTGGGATGAAAATAGGTTAAAATTGAAGGAGTTAGGGTCAGGTCACGGTGTTATGCGACTCGATTCAGAGGATCCGCTGGAGGTCAGGGACGAGATGACATCGGTGATGACGTCATCTAACGATATCATCATGTCAGGTTTGACAATGTCAGACTGACAGCTATTAGAGGTGGACCAATGGGATGACAACACGTGTCACATGTCAATGCACAGTTAGCACTGACATGTCAGACCCGTGACCTTGTTCAGAGGATCTGGCTGGAGGGCAGGGACGAGATGACGTCAGTGATGACGTCATCATGTCAAGTATGATAATGTCAGACTCAGAGCTGTTAGAGGTGGACTAATGGGATGGCGACATGTGTCACATGTTAGTGCACAATCAACACTGACATGTTAGTGACATGGCCTAATTACGGGCTACCACGTGTCATTGACATATCAGTGACGTAGACCAATGTAGGTTGACACGTGGCATTGTCAGATCTGACAACTGTCAGAATCTATCAGGCTAACATCATGCTGGCGTCAACGATGATGTCAGCGTTGACTAATCGTTGACTTGACAGTTGAATTTGACTTGACCGTTGACCAACATTGACTTTGTGTTGACCACGCGCGCGGGCACCCATGAGCACAAATTTTGAGGTGGGACCAATGTTAATTTAAAGGTTTCGACGATTCGAATCTAATGTTGTTGATTTCGGATCGATCAGAGATTGATAGGTTGGTCAAAATGAGGGTTTTAGCCTCAGGAAACGTGTCCGGGACACGTTGACTTTTCCGGGAGTTTTGGGTATTTATCCTATAGACTTATATAGATGGTTAGTGACCTTCGGGTATGATTTAGACAGGTCTGAAAGTTTCGAAAATGGTGATTTAGCCCGGAGAAGCTTATGGCATGCGTATCGAGGTAACAGTTAGGACGGTCTGTGAGACTGTGAGTGGAAATTTGTTTTCTAAATTAATGCATGCATAACTATTTTAAATGTTTTATATATGTGAATTATGATGAATATGATTGTGGTATTTAGTATTCACGTATTTGCACGTATTTTGACATTTATGGTTTTATACGGTGTTTAGTCGTGCTTGTATTTCCAATTGTGGTTTGATGGTATGATTTCATATTTGGAAATATGGAATCGGGCATGAGACGCATTTGATTTGGAAACGTTCGGACTTGGAGTCCATTTGATTTAATGAGGTAACGGGTTGAGACCTATTTCTGGATTTACAACGGTTTATGGAAATTCCGGGCGAGGGCCCCTTTCTAAATGGTTTTGAAATGATTTTTGAAAATGTTTTCCATATACCATCCTTATATGTGGATATGTGGATGGTCTCCTCCAGCTATTTAAGACACTGGGGTAGTAACGACGCATTGCTTGCGAGGGGTCATTACACGGAGCAACCGAACAGTATAGTTACTCAAGAGTAGAATTGCTATTATTAGACGTATGGGATGTTAGACATCTCGGATGTCATAGATAGGCTCGGAGAAACCCCAAGCGGCACGTGTAGCCTTAGACCGTGACATGATGTCTGGAACGCCAGGCTTCTGGGATGTCAAGGATTGGTATAAGTATGTTTTATTGGATTTACCGATTTACTAATTTCTGTGTTTATGGATCTAGGCAGTGACCCGCATGATTTAGATTTACGGTTTTGGGCTGAGTTTCCACACGATTGGTTTTATAGTTTTGGGCTAAGGCTATAATGATTTGAGGGAGGAAATGGCTTGGTTTAGAAACTATTTTATTATATTTTATTCGCTTAAACTAAATGGTTTTTGAATGCATGCATGGTTTTTAATGAAGGAAATAAATTTCTTTTTTATGAAATGAGTTTGTATTAAATTATATTTTTTCGTCCATTCAAAGATTTTATGGTTTTTAATGCCCTTCAGGTTGATCGCGCATGCCAGCTGTAGCAGAGACTGAGACATCACAGTCCTCCACTGATCCTGGTGCACTCTAGAAGCCCCGATTGGGCTAAGGTTTGGGTTATCCCTTGTCTGGCCTTCGTGTCACACGTGGGGTTAGACGGGAGGATGACACATCCCACGTTAATTGTAACGACCCATCCCGAAATTCGGGATTAGATTACTACCTAATCATGATTAGCGGGGCTAATCGGTGATTAGTTGGGCGAAATCGGGCGAACGATGCCAAATGACCGTTTTGCCCCTGGTCGTGGGAAAAACGTTGACTTTTAATTCGGGCGGTTAAATGGACTTTGACCGATGACCGTGACGTAGTTTGGGACGTCACGAGTTCATAGACAGGTGGCACGTTCGATTCCGACGTTCGAGGTGAAAGTTATGGTGTTCAGAAGTTCATTGGCATTTTCGTAATTTGGACGAAATAAGGGAAAATGTTGACTTTTTGATCGGGAGGTCCGATGGCCGTGGACCAAGGACCGTTAGGATGGTCTCGATGCCCTGAGTCCGTAGACATGCGGCACACGTCGATCGGAGTCCGAATGACCAAGTTAAGGGTCACGGAAGTAGGAGGGAATAATGGTAATTTGCCAACTGGGGGCAATTTGGTCATTTTACCAACTGGGCACTGTTCACCACCGTGGGAGACAACCTGCACGGCTATGCCGTGGGTGTCTGAGCGTGCAAATTGTTTATGGAACCCAATCTCTCGTGATGGGTGCTCGTGGACTGAGGGAATTGTTTTTGTGACTGAGTGGGAGGCAATCGTGCCTGGTGTGGTGAGTGGCAGTGCACGGGCTGGTGTTCTTTTGAGGTAAGAAAACAGAGTGGGCAGGAGGTTGAAGTTGCACGGGTGAGATTGGAATTGGGGCAATGTCGTGGTCTAGTTACTTAGGCAGATAGTGAGGGAGCAGGGAGAGAAGGGAGTGCACGGTTGAGTGGTGGTCTAGCACGGCTGAGGAAAACAGAGACCTTGTTCAGGCCATGATTGATCTTCCCAAGGCCAAAGTGAGTGAAATTGTGAACGGGAGAAGGAACTAGGAGGAGAGAACTGAGTTCTGAGGGGGAAAGAAGAAAGAAAGGGAGGAATTTGAGGAACCAGAGAGTCTGAAATCAAAATTCGGAAATGGAGGGGAAAATACCAAATTCGATATGTGAGTCTTGGGGGTCCAAACTGATAATCAGTGCAGCTACCTGGGATGGTGTCGACTGCAACCACGCAAAAATCGATTGGGAGTGGTCGTGTTTTGACCCCAGACTGAGGTTCAGTTTCTGGGAACGGGTCGTGGTGGAGTCCAGGTGGTTGGAGGCTCGAGACCTTGGATTTGAGCTCAGAAACATGTTCTTATGGATCCTGCGGTGCTGCTGAGTGAAGAAATTGAAGGAAACGATGGGTATTGGTGCACTCCAGTGATGAACAGTGGTCGGTTCTTCGTCGGAAAATCCAAGCTTGGAGTCGTGATGATTGAGGTTAGTTCTTATGAAATTACTTGTGTGATCGTCCTTAGAATCAGTATACGAAGCTTCCCAACTAATTAATTGAGTGTATCTGCGACTGTGTAATGAATGGGGATTAAGAACCCGATTAGGACCCGTGTTCGATTGGGCTGGTTTTAGGCCATGTCGACGTGAATGAGTAAAACAGAACTTAAATTAGGTCCATTTCGATGCTATCTGAGAGTTTAATTGAAGGAATTAAGTGGATATTTGCAGGGATTGAATCGGGTCCAATCGCGGGTTGCATACCCGTTTTACAGTGGAATCGGGTGAGGATGGTGACCGTTGGGGTTACTGTAGCTGGCGCGTGACGGCGCGTGGAGCCGAATTCCATGGTGAGTTCAACACGAACTTTGTCCTATACAACGTAACGAACATTTTAACGTTGGTTTCGAATTTTTCGGACGCCGTTTCGATGTTGTTTCGAGGGTCCGAAGGTTTATGTTACGTTTGTAATTAACGATTAATTCCCGGAAAATTATGGGAAATGGTATGTTATTATCTAAGCTCTTAGTGACACTAAATTATGTTCTCGGACAGGATTTGGAATTTCTTGAAAATATCGGAAATTACGGAACCGCGTGCGGCGCGAAACCGAGCCCTATTGGACGGTGTGTACGGACGTTGCTTTCAAAATTTAATGCATGCATAAATTATTTCTATGATTTTTATGATTATGATTGTAAGTGGTGATTGATTTCGATTTCCGTATTTATACGTATTCGATTTCCGTATTTATACGTATTTTTACTATATATGTGAAATCACACGTATTTCGAGACTATGGTTACTTTTGTGCTTAATAATGGTTTAATGAAAGAGTTTATATGAAATGGGTGTATGATGATTTAAGAAAGTTGTTTATGATTGTGAGTGCGATTTACGGTGTGGACACGGTTTTCGAGGTTTTTGCGATTTTGCACGTTTTACAAGATTTGAGTTTATTGTGATTTGATCACTGTTTGATGTTTGAATTTGGAATGATAATTGAGGTTTGCGATTTCGAGGATTTTAAATTGGATTTTGAGTAGGCTTGACTAGACCGGGATTTTAGTGATTATGGTCGTGGCTTTGATGCCCGGATAATGTGATTTGAGAAATGAAGTGATTTCAAGGAATTAAAATGGCTTTTTAATAAGATGATTTCTGGTTTGGTGCTTGGGGCAGAAAAGTAACTTGGATTAACGAGTTTTCAGATTTCGGAAATTTAAAGGGGATTCTTGGTTTGGGTTCGCGATGATGTTTCCGGATGCCGGCTTACGGAATCATTATTGCGAATTCGGATTCGGGAATGAAAAAGGATTTAACAAAATGATTTCGTCTGATTTTGCATGCCCCGTGTCAAATGATAATTTGATTATGTTTGTGAAGTATGAATTGGGGACTTGAATGTGGAAATTCGGACCATGAGTCCTGTTATGACAAAATGTGATTTCGGGATAGATCCCGAGTTGTTGTGAATGAAAAATGTTTTGGGTTTAAAGACCCGTTGGAAACTGTTTTGGGTTTAAGGGCCCGGTGCTATTGCTGGAGCACGTTTTGAGTTTAAAGACTCGGTTAATTGATGAAGGGGAGGGCCCTTAATGAGTTTAAAGACTCGGTTATTCTGATACCCCCGAGGCCTATTGATTATGTTTTGAGTTTAAAGACTCGTTGAAATCCCGGGAAGGCCTGATTATGCGCATGGTTTTGAGTTTAAAGACTCGGGCGCACTTGATATCCAACAAACTGATTGATTGTGATTCATTGATGTTCTCTGATGATTGGATGGTTGGGCAGTGGCCCGGTTTATATGGTTGATGGATTGGTTGATGTCGTATACTTGGATTTGGATTTTATGGTTTTGGGCTGTGGCCCTGTGTCCATGATTGCGGGCTATGACCCGAAGGTTAAGAAAAGGAAAATGTTTCTGATCTTTCATATATGGATTTCTTATGTTGAAAATGTAACGGATTGCGAAATGATTTTTGTATGCATGCATTGGTTTTTACTTGGAGGGTAAAAACGTCTTTCCGTAACTGTTTTGCAAACTGAATTCTTTTTGTCCACTCACACCTTTTGGTTTTTATTGACCCTCCAGGTCGTGGCGCGTTGTTCGAGGCTGTACGAGGGGCGGAGGCATGAGTAAGTACGCGTGGTTATCCCTGGTTTGGCAAGTACTGAGGGCAACTTGGGGTTTTCAGTCACCTTGCCAGACGGGAGCAGGACCGGGCACGGTTATCGATGCCCCTCTCGGGGGCGGTCCCGTCATTAATCCCGGAGGGATTGGGATGGGTCGGGTCAGAAAGTGTAGGGGCATTTTGGTAATTGTACTTTTAAGCACATTTTTGTAACTTCACACAAAAGTGAATTGAGTGTTCTAGAAAATTCTTCACTTTGCCTTTCCACCGACTTATTGGTCTATGTATGTGTGTGTGGTGTGTCCATTGGGTGGTCGGTGGTGTGGCACTGAAATGAAGGTAAACGGAAAAAATGATGAACATGGTGAGAAACTTGGGAAAAGGGGTGAGAAACTTGGGAAAAGGGGGGAGAAAAGGCTAGGTAAAGGATGGGAAGAGAGGGAAGGAAGGAAGAAAGGGAAAACATAGATGAAAGGAAGCCTCAGGGTCGAAAAATCGAGAGTTCATGTTGGGTTTTTAGTTCGGGACCAGGAAGCGATCCAGCGGGCATGCTAGTGAGCTCCTAGAGGTCGTGCAACCCTCTTGATTCAAGAAAGTGATTCTTGAAGTGGAGAGCAGCGGAGCTGTTCCTCGAAACCATGGCTGAATGAATGGAGAGGTCGAATGGTGAGTTTTTGTAAGTATTTCCCCCTTTTGACTTCATAGATCGTTTCCTTAGCTAGCAAAGATAAATTTTGATTTATGGAACGTTAAAAAAATAGACTAAAATGGTCGAGAAATGGCCGGGTCATGCTTGCGGGGCGGTCGACCTGAAACCAGAAAAATGGGTCGACCCGCTAGAGCTTGAGGGTGACTCTAATAGGCGCGCGGCAGTGCGTGCGCGATTTTTTGATGTAATGGTCAACACAAAAGTTCTTCCTTTCGATCTTGTGAGTTTAATGATATAATTGTTGAGTTATTTGGATGTCTTATGGGTACCCTTTTGAACGTCTAACCTAATATGTTCATGTTCGAAATGTGGGTTTAAGGTGGAAAACTATGGGGATTAGGCTAAAGGCTTGTGATGCTTTTAGTAAGCTCTCTGTTAATTTATATTAGAGAAAAAAGTTGCTTTAACTTGGCTGCATAAGAATTTTTATGGTGTATGCTTGCAAAATATGAAGTGTGCATATTGATCTTACAAGCATGTGACATAGTGTATGATTACTAATAACCAACTATATGACTTGGGTGCATTTGATGTGCTGAATAATAAAGACATTTCGTGATAAATTACATTGTTCAAAGAAGTTTAAGGCTTGCTAGTGGTATATTTATGGATTTGTGTATATGTTAGTAACATAAATTCGTGTACATAAGGATAACTAAGTTTTGTTATTCATTAGTTATGTGTTTTTAGCCTAGTACTTATTTTAGTAACCTTGTGAGGCAGTTGGCATTACAAATTGCAAGAATGGAAATAAAACTCGTATGTGACCAAATTAGTAGAATTCAGTCCTTAACGGGGATTAGTGGGTCGGACGTGGGTGGTAACTCCGCAAGGATGGATTAGGTTTGATTAATTGAATAAAATTAAACATGGTCAAAATTAGTAACATCCCTTGTCTGACCCCAGGTGTCAGATAGGAGCAAGATCATTCTGATTTCTATGGTAATTAGGGACGGGTACTGTCAGTCAGATGGTTTCCTTTGATCTCTTTCTGATGGAAAAGAGATGGTCGTTGTCACAATCCGATTTTTCATTTAATACTTTTTTTGTAATATTTTTTTTGTAATATTTTTTTGGTGAAATTACCTTTTTACACTTTTGTGGGACCTAATAGCCATTTTAGGTTCGGATTCATAGTTGAGGTTATTTCTTGAATTGTATGGTATGAAATAGGCTCACGAGTCTGCAGACAGGCGACAAGGGTAATTCAGGCTTCGTTTGAGAATCTAGCGATTTTTGGAAAGTGTAGGGCCATTTTGGTCTTTTACCTTAGGAGATATTTTCATTAAATGGAGAGATAAGGACTACCCTTATCCTCTTTCATTCATTTACAGCCACATTTTCCATGTTTGCCTTCATTTCCTCTCATCATTCTCTCCTTGCCCGTGGAAGCCAAAAACCTAAACCAAAACTACTATTTCAAATTTGGTCGTTAAATCTTCAAACAAAGTTCATAATTGAGTCCCTGGTACTCTTGAGATCGAATTCAGCCAAAACAGAAGGAGAAACGACGTCGGGACGAGCTAGATCCAAGGAGGAAGAAAAGCAGAAGTTTCTAGCTGGATTTTGAGAAATATAGGTAATTTTTCTAAATTTTTGGTGTATATTTGGATTTCTTGGCTAGAGTAGATGAATTTCAACTATAAGAACACCCAATTAGGTTAATATTTGAGGAAGTTATGATGCTTCAAAGTCTGGGCTTCAATTGCGGATTCCAGCTAGCCAAGCAGCGGCGTCGGTCATCTTCTCCGACAAGCTGGATGACTTCATTGATGATGTCAAGCCACATCAACTGTTAGGGCATGTCAGCAGGCTGGTGTCAGCGTCATGTCAGTGGGTGATGTCATTAGCCACGTGGGCGCGTGGTAGTGCATGGGCTCGAATCCTGAGACACGACAACATTTGTGATGCAACGACCCGTCTCGACTTTACGAGACTAATTGGGGATTATCATGACTAATCGGGGATTATTTAGGGATTTTCGGACGGTCAGCGAAAAATGACGATTTTTCCCCTAGAATGGGTAAAATGTTGACTTTTGACATGGGAGGTCAAATGCACGAGGACCGAGGTTCATTACATAGATTGAGATGATACGAGTTCGTAGATAGGTGGCACGTTGAAATCAGACTTTTGACGGGAAAGCTATGGGTCACAGAAGGTTTCAAAAAATATTCACAATTATACGGGTTTCAAACTGGTTTGTTTTTAGTAGGACCCAAAATATCTTTTGTGGACCAATAGATGAGTTGATCCACACCCATACACATTCTTGCATCATAATCATCTTCATTTCATTCATCTTCTTCATTTCTTCACACCCAAACTTATACCCACCACCCAAACCCATTCAATTTTCTTCTTTGAGACCATTGAGGGACAAAGGACATGATTGGGAGACTGAGGCACAGTCAGGGACGGCGGAGCCGCCGTGGGAGTGGCTGGAATCGGCGAAGAACAAAGGTAAGTCGTGGGTTTGAATTTTGGGTTTTGGATTTCGATGGTTTTGATCAATTCTAAGCTTAGGATGATGTTCTTGGAGCTCCTATGAGCTTGTAGGTGCAAGTTCGGACGGATTTGGACGATGGAAGTGGCCGGAATGCCGATTCGAAGTTTGGCCGAAACTTTGGGAGGCTATAACTTTCAAATCATGTACTTTCTACAATTTCTGGGTTCAGATTTGGATTCCTGGGGTTGAGTTGATGAATTTACATGGGTAGAATGTTGAATTTGGTTGAGAAATGAGTGAGATATCAAGGTTTGAAGTTTTGGACAAAAGTGGAGATTTCTAGTAGCTGGAGATGGTGGCGCCCGTCCTCTTATCCGGCGAGCCTTGATTGAGTTGACCTGTTGACCAATCGAGTTAACATGTGAGTTGACTCGTTGACTTTGATCGAGTTGACCTGTTGACCGATGACGTCAGCGTTGACTTTTGATGACGTATGCGTTGACTTTGACCATGGTTGACCGGGAACATTGACCTGCGCATGGGGATCATGGACACAAATTTCGAGGTGGGACCGGTTTGATTCGAAAGCTTTTGATGATCTGAATCCAATGGTGGTGGTTTTAGGTCGATCGAAGATCGTTTGGTTGGTCAAATTGAGGTTTTTAGTCTGGGGAAGTGTGTTCGGGACACGTTGACCATTCCAAAATCTGTGAGGGTTTATGATATGGACATGTATAGGTTAATAGTAACCTTTGGGTATGATTTGGACAGGTCCGAATGTCCCGGAGATTATAGATTAGCCCCGGAGTGGCTTACGGCGTGGTTGTAGGCGCGGAGCACGGACAGTCTGTGAGTGGACTTTGTTTTATGAACTATGATGCATGCATAAATGTTTTATATGTTTTATAAATATGATTTGAGATGCCTTGAGTGCATGTGAGTTATATTGTTGATTTGGCATTTTCGTAGAAAATGTGGTATTACCCGTAGTTCGAGATTTATATTTTATATGTTATTTGGGATTTGGTCGAGTCTTCTACGTGCATAGATTTTATGTGATTTTGACAATTTCATGGAGAGGCGTGAAACCGGATATTGGCTAATGGTGTTGAACAATTTCACGGGGATGCGTGAAATCGGTATTCGGACATGAGTCCCAGTGGATTTAGACTTTGACTCGGATGATAGTCAAAGGGGATTTTGAATAAAGAAATGGTTTTGGAACTTTGGAAATATCTTTCGGGTGTATGACCCAGTTGATTTATGGTTTGACTGAGAGTATAGTCAAACGTAAGATATATCGGGCTGTGACCCAGTTATGTGATTTTTGAAAGATATGACTCAGTTATGTGACCCAGTTATGTGATTTTTGAAAGATATTTTGGGTATGAGACCTAGTTGTGGATTTGTTAGGATTCGAGGAATCCTAGGTTATGAAGTGTTGTTAAACATTGGTTTTGAGGATTTAAGAAATGTTTCAACTGTTTTGAGTTTAAATACTCGGATTTGATTTGAGGGTCTTCGGTTGTGAATATGTTTCCCCGGAGAGAACTCTGGAGATGATGCTCACCTCTAAGGTACGGAGAGTTCACGATGCGCCTATTGTCGAGCAGCCGAGAAAGGCGGCAGTCGAGGGAGGCTCGACTCAGGAGTACGGTATATGAGATCGGTTATTGATTTGTTCATGAAGATCTAGTGATTGTCGGCTGGTGATGTGTTCATGGTGACATGCTCAGGTTCAGAGAAGTCCTTGAGCTTTTGGGCACGCATGCTGGGATTAGAATCGTGACTGATACTGATGATGATGTAGGTTGAGATCCCACATGGTTTTATAGTTCACTAATGTGCCCTATGTGATTTGATTTGGGCTGAGGCCGTGTACGTGTTTTCTATTTTGGCCTGAGACCCTACTGAGGAAATGACTTCGTTTAAGAAGCATTTTTCACTGTGTTAGATTTGAAAAGCAATACGTCTTGCTTTTCGGGAAAGTATTTGAAATACTCATTTTCTGATGCATGCATGCTTTTACGTGAAGGGTATAAATGTCCTTTCGATAAATGGTTTATAAACTGTTGTTTTTGTCCACTCACAACTTTTATATTTTTGATACTCTTCAGGTTGATCGCGGAGGTGGGTTGTAGTAGAGATCGTGACATCACATGCCGTCACAGATCCTAGTGTACCCTAGGTAACCCTAAGTGGGTTAAGGTTGTATCCCTGGTCTGGCATGCGGTTCCAGATGGGAGCATGGCATATCCCACCGTAATCCAGAATGATTGGGATAGGTCGTGTCATGTGATATATTTTTCGACATTCTGAATCCAACGGTGTGATTTCGGGTCAATTAGAGTTCATTTATGGGTAGTTTTGAGCATTTATAGCCTCTAATTGTGTGTTCGGGGCACGTGTACTATCTCGGGAGTTAGGGGGTTTAAATTTGATGCTACTTGTAGTTTTAGTGACCCTAAATTGTTATGTTTGATGGGAGATACCGCTCTAGGGACCTCAGAGGAACGCGCAACTTGAATTTCAGCTTGATTGGTTATACTGTGAGTGGATATTTAATTTCCTAAATATTTTTCTTGCATATTTAACTGTTTTACATGTTTTAGATAGTATCTGGATTACTATGGGTTTCGAACACTTGGTTGGTTAAGTATTATGGACAAATGTGTTGTAGAGTCTTGGCGGAAACGGTGTTTTGGACTTAGGTTCTAGTTAAGGAGTAGCATTGAATTTGTTGTTAGAACTTGAATTAGATGCATTGTTTGATTTTACTATCAGTACTATTTTCCACGGATGACCATCCTCAGTATATGGTGATTACTTTTCCCAAACTAGCATATGGAGTGTGTCTCTGCCAATTCCTGGGGGTTGTATATGCGTAGTATAGATTTTTCCTAACCAAGCAGCTCGCCACTACGTCTCCGCTGGGGGGGTGGGGGGTGGGGGCGGAACTTTCTCAGTTGGTCGGTTCATTTTACCTAGAAACTACGGGGGAATAAGGATTGGTTGGATGTGTTGTATCTAGGTTTTACAAATGGTTGTAAACAAGGGTATTTCGAAAAGTGTGGGTCGTAGGTAATCTCTTATGCTTCTTATGTTTCTACTATTGGGAATCCACGATTTGTTTTTGGATTTGATCACCTTATTTGGAAACCTAGCGTTTACAGATTTCCATTTGATTGTTTTTCCTGGTACGCATGCACGTGTTCTTTTAAAATTGGAGGGTGGTAACGTTTTTCCATTTATCTTTTGTCCAATCACATATTCTAGTTATCTACCTAGCCTCTAGATTGTGGCGTAGGAGGGGGACACACCTTGGACAAAGGCTTACAACTAAGTCGTTGTGTACTTTTGTCTATCAGTGTAGGAACTTTACACCCGTTATGTACTATTTTCCGTGTGGCTCTGTTATTTTATTTGGATTAACAAAACCAATTGTATTTGAGTTCACTTTTGGACTTAAAATGGTTTATCCCTTGTCTGACACGCGTCAGGGGTACTTTGGGGATTTCTAATTAATGTGTTAGATGGGAGTAGGTCCCTTCACGATCTTTATGATTTTTCTTGGTTGGGTCCTATTAGTCGCCCCTTTACTTTTGTAGTATGAAATTGGGAGTACTCCTTCACAAAAGCGAAAGTTAGCTCTTCGAAGGAAGCAATGGATATTTGGGGGAGATGTTTGAATCATATCATCACTTGGGCATGCAAGGATGCTTGAAATACCTTGCACATAAGTGCATAATTATGCCTATGTGGCACCATCACTCCACGGTAATAGTCTATATGCCTCACTGGGTCAGAGGTCTCCTTCAACTAATTGAAGTTTGGAATTGTAAACCGTTGATGAAATGGTTCTTCCTTGATGTCCCTTACAAAAGGTGACGTTGAGGACGATTGAATTTAACAACGTAGATAATCTTCCAAGTCACCATCACGATGAATGAATTAAAGGTGACGACATAACATTCTCTGATATCATTAGCTTGCATCATGCGTCAGTGAGGTGGGGAGTCCTTCTGGGGAAAACGTTTTCGACCTCTTTATTCCAAAATTTTTGAACTCCGAGAGCATGTTAATGAGTATGCCATATCTTCCTCATTGTGATAGCCAGTATGCACTAAACTGTTGTAAGTGTCTCGGGAGGCAACATGTCGCCTCTTCTATGCGAATATTCAACTCGCGATGTTTCCTCTGCATACTCTCCAAGTCGCTCGTGGGTGAACTATCTTGGACGTTATTGGTTTTTTACCATAATTTTCCAAAGAAGCTTTGACGCATCTAGCCTTGGTTGCTCAATCTTTCAACTTGTTGTGATAAGTTATCTTGAGGGAGTGGTGTCGAGGTGTTCACATCTGTTGTGTATCACACCTAGACCCACACCTTATGTTTTGGAGTTGGTAGTCTATGTAAAGTCCCTTATGCCCTTGATTTTTTTCCTGACACATCATGGAGTCCATCGAGGAGTACTCATAGATCTTTGTTTGTATGGGGCTGATTCTGCCAGACCTTTCTCCCACCAATTGCCCGTCAGTGTGCTGAAAGGTTGTAGTTCTTACTTCTAACACAGACGAACGAGTCGTTGGGATATAGAAAGTTTTGAAACCAAAAGTTAGAATCTGCCCCTGTGACCTAATAGGTGTCATGATAGTCGCGCGGGAAGAATGACTTTGGTGTTCCTCTAGAGTCACCAAGTGAGCTCCATTCCCAGTCTTCAGATGATCGAACATATCTTTGTGTCCTACAATGTTGTATCATAAGGATTGAACAAAAAGTTTTGATGAATGACAAATAAAGTTCAAGAACTTCGAACAGTGTCTATGAACGACGAACAAAGTATGATGAACGATGAACAAAATTAAGGAATGATGAGAAACGGTGATGAATGATGAACAATCTAAAGAGCTTCTCATGAGTATTTCTCAATTCGGCTTTTAATGAAAGCACAAATTGTTGAAGCAAAATGCGTAACGCTCACAAAAATCTCGTTGATCTCTGCAAACAAAAAATAAGATGCTATTGTTTGTCTCGATCGAAGCCTTATGGGGTTGTTTGACTAAAAATATTTTGATGCTTAAGTTAGTTTGAGAGAGAAATTATAAGATTTTAAGAAATAATGAATCGAATTATCTTGAAAGTAAAATGAGTTTTACTATTTATAAAGAAATCTTGTGAGTTTCTCGAAACATTCTGATTGGTCGATGAAATTTGTAATAAATAAATAAAATTTTTAATAAAAGATATTATTTAATAATTTAATATTAATATTAATAATTTATTATTAAATAGATAATAATTGTACATTGTTAAGAATAGTGATATTATTTTTTCATTATCAAGATAATGATGATAATTAATTTTGGGGGAAAATATTAATATTATTGATACTTTAACCTAATTAAATAATATATTCAGCTGGTGAATATTTTATTTAATGTGTAGGTATCTTTGAACCATTAGTATCATTATTATGGGCAATTTGAACATTATATCATTTATGGCCCACTTGACACCTGCACAATTTTTCTCTGATATATGGTTCCACAGTAGCCCTTTCAGCTGAATTGGGGACAAACAAAGCTCGCATTTGGCTCACCACCTGTTCCATGAAATGCTGATGCAATTTTCCTTTCTGATTTAAAGCCCTTTTGGAGTAGTTGAAACATGAGCAAATGCATATACCAAACCGAAACGAATGAAAAAACTTTGGCCAAGTTAGTTACCACTTTGTACGCTATCTTAGCTCATGCAATCTGCCCCTCCCATCATAACCAAGTCATCCTTAATTAAGTACCAAAAAAAAAACATAAATTAACAATGAAGTTATTGATTAAGCTTTATTTCTCTCACTCATGCATGAGCTGCAGTTCACCTACCAAGCTCTCTCCATATAAAAGCGACATTTTTGTGTATTTTGTGAAATGTAGCTGAGTCCCCTAATTGTTTTTTGTTTTTGTTTTGTTCCAATTGTGTTTTCTGAGATGGGTTGCCATCAAAGCTAGGTTTCGATACCATGATTCTGCAGTTATCAACTGAATTTTTGTATGGATCTTTATCTTTGTTTTGTCTGCTGTTCACTTTGGTTTCTTGTTTGATCCTTGTTTTGTTTTTCCTGCTAATTTGTTCAGTCAAAAGAGAAAGGCTTCGCTTTCGTTTCTTGTTTTCATTGTCTTGCTAACTTGTTCAGTACGTCAAAAAAGAAAGTACTAGCCAGACAAACTCATCATTTCCCAAGCGATACATAGTACTATAGTAGTACTCCTCCAATCAAGTGATCATCATATTTCAGATCTCTTTCTCTCTGTTCTTGTACCGTGTTGGAAATTTTCTTCAGATTTTGCAACGCTTTTTATGTCTTCATCAATCATTGTAGGTTGTATAATTAATGAACATCATGATGATCATGCCAAGCCTCATAGATAGGCTCAGATTCCTTGTGGGTTCAAAAGGCTGGGATTGTTGTGTTCTCTGGAAATTGAGTGAAGACCAAAGGTTGACAGACTATAGATATAAGTTGATCACTTCACTCAATTTCTTGCCGTCCAATTGTATGCGATTCAATTTTGAGTTCTTTTTTTCGGGTTTCATGTAGGTTCATTGAGTGGATGAATTGTTGCTGTGCTGGGACTAATATCACCGAAAATGATTCTGGACAAGATCTTCTTTTCGCTGCTCCGGTCCTCCCGTGTAGGGATGCAATGTTGCAGCATCCAAGAACAACTTCATGCGATCTTGTTGCCGCAATGCCTTCTTCCATCCCCTTAGACTCAGGGTGTGTACCTACTTGTTCATCTATCCCTACTTTTTTCACCTTTATCCCTCATTTGTTCATATCGGAAATGTATGATCCAAATGGACATCTTCAAACATAAAGTTATGACCCGACAAGAGCTAGTCTAAACGCGTGATGATGAGCAGGATTTATGCAGATACCTTGATATCAAACCAACCCAGTTGGTTAAACTTCTCTAACACCACATGTTTAAGTACACTAGAGGTAATTAAGTACCACTCATCCCCTCCCGTCTCTTATTTCCAAACGAGAAATGCCCATTTAATATTGAGCTCATACCTTTTGTGTTTATGCTACCAGGACACTGTTGGGACCAGAGTCTTGATTCCAATTCCAGGAGGACTGATTGAGCTGCTTGTTACCAAACAGGTAAAGTTTGCATTTTCTGTAACTGTCATTTGTTTATCTTACATTCTTACTGTGCATTTCTTATGAGCAATTTCCTTCTTTATCTGAAAGAAAATGGTCTTTATGCATGGTGGTAAACTAATGAAACTATTTCAAATTGAAAATTATATTGTTGTTGCGATTGAAGGTATTTCAAGACCAGCATGTGATTGATTTTGTGACATCCCAATACAACATCTCAGTAGAGCAGGACACCCTGAGTAACATATCCGGTACAATGAGTGAAATAGAAAGCAAATCTCCAATGAACTTGTAACAGAAGCAATCTCGAATGACAACATTGACGTTTCTTGTCTCTTCACATGAACCATTTTTTTCAGATAAGCAAATGGACCCATATGCTTTTCCGTCTGCAGAAAATGGGTTTCATCAAGAGATGGAGGCCATGCAGAGATCCATGATGACAGAGACACAACAAAAACAACAGCAACAACAACAACAACAACAGCACATTCATATGCAGGAATACATGGAGGGATCATTAGTACCGGACATGGATCATAAGCGTGAGGGTAACGAAAAGCCTGACTCAATTGTTCTTGAGGAGGGACAAGCTGGAGATGGATTGTCGGATTGCAGTGATCAGATTGATGATGATGAGGATGATGCAAAATATCAGAGGAGGAGGACAGGGAAAGGGCATCAAGCCAAAAACCTTCATGCTGAGAGAAAGAGAAGGAAAAAACTTAATGAAAGACTTTATGCGCTTAGAGCTTTGGTTCCCAACATTTCCAAGGTAAACAAACTCGCATCATCTTGGGGGATCGGGCACATTAGAACAGGTAAATTGGTGAACCGGACCGAGTCAAACCAGAAAAAATTAGAGAATTAAATTAATTTTGGTTTGGATTGGTTCGGTTATCAATTTTGCTAATTAAAAATCAACCCGAACCACCCGTATTAATTTCGCCTGTATATTAATATACAAGTCATTTTATGATTGACGTACAGTTGGATAGGGCTGCGATTCTTGGGGACGCAATCGAGTATGTCCAGGAGTTGCAGAAGCAATCTAAGCAGCTGCAAGATGAGCTTGATGATGATGATCATAATGATGATGATGATGATGCTGAAAATGAAGCTCCTAAAAACTCCACTGCCCTCTACAACAACAACAAGAACAACAACATTCAATCACTAGAGATTCAAAGTGGACTTCAACTTGGAGGGCCTAAAACTGATCACCTTCATCATCATAAAACTTCAAATGCGTTTCATTTCGGAACCAAGCCAGGAGATGGCAGCGTCTCCAAACAAAGCCCGGATTCGGATGCTGTCCATGATCACAAGACACAGCAGATGGAGGTACCTAATTACAAATTAAAAAATTTGTATTGTTTTTGTTCCATTGTTTTTTTTTGGGGTCTAATTAATTTAAGAAATGGAATGCATGGTTTATTAATGTGGTAGCCCCAAGTGGAAGTGGCTCAAATAGATGGGAATCAGTTCTTTGTGAAAGTGGTCTGTGAGCATAAGCCTGGTGGGTTTGTGAGATTGATGGAGGCTCTGAGCTCTCTAAGCCTGGAGGTTACTAATGCCAATGTCACTAGCTTCAGATGCCTTGTGTCCAATGTTTTCACTGTTAAGGTTTGCTTTAACATTTTACACTCCTTGTACAAATTGGACTGTTTGGATTGAATTAGATAACTCATTAAATTTAATGTATTTTGAATGTTGATGAATTTGGAGAGTTATCTAATTCAATTCAAACAAGCCCAATGTCTCTGACTATTTGAAAATGATTTGTAATTAGAAGTTATTTGGTTTTGGTAATGAGCAGAGAAAGAATAGTGAGATGGTTGAAGCTGATGATGTGAGGGACTCGTTGCTGGAGCTAACAAGGAACCCAAGATCAGATTGGAGTCCCCACGCCAACTTCCAAAATGGGGCCTTAAACTACTTCGTCCCTCCACGCATCATATATTAATATCTTCATTACTTCTAATAAAACTATATTTTCTAAATCCATTCAAGTGTTATTACCAATACCATTTGTAACTAAATTTATCAATTTTCAACAATCAAACTAAATTGAAGCTTCAAGCCTTCAACCATGGGCTTTCCACATCTATCCCTTAATGTGATGTTGAAAGAATTAATGAATGAATAATATTCCAATCCAAAATGATAGTAGAAGAGGCTTCAAACCAAAGATACATCCCCAATAAACACTTATTCCAATATATTTCTTTTGGGAGATGATTTGGGTATTCCATTTTTTATTTTCTGCACTCAACTTTTTTTTTTTTAAGATAAAAAAAAAAGGAGCTAAAAGTAGAATGCAATAACTAAAGATGGAGTGTGAAAATCAGCTCTCTTTCTTTGTTTCTTTTCTTTATGTAAACGATAGTTTAAAAATCAAACTTCATTGTAAGAATATAAACACACGGTTTATCTAATTTCCGGTTTATCTAAAAATCAGCTCTCTTTCTTTGTACATTTTTTTTATTGATGGAAATAGTAATTCTCATTTATGTGTAAAAAGGAATAACAAAGCCTGCAAAGTCTAGCCTCGTTAAAATCTTGCCGGAAATTTCAAACCGACGAAGGAAAAGAGTACCACACAGCAAAAGACATACAAATAAATTGATTATCAAACCAATTCAGCGGCAACCAAGTTAGAGAGCCATGGAGCGCCAACTTCCATCTATATATACCACCATATCATCAATACTTAAGGCATAATAGGAAATGTGATGAGCAACTCTGTTGGAATTTTGTGGTCTGGACTAACATGAAAATCATGTAAACTCTCCCGTCAATGTCTGAATATCTGTAACAATAGGGCAAGCTGCACCTAATAAAGTGTCCTCGTTATTGAACGCATGTGCAGTAGCCATGGAATCTGTTTCAATAATCGTATGTAAGCAGTTGATATCTAAAATGGTTAGCGATATTCCCTCAATCCCTTCCATCGCTCCTCGATCATAGCCATCGGCTCAAGCTTTCCAAATAGAGTCCTATTAGAGTTGACTTACTCTCCAAACATATACATTGTAGTTAAATATCATTTCCATGTACTATGTATAAACATTGTATATCTGCACTAAATAAGACAAGGAAATCAATTTCTACATGGCATCACTCTAGGCGTAGGCTCCCTCTCACTGAAAACCCTTTTTGATCCCCTCTCTTCTCTAATAGCCTCTTCTTCTTCCTCGACTTCCGCCTCTTCCTCCTCTCCTTCGTTTCATTTCTCTCTTACAAACACTACTAGTTTCCTTAAATTAGATGAAGCAAACTATCTCCAATGGCTTCGCCAAATGACACCCTTCCTCATTGGACAAGGTTTTTTTCCCTTTGTCGATGGCACCTCCACCGTACCTCCTACCACCATCCTTCCTTCTCTTCCCACTGACCCCAAATCTATAGGCCTTCCTGCTACCTCTCTTGTGCCCAACCCAGCTTTTTCCTCCTTATTCAATAGGATCAACTTGCAGTGAGCTACATCACCACCACTCTCCCCAAAAACATCGTCTCTCTCACTATAGGCTGTGACATAGCCATGACTGCCTCCAACATCAATTTGCTCAATAGTCCATGGTTAGTTTTTTCTCTCTCCATTTTCAACTCATGGATATGTCTAAAGGCACAAAGTCCATTGATGACTACCTCCAACATGTCAAGTCCATCATTGATGCGTTGGCCTCCATCAACAAACTCATGGACCCTAACTATCTTGTTACTGCTATTTTTTGTTGCCTTGGACCAGACTACCTCATGTTTTGCACCACTATTCTTCAACATCTTTCACTGCCATGCTCCACTGATCTCTGGCCTCGCATCCTTGACTTCGAAGCCTAAGATTCCAAATTCGCCACCTCTCTCGCTCTCTTGAATTGTATCTCCTCCACGCCACACAATTCTGAGCCCCTCTCCTTCATCGCAAGCCCTCATTGAGACCCTTACACCTAGCATTCCTCTATCCCTAGCTATGCCGCCACCTACCATACCCTCAACCTCACTTGTCCACCATCTCCCTCTACACCCTTTAGTTCCCAACCAGCAGCATCACCCTATCTACCCACCACTATACCTACTTCCAATACCTCCAAAACAACTCATCCCATGCTTACCCGCATTCGTCATGGAATCACCAAACCTAAACATCCCACCGATGATACCATTAGCTACCCATTCCCCAAAGCTCTTCTTCCACTATCTCTTCATTGGAACCCATGTGTTATTCCCAAGCCTCCAAGTCTCCTGCTTGGCGCATTACCTTGTCAGAGGAAATCAATACCCTTCTTAAGAACAATACTTGCTCCCTAGTACCTCCCAATCCTTACCTCAACATGTAACAACCCAGAAGAGGGAAAAGGAAATTTGGAAACTTTTGAGGAAATGACGATTTTTCCCTTGAGATGGTCAAACGTTGACTTTTTTACCCGGGTATCTAGTGGACAATTTGAGAAGACCCTTACGAAGATCTAGGAATCTTGAATCCGTAGACAAGTGGCACATAGAAATCAAGGGTCAAATGAGGTTGTTATGGGTCAAAACGTGGCAAGGGTATTTTGGTAATTTATTCTTGAAGGGAATTTTGGTCATTTTGCAATAAGAACCCATTGCATGTTGACAAGTGTCAAGCTCTAGAAGGGTATGATATTTTTCTTCTTCCACCGACTTATCACACCATATATTGATGTGGGTGTTGCTGTGTTTGGTGTGTTCAGTGAGGAGGAACCGAAAACCCACCAACCTCCCAACCGTGAAAGGAAAATAAGAGGAAGATGGGGAAAACTAGGAAAAAGGATGGAGAGGATTAGAGGAAGTAGAAAAGGAAGATAAGAGGAAGAAAATTATGTGAAAACTGAGAGGAGAGGGAGAGGAAACCGTGAACTAAAAACTGTGAACCGGTGAGTATGAGAATTGGATTTTGGTTCTGGGATAGGGACGGCGGAGATGAGCATCCCTGTGTCCTTCTGGAGTCCTTGTGATTGTTCTGAGTTCAAGATAATGAAGGTTTGGTCGCTGGATCGTCGTGCGCAGGAACTAGTAGCCATGGTCGAAGGTTGAGGTATGGAATTCTGACTTTTAATACATTTTACTTAGTTTAGACGCCATAGGCATGTTTTTGGGATTGAGATGAAGAATTTTAGTGAAGGATGCATGAAAAATAGACAGAACATGAAGAAGTTAAAAATAGGTCCTTATCGCGGGTTAGAACGACCTCGTATTGACTGTCTGAAGGTTTAGGCGTTATTTTAATTAGTTTTAAAATCTTAGAAAATTATGGGATTAAAATGTGGGTCAATTGGGATGGTTAGTGACCCTTAGAAGTAATTTTTGAGAGGAGGTGACGTTCTCGAATTTTACGAGAAAGCGTGCAATGCGGTTTAATTGCATGCATGATACGTGTGAGTGGACTTTCTTTTCCTTAAACCCTATGCATGCATATTTATATGGGTTTACACGATGTAGTATGTGATTTTCTTGAAGATGATTTAAGTATGATCTTATAATATTTTTGGTAGTTTTTACGAAAGTTACGTGTTTGCGCATTTTACGAGGAATTCTCATATTTTGTGTTTTGGATTTATACTGAGTTTTGGAGTGGTTTTATACGTGATGTGAATTTCTTACATAACTTTGATGATATTTTATTGATGGGAATTTTATATGATCTTGATGCTTTCGTGGATTATTTAATGGTACGATTTACGAGGGTTTCGACATGATTTATGATTTGGGCTTAGGCCCGAATTTCGAAGTTCGATTTTGATTTTGAACTTGGTTCAAGATATGGAATGGATGTATGATGGTTACGTGACTAGGTATGATTGGATGTGAATTCTGGGTATATGTTGTTGTGATGTGAGTGAAAAACCCTCCTCGAGTTGTGGCTTGATTGTGTCTCAAACGTCAAGAGCAGGACTTTGTTTCCCTGAGACCATTACTTGGACTAGTACCCAGACGTTCAGAGCTAGAATCCATTTTCCTGGGATAGGTCCACACCCAGATGTCTAGAGCTAGGCTTTGTTTTCCTAGGTGACACCTGGACGTCCAGTGATGTGCTCTATTTTCCCAAGTGCTCGAACGTCTAGAGCGAGACTCTATTTTCCCGAGTGATATTGGCCTACCAGTAATGCAGATATAATGTGTTGATTAAAGATTTGGCATCGAGGATGGGTTAGTCGATATGATTAGTTGGTTCAGTATGTTTGACGAATTCAGTGTTGACTGATATGGTAATGCATTGGTATGGTTGCATTTGTGTTGATACTTGATTTGGATTTAGATGGACATGTTTTCTGTTATTACTGGTTTTCTGATTATTGCACGTATTTCGAGATTTTCATTCTATTAACACATTTGGTGCATGCATAGTTTTTCTAAAACATAGGGTATAAGGGTTATGTTTCGAACTATATTTTTAAACATTTATTTTCGTCTACTCACACATTTTTCTTGGTTTTGAAACCCTCACAGAGGCTGCTCACAGAGCGAAGGCATAAGCTCACAAGTATACAAGTGTCCCTTGTCTGACAAGGTTTCGAGGGTAAACTTGGTAGTTTAGGTTACCTGTCAGACTAGAGCAGGATCCAGGTGTGGTATACAAGGTGTTTCTGGGTTGGGTCGTGTCACAACACCCTTAGCTACAAATGGGTTTTTTGCATCAAGCACAAGTCTGATGGCTCTATCGAACACAACAAAGCCTGCTTGTGGCCAAAGGTATTCTCCAACAACCTGGTATTGACTACACGGATACCTTTAGCCCTGTCATCAAACCAGCCACTATTTGTACAGTGCTAAGTCTTGTCGTGTCCCATAGCTAGCCCATTCGGAAACTTGATGTGAAGAACAAATTTGTTCATGGATTCTTAGAAGAAGATGTCTATATGAGGCCAGAGCTAACCTAATCATGGCTTCGACAACCTGATCATCTAGACCATGTGTGCAAGCTCCATTTTTTAGGCCCTCTACGGCCCCAAATAGGCACCATGGGCTTGGCTCCGCCGCATTAGTTCTTTCTTGCTGTAATGACCCGGAAATTAGAAAAAGGAAAAATTGGAAACTTTGGGGGAAATGACGATTTTGCCCCTGGAATTGGGCAAAAAGTTTACTTTTAATTTGAGCAGTCAAACGAACTTTGACCGATGACCGTGACGTAGTACGGGACGTTACGAGTTCATAGACAGGTGGCACGTCCAATTCCGGTATTCGAGGAGAAAGTTATGACGTGCGGAAGTTGGTAAAAGGGGCCGAAAATTGACTTTTTGACCGAGACCTTGTTTGGACTTTCCGGGACGACCGTTGAATAGGTCTCGAGACGCTGAATCCGTAGACAGACGGCATGCGTCAATCGGAGCCCGAACGAAAAAGTTATGGTTCTAGAACGATGAGGGGCATTTTGGTAATTTATTGTAGGAAGGGCAAAATGGTAATTTGCCACAGCTGGAATAATTAGTTAATTAAATGGCTGATTCAGCCTAATTGGATGAGGATTGATTATGTGGTGACACTTGTCAACATAAGGATAAGATTAGTGGTAAGATGTGGCACTTCGTTGCCTTAATTAACTAATTAATTGGTTACCTTATAATTAACCTGTGCACTTTTCATATTGAACAGAAGAAAAACAAAGAACAAGAACCCGTCCACCTTGTGTAGTCCAATTCGTCCAAATTGCTTGATCACGATTCCATTGTTGAACTGAGGTTGAACAGAGAGATTTATGCGAGGGAATTGAGTGAAAATTGAAAGACAATGGACCTAGAACCCCACTGAGAAACCCGAAAACCCCAGCCAAAATATAAATATCGAATTCGCTCTTGCAGACGTTGAGGAGTGAAATTGACTGTGGATTGAGCTTTTTGGGACTGAGACGAGTCGAACCATAACAAAAAGGAAGGCAATTGACAGGGAATCAGCAAGAACAGACGCTGCGACTTCCATGGAACTTGGAGCTTGCGTTCGATAACTTGGAGGTATAAATTCTTGAAATTGATTTCAGTTTCATGCTTAGAATGAAGAGAGGAGACTTCCTGTATGATCAATTTAATGATATGACATGAACTGGGGGGGAACCCGATTAGTGACCCGTCGGGTTTCGAGGTTGAGTCGTGGACTTTGGGGCATGGTTTCACGAAATTAAGTTTACAGGCCCTTAATCCATAGTAACTTGATGCTAATGAGTGAAAGAAACGGTAAAATTGAGTTCGAATTGGTGAAGAACTAATCGGGTCTGATCGCGGGTCGTAGGATCCGTTTATCAGAGAAACGGGTAAGGAAGGGAACTGTAGCTGTCACTGTAGCAGGGCGCGTGAACTTACGCGCAGCCGCTTGCGGCGGCGCGTGAGGGCGCGTGGTGACTGTTCTGGGAAAGTGGTTAACATGTGTTTTATTCTATACAGTGTAACGATCATTTTGGTTTTGGTTTCGAATCAATCGGATACCGTCTCGATAATGTTTCGAGAGTCCGAAGATTTAAGTTACGTATTTAATTAATATTAAATTCCCGAAAAATTATGGGAAAATTAGATGATGTAAATTGACTTGTTAGTAACCTTGAATTATGATTGTGGACAGGATTCGAGATTCCGAGCAAGTGTCGGAAATTACAGAAACGCGTGCAGCGCGGGAAACGAGCAGTTGGACGGTGTGTGAGTGGACGTTTGTTTTCTACGTTGATATGCATGCATAGTTAAATGTTTTATATGATTTATGGCATGATTTGAATTGCAATGATTTGATATGATTATTTTGAGATTTAATGATTATTTTAATTGGTGCTTCTGGCACGTTTTTTGAGAAAATGTGAAATGACTGTTTTGGGCGAAGGCCCAGGATTTGTGATTGGTTTTGGCTTGGATTATGAGTTGGGAAATTGATTTAATGGATTTGTGATGTTTTTGGATATGATTTTACGGATTTGTGTGTATTGACTTATTTAATGATTTTACGGATTGACGAGAAATGAGATTTGGGCATATGACCCCGTGATAGTAGTTTTGACATGGTTTTGATGCTTGATTTGACATAATGTTTTTGATTGTGTATTGATGTTTGATGACTCCAGATGCGTAATTCCTGGAGGGACCGGATGTGTAATTCCCGGTGAGGCTGGATGTGTAATTCCCAGCATTGGATGACGACTCTGGATGTGTAATTCCCAGAGGATCCTCGGATGTGTAATTCCCGAGTTATATGCTTTATTATTATGGTGAACGAATTTTATAAAATGATTTAAATGATTTATGTGTTTTTCCCTATGCATGCATGGTTTGTAAAACTGGAGGGTAAAGGATGTCTTTTATAAATTATTTTAACGAATATATTTTTGTCCACTCACACCTTTGTTTTTAATGACCCTCCAGGCCGTGGCACGATACTCGGGCGGATTACGAGGCGGAGGCATGAGCAGAAATCAGTGCAGTTATCCCTGGTCTGACGGGTGCTGAAGGGTACTTTCGGGATTTCAGTTGACTTGTCAAACGGGAGCAGGACCGGGCACAGTTATCGAGGTCCAGTTGGGACAGGTCCTGTCACTTGCTCACTTCTGGCTTCAAACAAAGCCTTGTTGATCCATCCCTATTCCTTTTCACCACTGCTCCCGCATCATCCTCCTACTTCTCTATGTTGATGACATCGTCATCACTAGCATCATCACTGGCAGGGAACACTCACCTCCTACAAAGCTTTGTTGATGTCCTCAAACGTGGTTTTAACCTCAAGGATCTTGGTTTCCTCCAATACGTCTAAGGCCTTCAAGTGGTTCCTCAAGCTGGTTCCTTTCATGTCAATTAATTGAAATATATTCATGACATGTTGTAGAAACACAACCTCCTCTACTACAGACCTGCCTCCATTCTCCCTGCTGAGAAAACCACAATTTTCAACTTCAAAGCTTCCTTTATTCCTTCTCCAATTGAATATAGAGAGATTGTTGGCTACTTGAAATACCTCATTTTGACCTGACCAGACATTGTCTATGCAGTCAGCATCATTTCTCAATTCATGAGCAATTCATGCCCCAACCATCTTGTTGTTGTGAAATGCATCATGTGTTATGTCAAAGCGTCTCTTGCTCACAAATTAATGTTTCATCCTCAACCTCGTGGAACATGGCTATGTGCATACTCTGATGTCGATTGGGTTGGTTACCCGAAAATGCGCCACTCTACCACCAGTGACCTCATATTTCTTGGAACCAACCTCATCTCATGATGCTTCAAGAAACAACCTATTGTTGCTTGCTCTAACGCTTAATTTGAATACTGCACTCTTGCTCATTCTTGTGCAGAAACCGCATGGCTGTCATCCCATCTTTATGAGGTTGGCATCATGCCTTCTTTTTTGGTTCTTCTTAAATGTGACAACCTCTTCGCCACCTACATGGCTTCCAATCCAGTCTTCCATGCATGTACTCATCATATTGAATTGCACTACCACTTTTTCCATGGAAAAAAATGGCTCTTAGTAGTCATTATGTCTGTAATAACCCGACCTTACTTAATTTGTCTTTTTTGTAAATTATTTTGGGAATTATCATTTTACCCTTCGTTAATAGGGCTCAGTAGCTATTTTTAGTTCACGGACACTACGAGAAGTTATGATTTTCAAGGCATGAGGGGCATTTTGGTCTTTTAGAAGATGGAAATATTTTGGGAAAGGATAAGATTGCCTTTATCATCTTATCCCTTCTAAATTAGGAGCTACTACACCAGATTTCCTTTCACACACACACGAACACACACGCACGCACACACGCACGTACGCGCGCGCACACATACACACACACGCTCTTTCTCTCTCTCTCTCTCTCAATCCTTCTCCCTACCCGTGTAACCCAACAATCCCAAACAAACACAACCTCAAATTTGGACATTTAATCAGCAAACCAAGGACATATTCAAGTTCCTTGAGATTTCGTGAGAAAACCATTCTAGTTTGGAAGGAGGAACGATGCGAGAAGGCCCCAGATTTGAGAAGGAAACCCAAAATTTTTTAGTTAGATTCCAGAAAATCCATGTTTTCCTAATTTTGGGTTTGGATTTGGATTTCTGGGGTTGAGTAGAAGAATTTCCATTATTAGAACGTTCGATTTGGTTAAGAAATGAATTTTTTTTTAAGGTTTTAACTTTCAAGCTTCAATGGTGGATTCCAATGAACTTTTTTGGCGACGGTGGACAACAGCAGAGCACGACGGCACCACCATCTCTGGTGAGTTGGTTCAAGTCCAGTGATGATGTGGTAGCTAACATGGCATGATGTGGTAGCCAGGAGGAGCCATATGGCTGCCAGGTGGACGTCGCATGGCAGCTTAGTCAATTGTACGAGTGGTGTGTTGGGTACGTGTGGTGCGTGGGGCATGTGAAAGGCGCATGGTGACACGGGGAAGGGGGTGGTTGTTGGCCTTCCACTGGCATGTGGTATCGTGTGGGTAAGTTTTCTGTGACATGACAGTGTGCTCAATAGTTTTTGATGTCCTGAATCCAATCGTGGTGATTTCAGGACGATCCGAGTTCATTTAGGGGTGTTTCTGGGCATCCAAAGCAATGTGCAAAATGGCCCTAGGCGCTCTTAGGGTGGTCGATAGGAGCTTTGCGCCTAGGCATTTAAGCGGGGCCTAGATGATTTTTTTTAAAGCCAAATTTCAACAAATTAATAATATAATGAATACTATCAAATAATTCCAGAATAAAAATTAATTACCTAAATAAATAAATTGAGTTGGGAATTATAAATGTTGAAAATGTAAATTTTTTATTAATTTTATTATACAACATTCAATGCTTTTTAATTCATTATCTTTGTTTTCATTACTACTTATATTATTAACTAAGTATTTAATAAATAAAATAACTTATCTAACTATATATAAAAACGTATATAACTAAATATATAAGGATGTACATGTAAATTCACCTAGGCGCCTAACCATTATGTGGGGCGGTTTCTCACCTTCGAGCGCCTAGACCCCAATTTTTAGCCTATTTTAGTGTGGCCTCGATTCAGTGGCTCACGGTCAGGGTAGCCATCTGGAAAAGGCTAGTACAGACGACTATTTCTTCTGTAGGGAGCTTGGTCATTTTAAGAGAGAGTGCACCTATCGGCCAGCGGACATGGTTAGGATGTAGGAACCCATAACTAGGGGGCATCAACGACGCCAGGTGCAGATGGAGGGAGACAGACTTCGGCCAGTGGGGCCAGTAGGACCGACGGTAGACAGTGAAGTCGTGGATGCTCCTCAGGCTCTCACGCCCATTGATAAGCTCATATTTCATCACTTTTTTTATCTCAATTTCCTTTATGTTTTACTTTGTTAGAACCTTAATAATATTCTCTCTATTTCATTTTATACTTTGCATATACTAATTATAAGAATTGATAATTTAGTAGCTAATTATAAGAATTAATAATTAATTATTAACTTTTAAATGCAGGCCCTGATTTTCGAAGGCCCAAACTTCACTCTACTTCTCAAATCTTCTTAGCGAGGCCCACCGACTGACTGCTCCAATTCCATCCAGCAGCCCAGTTTTCATCCAAACGCCAATTGCCCAACTGAAATCCAGTTGTCTAGTTCAAATAAAACCTAAAAGCATGTGTCTTACTTCTCGTGGCCTAGCAGCAAGCCTCCACGAGTCTCCAGCATCCATTTAATCAAACTGTGTTCCAAATATCTTCAGCCCATTGAATGTTCCACGTGTCACCAAGCCCAGCTGGCCCAAGAAACTGCATGTGCATCCCTTCTAAGAAACCTACAAGCACCGAAACCCATTTTACATCTACTGATCCATTTGCGCGAAAGTTCATCCACATGCAAGCTTAAGGCCCATGCTTCCACCGACCCAATACTTACTATGAGTCCAGATGTCCATCGTGATCCCAGCTATTCCATCTTCTAAAATTCCAACAAGCAACCCCAATGTCCAAGCAACACAAGGGATTTGTCCTCTTTAATTAGTATTTGTTCTACCTTTTTAATTAGGATTTAGATTACCTTTTCATTAGGATTTATATTACTTATTTTATTAGGAATTGAGATAGGGATTTGTCCTATCCCTTTAAATAGTTATCTTTGATTATTTTTTTAGGAGTCACTCATTCTTTGTACCAAAACTCTGCAAAAAAAAATTCTCTATTTCCTTTAAAATTGAGATTTCTCTTAAAAAGTAAACTACACCAACCTCCATAATTCATCATCCTCCATTGACATATAAGGCGTATTCCTGAGTGTCTCACCAAGAGTGTCGAACCACCTAGCATCTATAGAGCTTATTCATGAGAATTCAAAGTGTAACTCAACATCTTAACCCCGTAGTTTTCTCTTTGTACTTGAATATTGTGTTTATTGGATTGATCATTAATCTATTTATGGTTTTATATTTTGTATTGATTTCAATAATCTTCCATGATATGTTTATGCTTAATGCTTGATTAGATATAGGGCGTATTCCTGAGTCTATATCATTTAAAGTGTATAAGGCATATTCTCGAGCACGCATATAAGATAACGTACATGTATTTCATTAAACTAAGGTTTTGGAGTTTCGTTGATTATGGAAATTGATATAATTTATGAAGAGTTAGGTTAAAGATGAGTTTACCAATGTAAATAGTAAATTAGGTTAGATTAAGTTAATTTAGGTTAGTTAATCACGTAGGACAATAGAAAGTCCCCTTAATTAACTAATCAAATGACAATCATGCCTAGGTACCCTCAATCCCCGGTTAAGAACGATCTCTACTTATCAATGCTACAATCTACAACAAATGGTTTTAATTTTCATATTTTTCCTTTTAAGTGTTGAGTGTGACTTTATGTTTACTTTAATGCTTAGTTTTAGGATATCACCCATGTATTTTCCATGATGCAGTAGAAGGTTCATGCTGCATCGAAGGTGGTGACAAGTACACTTTCTATATTTTTCATGTTGCACTCGTTTTGACAGATCATTGGGCCACACACTCGTTCATATCCCGAGGTTTTGTACTTTTGGTAGATTGAGAGTTGTCACCTATCAAATTTGATATGGGTATCAATAGTTCAACAAGGAATATGTTTGTAGCAAACCTAGTGATCTGAAGATATTTGGTTTGGGTAGAGGGTTTCAGATTAGAGGCTAATCTAATTCCCTTGGATATTTTTTTTTTTTCATTTTGATATGATATTGGGGATGGACTGATTGACTACCCATTGTGCCTCTATTGAATGTTTTGATAAGAGGGTTATTTTTCATAGGCCAGATCTACCAAAGCTCATTTTTTGGAGGAGCAAATAGTACATCCTTCGAGTGTGATTTCGGCCTTAGCAGCAGAGAAATTGTTGAGGAAAGGCTATGAGAGTTACTTGGCTCACGTGGAAGACACTCGAGGTGCTCTAGTGAGAGTAGAGGACATACAAGTTGTGAGTGAGTTTCCTGATGTGTTCAAAGAGGATCTACCGGGACTACCACCTTATATAGAGGTTGACTTTACCAATAAGATTTTTTTGGGGCACCCGACCTATATTGCAGGCACTGTATTAGATAGCACCAGTGGAGTTGAGGGAACTTAAGGTTCAGTTACAGGAGTTGGTGGATGTGGGCTTTATTTAACCTTGTGTGTCACCTTGGGGAGCCCCAATATTTTTTGTGAGGAAAAAAGACTGTAATTTGAGGTTGTGTATTGATTATCAACAGTTTAATAAAGTGATGGTGCATAACAAGTACCCTTTGCCGTGTGTAAATGACTTGTTTAACCAGCTGATAGGGGGCAAGTTGTCACAGTACATCCCAATCCTCCCGGGATTAACACGGGATGTGTCATGATCCCGTCTGACACGAAGTGTCAGATAAGGGATAATTCAAACCTTTAGCCCGACCGGCTTCCAGAGCACGCCAGGATACGGTGGAGGAGTGTGATGTCTTGGTCTCTACTACAGTCCGCATTCGTGATCAACCTGAAGTGCATTAAAAACTAGAAAAGGTTGTAAGTGGACGAAAAATAAAAGAGTTCATAAAACACATTTCATAAAGATATTTATGCCCTTCACTAAAAAGCATGCATACATAGGAAAACCGTTTATCAAACCACATATTCAAATAAACATTATTAGGGTCATAGCCCCAATTTCCGTAATCCAAAACATACGGGCCCCTACTCAAAACCATTTACTCAAATCCATAACATAGTAACCATATGTAGGAACTCAACTCAAAACTGTAAATCTGAATAAGTGGGTCATTGCCCAAATCCATTTAATATTCTCAAAACAAAATTTCACAAATCCAAGAAATCATGTTCACTAATATCATATAACCAATCCTGTCACGATTTCTAAAGCTACGCAAGTGCTACCCTGGGTCTCAAATCCCAAGTATCCCCAGGGTCCACCCAGATCAATGTCCACAGATCAATGACCCTCCCTGGGGGTTACAATCCATAATAGCCTTTCTGAGAGTAAGGTACCCAACGGGGGCAACTCCAATCAGTTAGTGCTTCGTGACTACTCCGGAGTCCACTCAGGTCAAAGACCCTCCCCAGAGGAGACAATCCATAATATAAATAATGGTATATGAAAATCTTTTTATAATCATTCTCAAATCCTTTCAAAGATTCATTTCTGGTCCCCATAAACCGTCATGAAACCAGAAATCCATCTTTTCCAAATCCAAATCCGCTTAGGGTCTCTGAACCCGAAACCACATTTATAAACCATAAATGGGACTCAAGCCCGAAATCACAACTAATTGGGCCTCAAGCCCGGTCATGTAAACTAACTAGGCCTCAAGCCCGATTATGTAAATCAACTGGGCCTCATGGCCAATTCGCAAACCAATTGGGCCTCTGGCCCAATTCGTAAATCAACTAGGCCTTTAGCCCGACTCGTAAATCAACTGGACTTCCGGCCCGATGCCTTATTAAATCAAATGGACCCAAAGTCCAAGAGTTCATAAATTAAATGGGTCTCATGCCCAATTCCATATTTTCAATTTCGAAATCATTTCACGAACCAATCGGGCCTCTGGCCCGATAAAGTAACTAAATGGACTTCAAGTCCGGGGGTTTCCAAAACAAATGGATCTTGAGCCTGAGTTTTCAAATCCTAAACCATTTCATCAAACCATTCTCAAAATCATAAGCACGTATAATCAGTGCGTAAAACCATAAACCTCGATTTACATGCAAATACGTAAATCGCCTCGAAATACGTAAATACTAACTACCACAACCAAATGCACTCAAGGAATCTCAATACATGTATTTAAACTCATATTAAACATTTATGCATGCATCAATTTAGAAAACAAGGTCCACTCACAGACCGTCTAAAGTCGCACCTTGATACGCGTGCCATACGCCTCTCCCGGGATAATCACCGTCACCGGGGTTCCCGAACCTGTCCAAATCGAATTAGAGGGTTACTAACTACCTCAATAACCTCTCATTGAAGCCCTGTAATTTTTCCGAATTTTTAATTATTTTTATAGTCGATTCTAAACCTTTGGACACCCCGAACTATATCGAAACGATGTCCGATCGACTCGAAACTAGTCCCAAAATGTTTGTTACATCGTAAAGATGATTTCATGTGTTGAAACCACCCCCAAATTATGCTTCAAGTGCCCCCACACATCGTCCAAAGCGCGTGAAGGCCACGCGCCATTGCACAGTTGTCCCCTACCTCGCGTGAACCCGGTTCGGTTCACCCCTTGTAATTCCGGTCCAATTGGACAGGCGTGACCGGTCCAGTGCCAATCCTAATCTTCTTATCTCATCCTTTCCTATCTATCTGTGGATTTAAAACATTCAAAAAGGGCCTAGAATTTACCTGGGGAGGTAGAACCTCACGACCCTGTTTTCCCCTTCTGTTCCTGGACATCTCCGACCATCTCCACGACGAAACCAATCCCTACAAGGTTGTATGAAGCCTAAAAACATAATAGAAACGACTATAACCTTCAACAACGTCCCAAAACCTGTTTCCTAATTTTTCGTATCAAATGGGTTCTTGGGTCCTCACCTCCACCGTATCGCCGCCTTGCTCAGCCGCTCAACCATCCAGCCGATCTCAGTCCTTCCCTCTCAGTCTCCCCATGATTGAAACACAGGGGGTTATGGTGGTGTGGTCGTGTGGGAATCACTGTATGGGGTGAGGGGTTTCGGGCTTGTTTGGATGAGCACAGACATAAGGGGGAGATATGCATGTATGTAGAAGAGTGGGAAATGGATGAGTGACAAGCGTCACTCATCCATTGGGCCTGCTAAAATATATGGGCCCACATCAGACAAAAACCATCCCATCTCGTAAAACGTGCAATAGTTCCACCGAACTTCGATGAACCGTAACTTTTTCATCGAACGTTCGATTTCGACGTGCTGCTTGTCTATGGATTCGTATCAATCCAATCTATGTAACGGTCCTTGAACCTCATGCGTCGGACCTCCCGGGGCAAAAGTTAACTTTTTACCCTCGTTTAGGGGCAAAATCATAATTTCTCCCTGAAAGTTCGTTAATCCTCGGCTAATCCCCGATTAGCCCCACTAATCCATAATTAGTCTTAATTAATCCCTAAAATCAGGGACGGGTCGTTACAACCTTCCCTCCTTAAACAATTTCATCCTCGAAATTCTAACCGACCCATTTCCACGACCAAACTGTGGAAATCCAATCATGTCCCTCTACTCGGCACTCTCGTGTAACCATACACTTCCTACACAACCACCGTACACGTCGGTATGCACTGTCACCGGAGCTTCCAAAGCTCTGACTCAGCTCTCGAGAAGCCACACGTCATCTCGTAAGTCTCACTCGAGACGTCGACACTCTTCGATCTTGCCTGTCACTCACTCTTGATAGGTCAGCAATACCAAGCTAACATCCCAGTCGGCTTTTCAGTCTACCACTCGGACACGTTCCAACCTACTACCATCAGGCTGAAATACGTACTCCTACTAAGGGTCATCACATCCAAGCTGGCATCCAGCTCAGCATCCAATCAGACAACACTCACGTTTCCTCATACTCATACTGACTCCCTTAGAGTCCCATCAATCCATACCAATCCGAACTGTCGGATGCCGATTAAATCTATTATCACCATAGGTCACAACCATTGTGACCAGCCAGCAACTTCCGGCTCCACTGCGCTACTCTGATCTCGACTAGCTCTCGAGTTCCCAAACCGTCACATCACGTATTCTTTCGAAACACATTCGACAACTCACCCATCCTGGGTGTATCTGGACCTCATGGAATACTTGTCTCAGTAGAGATAACACGTCTGACTGTAGGGTTCCCTTAGTCATCCATGACTTGAGCCCCCGCTCACATCAATCATTGAACCCTACCAATCCACTCTGTTCGAGCACACAGTAGTTGTCGTGCAATCACCCTATCATCATGTCGAAACACATCCGATCATGGTACTCATCGAACTGTCACTATCGGATCTAATCCGATCACCATCACATGTCCAATTTGGACTCCATCCAACCGACAACACACCCATACTCTCGGGGAACTCTCAACCCGGCATACCGATTGACTGTGGTCAATCCCGTCGTCCAACGTGCACTACTCATCAAGGCAACACCCGGCCTACTCAAAGACTGCACTCAGGCAACGTCCCATCACGTACTGTCCATGCTCCAACCAAGGCTCAGACCTCAACCGTCTGTCACCAGCGAACATCAATCCACCACAACCTCTACTCTCATATCTAAGACAGATCATACACTCCCATATCCAACCTCTGTCTTGTCATCTCACCAACCATTCCAGATATTCTTCAACTGTCTCACAAGATGGTTCTCCTCTACTCCTAGCTTAGCATAATCAACAGTACGATTCTCCCCAATGACGACCAGACCTTGGTCTACTCGCCTCCCGGTCGCCACAATCACCTCAGTCATCTCGATCATCCTGATCGTTGCCACACGACTCGACCCACTGTGGGTCCACTACCTCGGACACTCGCTCGTCACATCCAGTGACGCTATACACCATCTACTCGTCAAGTCAAAAAAATTTGATGCACAACCTAGGTGTTCGGTTCTTACAACCTCTTTGAACCTTTCAGCTGTCATTACACTCCTCGTCATTCCACTCCTCGTCATTCCACCTAGGGAAGAATCAAGGAGAATCCAAGATGATGACATCAAAGTTCATCCTATGTCATCCTGCGGTACCAAGCACCATCTGCTAAAGAGCAGAAAACGAGAAGTCTCCTTCTCCAACTAAGAGTATTCTCTGATAATTACTGTAATAACCTATTCTATTTCTCACCATCAGATTTCTCCTCAAACAAGTGTACATGAATCTCAGGAGGAATAGTCAACCGCAGTCAACCAAAATCATCTCCCAACGGACTCTCAAGTCCTCAACTCACTCGAACAACATCCATGTGTCCGTAAACAATCCAACACGCTTATCCATTTACGACCGTTTATGTACATCCAAGAGGGTGTCAATTCATCCTAACCTGATGTACTGCTCGACTGAAGAGTCACAACAGGCACCTACTGTGATCCGCAGTCAAATTTCTGCATAACACGATATCTGACCAACCGGTCACTAATCCCCATAGTAGTACTCGCGTCGTCCATTTATACCATTCTGTCTAATCACCACTTAGGCATTTCAACCTTTAACGTTACCACTCATGGGCACACACTCGTGCCCCAAGTCTCGTATCATCGGGAAGCTGGTCACCAAACCAACTACTCATGTGCCTCGCACTGTGCCACTCGAGATCCTCTATGTCCCGCTCAGTGCCCACCAAACTCACATGCTCGCCACTCTGGGCACATCTACTATTACACGACCCATCCCAATCCCCCCAGGATTAACATGGGATGTGTCATGCTCCTATCTGACACGAAGTGTCAGACAAGGGATAATACGTACCTCAGCCCATACGGGGCTCCTAGAGTGCGCCAGAATCAGTGGAGGAGTGCGATGTCTCGGTCTGTACTACAGCCCACATCCGTGATCAACTGAAGGGCAATAAAACTATTCAAAACAGGATTAGTGAGGTTAATCGGGATTAGATTAGTGACAGACCTTGGCCAATGAGTGTGACTTATCAAGATTAGTGAGGTTAATCGGGATTAGATTAGTGACTAATCAGGATTAGTGAGGTTAATCGGTGATTAGTTGGAATTAGATTAGTGACTAATCAGGATTAGTGAGGTTAATCGGTGATTAGTTGGGAAAAATTGAACGAACGATGCAAAATGACTGTTTTGCCCCTAAAAGTGGGCAAAATGTTGACTTTTCATTCTGGCGGTCAAATAGACCTTGGCCAATGAGTGTGACTTAGTTTGGGACGTCACGAGTTCATAGACAGGTGGCACGTTCAATTCCGACATTCAAGGAAAAAGTTATGATGTTCAGAAGGTCAAGGGTATTTTGGTAATTTAGGCTAATAAGGGCAAATAGTTGACTTTTTGACCGGGAGGTCCGATGGCCGAGGGCCGAGGACCCTTATGTAGATCGGGATGATACGAATCCATAGACAGGCGGCAAGCTTAAATCGGACTTCGAACGGGAAAGTTATGGGTCACAGAAGTTGGATTTCACTATGCACGTTTATTGAGGCGATGATTAGGTGACAATATCTAATTGTGCAGATATTTTGGTGGGACCCGTGGATGAGTGACAAGTGTCACTCATCCCATTAGCTAATTTCCCTAATTTGTGGATCTAAGTAATTAAATAATATTATTTTAATCATTTTATAATCTAATCTACCCACCACTCAATCCTAGCCCTCCATCTAATCTAAACTCTCAATCCTCACCATTCATCTCATCCTCTCCTCTCTCATCTGATCATCATCAGAGACCATTTTCATTCTTTTTCCCTTAAACCAAACACCATCTTCTCCTTTGTTTCATTTTCCCAAAACCCGAGCACCCTCTCCATACAAGCACACACCCACACCACACCTCACCACCACCATCACCTTGCATCAACATCATCGTGTGAGGAGTGATGAAGGACTAGGAAAGATAGGGACACTGGTCCACGGCGAGCCACGGTGGTGGACGGCGGAGGTGAGTAACCCGAGGGCCCTTATTATATTCAAAAATCGGAAGTTGGTTTTTAGCCATGGTTTTGAGCTTCTTTTGATCCTAATGTGACCTAGGGATAAGGACAATCTGTTTGGGATCGATTTTGAGGAGAATGGACGTGTGGGACGGCTGGAAACAGAGGATGAGGGCCATGGTTACTGTTCATCGTCCTCTAGTGAGTTTTAGGTTTAGTTTTCTTGGTTTTTAATCCATAAAATGGTTGCTGGGAATGAGAGGATAACATAGTTTGAAATAGGAATGAAAATGGGTGACAAAACTGTGAGAACCGGTCGGGTCAGTTCACCGGTTCGGTCGAACCAGTCTGAACCAAATAACCGGGTTTGACTAAGGTAGGGGATGACACTGTTCACCGCGCGTGGGCTTCACGCGCAGCCGCTTGCGGAGGTGCGTGGGGACGTATGGTGGGTCCGATGGGGAAACTTTCAATATATGAAATCTTCTATTCGATGTAACGAACATTTTGGGACTGGTTTCGTGTCGATCGGACACCGTCTCGATAATATTCGGGGCATCAGAAAGTGTAGGTTCGAGATTTAAAATAGTTAAAAATTCGAGAAAATTACGGGGCTTCAATGAGAGGTTAATAAGGTAGTTAGTAACCCTCTAGATTGATTTGGACAGGTTTGGGAATCCCGGTGACGACGATTTGCCCAGTGAGGCTTACGGCACGCAAACCGAGGCGGCAGCATAAGACGGTCTATGTATGGACCTTGATTTCTAAACTGTGATGCATGCATAAATGTTTTATATGGTTTATGAATATGATTCTATGATGTTGATTTGGATATTGGTGAATTATATGGTTTCATGCATTTCGAGGCGATTTACGTGCTTGCACGTAAATCCAGGTTTTCGGTTTTACTCTGATTTTCTGTACTTATGGTTTTGGATATGAGTTCATGAAATGGTTTTGGATTTGAAAAGGTAAACTCGGGTTCGAGACCCATTTTCTTGGGAAACCCTCGGACTCGAAGTCCTTTTAGTCACGTTCTCGGGCCAAAGGCCCAATTGATTCTTAAATCAATTTCGAATTTGCAATTATGGAATCGGGCACGAGACCCATTTGATTTACGAACTCTCAGACTTGAGGTCCATTTGATTTAACGAGGCATCGGGCCAGAGGCCCCGTTAGTTTACGAATCGGGCTCGGAGCCCAATTAACTTACATGTCGGGCACGAGGCCCATTTGGTTTACTATATCGGGCGCGAGGCCCATTTAGTTACGATATCGGGCACGAGGCCCAGTTGGTTTACGATTCGGGACGGAGGTCCAGTTTGCATGTGGATTCGGGCCTAGGGCCCAACTACGTTTTAAGATTGTGATTTAGGGTCAGGGACCCATAAATGGTTTTTATGGTTCATGACGGTGTATGATAACCAGCATGAATCCTTGAAAAGGATTTTAAGGTTCATGACGGTTTATGGGAACCGACATGAACCTTTGAAAGGATTTTATGGTTCATAACGTCTTATGGGGGCCGGGCATGAATCCTTGAAAGGTTTAAAGAATGATTTCAAAAGGTTTTTCGTATGCCATCCTTTATATATGATGGGTGGACCCCGGAGTAGTCACCAAGCACTCACTGAGGGGAGTCGCCCCCCAGTTGGGTTCCTTACTCTCAGAAAGTCTATGGTTCGTAACCTCCAGGGAGGGTCATTGATCTACGAACATTGACCTGGGTGGACCCTAGAGAGACTTGGGTTTGAGATCCCGAGTAGCACGCGCGTAGCTCTAAATTACCGTGACAGGATTGGTGATATGAAATATATGGATGAACATGATTTCAAATGGTTTGGGAAATTATGTTTTATGATGATAAATGGATTTGGGCTGAGATCCCACATATGTTTACTATGTTATGGTTTTCTGTAATGGTTTTGGGCAGGAGCCCGTATGATTATGGTTGTTTAAACATATGTGATTGGATAAATGGTTTTACTATGCATGCATGCTTTTTAGTGAAGGGTATAAAGGTCTTTATAAAATGTGTTTACGAAACTTATTACTTTTTGTCCACTCACAGTCTCTCTGTTTTCAATACCCTTCATGTTGGATACGGTGCGGACTGTAGCAGAGAACGAGATATCACATACCTCCTCCGGATCCTGGCACACTCTGGAAGCCGGAAGGCTAAAGGTTTTAATTATCCCTGGTCTGACACTCCGTCTCAGACGAGAGCAAGGGCGTCCTGCGTTAATCCCGGGGGGATTGGGACGGGTCCTATCAAATAGTCCATATTTAGCACATAACCATCCTCGGTATCCCAAATGCCTAGCATCCCAGACGCTTGACGTCTCAGATGTCATATCTCACGGTAATAAGCAACGCATGCTACCCGGGGTCTCTCCGGGTCAATATCTCTGACATCCCAGATGTCCGACTTCCGAGACGTCTAATCATAGCAATCCTACTTCTGAGTCACTATACGGTCCGGTAGCTCCGTATAATGAACCCTCACACGCAATGCACCGTGACTTCCCCAGTGTCCCAGACACCTAGAGGAGACCATCACATATCCTCGTATAAAGATGGTATATGGAAAATAGTTTTACAAAACCATTTCAAAACATCTCAAAGGGCTCTGCCCTAAATCTCCATAAAACATCACAAATCCATTTAGGGTCCCTGACCCGAAATCACGTTTATGAAACATAGGGTCCCAGACCCGAAATCACATTTATAAAACTCAACTGGGCCTCATGCCCGATTTTGTAAACCACTGGGCCCCTGGCCCGATCACATAACTCAAAAGGGTCTCAACCCGATTTCGTAAACCAACTGTGCCCCTGACCCGATCACATAATTCAAATGGGTCTCATGCCCGAGTTCATCTTTCCAAAACCAAAATAGTATCATAGAACCATTATTAAACTCACAATCACATAGCAATAGCATAGACTCGTAACCTCGAAATACGTATAAATATGAGATTACCTCAAAATACGTACCATCATGTAAACCATTAATGCCACAATCATCATCATAGAAATCACGTATGTAAAACATATAAAATAGTTATGCATGCATCACAGTTTATAAAACGAAGTCTACTCACAGACCGTCCTACACTGCCGCCTCGATACACGTGCCAAAAGCCCTCACGGGCTCCATCACGATCACCGGGACTTCCAAACCTGTCCAAACCACAATAGAGGGTTACTAACCTCTCTAGAGGGTTACTAACCTCTTCATTAACTTCCTATTAAAACCTCGTAATTTTTCTGAATTTTTAACTATTTTTAAACTCGATCCTAAACCTTCGGACACTCCGAAACATATCGAGATGGTATCCAATCGACACGAAACCAGTCCCAAAATGTTCGTTACATCGAATAGATTATTTCACAGGTTGAACACTACCTTAAATTATGCTTCACGCGCCCCCACGTACCGCCCATAGGGGTTGTGCGTGAAGCCCACGAGCCACTGTTCATTACCCCTAACCTAGCGACGGACTAGGTTCACTGGTTTGAACCGGACCGGTCCAGGACTACATTTCACTCATTTCGATTCATTTTAATTCCTAAAGGTTCCTAACAACAAACCCAATCGATCTAGCCATTCAAAACACATGAAACCCAAATGAGACTATACCTTCCATGATCAAACTGTAAGCTTGATCTTCAAGCTCGGTTTTCAGTCCTTCCAAGCGTCCATTCTCTTCGAAAATGATCCCAAACGAGTCGTCCTTGTCCCTAGGTCATAATAGAATCAAAAGGGGCTCACAACAACACCCAAAACTTGATTTCCAAATTTTGAAATCTCACAGGTTCACGGGTCAAACTTACCTCCGCCGTGGACCGCCGTTTCCCGTCGTCTTTCAGCCCCTCAGAACACTCCCTCACTCACGGTCTCTCACAGAACACAAGATGGTCATAGTGGTGAGGTGGTTCATGTGTGTGTTTGTTTGTTCAATGGAAAAATGGAGAATGGGGGGTTCGAGTTTGTGAAGCAAAACAAAGAGGATGGCTGATAATGGTAATTAGCTGAGAGAGAAAGGGAGATATGGACGGTCAGGATGAGAGATTAGATGAGATGAATGGTTAGGATGAGAGATGAGAGATGAGAGTTTAATTAATTAATTAATTGATGACCAATAGATATAGATCCACAATTTAGGGGTTCCAAATCATGGGATGAGAGACACTTGTCACTCATCCAAGGGTCCATAATCATTGATCAGATTTCATTATTTTAATATTATTTCACTCGAATTCTCGGAACGTAAGTTTAACCAATTTCACTCCCGTGACCATAACTTTTCCGTCTGACGTCCGATTTCGGCGTGCCACTTGTTTATGGATTCGTATCGACCTGATCTGCGTAATGATCCTCAGCCCTCGGCCATCGGACCTCCCGAGTCAAAAGTCAACATTTTACCCACGCCTAGGGGTAAAACGGTCATTTTACACCGTCCGATCGATTTCGCTCGCTAATCACCATTTAACCTCACTAATCCTTGATTAGTCACTAATCTAATCCTAGAATTTGGGACGGGTAGTTACATACTATCCCGTCGGCATACTGGTTCGCACGTCCCAACTCTATGGGATCAACTCTAACCCTCAACTCATGTGATCCGTCAAAGGATATCTAGGGCACCTGTCACTCACCTAGGTATATCCCACTCATCACAGTCACCTCACAGAGGTAGCATGGCACACTTGCCAACGACCAAAGCTCATCTCCTTGTGTAATCGCACTCAATCGTAACCGAGTCGAATCCAAAAATCACTGCCCGTACTATGTGTCACTCATGCACCTCCGTATCCTCGTCACGACTGATGAATCTCCATTGTCTCAATCGTCACGGCAACTTGAGTCTATTCACTTGATAAGACTTGACTGCGTTCATTGATAATAGCGTCTACCACAACCGCGTGCAGACCAATCTCTGAAGCATTCCGCTATCGAGACTCCAAATCCATGCAGTCAACTCACTGCTGGTACTAACCGCTCAATACGCAACATCCACCGATCAGTACACCTCAGGATCCGGTCGACAAGGACCACTCTCCTGATAACTTGTCCAACCAATCACCAACTAGGGTTATCATAAACCTGATTGCTCACTGCAGCACAACCAACCTGACTAATCCATCGCTCTCGACTCCGAATAGTCGTCATACCCCGATACTTTTGTTCAATCCACCAGTGACCATAATCTGAGGATCTCGTCCCCCCGTAACTCTACGGCTCTCAACCGCTGGCCTCCACAAGGACTTGGTCATACTCCGTGCCTAACACTGCCCAAGCGCTACATGCGCAATCCCATCCTATCATGCCACGCGACAACTACTCTAAGGCATCCCCTGCCAGTCGACATCCCTCCGGGATTCGAGGCATCTAAACATGGCCTCACATGCCAAAAAGGATCAAACATTCCTATTCCCAACAGTCTCACTCGGGTCATCGTACACCAGACTGCACCCAGTAGTAAAATCTCTGATCCTTGCACTTTTATCAAGGACGACCCTAACACCTGACCTCCACTGATGTCACCTTGCCATAATCCATGTCCATTCTGACCTTATTGGGAAAACCAGCTCACTAAGTCCCATCCATCAGTAACCTTGCGGCTCTAAGCAGTTGGATTCGCAAGAAAATCGATCCTGATGGGAATCCAACCTCTCGAAAATATGGCATCTCATGCCAACTTAAATTCTAAACCATCATACCTCGTGTCAAACATAATCTAACTAGGATTAAATTCCACTGAATCCTCATACTCTTACCCTAATTATTAGCTTGATAACGAACTGCAACCCATTGAGACATCACATCCTTGACTTGCACAAGAGCAAACCTGCTCTGATACCACTTGTCGTGGTCCATCCCAATCCCCCCGGGATTAACACGGGAAGTGTCACGATAAGGGATAATTCAAACCTTTAGCCCGACTAACTTCCAGAGCGCGCCACGATCCGGTGGAGGAGTGTGATGTCTCGGTCTCTTCTACAGTCCGCATCCGTGATCAACCTAAAGGGCATTAAAAACCAGAAAAGGCTATGAGTGGACGAAAAATAAAAGAGTTCATAAAACACATTTCATAAAAGATATTTATCCCCTTCACTAAAAAGCATGCATGCATAGGAAAACCGTTTATCAAACCACATATTCAAATAAACATTATTAGGGTCACATCCCCAATTTCCGTAATCCAAAACATACGGGCCCCTGCGCAAAACCATTTACTCAAATCCATAACATAGTATCCATATGTGGGAACTTAGCCCAAAACCGTAAATCCGAATATGTGGGTTATTGCCCAAATCCATTTAATATTCTCAAAACACAATTTCACAAATCCAAGAAATCATGTTCACTAATATCATATAACCAATCATGTCACGGTTTGTAAAGCTACGCACGTGCTACCTGGGGTCTCAAATCCCAAGTCTCCCCAGGGTCCACCCAGGTCAATGTCCGTAGATCAATGACCCTCCCTTTGGGTTACAATCCATAATAGCCTTCCTAAGAGTAAGGTACCCAACGGGGACGACTCCACTCAGTTAGTGCTCTGTGAGTACTCTGGGGTCCACCCAGGCCAATGACCCTCCCCGGAGGAGACAATCCATGATATAAAGGATGGTATATGAAAAACCTTTTTATAATCATTCTCAAAACATTTCAAAGGTTCATGCCCGGTCCCCATAAACCGTCATGAAACCAGAAATCCATCCTTTCCAAATCCAAATCCGCTTAGGGACTCCGAACCCGAAACCACATTTATAAACCATAAATGGGACTCAAGCCCGAAATCACAACCAATTGGGCCTCATGCCGGATTACATAAATCAAATGGGCCTTAAGCCCGATTCGCAAACCAACTAGGCTTCTGGCTCAATTCGTAAATCAACTGGGCCTCTGGCCCGATTCGTAAATCAACTCGGCTTCTAGCCCGATTCGTAAATCAACTGGGCCTCTAGCCCGATTCGTAAATCAACTGAGCTTCCGGCCCGATGCCTTATTAAATAAAATGGACTCAAAGTCTTAGAGTTTGTAAATAAAATGGGTCTCATGCCCCATTCCATATTTTCAATTCCGAAATCATTTCACGAACCAATCGGGCCTCTGGCCCGATAACGTAACTAAATGGACTTCAAGTCCGGGGGTTTCCAAAACAAATGGGTATCGAGCCCGAGTTTACCTTTTCAAATCCTAAACCATTCTCAAAACTATAAGCACGTATAATCAGTGCGTAAAACCATAAACCTCGATTTACGTGTAAATACGTAAATCACCTCGAAATACGTAAATACTAACTACCACAACCAAATGCACTCAAGGCATCTCAACACATGTATTTAAACTCATATAAAACATTTATGCATGTATCAATTTAGAAAACAAGGTCCACTCAGAGACCTTCCAAAGTCGAGCCTCGATACCCGTGCCATACGCCTCTCCTGGAATAATCACCGTCACCGGGGTTCCCGAACCTGTCCAAATCGAAATAGAGGGTTACTAACTACCTCAATAACCTCCCATTGAAGCCCCGTAATTTTTCTGAATTTTTAACTATTTCTAAAGTCGATTCTAAACCTTCGGACACCCCGAACTATACCGAAACGATGTCTGATCGACTCGAAACCAGTTCCAAAATGTTCGTTACATCGAAAGGATGATTTCATGTGTTGAAACCACCCCCAAATTATGCTTCACACACCCCCACGCGCCGCCCAAAGGGGCTGCGCGTGAAGGCCATGCGCCATTGCACAGTCGTCCCCTACCTTGCATGAACCCGGTTTGGTTCACCGCCTGTAATTTTGGTCCAACTGGACCGGCGACCGGTCCAGTGCCATAGCTCCCTCAATTTCAGTCCATTTCCTTCCATTCCAATCCTAATCTTCTTATCTCATCCTTTCCTATCTATCTGTGGATTCAAAACATTCAAAAAGGGCCTAGAATTTACCTGGGGAGGTCAAACCTCACGGCCCTGTTTTTCCCTTCTGTTCCTGGCAGTCTCCGACCATCTCCACGATCAAAACCGATCCTTACAAGGTTGTATGAACCCTAAAACATATTAGAAATGACTATAGTCTTCAACAACGTCCCAAAATCCATTTCCCATTTTTTCGAATCAAATGGGTTCTCTGGTCCTCACGTCTACCGTGTCGCCGCCTTGCTCAGCCGCTCAACCATCCAACTGATCTCAATCCTTCCCTCTCAGTCTCCCCATGATCGAAACACAAGGGATTATGGTGGTGTGGTCGTGTGTGAATCACGGTTTAGGGGGAGGGGTTTCGGGCTTGTTTGGATGAGCACATACATAGGGGGGAGATATGCATGTATGTAGAAGAATGGGCAATGGATGAGTGACACTTGTCACTCATACATTGGGCCTGCTAAAATATATGGGCCCACATCAGACAAAAACCATCCCATCTCGTAAAATGTGCAATAGTTCCACGGAACTTCCGTGAACCGTAACTTTTCCGTCGAACGTCCGATTTCGACGTGCCGCTTGTCTATGGATTCGTATCGACCCGATCTACGTAATGGTCCTCGGTCCTCGTGCGTCGGACCTCCCGGGTCAAAATTCAACTTTTTGCACTCGTTTAGGAGCAAAATCGTAATTTCACCCTGAACGTCCGTTAATCCTCAGCTAATCCCCAATTAGCCCCACTAATCCATAATTAGTCTTAATTAATCCCTAAAATCAGGGATGGGCCGTTACACAAGTGATATGCTATAACTAAGTATTAAAGTAATCACAAAGTCACACTTAATACTTAATAAAAATATATGCAAATTAAAACCCTTTTTTGTAGATTGTAGCATTGATAAGTAGGGATCGTTCTTAACCGGGGATTGAGGGTACCTAAGCATGATTAACGTTTGATTAATTAATTAGGGGGTAGTTGATTGTTTCTATTATTCTAAGTGATTAACTAATCTAAACTAAAATAATCTATTATTTACATGGTCAACTCATATTTAAACCTAACTCATTCATGAATTCTATTAACTTCAACCTATGAAATCCTCTAATTCTAGCCTTACGAGTTATTTGCATATTATCTTAAGTACATGCTCGGGGACAACCCGACATATCTAATCAAGCATTAAGCACAAACATACAATCATAACAAAAACTAGAATCATAAAACACATAGAATATTGAAGAAATAAAAATCATAAAACCAAGAATCATATTAGAAATTAGTTCATAAACCAATATATTCAAGCACAAAAGATAATTATAAGGTAAAGAGACGGTGTTACACTTTTTCTCTTCGGGACACCCTATGGATACGAAGTTATTGGGCACTCTTTAGTGGGACACTCAGGAACAGCCTGATTATGCCACAGATGAAGGTGTAGAGGATGAAGTATGGTATAATTTACCTTGCACAAGAAATCTTGAATTTATTGAAAAGGGAAAATTTGTTTAAGCATAGCTTTGGTACAAAAATGGGCGACCTCCTACAAATAACCTAAGCCTCTCTATTTATAGGAGAAAATTAATCCCCAAATAAATAGGAGTTCACAATTTAAATCCTAAAAGGAAAATGATTAAACTAATTAAATTAAAGTCCAAAAGGATAAAGGTAATAAAAATCCTAATTAAAAAGGTTTCCTAAATAAAAAGGTAACAAATCCAAGCTTGAATTGGACAATTATTCCACTAGAAAGGAAATTACTGCTAGAATTGAACAGGAAATAGTTTCAGTGGAAGCCCACCGAACATTGGGATAGAATTTGGCAGTCAACAGGCTGGTCAACGCGGCATGAAGGGTCTGACGTGCTTCAGTGGACGCTGGCCGAAACAGCTTCAGCGAAGTTAGGAAGCGCGTGCCGAGAGAAGAGCATCAGGCGTCAGTACACGCACGTCGAGAGGGAGAGGTACACTTTGGTACACGTGTGCCGAATGTTTCCTGGGCTGCCCTTTTGGATTCGGTAGCATGCTACTGAATTTCCTTCCCCTTTTCGGTGGCGTCCATTCATTTGATCATAACTTCTTCATTACAACTCTGATTAAGGTGATTCTTTCCCCTAAATTCTCGTAATTCCGTGTTCTATCCAATTCTGCACATTTTTCACAAAATATATTATTTTCTACTATTGTTTGGTATTTAAACATTAAAAGATAGGCATAAAGGGTATACAATGATACTTAATTCAAGGCTTATCACCAAGTACTTTTCGAAGTTTGACCTGAGGCCTAGATATTATCAGTTAAGAAATAAGGAAGAGGACATTCCTAAAACAGTATTTCAGACCCATTATGGTCACTATGAGTTTTTGGTTTTGCCTTTTGGATTGATGAATGCATTGGCGGCGTTCATGGATTTGATGAACAGGGTGTTTCGATGGTACTTGGACCAATTCATGATTGAATTCATCGATGATATCCTGATGTATTCAAAGAGTGCGAAGCCGTACGAGAAACACTTGAGATTGGTATTGAATATACTAAGGAAGAGACAACTCTGCACCAAGTTTAGCAAGTATGAGTTGTGGTGACCAACATTGGGTTTTTTGGTCATGCCATATCGGCTAAAGGGATTAGTATGGATCCCTATAAAATAGAAGCAATAGAAAATTGGAAACAGTCGAAGACTATGTATGAGATTAGGAGCTGTCTGGGCTTAGTTGGTTATTATCGACGGTTTACTGAGGGATTTTATGCAATAGCTACTCCGTTGGCTCGGTTGACAAGGAAATGAGTTAATTTTGTTTGGGAAGATAACAATGAATAGAGTTTTCAGGAGCTGAAAAAGGTAGTTGACTTCTACTCCGGTATTGACCTTTCCTGATGATAGTGGGGAGTTTGAGGTCTACACTAATGCATCCTTACAGGGTTTAGGTTGTGTTTTGATGCAGCATGGGAGGATTATAGTGTATTCTTTTAAACATCTAAAACCCTTTGAGTTAAGCTACTCTACCCATGACTAGGAACTATTAGCGGTAGAGCATGCCCTGACGATTTGGAGGCATTGCCTCTATGGAGAAACGTGCAGGAACTTCACTGACCACAAAAGTTTAAAGAATTTCTTTACTCATAAGGATTTGAATCTGGGAAAAGGAGTGGTTAGAGTTGATTAAGGATTACAGTTTCACCATTGAGTACCACCCTAGGAAATCCAATATGGTAGCTGATGCTTTGAGTAGGAAGTCTACATGCTCTATAGCTTATTTGTGCACTGTTCACTTTCTGCTACTAGTGGAAATATGGAGAGCAGAAGTTGTATTTGGACTAGATAACCAGTGAGCTTTGTTAGCTAGTTTCCATGTGAGGCATGTGCTGATTGACCAGATTATTCCTACTCAACTTCAGGATTCTACCTTGTGTATCATCAAGCTAGAAGTAGAGGCTGGGGATAGGTAGGATTTTATGCTCAGGAATGATGAAGCTTTGGCCAAGGAAGGTTGATTGTGTGTTCTTGAAGATCTAGAGTCGAAAAACGAAATTTGAGGAAGCTCATAGTTCTGCATATACTATGCATCTAGGCAGAACTAAGATGTATCATATCCTGAGGGAGCACTACTGGTGGGCTGGCACTACTGCTGGGCTGGCATGAAGAGGGAGATATTGAGTTTGTGAGTAGGTGCTTGATCTAGAGTTCACGATGTTTTCAATGTATCGATACTCTAGAAATATTTTTTTGATGAGCCTCATATACTGATGGAGTAGCCTTTTGACCTCAGGGATGATTTGAGCTATAAGGAACAATCTGTTACAGATACTAGATCGAAAATACAAGGTGCTACGTGGGAAGGTCATTCCCTTGGTTAAGGTTTTGTAGAGGAACGACAATGTGGAAGAAGCCACATGGAAGCCGAGACACTGATGCAAGCCTAGTAATCACAATTGTTCCAATGGTAGGTATGAATTTCAAGGAAGAATTTTATTTAGTTGGGGTGAGTTGCAACGAACCGACCTTATTTAATTTGTCTTTTCAAAATTTGTTTCAGAAAATTACCATTTTACCCTTTGTTAATGGGGCCCAGTAGCCACTTTTACTTTGGGGACGCTATTGAGAATTTTTCTTGGACTAAAATGTACGTTTCAGACACACGAGTCTGTAGACAGACAGCACTTGTGCATCAGATTTTGTGTGCGGAAGTTACTGTTTTCGAGGCGTGATGGGCATTTTGGTCTTTTGGAAGTGGGAGATATTTTGGGAAGGATAAGATTGCCTTTATCATCTTATCCCTTCGAAATTGGGAGCTGCTACACCACATTTCCTTTCACACACACGCACGCGCGCGCGCACATACACACACACTCTCTCCCTCTCTCTCTCTTAATGCCTCTCCCTACATGTGCAACCCAAAAAATCCCAAACAAGCACAACCCTCAATTTTGAACGTTTAATCAGTAAACCAAGGATATATCCAGATTCCTTGAGCTTCTGTGAGAAAATCATTCAATTTTGAAGGAGGAATGACGCAGAAAGGGCTCAGATTAGAAAAACAAGGAAACTCGAAACTTTCGAACTAAATTCCAGAAAATCCAACTACTTTTTCCCAATTATGAGTTTGGATTTAGATTTATGGGGTTGAGTAGATGAATTTCCATTATTAGAATGTTCGATTTGGTTAAGAAATGAATAAGTTGTGAAAGTTTGAACTTTTAGGCTTCAATGGCAGATTAGAGCGAACTTTTTCGACAATGGCGACAGCTGACAGCGGAAGAGCACAACAGTGCCAGTCACCATCTCATGTGACTTGGTTCAGGTCTAGTGATGACGTGGCTAGTGACATGGCATGACATGGTAGCCATGTGGAGCCATTTGGACGCCACATGGATGCTGTGCGGCAGCCTAGTCAGCCGCTCGAGATTGAGCTTTATCATACTGACTGTGAGTGGACATTTGTTTTTCAAATCATGATGCATGAATATTAAATTGTTTTAAATGATTTATGATATTTTTTGGATTTAAATGGTTTGGATAATTATTCTAAATGTTGTTGCATGCTATCTGCGGATTTATGGTTTTAGAATAACTATTTGGTTTATTATTTTGGAAACATATTTTACAGATTTGTGTGGAAATAGCATTTTGGGCTCAGGCCCCATTTTTAATGTTTTGGCTTGGATTTTGAGTCAAGAATTTATTTAAAATCAAGGTTTTGGATTATTGTTGAACTGTTTCCCACTATCGATTATCCTCATGATTTACATGATCACCTTTTTCAGACTAGCTTCATGGAGTGTGTCTCCACCAGATCTTAGGGGCATTATTTTCCAGACTGGCATCATGGAGTGTCTCTATTAGATCCTAGGGATTGCCTACGTGTAATGCAGATTTTCTAGCCAGGTAACTCGCGACTACGGCTCGGAGGATTTTCCAGTTAGCCTGGTCAGTAGTGGTGGCTCGGGGGAAATCGAGGATGGGTTGCGAGTCGATTTCTTATATTTGTGTCCATGTTTTATAGATATTTTTATAAACAGGATTTTTAGGGTAATATCTGCCATGGGTATCTTTATAAACATTTTATGTTTCGTACTTTGTAGGTCCACGATCTTGATTTGAATTTGATGTTTGAAACCCTCATGATTTATAGCTTGAATTTGGATGTTTTCTTATATGCATGCATTTTTTAAATACTGGGGGGTTATATTATTTCATTCCTCGATAAATGTATTTTAACATAATTTTTTTTGTCCACTCACATTTTCATGGTTTTACTTATCCTTCAGACTATAACGTAGAAGCGGGGACATACTTTATACTGAGGCTTTCTTCTGGTTTTCTGAGCATTTGTGATCCTTAGAGTAGGATCTTTGTATTATTTGTCGTTTGCTTTCCCTAGTAGCTATGTTCACTATTCTAGACCTTTATAAGACTGTTTCACTTTGAGCTATATGTTGGATTTTAAGTGAAATTATCCTTTGTCTGATACGTGTCAAGGACATTCTTGGATTACCAGTTTGTTTGCCAAACATGAGCAAGACCCTTCACGTTTTTGAAGGATTTTGGGGTTGGGTTCTATTAGTCTTTACTTCATCCCCTGCATTGATTAACCAGCCGACGTACTCACCAAGCCTCTCCACAAGCCACGACATCACCTCCTTAGTTCCAAACTTGTCCAACCTAGGTTGTCATGTTTTCGGGGAGGATGGGGAAGTGGTAGGGGGTTGTGTTAGCATATTCCCTCAATCCCTTCCATCGCTCCTCAATCATAGCCATCAGCTCAAGCTTTCCAAATAGAGTCATATTAGAGTTAACTTACTCTCCAAGCATATCAATTGTAATTAAACACCACCGCCATGTACTCTATCTATACATTGTATATATGCATTTAATAAGACAAGAAAATCAATTTCTACAAAGGCCAAATGCATCCTACTCTTGATAGCATGTAATTCAGTCTCAGAGGAAGGAAAAGTTCCCATCAACGACAAGGTTGCCGCTGCATGCAGCCCACCAATGCAATCACGAATGACCATATGAGGCCCCATCGACGTTGACTTCGTACATTGAGCATGTGGGACACCCTTATAATTGTCTATTGTACATCTTAAACATTGAAATAATGAAAATAATGAGTCCGATAAAGGCTATTTTTTTAATTTCAATAAGGTATCAAATTCTACAAAAAAAAAAAAAAAACATATCATTTTTATTCGTTAAAGTTAAATTCCGAATTTATGGAATAAAAAAAACTAAATTGTAGTGTTATTATGGTAAATCACTTTGATTATGAACATTACCAATTGGGCCACGTAAAGTGAAGGCAGAAATGATACCCAAGAGACTCATGTAGGTGGCGCTCCATTAACCAACCACCTGAGTGTTTGAGGGACTGAGTCATTGACCCCATCATCAAGTAAACTTTCATGTCCCTTATCCAAAAAAAAATTAAAAAAAAATAATAATAAAAAGAAAATTAAAAAAAAAACCCCAGCTCACCATAAAGTCCACAAAAACCCTACGGCCTCCTTCTCAAAAGCCCTCACCGATCTTTCATTTTTTTTTTTTTTTTTTGCCTTTTGTCCATCAATGGCTTCCATCCTCACAGGTGGTCGATTGAAAGAGCTTCTAAAGAAATACGGCAAGGTCGCACTTGGGGTCCACTGCTCAGTCTCAGCTGCCTCAATCACAGGCCTCTATGTTGCCATCAAGAACAACGTCGACGTTGAGTCGGTGCTCGAAAAGTTTCACATGGGTAGCGCCTCCTCCAAAGACGATAATACCCAAAACCCACCTGAAACCTCTGATGGATCGGTGTTTCAAGAGAGACCCACATCCGAAGTTGGCCAATCACTGGTTGTAGTTGAGGAGAAGAAGAAGAATCGGACGGCTGAGCTTGCGGCTTCAACTGGTGGGGCTGTCGCATTGGCTCTGCTATGTAACAAGGCCCTTTTCCCGATTCGAGTGCCGATCACTCTGGCACTTACGCCTCCCGTGGCTAGGTTTTTGGCTAGGAGAAGGCTCATTAAGTCCGGTGGTCTATGAACATCTTTAATTGGTACTTGTTTATGCTTAGTTTTTACAGTTCTTTTTTTCTCTCTTGATGTTTAATCGCATGAAAATGAACATAGAAAATGGCAGCCTTTGTTTTATCTTTACTCGGATTCATGGATTGAATTTCAAGATATGATTCTTTTTCCTTAGCTTTACTATGTATGAATGAGAGCATTTGGATGAAAATTGAGCATCTGATTGTCACGTGCTTCAATTAGAATGATAAGAACATGTACCTTGAAAAGGTCAGAGGTTGATTGAATAGGGATTCGATTAATTGGGTTCACAGTTTTTACTGAGAGTATTATTTTGGTTTTGTTGATCCAAAATCTGATTTTAGATGAACTCTTTCAACTTTCAAGTTTAAGATAGAATGGATGATATTGTCTGGTCCAAGTAAGGCCAGATTTAAACCGCGGCCCCTTTGTGTTTTAGCCAGATTTTTATAGCATTGCATCCACGGAGAAGCCGAGCGTCTCCAGCTTTTTAGTAGCTGATGCTTACTTTCGGCTGCTGGTATCTATTTGATTTGAATCCTTAATGGTAGGAAATATTTGAGTAGGATCGAAAAGTATGTTATCATGGTTACATAAAAACGCACATGAATTATAGATGTACATGAATTATAGATGTTATAGAAATCTTGAGTTAGATGTTGATATGTTACTGTTTCCATAAGACATGATTTGTAGTAGTGGGGTCATCTTGTTGCAAACTTTAGTTTTGAGAAGTTCCTAGAAGTTAAGAACTGCGTGAAGTCAGAGTTCCATATCTAGATCGTCTCGTATAAAAATGAATGGGCGTTTTCTTTGATTTCTTGCGTAAACTTTCAATGCTTCAAATTATCATACCGATAACCCTAACCTTACCTTTACCTTAGCAATGTTGATATCAAATTTTCTTTCCGGGGAACTTTAAAATGAAACTTTTCTATCTTTCTTGTGGCATCTCAGGGGAGGGAGCAAGGTAACTGCAGCAGCCGTGGAAGCTTAGCAATTACCAATTACGTCATCGCGTGGTATCATAGGGTTTGCACACACAAGTGAAAGTAGCCAGTTAGCGTTGTGGGAGAACAATGCACATGTTCCAAATCAGCGAGAGGAGATTCTTGTTATTTGATATAATTATTTTCATTTTCGATCAAATGTGCTCTCCAGATCCCACCCTTTTATTTAGATTTGGAAATCTGATCTTAAATTCTCTTATTAATAATGTATGTGTTACATATCCAAATACTAATCATGTCATTGTACATCTCACTCGTGTAAGTTGTTTGCTAGCTTCAACAGGAACATTTCTTGATAGAACAAAGACGGGACATGAAGTAGTCCGTCGAGCGATAGGTGGCAAAAACTCACACATAATGTGGGGGACATGGAAGACCGTCACTTGATAGAACAAACACTAGGATCGATGGGAGTCAGTTGAACCAGATCAGGTTGCACATCTCCCTCTTCATCTATGATGCCACCGCATCTACTTCCAAATTTGCACTTCCAGGAATCCAATCCCAACTTCGGAATCGGTTCAGAAATTCTATCTGCGTCTAGTTCTGGTTATCAAATTATCAGGACATAAAAATGAATTTATATCCATTGGGTAAATGCAATGCATAATCATCAAAGAGTTGATGAAGAAAATTAGGAATTTAGGAGACGCCAAATAAATCTGATAAACTTCAACCGAGTACCTCTTGCAAATACTAAATTTAAAATCAATTCAATCCATTAAAATCCTGCACAAACAAGCAATATGAGTGCAAATCCAGCAGAAAACTATTGCTTCGAAAAATGAGAGTGCCAACAACTTTGCTCCAACAAATCCCCACTGCCCAAAATTGATGAGGCTTTCAAATTTGTATTGAGAGTTATAAAAATAAATGGAATCTAATAGAATGTGAGAAACCTTTACATATTATATCTCAAATTTGTAGAAAAGAACATGAAATCAAAACAGATTGACCTTCCTTGCTTGACCGATCCAGTGTTGTTTGCAAACCTACGCTACAATTGCTGCAGATGCTTAAATTCCTCACAGTCAGCTCCAACTTCACTCAGAGCCAAGAAGAGCTTCGGCACAATTTTAGCCAACATCAACTTAAAACCAACTGAGGTCGCGTTTACTTCACTCTTATCACTGATAGCGGCGTCTTTCATGAGAGAACCAATCAAATAGCCTTTCATATATGCATCACATGCCTTCAAGATATGATAGCCACGCCTCCTGAAATGGTCTCCAACAAGCTCTTCAAAGTCCTAGACATGTCAACGAAATGTGAGCAATAATTTTAATAAACGCATGGTACACGGAAAACAAAATATAGAATCCAATGATGAAGCAATACAAAAGCTGAAGATTCAAAATATGATTCATCACCTTCGGTGGCCTCCGCATAAGATACATCATTGTCTTACAGTTTAGTAAGAAAGTATTCTCATTGTAGGACAACGAATTTTTCTCTCCTTCAGCTGTCCCAACCTGCCTATCGTAACCAGCTTCATTAAAATATGGCTTAGAATTTAGCACCAATCCTTGAAGTGAAACAAGTACTTGAAGGATGCTGGAAGACTTTGGATCCCAAACTTCATTTCCTCTGCCAGTCCATGTATTTAAAAGACTAAGACACACCTTTCCTTCTTCATATAGATTTGGATTTATCCGCCAGCCACCAGAATGATAATATGCTGTCTGTAACATCACAAACACATTCAGAGGATAGGATACCTTTTCTTTGAATCAAATCCAAAGTGTTAAAAAAAAAATGCTATACTTGGCTCATCGAATTATAGTTTCACTGTATCCAGAAAGCAAACTATAGCTTAGCCGAAGATGAATAGAAATCAGATATTAGTTCTAACCGGAGGAATTTCAGGGTACTCAGGGGGGAGGTGAAAATCAAAAAAGAAGAGGCCATCTTGGTAAGGTGTCCCATAAGCCCCAACTATAACTGCTCTCAAGAGATCCATTCGATCTTCATAAACTCGCACACAAATCCCATCTGCTTAAAATGTACTGTTAAAACCGTGTTGATAAAATGGGATGGATATCATCAAAACAACAAACGAGCAATTACCAGGAAGGTTATTTTGAAGGATGCTCCAATCTTGCTGAACCTTCTTAAACCACTTTCTTCCACTGGTAGTCTGTAAGTACATTTAGTGTTAAGACAGGTTAGAAGCCCAAGAGCAGTCCTTGTTTTATAAGTCAAAAATCACTTAATTATGTCCATTCCGTTATAGAAATTTCCTAAACCAATTAACAAGGCTAGAAAAGAATGACAAGCTAGAGTCGTGACATTAGAACTTCGAGTTCATTGTTCTTCAAATTGTGAAATCAAATACATAGCACGAAAAAGAGAACTGAAAATCAAATAGACATTGATTATCAGATTGAAATGCACCTTACGTTTTTTTTTTTTTTTTCCCATTAGGAAAAAGAAGATAAAATCCATGTCTACACCTTGTTACAACCATTTTATTTTACAGGCATGAGGAACAGGAATCCTTCAAGAATTTATGTTTTGATGAGAATAAAATAGCAGTCTTTCCCCAATGCTAGTATACAAAGCAACATTGGGGTTGAAATTGAATTTGAAAAAATACCTGCCCATCTACTCCAAGGAAATGATGGTCCAAAGGATCATTGGCTATATCAAAGCGTTTGAAGCAGTAAGCATCATCCTTAGTACATTCTATAGCATCAGATTCTTCAGTCCTCAACTTACATCGAGCTGTATCCAAGATTTCAGCAGCCTGTGTGGAAACATGCTTCTCTTCTTCTCCCTTGTTTTTTACCATATCACAAGTATCCACCACATTAGATTTCTGAGAGTTGGAAACTTCACTTCCCTGCGAAATTTCCACTTCCTGATGCTCAACTTCATCTTCCCTTCCAGCATCAAAAGAAACTGAACCCGCATTATTCTGTCCCCTTGAGAATATACCAGTCGCCAGTCTGGTAACGAACTTAAACGCAGCCAAAGGAACAGACAATGCCGGGTTCCTCTCAGAATTGTTCTCTCTGCTCTCTTCTGCTTCAGAATTCACATCAAGGGCACTTTGTACCCCAACTTCCTGAACATTAACAAATTGCCCCTCTTATTTCGGCAATAAAAATAATAGTGTATATTTAAGGTCTTCTCTACCCACTAATAATATATAAATAGAATATATTCACCCAAGGGAGGAATCAACCATTTGATGGTTTGACTTCCATATAAGAAGAAAAAAAGTTTCCTAATATGCTGAACTCAAGTGGTTGTTGCTCTTATACTGCTTCAGAAGACAACAAAGATGAATTCAATTACCTAAGTTCTTAAAGGGGAAGGAGTACAATTAGGCCTAGGTATGAAAACATGCCATTATGAGTTCTACCCGATACAATAATGTCAAAAGTCAAAACCCCTTTCCCAGATGAGCAAACAACATCTTGAATAACTAGTCCCAGCCCTACAAAAGCATCCGATTGTTAATTTAGCGAAATTCTGTAGTTTTTGTAGACAAACTAATTATTTTTCTGCAGGCATCCAATTGTACATTTGGTAAAACATACGACTATTTCAAACAGAAACGAACCTCTTCTGTACTTTCAGGGGCAAATAGTCCATGCATCTCATCATCAAGAACTGTTTCCCAACTAGCAGTATCACTAACCTCACTCCCAGCACCAATTGAGTCATCATCATCAGCTCGACCAACAACATAAATTGCTTGTGGACCAACCTAGTATCAAAGAAACAAGTAACTGAGTTAATGATTGTAGGAACTCTTCCATAATATGTTTTAAATATCACTATTTGAGGCTATTTTGGAAACAAGCACAAACTCAGTCAGGTAGGTTGAGCAAATTGAATAAAGAAGACTATTTTGAATCTCCAATAATAATCCAAAGCCAGAATATTCGAAAGATCCGAATTCTGTTTTACACTGACCATATTTCGAGCAGCCAATGAGACTGTTTTTACCATTAAAAATTTCCCATGGGTTCCTTTCTCATGAATGGCAAGGTTTATTTCACATGCTTACATCCCTTTCAAAAGATTCTTTGACCCAATCAACATAACCTTAACGATTCAGACGAAGACGATAAAGCACACTTTGAACAATTTTGTGTATGAGAGGTAAAAGTATATCGGATTGATGCTGACAAAAAATCAAGGTTAATGATACAGACTTTTAAGGTTGAAGATTGACAAAAATCACAAAGAAGCAAAGAATAGTGATATCTTGAAATCAGGCAATGAGCATACCGTAGAAACCATCCCGTCAGCCCATGTAACTTCAATATCCCCATTCTTAAGACCAGATATATTTCCAACCCAAGAAAGATCCGAGAAGTCCATAAATGCTTCATCACTATATGGGTCTTCTATTTTATGACAAGCAGATCCATGCTCACTTGGTATATTTTGCTGCTTTGCTTCCTCATTACAATCTGTTCCTGAAGCATTCAGTGCAGAAACACAAACTGGCAACAGTCTGACAACAACATCCCCATAACAGTAATCATAATCCTGATGCCCCTCAAGCTCATAGACGCTCACAATTTCCTCCGTGTCAAACTCTCTAGCATCCTCTGCTCTGGAAACTGGCTTTAACCACCTTACACATGCTGTTCTCTCCTTCGCATTGACACTTTTCACAAGTCCAACCCTAGCTTCACAAGCATCATCAGCATCATCAGATGCCTTCTCCATCACATATTGTTCAGCAACAAATTCGTGATCCCCTGGACTATCAAGTGGAATCAAATTTTTTGAGTCCAATTTCAATTCTGTCATACCATCCTGCCATGCCACATCAACCGTTGTCCTGGTATTGACAATTAATAAGGACCTTTCAAAATTTTCTTCCTTCCGTACCTTCTTGTCTCTCTTCACCACAACTTTACGGATCTTCTTGCGATGCAGAGGCCAAGTTTCATGAATAGGCTCCTTTGAAACTGATAATGAGCTACAGCAGGAACTAGATTCAATAGATGTATTCCTTCCAGTATTCCCGCTGCTTCCATCCAATACAGACACCGGATCAATATCCAAGGACTCGTTAGTTCCATTTGATTCTTCTCGAGAACTCTCTTCTGGATCACACACTTTACCCATCTCAGTAGATTCTAACTCAATGTTTTCAGAATCAGGCAGTCCTAGTTTTGAAAAATCCATGTCTAAGGGAATGGAAGATGATGACACTGATGAGGGTAAAAGACACCAATCACCCAATTGCCAATTTGCATGTGTAAAACAAGACAGTAATTTCAAATTCTTGGGATTCTGCTCTTTAGAAGGGGCGGTAGAAGAATTTGGGCCACACCCAGCAGATGCTATCCAATTAATTAATACTGATGCAACTGTAACCTTAGTTACGGTACCTTCCAGACGATTAGGTTTCCACAAGCCACATAGCCACCTAGAATTCTTGAAAACTGATGATGACCTTGCCTTCACGAGCTGCCCTGGGTAGTAAGGGAAATGCACATTTTCAAGCATATTCTTGGAAAGCGGCTTGAGATCCATTGAGTCAGCTCTCATAACTTTACACATAGAACCATCATCAAACAAAACTGTCACATTATCATAAACATCCTCGATTCTACCTAGCCATGGACCAAGGACCACATAATCACCCACTGTGAACTCCCTCACACGTTTTAGGTTGTTGGATGATACATCTTTTATGACTGAACCATCAGGCGCTAACAAGTCCACAGAGATATTGACATTCACCACGACACCAACTTGCCCAGTTGAGTCAGAAGCAGCAGCTACAAAATCTCCATGTAAGAAACCTCGATCAACAATGGTTAATTCATTAATATTTTGGGTAGACTCAGTTTCATCAATCCAAAGTACTCGAACCTGGCCAGGAGGAAGGGGGTCACTCTTATCATTAGCACCACTTTTGTTCTTGTCATCATTAGCATTAATATTCCTGCTGTTACGAGCTTCCTCATTTCCACCACCATAGTCATCATTGTCGTCATCTTCATAGTCATCCTCATCATCAGTGATGCTGCTATCCGAATCCAAATCCGAATCACCGGAAACTTCCATCACAACTCCAGTCATACCACTTTTGCTCCTCACAACATCTTGTCTATAGATATACGAGGTATTGTTAATGTTACTGACAACCTCAACCAACTTTTTAACTTCATTACTTTCATTACTTATGCTTGAATCAGAGATAATTGCACTTGTGGTAGGATCATTATCTTTAGATACAGTGTCATGCGGCTTGGTTCCCATCTGAATTCTGAATGCACACTATAATGTGGTCTTACTGCCGAGCTGAAATCATAATATAAGAAAAACAAAAAACAAAATTGGGGATTTGTCATCATCTTAAGAGAAAGGAAACATCTCACTATAAATATTACACGTACTTAGTTATAAAGCTAAACTCATATGATTTGCCACTTCATAAAGCTTCTGCGAAAATTCTACAGCTATTAAAAAGAAAAAAGAACATATGACTAAAAGATTAACACTTCTTGCTTGTGAATTGAATAACTAGTTCCGGTACGCATAACTGGTAACATCATACACAAGATTCGACATCATAATTTTTTATTTTTAAAGAATTTAGGCCAACATGATTCCATCTTACGTAAGAGCTCACATTAGAATCAAATCGCATTAAGCTAAGAAAATTACAAGCAAAAACGAAGGCAAGAATCCGATACGAACGTGAAATCCAACAGTCCAATCGGATTCAACAGCATAGAGGGTGATGTTAGATGAATGTAAAAGAAAAGTAATTACATCAATTAAATCGCAGCTAAGAAACCGCAGAGCAGCTCACATTCAGCAGACCATCCAAGAAGCTCAAGAACTCAATTTAAGAACCTATAATGGAAAAATAGCACAAACCCCCATACAAAACATCATAGCCATTATATTATATACTCACGGATTTCAATCCAACCCAATCAAAATCAGAGTGAATAAGGTGAAGAAAAAGAAAATTATAAAAAAAAAATACACAAACAAAACAATGAGCTTGTAGCTCTATGTAATTAGATGATTGGGAAGGGATTGTGTGAGATTTACCTAGACAAATCAGAGATTTCGAGCAGACAGAGAAAGAGAGAGGGGGTAAGTCTGATGGATGATGAAGACGAGGAAGAGAAAATGAGGGGAGGCTTTGTGATTTTTTGAACGGTGGAGGTCTCCGGGTATCGTGCTTCTGTTGTGGAGAATATAATGCACAGGACGGAGCTGGAAGCGGCATAAAGGGTACTTTCGTACCTGCAGATTGTTGATAGGGGAGATACTATAATTTTAAAATTACTTATGATATTTAACCCATTATTTAATCTTATATGCTTTAAACTGAAGGTAAAAGGGTAAAAATTGACTAAGGCTTATCAACTTGGGATAGAATTTGACGACTAACAAACGTAAAAAAAATTATTTCATGCACGAAAATGGTCAATATTAACCTTTATATATATATATATATATATTTATTTAACCTTTATATATATATATATATATATTTATTTGTTGTAAGATGTATTTATAAAAGTTATAACTTACAAGGATGAGACTGCGAGTAGCCAACAAAATGCAAGAATGTGAGGACTACTATTTTCTATAAGGCCAAGGAAAGAAATAAATTGTGCTTTTCTTGGGCAATGGGAGATTGGTTTGGTATGAGAGCATGAAGGACAAGGCCAAGTCTATCCTTAGATTTTTCATGTTCTTAATTATCAATTGAAAGAGTTTAAATTACTTTTATTTTAATATATAGGAGCACCACTTGATCAATATCGGTCACAAAAAGAGTAGCCATTATTACGCAGAGTGTTTGAAGTTTCAGTGCAAATTGCAAAATATCGCAAGTATTTTCCAGTGTGGTATTTGTAACGCTCCGAAAATTCGAAGAATGTAATATTGTAAAATAATGAATAAAATGACGTTTTTACCCTTGTGAATAGTATGGTCAATTTGTTGACTTTTTGATTGATAGGTCGAACGGACGTTGACCGATGACCGTGACGTAGTTCGGGACGTCACGAGTCCATAGACAGGTGGCACGTCCAATTCCGACGATTAGGGAAGAAGTTATGACGTTCGGAAGTTCAAGGGCATTTTCGTAATTTGGACGAAAAGGGGGGAAATGTTGACTTTTTGATTGACCACTAGTTTTCACGCAATTCGAGGACTATTAGGTAGGTCTCGATGCCCCGAGTCCGTAGATAGGCGGCACGCTGAAAACTGACATCGGACGGATGAGTTACGGGTCTAGAAAGAGAGGGGCATTTTGGTAATTTTGTGCAGGAGGGAAAAATGGTAATTTTCCAAGCCCAGTTTGAAACAGCCGTGGGAATGCTGTACAATTGTTTAATCTGTTCTCTGATCAAGGAATTGTTTAAGCTTTCTCTGATTCATGGATTTGTTTAATGGTTTTGAGGTAATGGAAGCATTGTGGTATGGTTTGGGCAGAAAAACCAGTGCACAGGAGGATTTTTAAAACAGGGTTTTGGGTCTGTTTTGCGAGAAACAAATTTCAGTGGGACTGAGAGAGATTCCCACGGGTTGCCGACTGCACGGGTCGATTAACAGAGAGATAGGAGTTTGTTGAGATTCATTGTGAGCAAGAAAGGGCTGGGAGCTTGAGAGAAAAACAGACGGGAGGAAAAAAATTGGAACTTGGAGGGAAAATCAAAATTTGATTTGTGAGTCGAGTTGGACAAAACCAAGGACTGAAATAGTCTTCTGGGACCATTTGGAGTTCAACCGTGTCGATTGTGAAGGGAATCGATCATAGTTTGGCCAAGAACAGAAGCCTCTGGTTCTTGAAATTTCCAAGGTTGAAGACTACTACTTCCAGGTAAGCTTCCCTGAAATTGGTTGTGTTCTAGTGTTCGTTTAGGTCCCATAAAGCTTCTGTCTAAGTTAATTTGGGAATGGAGATGAGTTGGGTGAGTTTCAGAAGTCGACCCGTTTGTTTGATCACGGGTCGAATGAGTGATTTAGGGCTTGTTGAAGATAATTAAGGAATGGGAACTTAAATTAAAATGTTAAGGAATGATTTAGGTGGAAAAAGGAAGGGATTTGAGTGAGAATTGATGGAAATTTGGCCGGGTTGTGTCACGGGTCGAACAGCTCGTTTGCAGGCCAGTCATGTGAAGATGGTGACACTGTAGCAGTCACTGTAGCAAGCGTGTGGCTTTCACGCGCAGCAACTTTGGGCGGCGCGTGACGGCGCATGAGACCGTGTCTCTGGTCACGGTCAACAGATAAATTCATCCTTTCAACTTAACGAACATTTTGAGTTAATTTTCGAGTCGAGCGGACATCGTTTCGGGTTAGTTCTGAGGTTCAAAGGTTTAGGGCTTTAAGTTAATTACGTCGAAAAATCCCGAAAAAATTAGGGAAATTAATGCAAGCTTTTTGGGAATGTTTGTAACCCTTATTGTACTTTTTGATAGGCCCGAACATTCCCGAGGCTACCGAGGAGCGCACGGGGCGCGATTGACGGGTCCGAAAACCGTGAGTGGACTTTTGATTTCTAACCGAGCATGCATAACTATTTTTACTCACTTGTCTTATGTTTTCATACATGATTTCATGGTGATGATTATGATATTTCTATTTTACGTGATTTCGCGCTTTTCAAGGTGACTATCGCATTTTTACATACTTCGAGATTACGTTTTCTCCTATGCAATGATGATGGTTTGATGAAGTGATTTGATATGATTATGCATGTCACGTTTTAATGATGATTTGATTATGTTTTGTGAAGTAAGATTTGGGATTTTCATGTGAAATTCGGACATAAGTCTTATTATGACGAAAAGTGATTTCGGAATGGTTTTGGAAAATGGATCATGGTGGATCCTGGATTGTTACGATTTTACGCATGATTTTGGGTTTAAAGACCCGTATGATTGTTGGATCTGGTTTTGGGTTTAAAGACCCGGTTAATTGATGAAGGGGGCGGGCCCGGATTGGGTTTAAAGACTCAGATTGAGTTTAAAGACTCGGTTATTGTGATACCCCCGAGGCCTATTGATTATGTTTTGAGTTTAAAGACTCGTTGATATCCCAAGAAGGCCTAATATATGAGTTTAAAGACTTGGATAGATCCAACGACTTGATTGTGATTGTTGATTCAGTTTTACATGATTCGGTGTGATTGATGTTTCAATGTGACGATTTCTGGATTTTGGGAATATTATACTATTTTACATGATTTTGTGGCTGTTTACTGTAACGGTTTCCATGACAGGACCCGTCCCAACGAAACTCCCCTTCAATGCTTGCCAGACAAGGGATGTTTGCGCGGATTTCTGCTGCTGTCACTGCCTCACGATCAGTCCCGAACGTAGTACCACGACCTGGAGGGTCACAAAACAGAAAAGGTGTGAGTGGACAAAAATGACCTCTTATAAAAACATTTATCAAAATACAATCTTACCCTCCAGTTTTCACAAACTTGCATGCATATCGTAAAACATGAGTGACCGATAGAATGAAAACATATTTTCCCATGGTCCATAAAACTCATGTTCACCAAATCAGTTCATGTTATAAAACATCAAATCCCGACTCTCAGGCTAAAACATGTGAAAACATAATCACTGGCCACAAAGACCAAAAACTCGTACTCAATACCAGTACGTCATCACAAATAACATCAATCAGCACTAATCACAAGTGCACAATAAATATATCAATCCAATCAATCCGCACTACTCACAAGTGCACAATATCACAAATCACATATGCACTACTCACAAGTGCACAATCAATCAAACTGCACTACTCACAAGTGCTGCACTACGCGTAGGCCAATATCCAGTCACTCTCTAGGGAACAGACACCTCTGGGCTCAACCCCCTCGGGCTTAGTCACCTCTGGGCGAACACATCCCCAAGATCAGACACCTCCGAGTGGTACATCCAGGCTCAGTCTCATCCGAGAAGCTGACTACCATAGGATCAACTCCCGATCCTACAATCACATCCCCCAAACTCCGGTCGTCTGGGTAATCCCCCCAAGCACCGACCGTCTGGGAATATCACAATCACAATGAAAACCATCCCGGGAATTACATCCCAAAACATTTCAATCAAATCTTGACTTCATACCAAGTCAAGATCATTCTCAACTGGGTCTCAAGCCCAAAATACCTTTTACACATAAACCGTTAAAATCACATTTAAATCAATAGAATAATCCGGAAATCATCATTGACTCACCAACCAAGTCAAAATATCATTTTAGAAATCATTTAGACTCCGGGCCTAGCCCAAAACATCATTTGCACGTTCCTCGTAAAACGTGCCCAAAAGACTGATTAAAATAATCATAAATTCCCAATAAATCATTAATTTCACAAGTTCACAAGTGACTCCAAATCCGAGTCAAAATCACTATTCACTTGGGTTCTCATGCCCAAAATAACATTACCACGCAAATCCATGCGTTGCAACCTCCGTTGCCATTTTCACGTAAATCCACGAAATCCTTGACTCATTCCCGAGTCACAACATCATTCTCAATCCATGACTCATAATCCGAGTCCACACATTATTTCCAACCAATTTTAATCCCGGACTCACAAACCAAGTCCAAACATCATTTTTACCAAATTTCGTAATTTCTCGAAAATCGCCCAAAAATAATAATATAATATTCATAAAACTTAGAAATTACCGGATTTAAACACAAATCATGCCCAAGCATATAAAATCATATAATAAGGCATTTAAATCATATATGCATGCATCACGGTTAGAAAACAAAGTCCACTCACACACACCGTTCAAAACGGTTCGTTTCCGAGCTGCACGTTTTTCCGTAAAATCTGGAAATCACAACTCCTGTCCAAAATCATTATAGAGGGTTACTAACATCTCAAAATACATCATATAATTTTCCCCAATTTTTCCGGGATTTAAATACGTATTTTAAACGTAAAACAAAACTTCGGATACGCGGAACATTATCGAAACAATATCCGATTTCATCGAAACCAACGTCAAAATGTTCGTTACACTGAGAGGATCAAAAGTCATGTTGACCTCACCTTGAGACTAGGCCGGACGCGCCCCCACGCGCCGCCGTGAGTGGCTGCGTGTGAAACCCACGCGCCAGCTACAGTGTCGTCGTTCATGCCCGTTTGTCTGGTAAACGGGTCGTTTAACCCGCGATCAGACCCGTTTGGTTTTCTGTCAATTCCACACTGAATTCATCAATTGAGCATTCATACAGCTTCGAATTAAGTTCAATTTGAGTTCTGTAACAATAATTCCATGAAACATTACCTCAATCCTCACGATCACAGATGATCAATCGAAGGACATCCGGCCACTGTTCATCCTTCGAAAACCATCAAACCTTCTTGATTTCGTTCAATTGATCCACCAGTAAGCTTCAATGAACTCAGGTAAACCTTTTCCCCAACTCAATTGAATCAATTCATGGCTCAAACTCCACGACTCAACCTCGATTCTTCGTCACTGTGCAACTATGGAGTTCAGTCAATCTCAATCAGTTTCTTCCAATTGATGGATCCAGAAGCATCGTGGGATCCTCAGGAACATAATCCCCAGCTCAATTTCAACAATCAAAGCCTCCAATTTCTCGACTCAAGCTCGAAAATTCTGAAAGTTTCCTTCCTCAGTTCTACCTCAATTCGACCTCAATTCCACTTAGTTCCTTCTACAAAATTGATCGTAGTAATCCCAGAAGACTGAAACTGAACCCAATTTCGATCAACAAGGCTCAATTCATCCAATTTGATTTTTCCTCCCAAAAACCCAATTTTCGAATTCTAGTTCCCAGCTCACTCTCAATCTCCCGTGTTTACCCAGTTGAGTTAGTCTCAACAAGCACTCGATTTTGCCCTCAAAACCAGTTAGAAATGGCAGCTAACACTCTCCAATTCTGCTGCTTAATGCTCACGGGTAAGAAAAACAAAGAAGGAGAAAATTAAGGAGAAAATGGAGGAAATGATGAAGGATAAATGATGATGTTGTAATGATGGTGTTGGGAGGGAAACATGGAGCTGGAATCAAGGGATGGGTGACACTTGTCACTCATCCGAATGTGCACAGTCACCGGGTACTGTTCATATTAAAATATTATTTTAATCCCGGTTCGTTCGGTTAATCGAGCCCGATTTCGTGACTATAACTTCGTCGTCGAATCTCCGATTTCGGCATGCCGCCTGTCGTTGGATTCGTATCGAGGAGACCTACGTAACGGTCCTTGGCCCTCGTCCGTTGGACTTCCCGGCCAAAAAGTCAACATTTGGCCCCTAATATGCCAAATTACCAAAATACCCCTCAACTTCCGAACATCATAACTTTCACCTCGAATGTCGGAATCGAACGTGCCACCTGTCTATGAACTCGTGACGTCCCGAACTACGTCACAGTCATCGGCCAAAGTCCATTTGACCGCCCGAACTAAAAGTCAACATTTTGCCCACGCTAGGGGCAAAACGGTCATTTTGCACGTTTCGTCCGATTTCACTCAACTAATCCCCGATTTGTCAGGACCCACCCCGGTTTCACCCCGAAACCCGAGGTAAATCCCGCTCCCGTCTGACTCCCCGACACCAACTCAAGTAAAACTCACTCACATTCTAACCAGTCAAACGCAGGAGTAATTAGACACAATGTCCCGAAGGTAGCATTTACAGAACATAGTACGAACATACAAAGAAAATAAAACCGATAACTACACGCACACGGAAGCCTTTACTCTACTCTGAGAACCCTCACGTCACTTCTATGCCTCAGACTCTGCCTCGACGTCAAGACCCCGCGCTAGCTCCACAACCTGGAGGGCAATTAAAACAGAAAATGTGAGTGGACCAAAAGGTACAAAAGTTCAAAAACCATTTTATAAGAAAACCGAGTTAAACCCTCCGTTTTGAAACCACATGCATAACCAACAGTTATAAACACATTTATAAAGAATCATTCTTAAACATCATAAGAAACAGAAACACTATAAAATACCATAAGAAACCATAATATGAGTATCAGAAACCGTATCAAAACCATAACCACCAAATCATCATTTTCTCGATCAAACCTGCTGGATCTATCCGAGTCTTTAAACTCCCGAGTCTTTAAACTCAATCCAGGCCTTAATCATATCCGAGTCTTTAAACTCCCGAGTCTTTAAACTCAAGGCCTACGGGGGAAAATCAATATATATCCGAGTCTTTAAACTCCCGAGTCTTTAAACTCAATCCGGGTCTTTAAACCCAATCCGGCCGGTCCCCCGTCACATATATCCGGGTCTTTAAACCCAATATCCAGATCCAGCAAATCCAATCATATCCAGTGTAAAACCAATCCATCGCCAAATTCGAATTCGAAATCCCCGGTTCGAAGCCCTTCCGGCGTTCAGAACCGACATTCCGAACCCAAATCCGGGAAAATATCCATTTTCATACCAAAACCACATGTAATCACAAATCATATTTCATAACCCATTTATCATGATTTGAAAACCTTTATCGGTGGAAATCCCCAAATGTGGCATCAAAATCCGAAAACCAACATTTCCTCGAAAAACGTGCCAAAACCGTCTTTTTCTCGGAAAAACGTGCAAACACATAAAATCATCATTTCATATTCAATAAACATAGATTCATAAGTAAAACCATAAAATACGTATATAAAAACAGTTATGCATGCTCGAGTTTAAGAAAAGGGTCCACTCACAGTACTGAGCCCTACTCGCGTCCCGAACGTCCAGCCCGTTCCTCGGCTTCCTCGGGAAATCCCGATCCTGTCAAACACCGCCAAATTACGTTACTAGTACGTCTACGAAGGTTCACCTAAATTCCCTCAAAATTCCCCGAATCCTAAACATAAGAACCCGGGACCCTAAACTTTCACCCTCGCGGAACTCAACTCAAACGACTTCCGATTGACCCGAAACCAACTCCATCGAACTCACAACAACTCCTAGACCAAAAACGATGTTGACCGTTTCTCCCAGAACTGCCGCACGCGCCCCCACGCGCCGCCCAAAGTGGCTGCGCGTAGCCCTCACGCGCCTGCTACAGTGTCACCGTCTACCTCACGTAGACCGGGCTCGACACAGTGCCTGCTGTTTGAACCGGCGAGAGCGGTTCACCGCCGTGCCTGCACCATTTTCCTCCCTCTCTTCACCATCCTCTTCGTCCAATCCTAAGCAATCCAGTTCCCTCACTCAAACACCTCAACACTGTCCCTAACCCGTCGACTCGAGCTCAAAATCAAAACCCAAATTATCCTCTGTTTCCTATTCCGGCCACCCAGGTCTTCTCCCGTCACAAAAACCACCCTAGACGACGCCTAGGACCTCCCTGAGCCTAATCCAACTCTTCTAAACCTTCGACTCAGTCCCTGGGATCACGACTCTTGGATTGAAACAAAACGGAAAAACAGGGCACACAGAGTCCCTCCGTCGCGCCAACCACCACCGTGCACCTCTCGTCACGGCAACACAACCAGACGGTTCCTAGGACTCAACTCAATCCCCTAAACCACTATAGACCCATCGATTCAACCCCTAGACTCACGACTTTCGATTCAAAACTCGACGGGAAAACAGGGCAAGTTTACAAGGATAAGGGATTACCTGCAACCGTCCACCACCGTGCTCGCCGCCGCGGTTCCTGAAGTCCACAACGTCGCCTCAGCCTCCTCTCGAGGTCAATCGTACTTACACACGGCCACCGCACCACCAGCTCCCTCAGTTCCTCTCTGTTTTTTTTTCTCTGAAGTTCCCGTGGCTCTCAACTCACTCACACACCACCTGCACACTTCTAACCTTCTCAGCACCACCCCAGCATCTCTCAACCTCCTTCTGATCACTCTTCACTCACCAGAACTCAACAACATCCACGATCAATCCTCAATTCCTCCTCACAAGCTCACCCTGTTTCTATCTGGGTCGAAGAACTCACACTTGCACGGTTGCACCCAAATAATTGGACCGTGCACACACTGGAATCCCCCAGAAACCACTCCACCTTTAGCACGTGTCACCATCCTACCCTTCATCTCACATGTGGCTCAATCTCAACCCTTCATCTGTCCTTATCTGTTGCACACACCCCCAGAGCACAAAAGACCAGAATGCCCTTCTGTTTTACCCAAAATTACAACTTTGCCACTACCTTCCTAGACCTGTAACTCCCACATCGTACGTCCGATGAAAACGTGCCGCCTGTCATCGAACTCAGGACGACAAGAACTATCTAACCCTCCTAGGTCAACCTACCAAAACTCGATTATTCAAAAAGTCAACTTTTCCCCCTAATTACGATTATGCCCTCAACCTTCCGAACATCACAACTTCCTCCTCGGATGTCGGAATCGGGCGTGCCACCTGCCTAAGGATTCGTAACGTCCTCAACTACGTCCTGGTCACTGGTCAACTCCCATTTGACCACCCGAAATAAAAGTCAACATTTCTGCCCGACCCAGGGGCAAAATCGTCATTCTAAGTTCCCGGACCCCTCGGGACCACCTAACCCTTGATTAACCTTACTAATCACACCTTAATCACTCTACTTATCCCAATTCTCGGGACGGGTTGTTACAATCTACCCACCTAAAAAGAATTTCGTCCCCGAAATTCCACAGCTAGTCCCCGACACCTAGGGTCTCCTAAGGAACAACCTCTCCTAGGTTTCCTGTCTATCATCTCCACCTTGGGTATTTCACTCCATCCCCAGCTACTGTTACCACAGCCGACCCTAGCTATGTAACAACTACATGGTGTACGCAAGGGAAACTCTATGAACAGGAAACAAAGGTATTATACAATACCTCATGTCACAATACCCAGCAGAAATCACAGAGTACATCCTCGTATACAACCACCCATCTCCCTCGGCTACCATTCCGGCCACGGTCGGACTAACTCCACAAAGTCCTAAAGGCAAACTCTAGCTTGTGGGTTCTCTCCTTCCACAGTCTCCAATCGATCAGTTATAGTCACTCCTTTCCTATACCTTCCGTCACCCTCCTACGGAACTTACTGTACACTCCAAGTCCTCTAGGCGAACACCTAGACTCTACCCTGGGATCCAACAACCAAACCAACAGGACAACCAAAAGTAAAGCAAGTACCTGTCCCCACGTCTGGTATCGCCTGATCCTCCTGTTGAGTCATCGAGAACACCCGGGCCTGAGATCCTGACGCTCTACCACGTCCCCTCGAACTACTCGTGGCTGTGCCACCACCTCCTCTAGTGCCCGCTGTCCCTGATGCTGTACTCTGTCCGGACTCCGCTACTCCTCTGCCTACCCCACCTTCCTGTGGCAACAGTGGACACTCACGTCGGAAATGACCTCGCTCCCCGCAGTAGAAACACACATTCCAGCCTGGTCCACTACTCGGTCTCCCCGTGGACGCTACCGACGTCGCACTCGCTTGCGGAGTCGGCGGTACTCGATAACCCCAAAATCCTGAACTCTGGGCACTACCAGGTCTACCAAAACGATCATCGCCCGACGAGGACGATCCACCGAAGTTACCTCTTTTCGGTGTCCGCTGGCTCGAAGCTCCAGGAATAGATAGTTCCCGGCATCGCACCGGCAAACTAGCCTCAACTCGCACCGCAGCATCCGACAAGTCTCGGAGGGTAGCAAAAGATCCAGCCGTCACTACGGCTCGAATCTCACCTCGCAAACCCAACTCAAACCTACGGCATTTCTCGGCTTCAGTGGCCACAAAGGCAGGAGCAAACCGAGACAACATCTGGAACTTCCGTTCATACTCTGCCACGGTCATATTCCCCTGCTGGAGCTGCAGAAACTCCGCCTCCTTGGCATCCCGGAAAGAACGAGGATAATACTGCTCTAGAAACCGTTCCCTAAACGTCTCCCAGGTCACACTGTGAACATCCCAACCGGACAATTCGAGGGTATACCACCACTCGTACGCCGCACCATCCAGTAAAAATGCAGCCAACAATACTCGCTCCTCCGGCGGACAATGCATCACCGCAAAAATCCGCTCAAGTCGGGTAATCCACCTCTGGGCTTCCTCAGGATCAGCCCCACCACTAAAAGTAGTAGCCCCGAGCCGCTGGGCTCGCTCAATCGTGGCACTTTCCGTCTCTCTGGCTACTTCTTCAGGTTGTGGAGAGGGTCTACGTCTCGGAGGCATCGTCAACCGCACGCTGAAAGAGGCATAGAAGTAGTCAAACAACTGAAACACAACCTCACAAACCGACAGACCCAACAAACTCGACAAACCTATGCTCTGATACCAATTGTCAGGACCCACCCCGGTTTCACCCCGAAACCCGAGGTAAATCCCGCTCCCGTCTGACTCCCCGACACCAACTCAAGTAAAACTCACTCACATTCTAACCAGTCAAACGCAGGAGTAATTAGACACAATGTCCCGAAGGTAGCATTTACAGAACATAGTACGAACATACAAAGAAAATAAAACCGATAACTACACGCACACGGAAGCCTTTACTCTACTCTGAGAACCCTCACGTCACTTCTATGCCTCAGACTCTGCCTCGACGTCAAGACCCCGCGCTAGCTCCACAACCTGGAGGGCAATTAAAACAGAAAATGTGAGTGGACCAAAAGGTACAAAAGTTCAAAAACCATTTTATAAGAAAACCGAGTTAAACCCTCCGTTTTGAAACCACATGCATAACCAACAGTTATAAACACATTTATAAAGAATCATTCTTAAACATCATAAGAAACAGAAACACTATAAAATACCATAAGAAACCATAATATGAGTATCAGAAACCGTATCAAAACCATAACCACCAAATCATCATTTTCTCGATCAAACCTGCTGGATCTATCCGAGTCTTTAAACTCCCGAGTCTTTAAACTCAATCCAGGCCTTAATCATATCCGAGTCTTTAAACTCCCGAGTCTTTAAACTCAAGGCCTACGGGGGAAAATCAATATATATCCGAGTCTTTAAACTCCCGAGTCTTTAAACTCAATCCGGGTCTTTAAACCCAATCCGGCCGGTCCCCCGTCACATATATCCGGGTCTTTAAACCCAATATCCAGATCCAGCAAATCCAATCATATCCAGTGTAAAACCAATCCATCGCCAAATTCGAATTCGAAATCCCCGGTTCGAAGCCCTTCCGGCGTTCAGAACCGACATTCCGAACCCAAATCCGGGAAAATATCCATTTTCATACCAAAACCACATGTAATCACAAATCATATTTCATAACCCATTTATCATGATTTGAAAACCTTTATCGGTGGAAATCCCCAAATGTGGCATCAAAATCCGAAAACCAACATTTCCTCGAAAAACGTGCCAAAACCGTCTTTTTCTCGGAAAAACGTGCAAACACATAAAATCATCATTTCATATTCAATAAACATAGATTCATAAGTAAAACCATAAAATACGTATATAAAAACAGTTATGCATGCTCGAGTTTAAGAAAAGGGTCCACTCACAGTACTGAGCCCTACTCGCGTCCCGAACGTCCAGCCCGTTCCTCGGCTTCCTCGGGAAATCCCGATCCTGTCAAACACCGCCAAATTACGTTACTAGTACGTCTACGAAGGTTCACCTAAATTCCCTCAAAATTCCCCGAATCCTAAACATAAGAACCCGGGACCCTAAACTTTCACCCTCGCGGAACTCAACTCAAACGACTTCCGATTGACCCGAAACCAACTCCATCGAACTCACAACAACTCCTAGACCAAAAACGATGTTGACCGTTTCTCCCAGAACTGCCGCACGCGCCCCCACGCGCCGCCCAAAGTGGCTGCGCGTAGCCCTCACGCGCCTGCTACAGTGTCACCGTCTACCTCACGTAGACCGGGCTCGACACAGTGCCTGCTGTTTGAACCGGCGAGAGCGGTTCACCGCCGTGCCTGCACCATTTTCCTCCCTCTCTTCACCATCCTCTTCGTCCAATCCTAAGCAATCCAGTTCCCTCACTCAAACACCTCAACACTGTCCCTAACCCGTCGACTCGAGCTCAAAATCAAAACCCAAACTATCCTCTGTTTCCTATTCCGGCCACCCAGGTCTTCTCCCGTCACAAAAACCACCCTAGACGACGCCTAGGACCTCCCTGAGCCTAATCCAACTCTTCTAAACCTTCGACTCAGTCCCTGGGATCACGACTCTTGGATTGAAACAAAACGGAAAAACAGGGCACACAGAGTCCCTCCGTCGCGCCAACCACCACCGTGCACCTCTCGTCACGGCAACACAACCAGACGGTTCCTAGGACTCAACTCAATCCCCTAAACCACTATAGACCCATCGATTCAACCCCTAGACTCACGACTTTCGATTCAAAACTCGACGGGAAAACAGGGCAAGTTTACAAGGATAAGGGATTACCTGCAACCGTCCACCACCGTGCTCGCCGCCGCGGTTCCTGAAGTCCACAACGTCGCCTCAGCCTCCTCTCGAGGTCAATCGTACTTACACACGGCCACCGCACCACCAGCTCCCTCAGTTCCTCTCTGTTTTTTTTTCTCTGAAGTTCCCGTGGCTCTCAACTCACTCACACACCACCTGCACACTTCTAACCTTCTCAGCACCACCCCAGCATCTCTCAACCTCCTTCTGATCACTCTTCACTCACCAGAACTCAACAACATCCACGATCAATCCTCAATTCCTCCTCACAAGCTCACCCTGTTTCTATCTGGGTCGAAGAACTCACACTTGCACGGTTGCACCCAAATAATTGGACCGTGCACACACTGGAATCCCCCAGAAACCACTCCACCTTTAGCACGTGTCACCATCCTACCCTTCATCTCACATGTGGCTCAATCTCAACCCTTCATCTGTCCTTATCTGTTGCACACACCCCAGAGCACAAAAGACCAGAATGCCCTTCTGTTTTACCCAAAATTACAACTTTGCCACTACCTTCCTAGACCTGTAACTCCCACATCGTACGTCCGATGAAAACGTGCCGCCTGTCATCGAACTCAGGACGACAAGAACTATCTAACCCTCCTAGGTCAACCTACCAAAACTCGATTATTCAAAAAGTCAACTTTTCCCCCTAATTACGATTATGCCCTCAACCTTCCGAACATCACAACTTCCTCCTCGGATGTCGGAATCGGGCGTGCCACCTGCCTAAGGATTCGTAACGTCCTCAACTACGTCCTGGTCACTGGTCAACTCCCATTTGACCACCCGAAATAAAAGTCAACATTTCTGCCCGACCCAGGGGCAAAATCGTCATTCTAAGTTCCCGGACCCCTCGGGACCACCTAACCCTTGATTAACCTTACTAATCACACCTTAATCACTCTACTTATCCCAATTCTCGGGACGGGTTGTTACAATCTACCCACCTAAAAAGAATTTCGTCCCCGAAATTCCACAGCTAGTCCCCGACACCTAGGGTCTCCTAAGGAACAACCTCTCCTAGGTTTCCTGTCTATCATCTCCACCTTGGGTATTTCACTCCATCCCCAGCTACTGTTACCACAGCCGACCCTAGCTATGTAACAACTACATGGTGTACGCAAGGGAAACTCTATGAACAGGAAACAAAGGTATTATACAATACCTCATGTCACAATACCCAGCAGAAATCACAGAGTACATCCTCGTATACAACCACCCATCTCCCTCGGCTACCATTCCGGCCACGGTCGGACTAACTCCACAAAGTCCTAAAGGCAAACTCTAGCTTGTGGGTTCTCTCCTTCCACAGTCTCCAATCGATCAGTTATAGTCACTCCTTTCCTATACCTTCCGTCACCCTCCTACGGAACTTACTGTACACTCCAAGTCCTCTAGGCGAACACCTAGACTCTACCCTGGGATCCAACAACCAAACCAACAGGACAACCAAAAGTAAAGCAAGTACCTGTCCCCACGTCTGGTATCGCCTGATCCTCCTGTTGAGTCATCGAGAACACCCGGGCCTGAGATCCTGACGCTCTACCACGTCCCCTCGAACTACTCGTGGCTGTGCCACCACCTCCTCTAGTGCCCGCTGTCCCTGATGCTGTACTCTGTCCGGACTCCGCTACTCCTCTGCCTACCCCACCTTCCTGTGGCAACAGTGGACACTCACGTCGGAAATGACCTCGCTCCCCGCAGTAGAAACACACATTCCAGCCTGGTCCACTACTCGGTCTCCCCGTGGACGCTACCGACGTCGCACTCGCTTGCGGAGTCGGCGGTACTCGATAACCCCAAAATCCTGAACTCTGGGCACTACCAGGTCTACCAAAACGATCATCGCCCGACGAGGACGATCCACCGAAGTTACCTCTTTTCGGTGTCCGCTGGCTCGAAGCTCCAGGAATAGATAGTTCCCGGCATCGCACCGGCAAACTAGCCTCAACTCGCACCGCAGCATCCGACAAGTCTCGGAGGGTAGCAAAAGATCCAGCCGTCACTACGGCTCGAATCTCACCTCGCAAACCCAACTCAAACCTACGGCATTTCTCGGCTTCAGTGGCCACAAAGGCAGGAGCAAACCGAGACAACATCTGGAACTTCCGTTCATACTCTGCCACGGTCATATTCCCCTGCTGGAGCTGCAGAAACTCCGCCTCCTTGGCATCCCGGAAAGAACGAGGATAATACTGCTCTAGAAACCGTTCCCTAAACGTCTCCCAGGTCACACTGTGAACATCCCAACCGGACAATTCGAGGGTATACCACCACTCGTACGCCGCACCATCCAGTAAAAATGCAGCCAACAATACTCGCTCCTCCGGCGGACAATGCATCACCGCAAAAATCCGCTCAAGTCGGGTAATCCACCTCTGGGCTTCCTCAGGATCAGCCCCACCACTAAAAGTAGTAGCCCCGAGCCGCTGGGCTCGCTCAATCGTGGCACTTTCCGTCTCTCTGGCTACTTCTTCAGGTTGTGGAGAGGGTCTACGTCTCGGAGGCATCGTCAACCGCACGCTGAAAGAGGCATAGAAGTAGTCAAACAACTGAAACACAACCTCACAAACCGACAGACCCAACAAACTCGACAAACCTATGCTCTGATACCAATTGTCAGGACCCACCCCGGTTTCACCCCGAAACCCGAGGTAAATCCCGCTCCCGTCTGACTCCCCGACACCAACTCAAGTAAAACTCACTCACATTCTAACCAGTCAAACGCAGGAGTAATTAGACACAATGTCCCGAAGGTAGCATTTACAGAACATAGTACGAACATACAAAGAAAATAAAACCGATAACTACACGCACACGGAAGCCTTTACTCTACTCTGAGAACCCTCACGTCACTTCTATGCCTCAGACTCTGCCTCGACGTCAAGACCCCGCGCTAGCTCCACAACCTGGAGGGCAATTAAAACAGAAAATGTGAGTGGACCAAAAGGTACAAAAGTTCAAAAACCATTTTATAAGAAAACCGAGTTAAACCCTCCGTTTTGAAACCACATGCATAACCAACAGTTATAAACACATTTATAAAGAATCATTCTTAAACATCATAAGAAACAGAAACACTATAAAATACCATAAGAAACCATAATATGAGTATCAGAAACCGTATCAAAACCATAACCACCAAATCATCATTTTCTCGATCAAACCTGCTGGATCTATCCGAGTCTTTAAACTCCCGAGTCTTTAAACTCAATCCAGGCCTTAATCATATCCGAGTCTTTAAACTCCCGAGTCTTTAAACTCAAGGCCTACGGGGGAAAATCAATATATATCCGAGTCTTTAAACTCCCGAGTCTTTAAACTCAATCCGGGTCTTTAAACCCAATCCGGCCGGTCCCCCGTCACATATATCCGGGTCTTTAAACCCAATATCCAGATCCAGCAAATCCAATCATATCCAGTGTAAAACCAATCCATCGCCAAATTCGAATTCGAAATCCCCGGTTCGAAGCCCTTCCGGCGTTCAGAACCGACATTCCGAACCCAAATCCGGGAAAATATCCATTTTCATACCAAAACCACATGTAATCACAAATCATATTTCATAACCCATTTATCATGATTTGAAAACCTTTATCGGTGGAAATCCCCAAATGTGGCATCAAAATCCGAAAACCAACATTTCCTCGAAAAACGTGCCAAAACCGTCTTTTTCTCGGAAAAACGTGCAAACACATAAAATCATCATTTCATATTCAATAAACATAGATTCATAAGTAAAACCATAAAATACGTATATAAAAACAGTTATGCATGCTCGAGTTTAAGAAAAGGGTCCACTCACAGTACTGAGCCCTACTCGCGTCCCGAACGTCCAGCCCGTTCCTCGGCTTCCTCGGGAAATCCCGATCCTGTCAAACACCGCCAAATTACGTTACTAGTACGTCTACGAAGGTTCACCTAAATTCCCTCAAAATTCCCCGAATCCTAAACATAAGAACCCGGGACCCTAAACTTTCACCCTCGCGGAACTCAACTCAAACGACTTCCGATTGACCCGAAACCAACTCCATCGAACTCACAACAACTCCTAGACCAAAAACGATGTTGACCGTTTCTCCCAGAACTGCCGCACGCGCCCCCACGCGCCGCCCAAAGTGGCTGCGCGTAGCCCTCACGCGCCTGCTACAGTGTCACCGTCTACCTCACGTAGACCGGGCTCGACACAGTGCCTGCTGTTTGAACCGGCGAGAGCGGTTCACCGCCGTGCCTGCACCATTTTCCTCCCTCTCTTCACCATCCTCTTCGTCCAATCCTAAGCAATCCAGTTCCCTCACTCAAACACCTCAACACTGTCCCTAACCCGTCGACTCGAGCTCAAAATCAAAACCCAAACTATCCTCTGTTTCCTATTCCGGCCACCCAGGTCTTCTCCCGTCACAAAAACCACCCTAGACGACGCCTAGGACCTCCCTGAGCCTAATCCAACTCTTCTAAACCTTCGACTCAGTCCCTGGGATCACGACTCTTGGATTGAAACAAAACGGAAAAACAGGGCACACAGAGTCCCTCCGTCGCGCCAACCACCACCGTGCACCTCTCGTCACGGCAACACAACCAGACGGTTCCTAGGACTCAACTCAATCCCCTAAACCACTATAGACCCATCGATTCAACCCCTAGACTCACGACTTTCGATTCAAAACTCGACGGGAAAACAGGGCAAGTTTACAAGGATAAGGGATTACCTGCAACCGTCCACCACCGTGCTCGCCGCCGCGGTTCCTGAAGTCCACAACGTCGCCTCAGCCTCCTCTCGAGGTCAATCGTACTTACACACGGCCACCGCACCACCAGCTCCCTCAGTTCCTCTCTGTTTTTTTTTCTCTGAAGTTCCCGTGGCTCTCAACTCACTCACACACCACCTGCACACTTCTAACCTTCTCAGCACCACCCCAGCATCTCTCAACCTCCTTCTGATCACTCTTCACTCACCAGAACTCAACAACATCCACGATCAATCCTCAATTCCTCCTCACAAGCTCACCCTGTTTCTATCTGGGTCGAAGAACTCACACTTGCACGGTTGCACCCAAATAATTGGACCGTGCACACACTGGAATCCCCCAGAAACCACTCCACCTTTAGCACGTGTCACCATCCTACCCTTCATCTCACATGTGGCTCAATCTCAACCCTTCATCTGTCCTTATCTGTTGCACACACCCCAGAGCACAAAAGACCAGAATGCCCTTCTGTTTTACCCAAAATTACAACTTTGCCACTACCTTCCTAGACCTGTAACTCCCACATCGTACGTCCGATGAAAACGTGCCGCCTGTCATCGAACTCAGGACGACAAGAACTATCTAACCCTCCTAGGTCAACCTACCAAAACTCGATTATTCAAAAAGTCAACTTTTCCCCCTAATTACGATTATGCCCTCAACCTTCCGAACATCACAACTTCCTCCTCGGATGTCGGAATCGGGCGTGCCACCTGCCTAAGGATTCGTAACGTCCTCAACTACGTCCTGGTCACTGGTCAACTCCCATTTGACCACCCGAAATAAAAGTCAACATTTCTGCCCGACCCAGGGGCAAAATCGTCATTCTAAGTTCCCGGACCCCTCGGGACCACCTAACCCTTGATTAACCTTACTAATCACACCTTAATCACTCTACTTATCCCAATTCTCGGGACGGGTTGTTACACGATTAGTCATTCTAATTCATAATTAATTAATATTCAATCCCGATATTCGGGACGGGTCATTACATTCCATATGATTCGTAAAAGGGTTTTCGAATGTTTAGTTATGTTGTTTTCGAATATCTAGTTATGCATGCGTGTTGTAAAACTGGAGGGTGAACTCCGATTTCATTAAACTGTTTTCTGGAAACATTTGTTTTAGTCCACTCACACCTTACTGTTTTTAATACCCTCCAGGTCGTGGTACAAGTTTGGGGGCTAAGGCCGAGGCAGAGGTAGAGGCATAAAGTCTTCCGTTGCGGTGTAGTTTAGTTCACAGAGTAGGATTTGATCTTTATCTTGTTTTGTAATTTATGCTCTGTGAAACTATGGACTTGATGTCCAGTCGGTTGTACTGTTTAACCTCCCTGGTCTGACAATGGGTGTGGTGAAATTGTATTTGGTTTTCTGGTATTTTGTTTTCGATTGTCAGACGAGAGCAAGATGCTTTCCAATTATCGAGACGATAATCGAGGTGGGTCCTGTCAGTATTTCCAAATTCATCATTAGGTTTTTAGAATGTCGAATTTTGTGCATGGGCATGTAAAAATTCCGTTTTTAACACAAATTTCTTCCTATTTTCTTGCATGCAAACATACATTGAAGAACAACATTGTTTTTTAGTCCAAAAAAAGAAAAACACAATGTTTTTGCTTTTTGGATAAATGGTGAGTAACTTTTTTTTATTTTGAAACTAAAGAAAGTGCTTCTTATTTTTTATTTTTATTTTGTCAAAACTTGAGATGATGCATGAATGAGACTAATCCAGAACGGTGTATGAAAAGGTTAAAGATGGAATTTTGGTAGAGGGAAAAGTGAGTAAAATGAACAGCAGTTTACAATAGTATCATTAGATTTTTTTTTTTTTTGAAGAAATAGTATATTTGAAGCAGATTTGATTAATCATTAATTCAATTAGAATAATGGGCTTAAGGCCCAGGCCCAAAATAATGAGCGGTAAATGTTAAAAGACCCGGGTAAATTTAGACGGTGTTGACCTGTTCCAACGACGTCGTACATAGCTCGGGCCGACTTGGAATCGCGACATCGTATCACTCCTACCACCGAAGCAAACGAACCGTAAACTGAGCTGGAAAAAATGATCGTTTGCGTCGCCGTCGTCGGCCACCAGAACAACCCACTTTACATACAGAGCTTCACTGATGCCGATGACGCCCTCAAGCTCCACCACATCGTCCATTGCTCCCTCGACGTCGTCGACGAGCGAGGTAAGCGAAATTCGGATCTAGGTCTCCGTTACATTTTGAAATTTTCAGTTCTAGGCTCTTATAATTATTTTTGTATGTTGCACGAATCACTGGATCATTTGTATGTGAGGATATTAGTAACTGATATACATTCTTGGGTCTGCTTTGTTCAGCTGCAAATTGAGCCTTTGATTGATAGGCTTGAGTATTACATTGTGAATTGAAGTATGCTTTGTGTATGTGGATGTGTTTTTATAGTGAACAATCCAAAAAAGGCCGGACCAACGTTGAATGAGACATTCTTGGGTTTGCTCTATCCAACTGAAAATTACAAAGTGTGAGTACTGTTGCTGTATATCTTTGCTAATGATTAGCATTAGTATATCAAGGTGTTTCAGTTTTTATATGTTGATACTTTTTGCAGTTATGGCTATTTGACTAATACAAAGGTGAAGTTCATCTTGGTGACTACAGATCTTGATGTCAAGGATGCAGATGTTAGAAATGTGAGTATTGTTCTGGACGTGTATCTTCCTAAAGAACTCATTTTTCCGAAGATTTTAATAGAGTGAATCCTTCACTTAGCAATTTTTGTTCAGTCTTCTGACATATCAAATTAACCAAGTGATGAAAGACAGAATTGTGAAAGAGAATTTCCAATAAGTTTATAGGGATCCTTCTGAAATAGGTTTTCTTGTTTTTAGTCATTTAAGTAGGAAGGGATGCAAGTTCCATAGGGACAAGAGGAATCCCATGTAATACTTAGGGCATTGGTACTTGAGAGGATTGTGTAGATTTAAAGGGAGTTGGCCCATGAGTTGGGTTTACTTTATTTGCTTATCATGGAGCAAAAATACATCAGAGTGCAAATAGGAATTGTAGACTTCATGCTTTCTGTTCCAGTCTGGTGCCGTGAAAGTAAAGTATGCAACTAACAATAAAACTGCATTTAATCTGGTGTATTTATTGGCTAGTACATTATTAACTATTTAAACCGGATGTTCAGCCAGCTAAAATCAGTCCATGAGGATCCTCCTTGCAAGTATGCCAGCTTTTTCTTATGTGAGAGTAACCTGACTTGGTTGTTCAAAATATCTAATATATCATGAGCTTCTATGCCCTCTAGTTTTGACAAACAACTGACTTATTTTTCTCTAAAGCGGGGGAACTTTATCTGGTGCACTTTTCCTTTTCAATTTGAAAAACTTCCTTCTTATTAGCACTAAGCCAGTGGATTGCAAAGTCAACTCTCAGCTTTGTTTCCTCCCGTGAGATAATGTCCATCATAGGCATGCCACCCCATTTATGTTCATATAAGATTGCTTAACGTTTGTTCCTAAAGATGGATTGAAATCAAATGCACTTGGTTTTGAAGGATTGAAAGATCCCTTGATCTGCCTTTAGGTCTTGCTTCGTTTTGAAATGAGTTATGAGAGCAAATGACTGTAGGCAGCTGTTTCGTTTCTCGAAAGTCCTTATGCTAGAATTGTTTGGATGCTTCATTTATTATTCCATTTTAATGGTGTGGACAGTCATTAGTTTTGTAAATGCTAAGTACGTTGCATCATTCACACTTTAGTGACTGTCGATTCGTGGTATAGTTTTTCAGGAGATTCCATGCTGCTTATGTGGATGCAATTTCAAACCCATTTCATGAGCCAGGAAAAAAGATAATGTCGAGAACTTTTGCAGAAAGAGTGAGCACCATTGTCAAGTCATTTGGCTTGAGTTCAACTGGGTGAATGAAAGAGACCAAATTATTCCTGAATCTTTACTATATGGGTGGAGTGGAGTTCATACTTTTACCTATGAGGTGGAATTACATAAGCTTAGATGTTTTGTATCCTACAATTAGAGATTGCTTACCTTCAATTCTACTAGCGATGAAACCAGTATTTGTGATTCTTCTTTTCCAATCTGACATTGTAAGGTTTGTAACATTTGGCTTCACTTGATCGACGAATGAGCGTTGGGTCAAAGAAGGATGCCATATATGACTCAGATCATTCAGGGAATCATGAAATCCTGGAATATCGTGCAACTTAACACTAGATTTATTATTTTTGATAATGCGAGTTTGTAAATCGTAGCGCCTTGATTATGGCTTATTGTTTTTTCTCCTTTTTGCTTGGTCAAGTTCTCTCTCCATCTCCATTTTGTATTGGCATTTTGGAATACAAGTGAAATAATATTTGCAACTCCAATAGAGCGAATTAAATTGAAAGTGGAAAGAACATAACCAAAAGCCCCTTCCATTCTCCTGGCCATTCGGGAATACTTCTGCTCATAAGCATTTTTTCACTAGACCTTGTATATAACTATAACATCCATCAAATTACAATCGCATAGTTTCCCACGGGATTCTCACATAAAGATAATCAAAACAAACTTGCAAGCAATTTGCTGCGCGGATCAATTATCAAATTAGAGGAACATAAGAAAAAAAAGATTGCATGCTTGAGGCACTACTGGTGTTCAATATGTCGAGAATGTAAAATATTTGGTGTTCCTGTCATAATCAAAGGGAAAGAAACAAGCAGCCTAAAAATATGATCGAAAGAGAGGTTGCTCAGGCACAACAGAATAAAATCTATAACATGAATGGGACATCCCCTATCCCAAGTCAATCAGACCAGAAGCTAAAAAAATATCTTGATTTGCATTTCAAAGCTTTTTGAGAGCGTTACACAAGACGAATGATGCCTTCTGGGTATAAAACTGGCTCAAAAATCATCATCATCCTCCTCAGCGATATGCTTTGCAAGCTCTTGCTCCTGCTGTTGTCTCTCCCTCCTCTTCTCAGCACTTTCTTTCTCCTTGTGAGAATTTGGTGGGAAACGAAGTGCCCGCACCGCCTCATTGTGCAAATTGAGGCAGAATGCAATCCTTGTGTCAAATGCAGCTTGAGGCTCATTAGTAGAGTAGATATCCCCAGTTTCCTTTGACACCATCCATCCATTTGTGTGATCCAGCGTGGCATCAATTGCACCATCTCGGATTGCCTTGGCCACAATACTTTCAGCATCAGCAACAGGATTTGGAGAGTCCAATCTCAACTTTTTAGCAACATCAGGTAGAGAAATACGAGAATAAGAGATACTGATGTTACGCAACCCAGTCCTTATGACATTATGTCGCAGCCTAACAATCAAATTGTGAGTTCGGTCTGAATTGAATACATTTGAGAACTTCTCGGCGATATTTCTGAATAGCTCCAAGTCACCAATTCTCACAGCCTGTAAACAAATATAGTCAAAATCAAAACTAGGATTAGTAAAAGAAGAAAATTCCAGGGCCTATAAGATAGTGCATTACTATCTCCCACAATTAACAGAAAATAGAGTCATTCTCAAACTAAACAAGCCAGTGAAGTCAAAGAATTAAGTAAATGAGTTTGGCTTCGCTTACAAATATGGCATTATGGAATCATCCTTTGCCAGCCCTTTGTCTTACAGGAAGGAATAAAATTCAGGGTACAAAGCTTGAGACTTCCAGACTTACATTTGTTAGCTCAAAGTATGGCCTCAAAGCTTTCTCCATGCCCTTCTGCATGAAAACAGTTCTCTCAGGGATTTCTCCAAGCAACAAACGTACAATAATTGCCCACTTGTTGCATTGAATTCGAAAACCAAGGGCAGCAATAGGGGCTTTCCTAGCAGCTTGCAGGAGGGACTCCTTTGCGTCAGTGTACTCCAACTGGATTGTTCTTATCTTTCCTAGGTAAAAGAGATACCTACAGAACTGCAGAAGAACAATGTCAGAATCAAAATATGCATCTTATATTAGACAGAAAGGAAGCACCACTGAGGAAATAGATGCTCATGTTCTCATATTAGATTCTCTACCATGTCTTAGACCAAGCTACTATGACTCTACAACGAAAATTTGGTGGTCAATCCACTTAATACCCAAGGGGTCATCCCAGTTTCAATTAAGATTTCCAAGAGATAAAACAATTACGAGTATAATTTTCTATTACTGAGTATCATATGAGATTTTCGGAAATATACACTCAAAGATTACACAATATAATGTATTCCTACTAAGAAAACAGAAATCATTAAGGCTATGTTTGAATGAGGAACTCCAAAGTACGAAGGATTTAGGCTAAATTAGTTTAAAAATGCGGAACTTCATAGTACCAATGATGATAGAGGCAATCTATTTAGAGGGATTTGTACGTAACAGCCTCATAGGACTTTGGAAAGCCTGTATTTATTGGTTTTTTTATGCTCATGAAGTGAATGTGCTCCCTTGATAGTTACTCAACTAGTTCCTCAATTAGTTACTTACAATCACTCTATTAAAATATTTTCGTAAATATACCCTAAATTCCTTGGAATTTTAAAGCTCCTCATCCAAAACATACCATAAAGTTTCACCCAAAACTTACTCAAACATAGACATGAGAAATCAGTGTAACTTATTCCTAAGAGATTACAAGCTGCAACATGAAAACTAGTAAAGAAGTCCTTGTAGAAAGGATAAATTGACGGTGGAAGAAGGGAAACACAAAAAGATCCGCAATAGATCTTTCTTCTATCATAAAAAAGGAAAGGATTGAAAGAGTAGAGGATCCAAATTACAATAGAGAAGAACATAAAGTGCACGGCACACCATATCCAAATGAAGAAAAACAAAAGCTAAAGGAAAAAAGAGACATCAACAACAAGCAGCCATGTCAGGAACAATTCATCAAAAAAAAAAATCTCATAGTGCCTATGTTACATCACATTTGTTATAGAATAGAATATGCAAAAAGCTGATAAATTGGTTAACACATGCAGGAATATAACTTAGCTTTCCAAAATGGACTAAAGCATATGACACATTCACAGTCGACGGTGATCCAAGATTTATAGCTGAGTCAAATAATTGAGACTGACCTGCTGGTTTGAGTGAGCCTCAAATCGAGGTGCCTTCGACCTCAGTTTCTCTGCCTGATCATACAGGTTATAGTGGAGGTAATTGCGAAGCAAAAGGTTGAGAAGTGTTTCCTGCATCACATTGTAAGAAACCATTAAAACAGTGAGAAACCAGAAAGAAAAAACAATTACTTAAAAAAGTATTAAGAGTTACCTGACCCAGCTCATCATGGCGCAAAGTTGCAATCCGGTGAAGATTAAGGAGATTTCTGTGAATGAGAAGTGAATAACTTAGTTCTAAAAGAAATAAGTGAATTACAAAACATCAGAACTTGTCCTTAAAACAACAACAATCACACCTAGAACATACATACAGATATAACTAAATAAAAAGAACCTTTATATCGTGATAACATACAACTCACCCTCTTATTTCTGCAAGATCACCGGTGAGTTCATAGCTAAGGGAGTAGTAGAAGTACAGCCTGGAAGCCAGAACATCAATGGTTCTCTTATTTAGGCTCTTTATTCGAGCAATGCTTGCTGAGGCACAAGATTTAGCCTAAAAAACCGTAATTCCACATTGTTACAGACATGAGAGCTTCAATTCTTTTAAAATATGAGACCCAGATGTAATAACAAGTATATTGCTTCACCTCATTGTACTTTTTCTGATCAATCAGAAAAATCAGCACAAGCAAGTAGGAGTAAATCTCTAGCTCTGGCAACGGATGTTTTGAAGGAACTTGAGTAGCAGATGTGGCAGTATCAACGTCCATGGCATGCTCATCATCCTGTGCAATCAAAGTTACACACTGTGCAGTATTTAAAAGGAAAAAAAAAAGGCATGAAAATACATTTGAAAGAATACCACAATTCAATAAGGTAGATCCAAAATAACCTTAGGAAGGTAGGAGGACAACCGTGTGTGAGCCTCAGATCCCGGAGAAAGGCCGAAATTGATGAATGCTGAGAGCACAGAAACCTTCAGCTTCCGCCGCAACACCATTGTAAGCCTGACGACACGCACAATTCGCCGAACCTCCCGGTTATAAGCGGCATTCTCAAGGAGTGAAGCAATCTCCTTCAAATCTTAAAAACCGGTAAACATTGAAATTTAAAGTCAAATCCGACATACCCAATTTGATTCAGTAAATATTAACTAACTTCAACTCCAGAGACAATGTGGAAATTTAGCGTTTTAATAATAAGATTTATAAGGATGTAGATGGTAAACTTACTCTGGAGAGTTGAAGGAGGAGTAGAAGAAGCTGAATTTGAAGGGGCAGCCACCTCTTTCATCTCCACATCCTGAGTCATCTTGTAGTGACTGTACCCAGATTGGCAGAACAGGAGTTGGGCAGCGAACGAAGACAAAAACGAGAAAGTAGAAAATTCTTTATAGTTAAGACAAATTTACCTTGAATTAGTCGTAGCTAGTGCTGATCGAAATCGATCGATGGAGGAACTAGGGTTTTGCTACGTTTCCTCCTCTGCGAGAGAGAGTGAGAGAGATAACTAGACTTCGAAAGAGAGAAATGAAGAAGGCCGGATGTGTTACGGCGTCGCTTTGCTTTTTATTAATTTAAACAAATAAAAGGTGCGGCACATCCGGAAGGAGGATTCCACTGTTCATGAGCAGTGGATTTCCTAAATTGCCCCTTTTTTTTTTTATTTCCTTCTCAATAATGGAGAGACGGTTTTCCCCCTCTTTAAAGTCAATTCTTCCTCTCTTCTTGCATGACCTTCTTCTCTTTGCTTCGTATTTTCGCTCCTTTCTCCATGGGTTGCGTCGCAACTGCATCCAATCAGCATGAACCCATCATCGCCATAGTTTCATCCAATCGGCAACTGCCATTTGTTGCCACATCTTGGGCTAATTGCCAACACATCATCTATATACTAAAAAGGAAGCAGGATTCCACCGTTCATAGACAATGGATTTCCTAAATTGCCCTTATTTTTTTTTTTTCCTTTTTTCTTTCTCAACAGTGGAGAGATGATTTTTCCCTCTTCAAAGTCAGTCCTTCCTCTCTTCTTACACGACCTTTTCCTCTTTGCTTCATATTTTAGCTCTTATCTCTATGGGCCGCGTTGCAACTGCAGCAAATCAGCATAAACCCATCATCGTCATAGTTTCATGCAATCGACAATCGTCATTTGTTGCTGCATCTTGGGCCAATCATCAGCGAGCGATATGCGAATATGTTGTAAATGTATCTAATCGGTATAAGGATATCTCGTGATCAAAAGAATCGAAAGTTGTGGTTACCACAAAAAAGTTATATCGAGAAGGTGTTAAAGTGGTTTAACTTGGGTATGGGAAAACTAATTGCTACTCCATTTTCTAGTCAATTCATACTTAATGCAAAGCAGAGTCCTGCATGTGAGAAAGAAATGCAAGAAATGGCTATGATGCCATACTCACAAGTAGTGGGAAGCTTGATGTATACAATGGTGTGTACAACACCAGACATAACACACAGTTGTCGTGGTAAGAAGATTTCTGTCTAAACCAGGCAGAGAACATTGAAACATTATGTAGTGGTTCTTAGATATTTTAGGGGTACTTTCAAAATGAGTTTATGCTTTGAAAGTGGAAAACCTAAACTGATTGGTTATGCCGATGTTGACATGGCAGGAGATCTTGATTCTAAAAAATCTACTTCCAAACACCTGATTACATTTTTAGGGGGAGCAGTTTCTTGGCAATTAAAGTTACAAAAGTGTCAGGACCCGTCCCAATCCCCCCCCCCCTCCTCCCCTCCCCCGGGATTAACGCGGGATGCGCCTGATCCCGTTTGACACGGAGTGTCAGACAAGGGAAATTCCGACCTTAGCCCGCTCGGGCTTCAGAGTACGCAAGGATCCGGAGGTGGTATGTGATATCTCGGTCTCTACTACAGCCTGCATCCGCAATCAACCTAAAGGGCAGTAAAAACATTTAAAAGTTGTAAGTGGACAAAACAATAATTCATAAAAACATTTTTACGAAAAGACATTTGTACCCTTCACTAAAAACCATGCATGCATTCGAAAACCATTTATCCAAAAGAACCATATATGGGAACTAAGCCCAAAACCATAATGAAACCAACCACACGGGCCACTGCCCAAATCCATATGGGACTCAGCCCAAAACCAGTATATAGATCATATAATATGTTAGGACCCGTCCCAAATTCCCCGGGATTAACGTGGGACTTGCCTAATCCTATCTGACACGACGTGTCAGACCAGGAAAAATTCCGTCTCGAGCCCTCACGGGGGCTTCCAGAGTACGCCAGGATCGTAAGAGGAGGAGTGTGATGTCTCGATCTCTGCTACAGCCCACATCCGCGATCAACCTGAAGGGCATTAAAACCACGAAAACTGTGAGTGGACAAAATAAATATTTCATTAAAACATTTTCACAATAAGACATTTATGCCCTTCACTAAAAGCATATGCATGCATTCAAAAACCATTTATCAAACGTTCATAAAACCCTTTGAAAACATTCTCCAAACCTTTCAAGGGTTCATGCCCGGTCCACATAAACCGTCATGAACCATAAATCCATTTACGGGTCCCCGGCCCGAAATCACAATAAAACCGTAAATCTATACATGTGGGAACTCAGCCCAAATCAACATACATGGGTCTCAGCCCAAAACCATTCTCAGTGAAATACCAAAACATACAATACGGGGTCTCCGCCCCAAAACATTTTCAAAACATCGAATACGGGGTCTCCGCCCCAAATCACTTTCTAAAACATGGAACACAGGGTCTCCGCCCCCAAATCACTTTCCATAAGAACCACAGCCAACTCGGGGCACACAGCCCCTAGGGAACATGTCAGGGCCCACCTCTAATCCCCCGGGATTAAGGGCTAAACCCCGCTCCCGTCTGACTTACGCATGACACAAAGGCCAAACGGACGTCCAACCTCCGTGTGACACGTAAGTCGGACAAGGGAGTTCTGATCCGACCGTCCCAATAACTTCCAAACTTCCCAGAGCCCGCAGAGTCTACTGTGGATCGTACGTGTGATGTCTCCGACTCTCTCGATCGACAGCCCGCACCGCAACAACCTAGAGGGTATCAAAAACACGAAAAGACTGTGAGTGGACAAAAATAAAGTTTAAGTTCAAAAACATTTCATAAAACAATGACATTTATACCCTCCGTTTCAAAACCAATGCATGCATATCAATTTCATGTCACAAAACCATACACGAAAAACCAAACACATTTTCCTTTTCTCAAATCCCAAGCCTCAGCCCAAAACCACCAAAACCATTATAACCAACGAAAACCATCATGTTCAAGTCTCAGTGAAAACCAAAACTCATTTGAAACCACATTTTCATCCACCGAACCTGCTGGATCTATCCGAGTCTTTGAACTCCCGAGTCTTTAAACTCAATCCAGGTCTCAATATAATCTAAGTCTTTAAACTTCGAGTCTTTAAACTCAACAGGCCTACTGTAACGACCCGTCCCAAATTCCATGATTAGATTAGTAACTAATCACAATTAGTGAGGTTAATCGGTGATTAGTTAGGCTAAATCGGACGAACGATGCGGAATGACCGTTTTGCCCCTAGTGGTGGCAAAACGTTGACTTTTCAATCGGGCGGTCAAATGGACTTTGACCGATGACTGTGACGTAGTTCGTGACGTCACGAGTTCATAGACAGGTGACACGTTCAATTCCGACGTTCGAGGAGGAAGTTATGACGTTCGGAAGTTTAGGGGCATTTTGGAAATTTTGGTTAAATGGAGTCAAATGTTGACTTTTTGACCAAGAGGTCCGATGGCCGAGGGCCGAAGACCGTTACGTAGATAAGGACGATACGAATCCATAGACAGGCGGCACATCGAATTTGGACGTTCGACGGTGAAGTTACGGTTCACGGAAGTTCAAGTGCACTATTGCACGAATTATGAAACGAGTTAACTTTTGGACTTAGTGGGGGCCCAGATATTTAATCCCTGCCCTATGGATGAGTGACAAGTTTCACCTATCCAATGGACACCACATTCCTTCATGCACCGTGCAAGCCATTTCCTTTTTCCCATTCCAAACACACACACCCAAACCCACCCGATCTCACCCTTTTCTCTCCATCTTTGTGCAACCCAAACCCATCCTACCTTCAGCCCATGACCAGGCAGAGGACCAGGGAGCCTTAGGAGGTTGCTGGGTGGCCAGAACCGCCGTCCACGACGGCGAGGGGAGGAAGAACCAGTGAGGTTCACGGTAAGTCCATTTTGATCCATTTTTCCATTTTTGATGTTATGGTTGGTTTTTAGTGGTTTTAATGAGTCCATTAGGTTGCTAGGGACATGTTAGGAAGGTTTAAGGAAGCTTGGGATGGCTGGGCAGCCATGGGAGAGTTTTGGAAAACTTGAACCGTTTGGTTCAAAATCGAACCATAGGATTTAGACGTTTTCGGTTGCGTTTAAGGATTGGAATGGATAGAAAACATCAAAATAGGATGAAAGGAACCAAAAAGGAAGAACTAGGATGAAAAATGGGGTGTCTAGGGCTGTGAACGGGTCACGCCGGTCCAGTTGGACCGGCCAAACCAGGTGAACTGGCCATGAACAGTAAAACCGGTCTGCTGGAGGTTGGTGTCGATGAACATTGTTTTCGACGTTCTTGGGGTGCGTGAGGGCGTGTGAACAGTAATTTGGGAAAGTGTCCAACACGGGAAATCTTCTATTCGATGTAACGAAGATTTTGGGACTGGTCTCGCATCAATCGGACATCGTTTCGATAGTTTTCGGGGTGTCGGAAGGTTTAGGGTCGGCTTAAAAATAGTTAAAAGTTTGGGAAAATTACGGGGCTTTGATGGGAGGTTAATTAAGTAGTTATTAACCTTCTATTAAAATTTGGACAGGTTTGTGAGCCCCGGTAATGGTGATCGGCTCGGGGAGCCGAATGACACGCAAATCGAGACGGAAGCTCGGACGGTCTGTGAGTGGACCTTGTTTTCTAAATTGGTGCATGCATAAATGTTTGTTATATGTTTTAATACATGTTTGATGATGCCATGGGTGCATTTCTATGTGGTTACGTATAAGCACGTATTTCGAGGTTTCGGCCTTATACGGTGCTTATACGGGTCTGTATTTTTTTATTGATTTAAATGAACTGGATTTGGATTTCAAAAGGATAAACTCGGGTATGAGACCCATTTGGTTTTGTCTCGGGCATATGACCTCAGATATCGGGCACGGTGCCCAACTGATGTCCTATATTCGGGTACGAGACCCAAGCTACTTTACGGTTTTGATTTCAGGTCAGGGAACCTTAAATGGATTTTCCGGTTCATGACGGTTTATGGGAACCGGCATGAACTCTTAATATGGTATCATGGTTCATGACGGTTTATGGGAACCGGCATGAACCCTTGTTGGTCATTACGGTACATGACGGTTTATGGGAACCGACATGTTACCTGGTTATGTTATTACGGTACATGACGGTTTATGGGAACCGGCATGTTACCTTGGCTATGGATATTATGGATCATGACGGTTCAGGGGAACCGGGCATGGATATTATGTTATGTATATATATGTTCATCTACCTTCCTTTACTTCTATTATCTCCTCCGGGGAAGGTCGTTGGCTTAGGTGGACCCCGGAGTAGTCACGGAGTACCGAAGTCACACCCTAGTTGGGTTCCTTACTCTCAGGAAGGCTATGGTTACTATTACCTCGGGTAGGGTCAATGGTCTGCGGACATTGACCTTGACTTTGAGAAGACTCGGATTGAGACCCGGGTAGCACGCGCGTAGCTTTGGATACCGTGACAGGATTGGTTGTGTGACTTATATGTATATATGATATATGATATGTGGTGTGCACAGGTGTGCACAGGATTTGAGCAGTGGCTCGTGTACTTGGTTTCTTTATGGTTTGGGGCCGAGTCCCTTATGGATTTGGGCAGTGGCCGTATGGTCGTTTTCATTGTGGTCCTTTCGACCCTGGTTTATATCTGCTTTGGGCTTAGTCCCACATATGGTTTGTTTTGGATAAATGGTTTTCGAATGCATGCATGCTTTTTAGTGGAGGGTACAAATGTCTTATGAAATGTTTTTATAAACTCTTTGTTTTGTCCACTCACAGTTTTTAATGTTTTGACTGCCCTTCAGGTTGACATCGGATGTGGACTGTAGCAGAGACCGAGATATCACATACCTCCTCCGGATCCTGGCGTACTCTGATAGCCCGTGAGGGCAAAGGTCGGAAATATCCCTTGTCTGACACTTCGTGTCAGACGGAGTAGGGTCATCCCGCACTAATCCCGGGGGGATTGGGATGAGTCCTGTCAACGTGGTATCAAAGCGGGGTTGTCTCTATTCGAGCAACCGTGTAGCTCTTGAAATGTACGCTGGTCGAGGATGTGATATCTTAAGGGGCTATAGTTCGTGATCAACCTGATAGTTAGGGTGCCGGTGCGATAGTTAGTAGGATTGACTCGTGAAATGTCTTGGCTCGGCATTTAATGCCGGGGGTTGCCATAGTTCTGTCGTGGTTGACAGTGTGGGACCCTACGGAAGGGTGAACGTATTACGTTAGCGTCTGATCGTGAGACGGTTAGTTGGGATCGTCATTCACGATGTCGTAGGATTGGTTCCGATGACTGGTTGGGAGTTGTGACTATCCGATGATCGGATTTGGTCGAGTTAGATGGATTTACTACAGTTGGAAATTGGCAGCCGGATTCGTGGAATCTTAGTGGGATTGTCGGTAGGATTGGATTGACGTCTTTGCGATGTCGGGACCGCGTAGTCGGTCAATTCTTGGAGTGTACTGTAGTGGGCAGTAGTAGTTGGGTTCAAAGTGACCCTAAGTGTGATTGTGGAACCCTACTTTGGGTGTATGGTTCGGAAATGTGAGTTGGCGAGTGGTGTGACTTTGACGACTATTCGGATTTGGGGTTCGTTAGTCGGTCTAGTCATATTAGCTTGTGTTGGGACTGCACTTCGCAGTCGGGATTGTACTTATCGGTTTGACCTAGTTGGTTGTCGTGCTACTTCAGTTGTGATGGATTGTTGGTACAACTAAGGTAATGGGTGACTTGGTAGACGACAGTGGTTGAGTCGAGTAACGACTGGTTAGTGATTGGTTGGGCAAGTTATCACGGTTGGTACTTGTCGATGGAATCCCGGAGTGGGGATACGAAGTAGTTGGTACGCTCGATTGATTCTGTTGGACGCGAATCTCGATTGTGATGTCTGGTAGTTGGGTCTGCACGAGTCTGTGGCAGACACTACTACCGAGAGTGGTTGTAGCTGTGGTTGTTGGGAATCGGGGACGTTCAGGGGACGTTTCTTTTCTCGTATGAGTTGTCAGGATGACTGTACTCATAATTGTTAGGTACGAGGGAGACTGAGTTTCTCCAATATGAGTTGAGGTACGGGATCGTCGTTCGGTATGAGCGGAGATCCAGGGTGGTCAGTTTTGCACACGGTGTGCTAGCGTCAGTACTGATGCTAGTGAGGATGCTTGTGTGCTGATGCTGACAGGTGATAGTGATGGTGCTGGTACTAGTGCTAGTGCTAGTGCTGGTGTCGGTGCCGGTGATTGCGACGACGATGAGTTACGAATCGGGATATGACTCCATCGAGTTACGTATGTGTTCAGTATCTGTGGTCCCAGAGTGGATCTCAGATAGAGGTAAATTGGTTAGGGGACACGTGGTTGATATCCAGGTATGTTGTTTCCAATCTTGTTGGAACTTCGGAATCGCGAGAGGTTGCGATTGAGGTGACGAGTGGAATGTGGGTTTTCCGCATTGGTATTGAGTATATCGACGTTGGGTGACTGAGATTCTCATCTTCTGTATGGTGGTAGACGATGTTGAATTACGTGGCGTGGTGAGTGCAGAGAGTTTTGGTTGCATTCACGTAGGATGACTTTTGATGTCATTACCTTGGATCATCCTTGGTTTTCCTAGGTGGAATGACAAGGATTGATATGAGGTAATCAGTGAGAACCCACAGTCTCGGCGTGTCTCGTCGTTGACTGATCTGTTTAGATGTGGGAATTGGTTTAGGACTTTGGGTATTGCTATGGATCTGGATCGTGATCTTGATGATCCAGATAGGTGGAGAGTTTATTACTCTTACTGGGATGTTTGAGTTGAGGATGATGGGACTGAACTTCTTTTCGAGGTAAATCCCATATGGCCTACTACTCGCCTGAGTAGTTGTCCGATGAGTAGTTTTCCGACGTGGTCGAATATGGTCATTCTTAGAGATGTGTGGATGTTGGGATTGGCTTCCCTATGAAGTCAATCAGATGTAATGTGTAATCATTTGAGCAGGTATCCGATAGGTTCGGATATCGTGCGTCTCGGTAGACGTGGACGATATTTCGAGTTTTGGAATCAGATTTCTGGATGACGATTCAGGATTTGATTTTGGAACTTGAAAGAGGATTTCTGGATTTGGGTTTTGGAATCGGATTCTGGGTGACGATTCAGGATTTGATTCTAGAGCTTGACAATGGATTTTCTTTTATGGATTTGGGTTCGGAATGGTTATTCCAAATGCTAGCTTACGGAATGATGATTTCGGATTCGAATTTGGACATGATATGGATATGACTTCTTGGTTTGGATTCGGGATTCCATACGAAATTGCAGATTCAGATTCAGATTTGGAAATAGATGAGGGGTTGGAGTTTCGATTTGTCTAATGCTGGATTGGACAGATGAACTCCATTATAGAAACGTGTTTGGCAACGACCTAGGTGGTCGTGTTGTCGTTGTTGTTGTGGTAAGCTGATTGATGGGTAGATGTACGTACCTTGTGCGTTGTTCGAGGTACGATACGGGACAGGCTGTAGTGTTTGGAGACGGTATATAGGTTATACCAGAGGTATGTTGGTGAGCGTGTTGGTAGACGGATTGGTTCCGATACCATTGGATTAGTCGAGGTCGTGAACTAGACATTGGATATTGTGCAGTAGGTCATGTTATTTCTGATGGGTCTAGTTACACACAGATTGAGTGAAATGCTTTGTGGGTGAGTGTTTACCCATGGTTGAGTGAGTTGGTGGTTAGTGTAACCACGAGTGAGTATAGTGACAGTTTTTGATTGACGACTGTCAAGTGGTGATAGTTTGTAGGAGGTGTCAGCGTGGATCGCGGTGTGAGGTCTGATGACTCCCAGTGGGAGGAGACGACAGGATAGTTAGTGGTTGAGCAGGGAACCGTCTAGTTGGTTGTGTTAGCGAAATGGTAGATTTGACAAGTGGTGTCAGTTCGGAGCGTACGACTTCTGTCATTCGACGTGGTCGAATGTAGTCGATACGATGAGAGCGTTAGTGGCACGTCTGGCTGCAGACGAGTAAGTATTATTCAGGTTAGTGGGTGTACGAGTGTACACGTGTCGTGAGATCGAATCATGTCCACACACTGGATGTGGAATCAGGATAGTTGGAGTTTCGAGAGCGAAACTAATTAAGGAGGGAAGAACGGCTAGAATTAGGTCGGTTGGAATTTCGAGGACGAAATTAATTAAGAAGGGAAGGTTGTAACGACCCGTCCCAAATTCCATGATTAGATTAGTTACTAATCACAATTAGTGAGGTTAATCGGTGATTAGTTAGGCTAAATCGGACGAACGATGCGGAATGACCGTTTTGCCCCTAGTGGTGGCAAAACGTTGACTTTTCAATCGGGCGGTCAAATGGAATTTGACCGATGACTGTGACGTAGTTCGTGACGTCACGAGTTCATAGACAGGTGGCACGTTCAATTCCGACGTTCGAGGAGGAAGTTATGACGTTCGGAAGTTTAGGGGCATTTTGGAAATTTTGGTTAAATGGAGTCAAATGTTGACTTTTTGACCAAGAGGTCCGATGGCTGAGGGCCGAAGACCGTTACGTAGATAAGGACGATACAAATCCATAGACAGGCGGCACATCGAATTTGGACGTTCGACGGTGAAGTTACGGTTCACGGAAGTTCAAGTGCACTATTGCACGAATTATGAAACGAGTTAACTTTTGGACTTAGTGGGGGCCCAGATATTTAATCCCTGCCCTATGGATGAGTGACAAGTGTCACCCATCCAATGGACACCACATTCCTTCATGCACCGTGCAAGCCATTTCCTTTTTCCCATTTCAAACACACACACCCAAACCCACCCGATCTCACCCTTTTCTTTCCATCTTTGTGCAACCCAAACCCATCCTACCTTCAGCCCATGACCAGGCAGAGGACCAGGGAGCCTTAGGAGGTTGCTGGGTGGCCAGAACCGCCGTCCACGGCGGCGAGGGGAGGAAGAACCCGTGAGGTTCACGGTAAGTCCATTTTGATCCATTTTTCCATTTTTGATGTTATGGTTGGTTTTTAATGGTTTTAATGAGTCCATTAGGTTGCTAGGGACATGTTAGGAAGGTTTAAGGAAGCTTGGGATGGCTGGGCAGCCATGGGAGAGTTTTGGAAAACTTGAACCGTTTGGTTCAAAATCGAACCATAGGATTTAGACGTTTTCGGTTGCGTTTTAGGATTGGAATGGATAGAAAACATCAAAATAGGATGAAAGGAACCAAAAAGGAAGAACTAGGATGAAAAATGGGGTGTCTAGGGCTGTGAACGGGTCACGCCGGTCCAGTTGGACTGGCCAAACCAGGTGAACTGGCCATGAACAGTAAAACCGGTCTGCTGGAGGTTGGTGCCGATGAACAGTGTTTTCGACGTTCTTGGGGCGCGTGAGGGCGTGTGAACAGTAATTTGGGAAAGTGTCCAACACGGGAAATCTTCTATTCGATGCAACGAAGATTTTGGGACTAGTCTCGCGTCAATCGGACATCGTTTCGATAGTTTTCGGGGTGTCGGAAGGTTTAGGGTCGGCTTAAAAATAGTTAAAAGTTCGGGAAAATTACGGGGCTTTGATGGGAGGTTAATTAAGTAGTTATTAACCTTCTATTAAAATTTGGACAGGTTTGGGAGCCCCGGTAATGGTGATCGGCTCGGGGAGCCGAATGATACGCAAATCGAGGCGGCAGCTCGGACGGTCTGTGAGTGGACCTTGTTTTCTAAATTGGTGCATGCATAAATGTTTGTTATATGTTTTAATACATGTTTGATGATGCCATGGGTGCATTTCTATGTGGTTACGTATAAGCACGTATTTCGAGGTTTCGGCCTTATACGGTGCTTATACGGGTCTGTATTTCTTTATTGATTTAAATGAACTGGATTTGGATTTCAAAAGGATAAACTCGGGTATGAGACCCATTTGGTTTTGTCTCGGGCATATGACCTCAGATATCGGGCACGGTGCCCAACTGATGTCCTATGTTCGGGTACGAGACCCAAACTACTTTACGGTTTTGATTTCAGGTCAGGGAACCTTAAATGGATTTCCCGGTTCATGAAGGTTTATGGGAACCGGCATGAACTCTTAATATGGTATCATGGTTCATGACGGTTTATGGGAACCGGCATGAACCCTTGTTGGTCATTACGGTACATGACGGTTTATGGGAACCGGCATGTTACCTGGTTATGTTATTACGGTACATGACGGTTTATGGGAACCGGCATGTTACCTTGGCTATGGATATTATAGATCATGACGGTTCAGGGGAACCGGGCATGGATATTATGTTATGTATATATATGTTCATCTACCTTCCTTTACTTCTATTATCTCCTCCGGGGAGGGTCGTTGGCCTGGGTGGACCCCGGAGTAGTCACGGAGCACCGACTGAGTGGAGTCACACCCCAGTTGGGTTCCTTACTCTCAGGAAGGCTATGGTTACTATTACCTCGGGTAGGGTCAGTGGTCTGCGGACATTGACCTTGACTTTGAGAAGACTCGGATTGAGACCCGGGTAGCACGCGCGTAGCTTTGGATACCGTGACAGGATTGGTTGTGTGACTTATATGTATATATGATATATGATATGTGGTGTGCACAGGTGTGCACAGGATTTGAGCAGTGGCTCGTGTACTTGGTTTCTTTATGGTTTGGGGCTGAGTCCCTTATGGATTTGGGCAGTGGCCGTATGGTCGTTTTCATTGTGGTCCTTTCGACCCTGGTTTATATCTGCTTTGGGCTTAGTCCCACATATGGTTTGTTTTGGATAAATGGTTTTCGAATGCATGCATGATTTTTAGTGGAGGGCACAAATGTCTTATGAAATGTTTTTATAAACTCTTTGTTTTGTCCACTCACAGTTTTTAATGTTTTGACTGCCCTTCAGGTTGACATCGGATGTGGACTGTAGCAGAGACCGAGATATCACATACCTCCTCCGGATCCTGGAGTACTCTGATAGCCCGGGAGGGCAAAGGTCGGAAATATCCCTTGTCTGACACTTCGTGTCAGACGGGAGCAGGGTCATCCCGCACTAATTCCGGGGGGATTGGGATGGGTCCTGACACCTACGGGGGAAATATCAATATATCCGAGTCTTTAAACTCCCGAGTCTTTAAACTCAATTCGGGTCTTTAAACCCAATCCGGGCCCGTCCCCCGTCAAACATAATCCGGGTCTTTAAACCCAATAACCAGATCCAGCAAATCCAATCAAAACCATTTGAAAACCATTATCCATTTCCTTTCCAGGTCCGAGTCCGCAACCACCATTCCGTAAGCCGGCATCCGGAATAACCATTCCGAACCCAAACCCGGAATCCACTTCAAGTCCCGAATCGAATCCCGAATCGTCATCCAGAATTCCGATTCCAAAAACCCGAAATCACGTTTCTCAAAAACCACTTTTCTGAACTGGGCTTCAAGCCCGAAATCACTTTTCCAAAATCCTTTTACTTTCCTTGAAATCCAATCGTATTTCAAATCCCGAAATCAAGTCATTAAAACCAGGTTCAAATCACAATATCCTTCAAAGCTCGTAAAACGTGAAATCCCGTAATGTCCTCAAAAAACGTGTAAAACCGTAAACCATCACAATCATAAATCAAATCATAGAATAAAATATAGAAACCATATAAAAACATATATGCATGCATCAAGAGTTAGAAATCAAAGTCCATTCACAGACCATTCCGACGTCGCCTCGATACGCGCGCACTTACGCCGTTCCCGGCTATTCCGCTATCCTCGGCTTCCCCGAACCTGTCCAAATCCCAATATAAGGTCACTAACTACTTCACAAAGGTCATACTAAAGCCCCATAATTTTCCCGTATTTTTCACTATTTTTAACCGAGCTCTAAAACCTTCGAACATCCCGAAACATATCGAGACGATGTCCGATCGACTCGAAACCAGCGCCAAAATGTTCGTAACATCAAATACTTTAAAAGTCGTATTGGAAGATTCCCCAAAGTACCCTTCACGCGCCCCCACGCGCGTCTGGAAGTTTCTGTACGTGAAACCCACGTGCGTGAACAGTGTCACCATCAACCTTGCTTCGACCCAGTTTAAGCCCGGTTCAGACCGTCTACTGTAACTCGACCGGCGTGGCCGGTTCTCTCTCGTTTGCAGCCCATTTTCGATCCTTCCTTCACCATTAGGATCGTCCTACCCTAGCAACCTATTCCACTACTTAAAACACAACATCACGGCCTTAACACTCACCTCCCAAGCTCGAACCAGAAACCCAGAAAACTCTGTTTCTGTTCCCGGCCACCGGCTCCTCCTCCCAGCCTCGAGTTGTTTCCCTAAGATTAATTACAACTTACTAAACCCATGACTTTAAGTTTGAAACCAAACTGAAAAACAGAGGATAAAGAAACCTCACCGTCGTTCTGGCCTCCGCCGTGCTCGCCGCCGTGTCCCTCTAGGTCTACTCGACTCCTCTGGTCCTCCACCGTCCTTCAAACACCAGCACCAACCACGATTGATCGATGACGTTGCACCACCACCAAAAATCCCTCTCTGTTTCTCTGGTTTTCCACTCGCCTCACTCACTCACTCGACTCTCCTGAAGCTCCCAAAACACTCCCTTCACTCTCAGCTTTCCTCTAATCACACACACACACTCTCTCACAGATTCACTCACCCTGCAACCCGATCAATTTCTTCCCTGCTCTTCAGTCTCTGTTTTTCCTCTCAATGCACGATTTAAACCAAAACACGACCAATTTAATTTGCACCGTGCAAGTGGCTAGAAGCCACTAGAAGGTGGCCAGGTGTCACACACCTGCTGGTCCCAGCCCAAAATATCCAATAACCCTGTACACTTGTCCTTAGCTAATTGGAACGCTTCCCAAGGTGCAAAAAGACCAAAATACCCCTTGTGAGTCCAATTTACGATTTTACCCTTCGCCTTCCTAGACCCGTTTCTTACTCGTCCGACGTCCGATAGCAGCGTGCCACCTATCGTTGTACTCAGGACGTCGAGATCTACCTAACAGTCCTCGGTTTACGTATAAAAACTATGTCGTGTGAAAAGTCAACTTTTCCCATTCTTTTTGCCAAATTACGAAAGTGCCCTCAACCTTCCGAACATCATAACTTCCCCTTCGGATGTCGGAATCGGGCGTGCCACCTATCTACGGACTCGTGACGTCCCAAACTACGTCACAGTCATCGGTCAATGCTCAATTGACCGCCCAAACTAAAAGTCAACATTTTGTCCAAACTAGGGGCAAAATCGTCATTCTACGTCCAAGATCCAACAATACCCAACTAACCACCGATTAAGCTCGCTAATCCGTCACTAATCACTTCCCTAATCCAGACTTCCGGGACGGGTCATTACAGAACACATCCCCGATATATGTCACGATTCATATCTATACTAGTGTGCACACAACTCGGGGTCTCACTCCGAGTCTTCCCCCTGAAATTCTCCATCTAGGAGACTCTATCTTCGGACCTAGTCCGATCATCTCTCCTGAATCTGGTCCGAGACCACATCATAACTCATAACTCCCACTTCTAGAACGGGATCCCTATGAGGATACTCATTATGGTATGTGGACCGTGACTCTCCAGGTCGGCGTATGGAGGGTATCATACATTTTCAAAACACTTTCTTTCTCAAATATATTTCAACTGGTTCTCATACCCGATTCATCTCGACAGGATTCCTCGAATCTGATTCAAATCCACTTTCACAGGCCTCGGCCTAAATCCTCAGTTGAACAGGGTCTTATGCCTGAATTCTCATTTCATAAACCGAACTGGGACTCAAGCCCGATATTACAATCAATTGGGCCTCAAGCCCGATATCACGACTAACTGGGCCTCAAGCTCGAAACCATAAGCAACGGGGCCTCAAGCCCGATTTCACAACCAATAGGGCCTCAAGCCCGATACTACATGACAGGACCCGTCCCAAATCCCTCGGGATTAGCGTGGGGCGTGACAGGACCCATCCCAATCCACCCGGGATTACTGTGGAATGTGCCCTGCTCCCGTCCAACAAGAGGTGTCAGACAAAGGATAACCAAAAGTCACTGCCCAAACGGGGCTTCCAGAGTGCGCAAGGATCGATGGAGGAGGCGTGCAATGTCCTAGTCTCTGCTGCAGTCGCATCCGTAATCAACCTGAAGGGCATTAAAACCAATAAAAGCTGTGAGTGGACAAAAATCATTAAGTTCATTAAACACAGTTATAAGACATTTATGCCCTCCAATAAAAACGTATGCATGCCACGAAAACCAGTAACCAAAACGTTTGTTCAATCAAGCCATTAGGGCCTTAGCCCAAAAACCGTAACTCAAAACCAAGCATGGGAACTCAGACCAAAACTGTGGAATACCACATCCAGACATATTAAAACCATGTGGGCCACCGCCCAAATTCATAAACATAAATTCATAATTCCAAAACCATTTAGGGTCTCCGACCCGAAATACCATTTCAATAACCAATAATCCATTTTTACCACATAAACACCAATCCAACCGAAAAGCCATTTCATAGATTCATTAATCCATATTTAACATTACCATCACCAGCATCCCAGATGCTTAGCGTCCCAGATGCTTAGCGTCCCAGATGCTTAGCGTCCCAGACGCTTGACGTCCCAGACGTCATATCTCACGGTATAATAAGCGACGCGTGTTGCCCGGGGTCTCTCCGGGTCAATATCTTTGACATCACAGATATCTGACGTCCCAGACGTCAATTATAGAAATCCTGCTCCTTAGTCATTATACGGTCCGGTAACTCCGTACGATGACCCCTCGCAGGCAATGCATCGTCACTTCCCCAGTGTCTCAGACACTTGGAGGAGACCATCATATATCCTTGTATCTAGATGGTATATGGAAAACAGTTTTATTAAATCCTTTCACAATATTACAATGGGCCCTTGCCCAAAATCTTCATAAACATCATAGGGTCCCAGACCCGAAATCACATTTATAACCCAACCGGGCCTCATGCCCGATTTTGTAAACACTGGGCCCACGACCCGATTTTATAAACCACTGGGCCCACGACCCTAATTCGTAAATCAACTGGGCCCCTGGCTCGATAGTATCACTCAAATGGGTCTTAGCCCGTTTTCATAAACAACTGGGCCCCTGACCCGATTTCATAAAGCAATTGGGCCCTTGGCCCGATTACGTAACTCAATTGGACTCCAAGTCTGAGGTTTCCAAACAAGTGGGCCTCAAGCCCGAGTTTATCTTTCCAATTTTAAAATTATTTCATCAAATCTTATCCAAGACCATAAACATGGAAAATCCGTGCAAAACCGAAAAACCTCGATTTACGTGCAAGCACGTAAATCGCCTCGAAATACGTGAAACTGTATAATTTACCAACATCCAAATCAACAACATACAATCACAATCATAATCCATATAAAATAGTTAATCATGCATAGAATTTATAAAACCAAAGTCCACTCACAGACCGTTTAACGATACGCCTCGATACGCGTGCCATAGGCCTTCCCGGGCCACACCACTATCACCGGGACTCCCAATCCTGTCCAAATCACATTAGAGGGTCACTAACCTCTTCATTAACATCCTATTAAAGTCCCGTAATTTTCCCGAATTTTTAACTATTTTTAAGCTCGATTTAAAACCTTCGGACGTCCCGAACAATATCGAGACAGTGTCCGATCGACACAAAACCAATCCCAAAATGTTCGTTACATTCAATAGATTAAAAGTCATGTTGGAAGTTTCCCCAAAATGCCCTCCACGCGCCCTTACGCGCCGCCCAAAGGGGTTGCGCGTGAAGTCCACGCGCGGTGAACAGTGTCATCGTCTACCTCCGCGAACCGGGTTCACAGTTCAGTCGAACTGGTGGCCGGTTCTCAGTCAATCCTTAACCATTTTTAGTTCTGTTTGTTCCTACATCTTCGTCTCATTAATTCCAGTTGATCCAAGGTTTAAAAGCTAAGAAACAAGCTCGTTTCACTACCTGTTCGTGGAGGAGTGCAGACCAGCCACCTGCAACCGTCGTGCCTGCACGATCCCGGCCACCTTTCGTCTTGGTTTTGCATTCACTAGACTCCTGAGACCGTTAGAAACAACTCCTAATTAACATAATCGAACTACCAGCCTCAAAACTCACATTGCCATTTTTTACCCGAAAACAGACTCACGGGTTTGGGGGCTTACCTCGCCGCCGTGGTCACCACCGTGGCCACCTCCATGCCTAATTGACCTCAGGAACATCCTTCATCCTTCTAAGACAATCAAAACCAGTCTACATCGATTTTCCAATTTCTGAAATTTTTGCTCCTCTCTGTTTTCTTCTCCGCCGTCAACCTCGCTGTCTCCCGTCGTCTCCCGTCGTGCCCAGCTCAGCAGTCATCACATAGTCCTCATGGACATGGTGGTGATGTGTGATTGTTCCACAATGGTGAGCCGTGTGCGTGTTCACGGGTGGGGGAAATATAACAGAGTGAGGGGGGTGAGTCTGATCAGTAGATGAAGGAAATGGAGAGATGAGATGGACGGTGCAGATGCAATCTGGGAGTGAGATGGACGGATGGTATTAAAAGGAGGAAAATAACTTATATTTAAATGTTGAGTGGAGACATGATCCAAATTTTAGGGAGTGTGGGGATGAGTGACACGTGGCTTTCATCCAAGGGTCCAGATTCTTCAATTACTGTTCACCTATTTTAATATTATTTTAGTCAAAATCTCGGTTCGTTCGGTTACTCGAATTCGTTCCCGTGACCATAACTTTGTCGTCGGAACTCCGATTTCGGCATGCCGCCTGTCTACTGATTCGTATCGACGAGACCTACATAACGGTTCTTGGCCCTCGTCCATCGGACATCCCGGTCAAAAAGTCAACATTTTGCCCATATTAATCGAAATTACCAAAATGCCCCTAAACTTCCGAACATCAGAACTTTCTCCTCGAATGTCGGAATCGAACGTGCCACCTGTCTATGAACTCGTGACATCCTGAACTACGTCACAGTCATCGATCAAAGTCCGTTTGACCGCTCGATCAAAAAGTCAACATTTTGCCCACGACCAGGGGCAAAATGGTCATTTCACACTTTTTGTCCGATTCCGTCCTACTAATCACCGATCAACCTCACTAATCGAGATTAGTCACTAATCTAATCCCGGAATTCGGGATTGGTCGTTACAGGGCGTGCTTGCTCCCGTCTGACACGAAGTGTCAAACCAAGGATATTTCTGTCCTTTGTCCAACCGGGGCTATCAGAGTGCGCCAAGATCCGAAGGAGGAATGTAATGTCTCGTCTCTGCTACAGTCGCATCAGCGAGCAACCTGAAGGACATTCAAGACATAAAGCTGTGAGTGGACAAAACAATTCTTTTATAAAAATATTTCACAAAAGACCTTTATGCCCTTCATTAAAAACATATGCATGCATTCGAAAACCATTTCTAGGGTTCATGCTTGATCCCCATAAACCGTCATGAACCATAAAAACATTTGGGCCTTGGCTCGAAATCCGTCAATCAATACATGGGACCTCCGCCCAAACTAAAACACGTGGGAAATTGTCCCAAAGCCATCTCATATGGGTCTCAGCCCAAAACCAATATGTGTGGGTCTCAGTGTCAGGACCCACCTCTGTTCCACCCCGAAATCCGAGGTAAATCCTGCTCCCGTCTGACACCCCGACACAAAGACCAAAGTAACCTCACGAAAAACCACTAAATTACATGCCAGACGCAGGAGAAAATTTCAACATCCCTAAGTCAAACATATGTACAGAGCATAGTACTACAACAAAGGAAAAGGAAACCGATACATAAGGTACACGCACAACGGAAAATTTTAAGCACTCCGGGGTCACTCTTGAGTATTCTATGCCTCTGACGTTGCCTCGACTTGAAAACCCCGCGCTAGCTCCACGACCTAGAGGGAAATTTAAAACAGAAGGTGTGAGTGGACCATAAATAAAAGAAAAGTTTCCAAAAACCATTTCATAAGAAAACCAGGGTTTTGGCCCTCCCTTTTGAAAACATACATGCATAACCCAGTATTTGAAAACATTTATAAATTACGTAATAATCACCATAAAAAAAATTATAGAAATCACGTCATAAACACCATAGAACCGTATCATAAAACATAAGTCTCAAACAATCATTATCCGATCAAACCTACTGGACCTATCCGAATCTTTAAACTCCCGAGTCTTTAAACTCAATCCAGGACTCAATAATATCCGAGTCTTTAAACTCCCGAGTCTTTAAACTCAATCCGGGTCTTTAAACCCAATCCGGACCCGTCCCCCGTCAAATATAATCCGGGTCTTTAAACCCAATAATCAGATCCAGCAAATCCAATCCAAAACCATTTAAAAACCATTTCTGAATCCATATCCAAACCCGAATCCGAAACCACTGGTCTGATGCCCTTCCGACATTCAGAACCGTCATTCCGAACCCAAATCCGGAAATCCACTTTTCAACTTTAAAACCAAAATCCGCTTTCCGAAATCCGATTCTAAAACCGAAAACCTCGATCATCGAATCACGTCTCAAAATCCATTTATAATCATTGAAAATCACTTATCGTTTGAAAACCCCAAATCATGGCATCGAAATCAGAATTCAAACTTTTCTCGTAAAACGTGCTGAAAACCGTACTTTCTCGAAAAACGTGCAATTAAGCAAAACAGTTATAGCATATTCCAATAACCATGAAATCACATATAAAACCATAAAACAAGTAATTAAAAGCAGTTATGCATGTTCAGTTACAGAGAAGGGGTCCACTCACTGATACCGGGCACGTCACTCGCGTCCCGTACTTCCCGTACGTTCCTCAGCTTCCTCGGGAAGTCCCGATCTTGTCACAAGTCACCAAAGAACGTCACTAACACGTCTACCAAGACTCTCCTAATTTTCCCCAAAAATCCCCGGGTCCTAAACGTAACGAACCGGAACCCTAAACCTTCAACCTCGCGGAACTAACTTCGAACGACATCCGAATAACCCGAAACTTAGTTCACTAGACTCGTTACAACCTCTAGACCAAAAACCTAGTTGACACTTTCCCCAGAAAACACCCCACGCGCCTCCACGCGCCACCCAAAGTGGCTGCGCGTGGGTCTCACGCGCCTGCACCCAGTGCACTGTTCATCGTCGTATTCAATGGGCGAACCGGTCTGAATCGGCGTACCCGGTTCTCTGCCAATCCTTGACCGTTTTCCTCCCTCTCTTCACCAATCTCTTTGTCCAGTCCTAAGCAACCTATTCCCCTACTCCAAACACTTCGACACAGCCTCTAACCCATCGTCCCTAACTCGAAACCGTAACCCATTCTTACCCCTGTTTCACAATCCAGCCACCCAAGTCTTCCCCCGTCACGGTGGCTACACTAAACGACTCCTAGGACCTCACTGAGTCTCACACAATTCACCAAAAATCTCGACTCAGCCCCTAAGTCCACGACTATTGGTTTGAACCTAAACGGAAAAACAGAGCAAAACTACAGGGATGAGAAATTACTTGTGCTCAGGCCGCCGCCGTGAGCTCAGCCGTGCGTATGTAGCTCCTCTCATCCTCCTCCGTCCTCTGGACACCACCACCAGCCGCGATTGATTCCTTACACGGCAGCACCATCGCTCAAGTTCCTCTCTGTTTTCTGGTTTTCCCGTGAGCTCACACCGTCTCCTCACACACTCACGATCACACAAAACCACTCCAATTCACTCCTCAACTCCCCCTTAATCTCTCCTCTCGAATGCACGGTTACACAGCCCAAATAATTAGGACCGTGCACACGCCTAGAATCCACTAGGCCCTTGCCACATGTGACAATCCCCTCAGCCCTCTCACGAATATCTCCATCTCACCTGTACACTTGTCCCAATCCGGTTGCACAACTCCCAATGTGCAAAAGACCAAAATGCCCCTCTTTTGAGTCAAAATTACGATTATGCCCTTACCGTTTTAGACCTGTATCTTACGCACCCTAGGTCCGATGAACACGTGCCGCTTGTCGTTGAACTCAGGACGACGAGACCTACCTAACGGTCCTAGGTCAACGTGTCAAAATCCGATCGTACGAAAAGTCAACTTTTTCCCCCTTATTTAACCAAATTATGGTAATGCCCTCAACCTTCCGAACATCATAACTTCCTCCTCGGATGTCGGAATCGGGCGTGCCACCTGTCTACGGATTCGTGACATCCTGAACTACGTCACGGAAACCGGTCAATACCCAATTGACCGGCCGAACTAAAAGTCAACTATTTACCCAACCTAGGGGCAAAATCGTCATTCGACGCTAACGGACCTATCGTAACCAACTAACCAACGTCGTCTCAGTGAAAACTCGTACACATATACATATATACATATATAACCCATCCTAGGCACTTCCGGAGAAGATGCCAACTCGAGGCATATAGCCCCTAGGGAACACATCCCCGATATAGTCACGATGTCTCTATATATATAAGTATGCATACAACTCGGGGTCTCACTCCGAGTCTTCTCCCAGGAATTCTCCATCTAGGAGGCTCATCTTCGGACCTAGTCTGATCATCTCTCCAGAATATGGTCCGGGACCATATCATAACGCCCACTCCTGAAACGGGATCCCTATGGGGATACCCACTCTGGTATGTGGATCGTGACTCTCCAGGTCAACGGTTGGAGAAGACCAATCAATAATCTCGTAAGGAGGGTATATACATATCAGTATACAAAACCATAAAATGGGACTCACGCCTGATAACACAAAGCAAATGGGCCTCCAGCACGAACATAAAACTCAATAGGGTCTCTAGCCCGATTTCACAATAACTGGGCCTCGACCCCGAACTCGTAAATCAACTAAGCATCGAGCCCGATATCTCAGGGTCAGTCAAGATCCCGATCATAGCGATGCATGCAACCATCCATCCAGAACCACACTCAATCCTGGTATGTCGCCGTGAACACATCACTGTCACGACCATCTCGAAACCATGGTGTACACGTCGCCGATCGATCCTTTAAAATGTCAGCACTCCGAAGTCTTGCCTCTAGTGGTTGCTCAACAACGAAACGTGCATCGTTACCTCTCCGGAAGGAACGCATCCCAATCTGAAGGCTAGCGTCACGTTGTTCGTGGCCGTGCACACAGCACCCGTCGCGACCACGACTCAAACCCGTAGGTCATCAATAGGGTCTCATGCCCGAGTCAAAACCAAATCCAAATGGGTCTCATGCCCGGTTTTACATTTTCAAAACCATTTCATGAAAACCGAAAGCGTAAGCGCGTATAAGCACGTATAAAGCTGAAAACCTCGAAGTACGTGCCTATACGTAAACACACACACCAAATGCACTCAAGGAATCCCAAAACACATATTAAAACATATATAAAACATTTATGCATGCATCGATTTCAGAAAGAAAGTCCACTCATAGATCGTCCGTGCTGCCACCTCGATACGCGTGCAATACGGCTCTCCCGGGTCAATCGTCATCTACGGGACTTCCAAACCTGTCCAAATCACTTTAGAGGGTTACTAACTACCTAATTAACCCTACACTAAAGCCCCCTAATTTTTTCGGGATTTTTAGCTATTTTTGAATGCGCACCGAAACCTTCGAACAACCCGAACTATATCGAGACGATGTATGTTCGACTTGAAACCAGTCCCAAAATGTTCGTTACATCGAATAGATGATTTCACATGTTGGAACCACCCACAAATTCTTCCTCACTCGCCTGCACGTGCCCCAAGAATGGCCTGCGCGTGGGCCTCACGCGCCTATGCACAGTACTTCATCTTCAACCTCTTGCCAGTTCAGACCAGCCGGTTCAGTTCAGGGCCTGTAATTGGCCCGGCGTGACCGGTCCAGTCCTATATTTTCTTTATTTTTCGCCTAATCTTCCCCTTTTCAATTCCATCCTTCCTAATTCGATTCTAGGATCCTAAATCTATAAATCAAAACTCCTAAAACCCGTAAAATCTAACCGGTCCAACATGGCTCTCACGTTTCGATCTTTCCAAAATTGCCCCAGGGGTTTCTCAACCTCCAACCATCCTCAAAATCATTCTAACATGACCCTAGCAACCTATTTAATTCAATACAATCACCCAAAAAGGCCCATAATAATTAGAAAGAATTGAAAATGATGAAAATCGGTTAAAACCGATACCTTGGGTTCGAGGTGTTCTCTACCGTCCTCGGCGGCTCTCCCTTGGACGGCCACCACCTTCCTCAGCTCCTCAGTTCATCCTCTGGCCCCTCACAAATGGTTATAGGGTCAAGGGTTTGGATTGGATTGGAAATGGTTGATCGGTTTGGGTTTGAAAATGGGAAAATGATCTATGATGAAGGAATGGGATATGCATGAGTTAGTTTGGATGGGTAATGGATGGGTGACACTTGTCACTCACCCATTGGGCCTTTCCAATAATATCTGGGCCCCACTTGCTGTCAAAAGTCCTCGTCTCGTAAAACGTACAATAGTACGTTTGAATTTCCGTGAACCGTAACTTCGCAGTCGAACGACTGAATTTGATGTGCAGCCTGTTTACAGATTCATATCGTCCTGATCTACATAACGGTCCTCGGCCCTTGGCCATCTGACCTCCCGGGTCAAAAGTCAATTGTTGGCCCCTATTTATCCAAATTACCAAAATGCCCTCGAACTTCCGAACGTCATAACTTCTTCCATGAATGTCGGAATCAAATGTACCACCTGTCTATGAACTCATGACGTCCCAAACTACGCCACAGTTATAGGCCAAAGTCCATTTGACCATCCAAACGAAAAGTCAACATTTTTCCCCTAGAACGAAAAGTCAACGTTTTGCCCATTCTAGGGGGAAAATCGTCATTTCACCTTGAAAGTCCGATAATCCTCGGATAATCCCTGATTAGTCTCGCTAATCCGTCATTAATCCCGCTAATTTGGGACTAGTCATTACAATCTTCCCTCCTTCAAGAATTTCGTCCTCGAAATTCAAACTGACCCGATTTCCATAACCAACTGTGGAAATTCAATCGTGAGTCCGCGCACCGGCGCTCTCGTGTACAAGTACACGTCCGTCACTGCGCCGTACTCGTCGGTACGCATCATAACCGAAGCTCCTAAGCTCCATCTCAACTCTCATTAGTTGCGTTCCGATCGTTGGCTTGCGAGAGATATCAAGTTGACTTTTCAGTCTGATGGTTCTTCTCATCCGATAGTAGGAATTGATGTCCCAATCAGCATCCGATTCAACAAATATCCTCACTACTCGGCTCCACTAGTAGGCTCAGCATCCGATTCAACAACTACTGTCACTAAGTCCACTAGTACGCTCGGCTCCACTGTGCTCCCACTGCACACTCTGATCTCGACTCGCTCTCGAGTCCTCGTGTTGTACCGTATCTCACATCACTCAGTGATCTCCACCGCTGCTATCTAGACTCACCTCGAGTCCCAACCATCGTACTACTCATCATGTCGACAACCAATCGACGTCTCACCCATCTGGGTGTACACGGAATTCAATCGAATACTTGTCTCAGTAGAAAGCACAAACAGGCACTAGAGTTCCACTGGCCCACACGGCCCTGAGCTCTCGGCTCACCAACTATCTGAACCCTCTCTGTTAACTCTACTCAAGCACACATCATTCGACGTCGGGTCACTATACCAATATGTCAGAACACATCCGATCATAGTACTCATCGGTCTGATGTTCAATCGTGCATCACGAGCTAGCCTCAATCCAACACAAACTCTATTCTCAATTCCATCTCGAGGCATCGGCTATTCATCTCTTCCTGATTGATACCCACGTATCGTCCTCACTCACCTTAATTCCCACTTCCAAACTCTGTCATCTCACCAACTATGCTAATGGATCCTTAAAAATTCTCCTCTGCTTCTAACTTAGCATAATCAGCAAGGCATTTCACTCCAATGAAGACCAGGCCTCGGTCTGAACACCTCAGGTCGTCACAATCACTTCCGTCATCTCGATCATCCTCACGTTACTCGATCTGTCTCGTCTTGGGTACTCACCTGTCACGTCACTGGAAGTGACACCAAGAATCATCTGATCTCCAAGTCAATCCAATTGACATCACTGTTGTCTCCTTCCTCATCAATCCACATGAGGAAAGTTGAAGATGTTGAGATCAAAGTTCATCCCATGTCATCCTCCGTCGTCCAGCACGATCTGCTAAGGAGCAGAAAACGAGAAGTCTCCTTCACTGGCCTCTAAGTCGAGAGTAGTTGCAACCATGTTGAAAGCATACCTAACTTTTCCAACTGTTTCTTTTCCTGAGCTTGAAGTCCTTCTTCCCGACTAAGAGTATTCTCTGATAATTACTGTAATGCTTAATCCTTCCTTCAAAATTAAGCACTTCCAGTGCTTCCTTTCAACTTCTCCCCTTACCGTTCACGTCGGTAACCTAATTCGCACTTCCCAAGCCTTATGGGATCCAAAACTAGTGTCTGACACTCGTATCGTTCGTTCACAACGATCTAGGGTACCTGTCACCAATGCAGGTATAGCGTAAATCCCGTACCGAGCCACTCGGAATCCTCTCTGTCCATCTCAGTGCCCATTGAACTCGCACGACTCTCACGGTAGGGAACGACTACTAACCTGGTCACCTCAACTCACTCGGACATCATCCGTATGTCCGCACAGAATCCAATTCGCCTATCCGTTTATGCTCGTTTATGCACATCCAAAAGGATGTCAATTCATCCTAATCCGATGTGCCACCAGACTACCGGGTTACAACAGGCTCATGTTGTGATCTGCAGACAACTTTCTGTGTACTGCCCAAACCTCCAGTCACTAATCCTCTCGACAAACCTTATGTTGTCCAGTCTTTCCAACCAACGACAATTGTCGATAACTATTGTAGTGACCCATTCTATTTCTCACTATCAGGTTCTCCTCAAACTAGTGTACACGACATTCAAAAGGTATGGTTAACCGCAGTCAACCAAACCATCTCCACACAATTGCCAAGACAAATTCATATTATCTGAGGAATCCTTCTCGTCGCATAATGGTAGAACCTTATCATGAGCACATCACGACTGAGCTATCCTCAGCTCGTGGCTCGTCGTCTCTTCTCGTTAACGTCATCGCATCACCACCACACGGAGTGCAAATCAAATCAATCCCATGACCCTGCTCAAACTGAGCAGTCACCACTTTTCTCTGTTACCTCACAAGGTAGCGTGGCACACTGCTCAACTCCGAAGCTCCTCTTCTTCTATAATTGCACTCGGTCGTGACTGAGCCAACTCCACAAACCACTGCTCGTACCGTGCGTCACCCACGCACCTCGTATCCTCGTCACGACAACCTGAGTCTATCCAACTCGATAAGACTCGACTACGTCCATCGATAGCGGCGTCTGCCACAACCTCGTGCAGACCGAACTCAGAAACACTCTGCTATCGAGACTCCAAAACTACGCGGTCACCTCACCACCGGAACTAACTGCTCAACACGTAACATCCACCAATCGGTCCACCTCGGACTCCGAATGACAAGCACCACACTCCTAGTAACTCGTCCAGCCAATCACCGACTAGGGTTAACACAACTCGGCTGCTCAGTGCAGAGAGCGTGTTTATCTTGAGTGATCCCTCGCCCCTACTCCGATACTGGTATCCCAACAACCAGTAACCACAACCTAAGGACCTCGTCCTCATGCAACGCTACGACTCTCAACCGCTGGCCTCCACAAGAACCTTGTCATACTCCGTGCCTAACACTGCACAACGGCTAGACGTCGTAATCGCATCCTATCGCGTCACTCCACAACTACTCCGGGCATATCTGCCAGTCGACATCCCTCCGGGATTCAACACCTCTAAACGTGGCCTCTCATGCCACATAGGATCAACGATCCTAATCCAACCAGCCTCAACAAAAGTCCTCGCGCGTCTGACTGCTCCGAGCAGCACAATCTCGATCCTTGCAGTTCTATCGTGGATGATCCCAATGTAATGACCCGTCCCTGGAGTCGGGATTAGCGAAGTGATTAGTGCCAGATTAGTTAGCTTAATCGGTGGTTAGTGGGATACTTTGGACGTTTGGCGTAGAATGACGATTTTACCCCTAGAACAGGAAAAAAGTTGACTTTGAGTTCGGGCGATCAATTGGACATTGATCGATGACCGTGACGTAGTTTGGGACGTCACGAGTCTGTAGACAGGTGGCACGCCCGATTCCGACATCCGAGGAGGAAGTTATGATGTTCGGAAGGTTGAGGGCATTACCGTAATTTGGGTAAACGAAGGGGGAAAAGTTGACTTTCCGCACGATAGGGTTTTTACACGTAGACCTAGGACCGTTAGGTAGATCTCGTCATCCTGAGTACAACGACAGGTGGCATGCCTTCATCGGATGTCGGACGAGCGAGATACGGGTCTAGAACGGCGAAGGGTAAAATGGTAATTTGTACAATTGAGGGTAAATTGGTCATTTACAGCCTAGGGACTTGTGTGCAATGGGCATTGGACACTTGGCAGCTGTTAGATAAGGAAGCTACATGATTTTGACACGTGGTCCTCTCTGGATGGGCTTAGAAGCATCGTCCACCGCCTTGAACCTGTTTAAACCGAGTAAGTGTGTGTGTGTGTGTGTGTGTGTGTGTGTGTGTGTGTGTGTGTGTGTGTGTGTGTGTGTGTGTGTGTGTGTGTGTGTGTGTGTGTGTGTGTGTGTGTGTGTGTGTGTGTGTGTGTGTGTGTGTGTGTGTGTGTGCACGGGTTTAAGATTAACCGTGAAAAAACAGAGACCAATCGACTGTGGTGAGTGAGGGAATCATGTGTGAGTTCTTTGTGAGGGAGAGTGAGTGCTCAGTGTGGTGAGGGGAAGGTGAAATTGTGGTGGAGCAGCCGTGAAGCCGTCCTGAACGGTGGGTTTCGGGTTAGGAGAAACAGAGGATAAAACAGCCATGGATTCAACCTCTTCAAATCCCCATCAAGTGTTGCTGATTTGTGAACAAAATATGGGAAGAAGGATGAGACAAAATCACTCGACTGGAATTAAGGACCTGAGATGGACGGTAAGGCCCAAACCAGGAACTTTTTTATTTGAAGTCGATCATGGTGGATTGAAATTGAATGGCTAATGCTTTAATTGTTACTTTAGGTGTGAATTTGGAAATCAAAAGGAACTGATTGGACCTAGTCGCACGGTTTGGGATGACCAGAATATCAAGAACGTCGTGGGGGGGGGGGAGGAGACACCTCTGGTTTTCTTCGATTCGAACAGGTAAGAACAGGTCTTTAACTCATGGTTTCGCACATTAGATTGATTAATTAAAGGGGGACGAACCTAGTGGAAGTAAAAGAATTAAAAAATGGATCGAAATAAGCAAGAATCGTGAACGCCGGTTCATGGCTGGACTGGCTGGACCGAACCGGTTTAGACCGGGTTTTCCCAAGGAAGACGATGACATTGTGCCGGGCGCGTGGCCCCCACGCGCAGCCCATTTGGGCGGCACGTGAGGGCGCGTGGGGTCCCTTTTGGGGAAGTTTCCAACACGACTTTTAAAGTATGCGATGTAGCGAACATTTTGACGCTGGTTTCGAGTCAATCGGACACCGTCTCGATATGTTTCGGGATGTCCGAAGGTTTTAGGGTTCGGTTAAAAATAGTTAAAAATACGGGAAAATTATGGGGCTTTAGTATGAGTATCATGAAGTAGTTAGTGACCATATATTGGGATTTGGACAGGTTCGGGAAAGCCGAGGATAGCGGAATGGCCGGGAACGGCGTAAGTGCGCGCGTATCGAAGCGACGTCGAAATGGTTGGTGAGTGGACTTTGCTTTCTAACTTGTGATGCATGCATATATGTTTTTAATATGTTTTCCTATGTGATTCTATGATTTTGCTTTATGATCCCAATGGTTTATGGTTTTGCACGTTTTTCCAGGTATTTTACAGAATTTCACGTTTTACGAGTTTTCGCACAATCTTGTGATTAGACTGTGGTTTTAATGAGTTGATTTCAAAGATTTGAAATGGATTTCGGAAAAGTGATTTCAGGCTTGGAGCCCTGTTCATGTGAAATGAGATTTCGGAATTGGTTTTTGAGGTTGGAAAGGAAGTCTGGATTTGGGTTCGGGACAGTGGTTCCGGATGCCGGCTTACGGAATCATTGTTGCGAATTCGGATGAGGATTTTCTATGGTTTTCACTATTGTTTGAAAAATGGTTTTGGGTTTAAAGACCCGGAAAGAAAACAAAATCCACTGGATCTAGTTTTGAGTTTAAAGAATCGGATTGATTTACGGGGGGAGGGCCCTGGATTGATGTTTTGAGTTTAAAGACTCGGTATGGTTTTGAGTTTAAAGACTCGGATATGATACCCCCCGAGGCCTGTGATTGTGTTTTGAGTTTAAAGACTCGGATATCCCGGGAAGGCCTGGTTATTTGCGCATGGTTTTGAGTTTAAAGACTCGGGCGCACTTGAGATCCAGTAAACTTGTATAATTGATGTTTTTCACTGGTTTTCCGATATTTTGGGCAGTGGGCCGGATGAAGTGGATTTGATGAGTTTTGGGACTGATTTCCCGGATTTGAGATTGAATTGTGATTTGAGGCTGAGGCTTGGATGATACGGGTTTTCAATGGTTTTTCTTGGATGGTTTTTTATATGAATGGTTTCATAACATGAACTAATATGCATGCATTAGTTTTTGCGTGGAGGGTAAAATGTACTTGATTTACTGAAATTTTTTCGAACTTATACTTTATTTTTGTCCACTCACAGTCTTTTCGTGTTTTCGATACCCTCCAGGTTGTTGCGGCGCGGGCTGTTGGTCGAGAGAGACTGAGACATCACACGTACGATCAACAGTAGACTTTGTGCACTCTGGGAAGTTCGGAAGTTTTTGGACAGTCGGATCGTGAATCCCTTGTCCGACTTACTTGTCACATGAAGGTTGGATGTCAATTTAGCCTTCTTGTCATGCGTAAGTCAGACGGGAGCAGGGTTTAATACCTAATCCTAGGGGATTAGGGGTGGGCCCTGACACCCATCGTCCGAACTCCACGAATTTCACTATGCTCCGTTCCATATCCGTCGTGACGCCTCAGCGATCCCGACTCTCAGGTCGTCCTACTACGTCTACTGATCCACTGGATCTTATACTACTAACTATGCGGCTCTAAGCCGTCGGATGCGCACGAATAACGATCCTACTTGGGATCCAACCTCCTCGAAACACGCGATAAAGGATACCGAACGAATCCTCACACGTTCATACCTTGTGCCAAACGTACACGAATTAGGGTCGATTCTACCGAATCCTCGTACTATTACCCTAACTATCAAGTTGCTGACGGGCTGTTACGATTGGAGAGACATCACATCCTCGACCTGTGCGCACACCCTGCTCTGATACCAACTTGACAGGACCCGTCCCAAATCCCTTGGGATTAGCGTGGGACGTGCCTGCTCCCGTCTGACACGAAGTGTCAGACCAGGGATATTTCTGTCCTTTACCCAACCCGGGCTATCAAAGTGCACCAGGATCCAAAGGAGGAATGTAATGTCTCGTCTCTGCTACAGCCGCATCCGCGATCAACCTGAAGGGCATTCAAAACACAAAAGCTGTGAGTGGGCAAAACAATTATTTTATAAAAGCATTTCACAAAAGACCTTTATGCCCTTCATTAAAAACATATGCATGCATTAGAAAACCATTTCTAGGGTTCATGCATGGTCCCCATAAACCGTCATGAACCATAAAACCATTTGGGCCTTGGCCCGAAATCCGTCAATCAATACATGGGACCCTCGCCCAAACCAAAACACGTGGGAACTCGTCCCAAAGCCATCTCATATGGGTCTCAGCCCAAAACCAATATGCGTGGGTCTCAGCCCAATGCTATCTCAGTGAAAACTCGTACACATATACATATATAACCCATCTTAGGCACTTCCGGAGAAGATGCCAACTTGGGGCACATAGCCCCTAGGGAACACATCCTCGATATAGTCACGATGTCTCTATATATATAAGTATGCATACAACTCGGGGTCTCACTCCGAGTCTTCTCCTAGGAATTATCCATCTGGGAGGCTCATCATCGGACCTAGTCCGATCATCTCTCCGGAATCTGGTCAGGAACCACATCATAACGCCCACTCTTGGAACGGGATCCCTATGTGGATACCCACTCTGGTCTGTGGATCGTGACTCTCCAGGTCGACGACTGGAGGAGACCAATCAATAATCTTGTAAGGAGAGTATATACATACCAGTATACAAAACCATAAAACGGCACTCATGCTCGATAACACAAAGCAAATGGGCTTCCAGCCCGAACATAAAACTCAACAGGGTCTTTAGCCCGATTTCACAATAACTGGGCCTCGAGCCCAAACTCGTAAATCAACTGGGCATCGAGCCCGATATCTCAGGGTCAGTCACGATCGCGATCATAGTGATGTGTGCAACCATCAATTCAGAAACTGCTTTCAATCCTGGTATGTCGTCGTGAACACATCATTGTCGCGACCATCTCGAGACCATGGTGCACACGTCGCCGATCGATCCTCTAAACCGTCAGCACTCCGAATTCGAGCCTCCAGTGGCTGCTCAACAACGAAACGTGCATCGTGACCTCTCCGGAAGGAACACATCCCAATCCGAAGGCGAACGTCACGTCGTTTGTCGCCGTGCACACAACACCCGTCGCGACCACGACTCAAACCTGTAGGTCATCAATAGGGTCTCATGCCCGAGTCAAAACCAAATCCAAATGGGTCTCATGCGTGGTTTTACCTTTTCAAAACCATTTCATGAAAACCGTAAGCGTAAGCTTGTATCAGCACGTATAAAACCAAAAATCTCGAAGTACATGCCCATACATAAACACACACACCAAATGCACGCAAGGCATCCCAAAAAACATATTAAAACATATATAAAATATTTATGCATGCATCGATTTCAGAAAGAAAGTCCACTCACAGACCGTCTGGACTGCCGCCTCGATACACGTGCAATAAGGCTCTCCCGGGTCAATCGTCGTCTCCGGAACTTCCAAACCTGTCCAAATCACTTTAGAGGGTTACTAACTACTTAATTAACCCCTCACTAAAGCCCCCTAATTTTCTGGGATTTTTAACTATTTTTAAACGCGCACCGAAACCTTCAGACAGCCCGAACTGTATCGAGACGATGTCCGATCGACTTGAAACCAGTCCCAAAATGTTCGTTACATTGAATAGATGATTTCACATGTTGGAACCACCCTCAAATTCTTCCTCACGTGCCCACACACGCCCCAAGAATGGCCTACGCGTGGGCCTCACGCGCCCATGCACAGTACTTCATCTTCAACCTCTGGCTGGTTTAAACTGGCCGGTTCGGTTCAGGGCCTGTAACTAGACCGGCGTGACCGGTCCAGGCCTATATTTTCCATATTTTTCTTCCAATCTTCCCCTTTTCAATTCCATCCTTCCTAATTCGATTCTAGGATCCTAAATCTATCAATCAAAACTCCTAAAACCGGTAAAATATAACCGGTCCAACATGGCTCTCACGGTTCGATCTTTCCAAAATTGCCCCAGGGGTTTCTCAACCTCCAACCATCCTCAAAATCATTCTAACATGACCCTAGCAACCTATTTAGTCCAATACAATCAACTAAAAAGGCCCATAATAATTAGAATTGAAAATGACGAAAATCGGTTAAAACCGATACCTTGGGTTCGATGTGCTTTCCTCCGTCCACGGCGGTGCTCCCTTGGCCGACCACCACCTTCCTCAACTCCTCAGTTCATCCTATGGCCTCTCACAAATGGTTATAGGGTCAAGTGTTTGGATTGGATTGGAAATGGTTGATCGGTTTGGGTTTGAAAATGGGAAAATGAACGATGATGAAGGAATGGGATATGCATGAGTTGGTTTGGATGGGCAATGGATGGGTGACACTTTTCACTCATCCATTGGGCCTGTCCAATAATATCTGGGCCCCACTTGCTATAAAAAGTCCTCATCTCGTAAAACATGCAATAGTACGTTCGAACTTCCGTGAACCGTAACTTCGCCGTCGAACGTCCGAATTCGACGTGCCGCCTGTCTACGGATTCGTATCGTCCCGATCTACGTAACAGTCCTCGGCCCTCGGCCATCTAACCTCCTGGGTCAAAAGTCAACTGTTGGCCCCTATTTACCCAAATTACCAAAATGCCCTCGAACTTCCGAACGTCATAACTTCTTCCATGAATGTCGGAATCAAACGTACCACCTGTCTATGAACTCGTGACGTCCCAAACTACATCACAGTCATCGGCCAAAGTCCATTTGATCGTCTGAACGAAAAATCAACATTTTACCCATTGTAGGGGCAAAATCTTCATTTCGCCTTGAAAGTCCACTAATCCTCGTCTAATCCCCGATTAGTCTCACTAATCCATCATTAATCCTTAATTAATCTCACTAATTCGGGACGAGTCGTTACACTAATGTCAAAGGGGCCTCAAGCCCGATGTTATAGCCAACTGGGCCACAAACCCAAATTCGTAAACCAACGGGGCCCTCAGCCCGATCGTATAACTCAAATGGACCCTCGGTCTGATTCCTCGTCAAATCAAATGTACTCCAAGTCCAAGATTTCGTAAATCAAATGGGTCTCATGCCCGAGTTCATATTTCCAAATCCAAAACTCGTTCATTAAATCATCATTGAAAACCTAGCACGTATAAGCATTGTATAAAACTGTAAATCTCGAAATACGTGAAAATACGTAAATCCTAGGCTACCACAAACAAATGTACTCATGGAATCACAAAAAATGTATTTAAAACATTTATAAACATTTATGCATGCATCGAATTCATAAAATAAGTCCACTCACAGACTGTTTGAAGCTGCGCCTCGATACGCGTGTCATAAGCCTCTTCCGGGCCAATCGTCCCCTTCGGGGTTCTCGAACCTGTCCAAATCGTAATAGAGGGTTACTAACTACTTAAATAACCCCTCACTAAAGCTCCGTAATTTTCCGGAATTTTTAACTATTTTTAAATTCAATCCTAAACCTTCGGACGTCCCGAACTATATCGAAACGATGTCCGATTGACACGAAACCAGTCCCAAAATGTTCATTACATCGAATAGATGAAATTATATATTGGGACCTTCCTCATAAGACAACTCACGCGCCGCCCAAATGGGCTGCGCGTGGGAGCCACACGTCATTGTTCATCCATCTTCAACCCAGCTTGAACCCGGTCTAACCGGTTCAGTCCTGTGCAGCCGGTCCAGTCGAACCAGAGTGGCAGGTTCAGCCATTTTCCCCCTTGTTTTCGGTATGTTTCTTCCCCTTTCTATTCCATTCTTCCTATTTTCTCATTTCCTATCATTTCCTATCAAGAAACCTAAGAAAAACCATGTAAAACCCGACTAACCAAAACTCATTCTCACGCTTCAAACTCCCCAACCACCCCCTGGGCTTCCTCAGTCGTGAACCACCATCAAAACCTTCCTATTATCTTCCTAAAAACCCAATAATCATCTCCCAATCATCCAAAACTATCCATAACGTTAAAATCGAAATAAATGGGAAATTAGGTCTAACCGAGCAATCGGGTTTACCTCGAGTTTCCAGGGCCTCGCCGCCATGCACAGCGGTCTTGTCTTCACCAGCCACCTCCATCCTCTCTCTCTGTTCCTCTCTCTCAGTCCAGCAGCTAGGATTGAAAGGGTTGATGGATGGGTTTGGGTGAGATCGGGTTCGTGTGTTTGGTATGCACGAACAAGCAAGAAGGGATGATATGCATGAATGAAAAAAAGGGTGGCCAGTGGATGGGTGACACTTGTCACTCATCCATTGGGCCTTGGGAAAATATCTGGGGCCCACTTGAGACAAAAGTCAATCCGTCTCGTAAAATGCGCAATAGTTCCCTCGAACTTTCGTGAGCCCTAACTTTTCCGTCGAACGTCCGAATTTGACATGTCGTCTGTCTACGGATTTGTATCGTCCCGATCTACGTAACGGTCCTCGACCCTCAGCCATCGAACCTCCCGGGTCAAAAGTCAACTATTTGCCCCATTTCAACCAAATTACCAAAGTACCCCCGAACTTCCGAAAATCATAACTTCTTCCTCGAACGTCGGAATCGGTCGTGCCCCCTGTCTATGAACTCGTAACATCATGAACTCGTGCCTCCTGAACGAAAAGTCAACGATTCGCCCATTTTAGAGGCAAAATCATCATTTTGCCCTGCTCGTCCGTTAATCCTCGTCTAATCCGCGATTAGTCTCGCTAATCCGTCATTCATTCTTAATTAATTCCGATAATTCGAGACAGCTCGTTACATAATATATGTAACACATAACCCATCCTGTCACGATATCTAGAGCTACGCACGTGCTACCCAGGGTCTCAAAGCCCAAGTCTCCTCAGGGTCCAATCAGGTCAATGTCCGCAGATCAATGACCCTCCCTGGGGTTATGATCCATAAGCCTTCCTGAGAGTAAGGTACCTAACGGGGGCGACTCTACTCAGTTAGTGCTCCGTGACTACTCCGGGGTCCACTCAGGCCAACGACCCTCCCCAGAGGAGACATTCCAAATAAGGAAGGTATATGAATATATATATATATATTGAAAACATTCTTAAAACCTTTCAAGGGATTCATGCTCGGTCCCCATAAATCGTCATGAATCCGGAAATCCATTTACAGTCCTCGACCCGAAATCATAAACGTAAAGTAACTGGGCCTCAAGCCCAAACTCATGACTCAACTGGGCATCGAGCCTGATATCTCAGGGTCAGTCACGATTCTGATCCTAGTGATGTGTGTAACCATCCGTCCAAGACCGCCCTTAATCCTGGTATGTCGCCGTGAACGAATCAACCGGCGCGTCCACCACTAGATCATGGTACACCCATCACCGATCGATATCCTGAATCGTCAGCACTCCAAAGTCGAGCCTCCAGTGGCTGCTCTACACATCCTAGTCCGAAGGCGAGCGTCGTATCGTCCGTCGCCATGCACATAACACTCGCCGCAACCACGAATCAGACCCGTAGGTCATCAATAGGGCCACATGCCCGAGACAAAACCAAATGGGTCACATGCCCGAGTTTATCCTTTTTAAATCCAAAACCATTTCATTTAAACCAACGTAGAAGTACAAACCCGTATAGGCACCGTATAAGGCCGAAACCTCGAAATACGTGTCAATACGTAACCACACACAAATGCACTCAAGGCATCATAAAACAAGTATTAAAACACATAATAAACATTTATGCATGCATCAATTTAGAAAACAAGGTCCACTCACAGACCGTCCGAGCTACCGCTTCGATACGCGTGCCATTCGGCTCTCCCGGGCCAAACACCATCACCGGGACTCCCAAACCTGTTCAAATCATTTTAGAGGGTTACTAACTACCTTATCAACCTTTCATTAAAGCCCCGTAATTTTCCCAAATTTTTAAGTATTTTTAATCCCGATCCTAAACCTTTGGACGTCCCGAACAATATCAAGACGGTGTTAGATCGACACGAAACCGTTACATCAAATATAGTATTTCTCATGTTGAACACTTTCCCAAAATAACCCTCACGCGCCCCCACGTGCAGTTTGAATCCCCCTACGCGTGAAACCCACGCGCCAAACAGTGTCACCCCTAACCTCTCGACATACCCGATTTAGAACGGTTCGAACCAGTTCGGTCCAACTGAACCGGTGGTCACGGTTTGATAGGTCCTCAAATCAACATTATTTTATATTATTTATACCCTTTATACTTGGCTTTTAATATTAAATTATTAAATAATTAGATAAAATAATTTATTTTGTGATATTTTTGTTTAAATAAATAAAGCTTGTAATTTGGAGCATTTTGGCGAAAGAATCGTCCCGATCAGATTTATAACGAATAAATTATTGACGAAATTCGGTTGAATTAATTAATTAATTAATTTTGATTTTGCAAACCCAAATTCTTACTTCAGCCCATTTTTGTGCAGCCCATATCCCGCAGCAACAGCCCAGGTCCATCCGTGCGGCCCAGCTTTCCTCTGTCCAGCCTGCATCTTCAGCCCGCCTGCTTCTCCATCCGTGCGGCCCAGCTCGCATTCTGGCCCGTTCGCGCCAGCCCGCATTCAGTTCCTTCTTAGCCCGCTACGCCTGCTACACCACATCACGCCAGGCCCGTACACTTCTCCCAAGCCCGCACACAGCTGCCCACCAGGCCCGCCTCTTGCTCCAGCCCGCACGTCTTCACCATCTGCTGCACTGCTCCAGTCCAATCCATCCGTGCGACCCAGCTTTCCTCTGTCCAGCCCGCATCTTCGGCCCGCCTGCTTCTCCATCCGTGCGGCCCAGCTTGCATTCCGGCCCGTTCGCGCCAGCCCGCATTCAGTTCCTTCTCAGCCCGCTATGCCTGCTACACCACATCACGCCAGGCCCGTACACTTCTCTCAAGCCCGCGCACAGTCGCCCACCAGGCCCGCCTCTGGCTCCAGCCCGCACGTTTTCACCATCTGCTGCACTGCTCCAGTCCAATCCATCCGTGCAAGCCCAGTCTGCCTCCAGCCCCACCAACCCGCCTGCAGGGTTTTGAGCCCACCAAACCCCCTAAACCAACCTACTTTTTCCTGCTCTGATTTCTCAAACCAGCCCAACTACTCAAAATTGCTCCAACCTACCCTATTTTGCATTAGAAAATCAGATTTTCAGCCCTAACCCATCCCTAATTTCATCATTATTCATCATTTCACTTTTAATTATTTTTATTGTAATTTTTATTTTATTTTTATTAGCTTTTTCTCCCTATAAATAGGGGTTCAATTCATGTAACAAGGAGTCCCCATTTTTCCCATTTTATTCCTCTTTTAGTAGCTAGGTTCTCTTATTTTTCTCTCTAGTTTATCTTCTTTTAGTTCATCTTCTTTCCTTCTATTCTTTATTTTTGGGGACCAATTTAGCTTCTTTTAGATTATTTATTTAATTAGCTTTCCTTTAATTATTGTTCTTAAATTATGTTATTTTTATATTAATCTTTAATTTCATTTCTTCTTTACTTTGTTCTTGTGATTTTTCTTTGAGATCTCTTAAATATATTTTTATGCTTTCCTTAAGAAATACCTAGGCTAAGTATTTCCGAAATAATTCTAGAATTTAAGTCCGTATTCTTATGTTTTATCCTCCATCTTCATAAGGTTCTTGCCGCTGTTCGGTGTTCCTTATGAATAACATTCCATTGTTTCCATCCACTTTCGGAATCACAAGCTGTTCTTGGGTTCCGAAAGTGTAACTTTTCTCCATTTACTTAAATTCTTGTTATTATCTTGGTTTTACTTATAATTCAATATATGTGTTGGTATTTTCTTTATAACATTTGTAAATGTGAACACAATCTCCATGTGTTTTACTTTTTGAATTTCATCTACTTCATATGTTTTAGTGCTTAACCTTCAATTTAACACTAAGTGTTTATGACCGCTGTTCGGTGCACTTAGAATAGGATTGAAGAGATTTAGATGTTTGACACACATTGAAATCACAAACTTAAGGTGAATCGTATTATAAGTGTTTATGACCGCTGTTCGGTGCATTTATAATATTGAAAAATGTATGCGTGTATTTGAGATGATTAAGGTAGAATTTCGTGACTGGTTCACTATGAGCATGATGTTAGAGTGTTGGTAAAATATGTGTTTGAAGAAAGTTCACTTGCATAAAAGTTAAAGTAGAAGTAGAATTAAGTTCTTAATTATTTTTACTTGCTTTCTTTATTATATGATTACAATCTTTCAAACCCCCCATCTAATTCTTTATTCTTTAATTCTTTAATTCTTTATTTTTTGATTATTCATTATTCTTTCTCACTAACATATTATTAATGTTCCATAATTTCCCCGGTTAAGAACGATCCCTATTTACCAATACTACAACTACACAAAAAAGGTTTAAATTTGCATAACACTCGAATTACGTGCTTAATTTAATGCGTAGTTTGGGCGTTGTCAATTTTTGGCGCCGTTGCCGGGAAAATTGAAAATCATTTTTAATATGTTGGTGTATGTATATAAATTGTGCATATTATACTTGCTTATATTTATTTTATTTTATTTTGATTCATATTTTATTTATTCATAACTTTTATATACTTGTTTATAAGTCTTATACTTGTTTATATTTTACTTAGCCATCTTATTTTCATTCTTATTATTTGTTTATTTTTATATTTGTACATATTACACTTGTTCTTAATGTTTATCTTTATGGATGTTCATATTATACTTGTATATTACTTTTATACTTGTTCATAACTTTTATTTTTATGTTTGTTCATATTTTGATTCTTACATTTGTTCTATTTATTTTTGTTTATAATGTTCATACTTTACTTGTTCTTTTTATATTTGTTCATAAATGTTCATGATTTTTTTATATATACTTGTCATATTATAATTGTTTATGTAAATTTTAAATTTTATTTTACTTGTTCATTTTATACTTATACATACTTGTTCATAATTGACTTTCATTTATGTTTGTTTATAATTCTTATACATGTCATTTTATGTTTGTTCATACTTGTACATTATGTTCATTCTTTTTAATTGTTCATAAGTGCATATTGTACATGTTCACTTTTCCTTATTTTTAATTTTATCTAGTTCTATTAGTTGTTGTAATTATGAGAAGAAAAAAAATTAATAAATTAAAAAAAAGTATAAAACATAAAATTCGTAAAAAAATAAAAATAAATAAAAAAATTCTTCATTTATTTAATTATTTAAATTCCGAAAAAAAAATTAATTAATTAAAAAAAATTAAATTAAATATTTATATTTACTTTCCAACTTTCTTTAGTTTTAGCTTCATGTTAGTGCTAATTCATTTTGTGAATAGATGTTGTATATACGTACTTGTTATTTTTCATACTTATTCATAATTATTATACTTGTCTTACTTTTCATTTGTATGCTTGTTCATACTTGATTTATACTTCATACTTTGTTTATAATTGTACCTCTTTTTTTCATACTTGTTTGTTTATACTAGTTCCTAAGTTGTATATTACTTGTTTATTTTATTTTATTTGTGGATATATTTATTTAAGTTGTATATTATTTGTGGATATATTTATACTTCTTTGTCTTTTTAATTCAATAATTGTTCATAACTTGTATAAATTGTTCATATGTAAATTGTCATGTATATTTGTAAATTGTGCATAAAAACGTACTTGTAAATAATTTGTGCATTCATGCATTAGTCTTGGCTATATGTAGATCACTTGTGCTTCGAAGTTTAGATTTTGATCTTTAATCGGCGAAGACTCTTTTGTTAACTTTCACCTACGGTGATTGTTAACACTTGAGTTATCTTAATTCCTTTGGAGTAAGAAATTTTCGAGGGTGATGTCTAGGACAAGAGACGGTACTCATAACGGGTTGTGGGTCTAAGAAAGGGACATCAGTGGAGTTTAAGCCTCGGGACGTCTCGAAATTAGCCCTGCCTCTTGTGTGTATTCTTTCTAACCTGGTCACCTTTGAACTTGCCCAAACAGTTGAATTAATCCAAGATATTTACTTGGGCCGCCCGGACGTATAAGTCTCTATCTAAACTTTGAAGCTATGTGAACTATATATATCTTTGACTTCCCCCAACATGTAAATATTGTTTATATCTTAACTTATATTATTTTTCATAACAAATTTTATTTGCATCTTTAATTTAACTAACTTACATCCTTCATTTAACTTGCATACTTAACTTAAAATTGCATTAGTAACTAACGTGCATCTCTGTCTAGGCTGGATGGACGTTAAACTTCAAGCGCTTATTGGGAGGAAACCCAATGTATTCCCGGGATGTGAAGGAGTCATCAACACAGATTTGCTATCTTTCTACCCTTCACTCTCATTTATTTTGTTTATTTATTATTTTCTTGCGTTATTTTCGTAAATCCTCTTCCGTACTTTGATTCTATGTTCAATTACTTTTTATTTTCTTACATTGAGGACAATGTAGAATTTAAGTGTTGGGGAGTGGTTTACAATTTTAATTGTACAATAAAATTGTTTTTTTTTAATTTTAAAAAAAAATTATTATAAAATCAAGTAAAAAAAATTAATTATTCAAAAAAAAAATTGTTTATTGCTTTCTTGAGTCTTTTTGTGTTACTTAGTGTTTTTACGAGTATTAAGTTGCCCTTTAACTTGTCAATGATATAAATGAACGAAAATGAATATGTTATGGCTATAAAGATGATCACTATAACTTGAATTCGTTTGTTAATATTTTGTGATTAAGTGTTATAACTTGTAGATAATGCATGTAAATTGGTACATAAATGAGCATGTTAAGATAAGTATGAATCATTTGAACCTTATGTGAGCTTTAGAACCTTATATACATCTTTGATGAGTGATTCATAAGTTCTTTGTTTAAATTGATATACATATGCATCATAACTACTTGCAATAGATTTTAATGAACTCTAGAGTACTAGAACTTATTCTATGTGATTTTCAAAGCTTTTAAGTCAATAAACTCTCTGATTTTGGATATGATTAAGGCATTAGGGTTAACACCACAAATTCAAACATCCATGTTCCCTATTTTGTGCGCACAAGTTGCGACCCCCTTAGTTTTAACCCCTTTGAGCCTACATTAAGCCTTTCTTTCATCACCATGATTATCTAAACACTTGAGCTTAGTATAGATATCTTTCACCCTTGTTCCAATGACTCGGTTGAAGACATAAAGATTGTGTGAAGAGAAATTGATGATGTTTTGAAGAATTTATAGATTTACTTACTCAAATTTTGTTGTATTATTGACACATGTTATTACCTTGATATATGAAAAAGAAAAAAAAATTATATGAAAAGAAAAAAAAATGAAAATGAAAAAAGAAAAAAAAGAAGAAAAAGAAAACAAAAATGTTTTGAGTTTCTATCAAGGTAATAGGGTTGATTATGTAATGTTTGAGTTAAGTCCTTTACATTCGTAAATCCGATGCAAAGAATGAATTTGAGGTCCAACATGATAAAATTTGTCCTATGTTCGAAGGGATGAATTCATGATATCATTGCACTAAGGTCGGGAAGTTATGTTATGTTTTGGGAATCTTTTGAGTCTTGGAACGAATTTTGAGCACCACTTGTCCTATATATTCCCTGCCTCTAAACTTAGCCCCATTATGACCTTCGTAAAGACCTTATGATCCTTAAGATGGTAAATTTTGATTAGTGGAGTCAATCACTTGAGTAAGCTTATGGTTTTGATTCATTTGTGCAAGTATGTTTTGTTTTTATCATGAGGTGTTTGTTTGAAATTTTGCAAAAGTACTTCATTTCTATTATGTGAGCATTTTTCTTGACAGGACCGCCCCCGAGAAGGGCATTGTTAACCGTGTCCGGTCCTGCTCCCGTCTGGCAAGACGACTGAAATCCCCAAGTTACCCTCAGTACGATGCCAGACCAGGGATAGCCACACGTGCTTACTCATGCCTCCGCCCCACAATCAGCCTCGAACAACGCGCCACGACCTAGAGGGTCAATAAAAACCAAAAGGTGTGAGTGGACAAAAATAAATCAGTTTGTAAAAGCAGTTACAAAAAGACGTTTTTACCCTCCGCGTAAACCAATGCATGCATACAAAAAAAATCATTTCGCAATCGGTTAACATTTTCCACATAAGAAAAACTGTGTATCGAATTTCAATATAAGGAAAACTCGTATGAAACTCAAAATCATTTTTCTTTTCTCAACCATCGGGTCTTAGCCCGCAATCATGAACACCGGGCCTCAGCCCAAAACCACAAATCAAACCAAATGCACAACATGATCCAAAACCATCAACCATATACCGGGCCACTGCCCAACTCAACCGAAACATCAGAAATCATCAATAAATCACAAGTCAATCATTTTGATGGATATCAAGTGTGCCCGAGTCTTTAAACTCAAAACCATGCGCATAAACAGGCCTTCCCGGGATCTCAACGAGTCTTTAAACTCAGAACATAATCAATAGGCCTCGGGGGTATCACAGTAACCGAGTCTTTAAACTCACGAGTCTTTAAACTCATTAAGGGCCCTCCCCCGTCATCAATTAAACGAGTCTTTAAACTCAAAACGTGCTCCAGCAATAACACCCGGGTCTTTAAACCCAAAACAGTTTTCAACGTGTCTTTAAACCTCAAAACATTTATCAATCAAAACAACGCGGAATCTATCCCGAAATCACATTTTTCACAGCAGGACCCATGGTCCGAATTTCCACATTCAATTCCCCAAATCATACTCCACAAACATAATCAAATTATCATTAAACACGGGGCATGTATAACCATACCAAAATCACTTTATTAAATCCTTTTCCATTCCCGAATTCGAATTCGCAATAATGATTCCGTAAGCTGGCATCCGGAAGCATCATCCCGAACCCAAACCAAGAATCCACTTTATATTTCCAAAAACCGAAATCTCGTTAATCAAAGTTACTTTTATGCCCCGAGCATTAAGCCCGAACTCACCTTTTTCAAAATCCATTTTAATTCCTTGAAATCACTTCATTTTCAAATCTTATTATTAATACCTCAAAACCACAATCATAATCACCAAAATCACGGTCCAATCACACACACGCGAAATCTCGTAAAGCGTTCAAATCCGGGACATTCCCGAAAAATGTGTCAAAACCATAAACCATATTCATAACCGCAATCAAAACATCTCAAAACATGATACGCACAAGTCATATAATATCTTTCGTTAAATCATCATCCAAAACACACGGGACCCATATCTCGAAATACGTGCAAATTCGTGTGCATATCAAAAATACGTATAAAAATGGAAATCGAAATCTATCACAAAATCATAATCATAATCATAGAAATCATAGAAATATTTATGCATGCATTAAATTTTGAAAGCAACGTCCACTCACACACCGTTCTTAAGGCTCGGTTTCACGCCGCACGCGTTCCCGTAATTTCTGACATTTTCCAGAAACTCGAATCCTGTCCGAAAACACATTCCCGGGTCACTAAGATCTCAAATAACATCATACTAATTTCCCATAATTTTCCGGGAATTAATCGGTAATTAAAAACGTAACATAAACCTTCAGACCCTCGAAACCACATCGAACTGGTGTCCGATAAATTCGAAACCAATACTAAAATGTTCGTTACATTGTATAGGACAAAAGTCGTGTTGAACTCATCTTGAAATTCGGGTCCACGCGCCCTCACGCGTCGCCGTGAGTGGCTGCGCGTGAGCACGCGCGCCTGCTACAGTTCCCGCTACAGTACGTCTTCTTCACCCGTTTCCCTGGTAAACGGGCCGTCGACCCGCGTGTGTGACCCGGTTCAAAACCTGCCAATAACATCTTGTTTCCTTCAATTGAACCCTCAAATAGCATCGTGAAGGACTTAATTAAGGGTCAGTGACATCCATTTCAATCGTCACGGCCTAAAACTAGACCAACTAACCTCCTGTTCCAATCACGGTTCAACGTTCCTGTTCAGCAAACCGTCACCGTTTTCCTTCAATTAATTGGTCAGGGAGCATCGAAGACTCACTCTGAGGATGATTTTGAAACCAATTTTGCAAGAGCTTACCATCAAGTTCACAACTCAATGCTCGATTTTCCTCCCGGCCACCAGGTTCGATCAGAATCCGTATCAGCATCAATTCACCTCCCAATCGCCCTGGATCGACTCGACTTGATCCCAAGAGGCTAAATGAGGCCTTAATTTGCCATGGGCCGGCCTACATTTCGAAATCAGGTTTGAATTTTTCCAGACACGAGCTTCGGGTTTCTGGGTGCAGTTTCACTCGTTCATTCTACTACACTCCCACATACCCAACACAACTCGACTCTAATCACTCTCTCACCCTGCCTCAAACCCGCACCTGACTTGTTCTAATAGAAAAAAAGGACCAACCTGCTCTCATACTCTGTTTTTCCCCCAGAGACACCCACACTGTTTTGAACACACCAGCCCGCAAATGTGCACCCTCAGACCCAAATACCAGCTCCCTCACCTTCTCTGATGATCACACAAGACCCCAACACCCGTGGGAAGACATTCTGGTCTCACTGTACAAATGGTTTCCCGCACAGCCCAGAAAGGCCATTGTTTAACCTCCCCGTGCACTGGGTTTGCACCAGCCCATGCCACTACCTCAAAATCCTTAAACAACTCTCCCACTCAGCCATTATCAGGTAAAAAGAATTCAACAAATCCTTGGACAAACTAAACAATTTCCCCCCCCCCCCAGCCCGTGCTCTGTTTTCTGAGAGGAATCCACCCGCACACGGTAGTCCCACGGCTGTCCCCAAAAACAAGGCTAAAATTACCATTTTGCCCTCAGTTCAATAATTTCCAAAATGCCCCTCGCCATCCGTGACCCGTAACTTGGTCACCCGATGTCCGTTTCATGCGTGCCGCCTGTCTTTGTACTCGGGGCCTCGAGACGAACCCAACGGTCTTCGAGTCATGTGAAAATCAATTGTATTTCAAAAAGTCAACTTTTCCCCCACATCGTCCAAATTACGATAATGCCCCTGGACTTCCGAACGTCGTAACTTCCACTACGAACGTCGGAATCGAACGTGCCACCCGTCTATGAACTCGTGACGTCCCGAACTACGTCACGGTTATCGACCAAAGTCCATTTGACCGCCCGAATTAAAAGTCAACGTTTTACCCACAACCAGGGGAAAAACGGTCATTTTGCATCGTTCGTCCGATTCCACCCAACTAATCACCGATTAACCCTCATTAATCACGATTAATTACTAATCTAATCCCGAATTCCGGGATGGGTCGTTACATTTCTCATATATTTTGAGTGCAAACACAAACCTTTACAAAATTGAGTGAATTTACGAGTGCATATCCTTGTGAGCTGATTCATACTTGTTTTATTCATGTTGAGATCCATTTCACCATATTTACTCATTATCTTACTTGTTAAAACATTTTGTTACAATGTATTAACTCTTGAATTCCATATGCTTAAATGCTTTAAGTGAAAATCTTTGATGCCATGATAATAATAAAATATTGAGACAAATGGTTAAGGGTTTACTTGTTTTGAATTCGTAGTTTAATTTTAGTATTTGCTAGGGACTGGCAAAGTTTAAGTGTAGGGTATTTGATAGGTCCTCAAATCAACATTATTTTATATTATTTTATACCCTTTATACTTGACTTTTAATACTAAATTAATAAATAATTAGATAAAATAATTTATTTTGTGATATTTTTGTTTAAATAAATAAAGCTTGTAATTTGGAGCATTTTGGCGAAAGAATCGTCCCGATCGGATTTATAACGAATAAATTATTGACGAAATTCGGTTGAAGTAATTAATTAATTAATTTTGATTTTGCAAACCCAAATTCTTACTTCAGCCCATTTTTGTGCAGCCCATATCCCGCAGCAACAGCCCAAGTCCATCCGTGCGGCCCAGCTTTCCTCTGTCCAGCCCACATCTTCGGCCCGCCTACTTCTCCATCCGTGCGGCCCAGCTCGCATTCCGGCCCGTTCGCGCCAGCCCGCATTCAGTTCCTTCTCAGCCCGCTACGCCTGCTACACCACATCACGCCAGGCCCGTACACTTCTCCCAAGCCCGTGCACAACCGCCCACCAGGCCCGCCTCTTGCTCCAGCCCGCACGTCTTCACCATCTGCTGCACTACTCCAGTCCAATCCATCCGTGCGGCCCAGCTTTCCTCTGTCCAGCCCGCATCTTCGGCCCGCCTGCTTCTCCATCCGTGCGGCCCAGCTCGCATTCCGGCCCGTTCGCGCCAGCCCGCATTCAGTTCCTTCTCAGCCCATTACGCCTGCTGTACCACATCACGCCAGGCCCGTACACTTCTCTCAAGCCCGCGCACAGCCGCCCACCAGGCCCGCCTCTTGCTCCAGCCTGCACGTCTTCACCATCTGATGCACTGCTCCAGTCCAATCCATCCGTGCAAGCCCAATCTGCCTCCAGCCCCACCAACCCGCCTGCATGGTTCTGTGCCCACCAAATCCCTTAAACCAACCCACTTTTTCCTGCTCTGATTTCCCAAACCAGCCCAACTACTCAAAACTGCTCCAACCTACCCTATTTTGCATCAGAAAATCAGATTTTCAGCCCTAACCCATCCCTAATTTCATCATTATTCATCATTTCACTTTTAATTATTTTTATTGTAATTTTTATTTTATTTTTATTAGCTTTTTCTCCCTATAAATAGGGGTTCAATTCATGTAACAAGGAGTCCCCATTTTTCCCATTTTATTCCTTTTTTAGTAGCTAGGTTCTCTTATTTTTCTCTCTAGTTTATCTTCTTTTAGTTCATCTTCTTTCCTTCTATTCTTTATTTTTGGGGACCAATTTAGCTTCTTTTAGATTATTTATTTAATTAGCTTTCTTTTAATTCTTGTTCTTAAATTATGTTATTTTTATATTAATCTTTAATTTCATTTCTTCTTTACTTTGTTCTTGTGATTTTTCTTTGAGATCTCTTAAATACATTTTTATGCTTTCCTTAAAAAATACCTAGGCCAAGTATTTCCGAAATAATTCTAGAATTTAAGTCCGTATTCTTATGTTTTATCCTCCATCTTCATAAGGTTCTTGCCGCTGTTCGGTGTTCCTTATGAATAACATTCCACTGTTTCCATCCACTTTCGGAATCACAACCTGTTCTTGGGTTCCGAAATTGTAACTTTTCTCCATTTACTTAAATTCTTGTTATTATCTTGGTTTTACTTATAATTCAATATATGTGTTGGTATTTTCTTTCTAACATTTGTAAATGTGAATACAATCTCCATGTGTTTTACTTTTTGAATTTCATCTACTTCATATGTTTTAGTGCTTAACCTTCAATTTAACACTAAGTGTTTATGACCGCTGTTCGGTGCACTTAGAATAGGATTGAAGAGATTTAGATGTTTGACACACATTGAAATCACAAACTTAAGGTGAATCGTATTATAAGTGTTTATGACCGCTGTTCGGTGCATTTATAATATTGAAAAATGTATGCATGTATTTGAGATGATTAAGGTAGAATTTCGTGATTGGTTCACTATGAGCATAATGTTAGAGTGTTGGTAAAAATATGTGTTTGAAGAAAGTTCACTTGCATAAAAGTTAAAGTAGAAGTAGAATTAAGTTCTTAATAATTTTTACTTGCTTTCTTTATTATATGATTACAATCTTTCAAACCCCCCATCTAATTCTTTATTCTTTAATTCTTTAATTCTTTAATTCATTATTCTTTGATTATTCATTATTCTTTCTCACTAACATATTATTAATGTTCCCTAATTTCCCCTGTTAAGAATGATCCCTATTTACCAATACTACAACTACACAAAAAGGGTTTAAATTTGCATAACACCCGAATTACGTGTTTAATTTAATGCGTAGTTTGGGCGTTATCATGGTTCAACCCTATAACTCACCTTTTTCGATCCATTTTAGTCCATTTTTAATTCTAAAGGTTTCTAGCATTAAACCCTATCGATCTAGCCATTAAAAATAGGAAAAACGGGTCCAAATCTTACCTTGAAGATCCAAAGTTGAACCGGCCACCTGCAATCTATCGCCGCTGTGGCCTCCGGCCGTCCTACCCCTCGAAACGTACCCAATACTTCTCCTAAGGTCCCCAGAAACATGACCCAACCTTTAGAATCAACCGAAAATCCTTAAACGTGCATTCAAAATTTCAAACTTACTTTACTTGTGGTTTCAGTTTTCCTTCCGCTGTGGCCACCGCCGTGGCCCGTCGTCCATTCCCACGCCATCCTAGTCTCTCTCAGTCCTCCACTAGCACACAGAAATGGTTATGGTGGTGAGGTGTGTGTTTGGGTGTGTTTGTTAAAATGAAAGTTGAGAAATGGAGGGGGAAGGGTGTTCGGGTTGTGAGAGGAAACAAAGGAGGATGATTGATGATTAGGTAAGAAAGGAATGAGATGGACGGTGAGGATGAAGGGGAAGGGTGAAGATGAAGGGCCAGGATTAAGAGATGAGATGAGTGAGAAATATAAAATAATAAAATAATATTATTTTAATCCAAATCTCACCAATCAATGTTGAGATCCACAATTTGGGGTTAATGACCAATGGGATGAGTGACACTTGTCACTCATCCATGGGTCCCACTAAAATATCTGCCCAATCAGATGTCGCCACATCATCCCCGTCTCGCAATGCGTGCATAGTGAAATCGAACTTCCGTGACTCATAACTTCTCCGTTCGACATCCTATTTCGGCGTGCCGCCTGTCTACGTATTCTTATCGACCCGATCTACGTAATGGTCCTCGGCCCTCGGGCATCAGACCTCCCGGGTCAAAAATCAACATTTTACCCACGATTAGGGGCAAAACGGTCATTTTGCATCGTCCGTCCGATTTTGCTCCACAAATCACCGATTAATCTTACTAATCCTTGATTAGTCACTAATCTAATCCCGAAATCCGGGACGGGTCGTTACAGAAGTGTGTTGCTCTATCAAATACAGAGGCATAGTTTATTACAACTACAGAGCATGTAAGGAAATGCTCTGGATGATGCAATTACATGAATCATTAGGGCAGAAGCAACATAAATACACCTTGCATTGCAATAGTCAGAGTGCGATCAACTTAAGCAAAAATCCAAGTTTCCGATCGAGATCGAAGCACATTGATGTGCGATATCATTGGATATGTGATATGTTAGAGTCCAAGCAATTAATACTTGAGAAGATCCATACTGATGTCAATAGCTCAAATA